>OX031073.1:20219375-21660209 GCA_943736015.1 Tridacna crocea | reverse complement strand
GTTAGAATTGTTTTTACAAGAATGCCATGTGTCATAGCTGTAAAGATCAGGTTATGTAAGCAAGATATCTCCAAAAAGGCCATTAAAAGACCAGCAGAAAATCACAGCCTATGGAATAACAGGAGAAGAGAAATTAAAGAATTTCCAAAATTCGCCTTCTGATTCAACATCAAACTTTGGTGTCTGAAAATTAAAATGAGGGAGAGTGGCCAAATTTCACAAGTATATCAAAGTCAAAATTTTGGTTTTGAAAAAAACTAGGTTTTTCTTACCATGAGAAAAGTTAAACATTGTGGCAATGTGAGAAAAAGCTGGTAGTAAGCATTTTTCCCTTCAACAAAATATTTTCATTACTTTTTAACATTATTTACATCCTTTTACCACACAATTCCTACTCTTGACAACCCTGTGAAAGAAGTCCCAGAAAACATTGTGAGAAAAGGAGAATGAACAAATTTGAAATTTTCAGTCACTTTTACTTTGTCGTCTGCAAATGCTATCGATTTGGATTTATAAGCCTAAAATATTGTCGTTTTGGTAATGATTTAAGGCATTACCTATATTTGTCTGCTGCAATTGCTTTCAATTTGACAGTAAGAAATTATCTTACGTGGTAAACAGAATTTTTTTTCAGCAAAAAATTCTGTCCAGGATGAGTGAAATAATAGTGTTTGGAAGATTAGCCCTTTACTGCACAATGATGACTTAACAATTTGAAAGAGAAAGCTTTTGAAAACATTGTGGGAAACGGAGAAAATGCTGGTTACCAGCATTTTCTCCTTCCCACAGTTTTCCACCCTATCAAAGAAGAATCATTTGATATGAGCCACACTGAAACTATCATCTGCAAATGCTTTCAATTCAAACAGGTCTGAAATTTTGTTGTGTGGTAAAGGGTAAAATAAACAAGATAACAAAAAAGTGCCAAGGGAAACCATTATTCAAACGAGTAATGTGTCCTCTTCCCATAATGTTTTTCATCCAAAATGTGAATGAATAGAGCTGGGGAAACAATAAACATGTTTAACTCTTTTCCACACAATTCTTGGGTCTGAAGACCCTGAAGAAAAAGGCTTTTGAAAACATTGTGGGAAAAGAAAGAATTGTTGGTAACCAGCATTTTGTTCTTTTTCCATATTGTTTTCAAAATCTTTACCCTTCATCAAACAATCCCTGGTTTTTATGACCCTGAGATAGAAGCTTTTTGAAAACTATGGCAGAAAAGGAGAAGATGCTGGTAACCAGCATTTTTCTTCTTTTCCCACAATTTTTTTTTTTACCCTGCTAGAAAGAATTTACAATTTTTGCATGGCCTTTAATTTGTTGTCTGCAAGTGCTTTAAATTTGGACCAGTCTAAAGAATTAACCCTTTACCAGACAGTCCCTTGTTTTCACGACCCTGAAGAAGAGGCATTTTGAAACATTGTTGGAAAAGGATGAAATGATGGTTACCAGCATTCTCTCCGTTTCCCAACAGGTTTTCTACTCTGTAATAAAACTACACTTCATCTGTGTCTATGTCTGGTTTGTTGCCTGTAGATGCTATCAATTTGGAATGGTCTAACATGTTTGTGTGGGAAAGGGTTAGACAGATACTGTCATTTGTGCCCAATTTTATTTGGCATCTGCAAATACTTTTAATTTGGACTGGTCTAAAACTTTGCTGTGTTGCAAAGATTTACATAGTTTTTTTTTATAGGAATATTAATAAGGATATTGATCGAATTGATAGAACGTTTTATATAATTTCATGTATTGACATGGTTTTCTATTTAATTAAACTGTTATACTGTTGCAATATTATTTCCTTGTGCTACTCAGCTCATATACTGTTTCTAATGTCTGTCAAAGTCTGACCACTTTTCTCTATTGAAGAACTTCTCCTATTCTCAGGCGCGAGGGACGTGGCTTTTCCTTAAATTCTGAGAGTTGGCAAAGACTTGAGTATTCAAACATGACAATAGTTGGAATTGATCTCTCTCTCTCTCTCTTTCTCTTCTCTTCTCTTCTCTTCTCTTCTCTTCTCTTCCTCTCTTCTCTTCTCTTCTCTTTCTCTTCTCTCTCTCTTTCTCTCTCTCTCTCTTTCTCTTTCTCTTTCTCTCTCTCTCTTCTCTCTTCTCTCTCTCTCTCTCTTCTCTCTCTCCTCTCTCTCTCTCTCTCTCTCAGGGAGGGGGCGGGGCTGGGACCATTGGTCAAATGAAAGGAACACCACTTTTGTGGAGCTCAACTTTATGCCAAGTATAAGGCGTAAAGGTATGAAAAATGTGCAACTTTTATTTACAATTTACAAGACGACCCTGCGGTTTATTCAATTTGAAAATGAAATAGGGGTTTGTCCATACCTCAACAGTTATTCAAAAATAATAAATGTTTTACTTTATTTCAGCTTGTCTTTATCTACTCTACTAAATTGATTGAATTAAACGATTACATAGAAAGAAGTTATATACGCCCGTCTGTCTTTGATACCAAACAAATAATTAAATTCTGTTTTAAAATTAATACAAAAAATTCACCCAATAGCTATATATAGAATCAAAACACTAAGCCCTGGAAGCCCGTAATTGCGTATTGATAGACGTAGCCCGGGGATACTAACTGTTGAAACTAACAGATCAAAAGAAGTGAACATTACCCGATATCGATGAAAAAAAATCTTTTTGAAGTTGCTCCCGTTTTCTTCGTATTTCTTCTGTAAAAATGAACACTTAATCAACAAGAATTGTCATGCAATGATACTGACTTTGACAGACAAGCGATCATTGTGGAGAGAGGAAAAATTGTTTGTAAGAAAAAGGCATTTGAAACGTAAGAAATGAGGGTTATCACGATGTTTGCAAACGCCATGTTTTAAAGGCACTGGTCGTGCCCCTGTCCTAAGCTCTGGCTCCCTTTTTTTTCATATCCTCTCTCTCTCTCACTCCCTTTCTTTATCATATCCTCTCTCTCTCTCTCTCTCTCTCTCTCTCTCTCTCCTTTATTTTCTTTGTCTCTCTCTCTCTCTCTCTCTCTCTCTCTCTCTCTCTCACTTTATTTTCTTTCTTTCTCTCTTTCTCTTACATTTTCCCCCTCGCTCCCTTCCTCTTCATCAGTCTTTCATATCCGACAAAGTCTGAACTTCGAAAAGGTCTTGAAAAGCAGAAATATGTGCACTGGCCACCTTAGTACAGCTGATATAATGTACAAAACAGTCATTAACACGACAAAACCAAGAATAAAATGATATAAGATCAAATCTTTACCACACAATCCGAAGTTTGCCATGCCCTTTAGAAAAAAAAAATGAAAAATTTTGTGGGAAAAAGGCAAACTACTGTTAACCAGGCTCTAAATTCACCAATCATTCTTAAAAACATTCTAGGTCTTATTCTTCAAAATTTTCTAAATTTGAAAGTAAGACAAATTCTGATTGGCTAAACCAAATGGTGCTGGCGTACTGGTGTAAGAAACTCCAGGAAAGCACTCTTTGCAGTTCTTCCCCACATCTCATTTTGCATTGCAATATTTTTCAGTCTCTTTAGATTTTTTGTCTGTATTTATGGCAGTCCGGATTTGGGTCTCTTTTGCTGACAATCCGTGACTTGGTGTGCCCTAAAACAGTTCGTCATTTGTTCAGGCTTTCAGACAGTTTCTCCTTGAGCCCCTTTTTATGACAAAACTAAAGGAACAAATAACATAGGGAGAAAGAAAGAAATTGAAAAGCGGGGCTTTCTTTTGAGTAGCAATTTGTCTCGGAGATCTCAAGTGGACATTTCCAAGAAATAACATGAAACCTTGGTCACTATCGTTTCCGCCCTCGTATGCAATGTCTAGCTACTTTTCCACTAGAGTGTCTTTTCGTCCGTCTATCTGTTTAACTTGTAGTTCGGTTGTCTGTATGTATGTATGTCTACGAAAATGTATTTGAAAAAAGAAATATCTTTAACCCTTTACCAAACGACAAGATTTTATACTGGTTCAAATTGAAAGCACTTGTAGACAACAAAATAAAGGTAACTCAAAAATTGAAATTCGTTTCCAGCAGGCTAGCAAACATTTTGGGAAAAGGAGAAAATGCTGGTAGTCCAGTGGCCATTTTCAGCATTTTCTTCTTTTTCCAGATTGCTTTCTTGCCTCCCCAAACAAAATTTAAATTAAGCAGTCAGTTTTATTTCCTCGTTAGCAAATGCTTTCGATTTGGACTGTTCTAAAAAAAAAATTTCGTATGGTAAATATACTATTATATCTTCCTGAGCTGGAACACGTACATTTGTTTGTTTGTATTGGAGTTTAACGTTGCTTTAACAGCTTAAGTCATATCAAGTGCACACATTCATTGTGTTTCCTGGCTTTCTCATACAGGTAATGAGAGAGAGAGAGAGAGAGAGAGAGAGAGAGAACAGAGAATGAGGGAGAGACAGACAAAGAATGAGAGACAGACGGACAGGGAGAGAGACATACAGAGAATGAGAGAGAGAGAGACAGACAGAGAGAGAGACATACAGAGAATGTGAGAGATACGGACAGAGAATGAAAGAGAACAGAGAGAGAGAGAGACGGACAGAGAATGAAAGAGAGAGAGACAGACAGACAGACAGAGAGAGACAGACAACAGACAGAGAATGAGAGAGAGACCGACAGAGAATGAGAGAGAGAGAGACAGACAGGGACAGAGAGAGAGACAGGGAAAGAAATCTAGAACCACGGCTAGGGGCAGGGGCAGGGCTTTTAAAAATATCGTTTTAAAACATCGTGTAAAAAAGAAAACATACTACTTTCTTACGTTTCAATTGCCTTTTGACAGACATTTTCCTTTTCCCACAATGAGTGCTTGTTTTTTAAAGAAAGTACTATTGCATGACAATTTTTGTTAATGAAGTGTTCTTTTACAAGAAGAAATACGAAGAAAGGAGCTACTGAAAGAAGTTTTTTTTTTCATCGATATCCGGTATGCACAGTGTTCACTTTTTTTGTTTTGTTGTTTAAACCTTAACTAGACGACAAATTTTTTTAGCTCTTTTCAAATTGAAAACATCTGCAGACGACAATTTTCACTGTTTATAGATAAGATAGCAACCATGGGAAAAGGAGAAAATGCTGCTTACCAGCATTTTCTCCTTTTCCCACAATGCTTTCAAAAAGCTTGCTTCTAAGGGTCGTCAAAAGTCGTCATTGTGTGGTAAATATAACCTGAAATATGAAACGCTGGGTAAAATACAGCAATTTCGACCGTACAATGACAGTTGCACTGAGCTAATCTAAGCTCTGTGGTTTTATGTAGCGAATAGCATCGATGACGATGACAGCGGATTCTTTTATTATCTTCATGTGGATCTAAGACTTAAGCCTGCTCTGTAACTTTGTTATACCTCAAAAGCTTAATGGTATGACTTTCGACCCATTAATATCTAAAATAACCTGCAAACCGAAACTCTCATCATGCCAAAACGATTTACCTTTCATTGTAAGATGCGAAGTGAAAATGAAACTGCAAACCAGAAGTTGGTAGAATCAATATTGCTGAATGAATCATGTGAGTTTGGGACAATTTTAGATATGTTGAGTGGGGTTTTTTGTCAGCGTGTTACAGAACATTGAACGTTATTCAGAGAACGTTATTGTTAGAAGAAGAGCCGACTTTGAAAAAGGCAGTTGATGTGGCTGCAAGTATGGAATTGGTAGAGACTGAAACAACAGAAACAAAGGGCCCATGATAGAGTTCACACAGGGATTTAGGGGTGGTAAAGCTAGTTGTGACAGTTAGAATTGTTTTTACAAGAATGCCATGTGTCATAGCTGTAAAGATCAGGTTATGTAAGCAAGATATCTCCAAAAAGGCCATTAAAAGACCAGCAGAAAATCACAGCCTATGGAATAACAGGAGAAGAGAAATTAAAGAATTTCCAAAATTCGCCTTCTGATTCAACATCAAACTTTGGTGTCTGAAAATTAAAATGAGGGAGAGTGGCCAAATTTCACAAGTATATCAAAGTCAAAATTTTGGTTTTGAAAAAAACTAGGTTTTTCTTACCATGAGAAAAGTTAAACATTGTGGCAATGTGAGAAAAAGCTGGTAGTAAGCATTTTTCCCTTCAACAAAATATTTTCATTACTTTTTAACATTATTTACATCCTTTTACCACACAATTCCTACTCTTGACAACCCTGTGAAAGAAGTCCCAGAAAACATTGTGAGAAAAGGAGAATGAACAAATTTGAAATTTTCAGTCACTTTTACTTTGTCGTCTGCAAATGCTATCGATTTGGATTTATAAGCCTAAAATATTGTCGTTTTGGTAATGATTTAAGGCATTACCTATATTTGTCTGCTGCAATTGCTTTCAATTTGACAGTAAGAAATTATCTTACGTGGTAAACAGAATTTTTTTTCAGCAAAAAATTCTGTCCAGGATGAGTGAAATAATAGTGTTTGGAAGATTAGCCCTTTACTGCACAATGATGACTTAACAATTTGAAAGAGAAAGCTTTTGAAAACATTGTGGGAAACGGAGAAAATGCTGGTTACCAGCATTTTCTCCTTCCCACAGTTTTCCACCCTATCAAAGAAGAATCATTTGATATGAGCCACACTGAAACTATCATCTGCAAATGCTTTCAATTCAAACAGGTCTGAAATTTTGTTGTGTGGTAAAGGGTAAAATAAACAAGATAACAAAAAAGTGCCAAGGGAAACCATTATTCAAACGAGTAATGTGTCCTCTTCCCATAATGTTTTTCATCCAAAATGTGAATGAATAGAGCTGGGGAAACAATAAACATGTTTAACTCTTTTCCACACAATTCTTGGGTCTGAAGACCCTGAAGAAAAAGGCTTTTGAAAACATTGTGGGAAAAGAAAGAATTGTTGGTAACCAGCATTTTGTTCTTTTTCCATATTGTTTTCAAAATCTTTACCCTTCATCAAACAATCCCTGGTTTTTATGACCCTGAGATAGAAGCTTTTTGAAAACTATGGCAGAAAAGGAGAAAATGCTGGTAACCAGCATTTTTCTTCTTTTCCCACAATTTTTTTTTTACCCTGCTAGAAAGAATTTACAATTTTTGCATGGCCTTTAATTTGTTGTCTGCAAGTGCTTTAAATTTGGACCAGTCTAAAGAATTAACCCTTTACCAGGCAGTCCCTTGTTTTCACGACCCTGAAGAAGAGGCATTTTGAAACATTGTTGGAAAAGGATGAAATGATGGTTACCAGCATTCTCTCCGTTTCCCAACAGGTTTTCTACTCTGTAATAAAACTACACTTCATCTGTGTCTATGTCTGGTTTGTTGCCTGTAGATGCTATCAATTTGGAATGGTCTAACATGTTTGTGTGGGAAAGGGTTAGACAGATACTGTCATTTGTGCCCAATTTTATTTGGCATCTGCAAATACTTTTAATTTGGACTGGTCTAAAACTTTGCTGTGCTGCAAAGATTTACATAGTTTTTTTTTATAGGAATATTAATAAGGATATTGATCGAATTGATAGAACGTTTTATATAATTTCATGTATTGACATGGTTTTCTATTTAATTAAACTGTTATACTGTTGCAATATTATTTCCTTGTGCTACTCAGCTCATATACTGTTTCTAATGTCTGTCAAAGTCTGACCACTTTTCTCTATTGAAGAACTTCTCCTATTCTCAGGCGCGAGGGACGTGGCTTTTCCTTAAATTCTGAGAGTTGGCAAAGACTTGAGTATTCAAACATGACAATAGTTGGAATTGATCTCTCTCTCTCTCTCTTTCTCTTCTCTTCTCTTCTCTTCTATTCTCTTCTCTTCCTCTCTCTCTCTTCTCTTCTCTTCTCTTCTCTCTCTCTCTCTTCTCTTCTCTTCTCTTCTCTCTCTCTCTCTCTTTCTCTCTCTCTCTTCTCTCTCTCTTTCTCTTTCTCTTTCTCTTTCTCTCTCTCTCTCTCTCTCTTCTCTCTCTCTCTCCTCTCTTTCTCTCTCCTCTCTCTCTCTCTCCTCTCTCTCTCTCTCTCTCTCTCAGGGAGGGGGCGGGGCTGGGACCATTGGTCAAATGAAAGGAACACCACTTTTGTGGAGCTCAACTTTATGCCAAGTATAAGGCGTAAAGGTATGAAAAATGTGCAACTTTTATTTACAATTTACAAGACGACCCTGCGGTTTATTCAATTTGAAAATGAAATAGGGGTTTGTCCATACCTCAACAGTTATTCAAAAATAATAAATGTTTTACTTTATTTCAGCTTGTCTTTATCTACTCTACTAAATTGATTGAATTAAACGATTACATAGAAAGAAGTTATATACGCCCGTCTGTCTTTGATACCAAACAAATAATTAAATTCTGTTTTAAAATTAATACAAAAAATTCACCCAATAGCTATATATAGAATCAAAACACTAAGCCCTGGAAGCCCGTAATTGCGTATTGATAGACGTAGCCCGGGGATACTAACTGTTGAAACTAACAGATCAAAAGAAGTGAACATTACCCGATATCGATGAAAAAAAATCTTTTTGAAGTTGCTCCCGTTTTCTTCGTATTTCTTCTGTAAAAATGAACACTTAATCAACAAGAATTGTCATGCAATGATACTGACTTTGACAGACAAGCGATCATTGTGGAGAGAGGAAAAATTGTTTGTAAGAAAAAGGCATTTGAAACGTAAGAAATGAGGGTTATCACGATGTTTGCAAACGCCATGTTTTAAAGGCACTGGTCGTGCCCCTGTCCTAAGCTCTGGCTCCCTTTTTTTTCATATCCTCTCTCTCTCTCGCTCCCTTTCTTTATCATATCCTCTCTCTCTCTCTCTCTCTCTCTCTCTCTCTCCTTTAATTTCTTTGTCTCTCTCTCTCTCTCTCTCTCTCTCTCTCTCTCACTTTATTTTCTTTCTTTCTCTCTTTCTCTTACATTTTCCCCCTCGCTCCCTTCCTCTTCATCAGTCTTTCATATCCGACAAAGTCTGAACTTCGAAAAGGTCTTGAAAAGCAGAAATATGTGCACTGGCCACCTTAGTACAGCTGATATAATGTACAAAACAGTCATTAACACGACAAAACCAAGAATAAAATGATATAAGATCAAATCTTTACCACACAATCCGAAGTTTGCCATGCCCTTTAGAAAAAAAAAAAATGAAAAATTTTGTGGGAAAAAGGCAAACTACTGTTAACCAGGCTCTAAATTCACCAATCATTCTTAAAAACATTCTAGGTCTTATTCTTCAAAATTTTCTAAATTTGAAAGTAAGACAAATTCTGATTGGCTAAACCAAATGGTGCTGGCGTACTGGTGTAAGAAACTCCAGGAAAGCACTCTTTGCAGTTCTTCCCCACATCTCATTTTGCATTGCGATATTTTTCAGTCTCTTTAGATTTTTTGTCTGTATTTATGGCAGTCCGGATTTGGGTCTCTTTTGCTGACAATCCGTGACTTGGTGTGCCCTAAAACAGTTCGTCATTTGTTCAGGCTTTCAGACAGTTTCTCCTTGAGCCCCTTTTTATGACAAAACTAAAGGAACAAATAACATAGGGAGAAAGAAAGAAATTGAAAAGCGGGGCTTTCTTTTGAGTAGCAATTTGTCTCGGAGATCTCAAGTGGACATTTCCAAGAAATAACATGAAACCTTGGTCACTATCGTTTCCGCCCTCGTATGCAATGTCTAGCTACTTTTCCACTAGAGTGTCTTTTCGTCCGTCTATCTGTTTAACTTGTAGTTCGGTTGTCTGTCTGTATGTATGTCTACGAAAATGTATTTGAAAAAAGAAATATCTTTAACCCTTTACCAAACGACAAGATTTTATACTGGTTCAAATTGAAAGCACTTGTAGACAACAAAATAAAGGTAACTCAAAAATTGAAATTCGTTTCCAGCAGGCTAGCAAACATTTTGGGAAAAGGAGAAAATGCTGGTAGTCCAGTGGCCATTTTCAGCATTTTCTTCTTTTTCCAGATTGCTTTCTTGCCTCCCCAAACAAAATTTAAATTAAGCAGTCAGTTTTATTTCCTCGTTAGCAAATGCTTTCGATTTGGACTGTTCTAAAAAAAAATTTCGTATGGTAAATATACTATTATATCTTCCTGAGCTGGAACACGTACATTTGTTTGTTTGTATTGGAGTTTAACGTTGCTTTAACAGCTTAAGTCATATCAAGTGCACACATTCATTGTGTTTCCTGGCTTTCTCATACAGGTAATGAGAGAGAGAGAGAGAGAGAGAGAGAGAACAGAGAATGAGGGAGAGACAGACAAAGAATGAGAGACAGACGGACAGGGAGAGAGACATACAGAGAATGAGAGAGAGACGGATAGAGAGAGAGACATACAGAGAATGTGAGAGATACGGACAGAGAATGAAAGAGAACAGAGAGAGAGAGAGACGGACAGAGAATGAAAGAGAGAGAGAGAGACAGACAGACAGAGAGAGACAGACAACAGACAGAGAATGAGAGAGAGACCGACAGAGAATGAGAGAGAGAGAGACAGACAGGGACAGAGAGAGAGACAGGGAAAGAAATCTAGAACCACGGCTAGGGGCAGGGGCAGGGCTTTTAAAAATATCGTTTTAAAACATCGTGTAAAAAAGAAAAAATACTACTTTCTTACGTTTCAATTGCCTTTTGACAGACATTTTCCTTTTCCCACAATGAGTGCTTGTTTTTTAAAGAAAGTACTATTGCATGACAATTTTTGTTAATGAAGTGTTCTTTTACAAGAAGAAATACGAAGAAAGGAGCTACTGAAAGAAGTTTTTTTTTTTTCATCGATATCCGGTATGCACAGTGTTCACTTTTTTTGTTTTGTTGTTTAAACCTTAACTAGACGACAAATTTTTTAGCTCTTTTCAAATTGAAAACATCTGCAGACGACAATTTTCACTGTTTATAGATAAGATAGCAACCATGAGAAAAGGAGAAAATGCTGCTTACCAGCATTTTCTCCTTTTCCCACAATGCTTTCAAAAAGCTTGCTTCTAAGGGTCGTCAAAAGTCGTCATTGTGTGGTAAATATAACCTGAAATATGAAACGCTGGGTGAAATACAGCAATTTCGACCGTACAATGACAGTTGCACTGAGCTAATCTAAGCTCTGTGGTTTTATGTAGCGAATAGCATCGATGACGATGACAGCGGATTCTTTTATTATCTTCATGTGGATCTAAGACTTAAGCCTGCTCTGTAACTTTGTTATACCTCAAAAGCTTAATGGTATGACTTTCGACCCATTAATATCTAAAATAACCTGCAAACCGAAACTCTCATCATGCCAAAACGATTTACCTTTCATTGTAAGATGCGAAGTGAAAATGAAACTGCAAACCAGAAGTTGGTAGAATCAATATTGCTGAATGAATCATGTGAGTTTGGGACAATTTTAGATATGTTGAGTGGGGTTTTTTGTCAGCGTGTTACAGAACATTGAACGTTATTCAGAGAACGTTATTGTTAGAAGAAGAGCCGACTTTGAAAAAGGCAGTTGATGTGGCTGCAAGTATGGAATTGGTAGAGACTGAAACAACAGAAACAAAGGGCCCATGATAGAGTTCACACAGGGATTTAGGGGTGGTAAAGCTAGTTGTGACAGTTAGAATTGTTTTTACAAGAATGCCATGTGTCATAGCTGTAAAGATCAGGTTATGTAAGCAAGATATCTCCAAAAAGGCCATTAAAAGACCAGCAGAAAATCACAGCCTATGGAATAACAGGAGAAGAGAAATTAAAGAATTTCCAAAATTCGCCTTCTGATTCAACATCAAACTTTGGTGTCTGAAAATTAAAATGAGGGAGAGTGGCCAAATTTCACAAGTATATCAAAGTCAAAATTTTGGTTTTGAAAAAAACTAGGTTTTTCTTACCACGAGAAAAGTTAAACATTGTGGCAATGTGAGAAAAAGCTGGTAGTAAGCATTTTTCCCTTCAACAAAATATTTTCATTACTTTTTAACATTATTTACATCCTTTTACCACACAATTCCTACTCTTGACAACCCTGTGAAAGAAGTCCCAGAAAACATTGTGAGAAAAGGAGAATGAACAAATTTGAAATTTTCAGTCACTTTTACTTTGTCGTCTGCAAATGCTATCGATTTGGATTTATAAGCCTAAAATATTGTCGTTTTGGTAATGATTTAAGGCATTACCTATATTTGTCTGCTGCAATTGCTTTCAATTTGACAGTAAGAAATTATCTTACGTGGTAAACAGAATTTTTTTTCAGCAAAAAATTCTGTCCAGGATGAGTGAAATAATAGTGTTTGGAAGATTAGCCCTTTACTGCACAATGATGACTTAACAATTTGAAAGAGAAAGCTTTTGAAAACATTGTGGGAAACGGAGAAAATGCTGGTTACCAGCATTTTCTCCTTCCCACAGTTTTCCACCCTATCAAAGAAGAATCATTTGATATGAGCCACACTGAAACTATCATCTGCAAATGCTTTCAATTCAAACAGGTCTGAAATTTTGTTGTGTGGTAAAGGGTAAAATAAACAAGATAACAAAAAAGTGCCAAGGGAAACCATTATTCAAACGAGTAATGTGTCCTCTTCCCATAATGTTTTTCATCCAAAATGTGAATGAATAGAGCTGGGGAAACAATAAACATGTTTAACTCTTTTCCACACAATTCTTGGGTCTGAAGACCCTGAAGAAAAAGGCTTTTGAAAACATTGTGGGAAAAGAAAGAATTGTTGGTAACCAGCATTTTGTTCTTTTTCCATATTGTTTTCAAAATCTTTACCCTTCATCAAACAATCCCTGGTTTTTATGACCCTGAGATAGAAGCTTTTTGAAAACTATGGCAGAAAAGGAGAAAATGCTGGTAACCAGCATTTTTCTTCTTTTCCCACAATTTTTTTTTTTACCCTGCTAGAAAGAATTTACAATTTTTGCATGGCCTTTAATTTGTTGTCTGCAAGTGCTTTAAATTTGGACCAGTCTAAAGAATTAACCCTTTACCAGACAGTCCCTTGTTTTCACGACCCTGAAGAAGAGGCATTTTGAAACATTGTTGGAAAAGGATGAAATGATGGTTACCAGCATTCTCTCCGTTTCCCAACAGGTTTTCTACTCTGTAATAAAACTACACTTCATCTGTGTCTATGTCTGGTTTGTTGCCTGTAGATGCTATCAATTTGGAATGGTCTAACATGTTTGTGTGGGAAAGGGTTAGACAGATACTGTCATTTGTGCCCAATTTTATTTGGCATCTGCAAATACTTTTAATTTGGACTGGTCTAAAACTTTGCTGTGTTGCAAAGATTTACATAGTTTTTTTTTATAGGAATATTAATAAGGATATTGATCGAATTGATAGAACGTTTTATATAATTTCATGTATTGACATGGTTTTCTATTTAATTAAACTGTTATACTGTTGCAATATTATTTCCTTGTGCTACTCAGCTCATATACTGTTTCTAATGTCTGTCAAAGTCTGACCACTTTTCTCTATTGAAGAACTTCTCCTATTCTCAGGCGCGAGGGACGTGGCTTTTCCTTAAATTCTGAGAGTTGGCAAAGACTTGAGTATTCAAACATGACAATAGTTGGAATTGATCTCTCTCTCTCTCTCTTTCTCTTCTCTTCTCTTCTCTTCTCTTCTCTTCTCTTCTCTTCCTCTCTTCTCTTCTCTTCTCTCTCTCTCTTTCTCTCTTTCTCTTCTCTCTCTCTTTCTCTCTCTCTCTCTTTCTCTTTCTCTTTCTCTCTCTCTCTTCTCTCTTCTCTCTCTCTCTCTCTTCTCTCTCTCCTCTCTCTCTCTCTCTCTCTCTCTCTCTCTCAGGGAGGGGGCGGGGCTGGGACCATTGGTCAAATGAAAGGAACACCACTTTTGTGGAGCTCAACTTTATGCCAAGTATAAGGCGTAAAGGTATGAAAAATGTGCAACTTTTATTTACAATTTACAAGACGACCCTGCGGTTTATTCAATTTGAAAATGAAATAGGGGTTTGTCCATACCTCAACAGTTATTCAAAAATAATAAATGTTTTACTTTATTTCAGCTTGTCTTTATCTACTCTACTAAATTGATTGAATTAAACGATTACATAGAAAGAAGTTATATACGCCCGTCTGTCTTTGATACCAAACAAATAATTAAATTCTGTTTTAAAATTAATACAAAAAATTCACCCAATAGCTATATATAGAATCAAAACACTAAGCCCTGGAAGCCCGTAATTGCGTATTGATAGACGTAGCCCGGGGATACTAACTGTTGAAACTAACAGATCAAAAGAAGTGAACATTACCCGATATCGATGAAAAAAAATCTTTTTGAAGTTGCTCCCGTTTTCTTCGTATTTCTTCTGTAAAAATGAACACTTAATCAACAAGAATTGTCATGCAATGATACTGACTTTGACAGACAAGCGATCATTGTGGAGAGAGGAAAAATTGTTTGTAAGAAAAAGGCATTTGAAACGTAAGAAATGAGGGTTATCACGATGTTTGCAAACGCCATGTTTTAAAGGCACTGGTCGTGCCCCTGTCCTAAGCTCTGGCTCCCTTTTTTTTCATATCCTCTCTCTCTCTCACTCCCTTTCTTTATCATATCCTCTCTCTCTCTCTCTCTCTCTCTCTCTCTCTCTCCTTTATTTTCTTTGTCTCTCTCTCTCTCTCTCTCTCTCTCTCTCTCTCTCTCACTTTATTTTCTTTCTTTCTCTCTTTCTCTTACATTTTCCCCCTCGCTCCCTTCCTCTTCATCAGTCTTTCATATCCGACAAAGTCTGAACTTCGAAAAGGTCTTGAAAAGCAGAAATATGTGCACTGGCCACCTTAGTACAGCTGATATAATGTACAAAACAGTCATTAACACGACAAAACCAAGAATAAAATGATATAAGATCAAATCTTTACCACACAATCCGAAGTTTGCCATGCCCTTTAGAAAAAAAAAATGAAAAATTTTGTGGGAAAAAGGCAAACTACTGTTAACCAGGCTCTAAATTCACCAATCATTCTTAAAAACATTCTAGGTCTTATTCTTCAAAATTTTCTAAATTTGAAAGTAAGACAAATTCTGATTGGCTAAACCAAATGGTGCTGGCGTACTGGTGTAAGAAACTCCAGGAAAGCACTCTTTGCAGTTCTTCCCCACATCTCATTTTGCATTGCAATATTTTTCAGTCTCTTTAGATTTTTTGTCTGTATTTATGGCAGTCCGGATTTGGGTCTCTTTTGCTGACAATCCGTGACTTGGTGTGCCCTAAAACAGTTCGTCATTTGTTCAGGCTTTCAGACAGTTTCTCCTTGAGCCCCTTTTTATGACAAAACTAAAGGAACAAATAACATAGGGAGAAAGAAAGAAATTGAAAAGCGGGGCTTTCTTTTGAGTAGCAATTTGTCTCGGAGATCTCAAGTGGACATTTCCAAGAAATAACATGAAACCTTGGTCACTATCGTTTCCGCCCTCGTATGCAATGTCTAGCTACTTTTCCACTAGAGTGTCTTTTCGTCCGTCTATCTGTTTAACTTGTAGTTCGGTTGTCTGTATGTATGTATGTCTACGAAAATGTATTTGAAAAAAGAAATATCTTTAACCCTTTACCAAACGACAAGATTTTATACTGGTTCAAATTGAAAGCACTTGTAGACAACAAAATAAAGGTAACTCAAAAATTGAAATTCGTTTCCAGCAGGCTAGCAAACATTTTGGGAAAAGGAGAAAATGCTGGTAGTCCAGTGGCCATTTTCAGCATTTTCTTCTTTTTCCAGATTGCTTTCTTGCCTCCCCAAACAAAATTTAAATTAAGCAGTCAGTTTTATTTCCTCGTTAGCAAATGCTTTCGATTTGGACTGTTCTAAAAAAAAAATTTCGTATGGTAAATATACTATTATATCTTCCTGAGCTGGAACACGTACATTTGTTTGTTTGTATTGGAGTTTAACGTTGCTTTAACAGCTTAAGTCATATCAAGTGCACACATTCATTGTGTTTCCTGGCTTTCTCATACAGGTAATGAGAGAGAGAGAGAGAGAGAGAGAGAGAGAGAACAGAGAATGAGGGAGAGACAGACAAAGAATGAGAGACAGACGGACAGGGAGAGAGACATACAGAGAATGAGAGAGAGAGAGACAGACAGAGAGAGAGACATACAGAGAATGTGAGAGATACGGACAGAGAATGAAAGAGAACAGAGAGAGAGAGAGACGGACAGAGAATGAAAGAGAGAGAGACAGACAGACAGACAGAGAGAGACAGACAACAGACAGAGAATGAGAGAGAGACCGACAGAGAATGAGAGAGAGAGAGACAGACAGGGACAGAGAGAGAGACAGGGAAAGAAATCTAGAACCACGGCTAGGGGCAGGGGCAGGGCTTTTAAAAATATCGTTTTAAAACATCGTGTAAAAAAGAAAACATACTACTTTCTTACGTTTCAATTGCCTTTTGACAGACATTTTCCTTTTCCCACAATGAGTGCTTGTTTTTTAAAGAAAGTACTATTGCATGACAATTTTTGTTAATGAAGTGTTCTTTTACAAGAAGAAATACGAAGAAAGGAGCTACTGAAAGAAGTTTTTTTTTTCATCGATATCCGGTATGCACAGTGTTCACTTTTTTTGTTTTGTTGTTTAAACCTTAACTAGACGACAAATTTTTTTAGCTCTTTTCAAATTGAAAACATCTGCAGACGACAATTTTCACTGTTTATAGATAAGATAGCAACCATGGGAAAAGGAGAAAATGCTGCTTACCAGCATTTTCTCCTTTTCCCACAATGCTTTCAAAAAGCTTGCTTCTAAGGGTCGTCAAAAGTCGTCATTGTGTGGTAAATATAACCTGAAATATGAAACGCTGGGTAAAATACAGCAATTTCGACCGTACAATGACAGTTGCACTGAGCTAATCTAAGCTCTGTGGTTTTATGTAGCGAATAGCATCGATGACGATGACAGCGGATTCTTTTATTATCTTCATGTGGATCTAAGACTTAAGCCTGCTCTGTAACTTTGTTATACCTCAAAAGCTTAATGGTATGACTTTCGACCCATTAATATCTAAAATAACCTGCAAACCGAAACTCTCATCATGCCAAAACGATTTACCTTTCATTGTAAGATGCGAAGTGAAAATGAAACTGCAAACCAGAAGTTGGTAGAATCAATATTGCTGAATGAATCATGTGAGTTTGGGACAATTTTAGATATGTTGAGTGGGGTTTTTTGTCAGCGTGTTACAGAACATTGAACGTTATTCAGAGAACGTTATTGTTAGAAGAAGAGCCGACTTTGAAAAAGGCAGTTGATGTGGCTGCAAGTATGGAATTGGTAGAGACTGAAACAACAGAAACAAAGGGCCCATGATAGAGTTCACACAGGGATTTAGGGGTGGTAAAGCTAGTTGTGACAGTTAGAATTGTTTTTACAAGAATGCCATGTGTCATAGCTGTAAAGATCAGGTTATGTAAGCAAGATATCTCCAAAAAGGCCATTAAAAGACCAGCAGAAAATCACAGCCTATGGAATAACAGGAGAAGAGAAATTAAAGAATTTCCAAAATTCGCCTTCTGATTCAACATCAAACTTTGGTGTCTGAAAATTAAAATGAGGGAGAGTGGCCAAATTTCACAAGTATATCAAAGTCAAAATTTTGGTTTTGAAAAAAACTAGGTTTTTCTTACCATGAGAAAAGTTAAACATTGTGGCAATGTGAGAAAAAGCTGGTAGTAAGCATTTTTCCCTTCAACAAAATATTTTCATTACTTTTTAACATTATTTACATCCTTTTACCACACAATTCCTACTCTTGACAACCCTGTGAAAGAAGTCCCAGAAAACATTGTGAGAAAAGGAGAATGAACAAATTTGAAATTTTCAGTCACTTTTACTTTGTCGTCTGCAAATGCTATCGATTTGGATTTATAAGCCTAAAATATTGTCGTTTTGGTAATGATTTAAGGCATTACCTATATTTGTCTGCTGCAATTGCTTTCAATTTGACAGTAAGAAATTATCTTACGTGGTAAACAGAATTTTTTTTCAGCAAAAAATTCTGTCCAGGATGAGTGAAATAATAGTGTTTGGAAGATTAGCCCTTTACTGCACAATGATGACTTAACAATTTGAAAGAGAAAGCTTTTGAAAACATTGTGGGAAACGGAGAAAATGCTGGTTACCAGCATTTTCTCCTTCCCACAGTTTTCCACCCTATCAAAGAAGAATCATTTGATATGAGCCACACTGAAACTATCATCTGCAAATGCTTTCAATTCAAACAGGTCTGAAATTTTGTTGTGTGGTAAAGGGTAAAATAAACAAGATAACAAAAAAGTGCCAAGGGAAACCATTATTCAAACGAGTAATGTGTCCTCTTCCCATAATGTTTTTCATCCAAAATGTGAATGAATAGAGCTGGGGAAACAATAAACATGTTTAACTCTTTTCCACACAATTCTTGGGTCTGAAGACCCTGAAGAAAAAGGCTTTTGAAAACATTGTGGGAAAAGAAAGAATTGTTGGTAACCAGCATTTTGTTCTTTTTCCATATTGTTTTCAAAATCTTTACCCTTCATCAAACAATCCCTGGTTTTTATGACCCTGAGATAGAAGCTTTTTGAAAACTATGGCAGAAAAGGAGAAAATGCTGGTAACCAGCATTTTTCTTCTTTTCCCACAATTTTTTTTTTACCCTGCTAGAAAGAATTTACAATTTTTGCATGGCCTTTAATTTGTTGTCTGCAAGTGCTTTAAATTTGGACCAGTCTAAAGAATTAACCCTTTACCAGGCAGTCCCTTGTTTTCACGACCCTGAAGAAGAGGCATTTTGAAACATTGTTGGAAAAGGATGAAATGATGGTTACCAGCATTCTCTCCGTTTCCCAACAGGTTTTCTACTCTGTAATAAAACTACACTTCATCTGTGTCTATGTCTGGTTTGTTGCCTGTAGATGCTATCAATTTGGAATGGTCTAACATGTTTGTGTGGGAAAGGGTTAGACAGATACTGTCATTTGTGCCCAATTTTATTTGGCATCTGCAAATACTTTTAATTTGGACTGGTCTAAAACTTTGCTGTGCTGCAAAGATTTACATAGTTTTTTTTTATAGGAATATTAATAAGGATATTGATCGAATTGATAGAACGTTTTATATAATTTCATGTATTGACATGGTTTTCTATTTAATTAAACTGTTATACTGTTGCAATATTATTTCCTTGTGCTACTCAGCTCATATACTGTTTCTAATGTCTGTCAAAGTCTGACCACTTTTCTCTATTGAAGAACTTCTCCTATTCTCAGGCGCGAGGGACGTGGCTTTTCCTTAAATTCTGAGAGTTGGCAAAGACTTGAGTATTCAAACATGACAATAGTTGGAATTGATCTCTCTCTCTCTCTCTTTCTCTTCTCTTCTCTTCTCTTCTCTTCTATTCTCTTCTCTTCCTCTCTCTCTCTTCTCTTCTCTTCTCTTCTCTCTCTCTCTCTTCTCTTCTCTTCTCTTCTCTTCTCTTCTCTCTCTCTCTCTCTTTCTCTCTCTCTCTTCTCTCTCTCTTTCTCTTTCTCTTTCTCTTTCTCTCTCTCTCTCTCTCTCTCTCTCTTCTCTCTCTCTCTCCTCTCTTTCTCTCTCCTCTCTCTCTCTCTCCTCTCTCTCTCTCTCTCTCTCTCAGGGAGGGGGCGGGGCTGGGACCATTGGTCAAATGAAAGGAACACCACTTTTGTGGAGCTCAACTTTATGCCAAGTATAAGGCGTAAAGGTATGAAAAATGTGCAACTTTTATTTACAATTTACAAGACGACCCTGCGGTTTATTCAATTTGAAAATGAAATAGGGGTTTGTCCATACCTCAACAGTTATTCAAAAATAATAAATGTTTTACTTTATTTCAGCTTGTCTTTATCTACTCTACTAAATTGATTGAATTAAACGATTACATAGAAAGAAGTTATATACGCCCGTCTGTCTTTGATACCAAACAAATAATTAAATTCTGTTTTAAAATTAATACAAAAAATTCACCCAATAGCTATATATAGAATCAAAACACTAAGCCCTGGAAGCCCGTAATTGCGTATTGATAGACGTAGCCCGGGGATACTAACTGTTGAAACTAACAGATCAAAAGAAGTGAACATTACCCGATATCGATGAAAAAAAATCTTTTTGAAGTTGCTCCCGTTTTCTTCGTATTTCTTCTGTAAAAATGAACACTTAATCAACAAGAATTGTCATGCAATGATACTGACTTTGACAGACAAGCGATCATTGTGGAGAGAGGAAAAATTGTTTGTAAGAAAAAGGCATTTGAAACGTAAGAAATGAGGGTTATCACGATGTTTGCAAACGCCATGTTTTAAAGGCACTGGTCGTGCCCCTGTCCTAAGCTCTGGCTCCCTTTTTTTTCATATCCTCTCTCTCTCTCGCTCCCTTTCTTTATCATATCCTCTCTCTCTCTCTCTCTCTCTCTCTCTCCTTTAATTTCTTTGTCTCTCTCTCTCTCTCTCTCTCTCTCTCTCTCTCTCTCACTTTATTTTCTTTCTTTCTCTCTTTCTCTTACATTTTCCCCCTCGCTCCCTTCCTCTTCATCAGTCTTTCATATCCGACAAAGTCTGAACTTCGAAAAGGTCTTGAAAAGCAGAAATATGTGCACTGGCCACCTTAGTACAGCTGATATAATGTACAAAACAGTCATTAACACGACAAAACCAAGAATAAAATGATATAAGATCAAATCTTTACCACACAATCCGAAGTTTGCCATGCCCTTTAGAAAAAAAAAAAATGAAAAATTTTGTGGGAAAAAGGCAAACTACTGTTAACCAGGCTCTAAATTCACCAATCATTCTTAAAAACATTCTAGGTCTTATTCTTCAAAATTTTCTAAATTTGAAAGTAAGACAAATTCTGATTGGCTAAACCAAATGGTGCTGGCGTACTGGTGTAAGAAACTCCAGGAAAGCACTCTTTGCAGTTCTTCCCCACATCTCATTTTGCATTGCGATATTTTTCAGTCTCTTTAGATTTTTTGTCTGTATTTATGGCAGTCCGGATTTGGGTCTCTTTTGCTGACAATCCGTGACTTGGTGTGCCCTAAAACAGTTCGTCATTTGTTCAGGCTTTCAGACAGTTTCTCCTTGAGCCCCTTTTTATGACAAAACTAAAGGAACAAATAACATAGGGAGAAAGAAAGAAATTGAAAAGCGGGGCTTTCTTTTGAGTAGCAATTTGTCTCGGAGATCTCAAGTGGACATTTCCAAGAAATAACATGAAACCTTGGTCACTATCGTTTCCGCCCTCGTATGCAATGTCTAGCTACTTTTCCACTAGAGTGTCTTTTCGTCCGTCTATCTGTTTAACTTGTAGTTCGGTTGTCTGTCTGTATGTATGTCTACGAAAATGTATTTGAAAAAAGAAATATCTTTAACCCTTTACCAAACGACAAGATTTTATACTGGTTCAAATTGAAAGCACTTGTAGACAACAAAATAAAGGTAACTCAAAAATTGAAATTCGTTTCCAGCAGGCTAGCAAACATTTTGGGAAAAGGAGAAAATGCTGGTAGTCCAGTGGCCATTTTCAGCATTTTCTTCTTTTTCCAGATTGCTTTCTTGCCTCCCCAAACAAAATTTAAATTAAGCAGTCAGTTTTATTTCCTCGTTAGCAAATGCTTTCGATTTGGACTGTTCTAAAAAAAAATTTCGTACGGTAAATATACTATTATATCTTCCTGAGCTGGAACACGTACATTTGTTTGTTTGTATTGGAGTTTAACGTTGCTTTAACAGCTTAAGTCATATCAAGTGCACACATTCATTGTGTTTCCTGGCTTTCTCATACAGGTAATGAGAGAGAGAGAGAGAGAGAGAGAGAGAACAGAGAATGAGGGAGAGACAGACAAAGAATGAGAGACAGACGGACAGGGAGAGAGACATACAGAGAATGAGAGAGAGACGGATAGAGAGAGAGACATACAGAGAATGTGAGAGATACGGACAGAGAATGAAAGAGAACAGAGAGAGAGAGAGACGGACAGAGAATGAAAGAGAGAGAGAGAGACAGACAGACAGAGAGAGACAGACAACAGACAGAGAATGAGAGAGAGACCGACAGAGAATGAGAGAGAGAGAGACAGACAGGGACAGAGAGAGAGACAGGGAAAGAAATCTAGAACCACGGCTAGGGGCAGGGGCAGGGCTTTTAAAAATATCGTTTTAAAACATCGTGTAAAAAAGAAAAAATACTACTTTCTTACGTTTCAATTGCCTTTTGACAGACATTTTCCTTTTCCCACAATGAGTGCTTGTTTTTTAAAGAAAGTACTATTGCATGACAATTTTTGTTAATGAAGTGTTCTTTTACAAGAAGAAATACGAAGAAAGGAGCTACTGAAAGAAGTTTTTTTTTTTCATCGATATCCGGTATGCACAGTGTTCACTTTTTTTGTTTTGTTGTTTAAACCTTAACTAGACGACAAATTTTTTAGCTCTTTTCAAATTGAAAACATCTGCAGACGACAATTTTCACTGTTTATAGATAAGATAGCAACCATGAGAAAAGGAGAAAATGCTGCTTACCAGCATTTTCTCCTTTTCCCACAATGCTTTCAAAAAGCTTGCTTCTAAGGGTCGTCAAAAGTCGTCATTGTGTGGTAAATATAACCTGAAATATGAAACGCTGGGTGAAATACAGCAATTTCGACCGTACAATGACAGTTGCACTGAGCTAATCTAAGCTCTGTGGTTTTATGTAGCGAATAGCATCGATGACGATGACAGCGGATTCTTTTATTATCTTCATGTGGATCTAAGACTTAAGCCTGCTCTGTAACTTTGTTATACCTCAAAAGCTTAATGGTATGACTTTCGACCCATTAATATCTAAAATAACCTGCAAACCGAAACTCTCATCATGCCAAAACGATTTACCTTTCATTGTAAGATGCGAAGTGAAAATGAAACTGCAAACCAGAAGTTGGTAGAATCAATATTGCTGAGTGAATCATGTGAGTTTGGGACAATTTTAGATATGTTGAGTGGGGTTTTTTGTCAGCGTGTTACAGAACATTGAACGTTATTCAGAGAACGTTATTGTTAGAAGAAGAGCCGACTTTGAAAAAGGCAGTTGATGTGGCTGCAAGTATGGAATTGGTAGAGACTGAAACAACAGAAACAAAGGGCCCATGATAGAGTTCACACAGGGATTTAGGGGTGGTAAAGCTAGTTGTGACAGTTAGAATTGTTTTTACAAGAATGCCATGTGTCATAGCTGTAAAGATCAGGTTATGTAAGCAAGATATCTCCAAAAAGGCCATTAAAAGACCAGCAGAAAATCACAGCCTATGGAATAACAGGAGAAGAGAAATTAAAGAATTTCCAAAATTCGCCTTCTGATTCAACATCAAACTTTGGTGTCTGAAAATTAAAATGAGGGAGAGTGGCCAAATTTCACAAGTATATCAAAGTCAAAATTTTGGTTTTGAAAAAAACTAGGTTTTTCTTACCACGAGAAAAGTTAAACATTGTGGCAATGTGAGAAAAAGCTGGTAGTAAGCATTTTTCCCTTCAACAAAATATTTTCATTACTTTTTAACATTATTTACATCCTTTTACCACACAATTCCTACTCTTGACAACCCTGTGAAAGAAGTCCCAGAAAACATTGTGAGAAAAGGAGAATGAACAAATTTGAAATTTTCAGTCACTTTTACTTTGTCGTCTGCAAATGCTATCGATTTGGATTTATAAGCCTAAAATATTGTCGTTTTGGTAATGATTTAAGGCATTACCTATATTTGTCTGCTGCAATTGCTTTCAATTTGACAGTAAGAAATTATCTTACGTGGTAAACAGAATTTTTTTTCAGCAAAAAATTCTGTCCAGGATGAGTGAAATAATAGTGTTTGGAAGATTAGCCCTTTACTGCACAATGATGACTTAACAATTTGAAAGAGAAAGCTTTTGAAAACATTGTGGGAAACGGAGAAAATGCTGGTTACCAGCATTTTCTCCTTCCCACAGTTTTCCACCCTATCAAAGAAGAATCATTTGATATGAGCCACACTGAAACTATCATCTGCAAATGCTTTCAATTCAAACAGGTCTGAAATTTTGTTGTGTGGTAAAGGGTAAAATAAACAAGATAACAAAAAAGTGCCAAGGGAAACCATTATTCAAACGAGTAATGTGTCCTCTTCCCATAATGTTTTTCATCCAAAATGTGAATGAATAGAGCTGGGGAAACAATAAACATGTTTAACTCTTTTCCACACAATTCTTGGGTCTGAAGACCCTGAAGAAAAAGGCTTTTGAAAACATTGTGGGAAAAGAAAGAATTGTTGGTAACCAGCATTTTGTTCTTTTTCCATATTGTTTTCAAAATCTTTACCCTTCATCAAACAATCCCTGGTTTTTATGACCCTGAGATAGAAGCTTTTTGAAAACTATGGCAGAAAAGGAGAAGATGCTGGTAACCAGCATTTTTCTTCTTTTCCCACAATTTTTTTTTTTACCCTGCTAGAAAGAATTTACAATTTTTGCATGGCCTTTAATTTGTTGTCTGCAAGTGCTTTAAATTTGGACCAGTCTAAAGAATTAACCCTTTACCAGACAGTCCCTTGTTTTCACGACCCTGAAGAAGAGGCATTTTGAAACATTGTTGGAAAAGGATGAAATGATGGTTACCAGCATTCTCTCCGTTTCCCAACAGGTTTTCTACTCTGTAATAAAACTACACTTCATCTGTGTCTATGTCTGGTTTGTTGCCTGTAGATGCTATCAATTTGGAATGGTCTAACATGTTTGTGTGGGAAAGGGTTAGACAGATACTGTCATTTGTGCCCAATTTTATTTGGCATCTGCAAATACTTTTAATTTGGACTGGTCTAAAACTTTGCTGTGTTGCAAAGATTTACATAGTTTTTTTTTATAGGAATATTAATAAGGATATTGATCGAATTGATAGAACGTTTTATATAATTTCATGTATTGACATGGTTTTCTATTTAATTAAACTGTTATACTGTTGCAATATTATTTCCTTGTGCTACTCAGCTCATATACTGTTTCTAATGTCTGTCAAAGTCTGACCACTTTTCTCTATTGAAGAACTTCTCCTATTCTCAGGCGCGAGGGACGTGGCTTTTCCTTAAATTCTGAGAGTTGGCAAAGACTTGAGTATTCAAACATGACAATAGTTGGAATTGATCTCTCTCTCTCTCTCTTTCTCTTCTCTTCTCTTCTCTTCTCTTCTCTTCCTCTCTCTCTCTTCTCTTCTCTTCTCTTCTCTTCTCTCACTCTCTCTTCTCTTCTCTTCTCTTCTCTTCTCTTCTCTTCTCTCTCTCTTTCTCTCTCTCTCTTTCTCTTTCTCTCTCTTCTCTCTCTCTCCTCTCTCTCTCTCTCCTCTCTCTCTCTCTCTCTCTCTCTCAGGGAGGGGGCGGGGCTGGGACCATTGGTCAAATGAAAGGAACACCACTTTTGTGGAGCTCAACTTTATGCCAAGTATAAGGCGTAAAGGTATGAAAAATGTGCAACTTTTATTTACAATTTACAAGACGACCCTGCGGTTTATTCAATTTGAAAATGAAATAGGGGTTTGTCCATACCTCAACAGTTATTCAAAAATAATAAATGTTTTACTTTATTTCAGCTTGTCTTTATCTACTCTACTAAATTGATTGAATTAAACGATTACATAGAAAGAAGTTATATACGCCCGTCTGTCTTTGATACCAAACAAATAATTAAATTCTGTTTTAAAATTAATACAAAAAATTCACCCAATAGCTATATATAGAATCAAAACACTAAGCCCTGGAAGCCCGTAATTGCGTATTGATAGACGTAGCCCGGGGATACTAACTGTTGAAACTAACAGATCAAAAGAAGTGAACATTACCCGATATCGATGAAAAAAAATCTTTTTGAAGTTGCTCCCGTTTTCTTCGTATTTCTTCTGTAAAAATGAACACTTAATCAACAAGAATTGTCATGCAATGATACTGACTTTGACAGACAAGCGATCATTGTGGAGAGAGGAAAAATTGTTTGTAAGAAAAAGGCGTTTGAAACGTAAGAAATGAGGGTTATCACGATGTTTGCAAACGCCATGTTTTAAAGGCACTGGTCGTGCCCCTGTCCTAAGCTCTGGCTCCCTTTTTTTTCATATCCTCTCTCTCTCTCGCTCCCTTTCTTTATCATATCCTCTCTCTCTCTCTCTCTCTCTCTCTCTCTCCTTTAATTTCTTTGTCTCTCTCTCTCTCTCTCTCTCTCTCTCTCTCTCTCTCACTTTATTTTCTTTCTTTCTCTCTTTCTCTTACATTTTCCCCCTCGCTCCCTTCCTCTTCATCAGTCTTTCATATCCGACAAAGTCTGAACTTCGAAAAGGTCTTGAAAAGCAGAAATATGTGCACTGGCCACCTTAGTACAGCTGATATAATGTACAAAACAGTCATTAACACGACAAAACCAAGAATAAAATGATATAAGATCAAATCTTTACCACACAATCCGAAGTTTGCCATGCCCTTTAGAAAAAAAAAAAAAATGAAAAATTTTGTGGGAAAAAGGCAAACTACTGTTAACCAGGCTCTAAATTCACCAATCATTCTTAAAAACATTCTAGGTCTTATTCTTCAAAATTTTCTAAATTTGAAAGTAAGACAAATTCTGATTGGCTAAACCAAATGGTGCTGGCGTACTGGTGTAAGAAACTCCAGGAAAGCACTCTTTGCAGTTCTTCCCCACATCTCATTTTGCATTGCGATATTTTTCAGTCTCTTTAGATTTTTTGTCTGTATTTATGGCAGTCCGGATTTGGGTCTCTTTTGCTGACAATCCGTGACTTGGTGTGCCCTAAAACAGTTCGTCATTTGTTCAGGCTTTCAGACAGTTTCTCCTTGAGCCCCTTTTTATGACAAAACTAAAGGAACAAATAACATAGGGAGAAAGAAAGAAATTGAAAAGCGGGGCTTTCTTTTGAGTAGCAATTTGTCTCGGAGATCTCAAGTGGACATTTCCAAGAAATAACATGAAACCTTGGTCACTATCGTTTCCGCCCTCGTATGCAATGTCTAGCTACTTTTCCACTAGAGTGTCTTTTCGTCCGTCTATCTGTTTAACTTGTAGTTCGGTTGTCTGTCTGTATGTATGTCTACGAAAATGTATTTGAAAAAAGAAATATCTTTAACCCTTTACCAAACGACAAGATTTTATACTGGTTCAAATTGAAAGCACTTGTAGACAACAAAATAAAGGTAACTCAAAAATTGAAATTCGTTTCCAGCAGGCTAGCAAACATTTTGGGAAAAGGAGAAAATGCTGGTAGTCCAGTGGCCATTTTCAGCATTTTCTTCTTTTTCCAGATTGCTTTCTTGCCTCCCCAAACAAAATTTAAATTAAGCAGTCAGTTTTATTTCCTCGTTAGCAAATGCTTTCGATTTGGACTGTTCTAAAAAAAAATTTCGTATGGTAAATATACTATTATATCTTCCTGAGCTGGAACACGTACATTTGTTTGTTTGTATTGGAGTTTAACGTTGCTTTAACAGCTTAAGTCATATCAAGTGCACACATTCATTGTGTTTCCTGGCTTTCTCATACAGGTAATGAGAGAGAGAGAGAGAGAGAACAGAGAATGAGGGAGAGACAGACAAAGAATGACAGAGAATGAAAGAGAACAGAGAGAGAGAGAGACGGACAGAGAATGAAAGAGAGAGAGACAGACAGACAGACAGAGAGAGACAGACAACAGACAGAGAATGAGAGAGAGACCGACAGAGAATGAGAGAGAGAGAGAGACAGACAGGGACAGAGAGAGAGACAGGGAAAGAAATCTAGAACCACGGCTAGGGGCAGGGGCAGGGCTTTTAAAAATATCGTTTTAAAACATCGTGTAAAAAAGAAAAAATACTACTTTCTTACGTTTCAATTGCCTTTTGACAGACATTTTTCTTTTCCCACAATGAGTGCTTGTTTTTTAAAGAAAGTACTATTGCATGACAATTTTTGTTAATGAAGTGTTCTTTTACAAGAAGAAATACGAAGAAAGGAGCTACTGAAAGAAGTTTTTTTTTTTCATCGATATCCGGTATGCACAGTGTTCACTTTTTTTGTTTTGTTGTTTAAACCTTAACTAGACGACAAATTTTTTAGCTCTTTTCAAATTGAAAACATCTGCAGACGACAATTTTCACTGTTTATAGATAAGATAGCAACCATGAGAAAAGGAGAAAATGCTGCTTACCAGCATTTTCTCCTTTTCCCACAATGCTTTCAAAAAGCTTGCTTCTAAGGGTCGTCAAAAGTCGTCATTGTGTGGTAAATATAACCTGAAATATGAAACGCTGGGTAAAATACAGCAATTTCGACCGTACAATGACAGTTGCACTGAGCTAATCTAAGCTCTGTGGTTTTATGTAGCGAATAGCATCGATGACGATGACAGCGGATTCTTTTATTATCTTCATGTGGATCTAAGACTTAAGCCTGCTCTGTAACTTTGTTATACCTCAAAAGCTTAATGGTATGACTTTCGACCCATTAATATCTAAAATAACCTGCAAACCGAAACTCTCATCATGCCAAAACGATTTACCTTTCATTGTAAGATGCGAAGTGAAAATGAAACTGCAAACCAGAAGTTGGTAGAATCAATATTGCTGAGTGAATCATGTGAGTTTGGGACAATTTTAGATATGTTGAGTGGGGTTTTTTGTCAGCGTGTTACAGAACATTGAACGTTATTCAGAGAACGTTATTGTTAGAAGAAGAGCCGACTTTGAAAAAGGCAGTTGATGTGGCTGCAAGTATGGAATTGGTAGAGACTGAAACAACAGAAACAAAGGGCCCATGATAGAGTTCACACAGGGATTTAGGGGTGGTAAAGCTAGTTGTGACAGTTAGAATTGTTTTTACAAGAATGCCATGTGTCATAGCTGTAAAGATCAGGTTATGTAAGCAAGATATCTCCAAAAAGGCCATTAAAAGACCAGCAGAAAATCACAGCCTATGGAATAACAGGAGAAGAGAAATTAAAGAATTTCCAAAATTCGCCTTCTGATTCAACATCAAACTTTGGTGTCTGAAAATTAAAATGAGGGAGAGTGGCCAAATTTCACAAGTATATCAAAGTCAAAATTTTGGTTTTGAAAAAAACTAGGTTTTTCTTACCACGAGAAAAGTTAAACATTGTGGCAATGTGAGAAAAAGCTGGTAGTAAGCATTTTTCCCTTCAACAAAATATTTTCATTACTTTTTAACATTATTTACATCCTTTTACCACACAATTCCTACTCTTGACAACCCTGTGAAAGAAGTCCCAGAAAACATTGTGAGAAAAGGAGAATGAACAAATTTGAAATTTTCAGTCACTTTTACTTTGTCGTCTGCAAATGCTATCGATTTGGATTTATAAGCCTAAAATATTGTCGTTTTGGTAATGATTTAAGGCATTACCTATATTTGTCTGCTGCAATTGCTTTCAATTTGACAGTAAGAAATTATCTTACGTGGTAAACAGAATTTTTTTTCAGCAAAAAATTCTGTCCAGGATGAGTGAAATAATAGTGTTTGGAAGATTAGCCCTTTACTGCACAATGATGACTTAACAATTTGAAAGAGAAAGCTTTTGAAAACATTGTGGGAAACGGAGAAAATGCTGGTTACCAGCATTTTCTCCTTCCCACAGTTTTCCACCCTATCAAAGAAGAATCATTTGATATGAGCCACACTGAAACTATCATCTGCAAATGCTTTCAATTCAAACAGGTCTGAAATTTTGTTGTGTGGTAAAGGGTAAAATAAACAAGATAACAAAAAAGTGCCAAGGGAAACCATTATTCAAACGAGTAATGTGTCCTCTTCCCATAATGTTTTTCATCCAAAATGTGAATGAATAGAGCTGGGGAAACAATAAACATGTTTAACTCTTTTCCACACAATTCTTGGGTCTGAAGACCCTGAAGAAAAAGGCTTTTGAAAACATTGTGGGAAAAGAAAGAATTGTTGGTAACCAGCATTTTGTTCTTTTTCCATATTGTTTTCAAAATCTTTACCCTTCATCAAACAATCCCTGGTTTTTATGACCCTGAGATAGAAGCTTTTTGAAAACTATGGCAGAAAAGGAGAAGATGCTGGTAACCAGCATTTTTCTTCTTTTCCCACAATTTTTTTTTTTACCCTGCTAGAAAGAATTTACAATTTTTGCATGGCCTTTAATTTGTTGTCTGCAAGTGCTTTAAATTTGGACCAGTCTAAAGAATTAACCCTTTACCAGACAGTCCCTTGTTTTCACGACCCTGAAGAAGAGGCATTTTGAAACATTGTTGGAAAAGGATGAAATGATGGTTACCAGCATTCTCTCCGTTTCCCAACAGGTTTTCTACTCTGTAATAAAACTACACTTCATCTGTGTCTATGTCTGGTTTGTTGCCTGTAGATGCTATCAATTTGGAATGGTCTAACATGTTTGTGTGGGAAAGGGTTAGACAGATACTGTCATTTGTGCCCAATTTTATTTGGCATCTGCAAATACTTTTAATTTGGACTGGTCTAAAACTTTGCTGTGTTGCAAAGATTTACATAGTTTTTTTTTATAGGAATATTAATAAGGATATTGATCGAATTGATAGAACGTTTTATATAATTTCATGTATTGACATGGTTTTCTATTTAATTAAACTGTTATACTGTTGCAATATTATTTCCTTGTGCTACTCAGCTCATATACTGTTTCTAATGTCTGTCAAAGTCTGACCACTTTTCTCTATTGAAGAACTTCTCCTATTCTCAGGCGCGAGGGACGTGGCTTTTCCTTAAATTCTGAGAGTTGGCAAAGACTTGAGTATTCAAACATGACAATAGTTGGAATTGATCTCTCTCTCTCTCTCTTTCTCTTCTCTTCTATTCTCTTCTCTTCCTCTCTCTCTCTTCTCTTCTCTTCTCTTCTCTCACTCTCTCTTCTCTTCTCTTCTCTTCTCTCTCTCTCTCTTCTCTCTCTCTCTCTCTTTCTCTTTCTCTCTCTCTTTCTCTTTCTCTCTCTCTCTCTCTCTCTCTCTCTCTCCTCTCTCTCTCTCTCTCTCTCTCTCAGGGAGGGTCGGGGCTGGGACCATTGGTCAAATGAAAGGAACACCACTTTTGTGGAGCTCAACTTTATGCCAAGTATAAGGCGTAAAGGTATGAAAAATGTGCAACTTTTATTTACAATTTACAAGACGACCCTGCGGTTTATTCAATTTGAAAATGAAATAGGGGTTTGTCCATACCTCAACAGTTATTCAAAAATAATAAATGTTTTACTTTATTTCAGCTTGTCTTTATCTACTCTACTAAATTGATTGAATTAAACGATTACATAGAAAGAAGTTATATACGCCCGTCTGTCTTTGATACCAAACAAATAATTAAATTCTGTTTTAAAATTAATACAAAAAATTCACCCAATAGCTATATATAGAATCAAAACACTAAGCCCTGGAAGCCCGTAATTGCGTATTGATAGACGTAGCCCGGGGATACTAACTGTTGAAACTAACAGATCAAAAGAAGTGAACATTACCCGATATCGATGAAAAAAAATCTTTTTGAAGTTGCTCCCGTTTTCTTCGTATTTCTTCTGTAAAAATGAACACTTAATCAACAAGAATTGTCATGCAATGATACTGACTTTGACAGACAAGCGATCATTGTGGAGAGAGGAAAAATTGTTTGTAAGAAAAAGGCGTTTGAAACGTAAGAAATGAGGGTTATCACGATGTTTGCAAACGCCATGTTTTAAAGGCACTGGTCGTGCCCCTGTCCTAAGCTCTGGCTCCCTTTTTTTTCATATCCTCTCTCTCTCTCGCTCCCTTTCTTTATCATATCCTCTCTCTCTCTCTCTCTCTCTCTCTCTCTCTCCTTTAATTTCTTTGTCTCTCTCTCTCTCTCTCTCTCTCTCTCTATCTCTCACTTTATTTTCTTTCTTTCTCTCTTTCTCTTACATTTTCCCCCTCGCTCCCTTCCTCTTCATCAGTCTTTCATATCCGACAAAGTCTGAACTTCGAAAAGGTCTTGAAAAGCAGAAATATGTGCACTGGCCACCTTAGTACAGCTGATATAATGTACAAAACAGTCATTAACACGACAAAACCAAGAATAAAATGATATAAGATCAAATCTTTACCACACAATCCGAAGTTTGCCATGCCCTTTAGAAAAAAAAAAAATGAAAAATTTTGTGGGAAAAAGGCAAACTACTGTTAACCAGGCTCTAAATTCACCAATCATTCTTAAAAACATTCTAGGTCTTATTCTTCAAAATTTTCTAAATTTGAAAGTAAGACAAATTCTGATTGGCTAAACCAAATGGTGCTGGCGTACTGGTGTAAGAAACTCCAGGAAAGCACTCTTTGCAGTTCTTCCCCACATCTCATTTTGCATTGCGATATTTTTCAGTCTCTTTAGATTTTTTGTCTGTATTTATGGCAGTCCGGATTTGGGTCTCTTTTGCTGACAATCCGTGACTTGGTGTGCCCTAAAACAGTTCGTCATTTGTTCAGGCTTTCAGACAGTTTCTCCTTGAGCCCCTTTTTATGACAAAACTAAAGGAACAAATAACATAGGGAGAAAGAAAGAAATTGAAAAGCGGGGCTTTCTTTTGAGTAGCAATTTGTCTCGGAGATCTCAAGTGGACATTTCCAAGAAATAACATGAAACCTTGGTCACTATCGTTTCCGCCCTCGTATGCAATGTCTAGCTACTTTTCCACTAGAGTGTCTTTTCGTCCGTCTATCTGTTTAACTTGTAGTTCGGTTGTCTGTCTGTATGTATGTCTACGAAAATGTATTTGAAAAAAGAAATATCTTTAACCCTTTACCAAACGACAAGATTTTATACTGGTTCAAATTGAAAGCACTTGTAGACAACAAAATAAAGGTAACTCAAAAATTGAAATTCGTTTCCAGCAGGCTAGCAAACATTTTGGGAAAAGGAGAAAATGCTGGTAGTCCAGTGGCCATTTTCAGCATTTTCTTCTTTTTCCAGATTGCTTTCTTGCCTCCCCAAACAAAATTTAAATTAAGCAGTCAGTTTTATTTCCTCGTTAGCAAATGCTTTCGATTTGGACTGTTCTAAAAAAAAAATTTCGTATGGTAAATATACTATTATATCTTCCTGAGCTGGAACACGTACATTTGTTTGTTTGTATTGGAGTTTAACGTTGCTTTAACAGCTTAAGTCATATCAAGTGCACACATTCATTGTGTTTCCTGGCTTTCTCATACAGGTAATAAGAGAGAGAGAGAGAGAGAGAGAACAGAGAATGAGGGAGAGACAGACAAAGAATGAGAGACAGACGGACAGGGAGAGAGACATACAGAGAATGAGAGAGAGACGGATAGAGAGAGAGACATACCGAGAATGTGAGAGATACGGACAGAGAATGAAAGAGAACAGAGAGAGAGAGAGACGGACAGAGAATGAAAGAGAGAGAGAGACAGACAGACAGAGAGAGACAGACAACAGACAGAGAATGAGAGAGAGACCGACAGAGAATGAGAGAGAGAGAGACAGACAGGGACAGAGAGAGAGACAGGGAAAGAAATCTAGAACCACGGCTAGGGGCAGGGGCAGGGCTTTTAAAAATATCGTTTTAAAACATCGTGTAAAAAAGAAAAAATACTACTTTCTTACGTTTCAATTGCCTTTTGACAGACATTTTCCTTTTCCCACAATGAGTGCTTGTTTTTTAAAGAAAGTACTATTGCATGACAATTTTTGTTAATGAAGTGTTCTTTTACAAGAAGAAATACGAAGAAAGGAGCTACTGAAAGAAGTTTTATTTTTTTTCATCGATATCCGGTATGCACAGTGTTCACTTTTTTTGTTTTGTTGTTTAAACCTTAACTAGACGAGAAATTTTTTAGCCCTTTTCAAATTGAAAACATCTGCAGACGACAATTTTCACTGTTTATAGATACGATAGCAACCATGGGAAAAGGAGAAAATGCTGGTTACCAGCATTTTCTCCTTTTCCCACAATGCTTTCAAAAAGCTTGCTTCTAAGGGTCGTCAAAAGTCGTCATTGTGTGGCAAAGGTTTGAACAGTTAGTACCCCCGGGCTACGTCTATCAACATACCAATACGGGTTTCCAGTGCTTAGCGTTTTAATGCTATATATAGTTGTTGCGTGAATTACCTTTTCGTTTTGATTTTGAAACACAATTTAAGTATTTGTTTGGTTTCAAGGACAGATAGGCGTATTTAATTTCTTTCTATATAATCGTTTAATTCAATCAATTTACTAGAGTAGATAAAGAAAAGCTGATGTACAGTAAAACATTTATTATTCTTGAATAACTGTTGAGGTGTCGACAAACCTCTGTTTCATTTTCAAAATGAACAAACCGTAGGGTCGTCTTGTAAATTGTGAATAAAACCTGCACATTTTGCATACTTTTAAGCCTTATACTTGGCATAAAGGTGAGCTCCACAAAAGTGGTGTTCCTTTCATTTGACCACTGGCCCCAGCCCGCCCTCTCCTGCCATGGCCCCTTTCCCAGAGAGAGAGATATGTTTCCATGAACACATCTTCCGCTTTTGGTAATGGATAGAGGGAGACTCTTTGTTTAGATGATCGAATTTCTACCATCACCTTCTATTAGTACTTTCAGTTCTTTGATTTTTTTTTTGTTGCTCCGACAGAATTTCACGGCATCAAATACGTAGGCCTTTGATCAGACGGAACTTTACGTGCTGTATTGCACAGGTGCCTGACATGTCTGGTATCATAAAACCGCTCTATATAGATTTAATAAAGACTTTACTATATCTACATGTATATAGAGGAGTTGTATGATACCAGACATGTTCGGCACCTTAGCAGTATTGGCTTAATTTACACTGTCCATAAGGCGCTTTCAATTGCGCTTATAAGCCATTTCTACAGGTCTACAGGTAAACGTTCTTTTCGGATTCTCTGGAAGGCATAGAAATTGTTGATCTACTTTTCCATTGCATAGAACTAAACACTTTATTGGCTCTAAATATGTCTATGGCATTTCAGGCTTTACACCGCAACAGATTTTTGAAGCTTTAGAACGTTTTTTCTATATTGTTTATTTTTATTCTTGAATCGGACTAAGGCTTACACAGCAAAACAACAATGTTGTTGTATGTGGTGGAATGGGAAAAAGATTCAGATTGTGCAGCCACTCGGGAATAAAGTTGTATCGTTAATTATATAAATATAACCATTACAGAAGCACGCGGTAGCTTCTGGCGTGGTAATATTTACCTCATTACATCCTGGATACGATCTCTAGCCTCATACTGTAAATAAGAAATTAAACACAGAAAGAAACAAAAAACATATACATGTGCAAGGAAGAATTGGAAATAAAGACTTATATTCCCTTTTGCTACAAATTTTCCCGAGTTGTTCTCCTGTTCAATTTCACAATGGCTTATGAATTAAATAGGACTATTTCATGGTCATTTTAAAGGGGTAGGGTATACTAGTACTTACCAAAGCTAAGTACCTTCAGACGTCTATGCAGAAGCTGGATTTGAAAAACACGGTGATAAAGAGGAGAAACTTCTCGGTTTGTTACAAAAAAAAGTCATTTGGAATGGATTGATTTCGTTGAATTGATGTTTGGGTTTTTTTTTTCTTCTCAAAAGCTGCTGGTTAAATTTTAAACAAAAGCGGTCTCACGTTTCGAATTGTTGGATGAATAAAATTCAACAAATGGACCAACCTTTTGGCCGCTGACCCATTAACAAGTAAACCCTTTAACTTTACGACCGTGGAGAAGAGAGGTTTTAAAAACATGTTGGGAAAAAGGAGAAAATGCTGGTAAACCAGCATTTTCTCCTTTTCCGATCATGTTTTCCACCCTACCAAAGACAAATAACTTGGTGTGATCCATTTTTACATGTAATATTTTCAATATTGGGACAAGTCTAACATTTTGTCGTCGTTATAAGAGTACAAAAATTACTATGACATATCGGATTATTGGCCATTTGGTTTGAGGAATTGGAACTGAAGGTTGTGATTGACATAAATTGTGAACCATTGGTTTACCTGTATATAGATTACTGTACTAGTCTAAGGCCTGGCAGACTGGATTCAATTTTTTTCAATCCGTCTGGTAGAAAAATTTCATTGGTACCAGGTGATAGTACAGCTATATAGAAGTCAAATTAGGGTGGATGCCAGAAACAAAAGTGGTGCAGATTTTTTTCAGACGACATTTTGTTACCCAACCCACTGAAATTGCATTGAATTGAGCTTATGTGTATAAACCACAAAATTTCAATATCTTCGGAGTATATTGATTGCAAATAGGTCTAATCGACAGTTAAGCACATAAGCAATGGTAAAATTCAGTTACAGGAGCAGATAAAATTCATTGGGTGTCCTGGCGTTACCCCACCCACCAAACTTACACATATTTTTTGAAAATCGTGAGCAACTTAATATCATTTAAGACTTTTGTGTTTCAACTTCTTGTGAAAGGGTTTGATGAGAACTAAATGCTTACTACTGCACTAAATTGCTGCATTGTATATTTGTTACGGTATTGCTTTTCTTTTACCCCACCCACTAATGTATATACACGGCCATCTATGAGCTATTATATAATTGTGGCAGATTTTAGGAGACACAATTTTTGAAAATTAAGTTGGATTTTTTGTTTGATAAGGTTCCTTATGGAATATTGTCAACTGTGATACAATGCTAGTCATAACAAATCGACATGTCCTTCACGTAACAAAATTGTAAAGCGAAAGAAATTCCATTCTAATTTAAGAAAATAAATATTTTCTGGTTCAGATTATAATATTTCATTTCGAATCATCTGTATAACACATATTTGTTTAATATTAATTGAGTATTTTGGAACAAGATTTCGACACGTTATATGTCAGAGAAGATCAGTGTTTTGCAACTATTTTAATTTCTTGAAAAAGTTATATAGATCTAGTAAATGATTCCTAGCTGTTTGTACGAAAAGTGTAATTGTATTTTCCGTTTTTTTCCCAGAAATTGTTTTTATGAAATCAAACGTCGCGGCTTCCTTTCATGCGCATTTTTTATCATTGTCATATAAACAACTTATGTTTTACAGCAATGACATAAAATGTTACAGCGCAGACACATATAAGTATCAAAAAAAGGTTTGTACTTAGTGCCTTTATTTGAGAAAAATCAAACGAAACAATAATTAAATAGTTACACATGAAATGAAGAAAAGTCATTTGCACCAAAAATACTGTCTTGTTGACAAGTTAAGACTTTAAATGCTATTACAATTACATTTAAGTTATTTCAATTACTCTTCTGTATCCACTGTTAACTATATTTATGCTATTTGCATTAAAATATCATTGTTATGTAGGAAATAAATCCGTTACATCATGACATTTCAACAAGAGGGACATTGGCCCTGGGGTGCTCAACTGAGACTGTAGCTTTATTTCCCTCATGTTTATGTGATGAACTTTAAACTAACCTATGAATCCAGGGGAAGGGCCAGTTTTGACCCCAAGGGCATAATATGAACAAATTTGGAAGAAGTCCACTATGAATTGCTACATTCCAAATATCAAAGCTCTATGCCTTCTAGTTTTAGAGAAGAAGAATTTTATAATTTTCTGTCTTTGTTCCTATGTTTGAACTTGTGACCCCCAGGCCAGGGCCAGTTTAAAGCCCAGAGGCATCATATGAACAAACTTGGTAGAGGTCCACTAGAAGATGCTACACACCAAATATCAAAGCTCTACCGCATCGAGTTTCAGAGAAGAAAATTCTTAAAGTTTTCCTTCTTTGTTCCTGTGTTCGAACTTATGACCCCCGGGCAGGGCCACTTTTGAACCCAAGGGCATCATATGAACAAACTTGGTTGAGGTCCACTAGAAGATGCTACATACCAAATATCAAAGCTCTACGGCATCGAGTTTCAGAGAAGAAAATTTTTAAATTTTTTCTTCTTTGTTTCTGTGTTCGAACTTATGACCCCCGGGGCAGGGCCACTTTTGAACCCAAGGGCATCATATGAACAAACTTGGTAGAGGTCCACTAGGAGATGTAACATTCCAAATATCAAAGCTCTATGCCTTTTACTTTGTGAGAAGAAGAATATTAAAGTTTTCATTCTTTGTTCCTAGCCTGAATTTGTAACCTCCTGTGCGGGGCCAGTTTTGACCCCAGGGGCATCATGTGAACAACCTTGGTAGAGGTCCACTAGGAGATGCTACATACTAAATGTCAAAGCCCTATGCCTTCAGTTTTCAGAGGAGAAAATTTTTAAAGTTTTCCTTCATTGTTCCTATGCTCAAACTTGTGGCCCCCGGGGTGGGGCCATTATTTGAACAAACTTGGTAGAGGTCCACTAGGAGATGGCCACATACCAAACACCAAAGCTCTGTGTCTTCTACTTTCAGAGAAGAGGATTTTCAAAGATTTTTTATTTTTTATTTTTTTCCATTTTGCGGCCATGGCAACCAGAATTATGAGTAGAATTCTATTCTTTGAACAATTTTGGTAGAGCTTCACCCAAGGGACATCGCTGCCAAGTTTCATCAAGATTTGCCCGGTGATTTAGGAGAAGATGTCTAAAGAAATTGTTGACGGACGACAGACGCTGGACATAGGACGATCACAATAGCTCACCTTTAGCACTTTGTGCTAAGGTCAGCTAAATAAAAAGAACCCAGAAAAACACCCACATTGCGGCCATGGCAACCAGAATTATGAGTAGAATTCTAATCTTTGAACAATTTTGGTAGAGCTTCACCCAAGGAACATCCCTGCCAAGTTTCATCAAGATTTGCCCGGTGATTTAGGAGAAGATGTCTAAAGAAATTGTTGACGGACGACAGACGCTGGCCATAGGACGATCACAATAGCTCACCTTTAGCACTTTGTGTGCTAAGGTCAGCTAAATAAAAAGAACTCAGAAAAACACCCACATCCACACCCACACACACATCCACACACATATACACATACACAACGCAGCTGTTCTGTCAATGCAGCAAACAAAAAAACTGATGATTGATCATTATTACGTCACAGTTACGCTGAATGAACAGCGCATTTGTTAATTTTAAGTCATTAAGAGGATTTTAGCTACACTGGTCGAAGGCCTGTGGGCTTATTTCATGGCCCGCTGTCCGTCTTGTGTCTGTCCGTACGTGCATTAACTTATATTTCAAACATCTCCTCTGACACTACCCATCCAAACTTCATGAAACTTCACAGAAATGATCCTGCCATGGTTTTCTTCAGAATTTCTTGAAAGAATCTGATTCCTTCAAAAACTCTGTTTCCCATGGCAACAAAACTGAAAAATATTGAAATCTTCGAAAATCTTCTTATCTGAAAGCATAAGGCCTAGGGCTACCAAACTTGGCATGTAGCTTTATGCAATGAACCTCTACCAAGTTCCTTCAAATAATAGCCCTGGAGTCGAAATTGGCCCCTCCCCGAGGGTCACAAGTTTTATACAGGATCATATAGGGAAAACTTTAAAGTCCTTCTTTAGGGCCTTGGGCTACCAAATTTGGCATGTATCTTTATCAATTGGGCGTCTACCAAGAGTGCCCAACTTATAGTCCTATGGTCAAATTTGGCCCGGCCCCGGGGTCACATTAGTTTTACATGGGCTTATATTGGGAAAGCCTTTAAAAATCTGCTTGTACATAGCCGCAAGGCCTAGGACTACCAAATTTTGAATGTAGCTTTATCTAGTGGGCCTCTATCAGAAGGGCCCAATTTATATTTTATATCCTTGGAGTTGAGTTTGTCCCCACACCAGGGGTCACAAGTTTTACCTTGGTTTTTGTGTTGAAAATTTTATAAATGATATTTTTACTAACCATAATAAAGCCTAGGGCAACCAAATTTAGCCCTGTTTCATGGGTCTCATGTTTTACATGGCTTTTAGGAAACTTTGAAAATCTTCTTGTTCATAACACAACATTCTAGACCTGTATTATTTGGTACGGGGGTTTATCTTGGGGACCATTACCAGGACTCAAGTAATTATAGCTCTGTGGTCAATAATGGCTTTGCCCAGGGGTCAAGGGTTCATAACTTTCTTGTAGGATTTTATAGAAAAAATTGTTTATCTTCAAGTTTAAAACTAATTGCCCAGAGTAGTAATATTTGGCTTGTAGTGTTTTCACTTATTTGCCAGTGGCAAGATACCGGGCCATCATGACCCTCTTGTTTTAAGTTATATCCCCTATTGCATCAGTAAACTAGAGAAACAGATAGATGAAAAAAAATAGGGCCCTTTTTTGACCTGTGTCTTAGCCTATTGTATGTCTTCAAGTTTGAAACCATTTGGCTGGAGTTGTAATGTTTGGTTTGTAGTGTTTTCACTTACTAGCCCGTGGAGCGATACAGGTCCATCATGACCCTCTTGTTTCAAGTCATATCCCCTATTGCATCAGTGAAATATATTAACAGAGTAGGAGAGTAAGAATAACAAAGGGAATAAAGCAGCTTAAGTCATGAAAATAGCCAAATCTTAGTGTTGGCATACTTATGGTTACAGTTGTGAATATATAATGAAATAACAAAATCAAAGGTTAGTGTGCAACAACAAATTATACTGTTGTACTCATAAATAGATCATTTTTGAGGTGCTAAATGCTAAAACTTCATAACTGTTCTTAATTCTGGTCCTCTATGTCTGTCCTAGTAGCTCTAGCCAAAACTGTGAAAAAATCTAGCCAGAAATATTAACACATTCAATGTGAAGACTGAAAATCAGAGATTGTTTTCAATTCATTCTGCTAGGAACATTTATTAGGTGTTTTACGGTATGTGAAATTGGTCAGACTTGATTTAATATAAGTCTTACATACGGGTAAATGTGGATTTTTATGAGCATCTTAAATTCAAAAGATTTGTCAAAAAGATAGCATTGTTTGATTGTTTTTTTCATTATTGTGAACATAGGAAAAATTTAATTTTTGTTAAAGGCAAATTTGGGGTAGGCGCGTTTATTAGCATATAAAAAAAATCTGCACCACTTTCAGATCTGGCATCCATGCTTAAAGTGACTCTAATAGGCTATCCTAACTCACTGTACCATTTGAATTTTTCTACCAGATGGATTGAAAAAAAATTAAAAATAGAGCCCTTTTTTGATCTGGGCCTTGGCCTATACACAAAGCGCTGGTGAACTTAAATACACTTGACCAATGTTCTAACTACACCGTTTTCAAATTGAGCGCATTTCCTTATATACATTTTGATTTTGATGAAACATTTTTCTATGCCTCCTTACTTGGCAATTTCTCAAAAAATGCACGAATTTGCATGAAAATTTGTTTAAAGACCATATTTTTATGGTTTAGCATGAAATTGGTAATTAGGCTCGTGAATCCAAACTTGTTGTGACAACGCCGAATTTAAATAGGCAATGCAAAGCCTATTGCTTGGCATTACCGAAAAACAAAAAAACATGGGTCATATGTCTGTAGAAGAAAGAGGAAGAGCCGTCAGTCTAGTGGAGGGTGGCTGGTCATACTCGGAGGTAAGAACCAAAAGTCTTTTACAGAGTAACCCGTAGACAAAGCCTTTTATCTTCACACATGGATAGAGAATAAGTTAATTGGGGCGTAATTTTTTCACAGGTTGCAAAACTAATGCGTGTACAGAAGCGAACAATTACCAGTCTGATGGCGAAGTTTAGAGAGACCGGAAGTGTACAAGATCGCCGAAGACGACCTCGCCATCGGATGACCACCGGCAGACAGGACAGGTTTATGATTCTCAGCCATTTGAGAAACAGGAGGCTATCGGCAGCAGACGGCACGCTTAACTATCGGCAGCCATGGTCGCCCAATCAGCTCGGAAACAGTTCGGAAACGTGTACAGGAGGCTGGCGCTGGACCTCTGAGATCTCGGAGGCCATACCGTGGGATCGTTCTTACACTACGTCACCGTATGGCTAGACTTCATTGGGCACGTCGCCATCTTCGATTTACTAGAGCTGACTGGGCCATGGTTTTGTTCACTGACGAGAAACGGTTTAGACTCTACAGTAATGATGGTAGAGTTCGGGTTTATAGACGCTGCGGAGAGAGATACTGTGCTTCTTGTATTCTTCAAACTGAACACTTTAGTGGCGGATCTGTGATGCTATGGGCTGGTATCTCTTTACACACCAAGACGCCTCCTGTGATAATCGACGGAAATTTAACAGCGATACGCTACCAGAATGAAGTTTTGCGACCAATACTTATTCCCCTTTTTCAGCGAAATCGTGGTATGCAGTTGATGCAGGATGGTGCCATGGCTCACACTGCTCGAACACCCATGCAGCTCCTTCAACGTCAAAGGGTACCTGTCTTGCCGTGGCCTTCAAAATCTCCGGATCTTAACCCAATTGAAAATGTATGGGGGGGTGCTTGTTCGGAAAATTTATGCAGACCAGCCAGAAACCCTTCGGGTCCTTCAGGATAGAATTATGACAGAATGGAATAGAATTCCCCAACGGTTTGTTCGTAACTTCATTTTGTCTATGAGACAACGTTGCCAAGCCGTTATTCGAGCAGACGGAGGTCATACAAGATACTGACAATTTTGTTAACTTGTCATTACACCCCTTTATTACATATTACTTATTTACTGGTAGAATATTGCTATTAAATGAAATCTAAAACCATGTTCCTATGCTAAAATGGTTTACCTTTATTTTTCATGCAAATTTGAGTGCAACGTCCCTCCTCAAACAAAATGAAAGTGCTACTTTTGAGCGGTGTAGTTAGAACATTGGGGTAGTGTATAAATTCAATCATTTGTGTGATAATAGTGTTAAAAAGGTGCATCTATAAAATTAGCAACACCATACTTGAAAATATTTTATAGAAATACACATTAACAGAAATGTAGACAACCCATTCCCATAAAATCCCTACTTTTGACAACCCTGAGAAAGAACCCTTTAGAAAACATTGTGGGAAAAGAAGAAAATGCTGGTAACCAGCATTTTCTCCTTTTCCCACAATGTTTTCTAATCTTCACAAAACAAATTTCAAATTTTCAATCACGTTTATTTTGTCTGCAATTGCTTTCGATCTGAACAAGCCTAAAATTTTGTCCTTTTGAAAACGGAAAAAGTAAAAGGTGAAGAATTCTATAGAATTTGAAACGAGATCAAAAACGGGGGAAGGGGATTAAGCTGTACTCGTGTAATCACGGATAAGATTAAATCGCAACTCAACATATTTTAAAAGAAAAAAAAAGAGAGTTTTAAAACAACATGGTAAATCCGATTCTAAAAATGTATTATATAAGAAGCTCAGTGGTGCAAGAACATATTAAATTTAAAAAAAGGAAGAATCTGCTGTACGCTATAGACAGAAACATGTGGTTCCGGTGCCATGTTGAAAAATGACCCTCCCTGGGTCATCATTCTACGTAGAGAAATGACCCCAGAAGTCATTTCATTACGTAGAGGAATGACCCCGGTCATTATTCTACTTAGAGAAATGACCCATGGGTCATTTGGTAGGGGAGGGTCATTTCTCTACATTACACCAGCATGAAGTGAAATCATCTTTAACTGAAAAGTAGGATACCATACGTGTAAAACAAACAGCTAGATTCTATAAACATAACTTTTAGTGTATAGGAATAAAAAGAACGGTCCAAGAGTGTCAAAAACTTAAAATGTCTTCTGAAAACTCCGCTGACCCATCAGGAGACTCTCCTTTCGATTTAACCTTAAACATAGAAGGCAAGAGATTCCAAACAGCAGAAACGACAGCAGAGTCAATACCAGGAAGCCTGTTAGCTAACCTGAACAAGGCATCCAAATACTTTGATACTGCCAGCAATGCATACTGTTTTGATAGGGATTCTACCTTATTTCCGTATACTCTGGCAGCACACCGAAACAGTGAGGTACATGTACCTCGTAATGTTTGCGCGATTCAGTTCAAAAAAGAATTGGAGTTCTGGAGGATACCCAAGTCGTTAATTGCACCATGCTGTTGGAGCCATTACTATGGAACTCAGGAAGACTTCAATACGTTGAGCAGAATAATTAAATCCACGGCGAAAACAAGATATCCAGTAATTGAAAACATTCGGCATGCTCTAAACTCGAAAGGGGAAAAAAGTAAAGTTTTAATAGCAATCGACCATCGCCGGGAAACAGACGAATCTTCGTGGCGGTAAAAGCTATGGCTTCTCCTAGACGAACCAAGATCTTCAAGAGCAGGCATGGTACACACTGTTTGAGCCATGCTCTGTGAAAAGGGGTTTTAATATATCTGCAGAAAGTTTCCACCCAATATCAGCCAGTGCAATACGTGTAGGCTGACATGAGTCGAAACTGTTTGACAAACGAAGACCCATATTTTCTGCATGTACAAGGACCAATCGACCCTATGAGTCAGGCGTTTTATCGTATAAACCGGACTTTACGGATACAGACATGACTTACTGGGTGCGATGCATCACGAAGGTGCTTTAACCCTTTACCAAACGACAAATTCTTGGACTAGACCACATTGAAAGCATTTGCAGACGACAATTCAACTCTTGCTGAAAAGATGATTTCTGTCTAGGATTGGGTAGAAAACATTGTGGGAAAAGGAGAAAATGCTGGTTACCAGCATTTTCTTCTTTTCCCACAATGTTTTCAAAAGGCTACTATTCCAGACCCGTAAAAATATCGAAAGTTATTTAGATGGCGCCATAACAGATTTATTTAAATTAATTCATCTTTTTTGCAGGTCTTGTTTGGGAAAGGTTTAAACCTCTTTTGTCACAGTATAACCCATTTATTTGTTTGGCATCTTGTTCCATCCTCAACATTATATCTGGTAGACCCAATCCATGCTTCCCTTGGGTTTGTTTTTTTACACGGTGATTTACAGAATACCATTATCTCCCGCTAGATGGCAATCTATAAATACTCATCTATCTGATATGGGCATCCTGGGTACAGAGCCGAACCACTTTCCTACGCGACAACCGTTACTTTTGAATTTCAAACTGAAATAAAGGTTTACCCAATAAAACGCTACCTCGTGCAATTCACTCAACTATGATCACCAGTTTAGAGAAATCTGTTGCTAAAGCAGGTCTCATTTCTCCTCAAACGTATTGATACTAAAAACTATTTTCAACATTGCTACTTTATAGAGCGTAATATTACAGTCAGCCCGCTTTCGGGGCTAGTAGTGATGTGTCATATAAGACAGTCGAATCTTCGAAGAATATGACGTGCGCAGACAACGACAGAATACCGGTATCACGCACAAGCAATCTTCTGTTTTCCCAGACAGACATCGTCCAAACATCGTGCAATTTAGTGAAAGAAAAAATGAATGCTGTAAAATTCCTCGGAAGGAATTTGCTTAAGTTTGAACCCGAACCAACGACTCTTGGCTTTCAAATCGGTTCCATTGTCGGCTAGATATCGGGCTAGAGTGATATATATATATCATTTTGATTAAAAAGCTGGAACTTTCTCTATAGAAAAATAGTCTTTAATCCGTTCCCAAACAATCCCTGGTTTTTATGGGTCAGGTACAGAAGCCTTTTGAAAACATTGTTGGAAAAGGAGAAAATGCTGGTAACCAGCATTTTCTCCTTTTCCCACAATGTTTTCTACCCTATCATATAGAAAAATAATCTTTTTAGCAACTGTTAATTTATCATCTGCAAAATGCTTTGAATTTGGTCTGGTCCAAAATTGCCGTTTGGGAAAGGGTTAAACTAAAAAGATTCTCATGGGATAAATTCTAGATAAATAAGTCTGTTATGGCGCCATCTAAATATACTTTCGATATTTTTCGAAATCTGTGAGTATAGATCTTAATTGATTACGATATTGATCAAAGATCAGTATCGGATAGCGGAAGATGTAGATTCAAGATCCTAATGCACGTTCTTTGCAGTCTGATTTAGATCTACATCTTCTGTGAAAGTTACAGTCGCCATTGGCAGTCATATAGTTGTCATAAAAATGAGTCGTACTGTGACAAAAGGGGATTTAATTCACCTTGGTGATATTTTATACCAAGCAAATCATGACGTCATCATGGATGCATAAAGTCCGTCCGGTCTCTCAAGCCACTGGATCTGGAGGTAAAATGGTCCTTTGACATGCGGAAAATTTATAAATAACGGAAAATTTTGACCCATGCCAACCTGTGGGCTGGGTCTAAACTTTTTGCCGATGCATTTAGTTCTCTTTATGCTTGGCTTTACTGGCTTTTTAGCACCAGACCTTCTTGCCTTAACTCTTACCAAATAAGTCCCAGTTTGAACGCACTAGGGAAAGAAGCCTTTTGAAAACATTATTGAAAAAGGAGAAAATGCTGATTTTCTCCTTTTCCAACAATGTTTCCCGCTCTATCAAAGACAAATTCTGCCATCTGAGCCACGTTTGACTTGTCGTCTGCAAATATTTTTAATTTGGACAAGTCTAGTATTTTGTCGTTTGGTCAAGGGTTAAGTATAGTTATTATGTCGTCTGTTTGTTAACAAAGAAATAACGGTTCAACCTCCATTTGCAGCGCTAATGTGCAACCGCCTTTTTGCAAGGTAATACCAAAACCGAACATAGTACTGACGTGATCAAGTGTCGCTTTGGTATGACTGAAATATTGCTGAAAGGTACGAACAATCTGACCTAGAAACAACTGCCTTCCACCTCTTATTTTTTTATGATTTGAAAGAAATTAGAAACAATTGCTGCAAACTTAGTCTCAAACTTTGTCTTCTGCTGGTAAAGAGTTTAAGTTTTAATGAACTAGTAACACAAAATAATAACTCTTTCTAACTCTTTCCAGATATGGGCCATTATTTTTTTGTTCGTCGCTATTATCAGCGTAGTTCTCAACGTGATCTGGCTCGAGAATTGGGTTCGAGTAGACCCTTATTTGATGCCTTACGTCCAGCAAGGAAACGCAACATACAATGAGAAAATCCGTAGACTGCTGATGACTGATCTCCATATCATATTGCTGGGTTTAGACTGCTTCTGTACCTTCTTCTTTGCACTGGAAGTCTGCATCCATTTTGTCGTCTGTCCGAACAAAGAGCGATACTTTTACGACTGGTTCAGCGTCACCAAGGCGATTTTGTCCCTCTGTATGGTTTACAGCACAGTCTATGAAATCAGGAAAGACTGGTTATCCAATGACAATGTTGCTCTTATCTGGTTTCTCGTCAAGAATATGAACACACTCCGAGCATTACTGATATTTAAACTGATTAAGCTTAGTAGCACCTTGAATATAGTTTTTCTATCATTCTTGGATTGTCAAAAAGAACTCTGGCTTCTTGTACTAGTGTTATTTCTCATGATGATCATGTATGGCGGCCTAGTCTTTGCATTTGAGATGGACAGCGACATGTTTCCTAATACGACCACCTCCATGTGGTGGGCTCTTATCACCATGACAACGATAGGATACGGGGACTTCCATCCAACCAGACCGATGGGATACCTTGTTGGAATGAGCTGTGCGGTCGAAGGCATTATGATGATAGCTCTACCAGTAGCCGTGGTTGCGTCTCAGTTTTCCAAGTTCAAGAACAGATTTAATGATCTACAACAACATTTGGAGGCCATTAAAGAATAAAATTCCCGGGACGAAAAGACCACAGACTCCGATGAAACGCCTGAAACTGGTAATGAACTCATGGAAAACTCGTCTTGAGCAACATTCTGATTGGCTAAAAAATAACAGATTTACCCTTTATTCAATGAGGAACTTTCAGAAAAGTCCAAATTGAAAGCATATGCAGGCGACAAAAATAAATATGACTCATGAATTGAAAGTTGCTCTGTAAAGGATAGAAAACATTGTGGTAAAAATGAGAAAATGCTGGTTACCTGTATTTTCTCCTTTCCAAACGATGTTTTCAAAAGGCGAAAAGGGAAAAGTTTCGGCTCATGTGAGGCTGCACGGATTGCTCACGCTGACATGACTCGATACTTCTCGCAATTGCATTAACTCTTTACCACACGAGAAAATTTTAGACTGGTTCAAATTGAAAGCATTTGCAGACAACAAAATAAAGGTGACTGAAAAATTGAAATTTGTTCTGGGAAGGGTAGAAAACACTGTGGGAAAAGGAGAAAATGCTGGTTACCAGCATTTTCTCCTTTTCCTACAGTGTTATCAAAAGGCTTCTTTCTTGGGGGCGTCAAAAGTAGGGATTGTGTGGTAATGGGTTAAACCCTCTTTTCACAATTCATAGCTCTTTTTAATCCATTATCATATCGCATTAGTTAACTGTGCAAAGCTTTCACTCTGTCTTTATGAATAATTCAGATCACTGTGTTTGTTTATCTGATTGTGTGGAATATTATATAAGCATCAAAAGCAATAACGATTTGAATTGTTTCATAACTGTGATCCCCAAGTTTGTCCCCATGAAACGGGCCCAGCCGGGTAGCTCATTGGATAGCGTATCTGACTCGTGACGTAGTGGTTGTGAGTTTGATACCTGGTTGAGGCGAACCTTTTTTCCGGCCGATGTAATGAGGAGAAATGACTCCTCTAAAAGTCTACGTATTTCTGGTACACCCCTCGCAGAGCTGATAGTAGTAGTAGTAAAAGTAGTAATTGCAGCAGTAGTAGTGGTGGTAGTAGAAGTCGTAGTAATAGTAGCAGAAGTTGTGGTAGTAGTAGCAGCAGACGTAGTAGTAGTAGCGTAGTAGTAGCGTAGTAGTAGAAGTAGTAGTAGCAGTAGCAGCAGCAGCTGTAGAAGTATAAGTAGAAGTAGTAGTTATGGTATTAGAAGTAGTAGTAGTAGTATCAGCATCAACAACAATGTTACAGAGGAAAAAAACGAGGGGTCGTTTGTCTACAGGGGAAGGAGTCCTTTCTTTTCTTGAGGGAGTCATTCTACTACAGCTAACGCCCCTGAAATAAACAAGTTTTTACAAATGTTTTTGGGAATAAGAGAAAATACTGTAACCGGTACTTTGTATTTTTCCCACAATATCTTCTGTCATTTTGAAGACAATTCTTAACGTTTTAACAACAATTAATTTGCTGCATTCAAAAGCTTAAGCCTTTACCACACAATCCCGACATTTAACGATCCTGGAAAAGAAGCCTTTTGAAAACATTGTGGGAAAGGAAAAAATGCTGGTAATCAGCATTTTCTCCTTTTCCCACAATGGTTACCCACTCGCCCGCCCCCATGAAAGAAAAATTGCACCATTTGAGCCACGCTGGAATTGTCGTCTGCAAATGCTTTCAATTTGGACAGGGCTTAAATTTTGTGGTCTGGTAAAAAATTAATTGAAAAGTGTTTAACGCCGCTTTCTACGTTATCTAGCGTAGTGGACCCGTAATGGAAAACAGCTATTTCCACCATAATATTATCCTACAAAATTTGCTAAGCTTAAAAATAAGTATTATTGTACTACTTTCACCGAGCCACTTTTTATTTTTTGCCCTTACTAGAATTATCATTTATGAATCTAAAACCACTATATTCTCATTACCAAGGAATATGATAATTACCTCCCTTTTCTGGAAACTAACAAAAGTATCAACAAATAATTTCAAGATAGATGTCAAAGGAATTTGTGGTCAGTTAAAAATGTGCAAAAGTATATTATCTATAAATATGTCTTTATCAACTGTCAAGAAACTTTTATTCCACGCTGCACTTAAAGTATTACGGACCCACTACCTTAACCCATTACCACACAATCCCTACTTTTGACGCCCCTGAGAAAGAAGCCTTTTGAAAACACTGTGGGAAAAGGAGAAAATGCTGGTAACCAGCATTTTCTCCTTTTCCCACAGTGTTTTCTGCCCTTCCCAGAACAAATTTCTATTTTCTAGTCACCTTTATTTTGTCGTCTGCAAATGCTTTCAACTTGAACCAGTCCAAAATTTTGTCGTGTGGTAAAGAGTTAATTAACTCTTTACCTCACAAGAAAAATTTAGACTGGACCAAATTGAAACCATTTGCAGATGACAAAATAAAGGTGACTGAAAAGTTGAAATTTTTCTGGGAAGGGTAGAAAACACTGTGGGAAAAGGAGAAAATGCTGGTTACCAGCATTTTCTCCTTTTCCCACAGTGTTTTCAAAAGGCTTCTTTCTCAGGGGCGTCAAAAGTAGGGATTGTGTGGTAATGGGTTAAGTGATATTACGACAACAACTCTAATATTCGTGTATGTCCTGGATTTTAGTTGGACTAGGCTAGGGCTCTCAAGGTGGTTGCACAAGGACATTTCTGAGAGAAACGCAGCGCGTCCAACCCGACTCGAACTCGGGGCCCCCCAAGTTACGAGTCCTACATTATATGCCATCCTCGGATACCCCAGGGTCTCCCTATTTGCTACGCTACATCGACCCTGGGACAATTGACTAATAAAACTTTGAATCAGCCGCCGAAAATCGATATGAAACGTCATACCGTACAGTCCACTCGCCCATCACAAAATGATGATAGAACCAATGAAAAGCCAGCATTCGGCCAGCGGTAAAGCGAGCCGCCGAAAATCGATACGAAACGTCATAGCGTACAGTACACTCGCCCATCACAAAATGATGATGGAACCAATGAAAAGCCAGCATTCGGCCAGCGGTAAAGCGAAGGAAATTCAACTAATTGTCCCAGGGGTCGATGTAGCGTAGCAAATAGGGAGACCCCGGGGTATCCGAGGATGATTATATGCTAGGACGAAAAAGAAACGCATGTAACCATACGAGATATTGAACAAGCTTTGAGTCTCCATATGCAGTCAGTTAATACTTTATTTTTAACTGAGGAGGAGGTACTGTCAATAAGAAGCCATTTTCTCATTTCCTTTTGGCCGCACTGAAATAAAATTTCATCAAAACATTCAAAACTGATTAGTGGTAAACATAAAATCATAATTTAGAATTCTCAAGCAAGTTATACACCTCTAAACTGCCTCGAAAGGTTATCCTGCGTTTCCTTTTCGTTCTAGTATACAAATAAGCAACTTGGACAGGTGCAATTACTCTCTCTCTCTCTCTCTCTCTCTCTCTCTCTCTCTCTCTCATCCTTTCATCCTCTCTCTCTTTCATCCTCTCTCTATCTTACTTGTAAAGTATTCATGTCGAGGTAAAGAGTTAGAGTTCATCAAAACAGTCAGCCATTCTGCTATATCACCTGGAACGCTGCCAAACGGTACAAATGTCTAGGCTGCACGGTACCTATCATTGGATTTTCAATCAGTTACCAGTTTGTTGTACATGTACCTCTCCGACCGAAGTAACAAATAAATTCTGTTTGAGCCATGCTCTGTGAACAGGGGGCTTAATGCACCTGCAAACAGTATCGACACAGATCAGTCTGCGCAGTCTGCTGACCTCTGTCGATATTCTTTACCTTTTTTATAATTTTTCTGCGTGTCAAAAGACCATTCTACCTAATAATTTAGCTGGTTGTTATTACGAATGGGTTTTATAGATCCTTAATGAATTGATGGCTTGCTTGTTAGGCTACTCTGTATCACGGAAATGCAATAAAACTCCTTTTTCCATAGTGTGGCTGATAAAGTTTATCAGGCCAGAGGCTTGGGAAAAATAGATTTTGTTTGTGAAAATGTGACAGTTCGGAATAGTTCACTAATGTTAATTGCAACAAGTCGAACACTCTCATGGTTGCTCTAATAGATGAAATGAATAGAGCAGACTCACTTGTCTGTTGAGTTAAGAATCCAATAAATATAAGTAGAAAATGTTTATTAAGATAAAGACTTGCAAAAATGGATTTTATTTGTGAAAATGTTACGGAATATTTTACTGATATTATATGCTCTGCAGTTTGAAAAGATGTGCTAACAGGTGAAACGAAAAGAACAGCATAAATTGTCTTGGAAGTTGAAAAAATGAGTGTTTTTTCTTTTTTGTGTGTGTGAGAAGACAGGGCAGTATACAGCTTGCACCTCACGAAAAGTCACATTCGGAAATTTGCTTAAAATATCATTCCTGATTAGCCTGCGCAGTCAGCGCAGGCTCATCCGAAAACAACACTTTCCGTTTTTATGTAATTTTCTGTTATATGCGTGCCACTGAAGACAAAATCTAATGTAGTCATAAAGTGTCGTCTCGGATTAACCTGCGTAGACTTCTCAGGCTGATCAGAGATGGCACTTTACGCAAATGTCTTTGTGTGGTTCTTTTTTTTTTTGTTCTTTGAACAAAACAAAGTATATTATAACAAGAGTACCTGTTTTGAAAAAGATGATTAAAATCATAATGACAGAAACTACATCAAAGTTTCAATATTATAACTATTACAATATTATAATGATTTTATGTTCTGGCTGTGCCTTTATTGCTGCATGACCTTTTTCAGAGGTTTTACTGCCTTTCTGACAATTCTGATCATGCGAATTATTGTGGTCTGTCATTTTTTATGTGTGAACGTAAGTTTTCTGATTGGATCATAATCTTTCTCTAAATCGCAGGAATGACAGTCTTTTTTATCGAACATTTAACCCATTTACAAACGACAACAATCTAGGTTTGTTTGTACATATTGAAAGCATTTGCAGACGACAAAATAAAAGTGACTGAGATTTTTTTTTTTTTTTTTGTGTGTGTGTGTGTGTGTGTGTGTGTGTAGGGTAGAAAATATTGTGGGAAAAGGAGGAAATGCTGGTTACTAACATTTTCTCTTTTTCCCACAATGTTTTCTATAGAATTCTTTCTCATGGTCGTCTTAAGTATGGATTGTGTGGTAATGGGTTAAATACATACACTAAATGAAAATTAATCTTGCGATGTTCTCTGAAGTATCAATAAGCTAAAATATTGTCATCTAACTGATCACCAATGTAGGAAAAATGATATCAAATTTTAGGAGTGTGCGTAACAAGAATTTTCAATAATATACGAAGAATATACGGCGGTCTGTCTACGTCATCACCTGGACAGTGAGTTAAAAGCCAAAACTGAGGCAAAGAAGAATTTTTTTAATAACTGATTAAATATCGGACTTCTATTAAAAAGAGAGATTTGTTGCTAATTCATAGTGCAACACAGTACAAGGAATGTGAAACAAAAGAGAGAAAAAAAAACAGAAACTATGTCTTCAAATATAGATTCATCCAAACCTGAAGATTCTATATTATCTATAACCTTAAATATAGAGGGCAGGCTATTTAAAACTACAGACACCACTATTAAATCTATACCAGCAAGTTTGTTAAGTTCCCTCAACAAAGACTCTAAGTACTTTGATTCTGCAACAAACACTTTTTGCTTTGACAGAGACTCAGCCCTATTTCCGCACATTCTAGCTGCCCATCGTGACGGGGAAATACATGTGCCACAACATTTATGTGCGATACAGTTCAAGAAAGAGCTACAATTTTGGAGAATACCGGAAACACTTATTGCGCCATGCTGTTGGAGTTATTATTACAGCACCCACGAGGCGTTGGCGACGTTAAGGAAAATAGCTCAGACGCTGCCGAAAGCAACAGCGCTATCCTCCATCAGACTGTTAAATAACTGTAAGACTGTAAAAGAAAATAGAACTGTGCTGCTGACCGAGGGACCAGATCAGCAGGAATCTTCTAGCAAACAATCGTGGCGTCAGAAATTATGGCTTTTCCTGGATGAACCACGGTCTTCCACAGCTGCTAAGGTAAGACATAAAGGGTTTTATTACTTCCACTGGCCGAAGGCCAGCGGGCTTATGCCATGGCCCTGTGTCCGTCGTGCGTCCGTGCGTGCGTCCGTCCGTGTGTGCGTTAACTTTTATTTCAAACATCTTCATATCTGTAACTACCCATCCATATTTAATGAAACTTCACAGAAATGATTCTGCCATGGGCCTCTTCAGAATTTCTTGAAAGAACTTCAGAAACTCTAGTTGTCATGGCAACAAAACTAAAAAAAAATAAGATTTTTAAAAACCTTCTTCTCTGAAACCACAAGGCCCAGGGCTACTGAATTTGGCATGTAGCTTTATCTAATGAACCTTTAACAAGTTTCTTCATATTACAGGCCTGGGGTCAAAATTGGCTCCATTCCAGGTATCACAAGTTTATTATGGGCTTCGAAATATAGTCATTTCAATTTAACACGTAGTTTAAACGTAGTTTGAACGTCTATTGTGTCATGGGAAAGTGTTTGTAAAATACATGTGTGTTGCTTCACAACTGCATAAATGTAGTATGAAAAGGGTAGCTGCTGCACACATACTGTCTTACATTCTGACCCATGGCGAGTCAGTGACATGCGGTGTGCCGTAATCGGTCGTATCAACAGTATTTATACCACGAACATCCAGCAGCTGTGTCGTTGACGGTGCCTTGTTAAAGTGTTTGACGTGCTGTAAGAAAGCTAGTAAAGCACATTTCGATCATTTTTGGGATTGAAAGGTCACGTGATTCAGAAAAATTTCTTGACTTTCGGATCATCTGAAATATGACGATCAGGAAGAGATTAAAGTTCAATCAGTTTTAATATTATTTTTGATTTTGACTTTATCAGAAGAATAAGTTAAAAAGCAACAAAAAAAATCCGAAGTACGGCAGTTGCCAAGAAACTTGCTTTTTAAGGGATGATACACCAACAGCTGCCTTCGACGTCTGTGAAACTTTTGTACCAATTAACGTAACATATATAACCGTGTCTTCACCTATCCAGTGCTACAGCGACACAACGCATAATGATTAAAAGCCTCGACCACACGGAACTTCAGTGCCATTCTAGCTTGTTACACTCCACGATACACTTCACCCCATTTCATATCTCTGGATCTTAACAATAACCCACTCGTATGGCACAGGCATACAACAAAGTCATCATGTTTCAGACAAGGTCAATATTTTATTCTCGGGTAGTTTAATATGTTTTATTTTTCAACTTTTGCAGATTTGGTGTTTTACCTTCGTGATAGTGGCCATCCTCAGTGTTGTTTTGAACATCATCTGTCTGGAAAAAAACGTCCGAGTGGACCCATACTTGACTCCCTTTGAGTATTATGGAAATGTAACCTTCAATGACAAGATATACAGGCTTCTCATGACAGACCCGCACAAAGTAGTACTTGGGCTGGATTGCTTCTGTACAGCCTTCTTTGTCACAGAGTTGTGCCTCCATTTTGTCTCGTGTCCAAACAAGAGACGCTATTTCTATGACTGGTTTTACGTTACAAAGGCATTTTTGTCATTCTGCATGGCGTTCAGTCTCATTTTTGAATTCCGAAAAGACTGGTTACGTAATGGCGAGACAGTAATAATTTGGTTCATCGTTAAGAGTATGAATACATTACGCGTAACACTGATTTTCAAAATCTACAAGATCAGCGGCATTCTAAATGTCCTGTTCCTTGCTCTAACTAACTCTCTCAAAGAACTCTGCCTTCTGTTGTTTGTTTTGTTCCTTGTGGTTATCATGTTTGGAGGACTTATTTTTGCCTTCGAGATCGACACTGACATGTTTCCGGATATAACTAAATCCGTTTGGTGGGCTCTGATCACCATGACAACGATAGGGTATGGAGATTTACATCCTACACAACTAAGCGGTTATATTGTAGGGTCGTGTTGTGCTCTCGTTGGCGTTATGACTGTAGCATTGCCAATCGCAGTGATATCATCTCATTTTTCCACGTACAAGGATCGAAGTGATTATCTAATGAAACATCTAGATGCTGTTAGAAGAGAAGAATCCGAGAGAGGCCACTGTGAAAGTTTACACTGTCGGCTGTGAGTGTATTTAAGCCACACAAGATGTAATGTGAGCCAAGCCAACTACAGTAATTAAACCCTATAAAACCGCCACCCTCCAATTCTATGAAATACACTTATTATCATGAATAACGAGCATGATTTACAAATATAAAGGGGTGGAAAATTTCCTGGAATGACACAGTAGGATAATGTTCATTATGGCACAATTTCAAGTTTTCAGGAGCTATAACCTACCATAAAAGCTTGGTGTATACTTGTCTAAGTTGCTTCCCTTATATCAAAATATAGCATTCTGATGACCCTTAAAGGAGTTCGCGCCCCGTCAATGTGTAGAATGCTAAATGGAATTTTAATTCCAGTTGGTTTATTCAGAGCAAAACAGCACTTAACTATGTCTATGAGAGAAAGGAATTGAAGGCGTGATAGGAGAACAAGAAAAGGAAGAAGAAGTAGAGAGAGAGAGAGAGAGAGAGAGGGGGGGGGCAGAGAAGAGGACATTGAGGGGAAAATTAACAGATCGAGAGAGAGAGAGAGAGAGAGAGAGAGAGGGAGGGAGGGGGAGGGAGGAAAAGAAGGAGAGAAGGAGGAGGACAAACAGACAGACAGGATGAAAGCCAGATAGACAGACAGTCTAGGCACCAGTCTGATCTAATTCTTAGCCCCTAAAACCATGCTAGGATTTTTTAGGAAGAGTAATATGACTGCTTCAAAAACCGCCCTTTCGCCAGACTATTCACTGTATATGGCCTGCGCAACACGCGAAAAGGGGCAATCAGACGTTTGCGTAAAGTATCGTATCGGATCAGCCTGTGCAGTCCGCGCAGGTTGATTCGAGACAACACTTTCCGATTAACCGTTATCCTGCTAAATAACTAAAATGAAATTTTCAATTCGATACTAAAAACCCAAAATTTGTTATTTCAAAAGTATGTTTTAGGGAATAAAATCTCCAGATCGGACAGCGCAGATCCAAGATCAGACTGCACGTTCTGTGCAGTCTGATCTTGATCTACGCTGTCCGCAAAACGTCTGTGAGTCGCGATAAGCAGCCAAAGGGTTACGTTCCATATTGTCGTTCAGTGGACTTACGATAAACATGGAATCATAAAAGAATGGAAAGTATGATCTCGAGTTAGCCTGCCCGGAGTGCGCGGGCTGATCCGAGACTACACTTTACGCAAATGTCCGAATGCCCCTTTTTCGCGTGCAGGCCAATATTATCGGACAGCGTGAATTCAAGATCAGGCGAAATCAGGCGGAATCATCATCATCTATGTTTGCCAGATCGTTTTATTTCAACAGCAAAGTTTCTTAACTCTTTATCAGACATCAAAATTGTAGCTTGTTCAAATTGAATGCATTTGCAGACGACAATTTCAATGTGACTAAACAATGGAATTTGACCTTAATATGGTAGAAAACATTGTGGGAAAAGGAGAAAATGCTGGTTACCAGCATTTTCTCCTTTTTCCCACAATGTTTTCAAAGGGTTTCTATCTCAATGTTGTGAAAAGTCGTCATCGAGTGGTAAATTGTTAAACCCTCATTAAACAACATCACCTGTAAACAATACTAAAGGAGACAGCATTTGAAAGCATTGCAGGAAAAGGGGAATATTTTTATACAGGTAAACAGTATATTTTCCTATGCTCACAAACGTCTTTCCTTTCTTTCCACAGAAAAAGTTTCTTTATTGCAGTTACAATTCGTCATTTGCAAATGCTCACAAAATGAGCGGGTCCAAAGTTTTACGATCTATCAAGGATTTAAGTCTTTTCCAAACGACAAAACTTTAGAGCGGTCCAAATTAAAAGCACTTGCAGACGACAAAATAGACTTTTTTCAATATTGAAATAAGTTTTAAGCAGGATAGAATACACTGCGGTAAAAGGAGAAAATGCTGGTTACCACAATGTTTTCAAAATGCTTCTGTCTCTCGGTCGTCAAAACCAGTACGTTACTCTGGGTTCTCAATGGTAAAAGGTTAAGGATGAAACGTTCAGCAGACGACAAGAATTATCACTTATCCTGCTGATTAACTTAAATCAAACTTTTAAGCTGCTAAAAAATACGAATAGTCCAACATCAAGCTTATGTTTTGGAGTACAATATCTCCTTATCGATCCGTGCAGTCTGATCTGAATCTACACTGTCTGCAAAAGGTCAATGAGCCGCGCTTAACGGTCTTAGGGTTAAAAATTTGTCGAAATTAAAAAGGAAATGTCTCCTGACAGCCGGTTGGCACGAAACTAAAAGGCTCCTGACAGCCAGCTGTATTTCTACAGTGTTTACAGTGTTATACATTTTTTTTTTTTTATCAAAATTTAATATAAAGAGCAATAAAGTCACATAAATGTTCCCTTAATGTTCGCAAAAGAAGTAGTAATTACATCTACTTAATAATCTTTGTAATTGCTAAGTTAATTCTTATTTAGAGCAAGCCCTGAAAATTTATCATTTATCACTGTGTATTTTTTTATATAATAGACAATAGACAATATTTTATTGACTTAAACTATACAGTTTCTCGTCAAACATACAAATAATAATATTAATGGTAATAATAAAACAGTGGCTAGCAATAGAATAGTCGAACAAAAATCAATTGTGTTAAAGATAACGCAAATGATAATAGTAGAAAGACAGATCACAGTGACAACTTTGTCCATGAAAGCAGAGATCTTTATTTATGGATAAAATAAAATAATGTAATGATAAATGGTATTATAGAAGCAGAAGCTTATATAGATGCTTATATGAATATTTCATAAGGGTAGGTGTAAAAAAAAAAAAAAGGTTTTTGTCATACACGTGTTGTTGTGTTGTTTATCCTGCGATCTAATTCTGCATGGCAAATAATTCTACAGTCCTTCGTAAAAACCCACTATCTCTGAAAGTCCCAGATTCTGGTGGAACAGTTAACTTGTCAAACACACTGATAGGACAGTATAATTTATTGCCTCTAATTAGTTGGAAATTGTCTGACCAGGGACTAATATTCTCTGATCCACTTTGTGAACCTTGATACTAAAACTGATGAGCCCTGAACAGCCTTGCATTCATAGCATTTAAAATCTGTGTCAAGTTTCAAGAAACAGTTCTAAAGGTGAATCAGTTTTCTTGTATGCCAGGCATTATGAACATGTAGAATGTAACAATTTTTGTGAATCTGTTCAACCATAAACCTTTTAAACTTTAATAATAGTCATAGCAGAAAGGTTTCAGTCCTGGTAAAGAATCTCCAAGAAAGCATACAGCAATAAAACTCAAAATGACATTGAAAACAACATTAAACACCGTACACTCAATCACTCCATCAATCAAGCTATCAGTCTTCGAAAAAAGCCTCTGACAGCTGGCTGTCAGGAGACTAAAAGGCTCCTGACAGCCGGTGTAATGTAGAGAAATGACCCTCCCCTACAAAATGACCCAGGTCATTATTCTACGAAGAGAAGTGACCCCAGAAGTCATTTCACCACGTAGAGGAACGATCCGGGTCATTATTCTACGTAGAGAAATGATCCTCTGTGGTCATTTCTCTACGTAGAAAAATGACCCGGGTCATTCCTCTGGGTAGAGAAATAACCCATGGGTCATTCTGTAGGTGACGGTCATTTCTCTACACTACACCGGCTTTCAGGAGACGTAGCCAATTAAAAAACATGTGCAGATACATGTCACAATGTGACTGTTACTCAAAATGATAGTATATTGCTTTGAAATTGTAGGAAAATTAAACATATGAGAAAAGCAGAAAAACTGACAGTCAGCACTGGGTCTATTTTCCTGATTGGTTTTTTTTTTTCAGAGATCCTAGATAAACTGGATCGTTTGCCAAAAGATAAAAGAATATCAACTATGGCCAAAGAAAATACCCTCTACCCAACATTTGCATGTTTTTAAGACCAAGTCAAGGAAAAGGCTTTCAAAATGTTGTCGGGAAAGTGTGAAATTCTTGTTACAAACTTTTATTTCCTGTCCCCTTAACTCTTTACAAAATGACAATATTTTAGACTTGTCCAAATCGAAAGTATTTGCATACGACAAAATAAAAGTGACTGAAAATTTGAATTCGTTGTGAAAAGTAGAAAACATTGTGGGAAAAGGAGAAAATGCTGGTTACCAGCATTTTCTCCTTTTCCCATGATGTTTTCAAAAGGCTTCTTTCTCAGGGTAGTCAAAAGTAGAGATTGTGTGGTAATGGGTTTAAACCGTTTTCTGCCATTTCAGAAAGAAATCCATTTGTTTGTACCATATTGAGTTTTTCATCTGCAAATACGTACGAGTCTTAATTTCTGTAATGTAGGTCATAATTGATTGTATGGCGTTTAAAACCGATCTCAACATTATTTCAGTTATATCGTGGTGGCCAGTGCACTTATCCGTGCTTTCCTAGAGTCTCTGCACAATATTATTTCCAAGCCACAAGCAGCTTTCCCACATAATCATCGTCGAAACAGTGGTCAGCGGTGGGAGAAGAATGAATCCTCGGAAAGAAACTTGCCAGTCCCGAGGTCATAGGATCGAACCCTAGACCCCCGTACCATCAAGTCCTGCTTGCCACAGAATGAGCTACCGGGGCTCGACAGTCATCTAGGTAGAGAGATAACCTTGTACGACATAGTTTTTTCGGAACTTTAACAACATTGAGAAAAAATGCTTTCAGTACAAAGACATTTTGGGGAAAAGAAATAATTGCTGTTAACTAGCATTTTCTCCTTTTCCCAGAATATTTTCTACCGCCTTACGGACAAATCCCCGTGATTGAAACTGAATTTAATTTGTCGCCAGCAAAATGTTTGAATTTAGGTATTAGAGTAAAATATCTGCTGTTTGAGCTAACTCTACGCCAAACAATTCCTGGTTTTTACGACCTTGAGACAGAAGCCTTTGAAAACATTGTGGGAAAATGCGAAAATGCTAGTAAACCAGCATTTTCTCCTTTTCTCACAATGTTTTCTACACTGCTTGAAACATGAGTTACGTTTAATTTGTCGTCTGCAATTTCTCGTCTTCGAATTTAGACCAGTCTAAAATTTTGTCGTTTGGTAAGGAGTCAAAAGTTTACAGGAAATTCACATTTTGGGAGTGGGGAGAGGTAGAGTCGCGTGATTTCGGGGTTGACCTAGTTATTGACCCTCTGGCTTCCGGATGCCAGTCATGCCACTTCTGGGTGCATGGCGCGATATCTACAGTAGGAACCGTCCGCAAGTTTACCTTTTCGGTTTTACGAGGATATTATTGTGACCCGTCATGCAAAAATGGACCATCTAGGAAATGTGAGAAGTATCGACTCTGGTCAGAATGTGCGGGCTGACCAAGGTCGACACTTCGCTTTTATGATATTTTCCAGATGAAAAGTGGCCATTCTACCTTACTATAGTTTATTACAATCATTTTCAACTATCAACTTAAATTGACCTGCACTATATTTGATCTGTTTTCGTCTATTTAACTCTTTACCACACGACAAAATTTTAGACTAGTCCAAATTGAAAGCATTTGCAGACGACAAATTAAATGTGAATCAAAAATTGAAATTTGTTTTGGGAATGGTAGAAAACATTGTGGGAAAAGGAGAAAATGCTGGTTACCAACATTTTCTCCTTTTCCCACAATGTTTTCAAAAGGCTTATTTCTCAGGGTTGTCAAAAGTAGGGATTGTGTGACAGTGGGTTAATGTATAGAATGCCTAGATTGTCCCCTTTTTGCGTAAAGCGGCAAAATTCTTTTCCAAACGACTAAAATGTAGACTTCCCAAAATTAAAAGCATTTGGAACCAACAATTTAAATGCAAATCAAATGATTGAACTCTTCTGTCTGTTTGCCTGTCGGTCTGTCTGTCTGTCTGTCTGTCTGTCTGTCTGTCTTTCTTTCTTTCTGTCTCTCTGTCAGTCCCTCTATCCCTCTGACAAATTCGTCATGGCAAAACTTGCAATTGTTCTTTTTTACGACATGAATACCATAAGTAGACTCGTCTCTATACTCTCTCGCTGCCGCTAATCATTTCCTTATTGGAGTAGCTCTTGCAACAGCCATCATGTCAATGTACTTTCATTTAGATATGGTTTAGAACGGTGCTCCGAACATACTCCATTCAGAACATATTTCTGGAACAGTGTATTGTGTTCTGAAATATTTCTTTCGCACATTTCAGAACAGCTTTCCAGAACACAGAACATTGTGCCAGAACAGGCGGAAGGAATACGCCCTACAGACAGATCTACATATAGATATTTTACTGACGTAACGTAAACCATACATAGTTTCTAGTTACACAATATGAAAGTAATACCGTTTATACACAAGGTCATTCAAACAAACAAACAATGAAACGAACGAACGACAACATAAACAAACAATCACTCACACACACACAGATACACACACAGAAAAAGGTAAAATAAAAAAGAAACAAAAAATACATCAATAGAAAAACAGAAAAATTATCTCAGAGAATTGGCGTTTGGAGAAAAAAATGTACACAAATACGATCTTTTGTAGAGGTTTATTACTCTAGAGATTTCCCACTGCAGTCGCAGATACCTTTAATCAAACTTTGACAAAAAGTAGCAGACGATATAGATGACAAATCACACTAGCACTGTAGGGGAGTAAACAATTCGAAAAAACAAATCTGCCAACGTGAAAGCTATGTTAACATTTAGGCTGCTTAGCACGACTCACTGACCTTTTGCGGACAGTGTAGATTAAGATCAGACAGCACAGTACGTGCAGTCTGGTCCTGAATCTACACTGTCCCATAAGAAAATATCTCTCTCTCTCTCCCCCCCCCCGTCCCGAAAAATATCAATGAAATAGCAAAATATGAGTTAACACTTCTCCCCCCCTCCCGAAAAATATCAGTGAAATAGCAAAATATGAGTTAACACTGTCGGATTGAAAGTTTCAATCTACTTATTTAGCAGGATATGGGTGAAGTTTTCCATGAAGCAACCATAGAGAAACGCGGATATAAGTTGTAAGACCTTGCTTCTAAATGTAAAATTGATAAGTTTGAACAACTATATCTAACATACTTTATTTCAAATAACCGACGAAAGACAGCAAAAAAAAAAGGTTTACATGTGGTGTGCAGACGTATCAGACTGGGCAGTTTTGTTGCACTGTTTCGTTATATTTTTTCAAGACCACTAGTTTCGAAAAGGATGAACAATAAAGCTTGACATGGAGGAAACTCTGACTGGCTCTTTTCAAAGAACGATTACATTATTTTTCTTGTTGCTGGTTTTCCATGAAAAGCAACACTGTGGTTTTCGTAAGATTTTTTTTTTTCGTGGAAAAGAAATGATGCGTTCGTGTCTATGAAAGAAACAAGGGTAATCTTTCAGTGATATATACATATTTTAATTTTCATGTGGTGTGAAAAACCTAAATACACACCTTTAAGGGTGAGAAATTCCTCTTTATAAAGACCATACAAGATCTTTTGACGTGCAACAGGTTGTTAGAAAAGAGTTTTGAAATTCTACATAAACTAAACTACTAGTAATGAAATGTAACCTCACGGACAGTTCAACTGCACTGTTTTTATTTTTTCGTTTTAATCGAAAGGTAGTAGATCTAGATTATGTTGTGTTAACTGTTGGGTTACACTTTTGAAAATATCAAATTTCCAAATAGCACAAGAAAAAATCACCCCTTCTACAATATTTGCTATACAATGAATGAAGGGCCACCACGGCCTGTATTCACCAACCATTCTTGAGAATATTCTTTGTCTTATTCTCAAAGGTTTTCTAGATTTGTAAGTAACACAACTTCTGATTGGCTAAACCGAATGCTTTAGCCAATCAGAAGTTGTGTTACTTACAAATACAGAAAATTGTGGAGAATAAGACAAAAAATGTTTTTAAGAATGGTTGGTAAATACGGGCCCAGCTGGGATGTGGATTCGCACAGACAACGCTTGTGTTAATAATGTTTTCATAATTGTGCAAGAAAATATGGCAGCAGGGCCTGCAGAATAAACACGTGCACATTTTTTACCAATCGCAAGATGCCATCCATTCATCCTGTATCAGGGCCAATTTCAAAAGCCAATCGAATTCAACTTCGCCGAAATTCACGGAATCCCTCGTCAAAAGAAACACTGTCAGCACTGTACTTTTTCCAAGAACTGGGTCAAGAAGGCTAGTAAACCCTTTAAAAAGCCAGATTTTATTTAATCCGCACATGATTAAGATCATTTGCAAGAAAGAGATCAGAGGGGAAAGTTTCAGTATGATTTGGAAATTGCTGTTTGTTACCTTTGCTCTTGTTTTATCGGGCACTGATGCGCGTGCATACAGAAATACTATCTGGACGGATTGTAGTGAGTAGTAACTTACTCTATATTTTAATCGATCCTATACCAAACAATTCCAAGTTTTAACGATATGAATGCTGAAGGATTTTTTTAAGCATTGTAAGAAAAATGAGAAAATGCTGGTAACCAGTATTTTCTCCTTTTTCCCACATTTCTTTTTAATCTTAAATTCTAACGGTTTTACCACATAATTCCAAGTTTTAACGATATGAAGGCAGAAGGATTTTGTTTTTTTTTTTTTAACATTGTGAGAAAAATGAAAAATGAAAAAGCTGGTAACCAGCATTTTCTCCTTTTTCACCACAACTTTTTAACCTTAAAATTTAACGGTTTTATCACATATTTCCAAGTTTTAACGATATAAAGGCAGAAGGATTTGGGGATTTTTTTTTTTAACATTGTGAAAAAAATGAGAAAATGCTGGTAACCAGCATTTTCTCCCTTTTCCAACAATATTTTTAACCTTAAAATATAACGGCAAATTTTAGTTATAGGGTCACACTTAACTTGTCGTCTGCATAAAAAGAATCTTTTCAGTTTGGAGACGGCTAAAATTTAGTGGTTTCATTAAGAGTTACTTGATAGAAACGGGCCACGTTCTATGAAAAGGGGGCTTGATGTATCTGGGAAAAGCATCCAGCCTGGTGCAGTCTGGGCGGGCTGACATGGACCGAAACTTTCCGCTATAAATGCTCAAATTTCTGTATGTCCAAGGACCAGTCTACCTCATGATTAACTCGGTTGTTAGAAAAAGTGGATATTATAGATCCAAACTTGTGAGACGGTCCTATGCAAGAAGCCTTTTAAAAAAATGAGTGGGAAAAGGAGAAAATGCTGGTAACTAGAATTTTCTCCTTTTCCCATAACGTATTCTACCCTTCCGACAACAAATTTCAATTTTTCAACCACATTAAAATTTTATTTTGTTGTCTGCAAATGCTTTCAATTTTAACTCTTTACCAAACGACAAAATTTTAGGCTGGTTCAAATTGAAAGCATTTGCAGATGACAAAATAAACATGGCTCAAAAATAAAAAAAATGTTTTGGGAAGGGTAGAAAACATTGTAGGAAAAGGAGAAAATGCTGGTTATCAGCATTTTCTCCTTTTCCTACAATGTTTTCAAAAGGTTTCTTTATCAGGGTTGTTAAAAGTCGGGATTGTGCGGTAAAGAGTTAACTAGTCTAAAATTTTGTCGTTTGGTAAAGAGTCAAACATTGTTTTCAAATTTTAGAAAAAGGGAAAAAAGGTGTTCCGTGTTGCTCAGTGATCAAAATATAGGATTTCCAATCCAGGGGCCCCTGGTGTTATTCTTATCGAGGCTCTGGGTTTTTCACTGGTGTGTTCTTTGATCGAAATAGTTCAAATCCTAGGCTAGTATGTAACAGATAATGTCATGTCTCAGAATGCGAGTTTTTAATGGGTCACCTCCTTATATTGTTCAAACATTTTTTTTTTCTTTTATAAAAGCATCATTTCAGACAAGAGGGAGTGATGGTATTCTAAATCCATTATTTCCTCTTTCAAACCCTATGTTGTGGGTACTCATTAGAATCGTCTCGATGAGACGATTCTAATGAGTACCCATAACATACGGTTTAGTGGAGAATTATTAGTATTTTTCAATTTTGAAATCAAAATCGCTCCCTCTATCAGGAACTCTGAATTTAAAGCATTGTAAACGTCTCACCATTGGGGCTAAGCCCCGAGCTAGTATTTGAAAAATCCGGAATTGACAAACATGTCGCCCAGACATAACTGAGAGATTGACGAAAATGGTGTATAGGCCTAACACTGCAATCAATAAAAAAGAAATGGTTAATCTACCTTGGTGGGCAGACAGACAGACAGACGTGACTATCGACACTGCTTCCCACTTACAGTATTTACAACGACTGAAAACGCCAATGGCAATCAACCACGTGCGTTATCTGCATCAACCATTCTTAATTTCAAGTCTAGAACTAGATTTAGAGTAATGCACACTCTGTCAGTCAGTGGTTACGTTACTTTCAAATTTAGAAGAATTCTTAAAAACAAAGAGAATGATGTTTACGAGAATGCTTGTTGGATACGGCTCCAGGTATTTCAGTGACTTTTTGACCTCGCCGTTCATTGGACCAGTATAGTATAGCAAGTTAGTTATCCGATAGGCTTACTAACTCCACCAGATAGCACTATCACTATATTGAAGGCCGTCTTTTAGACTGGTATCAGTACGTTGCTCTGGGTTCTCAATGTTCTGATTGTCTGATGTGTCTGTATTTCAGAAGGGTAAATAACAACACATACTTCTGTCAGTTTGATGTAGTTGTGTATCTTGTTTATTAGAATGACTTAAATACAGGACTTGAATGCCAGGCTAAAGATTATGTGTATTTACGGAGTTTGTAGTAATCAAAGTACGGTGTGTGACTTATTCATAGGAATGATCTACAACACGGTAGAACTTGTTTTGTATCAAAGAGAAAATACTTTTGACAAATAACAAGGGCTTAACCTTGGGTTCAGAATCATTACGGGTCCGGAATCGGGAAAGCTATTTCACTTTAAGACTGTATAGACTTGACTAAACAAGCGGATGGTATATATATCAAAGATCTCGATCCAAACCGTCCTTTAATTAACTCTTATCCTGCTAAATAACTAAAAAAACATTTTAATTCGATGATAAAAACCCAAATATTGTTGTTTCAAGGTTATGGTTCAGGTAATAATATCTCCATATCGGACAGTGTACATCCAAGATCAGACTGCACGTTCTGTGCAGTCTGATCTTGATCTATACTGTCCGCAAAAAGTCAGTAAGACGCGATAAGCCAAAGGGTTAACAGTAATTGTTTTTGCGTGTGGCGCCCAAACGATTGATTAATCGTGCGTTATTGTAAATGATTAAGTGTGAATTACAAGTCTGTTATCATGAATAAGGCTCCTATTATTATTATCTTCAGCCCAGAATGACAGTCCAGTGACCATCACAAATCTCAACTTTTCTCCGAACCCTGTGTCCATGCCGGGCGTGGTATATTTTACCATTGAAGGTTTCAGTAACCAGACATTGGGCAGATCAAGTATGATTCTTGACATTCAACGAATTGGTAGCTGGTTTACCCTTCCTATACCCTGCTTGTATAATATCGGCTCTTGGTAAGTCTTTCAAGTTTTGTAGTATTTGTCGAAGACAATGCCATTTACTCGTATACGACTATGAGTTCAATATTGAGTTTTGAAGACCATGTAAAGTATTTTTTGCAAAGCCGAAAGTAGTTAACCCAACTGAACTCGATTTTTCTCAGGCAAACGAGTTTTTCAGAGGCACTCAGATATTTAGTTAGATATGGCATGTTAAAATACACTGGATGAGGCCACCTATCATGGAAACTCTAATTTTTTATTGAAAATAGCATCACCCGCTCTTAGCCTGCTATTGGCGCGATGATAGACACAAAACTTGTCAACTGATTGCTTGGTCCTGGGCTTTTTCTTTCGAAAACCAGTTCGTCCCTTGGCTTGTTCGTCCCATGATTGCTCGCTCCTGTTTTTATTGTACATAAATATTTATAGACGAAAGTGATTAATTGAAATGTTGGGAATTTAATGTTTACGGCCAAAGATATTTTAAAATCATAGTTTTCAGGTACAACCTTAAGTTTATTCGATATTTACATGGTCTCTCATCTCAACATACAAACCACACGATATTTTGGCACACAAATATCATAGGAAAACGATGTCCACGTTTTTCTTGTTCTTTGTAAAGTTTGCGCTAATTACAGTGCTTGTCTATTCTATTCTGTCAATCTATTTCAGTACCTATGACAACATGTGTACACTGCTAGATACAATGATTGCTGAAAATTGGGTCGGGATCACAGGCCAGTTGGGCAGAGACATCAAAACCATGCTAAGAGACAACGGAATGAACCCTGACATGTGTCCACAGCCTCCGACGACCATATCAATTATAGAGCATCCTATACAGCTACCAAGAATGCCGTCCATCTTGTCCTGGTTTGCTGCGGTATGTTTCAGGTTCAGTCTTAACTCTTTTCCAAACGACAAATTTTTTAGACTGGTCCATATTGAAAGCATTTGCAGATGATAAAATAAATGTGACTGAAAAATTGAAATTTGATTTAGAAATGGTTTCCAGCATTTTCTCCTCTTCCCACCTTATTTTCAAAAGCTTTCTTTTTCAGTGTCGTTAAAAATCGGAATTCTGTGGTAAAGGATTAACTCATTACCACACAAGACAATTTTGGACTGGTACAAATTGAGAGCATTTGCAGACGACAAAATAAAGGTGACTGAAAAATTGAAATTTGTTCTGGAAAGGGTAGAAAACACTGTGGGAAAAGGAGAAAATGCTGGTTACCAGCATTTTCTCCTTTTCCCGCAGTGTTTTCATAAGGCTTCTTTCTCAGGGGCGTCAAAAGTAGGGATTGTGTGGTAATGGGTTAAGCCTTATAGCCTGCTAAATAAAAGGGACGAAACTATCAAGCTGATAGAAAAAAAGCCAAATACATATATTGAAAGGTATCATTGTTGGAAAGATATCGGACAGTGTGGATCCAAGATCAGATTACACGTTCTGTGTAGTCCGGTCTTGATCTACATTGTCCGCAAAAGGACCTTTATTTCTGCTTAGCAGCCTACAGGTTAACTATTGTTGATAGACAAACCTACAGCTGAAACAATTTTGAAAGGCAGCTTCTGAACAAATTTGGATCAGTCTTCATAGAGATGGCCTCACGGAATGATAAATAGAGGATAATGAACTAGTTAGTTTTTATATGAAAAATATCTCACGAGGATGCGTCGTTAGGCGTTGGAAAAAAAACGAGTGCGCAGCACGAGTTTTTTTTTTTAACGCCTTACGACGCATCCGAGTGAGATATTCTTCATATCAAAAATAACCAGTTGATTGTTCTATTTATTATATACCTTATTAATATTATTATTTATCATTTTTCGTTTGAAAGTCGAAAAAAGTGTAGTCGAAAAAAAAAAAGTAGTTCTTAATTACGGCAGGAAGTGAAAGTGAAAGTTGATATCGTCACTAGTGATGATATCACAATTTATTACACTGGGAAATTCCAGGATTTCACTGCTAGGTATGTAATAAAATATCTTCTGTAACGGGTTTTGTTTATCTTTTAGGGTTTGTACAAAGCCAACGTAAGGGTTGTCAACACGGACACTAGACAAGAACTCGTCTGCTTCAATCTCAGGATGAATGTAGTGCGGGGACAGGAACAACAGGAAGAAGAATGTTCGGGATATCTCGGTTGCTGGTTTGGCCGGAAGTAGGCCACAGATATAACATTCCTGAAGAACCTTATCGCCACTATCATCAATTGAACTTTCTTACATAAGTTGACCTTCCGTATTTTTTTTTATATATATATATTTGATCCATGCTCTGACAAAAGTAGGCTTAACCCTTTACCAAACAACAAAATATAAGGCTAGATCTAGTCCAAATTGAAAGCATTTGCAGATAATAAAATAAATCTGAATCAAAAACAGACATTTGATTTGGGAAGGATAGAAAACATTATGGGAAAAGAAGAAAATGCTGGTTACCAGCAATTTCTTCTTTTCCCACAATGTTTTCAAAAGATTTTTGTCTCAGGGTCGTTAAAAGTCGGGATTGTGTGGTAAAGGGTTAATGCATCTCCGTCATGGATATATAGTCACATGACCATGGTTCCATTAAGTCCATTTAACAACCAACTGAATTATTAGGGAGAATGGTCCTTGAACAAACAGAAAATTAACAAGTTGCCAACAGTATCGACTCGGGTCAGCCTGCACCAACTGTGCAGGCTACCCGAGTCGATACTATTTGCATGAAGGCCCCTTTTTTTACAAAGCATGGCTCCTTTCTGTACAACAAGGTATATCGTTAGCTTATTAACACAACGGGGGTAAATGATTAAATATCAAAATATAATCAATTTTTCTTAATGGCGATTTTGTACTTCTGTTTTTTTTTTTCAATTTTTGAATCATCATTCATGTTAAAAAATCTTAGCAACCAACCAAACGAACTAAAATTTTCAATTGTAAACTGGTACGTTTTAGAATAGTCTTTGAACATTTTCAACTGTAAATATTCTGTTAATTAAAAAAAATACGAATTATTTTTGAGTTGACATATCTATCATTTCTAAAGGTTTTCAGTTAATATGCGTAGAAAATAGGCATTATGCGAAAAACATTCCCTTTGTAGGATATTGCAAGCGGAAATATGACAGATGGCCATATCGATAATAATGGTCATGATTACAAAAGGAAAAAAAAAATATATATTTTCTAAATCTCAATAATTTTCCAAATCTAAAAAGGTCGGATTTTTTTAGACCTAACCGTGTTGTAATATGACAGATGGCCATATTGATAATAATGATAATGATTAAAAAAAAAATCCTACATCTCAATAATTTTCTTACCCTTTACCAAACAATCCCTGGTTTTTACGGCCCTGAGAGGGAAGCCTATTGAAAACATTGTGGGAAAAGGAGAAAATGCTTGTAACCAGCATTTTCTCCTTTTCCTTCACTGTTTTCTTACCTGCTGGAAACAAATTTTATTTTTGAGTAACATTCATTTTGTTGTCTGCAAGTGCTTTCATTTTGGACCAGTCTAAAATTTTGTCGTTTGGGAAAAGAGTTAATCTAAAAAGATCGGAATTTATATAGGCCTAACTGTCTACAACACAATTCCGACTTTTAACAAACATGGGAAAGAACGCCTTTAAAAGCATTGTGTGAAAAGAAAAGAAGTTATACGAGAAACCAGCATCTCCTTTTCTTATAATGTTTTCTACTCTTTCCGACACAAATTTTAATTTCTGTGTATCACAAAAATCTGCAAATGATTTTAATTTAGACTGGTCGAGAACTGTGCAAATTGGTAAAGGGTTAAGCAAACGGTTTAATCTTCATAAATAACATTTAGCCTGCATTTTGTGTCTATTTCGTGAATGTAGATAAAATGTTTTTACGGCTGATTTTATAAAACTTACAACACGCAAAAAGGGACATTCGGGTAATTGCGTAAATTGTCTTCTGCCTAGGCAGTCCGCGCAGGCTAATCCGAGACGGCACTTTACGACTACATTTGATTTTGTCCTATAGGAGACTTGCACTAAAAAGAAAAAAAAAATACATAAAACCGGAAATCGTAGTTTCGGATTAACCAGCGCGGAATGCACAGGCCGATACGAGACGACAATATACGCTGTAATACGATTTCCCCTTTTCGCGTGTTTCAGGCAAATCAAAGTGTCACAAGTGTATGACAATGAACATTGAGTTATGAAAAGTATGTGATGAGCTACTTGGTAATGGCAATAACATAAAAACAGTACAAGGGATAAAATAGGTCATGCTCTGGCAGAAGGGGGTTAAATGCGATTCCGTGATGCATAAATAACAAGCAATGCGCCACATGTATAATTATGGATCCCAGCTATCCATTTCCATCCACAACCAAGTAAATTATGAGGTAGAATTGTCCACAGGCATGCAAGAAATTTCAATGATAGCTATAGATTACGGCTTATGTCAGTCTCCACAGAATGTGTAGGGTGACATGTTTTAACCCATTTGGCTGCTAAGCGCGACTCTCTAACCCTTTGCGCACAGTGTAGATCAAGATCACACTTCAGAGAACGTGCAGTCTGATCTTGGATCTATACTGTCCGATAAAGAGTTATCATTCCCGAAAACATAACTTTTAACCCTTTACTCCATAGATACTCGTTTCAATACATTGCTTGTAGGAGCCTTTGGAAAACATTGTGGCAAAAGGTGAAATTGCTCGTGACGAGCAATTTCACCTTTTGCCATAATGTTTTCTGTGCTATCAAAAGGTGTCCTATAAACATAAAAAAAAGGGTTTCATCCTTGCTGTTATTTAGGGTCAATTTGAGATACCTTAGAAATGCCTTATGGGGTAAAGGTTAAACCAGCAACATTTGGGTTTTTACCAAACTGAAAGTTTAATTCTAGTCATTTAGCAGGATGAGGGTGAATAGTTTTTGCATTAAACCCCCTTTTCACAGAGTATGACTCCAATGTATCCTTCACTCATTTTCAGTCTGTGTACTAAAGCTTGATTTATTTTGTATGTCTGTATTTGTACTAATATTTTTTAATGAACCTTTATTTCGGAAAACTTGTGTTCTGTGCAGTTATCTTATGTCATTTATACATGTTGACATTCTTTTGGAAAAAACTTAAATGAGGGCTTCCTTTATTTCATGCTTTCCGGTAGGTTATCGAGGAATATCGGTGAAATATGTCATGTTCACAACCAGTGAAATTACCGATTTTGATATTCTAGCTCTTCCATTGAAGCCGGAAACAGTTGTTCCCACGCACTAAACTTAGGTAAAATGCGCGTGCCGCACAACCAGATAGAAATATGACTTAGGGCGTATTCCTTTCGCATCGCCGAACATGTTCTAGGTCAATGGAATATTTCGGAACACTGTGCCGTGTTCTTCAGAACATGCTCTGGCTGTTCTAATCCAATCGAGGTGTAGCGCACCTGCTGAACGGTTGCTAGGTGATACAAGATGGCTGAAACACAGACAATTCTTCATGCCAAAATTTGCAGTTGTCGTTTTATACGATATGAATGCCATAAATAGACTCGTCTCTACTCTCTCTCTCTCTCTGCTGCTAAGTATATCCTCAACTAACACAGCTAAGACATAAGCTATTGCAACAGCCATCATGCCAATGTACTTCTATTTCGATGTGGTTTAGAATAATGTTCCTAACGTGCTTCATTCAGAACATACTTCCGGAACAGTATATTGTGTTCTGAAATATTCCTTTCGCACGTTCCAGAGCAGCTTTCCAGAACACAGAACATTGTGCCAGAACTGGTGAAAGGAACACGCCCGTAATGTACCCTACATTTCTAGCACTTAACGTAATATGTAATATATTATAATGATGCGTTGGGGAATAACCCAAAAGAACTGTACTGGAGTTTGATGGAATTCCCCAAGAAAGAGTTTAAATCATGAAATAAACAGAATATTTTATTACACCTCGTGTACATCATGGGTAATATTTTCACGAGTGGCACAGCCATTCTTGAAAATATTACCGATAATGTTAACTCGATGAAATAAATTTCGATCTTTCGCCGTTCAAAAATATCCTACGAACAAATATCCTCTATGTATCTGTAAACATGAAGTATTGTCCAGGGAAAGCCCAAGCAGTCGCCGCAGACTGGACAGGGCCGAAACTTTTTGCTATAGATAAATTTTCTGCATGTCCCAGGATTCAATCAGTTGTTATACAAAGTGGACTTTCGTTATGGAAACACTTGCTCGTATCGTGCATCGCAGACATGCACTGCGCCCGGCTCAGACATGTAGCTTGAAAAGAAAACGAACTGTACTTTGTTTTCACTGGCAGTGATACAATGAGAACAAGACAGTAATTGATTGATTGATTGATTGATTGATTGATTGCAATACTGTTTTTCAACATTATTTCAATTATATTGCAGCGGTCAGTGCACCAATCCATGCTTTTACAGAATTTCTTTTTCCTGTATTTCTCACGTGGTCTTCCCAAGCCACTGGCTGTTTTGTATCACAACCATCGTGGAAACAATCGTCAGCGATGACACAGGAATGAATTTTGACGCAATGGCTATAATCAATTATCAGAAACAAACTAGCCGAACTTGGGCTGGGTGAGGGGATGACCGAACCAGCGACCCCCTTTTCTCAAGTTATAACTTACTCACTGAGTTACCGGAGCTCGGCATTGGTAACACAATAAGGACAGCATCATGACTTTGCACAGGTAATACAATATATAGACAACACCATTCATAATACACATACTAGAATTTTTATCTTTAATAAGTCATTCATAATACATATACATGAATATATACCTTTATTAAGTCGTATACAGCTAAAACAATGTGTAAACAATAAGTTTTCAATAGCTACTGCCAATGGTGCATTTTGAGTCTTGTTGCATAATTTAGGGAGTATTTTCTCTGATATTATGAACGGACATCAACGAACTTTGAGACAATTTTATACCTTATTAAAATCACGCGGGAATGCCATAATTCATTATTTAAGATGGCCCTGGTTCGCTCACCTGAATTTTTGAGAGGATCATAGCCAACTTTTTCACAATCAAATCAACCATTTCAGAGAAGAAGAATTTTTAAGAATTTCTTCATGTCTGTATAGTGTAAATAGCCCCCAGCCATCAGAGCCATGTTTCTTGATGGATCAAAATATTTCGAGCAATTTTTGAGAAGGGTCAACTAAGATACATTTCTGTGAAATTATTTCAGAACCTGATCAGCAGTTTCAGAGAAGAATTTTTAAAAAATTCTTCATGGCCAGATAGTGCAAGTAGCCCCCATTCATCAGAGCCATGTTTATTGACGAATCAAACTTTCATGAATACCTTTTGAAAAAGGTCACTTAAGGAACATCTCTGTGAAATAATTTCAAAATCTGACCAGCAGTTTCAGAGAAGAAGAGTTTTTAAGAATTTCTTCATTTCCCTATAGTGAAAGTAGCACCCATTCACCAGAGCCACATTTTTTGACGAATCAAAATTTCACGAACAATTTTTGAAAAGGGTCATCCAAGGAACATCTCTGTGAAATTATTTCAAATTCTGACCAGCAGTTTAGAGAAGAAGAATTTTAAAGAATTTCTGTTTAGTGCAAGTAGCCCCCATTCACCAAAGCCATGATTCTTGACGGATCAAAATTTCACGAACAATTTTTGAAAAGGGTCATCCAAGGAACATCTCTGTGAAATTATTTCAAAATCTGACCAGCGGTTTCAGAGAAGAATAATTTTTAAGAATTCCTTTATTTCTGTATAGTGCAAGAAGCCCCCATTCACCAGAGCCATGTTTCTTGACGTATCAAAATTTCACGAACAAATTTTGAAAAGGGTCACCCAAGGAACATCTCTGTGAAATTATTTTAAAATCTGACCAGTGATTTCAGAGAAGAAGAATTTTTAAGAATTCCTTTATTTCTGTATAGTGCAAGAAGCCCCCATTCACCAGAGCCATATTTATTGACGTATCAAAATTTCACGAACACTTTTTGAAAAGGGTCACCAAAGGAACATCTCTGTGAAATTATTTTAAAATCTCACCAGCTGTTTCAGAGGAGAAGATTTTCAAAGAATTTCCTAGAAAATTCCATTTCGTTGCCATGGCAACCAGAGTTTTTGACGGAATCAAATTCTGTGAACAATTTTTAAAGACGACCTCCTAAGGAACATTCCAGCCAAGTTTGGTCCAAATTGGCCCAGTGGTTTAGGAGGAATTGATGTTTAAAGAATTGTTGACGAAGCACGACACACGACGGACGACGCACGACACACGACGGACACCCAGTGACCCTAAAAGCTCCCCTTGAGCACGTTGTGCTCAGGTGAGCTAAAAAATATTAAAACTACCATTAGAGTCCAAAATCTATTTAGAGAAGGGCATATTACAAAAAATATTTTACAACTGATTAAAGATATTGCGCATGTCCTCATTAATTGTATTCGAGTAAGTTAAAACTGACGTGAAGTGGCCAAGCTATATTTACAAAATGAGATTTCAGATGCATAATGGAACCCTCATATTTCAAATTCAAGTTTTATGGAACCCTCATATTTCAAATTCAAGTTAGAGCCTGTCTTTGAAACAAACGTTTTGAAAAGGCTGCAAATGTGGAATTCTTCCTTTCAAAACAACGACATGTAGACAGTTTTTACCTACGCTTTATTTGTAAATACTTTAACTGACTATTTAGTTGCATTGCTGGACCGTTACTAACCATATCATGATGCCACAACACCACCATTCCCCTCGCCTCTGAATACTGCTGTTTTTGTTTCACAAAGTTTGAAATCAGAATTCCCCTTTTCTCTTCATGGTTCATTCTCTAATTATGATAAATTCTACATGGCCAGGTCAAAGTATCATCTTTTTCTATATCCAGAAGACCGTTTATGTCCTGGTGTAGGCTTAGAAATTTAGTTTTCAAACTTCTTTGACTCTTTACCAAACAATCTTGAGTTTTAATGACTCTGAGAATGTGCACTTACAGTTTAAACATTTCAGGTAAAAGTACAAAATGCTTGTCACCAGAGAATCCCATATACATGTATGTATTTGATTTGTTGTCTGCAAAATTACTTATTTCAATCTAACCTCTAGTCAAATATTAACGAAACCATTTACAAAATACAAAGCAATCTGATACATGTGCATATTAAAATGAAAAAGTTTGTTATTTAAACTCATTGTCTACATGTATATACCTATTAACTTTTACAAGACTTCAAACATGTAAATGAAACTGCTATTTTCAGTCATTGAGAAACACATATAAGCAGACAGTGCAAGCTTTTTTGACAAAATATGTAATCTTGCAACATATCATACTCAGATCCACATAAAACTAGATCTGTCACAGAAGGTACAGATACATGTATATCACAACATGGAGTTTGATAGATTATAAAGAGCAGTCACTAGACTTATATATGGAGTGCAACACGCGAAAAAGGTCATTCGGACATTTGCGTAAAGTGTCGTCTCTGATCAGCATGTGCAGTCTGCACAGCCTAATCCGAAACGACACTTTCCGATTTTATGTGATTTTCTGTTTTACGCAAGTCTACTGTTGCACAAAATCTACTGTAGTCGTAAAGTGCCGTCTCGGATTAGCCTGCGCGGACTGCGCAGGCTAATCCGGGACGACACTTTACGCAAATGTCCGAATGCACCTTTTCATGTGTTGCACTCCATATGTCAAAGTGTATCAATAAGTAATTATTCGATGCTTGGGCCAAGAAACCTGGATATCACATGTTGCATGTCTTTAGATAATTTTTTATAATTGTTGTACCATGTTTTAACATATTCACAACTAAACAATCAAATACATACAAGGCAAAAGTTTATCATAGTGCTTACATGTAGGCCTACAGAAACAAAGTTCAACTTACATGATGATACTGCATGAAGTAACACTAAGTATTTCTAAAATTGTTCTTTGTTAGACAAACGTTATAAGTATTTCTAAAATTGTTCTTTGTTAGACAAAGATTATAATTAAAAACAAAATAATTCATCAATATAAGTATTAAATCGCTGTTACAGTAAAATCCAACAATTCACTTCCTTATGAAGTACTGTAATACTAAACGAGAGACAAAAACAAAATAATTCATTAAGATAAATATTAAACAACTGTTACAGTAAAATCCCACTATTCACTTCCTTATCAAATACTGAAATACTAAACGAAAGACTAGGCTCTCTCAAGCCCTTACCTGACGACAAGGGTTTACACTGGCCCAATTGAAAGCATTAGTAGATGACAAAATTAAAGTGACTCTAAAATTGAAATCTGTTTTGGTTGCCAGCATTTTCTCCCTTTCCCATGATGTTTTCGGAATCCCATTTTCACAGAGTTGTGGAATTCCTTTGCTCAATTTGTCAGAGCTGTTGCAAATTGCATATGGGCAAACATAGTGCAAGATTGTCGCTGTTCAAAGGCAGGTAGTATTAGAAATATTGGAGCTCTCAAGAAATTTACCAACTTTGCATTTCATAATTCTGACAGTTCTTTTTTGTTTGAAGATCAAAGATAAATATGACAAAGCACATTTTGCTCTTTCACTCTTTTCAAGGTTTATTCCCTGGTTCTAACAACCCTGACAACTACAGCATCTGAAAATAAAAAGTGGAAAAAAAGAAAAAGCTGGTTATCAGTATTTTCTACTCTTTAAGACATATATTTCAGCATCTGAGCGACTTTTTGTTTGTCATCTTTAGTGCTTTGAATATGCGACATGAATGATTTGTAGAACAAATACATGTGTATCTACTAATTTGATGATGACTTGGATTCTAGACACATGTTTTGAGTTTCAATTTCGGCCTTGTCAGAAGAAATTTTGAACATTATCAAAAGTACAGAGCAACATTCTTTCATACATGTATCCATGCGAATATTTAGAGCCGACGGTCCTGGATTCCCTTAATCCTTTACCAGACAACAAAATTTTAGCCTAGTCCAAATTGAAAGCATTTGCAGATGACAATTTCAGTGTAGCTCAAATGGTATACTTTTTCTTTGATTCAGTAGAAAATATGGTGGGAAACTGAAAAAACGTTGGTTACCAGCATTTTCTTTTTTTCCCACAATGTTTTCAAAAGGCTTCTTTTCCAGGAGCTTTAAAAGTCGGCATTGTGCGGTAAAAGGTTAGGAAAAATTTGACTTAGACAGCTCCCTGGCAATTTTATTAAATCATATCAGGAACAAAATAATTTGGGGTGATTATTAAATTTTGTTCCAATACTTTTAAAGAACATGTTACATGAACATTTCCTCATTGCATGAAGACTGTAGATCTTCAGGAACTAGAAAAGAAGAAAACACAGGTAGGAAGAAATTCATGGTCACCACATTATCACATTGTATGTAAAAAGGAGGTGGGTGGGGGGAGGTGGAAAGCCTTCACTTTTTATAGATCATGGAACACTGCAGTCTTTCTGCAATAGCCCCAGTGGCTTTGATTGTCAGGGAATCATATGTACCCGCCACATTTTGAGCGGTTTAGTTGGTGATGAAGTTCGACCAAATTGTTTCCACTGCTACCGTGCACTACTGTAGCGAGATCTGATCATTCTCAGACCTGATTAATATCTTGAACTCTCATCTTTTGAGGTTTTCGACTATAATTTTTAACACTTTTAACACTTAGGTATTATTTAACTTGTAGATCTGTCAATGGTGGCAATCTTGAGCACCTACCAATGTTTTACCTAGAGTTCCTTTAAAATTAAAATGAACATGCAAAGATCGCTAAAATCAGATTATTTGTACATAATTGTCTTTTTTCACCCCGTCTGCTTTCTACACGTCCATCGTTGGAACAGTGATCAGCGTAGAGAGAGGAATGAATTCTGTCACGGTGGCCAGATCTATCATCAATCCTAGGATAGATTTGCCAAGTTATCAGAAAGATATCCAACCTGGTAAAAAACATACAAAATTTTAGATCTATCAACATGCTTCAAGTACATTTGAGCAAATATATTTGAGCCATGTTACAGTGAAAGAGGGTTAACCCATTACCAAACAATGACGACTTTTACCGCCCCTAAAATAGAAGGCTTTAGAAAACACTGTCGGAAAAGGAGAAAATGCTGGTTACCAGCATTTTCTCCTTTTCCCACAATGTTTTCTACCCTATCAAAGAATAATTATTTCATACGAGACACACTGAAACCTTCATGAGCAAATGCTTTCAATTCCGACAGGTCTAAAATCTTGTGGTGTGGTAAAGGGTTAATGCATCTTCGTGGTGCATGGTACCATGCAAGTTGTCACATAATTACATATCCATATACATTTAATCTATTCTTTATAATAAATGACTCGACTACGAGGCATGCACACTGATACTTTGACCTGCAGAGAATTGATCAATAGTCAGTGCAGGCTGACCTGGGCTGAAACTTTTTCATATTGGTCAATTTTCTATCAGTCAAAGGACCAGTCTACCTCATGAACAAGTGGGTTGTTCAAAAAGTGACTGTTACGGCTCAATAGTCATGTGATGATTTGGGATGATATAATTTATCACAGAGATGTATAAAACCCCATTTTTACAGAGCATGGCTCAAATATAAATGGTTTGAAAACTCAACTTATGAAAGGTATACTACGTTCAATTTACATAATGTCTAACTGATTATTGTTTAAAAAAATACAAAAAAAAAACAATACATAATACCATACAAAATTAAACAAATCTACTTTACAAAGATTGTTCATTGAATTGCCCAGTAGTTGGAACAATGAGCCCCTGAAGGAACTGGACGGATAGATGTGCAGATATCAATGTTCGTTGATATGTTGACCGTTTACTACACAATCCTAAAACATACCTGAAGAAGAGAGCTACTGAAAACATTGTGTTGTTTGCCAAAAAGTGAAACAACCCTTTAACCCTTTACCACACAATACTTACTTTTAATGACCCCATACAAAAAGCCTTTTGTAAACATTGTGGGAAAAGGAGAAAATGCTGGTAACTATCACAATGTTTTCTACCCTACTCGAAACATAATTTAAAAATTTTTGAGTTACATTTATTTTGTCGCCTGCAAGTGTTTTGAATTTGGACCAGTCTTAAACTTTTGTCATTTGGTAAAGAGTTAAAAGGAGTACTTTTAAAATCTTGAAAAAAATGCTTGTGGCCATCAGAAGTGTTTTCTGCTTTTTAAACTCTTCACTATAATATTATAATCCCCAGTGTTAACCACCCTGGAGAAGAAAGCTTTAGTAAACATTGTGAAAAAAAGAGAAAATGTTGGTTACCGGCATTTTCTCCTTTTCCCATAAAAACGTTTACCTTTTCAGAGATCATCGCAGCATTTTTTCCTGGCCACAATTTTTTCATTTTTAAACTGTGTTTTATAAAACTTTTTTCCTATGGTCATCAATACAGTGTATTGTTTGGTGAAGAAATATGGAAAGAAATGCTTCTCCTTTTCTACCCTATCAAAGACAAATTCAATCACTTGTGCCACTTTCACTTTATTGACTACAATTGTTTCTAATTTGGACAAGTATCAAATCTTGTTGTGTTAAGATCAAAATAGTTTATACACAACATTTAGATATAATGAAATTAAATACCTGAGTAATATATTTTGCATAGGTTGCATAAATAAATCTGCATCATTGGTATAAACAACTAGAAACGCAACAAAAATATCTAAAAAGTTCAAAATACAAAACCTTTCAGTGCCCAAACAACTTAACCATTTACCACACTAGACTGAAGAAAGAAGTGTTCTGAGAACATTGTAGGAAAATGAGAAAATGTTTCTACTCTATCAAAAGTAGGTTCAACCATTTAAGCTACATTGAATTTGTTGTCTACAAATGTTTTCGATTTGAATAATTCAAAAATTCTGTTTTAATGGTAAAGTTGCTATTACAGGCAGTGTAGATCAACATCACATTACACAGAATCTGGTTACCAGCATTTTCTCCTTTTCCCACAATAGTTTCAAAAGGCTTCTATCTCACGGTCATAAAAACCAGGGATTGTCTCAGAAGGGGTTAAGTCAAATTATCCTTCGTTCAGTTTTAGTGGAAATAAAAACACAGTGTCTTGTAAGGTTAGTATTTGGTAATCCAGCAATTTTAGATCTGCAATAGTGTCCCCTTTTACAGTTTTGTGTAAAACATTCTCAGTAGTTGGGATTTTCAGCAAATTAACATTCTTTCTTCACTTTAACCCAGTCATTTCCACAGACACCTCCCACAATTTAGCAGCAACTTCATCATCTTCCGCATTTGGCTGTGGTTTTTTCAAGGCACAGTCACTGAAAATGTAAAGGAATAAGGAACTACTTTAACCCTTTACCACACAATCCCGACTTTTAACACCCACATGAAAAAAGCCTTTTGAAAACATTGTGGGAAAAGGAGAAAATGCTGGTGACCAGTATTTTCTCTTTTTTCCGTAATGTTTTCTTCCCTTCCTAAACCAAATTTCAATTCTTAAGTCTTTTTTTCTTTTTTTTTTTCCACAATGTTTTCTTGCCTTCGTAAACTAAATTTAAATATTTTAGTCACATTTATTTTGTCGTCTGCAAATGCTTTCAGTTTGGACCAGTCTTAAGTTTTGTCGTTTGGTAAAAGAGTTAAACCTTTTCACACACAGTCTCAAATTTCAACCATCCTGTTGGAGAATGCTTCTGAAAACACCACTGGAAAAAAGAAAAAATGAAAAGTTTTCTACACTCTCCAACAAGAGTCCTAACCCCTGTATGTTGGTGGCATTAATAGATCAATAAAGAGGCCCGTTGTCTGTGCATGTCATATTCTTCGACGATTCGACTTGTCTTACATGATGCATCACTATTCCCTATATCGGGCAGACTGTAGTTATACACCCTATAAAGTAGCAATGGAGAAAATGGTTTTTATCAATACATTTGAGGAAAAATCAGGCCTGTTTTCGCCCCAGATTTCTCTTAACTGCTGATCATAGCTGAGTGAATCGCAAAAGGTAACGTTTTATTGGGTAAACGTTTATTTTAGTTGGAAATTCAAAGTAAGGGTTGTCGCATAGGAAAGTGGTTCGGTTCTGTACCCATGATGCCCAAATTAGATAGATGAGTATTTATAGAATGCCATCAAGTGGGGGATAATGTAAAGAGGCCCCTAAAAAGGCCTGCAGAGTAATCACATCCACCATTTTTACTTCTGAATTTAGTTTTTTCATTTGCGATGAATAGCAAGAAGTAAATAATACAGCTACCCAGAAACAATAAGGCCCTAAAGGGCCTGAATATGCTCTACTGGCAGTCAACTTGAAATGGCTACTTTTGAAGCTATTGATAAGATAAAGAATCTGTGCAAGTTTCACGAAAATCTGACAACAAATGCAGACTTTATTGCGTAAACTAGAAAAAGATGGACGGACGGACAGACAGACAGACAGACGGACGGACGGACAGACAGACGAATGAAACCCCACCATGACATAAGCTCTGCTGGCTTTCAGTCAGTAGAGCTAAAAATGCCATAATGCCATAATTATGGACATTTTTGGCTTAAACATTTACTACAAAATTACTACGAGTGTTAACAACCCTCACGAAAAAAGCCTCAGAAAACATTGTGGGAGAAGAAAAAAATGTTGGTAACCAGCATTTTCTCCTTTCCCAAACAATGTTTTCAATGAGCTATACCTATAAGTTGTTATCTGCCAATGCTTACTATTCAGTTGTGTCTCAAATTTTGTAGAGTGGTATTTAGATTTTTCACATTTCATCAAATCAAAAAATATATATCTCTGAAATTTTTATGAGAAAACAATAAAAATCATCAGTTAATAAGAATCATAAAAGTAAATTTTTTTTTTGGATGGGATTCCCTTAAAAGGCTACGTAGCCTCTAAGCTATTTTTAGGTTTCATGCCAAAAATTAAAAAAAAAAAAAGCATTGTGGGAATGTTAAGATGCTGGCATGTGACTTATTACGCTAATGACGCTTAAATTCCATAACATAACAAATCTAATTATTTTGCTATATATGCTCTGGCAAATGGGAGCTTAGTGCATCTCCGCGACTCATGAAGTCCATTTTGTCTATTAACCCTTTCCTAAACACCAAAATTTTAGACTGGTCCAAATTAAAAGCATTCGCTGGCGATGACACAGTATCAGTGTCGCTCAAACGGTGCAAATTTTCTTGGATATGGTAGAAAACATTGTGGAAAAGGGAGAAAATGCTGGTTACCTGCATTTTCTGCTTTTCCCACAATGTTTTAAAAAGGCTTCTTTTCCAGGGTCGTCAAAAGTCAGGACTGTTTGGTAAAGGGTAAACCGACTGAACTTTGCTGTAAACTTGTCGCTTTGTATACAGAAAATTGACTTACAGCAAAAAGTATTGACTCAGGTCAGCCAGCACAGACTGCACACGCTGACCTGACTCAATACTTTTCGCAGATGCATTAACTCTTTACCACACAAGAAAAATCTAGACTGGTCCAAATTGAAAGCATTTGCAGACAACAAAATAAAAGTGACTGAAAAATTGAAATTTGCTTTGGGAAGGGTAGAAAACATTGTGGGAAAAGGAGAAAATGCTGGTTACTAGCATTTTCTCCTTTTCACACAGTGTTTTCAAAAGGCTTCTGTCTCGGGGGCGTCAAAAGTAGGGATTGTGTGGTAATGGGTTAAACCCCCTTTTACGGAGCATGGCTCAAATGTATTGCTATTCTAGGATTATTTTCCTTGAATATCTCACAAATATTATATGGTATAGAATGAATATCAAACATTGTGACATCACATGCTTTGAACATAAAACTTTCAAATAGCACATCGATGGCAAAGCACACTTCAAAGACTATATAAAATAACCCAGAGCCTATCATAATTTTACCTGAAGTATTTTCCAGTCACATTTTCCACTTCCTCTGATACTGACAAATATATGGAAGTCTGAGCTCCATCTTTTGGAGATTTAAAGAAGTGCTTAACACAACCATACCAAACCATGAAAGGCCATCGAACATAAAAAGAGAGGTCATTAATGTAGCGAACAAGCTCTGTTGAAACAACGCCTGGATGGAGGGAGTTTGTGGTGACACCAGTACCTTAAACATAAAATCAGTGGTTTAATTGATGGCTGGAATGTGTTGTAATTAGTTGTAACAATGCAACCTTGCAACCATGAAGTACAACATATGTCATGAAGACACAAGAATGATTATGGTTTGATAAAATACAGATGAAGTGGGTTAAAAATCTGCTAAAAATGAGTATGGATGAATTTTTAAATCTTTACCAAATGGCAAAATTTTAGGCTTGTCTAAAATGAAAGCATTAGCAGACGACTAATCAAAATGTGGCTAAAATTATTGAAACATCATTAACAATCGGGCCATCATGGCCCTGGATCGCTCACCTGAGTCAACAGGTAAAATTCACTCTACAAGTGAATTTACACATTGTAAAGTCAATTGAGCTTAAAATGTGGCCTCTACAGCATCCACAAGGAATTTCTGTAAGCTGACCTAGACACCTAATTTATTATCCAATTTAGGACTCATCAAAAAATTATCAAGACAAACATTCTGAACAGTTTACAAGTTAATTGAGCAATAAATATCTAGAGTGCCCACAAGGTATTTCTTTAATTGGACCTAGTGACCTAGATTATGACCCCAGTGGACCCAAATTTGAACCCATCCTAGATTTCATTAAGACAAGTATTTATCCAATTTTGCAATTAATTGGAAGATAAATGTGGTCTCTGGAGTGCTCATAAGGCATTTCTTTAATTGGACCTAGGGGCCTAGTTTTAAACCCCACATGACCCAAATTCAGACTCATGTGAGATTTTATCAAGATAATTATTCTGACCACATTTCAAGTTAATTAAGCAAAAGATGTGGCCTCTAGAGTGCCCACAATGTATTACTTCAATTTGACCCAGAGACCAAGTTTGTAACCCCAGCTTACCCAATTTTGAACTGACTGAACACTTGATCAGGTGGGCTAACAAACTTATAACAGGTTCACTACATACCAAATAACAAAGCTCTATGCCTTCCAGTTTAAGAAAAGAAGAATTTTGAACTTGTGACCCATGGGGCGGGGCCAGTTTTGACTCCAGGGGCATCATATGAACAAACTTGGTGGAGGTCCACTAGGAGATGCAACATACCAAATATAAAAGCTCTAAATAGTCAGGATTGTATGGTAAAGGTTAAGAGAAAGTGTAAGAAAATTGCAGCTTGACATCACAAAAATGTAGCAAATCAAGTTCTGAATATGGTACCTTTAAGCCGTTTGCTCAATTCTCTTGTGAAGAGAATGTTGGCCAATTTGCTAGTACTGTACGCCAGAAGTGGGTTGTAGCTTTTCTCTCCATTCAAATTCTCAAAGTCCAGTCCTTTCACTACAAGAAAAAAATTATAGAAATATATTCAACCATCTAATGATTAATTCTTTACCACACAATGGCATGTTTTAACGACCCTGAAAGAGAAGGCTTTTGAAAATATTGTGCGAATATGAGAAAATGTTGGTAACTAGCATTTTCTCTTTTTCCAACACTGTTTTCAATCAATCAAAAACATAAGTCACCATTTACATATCATTTTATCTGTCATCTGCAAGTTCTTTCATTATGATCCAGTCTAAAGTTTTGTCACATGATAAAAGCAGAGCAGAAGTTTTTCCAAATATTCCAGAATCTTCATTTACCTATTACCGTAAAATTTAAAGTTTTAACAAAGCTGAGAAAGAAACTTTTATAAAATATTGTGAAACGAGAGCTTCGCAAAGCGTAACAAATATGCCCCATTGGGCTTGTCAGTGAAATGGATTAAAATCTAGCATGCCTGCAGATGTCAAAATTTTAAAAGTCACATTCACAACTCGAGATAGAGATTCATTGTGGTAAGTTTGAAATTATTCTGGTGAAAACCGTAGGAGGAGTTGCAGGCACAATAATTTGCTAATGGACAGACTGACAACTACGGCTAAAACATAATACTACCTTTCGGGAAAATACAAAGGTGAACATGTTGGTATGCTTTCTTTTTTAGGGTCTTTAATAGTCTTTAATAGTGTGGTATAGGGTTAACAGAAAGTGTCAAGCAATTTGCACCTCGACATCACAAAAGTATAGCAAATCAAGTTCGGTCATTTTAAACAGTGATACAAAGCCATGAAAGACTACTGAACATAAAAAGATTTGTCATTCATATAGCGAAACAATGCCTGGGTGGCTGGTATACAGCATTTTCTCCTTTTCTCAAAATTTTTTCTACCTTTTCCAAGGCAAACCTCAATATATGAACCTAATTTACATGTAATTTGTCCTCCACAAATTTGGACTATTCTTTTTTGCTATTTGGAGAAGACCAACCAAAAGAAACTACCATGGAAATTTAATGCAGCAGATTTTTTTGTTCAAGTACAAGGGATTGTCAAACAAAAAACAATCACGTGTGTACTTACAGAATTCTAGTAGGTGGTTTTGAACAGAGCTCCAGATAATTGGAGTGAATTTGATTTCAAAATTAGAATGTTAACTACTCGCCACCAAATCTTGTGTTAAGGGTAGTCATTAGAACAATCTCACTGAGACAATGCTAATGAGTACCCCCAACATAGGGTTTGACAGAGAAATAATGAAGTTAGAATACAATCATCCCCCATACCTTCTCTGGAGCTCTGTTGAATCATTCATATACTAAAGAATCCTTGCGTTTGTTTGCACCATTTTATTGTTATGAGCCACAGCCATGTAGCACAGTTTGTAGTGTAATAGAAAGACTTGCTCCTTTGAATCCTTTTCCAATTTCTTTATGGGCATATGATGGTCATTGCAAAAGAATTCATTCCTCTCTAATCACTGATTTTTGGTTTAATGATGACTTTGTAGGAAAACAGAGACAGCCTTGTTCTTGAACTAATCACAGAAACTCCAGGAAACCATGGAGAAGTGCACTAGTTGCTTCAGTATAACTAAAATAATGTTGAAAACATTGTTAAAATACCATAAAATCTATCTACTATTTTTCCCATGAACGTAAGTTTTTTTGTTGTATGTTTAGGTACACAAGACATGCATGAAAAATGCTTACCAAATCTGTGCCCATCAGACGACACATTTACAATCCTGCTTGGAGCCGAATCTTTAATCAGATCTAGTAAAAGGTTGGTAAATAAGAAATGCCCCAAGTGGTTGGTGCCAAACTGTAGTTCAAATCCATCAGCTGTCTTCCATTGTGGTGTGCACATCACAGCTGAAAATTTTCTGAGTATGTATTTCTTTGCTAGTATGCTTAGCCTGGGAACAGGTGTCAATAATTTCTAAACACTGACTTTTCTGCACAATAATTTTTTAACAATCCATGAGAAAGAAGCTTTTTGCAAGCAGGTTTTTTTTTGCAAGCAAACATTTGCAGAATTAAGGTAAGACCTGTGTAATAGAAAACAGCTATTTCCAATAAAATATCATCCTGCAAAATCAGCTGTAATTAAAAATGAGTATATTGAACTACTTTCACCTTTTCATTTTTTCCATATTTTCCTTCTTTGAATTATCATTTACAAAATCTAAAACCGCCATATTCTCAATTCAAAAAGAAATAATAATTACCTCCCTTCTTAGAAAACGAACAAAAGTACCAAAAAATAGTTTCAAGATAGACATAAACGGAATTTCTGATCCGTTAGAAATGTGCAAAAATATTATTTCTGCATAAATCCTTATTTATCCTTATTTAACAACCAAATAGAATTTTTGCCCAATGTTCACCGGAAGTGCATTACACAGGTCTTACCTTAATGCTTCAAATTTGGTCTAGTCCAAAACTGTGTTGTTTTGTGAAGAGTTAACTCTTTACCAAACAACAAAATTTTATACTGATCCAAATTGAAAGCACTTGCAGATGAGAAGATAACTGTAAATCAAAAGTAGAAATTGTTTCCAGCAGGGTAGAAAACATTGTGGGAAAAGGAGAAAAGGCTGGTTACCGGCATTTTAACCTTTTCCACCATTGCTTTTAAAAGGCTTCTATTAAAGGGTCATAAAATCCAGGGATTGTTTGGTAAAGAGTTAATCAGTTGTAATCACTGTATCCTTATTGTCCTCTCTATCTATAGATTTTCAACCTTTTAACACACAATCCCAAATTTTAACGACCCTGAGATGTAGGCCTTTTGAAAGCATTGCGGGAAAAGGAGGAAAAGCTGGTAACCAGCATTTTCTCCTTTTCAACCATGTTTTCTTGACTATCTGATACAATTTCATTTTTTTGTGCCAAATAAATTTTGTTGTCCGCAGGTATTTTCAAATTAGACCCTTCTCAAACACTGTCATTTGGTATAGGGTTAAATCTCTTCTGCATTTTCTAACCATTTCCAAGAGAGAAATGTATCAAAACATGGACAGAAAAAAAGAACAGATTGCGCACCAGGCTATAGTATTGCTACTACATACAGCTGTACCTACATGTTTGTAGGTTATGTTATGTACATACCCAGTTATTCCAAGCTTTGTTCATGTGTGTATCTATTTTTGAATGGTTTTCCCCTGTTGCTATTTTTAGAACTGGATTCTCTTTTGTGGAATATTGCTCTGGAAGTTTCTGGGCCTTGTTACAATTTGCTTACTAAGAATTATGCAACTGATTTTAACATGAATTTTCTGGAAGTTTCTCTGTTATTATAAAAGGAAAAGCTTTTTACATCTCGGCGTTCACTAGTTAATACATGATTGCCAGACTACAGTGGGGATTATTTTGTGCTTGTCTCATATAATTAGTGCTAGGATTACATTCAGTTTGGATTCGGATCAGACTAGACTAAAGTGAGGATTATTTCGTGTGCTTGGATTACATTCAGTTTGGATTCGGATCAGACTAGACTAAAGTGAGAATTACTTCGTGTGTTTGGATTACATTCAGTTTGGATCAGGATCAGACTGGAATTAAGACTGGAATAATTTGTCTTTTGGATTTAACATCTAAGGTATTGTTTTGTACTATTGTAATATTGTCACTGTTTATTTGATATTTTTGTTAATAAAGTCTGTTAATTGTTATCGTTTGTTGCTGGCTTCTTCTTTCTAGTTACGCCTGGTTCGTAACAGTTAACTATTACCAAAATGCCAAACTTTCAGACTTGACCCAATTTAACCCATTACCAAACGACAATATTTTGGACTGGTCCAAATTGAAAGCATTTGCAGACGACAAAATAGAAGTGACTGAAAATTTGAAGTTTGTTTTGTGAAGGGTAGAAAACATTGTGGGAAAAGGAGAAAATGCTGGTTACCAGCATTTTCTCCTTTTCCCACAATGTTTTCTAAAGGCTTCTTTCTCAGGGGCGTCAAAAGTAGGGATTGTGTGGTAATGGGTTAAAACATCTACTTGCTCACAAGCAGTGGAGGCAAAGTACCAGCAGTAGCCAATACTCTGATATGCACAAAAACTGACTTAACCCTTTACCAAACAATCCCTTGTTTTTACAACCCTGACATAGAATCCAGCATATTCTCCTTTTCCAACAATGTTTTCTACTCTGCTAGAAACAAATTTATTTTTTTGAATAACATTAAGTTTGTCATCTGCAAGTGCTTTCAATTTGGCACAGTCCAAAATTTCTTCGTTTGGTAAAGAGTTAAAACTAAAAGTATCAATCCAGATTACCCGATGCAGACTGCACAAGCTGAACCATGTCAATACTTTCTTGAAGCTGCATTAAAACCCCTACAAACCATAGCACATGTATCAGTAGTATAACAAGTCAATAATTGACAACAAAATTTGACTAGTACAACACTGACTGAAACTGCCAATCTAGTAGAATTAACCCTTTACCACATCATGACGACTTTAATGCCGCAGAGGGAGTAGCCTTTTGAAAACATTGTTGGAAAAGGAGAAAATGCTGGTAACCCACAAAGTTTTCTACCCTATCAAAGCAAAATTGCTCCATTTGAGTCACTTTGAAATTGTTGTCTGCAAATGCTCTGAATATGGATAGGTCTAAAACTTTGCTTTGTGGTAAGGGGTTGAACAATTCAAGCACTGCTGTAAAACAACTTAAATGATGTAGATAAACAAACCTGCATTGTTCACTAATATGTCCAGTTGGCTCTCTTTCTCCTTCACCTCGGCAGCACATGCTCTCACGGAATCCAAGGAGGATAAATCCAGTTTGTATACAACCACATTACTGTTGCCGCTAGATTCTCGAATTTCTGTTGCAGCTTTCTCTGCTTTCAAAAGGTCTCTACAAGCCAATAACACCCGAGCACCTAAAGCAAACAATTTACATCAAAAACTGTATTACCTTTTACCACACAATGGCCAGTGTTAACAACGCTGAGGAGGAAGATTTTAGAAACATTGTTGGAAATGGAAAAAAAGTGCTGGTAACAGCATATCCTCCTTTTCCTAGAATACTTCTACCCTGTCAAGGACTACTTTTGTCATTAGAGCCACCTATAATTTGTCGCCTGCAAATGCTTTCATTTTGGTCTTGTCAGAACTTTTTTATTTGGTAAAGGCTAGGTGGCCAGCTCTGATGAGCTTTTAAAAAATAATGCCGAGTTTTAACATCTCTGATTGAAAAAAGCATTTGAAAATATTGTGGGAAATGACGAAGTTGGTTGGTTGGTTGGTTGATCAATTGATTGATCAATTGATTGATCAAATTGTGTTTTACACCCTTTTTAACATTTTTTCAGCCATATCACAGCAACAGCTAACAATCATATCTATATATCTCCGTAGTCTCCCCAGCGCTAGGCTAGGGCTCTGAAGTATCTTGCCCTGCCCAAGGACACTCTCATAAAAACCCAATAGATCTAAAGAGGCTTTAACCCAGGGCCTCAAGATCACAAGTTCTACACTTTACCAATGAGCAACACAAGACCCCTTAACAAACCTAAAGAAATTGCCTTTTTAGTTTGGTAACAAGCATTTTCTCTTTTTCCCTCAAGGTTTTTCATACATATGCAGAAAATTACCATAATTTTAGTAATATTTCATGTTGTCTGCAAATGGTTTTCAATTTTGAAAAAACATTACAGTAAGCTTGCTTTAACTGCAAGAACCATCATTTTCGTTCAAGCTGAGGTCTTTTCGCCCTTTACCAAACAATCCCGACTTTTAATAACACCTCAGGAGAAAGCTTTTGAATTACATTTATCATGGTTACCAGCATTTTCTCATTTTGCCTACATTTTTTTCAAATTTCTCTATGAAAGACAAATTTATGTTTTACATTTTATGTGTTACATTTAACTTAAGAAAATCCTTCCAATCAACAGGCCGAAAGCTTTGTTGGTTTGTGCAGCATTTTATTTAAGAATCACAGATCTTACCTCTCTCAGCGAAGTCCCTTGCAGTCTCTTTACCAATACCTGTATTGGCACCAGTAATCAGCGCAGTTTTTCCTGTTAGTTTCACTTTACTTTTGCATTGTCCGCCTTTGATGTACCTCTTAATCAGTAGCAAACCCACCACTGAAACCAAGATCAGCTGATATAAGGTCAAATTTTTTTTTTGCACACCTTGCTCTTACAAAAGGGGGCTTAACCCATTACCACACAATCCCTACTTTTGACACCCCTGAGAAAGGAGCCTTTTGAAAACACTGTGGGAAAAGGAGAAAATGCTGGTAACCAGCATTTTCTCCTTTTCCCACAGTGTTTTCTACCTTTCCCAGAACAAATTTCAATTTTTCAGTCACTTTTATTTTGTCGTCTTCAAATGCTTTCAGTTTGGACCAGTCTAAAACTTTCTCGTGTGGTAAAGGGTTAATGCATCATACCACACAAGTCATCACACAATTATAGATCTATAAAACCTAGCTTGTCTAACAACCACCAGAATCATAGGACAGAATGGTTCTTGGACATGCAAAAAAAAGTGTGTATTCTAAACACTGAAAAGGAGGAGGAGAAAATTGTGACCCCCGGGCACAGCCAATTTTGACCATAAAGGTATAACTACTTGAATCCTGGTGGAGGTCCACATGTTAAAGCCCCATACCGAATAATACAGGTCTAGAATGTCTGGTTATAAACAAGATTTTCAAAGTTTTCTAAATAAAAGGCCCTGTAAAACATGAAACCCATGAGACAGTGCAAAATTCGATATGGTAAGTAACAAGATGACTTAGAAAGTTTTTACTACGAAAGCCCATGTAAAACTTGTGAACCCTGGTGTGGGGACAAACTTGACCCCATGGCTATAATTTGGGCCCTCCTGGTAGAGGCCCACTAGATAAAGCTACATGCAAAATTTGGTAGCTCTACGCCTTATGGTTAGGTATAAGTAGATGTTTAAAAATTTCCCAATATGAGCCCATGTAAAATTTGTGACCCCCCCCACCCCGGGCGAGGCAAATGTAATCCTTGGGCTATAATTTGGGCACTTTTGGTAGACAACCACTTGATAAAGCTAGATGCAAAATTGAGTAGCCCTGAGACTTATGGCTTGGTACGAGAAGATTTTTAAATTTTTCCCAATATAAGCTCATATAAAACTTATGACCCCTGGGCCATCATTTGACCACTCTTGGTAGACAACCACTTGATAAAGATACATGCCAAACTTGGTAGCCCTAAGCCCTATGGCTAGGTACCAGACGGATTTTTAAGTTTTCCCTATACAAGCCCATATAAAACCTGTGACCCCCGGGACGGGATCAGTTTTGACCCCAGGGCTATTATTTGAAGGAATTTGGTAGAGGTCCACTAGATGAAGCTACATGCCACATTTGGTAGCCTTATGGTTTCAGAGTAGAAGATTTTCAAACATTTTCAATATTTTTCAGCTTGTTCCCATGGCAACAAGAGTCTTTGAAGGAATAAAATTCTTTCAAGGAATTCTGAAGAAGACTTTGACAGGATCATTTCTGTGAAGTTTCATCAAAATTGGATAGGAAGTTTCAGAGAAGAACATGTTTGAAATGAAAGTTAACGCACAGACAGACAGACAGACGGACAGTAGGCCATGACATAAGCCCACCGGACTGCGGCCAGTGGAGCTAATAAGGCGGGTGGGGGACATTTTTTAAAACAACACTTTTCAAATGGATAGAAAACATTTAACCCATTACCACACAATCCCTACTTTTGACGCCCCTAAGAAAGAAGCCTTTAGAAAACATTGAGGGAAAAGGAGAAAATGCTGGTAACCAGCATTTTCTCCTTTTCCCACAATGTTTTCTACCCTTCACAAAACAAATTTCAAATTTTCAATCACTTTTATTTTGTCGTCTGCAAATGCTTTCAATTTGGACCAGTCTAAAATTTTCCCGTGTGGTAAAGAGTTAACAGACGCATGAATTCCTGTCAAAAACTATACTGCTCCCTTTACCCATGAAAAAAAGTTTCTAGAACATCCTTCTCTAGAAATTAAATTCAGTTTTGTAAAATAGATAATAAATCAGACACTTATAAAATGTAAGGTTCCCCATTTCAAACAGGGTTGATTTAGACATGGGCCATTTTGTATCACTCCTTGTCAAGGGCAAGGGAGGTTGCTTTAATCCATTACCACTCAATCCCTACTTTTGATGTCCCTGAGAAAGAGGCCTTTTGAAAACACTGTGGGAAAAGGAGAAAATGCTGGTAACCAGCATTTCCTCCTTTTCCCACAGTGTTTTCTACCCTTTCCAGAACAAATTTATATTTTTCAGTCACCTTTATTTTGTCGTCTGCAAATGCTTTCAATTTGGATCAGTCTAAATTTTTCTCGTGTGGTAATGGGTTAACCCTTTCATAAACGACAAATTTTGGACTCTTCTAAACCAAAAGAGTTTGCAGACAACAATTTTCGATTTGGAGAAAATGCCAGAAAGTTCTCAAAAAGGGTGGAAAACACTGTGGGAAAAGGAGAAATTGCTCGTTATGAGCAATTTCTCCTTTTCCCACAGTGTTTTCAAAAGGTTTTTACTGCAGACACGTAAAAACCAGGGCTTGTTTGGGAAAGGGTTAACCTTTTTACATCACACCATTGAGCTGTGACAAGAAAGAGGGCAGCTTTCTAAAACATTGCGGGGAAAAATAGAAAATGCTGGTAACTACCCATGACAAGGAAGCATGCTCCAAGTTTAATCTTTTATTGTGTCTCTGCAGGAGACACAAAAAAAAATAACATCAGAGGTCCCCTTCAGCTGAAGGTGGCTGATAACAAGCAGTTCTATTTTTTCCACAATGGTTTATCCCATTCCTAAGTCCTATAGAGCAACATTTAATTTTTTTCATCAAATGCCTTTATTTTGGACTGGGATCATATATATATATTATATATGGTATGATCCCTGATTTGGACCAGTCTCAATTTGGCTCTGTGATAAAGTTTTAACCCTTTCCAAAACAATCCCTGGTTTTTACAGGTCTAGAAAAGTAGCCTTTTGATTCATTACTTCTGAAGTTATGCTGCGGACAAAAATCTAAAGTTAAAATCTACAAAGGGCAATAACTAAAAAGACAAGAGCTTGGCAGAGCGGCGCATAAACGCCCGAAGGGGCTTGTCAGTGAAATGAGTTGCATTGACGGATGGGCCATGAATGAAGAGTAGTTATTCTCCATGATATGTGAAAAATATTAAAGGGCAATTACTAAAAAATAAGGGTGGCACAGTTACAAATTTTGTGAATTGCTTTTATCCACAAGATGTTCTATCCTATCAGTCTTTGAAAGTCCAAGATCATAGCTTTTATATTTTAGAAATTATGGCCCAGACGAAAATTCAAAGTGAAAAGGGCAATACCTCAAAAAGACGGATGGCAGAGTTATGGTTCTTGTGCAATGCACTTCTTCATAATGGGTTCTATCGGTGAATGAAGTTCCAAGTTAATAGCTTTTATAGTTTGAAAGTTATGGCCAGGACAAAAATTCAAACTGAAGATTAACAAAGGGCAAAAACTCAAAAAGAAGGATGGCAGAGTTATAATTCTTGTGCAATGCACTTCTTCATAATGGGTTCTATCAGTGAATGAAGTTCCAAGTTAATAGCTTTTATAGTTTGGAATTTATGGCCTGGACAAGAATTCAAACTGAAGATTAACAAAGGGCAAAAACTAAAAAAATAAAGGTGTCAGAGTTATGGTTCATGTGCAGTGCACTTCTCCACAATGGGTTTTATCAGTGTATGAAGTTCCAAGTAAATAGCTTTTATAGTTTAGAAATTATGGCCTGGACAAAAATTCAACCTGAAAACTAACAAAGGGCAAAAACTAAAAAAATAAAGGAGTCAGAGTTATGGTTTATGTGCAGTGCACTTCTCCACAATGAGTTCTATCAGTGTATGAAGTTCCGAGTTATTAGCTTTTATAGTTTAGAAATTATGGCCTGGACAAAAATTCAAACTGAAAATCAACAAAGGACAGTAACTCAAAAAAAAAGACAGTGGCAGAGTTATGGTTCATGTGCACTGCACTTTTCCATACTGTGTTCTATCAGTGTATGTAGTTTCAATTTGATACCTTTTATAGTATGGAAGTTGCGACCTGGACAAAAATTCAAAGTGAAAAGTTGGTTATTTCAGAAATCAGGGGCAGATAATTTTAGAAAGCAAACAGCGATCCAAATTCTAAGACCCAGGTGCACTTTTAGACATAATGGAGATTCATTGTGGCAAGTTTCAGATAATTCCGATGGAAACTGTAGGAGGACAAGCGCACACAAGGAATTGCTAACGGATGGACAGACAGACAGACGGACGGACGACCAGGAGTATAACATTATACGACCCTTCAGGCGTATAAAAACAGTTGGAATAGAGTTACGGTTCTTGTACACTGTACTTCTCCATAATGTGATCTAGCTGTCCATGAAGTTTGAAGTTACTAGCTTTTTTGCTTTGGAAGTTATGCCCGGACAAAAATTCAAAGTTATATTTACAAAGGGCAATAACTAGAAAAATAATTTGAATAGAGTTATGGTTCTTGTACAATGCACTTCTCCTCAATGTGATCTAGCTGTGTATGAAATCTGAAGTTACTACCTCCCTTACTTTTGAAGTTATGCTCCGGACAAAAATTCAAAGTTAAAATCTACAAAAGGCAATAACTTAAAGAACAGTTGCAATAGAATTATGATTATTGTACACTGCACTTCTCCTCTATGTGATCTACCTGTGTGTAAAGTTTGAAGTCACTGGCTATTATACTTTGGAAGTTATGCTCCGGACAATATTGCGTGACACACAGACGGACGGATGGAGGGACGGACAGGGTGTGGGGAGTATAGTAACTCAAGGACAGTATGAGGTAGATTTACAATTCTTGTGCACTGCACTTCCAAATATTGCAACAAATAAGTATACTAAATTTCAAGTCATTCGTACTAAGTTTGCTCCAGACAAGCAAGAAATGCTATAAACATGAAGGTAGAAAGGGGTCACAATCTGATACCAGTACACCAGACAAGCAGAAAATGATTATCAAAGGGAAGTTACTCATAGACAGTATGAGGTACAGTTATAGTTCTTTCACACTGCACTATTGCAACAAAATCAAATGTGAAGTTCAAAGTCAATCTGACTGGAGATGACAAAGTTATGCTCTGGACAAAAAATTATTCTAAAGAACTTTGTAATTCAAAGGCAAATAAATCCAGTCCTTCTGATCTTAGTCATACATATTTTGACCAAGTTTGGTGCTGATTGGTTGATATTTGTAGATGCTACAGTGTAAAGGTTGTCATATCACAGGAATTTGACATTCTATAACCAAAATAAATGATAAAATATGAAAAAAAATCTCCCTTGTATAATATAAATAAAAGAAATGCAACATCTCGATTGCTGGCGCAATTTTCTAGAATCTTTAGTATCATTTGATGTCCATAAATATCTTAAAAACGAAAAAAATAATAGTAATAAGTAATACGAAAATATGCTTCCTTGCACTTCTTGTGACGTCAGCAAATGGAGTCTCGGACGAATCAAAATTTTCGGATTGAGTTGTAAAACATGACGGATATCTCTGGTTGAAAGGTGTCTACTGAGGTATCGTCGGATGTCGCTAGGCTAAATGAGATTATGATCAATGTTTGTTTCGTGGGTGATTTTGGTTGGGAAAGGCTGTCGGCTGCTAGCGCCAGCAATCAAGACGTTGCATTCCTTGTGTTTATATTATATATATGGGAGATTTTTTTTTCATGTTTTATCATTTATTCTGTCTATAGAATGTCAAATTCCTGTGGTCAAATATAGCAATTTTCTGATTCAAGGGCAAATAAATTCAGTTGTTCTGGTCCGATAAGATCCATAATCGAACTCATCCGAGATCTTAAGTTACGGAAATGTGGACGGACGGACGACTGACGGCCACACGCCGATGGACGGTTAGTGATCGCAATGGCTCAGCGTTAGCTGAACATGAATAGCATCGGACTCGGAGCAAGCCTTCAGACTGAACTATATCCAAAGATAAACACCAATGCAACACCAATAACACTACTTACCCGATGTTACTGCAACAGACAGCGCAACCTGGTGCTCTTTAACAAAGTCCTTAGCTGACTCCATATTTGCTGTAAAGAAGAAATTCTATACGTACAATCATGGGGTTTGTGTCTCAACTACTGGGTCGAAATTTTCTGGGACGAATATATGGAAGGATTCCGAATGGAGTTATATTTACTTCCGGCAAAAATCAAAGTACAGACAGTATTGAAAACTAACAGAATCTAAATGTTTCTGGTGTGGTTTGTTTGCTTGAACTATTATAGATTTACACTGAAAATGACAATTTAAGGTTGCTCCTATCTACAAAAAGACTCAGAGAAATCAAATTTAGGGACCAAATTCAGATCCTGAACATACTGATCAAATCTTGGCGCCAGTTATGTATAAGATCTTTCATGGGACTGTTATGGCAGATAGGCCTACCTCGAGTACCAGTTTTTGTTCTGATTTAAGACACCAAATAAATTGCAATGTCATGAATAATAAAAGTGCTGTCAGCGCTGTAATTTTCGACAATGAATTACTAACGGGAAACAATGGATTGAAATGTCACGTGGTAGTTACATATGTTCTATGTATGCGATGAAAATCCTACATCTTCCATTTGCGCCACTAGTCCCAATATACATATAATAAGACGATATGGATGATTTTTGCATGTTTTGACATTTACTGTGCCGTACCGTCTCAAGTCCATCGTAAATTGTCCAGATAGAGCGCTTTTAAAGAGCACTAAAGTGGCTTGCTGTTTCGTCGGTTTAATCTCTATTGCAGCGAAATTCAATGAATTTTTCGCAAAAACAAAAACCCACTATAGAACCAAAGAATTTTTGCAAAAAAAAAACACACACACACACATTAGAACTAAAGACAAATTATCAAACTCTTCATTATATATTTAAGACCTTGTAGAAGACGTTTATAGCATTTAAATCTCGGGAGGGGGGAACACTGACGAAATTATCGTCATTGGCGGCCATTGTATGTGTATTTGGAACGTAAACAACTCGAGGAACAGAAAAAATGCATAGTTTTCTTTTATGCTCCGCGTTTGTATAAAAAATACTTGTATTTCAAACGAAGCTTTAATTATCATTTACACGCAAGTAACAGATATGTTCAAATACAAATTAGGAGTTTAAAACAAGGCCTACTGTATACCAGTCAACAGCATGATCTAACGTCAAATATACGAGGGGAGGCCGATAAGTTCGTAGGACTCGGTATATTTTTCTTTACAATTCAAATGTTTTTCTTTTATTTTTGTGCAGTATAAACCTTTGCCAGTTGAATGATAAAAGCCATTCAGTCAACACTTTACAATTTTTGCTCTTACTTTTTGTTGGAAAACCTATACCAATAGACAAAAATGAAAAGTCAGAATATTGAGTTCAGAGCACAAGTCCGGAGTTGCACTTGTAAGCGGCTTTTCGTGAGTGCTAGCTCGAGCAGTTAAATCACCCACTATACAGTCCAGACCTGGCCCCAAGTGATTATTTCTGTTCTGAAATTTGATATCCCATTTGCTTGGAGCGAGATTTCCGGACGATAATTATGGCAAAGTGTATTTCCCGGCCCTACCTGTCAAAATGGGTCCTAATAGACCATTTGCCAATTACCGTTACTGACGTGTCACTACGAGTTACTTCCCTTTCCACCGGACAATCTTTCCCAATCTTGTATACACACGAATAGTGAAAGGGTCATGGAATACACCCTAAACGCGATAAATAAGACAAAAAACTTAAAACGGCCGTGCCGGTAGTTTTATCAATTATCTTTTTCGAAGACACACACAAAAAAGAACTGTTGTTTTATCAATGTTTAGGTAGTCTTCAGAGAGTAAAGCTGAATCATAAGCGTTGTCTCCTGCCGGGTCTGTTGATAGAACTTTTTGTATGCAGACTGCATTAACCCATAGGCTGCCACGCGTGACTCGATTACCTTTGCAGACAATATAGATTCAGATCAGACTACGAAGAACGTGCAGTCTGATCCTAGATCTACACTATCCGATACGGAGATATGTTTTTCCTCGAGATTTACACTCCGTAACAGATTTTAACAATTCCAAACCTTTTCAAGTGATCAACCTAAGACTAAACGGGATAAAAACTTAATTGTGACACTTATGTGTGAGTCGGTGCCTAAAAAGAACATCGCAGCTTTTCATATAGATCACCCACTTTGACAGTGAAATACCGAGATCAAACGAACACCCAGCTAACCCTTTACTAGCTTTGCAATGAAAACAAGTATAGCACGCATTCGCTTCCTGAAAATGAATCTCTAATATCTTTGTTTTTCCTAGAGGGAATGGAAGGTTTGAAATTTGAATTAAACTTTGTTATTACGATAGTCAACTTATAAGGTAGTTCAAACAGTAATATGACAAAAATGCAACCATAAAGATTTTTAAAAATGTTAATTATGTCAAAGTCAGGACTTTCGCTGTAAATTCAAAATGTATAACTCATTACCAAACGACGAAATTTTAGGTTTGCCCCAATCGAAAGCATTTGCAGACGACAAAATAAAAGTGACAAAAAAAAAATTTGAAGGGTAGAAAACATTGTAGGAAAAGGATGAAATGCTGATTACCAGTATTTTCTCCTTTTCCCACAATGTTTTCTCGAATCTTCTTTCTCAGGGGCGTCGAAAGTAGGGATAATGGGATAATGTCCCAGTCTTTTGTTAGTAGACTGTCTCTGTCTTTCAGCAGATACTGGAACGATTTTTTTTTTTTTTGGGGGGGGGGGGGAATTATCACATTACTAGTCTAAATAAAGCACAAATTCCTGGACTTCCAGCCTGTACGTTACAAACTTATCTAAGGAATTCGGCAAACATTGGTTGAATAATCACACACAAAAATAAGAAAAGTCTAATGCAAGCATATTGATGTTGCACCCTCCACCCCCATTTTTTACAACACTGAAATTTTCATTAACTCTTTACGAAACAGAAATTTGAGACTTGCCCAAATTGTAAGCCTTTGCAGATAACAATTTGAATGTGTATTAAAAATGAAATTTTCTGTAGGAAGGACAGCAAAGGAAATGGAGAAAAGGTTGGTTACTAGAACTTTATCCCTTTTCAACAAAATTTTTAAAACCTGTATTTTAAGGGTCATAAAAAGCTTGGGGTATGGGTTTTCAATGGTTACCATGAATGTTTTCACCCCACGGTATTACTTTGGACTCGTCCAGATACTTAGCAAATGGAAACGATAGAATAAACGTGGATCAAATGGTTGTAAATGTCTTTGAAAAAAAAAAAAAAAAAAAACTATTGTTGAAACAGGAGAAAAATGCTTGTTGCAAGCCCTTCCTTTTTTCCTCAAATATTTTCGATCACACTTTAAAAAATCATTTTTCACAGATATTTCTGAACTACATATTGATTTTTTTTTTGTTAGGGGGGTGGGGTATTAAGGTTGAGGAAGTGAGACAAGTAACAGACAGTGAGACTAATCAGCACGTCTGCCCCCTTTTTTTCCGGGTCGCTCGAAATACTTTGGCAAAAATGTTAAATAGCTGTCCAGGGACAGTCCATTTACTGATATTAAAGCACTATTATCAAACAGCCTTGTTGCACTTTCAGGTATCTACCTATTGACGAATAAATTCATGTAATAGATATGAAACAAAAGAAACGTGGCTTCAGATCAAATTTGAGACCATCCATAACTTCTTCACAAAATATTTATTCAAGCTTCATTTTGAGTATTTAAAAAAATCTAATGAAATATTACTAAAAAAAAAAGGGGGTGAAGGGTTAACTCGCTGTTCTTTTTATCTCGGTATAGAACTGCAGGATGGGAGACCTTTAGAACAGCTGTAATGCACTTGTTTCTTACAGATTAACACACACGTGTCACATTAAATTGATTCTTCTTATCTTTTGTTTCATATTAATTTACCCCTTTGGTGATCATTAATGGACAGGATTATGAATTTTAAACAGGTTTCAGAGGGTAAGTTCGTTCTTAGTCTCTACATGCTCTTTATTTCAATGCGATCTCATAAAGCGCATATTTTGTCTGTTTATGATTATTTTTTTCAAAAGCAATATCACGAAATATGTTTGAATTGTGTTAGAACTGATTTTCTCTAAAATTCTTGCCATGCCATTTTCTTTTTAGTTATGAATTTTTCCAAATTTAAAGGAATTGCGAACGGGACATACGGCATTTGTTATTGAAATAATGCTTTGTTTGTCCGGTGTCACGTGATATTTCTGGTGCGCCGCTTACGATAAAATGGAAATATCGCTTATATCAAATCTAATTGGCAAATCGTCTATTCCCGGCCCTTGCGACCCCATGCTAAATCTTTTATTTTTCGTTGTATTATGCTCAGATTGGTATTAAAATGAAGCCTAGATTTCAGACTTTTATATAATGTGAAATAAAATAAGGTCTTTGCAAAACTTTCTGAAATATTGTCAATCAAAAGTGGGTAAGATTTTTGTATTTCCTTTCAGGTAGCCTATTTGGTGAGTTACACAAATCCGGCCCCTATGCTAAATCTTTAATATTTCGTTGTATTATGCTCTGATCTCAAGTCTGCTACAGAGTGGCTTCTGACTTTCCATTTTTGCCGATGGGTATAGGTTTTCCAACAAAAAGTAAGAGCAAAAATAAAGTAAGAGCTGACTAAATGGCTGTTATAATTCAACTGACAAAGGTTTATACTGCCAAAAAATGAAAGAAGAAATTTTGAATTATATAGAAAAATACCGAGTTCTGCGAACTTATTGACCTCCCCTCGTACATTTATGTGACAAATCTGATCAACAATACCCATTATATGGCTTTAGGTATCACTCCTAACAAATAACAATACCCACAGTACCTACCAACCTTTTAAAACAGTTTGAAAAAAATATATATATTCTTTTCTTAACGCTGGCAACCTTGATAACTGCACTGTAATATTGTCTGATAAAAATTATATAAATAGAGTAATTCAAAATTTTAAGAATAAATTGTACCTCTTCATCATGACTTCCCATCCTTAACAGTGTTTGCTGCCAGTGGGCCTTTTGTGTTTCCATTATTAACAAGCCATTGATCATATTTATCTGGATAAAATTGTCCTACACGTTGCCTGCGCATGTCATATTTTTCGAAGATTCTGGATAAGTATGTATAGAATGCCATCTAGCGGGAGATAATGTTGTCCTACAGGTATTTTTGACTGGCTAATTATTGTCTTCGGCCAAATCATACGGTCCAAAACGTCCGCTGGCCAATTTCTCCTAAATTACTTTCAAAGAATGTAGAATCTACGTAACCCTAAACTCTCTACCCATTGAAATTGTTGAGTTGTCCAAATCCATAGCATTTGCACTTGACGAATAAAATATAGACCAAATGATGATCTGAACCGTTGAAAGGATAAAAAAAAAACTATTGTAGGAAAAAGGGAAAAATGCTATCTGCATTTACTCTTTTTTCAGCAAAGTTTTCAACAGCTTTCTTTGGGTTTATTAAAAGCGGGGTAGCTTATTTAACTCATTACCAAACGACAAAATTTTAGATTTGTCCCAGTCGAAAGCATTTGTAGACGACAAAATAAAAGTGACTGAAAATTTGAAAATGTTTTGTGAAGGGTAGAAAACATTGTGGAAAAAGGAGAAAATGCTGGTTTTCCTTTTTCCACAATGTTTTCTAAAGGCCTCTCTCTCAGGGTCCTTAAAAGAAGGGATTGTGTGGTAATGGGTTTAACGTTAAAACACTTAGTAATGGCCTTTAAATAGTCAATATACCAATATCTATACATTACAATTTCATGGTCGGTCACAAGTTTTTTTCAGACAATTTAGATCTCAGATATTTATGTCTGTGATATTGATCTATACTGCCTTCAAAAGACGGTCTAATCCTTATCTTATATCATCTGCAAAAGCTACTTTACTTGTCCTTGGCAGACCCAGGTCATTTTATTTGAGTCATTCTACTTATAAGGGGCAAGAGCATCACAACAGTAAACCCCGTACTCATTAGATACCTGAAATATGGAAAGGATGAGAACAAAACAATATGGAGATTGGACAAACTTGTTGCAGAGAGTTTTACGCTTTAAGCGCTGAATTAATAAAATTGATCATATTAAGCTTGGAAAACCAACCTAAATATTGCAGGGTCATCGCTGTGTTGACTAGAATATCCATGTCAAGAAAACTGGCATGACAGATCCAAGACCCAACTGCATGGTCTGTGCAGTTTGGTCTGAATATGTACATTCCGCAAAAGCCTTTCCCTAGTCCATTGATCTAGACATAGAGAATAATTATGACGCTTTGTGAGCTTATTTGTATTGCGGTTTGTTTTTTTCCCTCGATTAAAATGCTACTTTTTTCTGACAAAATGATAAAAGTCTTGCCAAAGGCGATAAAACGCTGTGTGAAAACGAGAAGATGCTAAATACATGCAGTTTTTCCACGCTACTTTTTCAGAGCCCCACAGAATTGTTTGGTCATGGGTTAAGAGACTGTGTAACATTATGGGTTATAACTCAGATACCAAGAACTCTAGACTGACTGAGGAGGCGTGGTTTTCGAGAATCTAATTTTCTCAGATTTTGGCTATTGATGCCTTAATTACCAGGTTGAAAATATGAATATTGATATATGATTGAAAATATGAATATTGATATTGATAGTGGGAGTGTTTTGGCTTGCTATATATGTGGTGTTGGATGCTTGATAGGGGAGAAAGATGTGAGGACAGAGAGCGAGCTAAGATCTCTGTAGAGAAAAGGTTAAGATCAGGACAGAAAACGCTAGCATCTAAAGGAAGTGGTTTTAGTGACTAAGAAGATTTTTACTGAGTAACTGATTCATGTTTGAATATCATGTTGAAGTAGTTCACTTGTGCCGTAAATAATAAACACGTAGAATAGCAGATTCGTGTTTATGTTATATTTGACGTACTAAAATCCGCTATACGATCGAGACATTAGATGCATTATGTTACAACTGATTCCAGTATTTTGAATCTCTTCAAGAAGAAACATGCCAGTGACCGTGTAAAGTGGTAGTGCCGTGGCTGGAAAAAGATTGGGTTTGGTTTGTTTGGAGTTTACGCTATTTAAACAGCCTTGCTCATATAATGGCGGTCAGTGACACACGCGTGTGTTTCCTGGCGTTTTTCTGACGCCAGCACTGACAACCTTCTTCCCGTGGAAACAATCGTCAGCGATGAGAGAGGAATGAATTTTGTCGCAATGACTATATTCAGTTATCGGAAAGAAACTAGCCGAACTGTGTGGTGACCGAACCAGCGAGCCCCCTGTTCTCGAGTTATAACCTACTCACTGAGTTACCGGAGCTCGGCATTGGTAACACAATAAGGACAGCATCATGGCTTGGCACAGGTAATACAATATATAGACAACACCATTCATAATACACATACTAGAATTTTTATCTTTAGTAAGTCATTCATGATACATATACATGAATATATACATTTATTAAGTCGTATACAGCTAAAACAATGTGTAAACGATAAGTTTTCAATAGCTACTGCCAATGGTGCATTTTGAGTCTTGTTGCATAGTTTAGGGAGTCTTTTCTCTGATATTATAAAAGGACATCAACAAACTTTGAGACAAAGGTAAACTTGTGATCCCCCCCACGGGCAGGGCCAGTTTTGACCCCAGGGACATCATATGAACAATCTTGGTAAAGGTCTACTAGGAGATGCTACATACCAAATATCAAAGCTCTATGCCTTCTAGTTTCAGAGAAGAAAAAAATTAAAGTTTTCATTCTTTGTTCCTAAGTTTCAAACTTGTGACCCCCGGGGTGGGGCCAGTTTTGACCCAAAGGGCATCATATGAATAATCTTGGTAGAGGTCTACTAGGAGATAATACATACCAAATATCAAAACTCTACGTCTTTTAGTTTCAGAGAAGAAGAACTTTGAAGTTTTCCATCTTTGTTCCTATGTTTCAAACTTATGACCCCTGGGGCGGGGCCAGTTTTGATCCCAGGGGCATCACACGGACAATCTTGGTAGAGGTCTACTAAGAGATGCTACACACCAAATATCAAAGCTCTGCACTTTCTAGTTTCAGAGAATAAGATTTTTAAAGATTTCCGTCTTGGTTCCTAATTTTCAAACTTGTGACGCCCGGGGCGGGGCCAGTTTTGACCCCAGGGGCATCATATGGACAATCTTGGTAGAGGTCCAATAGGAGATGCTACAAACCAAATATCAAAGCTCTGCATTTCTAGTTTCAGAGAAGAAGAATTTTAAAACTTTCATTCTTTGTTCCTATGTTTCAAACTTGTTACCCCCGGGGTGGGGCCAGTTTTGACCCCAGGGACATCATATGAACATCTTGGTAGAGGTCCACTAGGAGATGCCACATACTACATATCAAAGCTCTAAGCCTCCTAGTTGCAGAGAAGAAGATTTTCAAAGATTTGCTTTTTTTTTCCTTTTGGTTGCTATGGCAACCAGAATTATGGCTGGAATTCAATCTCTTGAACAACTTTGGTAGAGCTTCACCCAAGGAACATCCTTACCAAGTTTCATCAAGCTTGACCCTGTGGTTTAGGAGAAGAAGATACTTAAAGAAATTGTGGACGACAGACCTTGGGCGATCACAAAAGCTCACCATGAGCACTTCGTGCTCAGGTGAGCTAAAAAGAAGAAAAAGCTTGTTACAAGTATCTTTTTTTTTTACACATACTTTTTACTCTCAGATATAAATTTCAGCATCTGAGCAACTTTTTTTTTTTGTCATCTTTAGTGCTCTGAATGTGCGACGTGAATAATTTGTAAAACAAATTTTAATTACTAGTATTCGATGACGACCTAGATTCTAGATACTTGAAATCAAAGAAGAGAAAAGAAGATTATACAGGAAGGGAGAAATTCTAGGTCACAACATTATAGCATTGCATGTAAAAAGGAGAAGCGGGGGAAAGCCTTCAGTTTTTATAGATCATTGAACACTGCAGTCTTTCTGCAATAGCCCCAGTGGCTTTGATTGTCAGGGAATCACATGTAACCGCCCCATTTTGAACAGTTTAGTTGGTGATTAACGTCGATCGTATTGTTTCCACCGGTACCTTGCGCTACTGCAATAACATCTGATTTTTCTCAGACACGATTCACATCTTCAACTCTCCATCTTTTTTCACTATGATTTTTGACACTTTTAACATTTCGGTATTGTATAACTTATAGTTCTGTCAATAGTGGCAATCTTGAGCACCTACCCATGTTTTACCCAGAATTTCTTTAAAATTAAAATGAACTTGGGAAAATCGCTAAAATCAAATTATTTGTACATAGCTGTCCTTTTTCACCCCGTCTGCTTTCTACACGTCCATCGTTGGAACAGTGATCAGTGTAGAGAAAGGAATGAATTCTGTCACGGTGGCCAGATCTATCAGCAATCCTAGGATAGAAATTTGCTGAGTTTTGGGACAGATATCCAACCTGGTAAAAATATCCGAACTTTTAGATCTATCACTGAAGCTTCAAGTACATTTGAACAAATATATTTGAGCCATGTTACAGTGAAAGAGGGTTGGATGCGTCTTCGTGGTGCATGGTACCATGTAAGTCGTCACATAATTATATATCCATACACATGTAATCTAATTTTTATGATAACTGACTGAACTAGGAGGCATGCACACTGATCCTTTGACCTGCAGAGAAATGATCAATAGATCCATCATAGAGTTTTGATCCAAGCCTGTTTGCACGAACTACACAGACAGACCTGAGTCAACAGTTTTTGCATAATGCATAAAACCCTTTTCCAAACCATAAATCCTCTTTTCTCTGTAAATGCTAGTTTAGTCACAATTTCTTCGATACAACATTAAAAAAGATTAGTGCATGATGTAAAAGTAGATTGAGCAATGACATCATCATTTGCTTGCATGGGCCATTCCTTATTTATACAAAAATAGACGTTTAATACGCTTAACCCTTTCCCAAACAAGCCCTGGTTTTTACGTGTCTGCCGTAAAAGTCTTTTGAAAACACTGCGGGAAAAGGAGAAATTGCTCGTGACGAGCAATTTCTCCTTTTCCCTCAGTGTTTTCTACCCTTTTTGAGAACTTGCTGCCATATTCTCATAATCTAAAATTGTCGTCTGCAAACTCTTTCAGTTTGGACCAGTCTATAAATTTGTTGTTTGGGAAAGGGTTAAAGTAGGTAGGAAATGAGCTCGTCTACACTCATTAAACTGATGCTGATTTTTAAGCAATCATCCGATCGGCCAAGGTCAGCCTGCGCATTCAATACAAGCTAACCTGGGCCAAAACTTTTTCAATTTTCTGGAAGTCAAAGGACCAGTCTACCTCATGATCAAATGGGTTGTTCAAAAAGTGACTATTATGGTTCAATAATTGCACTCATGGTGTAAAATCGTTTTTTGATTCGCCAGAATCAGGTCAGGTGATGAAAGAAGAGGGCCAAGATGGCCCTGGATTGAAGTTTTGAGAGGACCAGAGCCATTTTATTTTGAGGTATTGAAACACTGGAAACAAAATCATTATTTTGCCAAGGAATTTTCAAAAGGTCACCTGTTTCTTAATTTCCGTAAGTGCAAGTAGCCCCCATTTACCAGAGCTATGTCTCTTGACCTATCAAAATTTCGTGGACAATTTTTGAAAAAAGTCATTCAAGGAACATTTCTGTGAAATTATTTTTAAATCTGACCAGCTGTTTCCGAGAAGAATAATTTTTAAGAATTTCTTCATGTCCGTATAATGCAAGTAGCCCCCATTCACCAGAGCCATGTTTCTTGACGAATCAAAATTTCATGAACATTCTTTGAAAAGGGTTACCCAAGAACATCTCTCTGATATTATTTCAAAATCTGATATGCTGTTCTAGACAAAAAGAATTTTCAAAAATTTCTTCATTTCCCTGTTGTGCAAGTAGCCCCCATTCACCAGAGCCATGTTTCTTAACGAATCAAAATTTCACGAACAGTTTTTGAAAAGGGTCACCCAAGGAACATCTCTGTGATATTATTTCAAAATCTGACCAGTGGTTTCAGAGAAGAAGAATTTTTAAGAATTTCTTCATTTCTGTATAGTGCAAGTAGCCCCCATTCACCAGAGCCATGTTTCTTGACGAATCAAAATTTCGCAAACAATTTTTGAAAAGGGTCACCTAAGGAACATCTCTGTGAAATTATTTTAAAATCTGGCCAGCGGTTTCAGAGAAGATTATTTTGCTAAAAAATTCCATTTTGTTGCCATGGCAACCAGAGGTTTTGATGGAATCAAATTATGTGGACAATTTTTAAAGAGGACCTCCCAAGGAACATTCCAGCCAAGTTTGGTCCAAATTGGCCCAGCGGTTTAGGAGGAGTTGATGTTTAAAGAATTGTTGACGACACACGACGGACGACGCATGACGGACACCAGGTGATCCTAAAAGCTCCCCTTGAGCACATTGTGCTCAGGTAAGCTAAAAATACACTTTGCCAACAGTGAATCGAGAGTCTGAATCGTTGATGTCATCAGTTACATCATTCTAAACGTTAGCAGTCCATTTCTGTGAAGCCAAGGTCACGAAGTTAAATCTAGTGCACTGTGTAAACGGAAAATTTACTATAGCATAAATGAATTGGATTTCTTGTTTCATGACAGGGTTACTCTAAATTCTTTTTTATTGTGGGGGATTAGGTTTAAAAAAAATAGATTTCTATGACCAGAAAAAAAAATGTTTTCTATGACCAGAAAAAAAGTCATCTCGGATCTGACTGAATGTACAGCGAAAGAACTGTTGGAGAAAGGACCGAAGATGTGAATACACTGTATTAAGAATTTTTGCAATGTTGGCGCAATAGGGACGATATTTGAAACAAGCCTAGAACTGGGAAACCAAAAAATTAAATATTAACGGCTGTGACACCATTTTTTGCATTCTAATAAGTGGGTCATAAATCATTGGTGTCATTCGATTCATACCTTACAAGAAATTTCATAACCCTAGCTAGTATAGTCTTGGAGATACGCTCTGGACCAAATTCAAGTATTAAAAACGACAAAGGACAATAACTCAAAAATTAAGCAAGCAAGAGTTATAATTCCTGCACTGCACTCCCCCTTGACGAGATCTATCCACCCATGAAATTTCATAACCCTAGCTAGTATAGTTTTGGAGATATGCTCCGGACAAAATTCAAGTATGAAAAAGAAATTTGTCCAGAATCATCAAAGGGCCATAACTCCATGAAACCTAAATAAACCATGTCCAAAATAGGATATGTACATCTCTGCTTTATACTGAGTCTATCTGTGTAGTTTGAACCAAATCTGTCCAATAGTTGATGAGAAAAAGAGCGGACAAGAAATTTCATGAAAGGGCCATAACTCCGTGAAAAATCAATGAACCATAACCAACATTTCATATGCACATCTCTGCTTGATACTGAGTTTACCTGTGAAGTTTGAATAAAATTCGTCCTGTAGTTTATGAGAAATAGAGCGACGGACCGACCAACAAGCTGACTCCTATATACCCCCCAAACAGAGTTTTGGGGGGTATAATTATCTATAAAAAGGTCACTTGAATGAACACATCGTCCACTTAGCCTCAAGTTCAGACAGTTGATTGTATTATTCATATACAGAATTAATTTCTTTTATTTGTTTGATGACTCATCGAAAGTATTGATTTCAAAGCCAGAAAAATGGCCGCCTTTGGAAAAAAAAATATGTTGAAAAGCTAAAAATAGACTGTGTATTCATGCCCGTGCTACCAAGTATCCGCCAAGGAAATTAACTTGTATTTACTGTTGTATTTGTCCGTGATTTTTTTTCTCTATCATTTTCAAAAAGTGATTTAAGTGAACAGCAAGTGCAATTATAAGGGTTGAGTGCAGATTTTTGTGTTTTCATCGAGATATTACATGGTAATTGCGTTTTATATCTCGATGAAAAACACAAAATCTGCACTCAACCCTTTAAAGGTGGGTATTTAGAATTTTTTCATCTCACCAAATTAAAAAACATACATATCACTAAAATTTATATGAAAAAATAATACAAATCATCAATAAGTAAGACTCATAAAATTACCAAAAAAATTTTTTTTGATGGTGTTTCCTTAAAAGGCTACGTAGCCTCTTGTGGTATTTTTAGATTTCCCGCCAAAAATCAATAAAGCATTTTGGGAATGGCAAGTAACTGGCGCGTGACTTATAACGCTTAAATTCCATTACATAACAAACATGTAATAATTATTTTCCATAATGTCTTCTTCGGACTCTATATTTGAAACTTTGTCTGTGTATTCCTGTATATAAATGAGCGAATTGATCATCTAAAAATAGAACGTGTCTCCCGTTGGTGTCAACCTGGGCTGTAGTAAATCTCTAATTTCTTGTGCTGTCGGATGGTTTTCGACTACCGGGGTTTTACGAAGGCAAATTAAAAGGCTTGAGGAGTATAAGGATGACTTTCTTGTATTTTTTTTTAAATTTTCGTCCCAAGATCTGAAGGGCCACCTTTAATAACCATGTGATAACTTGGGATGATATGATGTATCACAGAGATGTATTTAACACCATTTTTACAGAGCCTGGTTCAAATATAAAAGGTTTGAAAACTCAATTTATGAAAGCTGTACTAGATCTATATTTATATTATGCCCGATAGATTATTGTTTTCAAAAATAATACAAAAATAATACAAAAAAACAGTATATAATACCATACAAAATAAAACAGATCTACTTTACAAAGATTGTTCACTGAATTGCCCCAAAGCAGCTGGAACAATGAGCCCCTAAAGCAACTGGACGGATAGATGCACAGATATCAATGCTTAACCCTTTACTACACAATCCTAACAAATCCGAAGAAAAGACAGAAAAAATGTTGGTTACCAGTATATTTTCTCCTTTTCCCTTAAAAATGTCTACCCTTTCAGAGATCATCGCAGCATTTTTTCCTGTCCAGAATTTTTTTCCTTTTTTAAACAGTTTTTCGTTAAAACACTTTTCCCAAAGTCATTAAAACATCGTATTGCTTGGTAAAAAGAAAAGGAGAATGCTTGTCCTTTTCCCACAATGTTTCTACCCTATCAAAGACAAATTCAGCTTCTAATTTGGACAAGTATAAAATCTTGTTGTCTGCCAAAGTGTTAAGATCAAAATAGTTTATACACAACATTAAGATATGATAAATGAAATTAAATACCTGAGTAATATATTTTGCATAGGTTGCATAAATAAATCTGCATCATTGGTATAAACAAGTAGAAATGCAACAAAAATATCTAAGAAGTTCAAAATACTAAACCTTTCAGTGCCCAAACAACTTAACCCTTTACCACACTAGACTCTGAAGATAGAAGTGTTCTGAAAATAAAGTGGGGAAATGAGAAAATGCTTTACTCACAATGTTTTCAACTTTATCGAAAGCAGGTTCAACCATTTAAGCCACTTTGAATTTTGTTGTCTACAGATGTTTTTGATTTGAACAAGTCTAAAATTCTGTTATAATGGTAAAATTGCTATTGTAGGCAGTGCAGATCAATGTCAGATTACACTAAATCTGTAAAACTAGAAATGTTTGTGTTATGGAAATCTTAGAAATTTTTGTGTGTTGATAAAGAGCACTTTTCCCAAATGATAAATTTTAGACTCTTCCAATCTGAAAGAGTTTGCAGACAAAAATTTTACATTTGATGAAAATGGTAGAAAGTTCTCCTAAAGGGTAGAAAATACTTTGGGAAAAGGAGAAATTGCTCATTATGAGCAATTTCTCCTTTTCCCACAGTGTTTTTCAAGACTAGTACTGCAGACACATGAAAACCAGGGCTTGTTTGGGAAAAGGTTAAGCTGTGGTAAGGTATATTTTACATAGACACTGGGTCATGTGGGAGTAATTGACTGAGACCCTTGCTGACATCAATGAGTGCCTTCTTTTACTCAAGTTGTTTTCAACAGGGTAGAAAACATTGTAGGAAAAGGAGAAAATGCTGGTTACCAACATTTTCTCCTTTTCCTACAATGTTTTCAGAAGGCTTCTATCTCACGGTTGTAAAAATCAGAGATTGTTTCAGAAAGTGTTAGGTAAAATTATCCTCCGTTGAGTATTAGTGGAAATAAAAACACAATGTTATATAATGTTAGTAGCCTGCTTTTACAATATTATGTAAAATATTCTTAGCAGTTGCGATTTTCAGCAAAAAAAGTTTCTTTCTTCACTTTAACCCAGTCATTTGCACAGACACCTCCCACAATTTAGCAGCAACTTCATCATCTTCCGCAAATGGCTTTGGTTTTGTCAAGGTACAGCCACTGAAAATATATAGAAACACGGCAGACCTTTTTAACTTCTTCCCAACACAGTCTTAAATTTTAACCATCCTGTTGGAGAAGGCTTCTGACAACATTGCTGGGAAAAAAATAAAATGCTGGTAATCCACAAAGTTTTCTACTGTCCAATAAAAGTCCCATCCCTGCACATAGGTGTCATCACTGGATCCATAAAGAGACCCATAAAAAGGACAATAGAATAATCATATCCACAATTTTTCCCACTAAATTTAGTTTTTCATTTGAAACCTATACCAAGAAGTAAATAAAACAACAGCTACCTAGAAGAAATGCCATAAATATGGACATTTTTAGCTTAACCGTTTTACTACAAAATCTTGAATGTTAATGACCCTCAAGAAAAAAACATAAGAGAACATTGTGGGAAATGGAGAAAATGCTGATAACAAGCATTTTTTCCTTTCCCAACGATGTTTTCAACCCTGTTTAACCCATTACCACACAATCCCTACTTCTGACGCCCCTGAGAGAAAATCCTTTTGAAAATATTGTGGGAAAAGGAGAAAATGCTGGTAACCAGCATTTTCTCCTTTTCCCACAATGTTTTCTACCCTTTACAAAACAAATTTCAATTTTTCAGTCACTTTTATTTTGTCATCTGCAAATGCTTTCAATTAGGACCAGTCTAAAATATTGTCGTCTGGTAATGGGTTAAGACAGAAGACATCTTTTGAGCCACCTATAAGTTGTTATCTGTTCATGCTTACTATTGGTCTCCATGTACTCCTTTTCTACGATTTTTTTCCAAGAATATCTGACAAATATTCCATGGTATAGAATATTAAGAAAATACTGTGACAGCACATGATTTTGCAGTACTTTGAACATAAAGTCTTAACAGCACGTTGATGAAAAAGCACACTTCAAAGACTTGACCAAATGACTCAGAACCATGCTCAAACAAAAGGTAGGTAAAGGTAACAGCAGTTCAATTCTGGTCACACCAGTACCTGAAACAGAAACATGATTGAGATAAGTCTTGCTAATGTAGTGGTCACATTGGTATGTGTGACTGTAACATGGCTGAAATGGTTTGTGATAAAAATACAAGAGGTAAAGTGACAGATACTAAAAATGCCAGGGGTAAAAGAGCTATGGTCAAAGCAGTAAATATACAAGAGGTAATATTGCCAAAGGTAATCAAAGTGCTGTCAGCATTGTAATCGGTCGACACCGAGTAACCCTAATGGTTGAAATCACAAATCAAATGGCAGTTGTTTGAACCATGTATGGGATAGAAACCATATACATGTACCTTGTAGCAGAGTCATGTAAGAACCCCCTTATATTAACTGTCCTTCACAAATTAGTTGTTAAAGGTGGCCCTTCAGAATTTGGGACAAAAATTTTACAAAAATACAAAAATATCATCCTTATACTCCCAAAGCCTTATAATCGTCATTCATAAAACCCCAGTAGTCTAAAACCATCCGGCAACACGAGAAATTAGAGATTTACTACGGCCAAGGTCGACATCGACGGGAAACACGTTCTATTTTTACATGAACAACTTGCTCATTTACATACCGGGAATACACAGATGAAGCTTCAAACATAGCGTCTGAATGAGATATTATGAAAAATAATTAAATGTTTGTTATGTAATGGAATTTAAGCGTCCTTAGTCACGTGCCAGTCACTTAACATTCCCACAATGCATTTTTTATTTTTGGCGCGAAATCTAAAAATAGCTTAAGAGGTTACGTAGCCTTTTAAGGGAATACCATTAAAAAATTTTGGGGGGTAATTTTATGATTCTTAATTATTGATGATTTGTATTGTTCTTTCAAATAAATATCAATGATGTATATATTTTTGGATTTGGTGTGATGTGAAAATTCTAAGTACCCACCTTTAAATGGAATGCTACAGGTATATGTTTGCTGGCTAACAGCATTAGAACCTTAAATATATGATCAGTAGTACACATCATCAAGCTTTAGATATCACTCATCCTGAATAGCAGTACCTATCAACATTTTAAATAAGTATAACAATATACCAATATTCTTTTCTGTAATTTTTGCAACTTTGACAACTGTACGGAAATATATTCTCTGATTATTATCAGTAATATCCATACTTTGAAATGGTATGAATATGTTATATAAAATATGCATATGTATTATAAAGACAAATTGTTTACTTTTAACTACAAGTATTTTTAAGAAGCAATTGTGTTTATCTGGACAAATTGTCCTTCCTAATGTTTTTGACTGGCTAAATTTATCTTGGTAAGATTGTTCTGTCCAAAATATTGGCTGGCCAATTTCTTCCACAATTGTTTCAAAAAATGTAATATCTTCCCAACCCTCATCCCTTTTCCAAATGATGTAACTTTAGACTTGTAAATAGAAAGATTTGCACATACTAATCAAATACAGACCAATTGATGATCTGGATCGTCAAAAGAAAAAACAAGAGGGCCAAGATGGCCCTGGATAATTAACCTGAATTCTTGAGAGGACCGTAGCCAATTTTTTCAAAATCTAATCAGCCATTTCAGAGAATAAGAATTTTTAAGAATTTCTTCATGTCTCTATAGTGTAAATAGCCCACAGCCCACAGCCACCAAAGCCATGTTTCTTGATGGATCAAAATTACTGGAGCAGTTTTTGAAAAGGGTAAGCTGAGAAACATTTCTGTGAAATCATTTCAAAATCTGATCAGCTGTTTCAGAGAAGAAGAATTTTAAAGAATTTCTTCATGGCCATAAAGTGCAAGTAGCCCCCATTCACAAGAGCCATGTTTATTGGCAGATAAAAAATTCGCGAACAACTTTTGAAAAGGGTCATCCAAGGAACATTTCTTTGAAATTATTTCTAATTCTGATCTGCCGTTTCACAGAAAAAGGATTTTTAAGAATTTCTTCATTTCCATATAGTGCATGAGCCATGATTCTTAACGGATCAAAATTTTGTGACCTAATTTTGAAAAGGGTCACCCAAGGAACATCTCTGTGAAATAATTCCAAAATCTAACCAGCGGTTTCAGAGAATTTTTAAGAATTCCTTCATTTCTGTACAGTGCAAGCAGCCCCCATTCACCATTTCCACAATGTTTCCCAGCCTGTTTAAGACAAATTGATATTTTTAGCTACATCTAAATTGTTGTCTGAATCACAGTCTTTCAATTTTGACAGGCCTGAAATTTTGTTGTGTGGTTAAATTTTGTTTTGTGGTTAAGGATACATTATTATAGCCAGAGAGGATTGATAGATTGTATGGTATTTAACACCAGTTTCAACATTATTTCAGTCATATCGCAGCAGCCAGCATACCTATCCATGCGTTCCTGAAATTCTTTTACCAATACTGTGCACAATTTTCATTTCAAGCCACAGGCTGCTTTTCTGAATGATCATTGTCCACACAATGGTCAGCAGTGGGAGAGGAATGAATCCTGTAACAGCAACTGTCATGAATCCTTGGAAAGAAGTTGGCTGAGCCAGGGGTGATTGCCAGGGATCGAACCCTGTGCCCCATGTTCTCGCGCTACCGACTGAGCTACCATGGCTTGACAGCCAGAGAGGAAAACCCTGTGAAAGTTGAAAATGTTTGAAATAGCTTAGAATTAGGTGAGCTGTGTGACATAGATAAATTACTAATAAATACTAGAGAAACTCAAGGAATGTCCTCATTTAAAACTTGATACGAGTGCCAGAGCTCCAGATATAGGGAGTGATTTTGATTTCAAAATCAAAAATATTGATTATTCCTCAATAAATCCTATGTTGTGGGTACTCATTAGAATTGAATTGAGAACTGTCATCAAAACATTTCTAATGAGTACCCACAACATAGGGTTTCAGAGAGAAATGGTGGATCTAGAAGACAATCACTCCTCCTTATCTGTAGTTCTGTATATGATAGCATATGTATACTGTATAAATCAATGCAGTGAAATGCTTTTTCTCTCTGTTGTAATCTGTGCCGCCTTGCAGCCATCCGGGGCAACATTTGGCATAAAGATACAAGAAATAGCATGCAGGTTTTTTCATCACATGACCTGATTCTGACCAATCAAAAAACAATTTTACACCACGAGTGCAATTATTCTCTGTTGTAATCTGTGCCGCCTTGCAGCCATCCGGGGCAACATTTGGCATAAAGATACAAGAAATAACAGTGTTGTACAACTAAGATGAAATGGGTGATAAACTGACTGAAAACTGAATTTTTAATGAAAGCTAGTATAGATGTATCGTTGACTCTTTACAAAACAATCCCTGCTTTTCACAAATTTCTGAAAGATAACATCATAGGAAAAGGAGAAAATGCTGGTACCCAGCATTGTCTCCTTTTGCCACAATGTTTGCCACCATTCCCAGAACAAATTTCAATATTTGATTCACATGAATTTTGTTGTCTGCAAATGCTTTGAATTTGGACTGGTCTAAGGTTGTTTGGTAAAGAGTTAATACTGATGATTATAGATTATCCTTGAGAGTTAATTCATTGACAAACATTTAACGGTTCAGTGCAGGTATCTGTCAAGCTGAAAAAAAAAGTCTTGTCACTCAGCTATCCCCCTCCCCCTTTTTTTTAAATAAAAAATAAAGGGAAACCATCCTAAATTGAAAGGGGTTTTGCAAATGACAATTTCAAATGTGGCATAAAACAGAAGAAAATTTAATGATGGAAAACATGCTTAACTCTTTACCACACAATCCCGACTTTTCAAGAGCCTGAGAAAGGCGCCTACAGAAAATATTGTGGGAAAAGGAGAAAATTCTGGTAACCAGTGTTTTCTCCTTTTCCCACAATATTGTCCATCAGGGAGAAAATGCTGTTAAGCGGCATTTTCTCCTTTTCCCACAAAAGTTTCTAACCTATCAATGTCAGAAATCATTATATTACACATTTAATTTGTTGTCTGCAGATGCTTTGAATTTGGTCCAGTACAAAAATTTGTCGTTTGGTAAAGAGTTAACACATTTCCACACAATCTCAAGTTTTACCAACCTTTAGGCCTGTAGGAGAAGGCTTATAAAAACATTGTGGGAAAAGGGTAAAATGCTTGATTGATTGTATGTGTTTAATGCTGCTTTCAACATTTTATCATGAAACACAAAGAAATCGTAAATTATATCTTAAATCTTCACTGATATAGTGGCCACAGTGCGAGCATTTTTAGCCTATTCTCATCAGGGCTTTAACCCATTACCACACAATCCCTACTTTTGATGCCTCTGAAAAAGAAGCCTTTAGAAAACACTGTGAAAAAGGCAGAAAATCAGCATTTTCTCCTTTTCCTGCAACATTTTCTACCATTCACTAAACAAATTTCAAATTTTCAGTCACTTTTATTTTGTCGTCTTCAAATGCTTTCTATTTAGACAAGCCAAAAACATTGTCGTTTGGTAATGAGTGAAAGGTGGGTATTTAGATTTTTCACATCACATTAAATAAAAAAATATATATAGCACTCAAATTTATATGAAAAAAAAAACAATCCAAATCATCAATAATTAAGAATCATAAAATTAAAAAATATATATAGCACTCAAATTTATATGAAAAAAAAAAAACAATCCAAATCATCAATAATTAAAAATCATAAAATTACATAACTGACGAAATGAAATTGCCCTCCCTACAAGAGAGAATGAATATGTTATGAGGGTACTTTCCGACTATATGAATATTCATATGAAACAAAGATTTGCTAGTCAGTTTTCCCAGGGATAACGCATAGAGAGTTACGTAATGCTTAAACCTGGGTTCTGAGGATGCTCTACTTCACGACCAAAGCCATCGTGGTGTCCGTAAAATACTTCTCTTTCCTATTTCTATATATAAACCACAATGAGAAAATAGGCTTAAAATGAACTTGTTGCTTCACATTTAACTCGACACACCTTCTTATATACTCGGAAATTAGAAAAAAAATAAACGAAATTCCTCTTTCATCGGAGCCAACCGATATTTTCGTAACCGACCTACACAATCGGAGCCTTTCTTAAATTACGCCCTTTTTGTAGTTTTCTGTCGATTCTTGCATTGAGCGAATGGAAACGTCAAAGATAATTATCTTTGCCTGTAGAATAGGGAAATTTCTTTACTTTGCTTATTGAATGGGCAGAGGGAGCCTGCATTTATCTCAGAGCATATTATTTTGGCTACTCGATCGATGTAAAATAAATATGTTTAAACTAAACTAGAAGTTTTTCACCAAATTTACATATTGTCAAATTGACATTTTGCTAATATGAATGTACAATCAGAAAAGGTAAAAGATGCCATTAATTCCGTTTTTTAGCTCACCTGAGCACATCATGCTCAAGGGGAGCTTTTAGGATCACGATATGTCCGTCGAAATTTTGATCGTCAATTAACATGGCTCTGGTGAATGGGGGCTACTTGCACCATATAGTCATGAAGAAATTCTTATAAATTCTTCTTACGTGAAACGGCTGGTCAGATTTTGAAATAATTTCACCGAGATGTTCCTTGGGTAACTCTTTTCAAATAGTCTTTGCAAAATTTTGAGCTGTCCAGAAATATGGCTCTGATGGGTGGTGGCTACTTACACTATGCGGCCATGAAGAAATTATGAAAAATTATTCTTCTGTGGAATGGCTTATCAGATTTTGAAATACTTTCACAGAAATGTTCCTTGGGCGACACTTTTTCCAAGTTGTTCGAGAAATTTTGATCCAGCAAGAAACATGGCTCTGGTGGCTGTGGGCTATTAACACCATAATTATGGTGTTGAAGAAATTATAAAAAAAAATTCTTCTCTGGAACGGCAGGTCAGATTTGGAAATAATTTCACAGATACGTTCCTTGGGTGACCCTTTTCAAAAATTGTTACAGAATTTTTTTATCAGTTGAAAATCATCAGCTTATTGTTGGCACCTGGATGTGGTTCTCTCGTTCGACTTATGATTTTAGTCACTTTCGAGCATGTGCTTTTCTGCAAGAAACTATTCTTGGGTGATCTATCCAAAAATTTATATGCAGAATTCCGATTCATCAAAATCATTGCTGTGTTGATGGTTGTAGGGGTGGTGACAGATTTTGAAATGACTCTTACAGGTGACCTTTTCAAAATTGCTTGCCAAAATAGTGATTTTGTTTCCGAAGTTTCAATCATGTGTAAACAATTATGTTGATGACTTCAAAATGATTCATAAACTTCAAAATGCAAATTCATGCATCTAGACCACTCAAACACGTGTTGTGCTTATCATTCTCATACTTTATTATATGTGCTTATGTGCGTGGGTTGCACTTAACGACAAAAGCACGCAAAATTTTGTATATGGACCATTCTATCTAATCAAAAGCTATGCAGAATTATTTTCAAAATTTAGACTGACTAATGTTAAACAACATTTTTCTAACGTGACAATACCAGTCCTTTGTATTTTCATAAATGCTTGGTATGATGTCTATTAACTTAACTTTTGTCCGGAGTGTAAACATTCTGCTAAAAAATCGAGTTAACAGACCAGATTAGATCTATTTCCCCACAAGTTTTCAAAAGGCCTCTTCCTCATAGTCGTCATTGTGAGGGAAAATGTTAAGCATCAATTGAACAAGTTCTTACAACTCGTACTAATCTCTCTCAATTCTGCTTCATGGGAACAACACCAGCACTCGCATTGACACTACAATGTAAGGACCCAGGGAAACAAGCTTTTTGAAAACATTGTGGGAAAAAGAGAAAATGATGGTAATGTTTTCTATCCCATCAAAGAATAATTGAATCATCTAAGCCACATTGAAGTTGACAATCTAATCTACCTCACAATCACAGATGCCATAATGTAAGGACCCAAGGAAAGAAGCTTTATAACTAGAGGGCCAAGATGGCCCTTGATCGCTCACCTGAATTTCTGAGAGAACCATAGCCATTTTTTTCAAAATCTAATCAGCCATTTTAGACAAGAATAATTTTTAAGAATTTCTTCATGTCTGTATAGTGTAAATGGCCCACAGCCATCAGAGCCATGTTTCTTGATGGATCAAAGTTTTTCGAGCAATTTTTGTTCAGAGAAAAAGAAATTTAAGAATTTCTTCCCTTTAGCGCAAGTGGCCCCCATTCACCAGAGCCGTGTTTCTTGGTTGTTGGTTGGTTGTGTTGGGAGTTTAACGCCACTTTAACAGCTAAGGTCATATCATGGTGGTTGGTGATGCACATGTGTTTCCTGGCTTTCTCATACCAGTACTAACACTACTTTCTTTCCAAAGCCACCGACTACTTTTCTCACATGCTTCAGTAGAGGTGAGAGGCGAAAATACGCCGGAAAGAAAGTTTGCCTCAACCGGGTATCGAACTCACAACCACCATGTCAGGAGTCCAACGCGCTCACCACTGAGCCACCCGGGCGGGCAGCTGTGTATCTTGACGGATCAAAACTTCGCGAACACTTTTTGGAAAGGGTCATCATAGGAACATTTCTGTGAAATAAGGGTCATCATAGGAACATTTCTGTGAAATTATTTCAAATTCTGACCGACATTTTCTGAAAAGAAGAATTTTTATGAATTTATTTCCGTATAGCCCCCATTCACCAGAGCCGTGTATCTAGACGAATCAAAATTTCACAAACAAGTTTTGAAAAGGGTCACTCAAAGAACATCTTTGTGAAATTATTTCAAAATCTGACCAGTTGTTTCAGAGAAGAAGAATTTTTAAGAATTCCTTCATTTCTGTATAGTCCAAGTAGCCCCCATTCACCAGAGCCACCATATAATGCAAGTAGCCCCCATTCACCAGAGCCATACATGTATCTTGACGAATCAAAATTTCACAAACAAGTTTTGAAAAGGGTCACTCAAAGAACATCTCTGTGAAATTATTTCAAAATCTGACCAGTGGTTTCAGAGAAGAAGAATTTTTAAGAATTCCTTCATTTCTGTATAGTGCAAGTAGCCCCCATTCACCAGAGCCACATTATTCGACGGTTTAAAATTTCACAAACAATTTTTTAAAAGGGTCACCCAAGGAACATATCTGTGAAATTATTTCAAAATCCGTCCAGCGGTTTCAGAGAAGATTTTTAAAGAATTTGCTAAAAAATTCCATTTGGTTGCCATGGCAACCACAGTTTTTGATGGAATCAAATTCTGTGAACAAGTTCTAAAGAGGACTTCCCAAGGAACATTCCAGCCAAGTTTGGTCTAAATTGGCCCAGGGCTTTAGGAGAAGTTGATGTTTAACCCTTTCCCAAACAAGCCCTGGTTTTTATGTGTCTGCAGTAAAAGTCTTTTGAAAACACTGTGGGTAAAGGAGAAGTTGCTCATAATTGAGAACTTTTTGCCATTTTCTCAAAATCTAAAATTGTTGTCTGCAAAGTCTTTCAGTTTGGAAGAGTCCAAAATTTTTTGGGAAAGGGTTAAAGAATTGTTGACGACGCACGACGAACACCGGGTGATCCTAAAAGCTCTCCTTGAGTAGTAAAAGTCTTTTGAAAACACTGTGGGTAAAGGAGAAATTGCTCATAATTGAGAACTTGCTGCCATTTTCTCAAAATCTAAAATTGTTGTTTTCAAAGTCTTTCAGTTTGGAAGAGTCCAAAATTTTTTGGAAAGGGTTAAAGAATTGTTGACGACGCACGACGAACACCGGGTGATCCTAAAAGCTCTCCTTCAGCATTTTGTGCTCAGATGAGCTAAAAACATTGTGGGAAAAGGAATAATTGAATAATTTGAGCCACATAGAAATTGACATCTACAAATGCTTTCAATTTAGACAAGGCTTAAATTTTGTTTTTTGGTAAAGAATTAGATCTATAATTAATTTTATCTTTTATTCTTATTCTACTCTGAAATAACTGGAATCTTTTCCAACTCTTACTTCCACCAGGATTTGAACCTGGATCTTTCACTGCTTGAGTGAATATGTTTACCACTTACATCATGGAAGTTTTAAGTTGTACTTGGAAAACAGCCATTTTCTACTGAAATTTTCTTCTGTTTTTATAAGGGCCTGAATAGGGAACTTTTGTTAGAATTCCTTAGGCAATTAACGTGCAAATACATTAATTTTGTTTTTTACCCCTTATATTGACAATTTAAAAAAACACTGGGGTGAAAAAACTAATATCTTGGAACATGCAATTATTATCTTTTTCCAGAATTTTCTATACTGTTGCGAATTATTTTTTTCTGACCATAATGAGGTGTTTTTATCCTGGACAAAAAAGCTGTTTTAGTTAGCTGCTGGAGAAGTGTTCTAAATAAAAAGTTTTTGACAATACAAATGAAGTTCAGTTCCCTTTATGCAGTTAAACAATGTTTTGGATTACAATTACATAAACAAGAGGACCATGATGGTCCTATATCGCTCACCTGAGTACCAAGCAGAAAAGGTCTACAATAAAGATAAATACCAAATATCAAGGTTCAAGGCTAAATGATAATGAAACAAGAGCAGCGATTTGTCACAATTTGACTTGCGACTTTGAAGTTCCATTCAAGACAAGCAAGAAATACTGTAAGAATGAAGATCAATGTGGAATTACATGAAGTTCGCACTACGTAGAGTTATTGTTCTTGCGCATTGTACTCTGTAATACTGCAACAAACATGCATACCAAGTTTGAAGTCGTTCTGACTTGAGATGACAAACTTATATTCCAGACAGGCACAAAATGCTGTAAAAATGACATTAAAATGGAAATAACTCGACAGCACGAATTAGAGCTACAATTCTTGTGCACTGCACTTCCAAATATTGCACCAAATAATCATACCCAATTTCAAGTCATTCCTACTTAAGATGACAAAGTTTTGCTCCGGACAAGCAAGAAATGCTACGAAAATGAAGTTCAAAGGGGAAATAACTCAAAATTCAAGCTAGGAAGAGTTATGGTTCTTGTGCACTGCACTCCATAAATATACAACGATCATGCATATCAAATTTGAAGATGTTCAGGCTATAGATGACAAAGTTATATTCCAGACGAGCAGAAAATGCTGTAAAAATGATAATCAAAGGGAAATAACTTACAGACAGTATAAGGTAGAGTTATGGATCTTTCACATTGCACTCTGCATTATTGCAACAAACACAAATGTCAAGTTTCAAGTCAATCAGACTGGAGATGACAAAGTTATGCTCTGGATTAAGAACTATTATAAAGAACTTTCTAACTCAAGGGCAAATAACTCCAGTTGTTTGCCTCCGATTACACCCATAATTAAACTCATCCAAGATCTTATGGTCATATATATTTTGATAAAGTTTGGTGCTGATTGGTAGATATTTATAGATGCTAGAGTGTAAACAAAGTAAAATACAGCAATTTTTCTAATTCAAGGGCAAATAACTCCAGATGTTCTGATCCGATTAGACCCAAAATCGAACTCATCCGAGATCTTATGGTCATATATACTTTGACCAAGTTTGGTGCCGATTGGTTGATATTTGTAGATGCTAGAGTGTAAACAAAGTGAAATACAGCAATTTTTCTAATTCAAGGGCAAATAACTCAGATGTTCTGGTCCGATTAGACCCAAAATCGAACTCATCCAAGATCTTATTGTCATATATACTTTGACCAAGTTTGGTGCTGATTGGTTGATATTTGTAGATGCTAGAGTGTAAACAAAGTGAAATACAGCAATTTTTCTAATTCAAGGGCAAATAACTCCAGATGTTCTGGTCCGATTAGACCCAAAATCGAACTCATCCGAGGTCTTATGGTCATATATACTTTGACCAAGTTTGGTGCTGATTGGTTGATATTTGTAGATGCTAGAGTGTAAACAAAATGAAATACAGCAATTTTTCTAATTCAAGGGCAAATAACTCCAGATGTTCTGGTCCGATTAGACCCAAAATCGAACCCATCCGAGGTCTTATGGTCATATATACTTTGACCAAGTTTGGTGCTGATTGGTTGATATTTGTAGATGCTAGAGTGTAAACAAAGTGAAATACAGCAATTTTTCTAATTCAAGGGCAAATAACTCCAGATGTTCTGGTCCGATAAGACCCAAAATTGAACTCATCCGAGATCTTATGGTCATATATACTTTGACCAAGTTTGGTGCTGATTGGTTGATATTTGTAGATGCTAGAGTGTAAACAAGAAAATGTGAACGGACGGACGGACGACGACGGACGGTGAGTGATCACAATAGCTCACTCTGAGCACTTCGTGCTCAGGTAAGCTAAAAATGTTTAACCCAATAGCAGAGATTCGCTTAAAAGGGTTTCCATATTAGCTCGACTACCCTGGAACATAAAGTTGAGGTATTGTCATCACCTTGGTGTCCACTAAGTATAAGTTAGCTGTTTGAATGCTGAACAAAATTAGAACTTATATTTCATGAGGAGACATTTTGTTGTTGAGCTTGTAGCTTTAATTGTATAGCCATCTGTCTTTATGTATCGTGTGTTTTAATCCTGAGCATAAATCCAACCTTTGTTGGTGGATTTCAGAATTATGTGGTCATTTTGTATTCCATTATGAAATGATCTCTTTGGTCAGTCCATTGTCAAGGTCATATGTTTTAATAAGCCAAAATCAGTTTGTGCAGAGCGTCACTCTTATATTTATACTTGGATTGGGGAAAAAAAGGGTGTACTTGTTCTCCTTGATGGTTAGATGTGCCTCTTGAATTATTGTTTGAGGTCAAAAATCTTCTAAATCTTCAAGCCCTTCAACAAATGGCGATTTTCAGGACCTTCAGTCCTTTGATTTTATGTAATGAAATCCTGTACCATGGAACAAGGGAGCTTAATGTATAATTTCATCATGGACCAATAACAAAAAGGCCATATGTACATGCAAAACAGAATACCTCCTCTACGTTTGTATGAAAAAAGGTCTTTTTAACGGGGGATATCATTTCAACGAAATTGCTTGTTCTTCTTTGTTCCTATGTTTCAAACTTGTGACCCCCGGGGCGGGGCCAGTTTTGAACCCAGGGGCATCATATGAACAATCTTGGTAGAGGTCTACTAGGAGATGCTACATACTAAATATCAAAGCTCTGCACCACCCAGTTCCAGAGAAGAAGAATTTTAAAGTTTTCCTTCTTTGTACCTATGTTTCAAACTTGTCACCCCTGGGGCAGGGCCAGCTTTGACCTCAGGGTCATCATTTGAACAATCTTGGTAGAGGTCCACTAGGAGATGCTACATAACAAATATCAAAGCTCAGCACCTTCTAGTATCTGTTATATGTGGAATTCAATCTCTTGAACAACTTTGGTAGAGCTTCACCCAAGGAACATCCCTGCCAATTTTCATCAAAATTGGCCCAGTAGTTTAGGAAGAGGAGATGTGTAAAGAAATTGTGGACGACGGACGACAGACATTGGGCCATCACAAAAGCTCACCATGAGCACTTTGTGCCCAGGGGAGCTAAAAAACAGCGAGCTGGCAATTAATTATTTCATGACGTTTTAAGCAATAATTGATTCCAGGTAGAAGATCATTTACTGTATGAGTTGCACAAGTAAATTTAAAGGACAAAATTTTGGACAACTCAAAATCCAAAGCATTTGCAGACACAATTTACATGAGACCTAAATATAAGTAGGGTTTGCTAGGGTTTGCTAGGGTAAGTCTAAAGTGAGTGAAAACTTGGGGAAATAAGGTAATGGCATTATAAAACATAATTTTGACAGAAATGAACAACATAAGAAGTAACTGATATTCAGGACACATTCTAGATTGACTCTTTACCACTCAATCCAGAGTTTTAACAACACTGAGAGAAGACTTTTGAAAACATTGTGTGAAAAGGAGAAACATTTTATTGGTTATTTAGATATAGAAGTAATAGATCAAGGCTATATGCTATAATGATGTATGTAAGTAGCAGAAATAGAATATCATAGCCTATTAGAGATGTACAAGCCGACATCGAATACGGATATTTGACAAGGAATACAGAGTTTAGACAAGGGGTTCATCTCAAAATCTACAAGACGATCGATAAAGGTAATTTGCTATTTAAGAGATGCTCGCTGTTGAGCGTCTGCTTTTGCAAGGTACTTTTAAGTAGACCACGCTAAAATTTCACTTCTCAGAGAATCAAAACGATGTCTGTAATATTTCGATGAGGAACTGTAACATATGTAACACACCGAGTTACGTATTGCCGTAACTCTTCTTTGGATTGTATTGTGGAATTTAGTTCACTACTCTTTAGTCTATTGCAATTCAAGTAAACTACTGAAAGTCCCCAAACATGAACTAAAAATATGAATCAGTTACTTTGGTAAAACCCTTCATGGTTTCTAAAGCCAATTGTTCCTCCATTCTAGATCTAATCACTTCAGTATGATGGTACCACAACATTCTGTCCTGATCTTAACATTCTCTCAACAGATCTTGGCTAAATAAGTATTTACATAAAAAAAACCCGACTGTGCATCGCACACCTCATTTTTAGGGTAACAAAACACCTCTAAAACAGGTACTCATACGGCGGTATAAGCGAAAGAGGCATCAATAGCAAAAAACTCGAAGAAAACTATATTCCAATAATGCACTTCTCAGTAAATCATAGAATTCTTACATATTGAGTTTTCACATAAAACGTTTTAAACTCCTCCCTTTTTATATTATGAGACTAATGCGTCTTTTTCGGCATACCAAAGCAGAGCATACCCTTACGGTCACACCGAGAAACTGTCGGGGGTTATGCCAAACTGAACGTTGTACCCCTTTACCTGAGCGATTGCATGTTCAACAGACACTCTCTACCTTTTGTGGTATCTGTTGTACCTCTCACACATTACCCTTTCTTGACCCTGTATTCTGCGGAGATGTGCTATACGGCGTTATAATTGGGTGTCCATTTGGGTAAATTTGGCCCGCAAGAAAAACACAATTGACAGGAAAAGGTAGATCTTGAGCACCTATTGACGCATAATTGTTTAAGTTGGTGCATCATTCTGATGGCCAAGAAAACCAGACTCATCATATCTAATCATACCTTCATAATCAACGATAATTTGAGTATGAAGAAAGTGATAATTTCTATGGCCAGAATAAAACTGTTGTTGGTTTTGAACTAGTTGGTATATTTCATGGCTTGTTCCATCTATCGCCCCTACAGCAGAATGTATTTCATGCCAATTTTCCTTCAATTCCCTCCATTCTGCAATAGAGGACCATTGTATAGGCCTATACATCGTCAAAGTGGAGGAAAAAGAAAAAATGTTGCAATTAGCTTTTTATCCCTTCCGCATATTTTCTTTCCAATCAAAGGCAGGAAACATAAATTTAGCAACACTTGAAGACAATTTGCTGTCTTCAAGTGCTTTCGATTTGGTCCAGTCCAAAATTTTGTGGTGTGGTAAGGTTTTAAATCATGCTATGTTTTCATTTGCTTTCGTTTTTTATCATGTCAATTATACATACTACTTTGATTTAAGTCATTAAAGTCTCTCAGAGGATCTTGCTACTTCATGATTTAAATTCATGATTTTTTGGCCCCAAACCAGTGCATAAAAATCGGTATTCGCTTAACCATGGGTTTGTTGTATTTTTTTTTGACATAAATATAAAATTTGACATCTACATTAATTTGCGAGCAAAATAAATATTTGTTGAACGACTGTAAAGTAAACATGGTAAAATGACTACTTTCTTAAAAAAAAATGAGAGAGGTTGGCCAGCGCACATAAAATCGTTTGATATTGACTTTTTGTTTTTTGCAAATGCGAGTAGATCCCTTTCATATATTCCACGGAAACAAATTAAACATACTCATGTTTTCCTGGCTTTCTCAAACCAGTACTGACACAACTCTCTTTGCATATATCTTTGCATATAACTGACTACTTTTCTCACATACACCAGAGCGGTGAAAAAAGCCGGAGAAAGGTTTGCTTCATCTGAGTATCGAACCCGCAATTATCTGAAAAAAGGGGTTGGGGTTAACCATTTCCGTTATCCATGGTACCAAATAAGTCACCATATAGTTGTGTGTACATGACATCTACCTTTTTTAACAACCTACTTAATAATGAGGTTGACTGGTCCTTTGACATACAAAAGTGATCAATAGCCAAACTTTTCTGCCAAGGTCAGCCTGATACTTTTCGCAGATGCACTAAGCCCCCTTTTTCCAGAATATGCCTAAATGATATTTTGATTTCATACCTACAGAACATAAAGGTTAAAAAGTACAGTTTGTATACGGTTGGTTTGTTTATGATAGATCAGACAATACCAGTGTGGTCTGATCTACCAATACACTTTCTCCCGCCTAATAATACATGTACGTACATGTATTTGTGACGATGTTATGCAAAACAATTACAATAAAATGCCGTCTGCTGACTATGTAATAGCTCTATGCTACAGGTTGGAAATTAATGTTTTCAAAAACATTGTAACAAGAGAAGCCTCTTCATAATATCCTTAACTTTGTGGGTAGCTATTCAGAAATATATCCAACCGAAGTAGTTTTACTATTGTTTTGTTGATAAATCAATGAAAATATCAGAGATTGAATTCAAAATTATGATGAAAAAATCAGAGATAAAATTCCAAAGATGCAGTAAACATATGTGCTGTTAGATTTCTTTAGTCTCATCATAAGAAACTTGTACTGCGGATATTTTCTTTTTTTAACTCTTCAGTAACTGGCAATGTATGACTGCCCCAATATTTAAAGCAGTTGTAGACAACAAAAATAAATAAACATGGCTCAAAAAATTCAAATTGTATCAATTAAGGCATGAGAACATTGCTTGAAAAAGAGCAAATGCTGGTCAAAAGCATTTCTATAGCTGACCATAATTTTTCAAACACGTGCTTTCGGTAAAATTTGAGGTAGATCAAATTGTAAGACCTGAAAGGAAAACAAATCCTACAAGTTTTGGTACCCCAGTAATTTACAACCCCAGATATCCCACAGAGTTGTTTTCCAATAAATTGAAACCCTCTACACTCGAAGCGCGAAATTCGGGTTATAAGTGCAAAGGGTTTGCAGAGATCGCCAGTCAATATATAATTCCGTATGTGATCGATTTCATGGCCAAAAGGGATCAAACTCTTATAATTTAATTGGCTTACATAGCGGTCAAATAACAATTAACGGGTTTGATTTGCATGATAAAGTTGGCCATGGATTGTTTGGGAAAGGGTTAAATTTCCTTTGTGCAGGACTGGCGCAATGGAAAAGAAAGTACGCAATAGACATTATGCATTTGTTACTATATAAAGTAAATATGTATGATTTCAAACGTGTGTATTTGCACTCATATATCTTTCCTAGGGTATATCTACAGGAATATTGAAAAATAAAGTTTTTACAGTTAAAAATATATATTTGTAGCAATATTTCCTTCTTTAGGCAGGTAATCTCAGAAGGGGAAATGGAAAAATTACCAAGTTCGAACAAGTACAATATAATGCACCCAACCAGGGATCTTAATATATACATGTATATATAAGATCCCTGACCCAACACAGGTCTTAAAGTTCAGATTGAATTTTAAAATGGATAATAACTTGTTTTAAATATCAGCGTACATGCATTAGACTGCGTGAATCTAGGATCAGACTTCAATTTTGGTAAGTCTGATCTTGATCTACACCCTCTTCAGATATTTCACTGATCGGCTTTGGTTACATGTATCATCTTATATACCGGTACATTAGATTGCGTGAATCTAGGATCAGATTGTAATTTTGGTAAGTCTGATCTTGATCTACACCGACCGGCTTTGGTTACATTAATCAGTTTACATGCCAGCTTACATGTTTAGCAATATCCATAATTATTACTTGTTTTGTCAGGTTATACATGAATTCATATACATGTACGTAGTTCAGCCTGTTGATCAGTGTATTGGACTGTGTAGATCTAGGATCAGAGAGCATTTCTTGTAAGACTGATCTTAATCTACACTGTCCTCAGGAACTTCACCTACAGAATTTGGTTGCAATTATCAGTATACATGTATATGTTTCATCATTCGCAGTTGATTATATGTACAAATGTACATTGTACACAAAATCTTTCTTTTTTTTTTTTAATTTCAGATATTCGAAATGTTATCAGACTTTCCTCGTATTTATGAATGGAATTGAAAATTTTTCAGGAAAGAAAAGCTGAAGATTGAGTAGTTCGAACCGTTAATTTTCAGATTTTGTGGATTAGCGATCAGAATGCTTATTGCGTGCTGTCTGGTCCTGATGCACAACATTTGCAATACCATACTTAGGAGCGCTCAGCAGCAGATAGTTTTGGTGATGTTTGAATTCTTGTATGTCAACAGGTTTTGGTTTTTCAACGTAAACAACGTAATTTGTAATTATTTTTTCCATTATTCCTTCGGAAAACATGAAGTATTTCATGTAATGCCGACACTCACTTATTTTTTCCAAATTATACTGATATACATGCATTTTTGTCTTTTCTCATGTCTTGCATATCTTGTTAAACTGTATTTTGTATTGGCTATACATAGATAATACAAGAAATAAAATCAATGTGAAAAGGATCGGGACGAAAGCATATTGCTTATATAGTTCCCCTCCCCAAGCTAAATCACATGATACGCCAATACTATCAAATAATATCAAGAAGAGAAAAGATTATCATAAAAAACAGAAAGTAATGAATGTAAAGAACAAAAAGGCTTCATTATCTGAAAAAGAAAAAAGGAATGGTGATTGGTGATTGAGTGATTGAGCAGAGTGACAACAAAAGATACAAAATTATACTTGTACATGTATATAATTTATATGTTCTCGACAGTAACGTGTTACATTGTCAATAAAGAGGACTTTTAATGTATTGGATTAAAACTAAGAGAATCTCTTGCTTTTATCAATGTATTCTGCATTGAAGATCTGTTTGTTTTCGACAAGGGAAAGTTCATTGTCTCCAAAAAGAACTGTATCACTATTAAAAGCAGATTTTGCACTAATATGTTGTCCGAGTGTTCTTCGAATGATAAAATCTGCATTCAAAGAAGTAGTGTGTATTAGATTCAACTTCCCCGCAACGACAAAGAGGAGAAGCCACAATATTTTTCCAGAGGAGATGTTGTTTTAGATCGCTACATTTACATGTATTTCTAAGTCGAGTATGAGTAATTTGCATTTTTCTTTCCCCATAAAAATACAGTTTACAAGGAGTGGGTTTGTCTATGTTCAGCAAACGTTTAAACAACGAGAGAGAGTCAGTTTCTCTTGTAGCTTGTGGCAAAGAGTTCCATGCGTTTACACCTGATTGCTGAAAGGAATTCATATAAACGCTAGTTCTATACAAACTATGTTTGCCAAGTCATTAGAATATTACGAAGAGTATACGTTGTGTTACTTCCAATAGTGGACGGGACAAGAGAGCATAGATAGTTTGGAACTAGACCATTGACCATTTTGAAAAAAAGAATGAGTTTATGGTTGATAATATATATAATAAAGATGATAGTACTTGCTAAGTTATAAGTTAAATAAGCTGAAACTTTTTTCCCCATACCTATTGAGTACCCAGATCATTAAACTTCTTCTAAATTACCATTGCACGGGACCGGCGCAATGGTTATGGGTTAAAGCATTTCTACAGATAACGTAAAGCACAAGCATTTGTTTAAGGATGGCTGATATGCTACCTTATATCAGTGCTGACAGGACAGTAGTTCCAATAGGCTATGCTACTGTCATGTTTGTAGAATGTTTTCCGCAGATAGGAGCTCAGCACTGTTCTTGGGTAAATCACAGCCTCAGAGTTCCATAACATGTACATAATTATGTGGGTAATTCATGCATAGGAATACGACGTCAAAACAATCTTGTCTAAGTTCCAATTCAATATTATCATTAAATTGTCGGGAAGGAGCATCAGCTTCATTTATTTTTCCAGGAACATGGACACATGTTATCCATATATTATGCCTTATACAGATTTCCCATATAGACTTGGATATGTCATTACAACGTGCAGACTTGCAACCACCCATATTATTAACATAGCACACTGCTGTGGTAGAGTCAGACAGGATTTTTACATGTTTATTTGCTAGTCTACTTAGTCTACATCAATATGTAAATGCCTTTCCATACAGTTCCATCTTCCATTCAACCTTATATCATCCAACACAATCCCCATCGGAGAGATGAACTATCAGTCTGAATGACAACCTTTGTCAATTTTTCTGAATTGGTGATGAACATTTTTAACCCACCATAATAAATGAGACTTCATTTCCATTGTGATTGGCGTTTTTGAATCAAAATCACCCTGACTTAGTTTAAGAGCACAAGATTTAGCCATTTCTAAATTTCTATAGTGCAGCTTATCATAATCTACTGCTGAAAAAGCTGCAACCAACATACCAATGACTTGTGCAACTTTTCTAATAGTTGCCTCTGTTTGAGAAAATAATTTAGAACAATGTTCCACTATACTATTTTTTTTTTCATCTGTTAACAGAACTATTATATGTACAGAGTCTATAATAAAACCTAAATGAACTATCCTTGAGCATGGCATCATACTAGATTTTTCTTCATTTATCATGAATCCTAAAGATGTCATCAAACTGACAGTATCTCTTACATTTAATTCGCATTCATTAAAGGTCTGACCCCCTAAAAAGGTGTCATCAATGAACCCACTACTTATGTGCCCGTCATTTCTAAGAGTGGCATAAACCGGCTTCAGTAATTTTGTGAAAATCAAAGGCCCATGAGCTAAGCCATTGGGTAGCACGGAAAACTGGTAAATTTTGTTTCTCCAACAGAACCCTAGAAAAATTCTATGTTCTTTTGCAATAGCAACTGTATAGTAGGTGTGCCTTATGTCAATTGAACACATATACATGCCTTTTGTGACTAATTTCAAAGTACTTTCGAAAGTGTCCATTTTAAAATGGTGATAGGGAATGAAAGCATTAAGCTTTTTCAAGTTCAGAATTAAACGGTATTCGCCATTCTCTTTTGGTCGAAGGAAAATTGGTGTAAGAAATTGACCTGCTACTTGCTCTACTCCATTAATCACTTCCACTTTTAGAAGTTTTTCAACCTCTGAATCAATGAAACCACTCTGAGTTTTGTTAAATTTCTTTTGAACCGGAATACCGTCCTGACATGGCAAAATCCCGTCTTTGAATTCTATTGTACAACCTCTAATTATAGAGAGTGATTCGGATTACTTGTAATTTTTCCCATTGAGAAAAAATATTTGCCAGTCTTCCAGCAAGGAAATTTTTAGAACTGCTTACTATAAATGGCTTTACTTCCTGGGTCCTCCCCTGCGAGCCTCATTTTTTGGCAGCCGAGTATATGAAGGCTGTCCATAATGGCCCCTTCCATAAGGGGGTCGCCTAGAGCTAAAAAACTTGCCTCTATATCGTCCCCAGCCACGATCTTTTTCTCATTTTATTGCAGTCCTCAATTTCCTTTGCTGCTTTGGAAACATCATCTCCAAATAATTCCGAGGTAAAGGGATAAGAGTGGTTGCATAGGTGTGCGTATTCTGATTTCAGCTCTGGACGGAGAAAATCTCTTCGAGTCATATTTATATCAACATTTGCCTACACAGGTCCTAAAAGGGCAAGAGCATCCTTGCAGCCATTCAGTACATTGCTGAAATCCAGATCTCCAGAGAATTCTTTTTCCATTTTTGATATTGAGACCATAGTCTTTGTGAGGTGGATTCCCTCCTTGACGAGGTACTTTTCCACGTTTAGTAATTTTTTGTCATTATTATGAGCTTTTGCTGAAAACACATCCCAAATCAACTTATTCAATTTCACTGGCCTGAGACCATCACAGTTCTTTGGCCGTGGACATTTTTCATCATCTGTCAAATTATCACTGACAGTATCTGGAAGGCTCTTAGTGAACATATCATTTACTGTCTTGGCTAGAACATCATCTACTTCCTCACTCACTACCTCCTCGGTCTTATATTAGTTTGGCAGCCTTTGAAAACTGCTGGTTGATGGAATTTCGTCATCACCTACCAAGTTGTCATCTACTGACATACGAGGACGTTTAATGGGAGGCTCATAGTTTTCGTCTTCATAATCTTGTTCACTCTCGGCGAAAAAAAGTGTCATATTCTACAAATTTACTTTCCATACTTGAAACCCGAGCCAGCAAAGCTGACTGGTCTGATTGTGTCCATTTAAGCATCGAAATAACAACCGAGTCCACTGAACTGGCTGGATTCTGATAGGGTCCTCCATCTGATTTCGTATTCAAGGGTTTTGATTCTTTAGTAGCCGTTTTCTTGGATTTCTTGTCAGCTGTTTCATTTTCATTTGACATACTTTCCGTCTCACCCCACCACCCTATGGGCAGTGTATTGAAACCGAAAGTACAGTCAAAACACCACCAAATTTTCCAAATGTGGAACAACAAGAGGACCATGATGGTCCTATATCGCTCACCTGAGTATATTTGTAACTTATATGGTTTATCAAGGGCAGGCTATTAATTCTTTTCAAATAAGGCATACCCTGGGGTTTGTCACAAAAATATGTTTACAGATTTTCTCCTTTGTCTTTGGCCAGTGGAGCTAAAAGCTGCTGCTTATCATCAATTTTTCTCTTCACAGTGTCTTGTTCCCTTTTTGACTTGTAGTTTTGCCATTACCAGACGACAAAATTTTAGACCGTTCCAAATTGAAACAAATTGCAGACAACATTTTAAAATGTATCTAAAATGAAAAATAAGTGATCTATATGGTAGAAAAGATTGTGAGAAAGGAGAAATTGCTTGTTACAAACAATTTCTCCTTTTTAGATGGAATTGATTTTAAAAGATTTCCTTCTATGATTCTATGTGAAATAGTGTGCACCAGGGCACAGAGCCAAAATATGACCCCAAGGGGATAATTTTAATTATTTTCATAATGGGTCACTAGATGATGCTACATGCAAAATATGAATGCTCTAGCCTTTATGATTTGTCACAAGTAGATTTTTAAAAGATTTCCTTCTTTGTTTCTATGTAAAATAGGGTGCGCCCGGGCAGAGCCCAAATATGACCGCAGAGGGATAATTCTAGCAATTTTGGTAGAAGATTATCAGATTTTGCTACATAGCAAATATGAATGCTCTAGCCATTAAGGTTTGTCAGAAAAAGATTTATTAAAGGTTTCCTTCTTTGTTTCCATGTAAAATAGGGTGTGCCTGGGCAAAGCCCAAATATGACCCAAGGGGAATAATTTTAATAATTTTGGTAAGGGGGTCACCCAATAATGCTTCAAACAAAATGTGAATGCCCTCCGCCTTATGGTTTGTCACAAGAAGATTTTTAAAGATTGTAAAATAGGGTGTGCCCGGGCAGAGCCCAAATATGACCACAGAAGGATAATTTCAACAATTTTGGTAGAAGATCATCAGTTAATGCTACACACTAAATAGGAATGTTCTAGCCATTATGATTTGTCACCAGAAGAAGTTTTAAAGATTTCCCTCTAAATTTCTATGTAAAATAGAGTGCGCCCGGGCAAAGCCCAAATATGACCCCATGGGAATGATTTTAACAATTTTGGTAAGGGGTCACCCAATGATGTTTCAAACAAAATATGAATGCTCCCAACCTTATGTTTTGTCACGAGAAGATTTTTAAAGATTTTAAAATAGGGTGCGCCCAGGCAGAGCCCAAATATGACAGCAGAGGAATAATTTTAACAAGTTTGGTAGAGGATCATCAGATAATGCTACATACCAAATATGAATGCTCTAGCCATTATGGTTTGTCAGAAGAAGATTTTTTAAAGCTTTCCTTCTTTGTTTCTATGTAAAATAGGGTGCGCCCGGGCAAAGCCCAAATATGACCCCAGGGGAATAATTTTAACAATTTTGGTAAAGGGTCACCCAATGATGCTTCATACAAAATATGAATGCTCCCGGCCTTATGGTTTGTCACAAGAAGATTTTTAAAGATTTTTTCCATTTTCAGCCATTTTGTTGCCATGGCAACCAGAGTTTTTGTTGGAATTAAATTCTTTTAACAATTTTTGTAGAGCTTCACCCAAGGAACATTCCTGCCAAGTTTTATCAAGATTGGCCTTCTGGTTTTGGAGGAGAAGATTTTTAAAGAAATTGTTAACGGACGGACAGACGGACGGACGGACGGACGGACGGACGGACAGACGGACGGACGCCTGACGATGACCGGTCACAATAGCTCCCCCTGAGCACTTTGTGCTCAGGTGAGCTAAAAAGTGTCACGCTACGCGCAATTACAGTCAATGAATCATGCTAAGCGCGTCCAAATGCCTGCAAAACCCTCACAAAACATTAAGTTGAGCTTCGCCCAACCACGTTCTTGCAGAAATGGAAGCTAACTGATGCGCATGCGCGGGGCGGGAGTTTATCTCATTTTAGACGAAATTAAATTCTACTGAACGAAATAGAATTATAGATTTGAAGTTATCTGCAAACCTAATTGACAAATTTTAGTATTCTTCAACAATCAACTAGCCTGAAACACATTGCTACGAAAAACACAGAAACCCATGACAAAATAGATGTTGGTTTGATATTACCAAATCAAAGGCATTTCAAACTGTCTTTTTAGCTTTGATGATGATAATTTTAAACGGTCCATTTACATCAATTTCTCTGTAAAACAAAAAATTGAGAGCTACTAAGTGTCTGAAACTGACAATGAAATGGTAATTCTACAGGCCATTAGGTTGGAAGTTATCACTCTGAACCTGGTCCCATAAGTAAGAGAAAGTATCACTCTGAACCTGGTCCCATGAGTAAGAGAAAGTTACAAACAATTTCTTTATTACCAATTTCGTTTCAAAGAGCAGATGACTGCTAACTAAGATTCATCTACAAAAATTTAGAACAGACTACTATTTTACTCTATTTATTGGACAAGTAAATTTTAACTCAAAACAAGTAGAAAAGCCAGCCCAACTTTTCCATGGACAATCGAGAAAATTGATGCCCCTGGTTAATGTAAACATTGGATGGTTGGAAAAGTGTGTTAGTCTGTAGATGACAAGGACTAGAACCGTAGTAGTCTATGAATAACAAGGACTAGAATTGTGGTAGTCTATACATAACAAGGACAAGAATAGTGGTAGTCCATAGACAAGGACAAAAATGATGGTAGCCTGTAGATAAGAAGGATAAGAATTAGGTAGCCTATAAATAATGAATGAATGAATGTTGTTTTATGGTGCATCGATAGCTTTAGTAATTTAGCATGCCTATCTAGGCTATAGATAACAAGGACAAGACTTGTGGTAGTCTACAGATAAAAAGGACAAGAATAATGGTAGTCTGTCGATAACAAGGACTAGAATCATTGTAGTCTATAGATAACTAAGACAAGAATTGTGGTAACCTATAGATAACAAGGACAAGAATAGTGGTAGTCCATAGATAACAAGCACAAGAATCATAGTCTGTAGATAACAAAGACAAGAATGATGGTTGCCCGTAGATAAGAAGGACAAGAATTGTGGTAGCCTATACATAGAAAGAATTTGAGTAGTGGTAGCCTATAGATAAAAAAGACCAGAATTGTGGTAGCCTTTACAAAAAGAAAACCAGAATTGTGGTAGTCTATAGATAATGAATGAATGTTTTTTATGGCTCATCTATAGCTTTGGTCATTTAGTGTGCCTATCTAGCCAATAGATAAGAATTGTGGTAGTCTATAGATAATGAGGGCAAGAATTACAGTTGTCTGTTGATAACAGGGACTAGGATCGTGGAAGCCAGTAGATAACAAGGACAAAAATTGTGGTAGTAAGTACATGAAAAGGACTAGAATCATGGTAGCCTTTAGATAACGAGGACTTGAATAGTGGTAGTCTTTAGATAATGAGAAAAAGAATCATGTTAGCCTAAAGATAACAAGGACTAGAATTGTGAAAGCCTGTAGACAACAAGGACTTGAATAGCAGTAGTCTTTAGATAACAATGACTAGAATCGTGGTAGCCAGAAAATAACAAGGACTAAAATCATGGCAGTCTATAGATAACAAGGATTGCCTGTTCCAGTTTTATGCCAGTGTATGATCTAATCTTCCAACAGGAGGTAGAGAACTGAGGTTCATCAGTTTACTTTCCTTAAAAGGTGTTTCAAGAATAACGATGCCACAGACTCAACATCTATATAACTAATACGGATTGGATAAAAATCTTCTGAAACTTTAGTATTGAAGCTAAATTCAGGATCTATGATCCAGCCGTACCCACTGTTGACCAATTATTCAGCTCTGTCACCACCTACAGATATTTACCCTTGCCACATGGCAAAATTATAGAGTCATGAATATAGAAGGAATACGCAACACAGTTTTAACATTTTCAACTGACAGCATCTGAAAGGGCTGAAAAAAGTGTTAAAATAGAAGTGTCCTGGTTAGTGGCATTTTCTCCTTTTCCACAATGTTTTCAATAGCTGCTTTTTCAGGGTCTTAACTTGGGATTAGGTGGTAAAGTATTAATTTTGTTGTTTGGAATACCAGGACAGCATTTCCATTTGTCTAAGAATTCATGGAGTCCATGGGACTTAGTGTCGCCTAAAAAATTGAGTCCTTGTTTGAGCTTCTTCTCAGTTCCATATTTGCGGGCAAATATCATCAGTTACATGTCTCAGAACCATGTGACAAAAATAAAAACTTTTTGGAAGCTATCTGGTGCCAAGAAACAGTATCTGTGATCAATGTACTGAAAATCACTATTATTCAACAAAATCCTAATTTCTTAACAAACTGATGTCAAAAACAACTGAATATTGGAAAATACACTTCCGGTAACATTTTTAACTTAAGGTAACACAATTTTTGTTACCTGGAAACACTTTAAGGAAGAGGAAGTGTCAAAGACCAGCATCACACAGTCATTGTGAATGCACTTCAAATTCCAGAAGAATCATGATCAGCAGTAAAATCAATATTTTGCATTAAATACAGTAGGTTTCTCAAATGGTGATGGCTTCACATTAGACAATAGCTAAAGTCTGGACAATAATATTATTATCATCCTACATTCAGGGTTCGAAATTCCCATAAATTTACTCACAAAATGCAAGCCAGAATTGGAAAATGCGAGTTGAAATTTCAAGCACTTGCAAAAAAATGCGAGTGCAAATTATTGAAGAACAGTTACCAAATGTACTAAATTTTATATATGAATAAAAAAAAAAGGGGGTAATTCTTTTTGTTCTGGATAAACATCGGTCATATCGCACTGAGAACACCCTTCGAAGTTCGACGGATGTCGGTAATTTTACATGTCGCCTCCGAGTTGTCGTTCGTTACCCGAGATTCGTGAGTTTCGTCTGCACTCACAGCCGATACTGAGGTTTTACGTTTTTTTATTCTGAAAAAAAAAAAAAAACGGTAGGCGAAGTCAATCTCTGATTTGAAACGAAATCATTTGTCAATCTTTCATGAAAAGATAAATTATCACGCACAACTAGCAACGAGAAGCAAGTCGTACGTGGTGGACTCGCTAAACCAGTTACCGGACACGCAGATATTCGGATGTTTTTCACGTCCGTTGTTCATTTACAAAATCGTCCACCAGTGTAAGTTTTGTAGAAATTTAACCTCGCATTAGATCAGAAATTCAACTGAAATTGAATTGATTGTTAAATGAGAGTTTTAATGTCAATTAACGTTCCTTTTGTGTGGTTGTTGTCTCGGGTTGACAGGTTACGTAATAGAATAGAATTGAAGTTTGTACCGGCCATTCGTCCTTTACAAGTGGTAGGCAAGCTGAGCTTCAAAAACAAACATGCGAGTCCAGTTTTAATTTTGCAAGTGGAAATAAAAGCTACTTGCTAAAATTTGCAAGTGGATAAAAAAATGAAATTCGAACCCTGTACATTGTTTTACCTTTATTAGTTGCCCCCATTTTTGAAAATGTAACCTGATGAGGACATTAAGAGCAACAATATGGTAGATTAACGTAAATGTTTTCACTTATTTTAGGCTACATTTAGGAAGATTAAGTTTTGGTAATTTGCGACAAATAAGATTATCATGCCGATCTATTTTTCATGACACAAACAGAAATCCTGCTTTGACTGTGCTTTTAAAGGTGGGTATTTAGAATTTTTACATCTCATCAAATTAAAATATATATATATCACTGAAATTGAGGGTATTCCCTTAAAAGGCTATGTAGCCTCTTAAGCTATTTTTAGATATCGCGCCAAAAATCAATAAAGCATTGTGGGAATGTCAAGTGACTGGCACGTGACTCATAACGCTTAAATTCCCTATCATAACAAACATGTAATAATTATTTTCCATAATGTCTTCTTCGGACGCTATGTTTGAAGCTTCTTTTGTGTTTTCCTGTAAGTAAAGGAGCGAATTGATCATCTTAAAATAGAATAAGTCTCCTGTCGGTGTCTACCTTGGCTGTAGTAAATCTCTAATTTCTTGTATTGTCGGATGGTTTTCGACTAATGGGTTTTTATGAATGAAAATTAAGAGGCTTAGGGAGTATAAGGATGATTTTTTCGCACTTTTGTAAAAGTTTCATCCCAAAATCTGAAGGGCCACATTTAAAATCACAACGAAGCCTCTCTATGTCTGACCAGGCTATGAAAACGGTAGAAATATATGCTATGTAGATCTAATAAAAAAAATACACCCGTCACAAACAGAAAATCTTTTGTTTTGCCTGACTAGTGGTAACGTGATTGACAATACATGTACTATTTCCTGTTCTAGGATGGCAGGTAATGAAAGGCTACAAAGATGATAGATGATGAAAGCCCAAACAATTTAACGGGAAGTGTTGCCTTGAATCTTTTACTTAAAGTGAAGGAGCAAAGAAAAGCAAATGACTTCACAAAATCAGTTAACATTAATAATCCTAGTATACTCCTATCCTAATAGTATTTCATGATGCCATTTTAAAAGTGGTATTTTTTTTTGAAAAATACAAAAAATGAAACTGGTCACAATGACAGGAAATCTCTTGCACTGCCAGACCAGTGGTAGCGTAGCTGACAGGTACTATTTCCTGTCATGTGACAAGCTACAGAGATAAGTATGTTGTGGTGATAAAATTTCATATGATAGGCTGTGAAACCTGTCACAACAACAGGAAATCTCAGGTACTGCCAGACTAGTGGTAGCATAGCTGACAGGTACTAATTCCTGTCATGTGAGGAGCCACAAAAATGGCAGATGATAAAAGGCCTACACAAAATCAGTTAACATTGATAACTCTAGAATAATCTTATCCATTCAGTAAATTCAAAATGTTGTTCCTCCATACAAAATCTGTTGAAATTAGCTTGAAGTAAGCAAGATCTTATTTTCTCACAATGTTTATATACATGTATTTGTTAACCCAACCAATCTGTGTTATTTTTTTCTCGGCTTTCATATTGGTAAATAAATACTAAAGTCATTTGACAGATACACAAAATTTCCAATTGTCTGAGCCCTGTAACCCTGATATATGTCAACAGATGTAACCATTGGTCAATTCCTGCAGTGTACTACTTGAGCTATGCCAAACAAACCTAATGGTTTTCTGTCCTTTTCTATCCAGCTAAAATAACCCAAACATCCAGTTTGCTGTTGCTTTGGCCATCCTTCCCTTTAAATTTTGCCAAACAATAAACTATCACAATTGTTGAAATTTTGAGAGGTTGCAGTGCTTTGAGAGTTCTTCTTTAGGGAATTAAAAGACAAACTAGCAAAACAAAATACACCGTTAATGTTCAGTAGCTCTGAAACCTACATATTAATGCCATTGCATAATTTGGTTATATTTTAACCCTTTACTCCGTAACGCATTTCAATGGTATCTCTAATTGACCCTGAATAACAGCAAGGATGAAGCCGTTTTTTATGTGTATATGACACCTTTTGATAGCATAGAAAACATTGTGGCAAAAGGTGAAATTGCTCGTCACGAGCAATTTCACCTTTTGCCACAATGAAATGCGTATCTATGGAGTAAATGGTTAACTCTTTACCACACAATCCCGACTTTTAATGACCCTGAAAGAAAAGCAATTTGAAAACATTTAGGGAAAAGGAGAAAATGCTGGTAACTAGCATTTTCTCCTTTTCCCACAATGTTTTCTACCCAACTGAAAACAAATTTCAATTTTTCAGTTAACTTTATTTTGTCATCTGCAAGTGCTTTCAATTTGGACCAGTCTAAAATTTTGTTGTTTGGTAAAGAGTTAACCAAGTCCATAAGCAACATTATATTGAAAATGAGATGTGTTTGAAAAACTGTCTAAACTGAACATTTTTCTTTCCAAGACCCTTTTTAATGAGAACCAAGTTCTACAGACAAACTAATAGATGGACCAAAGACAATATGCAACCCAACCTTTGATCTTGAACAGGGGCATAAAAAACAGAACAATTATTTCCTGACTAAATTCAGTCAGAATGTCTCAAGCTATTGGACAGTGTAGACCAAGATCAGACTGCATGCTCTGTCTGATCTTGATCTACGCTTGCCTAAATAAACATCAACTCTGGTAGGCACTTTACAGGTTAAGGTCTATTCCACTCCACAAGTATATTTACGAAAGTTGTTTACCAGTCCAGGGCCAAAAATTCATTGTTATATGTTAGTCTGATCTTTATCTATGCCATCTACAATCCTTCGTATTTCCTTGGCAGAGAGAAAGTAAAATAAATCTGTTAATGCTGCTTCTCAAAATGGCTTTTCATTGTGAAATTGTAATAATATGTTTTTCAGCTTCTTGGCTTTTGACCAGAAAGCTCTGGTGTTAAAAGGTTGACTGCAAATGAAACACGTATGTCCTTGAATAGACCAACAAAGCTCCATTGGTGGTGACTATATCAGCTCCTTATTTCCATACAAGTCTGCATTTATAATGAACCTCCCATTAGCTCTGGAGCAGTCTATAGAAAAAAACTTGTTTCTTTCTTGTTCCAATAACCAAATACACTCAGAATTAGTCTATGTTGAGCTTATCATTTGAGTAGATTGTTTCAGAAAATTTGTTTTATTTTCAGTCAGTAGCTATGCTTACTAATATAACTTTTAACACTGAAATATGGCAGACTTTTTGATGCACATACAAGTCATGGACTTGAGCCTTTTTGTGATAGCGAACTATGGTGCTTCAAAACCTTTGGAGAATAAATTTTTGACAATTAACTGCCCCTGAATAGATTAACAACCTTTCTGGATTGCTTTAATCCGTCATTGGTGACAGTTTTTCTCCAGTTTTGAATTTATTTTTAATTTGAAATCAAAATTTTGGTCATAAGACATCCATTTTACCATGAAGCCAACCATCAATCCAATCTAATGTTGAAACAGGTTAACAGAGTTTTATCTCACCTGGGTTTTTGCAAATGCATACCAATGATTTTATGTAAGTTGCTCTAGCCATTTTAAGGATTTCCATGAACAGATTTAAGTTACCAATCAAACTTTATATGAATTGAGTGGTTTTCTTCAAAAAACAAAGACACAACATATCAAACACAGCATGAGATGTGGAAGATGTGGATATTTTCAATACACCCCCACCCACCCCTTGAGATTAAAGATTAAGGGCAGACTGTTTTTAATAATCTATCTGTTTGTTCATTTGTAAGTCTATTAGTCAATATAACTTGATTTTCATTACATAACTCCAATTTTGTCAGACATTATCAAAATGAATGAAAAAGGGATCCTGTATGGGAGAGTTATTATATGTTGATATTCTTAACACCAAAACCTGCTTTGCCTCTGTCAAACATTTTCAGTATTTATCAGTAGATTTACACAAAGTTCCCTTAAGGCTTTATATCCATGTAATATCAGAAGTTTTTGATACAATTAAAAATCTGAGGAATTAAAGTTAAATATTTTCTTTTAAGTCATGTTGTTTTTATGCATCAATAAGCAAAACATCTTGATAATAAATCTGAGCCAAACATTTCAAGGCTAAGGTGAGATCTATCACTGCTTACTGTTAAAAGTTTTGTGAAAATTAAATATCATCTGCCAGCATGTGTAGGTTTCTATCAAGTTAAAGTTTGCTTTGCTTTTCACTTTGCCACTATTCATATTTTAAACACATTTGATAAATATTTTCCACCCTACAAATTCTCTATGGCCAATAGTCATGTTAGATTCGAAAGGTTTGTGTATCACTTTACTGCAGGTTAATCAGACTACACATGGCCTTGTAATATCTTAGACCTACAAAAAATAGTACAGGAACTGTAAGCAACCGCTGCAAGTACATGTATACATGCAAAGATTAATAAAGCGTGTTCTTTTCATGTTTCCAGATAACTAAAATTACATTGTTATGGTCACACTATAAATATGGCATTAAAAAATAGGATTTCTGTTTGTTTGCATACCCATAAATACTTAATGCAACAATGAAAAGAAATCTTCATACGGCAATGCCATTTAGATTTCTGAGATGGTATCAAAGAAAGTCATGATTGTGTGTCAAAATCTAATATTGGCTCTATTGCTGCAAGCACATCAAGTCATTCATCTACTGATCTTGTCTTTACATAATTTTTTATATCTTTGTCTTTGACATATCAAAGAAATTTTGTCACAAGTTATTGAATTTTGAGTATAATGTCAAATATGTGTCAGTTTGCCAATGAAAACAAATTATTTGACAATAAAACAAATTCCTGACCCTATCATTTTCTTTTTGTTTTGTATCAAGTATAATAATTTACATAATAATATGTAAAAAAAGAGGAAATTTGTACTGAAGAATTACAACTTTAGAAAATGTCCTTGAACCAATCATGTTACAATCTGTGATGGGCAACAGGCCATAGGGAAATATAGTAAATCTTAGCACAAAGATTACAGCAACCAACTGTCACTTAGCATGGCTGTGTTATAATTTCCTGACAAAAATTGAAAAAAAAATACAGTCAGTCTAAGACTAATAGCTGAAAGACCCAAGCTTTCACAGATTGATAGCCAAAAGAAATTTATTGTACCTGTTTGATTTACTGTGAAACCAAGACAGAAAATTCATCTTCACAACAGGTTCTTCTGATTTCAAAGGAAGATCTGGAATTGTAAAACATATTTCAGGGCTATATTATACCCTGCACATGAAATATGTAAAAGGCTCCCTTCAAGCTAAACATTGTTGATCCTTAAAAATATGTAAATAAAGGGAGAGACAGAGTTTCCTTTTAAGGGCAATTCTTTTTTTTCCTCCCTTATGCACATGGTTTTGAAAAATTTAACTGAGATTTATACAAAAGAAATTAGGGTCAGTGGGGCTCTACTTTTTCAGTGCCACTGAGTATTATGGACTCAATAAAATCTCAGGTGAACAGAAACACAAGTGTCACTGACTTTCTAATGTCTAATTCATCTAGGAAATTGAAAAATTTGTCATTAACAGAAGTATGGTCCTGCTTCAGTATCGGAAGACTTTAAGTATAGGGTTTATTTAAGATAAAAATGATTTTCTAGAAAGGCACTGCAAGTTTTCAATTTTCCCACTAAGTTGGACTAGCTTTTCCATTTGTCCTCAGTTACAGTTTACATGTCCAAAAATATAGTAAATCAGTGCTGTATTGTAAAGTTGCTTTGATGAATCTAACTCTGGAGTCTTCTGCTCTTAAAAACAATTTGAGTGACAAAATAAGTTGCTTGTAACTTTCTCTTACTGGACCAAGTTCCAAGTAATAATTTCCAACCTGATAGCCAGTAGAATTACCATTTCACTGTCAGTTTCAGACACCTGTTAGCTTTCATTTTTTTCTACTGAAAAACTTATGTAAATGAACCTTTAAAGTCAGTATCAAAGCCAAATCAGTCTATATCAAACCAACCTCAATTGTGTCATGGGTTTTCATGTTTTTTGTAGCTATCTGTGTTTCATGCCACTTAATTTTTATAGTGGTACTTCTGCATAACTTGACTTATATTTGTCAATACAGGTTTCATGTAACTTCAAATCTATGATGTTACACTAGAATTTATAATCCACATTTAAAAACAGCATTTGCAGACGACAAAATAAGTGACTGAAAATTTGAAATTTGTTTTGTGAAGGGTAGAAAACATTGTGGGAAAAGGAGAAAATGCTGGTTACCAGCGCTGGTTACCAGCATTTTCTCCTTTTCCCACAATGTTTTCTAAAGGCTTCTTTTTCAGGGGCGTCAAAAATAGGGATTGTGTGGTAATGGGTTAAACAACACATCACCTTGATTAGATCTTTCGTGCTAAATACTGTGTGTGTCAAGAGCTTTGATCTTTAAAATATAATACAAAGACATGACTTGTTGCCTTTACATTGTCTAATGCATGATTATTTAATCAAATACATGAAATATTATGTATCTGAATTTGAAGGCTGAGGTTTTCCCGAGAACAGAACTAAGATTGTATGTGCAGACTTCAGAGCCATTGTACAAACATGACCATAGCATATGTGTGCTAATTAACTCTTTACCAAATGACAAAATGTTGGACTAGTCCAAATTGAAAGTATTTGCAGAGGACAAAATAAGTTTGAATCAAAAATTGAATTTTGTTTTTGGAAGTATAGAAAACATGGGAAAAGGAAAAAATGCTGGTTACCAGCATTTTCTCCTTTTCCCACAATGTTTTCAAAAGGCTTCTCTCTCTCAAGGTCGTCAGAAGTAGGGATTGTGTGGTAATGGGTTAAAGATGGCAAGTCCACTATCCTTAAACATATGCTTGCATTTTGCATAGTATTCTTTGACTCTATTCCCAATAGATTTATGCTTTTAGGATGTTTGAACCACATCTTAAGGCAAATTTGTCCGTTTAGTGCAACAGAAACTGCCTTGCAACTATTTTTCCAGGCATCATATTTACTACAGCACCTATTTGCCATTGATACGGTCAATGTAGACTGCTTGTATTTTTATAGTAACTGCCTCAAAGGAGACGAGACGCCTTCCACTGGTAAAATAGTTTGTAATGAAGTGTATACATGTATCTCTACAAAGTATAAACCTGGATTATGCAAAAGTTTGAACAAATAGAGCATTTGAAGCGTCATTGATATAAATGTGCCATTATCTATGTATGGCTCCAATATTTACTTGTCCTCAGACAAACGCTGTGGAAAAATTGACTTATCTGCCAGCAATAGGCCCAAGTCGGACAACTCGGGCGAAGGAATTCGGCACCCCTGTTCTGGTGATTTTTTTATGGAACAAGACTGGTTTATGCATTATTACAACATAGTACAATGTAGAGTAGCTGTAAATACAGGCCCAGTCAACGTCTTAGATTCTTTATATTTTATAGCTTATTTCTCCCAATTCTGGTAGATAAAAGTATAAATTAGCAGTCTGTCCTGTTGGCAGAAAAAAGGTCATCATGATACATGATCATGATACTGTAGCATTCTTTTTTAATGTCTGCGTATCGCTGCTGATCACGCCACATCGAGCAGCAATTTGGAATTGAATGTATTGTCTGTCAAAAACAGAAGTCAAGCTTTCTGTCAGAACTGTTTCAAAGACTATACTAGGTTTATTTAAAAGGTGAAATATATTGCTATCCATATTTGAAGACAAAAGGACCCATTTTTCTTGATCTCCAAAACTAAAGAAATGACCCTCACCTCAATAGACATGGGGTCACTATGACTCCAATTTTTTAATGCTGAGGAAAAAACTCAGAAGAGTTAATATGATCCCATATGTTTTATTGGCTTTGTTGGTTTCAAGACATCCTGACAGTCCTTTTTATGATTAACCCTTTACTAAACAATTCCTGGTTTTTACACCTCTGAGATACAAGTTTTTTGAAAACATTGTGGGAAAAGGAGAAAATGCTGCTAACCAGCATTTTCTCCTTTTCCAACAACGCTTTCTACTATGCTGGAAACAAATTTCAATTTTTGGGTTACATTTATTTTGTCATCTGTAATTGCCTTCAATTTGGACTGGTCCAAAATTTCGTTTGGAAAAGGGTTATGGTAAGACATTTAAAAATACCTCCCCAGGCTTGTGTTGTTGATCACATGATAAACAGACAAACCTTTGCATAATTCTGGTGTGAAATCTTAAAATACCTTAAGAAGCTACATAACCCATTTGGGAAATACCATAGAAAGATACTTTGTTCTTACTTCCATCTATGTTGTTTAGTGGTTTTCCAGCTATCATCTTATTCAAGTGATAAAACATTCTTAAAGTTTGGTGCAATTAAACTGGGGAATGAAATGCGACTCACTGACCTTTTGTGGACAGTGTAGATTGAGATCAGACTGCACAGAATGTGTAGTCTGATCTTTGATCTACACTGTCTGATAAAGAGACATTTTTCTCCAAGAAATGAGCTGTAAATAGCAATATTCCATTTTTAGGCCAGGGAATCCCTCTCAAGGGATTCCCTTGCCTATACGGATCGTAAGCTGCCTATTCGACAAAAATGTTGGACGGTGTGTCCACTCTATATCGCTGAGTCCACCAAAACAACTAGTTTCCCTAGTAAATTATCACACGGTGTGAATGCTTTCCTTTCCTCAAAGCTTTCATCTGCAAAATGCCATGGAATTGCAAGGGTATTACAATCCTTTAATAACTGATGAGTGTGTGTTTTTTATCCCATTTTTGTCATGAACTTAGTTTTATCCGGCAGTTGTGCATTCCTACGCCTTTAATATGAATAATGCTCTCCCTTGCACTCCGGATCATTCACATTCAGGTATGGTGAGATTAACGAACAACGACTCTGCTCGGAGATTGTCTATAACGTTGTATTGACATTTGAACATGTGTGTCTCAAAACGCGTCTCCGCTAAAATGTGATTGTAAATAAAGCAAACTACATATAGAATATTGGTCCGAGTTATGTTTATCACTTTTTCTTATGTATATCGACTAAATCTATGGAACTTCAGTGGAATGCTGGAGAAATCGGCCCCTGGAGAAATCGTCCCCAAACTGCTTGGCCCGTGTTATGTTTATCACTTCGGAGAAATCGTCCCCTGGAGATGATTTCTTTCGTGAAATCGTTCCCAAATAAAACTTTAGAAAAATCTACCCCAACATCAAATTTCATCCATATCGTTAATCAAATTGTCTATAAAAATATTTTTGAAATTTCGTTGTCTTTAGTATGTACATAATGTGTATTAGTTACCTTTATCCAAGGGTTATTTGGTAGTTTTGTCATTGTTTATACTGCCTATTTCACACTGATAGGATGTATTTCACACCTTTTACACCTGTCACAAATAGATTACACCTGTGTGATTCTTAAAAATGTTTTTGATTGACTTTGATTTGAAACCAAATAAATGCTTATAATTTTTTTCTGTAGTCGTTCGCTTGTCATTTTATGTATTTTTTTATCTCTCTCTCTCTACTAGTGTCATATGACATACCTGTGACCAATACCATTTAGCAGGGGCATCAGTGCCTCTGACACACATATTTCTACTGTTCACTAGAGCTTGTGTGCATCTGAATATTTCCGGTCCATAACTTCTACAATTGTGGATAGATTTCAAAATAATTTGGCACAATTTACCTCTATTACGGTTAGACATCTGTTCCAGTAGGCTCAAGATCAAGGCCACATTGAAAGCCAATTTTTCGTCCGAACCGTAACTCCTACATTTTTCGATAGATTCCGATATAAATTAGCATAATGCATTGTTCTCCATCATGAGTAGAAGTTCCCTTTGAAACATTTATTCAGGTCCAGGGTCTAGATCAAGCTTTAGAGTCAAGTGTTCGCTGGCTTGACACAAGTTGTCCTTGGACAACGATTATGGATTAGGATTAACGTCTTTTTATATTATGTAGATATAAGTATCAAAGCTCAAGTCACTGTGACTTGTCCGTAAAATAGGCAAGTAAAATAGGTAAACCGAGCCTTATCGTTTTCCCAAAACAATCCCACCTTTTCACAGTATTTTATTGACAAAATATTTTGGCTAAAAGAGAATTTTGAAAACACTATGGGAAAAGGAGAAAATGCTGGTAACCAGCATTTTCTCCTTTTCCCACAGTGTTTTCTACCCTTCCCAGAACAAATTTCTATTTTTTAGTCACCTTTATTTTGTCGTCTGCAAATGCTTTCAATTTGGACCAGTCTAAAATTTTCTCGTGTGGTAATGAGTTAAATGGCAAAGGGTTAACTCTTTACTGACAGACAAAGTTTTTGCCTTATCCAAATGAAAGCATTTAGCAGATGAAAAATCAAAAGTAACTCAAAACTTACTGCTCTCTTTCAAGGAGTAGGAAACACTGTGGTAAGGGCAGAAAATGGTTGTAAGCAGTACCTTTTTTCCAAAAAACTTTCTGAAGTGTTTCTGCCCAGTGTGGATCATTATTGATTAATTAAATGGTGTTTAAAACATTGCAGCAGCCAATGCACCAATCCATGCTTTCCTGGAGTCTTTTTTACCAGTACTCTGCACAATTTATTTTACCATTTTTTTTCCCCAAGCCGCTGGCTGCCTTCCAACATAACAGCTACCAGGACTCCACTATGTGATAGTAAATTCCGGATTTGTTTGATAAAAAACAAGAGGACCATGATGGTCCTATATCCCTCACCTGAGTACTAAGCAGCAAAGGTCTACAACAAAGATAATAATTACAAAATACTGAGGTTCAAGGGCTAATGATGACGAAACAAGAGCTGCAAATTGTCCCAAGATATGCAATCCCACTGCCAGTTGTAAAGGAGGTATAATAGTTGCAAAGGGCTGGCAATGCAACAAACAATTTGACTCGAGACTTCGAAATTCCACTCTGGACAAGCAAACAATACTATCAAAATAAAGATCAAAGTGGAATTACTCAAAATCCATGCTAGGTAGAGTTATTGTTCTTGAACTAAGTACTCGGTAATATCACAACATACATGCATACCAATTTTGAAGTCGTTCTGACTTGAGATGACAAAGTTATATTCCGAAAAAGCATTCAATGCAGACTCATGTGAGATTTTATTGAGACAGACATTCAAAGCAATTTTCAATTCAGCATAGCAAGAAATGTGGTCTCAAGAGTGCTCACAAGAAGACTTTTAAAGATTTCCCTCTTTATCTCAATGTGAAATCTGAGACCAACAAGATAGGGCTAACTTTCACACCAGGACCATAATTTGAAGTAATTTGGTAGAGGGCCACTAGATGATGCTACATGCCAAATATGAAAGCTCTAGCCCTTATGGTTTGGCAGAAGATTTCCTAAGATTTCCTTCTTTATCCTATGTGAAATATGGGAACCCACAACATGGGGCCATTTTCAACACTAGGGCCATAATTTGAGGTATGTTGATAGAAAGCCACTAGATGATGCTATATGCCAAATATGAAAGCTCTGACCATTATGATTTGGGACAAGAAAATTTTCAAATATTTCCTTTATTGCTATGTGAAATCAGAGACCCACAACATAGGGCCTATTCTTTACATCAGGAACATAATTTGAAGTATTTTGGTAGAGATCCACTAGATGATGCTACATGCCAAATATGAAAGCTCTGGCCATTACCATTTAGACAAGAAGGTTTTTAAAGATTTCCTTCCTTGTCTCTATGTGAAATCCAAGACCAACAACATAGGTTTAATTTCCACACCAGGGCCATAATTTGAAGTATTTTGTTAAAGGGTCACTAGATGATGCTGCATGCCAAATATGAAAACTCTAGCCCTTATGGTTTGGGACAATAGAATTTTCTAAGATTTCCTTCTTTATCTCTTTGTGAAATCTGAGGCCCCACAACATAGAGCCAATTTCCACACTAGGGTGATAATTTGACGTATTTCAGTAGAAAGCCACTAGATGATGCTACATGCCAAATATGAGAGCTCTAGCCCTTATGGTTTGGGAGAAGAAGATTTTCTAAGATTTCCTTATCTCTAAGTGAAATTTGAGAACCTACAACATAGGGCCAAATTCAACACTAGAGCCATGATTTGAAGTATTTTGGTAGAGGGCCATTAGACAATGCTACATGCCAAATATGAAAGCTCTAGCCCTTACAGTTTTGGACGAGAAGATTTTTAAAGTTTTTTCAGTCGGTTGCCATGGCAACCAGAGTTCTTCATGGAATTCAAATCTTTGAAGTATTTTGAAAGTGCATCACCCATGGATCATTTCTGTGAAGTTTGACTGAAATCTGAACGTTAGTTTAGGAGGAGAAGATTTTTTTTGTAATTGTGAACAGACGGACGGACATACTCATGAGAGTATACTTGTGCTGATTTTGACTTATGGGTTGCAATTATGTACAAATGGTTCTTGTGAGTAGCACCTTCATGTCCATGGATATGTGGTGACGGTTCTCAATGTGGGGTAAGTTGTCCACGTTTGTGAGATTACAGGCATAAACACTATACATTTATTACATTTCAGACAATTTACACCTCTTGCTTTTTAACCGTCACAAACTGTTTAACCTATTACCAGATGACAAAACTTTTGACTGGTCCAAACTGAAGGATTAAGAAAATTGAAAAATAAGAATCATGTAAGGTGGAAAACAATATGGTAAAAAGGCAATTGCATACAACAAGCATTTTCTTCTTTTTCCAAAACGCTTTCTTTTAATATCGTAAAAAGAACCCTTTACTGTACAACCCCTGGTTTTCATGCCCTCGTGATTTTATACTTGGGAAAGCTTCATGGAAAAAGAAGAAATTTCTTTCTTTCCACAATGTTTTCAGTTCTGTAGGACGATTATTTTAAAATGGCACAGCTTTTTATTGTTGTATGCAATCTCTTTCAGTTTGAACTGGTCTAAAATGTTGTTGCACAGGAAAGGATTAAAACATATCTCCCAATAGGATAAACACTTGCCAATTTGCATCAAAATCCTTTTGTGAATGGCAGATTTGTGGATTGCACACAAAGTATTACCAGTAAAAACTTTGAAGTCCAAATATCACCTTGACCTTTGAGCTAGGGGTCTGGATATGTCCTGATATCTGCTTTTCTTCTTAACCCTTTACTGTACAATCACTGTTTTTTTTTTTATGTCCATGATTTTATACTTGGGAAAACATCAATGGAAAAGAGGAAATTGCTTTTGACGAGCGATTTCTTCTTTTCCCACATTGTTTTCTACCTTTTTAAGTTGGTTTTTGTCCCAATTAGATATACCTTTTTTTGTTGCCAGCAACCTATTTCAATTTGGGCAAGTCTACGATTTTGCTGTACATGAAAGGGTTAAACAGCTGAGCTAATTGTTCTCTTTAGTCTACTGTTAGACTTATTTCATAGATCAAACAACATTTTTTTTTTTTGGTCCAGGAATGTTTTATTGAATGAAAGTTTATACATATAGAGCTTTCATGAAAATTTACTATTCCGATTTGTTATTGAGGTATTATTCTCACATATTACAATCTACCAAAATTAATATTTGCATTGAATTTACTCCACTTTTAACAATTTTTCAGTCATATTGTGTAGAAGTTCACCTACTCATGTGCTTCCTGGGTATCTGGAATTTCTTGCCCAAGGACATACCCAGGAGACGAGAGGCCCTGGCAGAATTCACTCGTGATCCTTGACATCTCTCAAGTCTTAAGTCCGCCACTCTAAACACTTACAGAATGAGATATTTTTCTAAAAAAAGCAAGACGTTTATAAACCCTTTCCTGTACAATCCCTGGTTTTATGTCCCTGTGATATTACACTTGAGAAAACATCGTGAGAAAAGGAGACATTGCTTTCACAAGCAATTTCTTCTTTTCCCACAATGTTTTCTACCTGTAAGATGGTTGTTTTCCAATTTAGCCACTATTTTTGTTGTCGTCAGCAACACCTTTCAGTTTGGACAAGTCCAAAATTTTGATGTACCGGAAAGGGATAATAGATGCCTACTGGCACACATTGCCTTGGAAATATGACTATAAAAAAAGAATATCTCGGATGCTAATTCTAACTGGAAATAACTGTCGGAAGTCAGAAATGAATGGGGATTATTTCTTGTAATGCAGATTTTGATAGTAAATATCTGAGCCCATGTTATGACTTATGATAGATAGACTTTTTTCTTTGAGAAGTTAAGCTAAAAATGAAGAACAAGTCCCTATTCAGGGAGCCCCTTTAGTACTCAACAATTTTCTAAGGATTTAGGGCATTAAATGTAAACTAGAATAATTGTCCAGGGGTGTGTCAAACCTGGAAATGTTTGACCTTGAACTATGACGCTGACCTTGGGCTTATCTGAAATAACTTTCCGTATGACAATAATACTCATCACGGGGAGCAATGGTGCCAAGTCATTTTGAAACCTATTCATGAATATAGAAGGTATGCTCCGGACAATTGTTTGAATGGGGTTTTATGGCATTTTGAACAATCCTTCAGTTATATCATGGCGAAGTTCACTTACTCATGTGCTTCCTGGGTATCACCAGTACTAGATTGGGGCTCTGACATGTCTTGCCCGAAATGACCTTGACACCTACAGAAAGGTCTTTCCACAAGGAATACACACGTGAACAACAAAAAATAACCTGAAAAAGTATTTTAACAATAACTACTTTAAGGATGTTTTCAGTAGTTTAGTAGAGTTATCTACCCTTAAATTACCAAAAAGTGTGCAAAATCACTACTAGGCAGGTGACTTTAAAATGAGTTTAGTGACCCACAATTTTTGCAATCTACTAGTAGGTAAATTTGAAAGAAATTATATGGAGGGGTTTATTTTAATGCCCATATGAAAAGGAAGAGAAGACACCCTGAAAACTCCCGCACAAGTCCTTAACTCTTTACCAAAGGACAATATCTTGGATTGGTCCAAATTGAAAGCATTTGCAGACAACATAATAAATGTAAATGAAAAATTGAAATTTGGTTTGGCAAGGGTAGAAAACATTGTGAGAAAAGGAGAAAATGCTGGTTACCAGCATTTTCTCCTTTTCCCACAATGTTTTCAAAAGCACTCGGTCTCAGGGTCGATCATTTGGGATTATGTGGTAGTCGGGATGGTGTGGTAAAGAGTTAAATGAACACATTTTCTGTTTTTGGTAATCCTTACTAGTGCGGTGAAATACTTCAAAAACAAAAAAAAAATGAAAAACATTTTTTTCACAGTTTGTCAATCATCCTAAATACTTTCTTTTTTCACTCATTACCAAACGACAAGATTTTAGGTTTGTCCAAATCGAAAGCATTTGCAGACGACAAAATAAAAGAGACTGAAAATTTGAAATTTGTTTTGTGAAGGGTAGAAAACATTGTAGGATAAGGATAAAATGCTGGTTACCAGCATTTTCTCCTTTTTCCACAATGTTTTCTATAGGATTTTTCTCAGGGGTGTCAAAAGTAGAGATTTTGTGGCAATGGGTTAAGGTACAAATGTATCTTTCTTTTGCTTCCAAACCAACCCTGAATTTCATTTACTTATTCTAATTGCCTTAACACAGTGAGAAGGCTTTGGCCATGTCTTAGTATCAAAAAAGCTTTTGAAAAGTTTGTTTATTTCCTCTTCTTCTTCTTCTTTGCTCCAGTGAATTTTCTTCACAGGCTGAGATGGCCGTTTCCTAAATTTCTGATTTGATTGTTCGTCAGAATCAGGGAAGAATGCATCTGCTTCATCAAGAGCTTCCATAACAAGGTTAGGCGAGGTCAGGCCAGTATCACTCTCCATGAGGTCCGTTACTGTTATCCCACTAGTAGGTGAATGATCAAGTACAACCTTTTCATCAAACACCACATCTGCAAAAGAGATATATATTGGCAATGTCATTATTCTATAAAGTGAAATCTAAGTTCATGTTCAACACACACAAGTCAAAGTTGACATTCTGCACAGAAGTTTTGGGCCAAGTTCAACACATATATTATTTGTCATGTTTAACAAACAAATCATAGGTTTTATTCAACACACAAGGCATGGGTCATGTTCAACACACAAGACATCAGCCATGTTCAACACACAAGTCACGGGTCATGATCAACAGTCATTGGTCATGTTCCAACACACAAGTCATGGGTCAAGTTCAACTCACAATTCATGGGTTCTATTCAACACACAAGTTGTGGGTCATGATAAACACACAAGTCTTTAGCCATGTTCAACACACAAGTCATCGGTCAAGTTCAACCCACATTTCGTGGGTTCTGTTCAACACACAAGTTGTGGCTCATGATAAACACACAAGTCTTTAGCCATGTTCAACACACAAGTCATTGGTCAAGTTCAACCCACATTTCGTGGGTTCTGTTCAACACACAAGTCATGGGTTATGTTCAACACACATGTTGAGGGTCATGATTAAGGCACAAGTCATGGGTCATTATAAACACACAAGTCATGGGTAATGTTCAACACACAAGTCATGGGTCATGGCATGCTACAGAATATTGTTGATAGAACATGGCAAGTCAGCACAAGGTCACTGGCTGTTGAATTTTACTTAACGTAAAGTTAAAGATAAAGTTAGTAATGAACAAGAATGTATACAGATTATACACTTTTGTCTGTAATTAATCTTTGTCGTAGATTCCAAATATCATATACTGTGATACAATTGTCCAAAATAACAAAATTGATTAATCTTTGATTTATTTATCTTTCGGATCAGAAAATAGCAGAATTATCATAATAGTCAAAGTGAAGAGCAGTGTGTTCATCTTGGATTTTTCAACAGTTGTTTTCGTTCTTTATTTATATTAAAAAGTTGATTAATTGGTTTTCCGCCAAAATTTATACATTAGGTTCAACCTAGAAACAATTTGTACAGTCCAGGTTCCATCTGATATCTAGATCTAAATCTGTGCCAACTTTCAAGGGTGATACTTAATTCTACTGAAATACTGAAATAAAATGCCATTTTTACAATGCAAGTTTTACAAAGACTAAATACCAACCTTCCAGCTGAATATCGTCGATGCATTTGTTCTTAAATTCCCCTACGCGATCCTGATCCTGTAGCAGAAGCAGCTTGGAGACTTGAGTCCTCTCTAACAGATCACTTGTTGCTCTGAAACAAGTAAATTGATTTGAATATATTGCAGATTTTATTTTCTGCAGCAAGCCGATGTTCTTTTTTCTCGGAAAGAATATATTCTGATAGTTTAAGCAATTTGACATTGTAACCAAGCTTGAAGTTGATATTAACTGACAATTCACTCAGTCTTTGAATATATTTTCTTGTTTGCAAAGAAGGTTATTTTTCTAATGACAGGACAATAAAATTTGTTTGTATGGGGTTTAACGCCACTTTCAATATTATTTCAGTTATATCGTGGCGGCTGGAGCACCTGACAATGGGTTCCTGGTATTTCTCACACGCCATGGTGATGATGTCCCAAAACATTCGAGCTAAAACTGGACTACGTAACACCCAAGATCAGTTGGTCAAAATTTTGCGTACATAACCTGTCATTCAAAAATTCTGTTTGTGCTATATAGGCCGAAAGTTTGATGGCTTCTTAACTCTTTGGCTGAATAGCGCAACTCGGCCTTTTGTGGACAGCATAGATCAAGATAAGACTGTACAAATCGTGCAGTGTGAATTTTTTCTATTTGCAGTGAGCAACTTATAAATTTCGGTAATGACGTGACTTTTACCCGTCCGAGCTGGGCCCATTAACAGCAAATTGTGTCCCTTTTTAGCGTTATCTAATGCAAATTGTTGATTGTTATTCAACATCATTGTGAAAGCTGAAGTAAATTTCTTCTATTTAAATTAAAGCAATCTACTATCACCTTTAATTTCGCCCCTTTGCGCCCTTTAGTGCGCATGTGCTGTTCAAAATATCTCTTTCGTCCGGTTTCCAGTCATTTCGTACCTAGGTCATTTCGTTCGATTTTGGTCATTTCGAACCTACCTACACTTTCTATTTTGGTCATTTCGTACCCACTTTGGTCATTTCGTACCCAGGTGTAATGATCTTTTTGCTTATTAAGTATCTAGTTTTAATACTACTTTTGTGTTTTTTGTTGAATGGCCACTGCTAAAATTGTACATTGCTGAAATTGTGTTAAATTTCGCCGAAGGAGGATGATGGTTATGATTGTATATGACGATTATTGGTTACTTCTTTCTAGGTCCAGTTTTTAAAACAAAGATTGTTTAGAGATCTTTTGTTTATTTCTCTCCGATTTCTGCGTAAATTTACTTTATGGAAAAAAGAAAAAATCCGAAAAGAGGCCACTTTTTCGCTGTCTTCTTCAACCATGATTCTTTATGAACACTGCTCACCAAACAGTATAGTAACAGAATTGTTTAAATGGAGAGCACGCTACATTGCTTTCATGATGATTCTTCCGCAAGGCTGTTAATACTAAGTTTTTTTGTGTGTGCGGTAAAGTGTTGATTAAATATATTGATAAAATAGCTGCTGATTGACTTTGTATGTGGTATTTCAATTATCGTATCATAGCTTTCTCAACTCACATATGTGTTTTAGTTCTACTATGTAGGGAGAAGAAAGGTTCGTTTGGACCAAAACGTCAGAGGCAAAAACGTCCGCCACCGTTTACCACAGAAAAAAAAAACATTGCGGGAAACTGGAAAATGATGGTTGCCAGAATATTATCATTTTCCGACAATGGTTTCAAGACGCTTCTTCATAAGGATAGGCCTTGTTAAATCCCGAGACTTTATAGTGTATCCCATGCTTTTCCAGCGATTGTTTGTATGGTGTTTAATGCTGTTTATACAATATTTGTTCAGTAACGTGTATATTGCCGCAACTGACCTGTGCACCTATCGTGCCTTCCCGGAGTTTCCAGGAGTATCAGTGCTCTGCATAATATTCTTCCAAAGCCACTGGCTGCTTTCCTACATGTCTTGTCTTACCAATGGTCAGCAGTGAGGGAGGAATGAATCCTGTCCCAATGCCTATCATCAATGTTTGGAAAGAAATCGGTTGATACGGGATCGAACCAGCGACCCCATATTTTCAAGTCCTGTACACTACTGACTGAGCTACGGGTGCTTTTCCAGACAGTTGAGATTAAAATGAAACTGCTCAGAAAGTGGATCATATCGTTCTCCTTTTGTTCTCTGGTTTTCACAATTAGTTTCTCACGGGCTTTTTAGATTAAGGCCAAGCTTAATTATAACAAGGGAACAAACAGACATCCTCCACGGGCTATTTTGGATAGTAAATAATAAGACCACACTCCATGAACTTTGCAACCTGATCTTTTATGTTCACTTTCCAATGTATTGATACATTTCCTACAAAAAAAAATGTATTTTCATAAATGGTTTGTTTAATCGCGGTCAGTTGGTGCATAAACAAAAGAACAGCCCTTCAAAAGATGCAATGTAGAAATCGCACCCCACACAAATCCAACAAACAGTCATTGAGGCACTTAGAAAAGTCAATAATTTGCCATTAAAAGTCCAAAAATATTCATCGTATAGGAAACTTCTAATTCAATTGAGCAAGTTCATCTGCACAAACTACGACGAAGACTCGATGCAGTCATGAATATACATTAAAAAAAAAAACAACTTTAATAAATGTAGCGACATGGTGTCAGACATCTGTGTCTAACGCCACTTTTAACACCACCCAATTTACTGATATGACAGCGTCACACACAAATTAACCCATTACCACACAATCCCTACTTTTGACGCCCCTGAAGAAGAAGCCTTTTGAAAACACTGTGGGAAAAGGAGAAAATGCTGGTCAGCATTTTCTCCTTTTCCCACAGTGTTTTCTGCCCTTCCCAGAACAAATTTCAAATTTTCAGTCACTTTTATTTTGCCATCTGCAAATACTTTCAATTTGGACCAGTCTAAAATTTTCTCATGTGGTAAAGAGTTAATCCAAAGTTATGACATGTATAACAATTGGATCAATACATCAATCATTCACACCTCTACTAAAGCTTATCATAGCACTTAAATGCGAGTGAATGAAAAACTATGTCTATGTCCAGAGTTAAGACCACTGCAAAGGTGCAAAGGTAAAGGGTTACTTAATGCTGAGGTGTTAATAATTAACAACGATCTGGCAACAGGTCTATCAGCAATTAAAACTGTATATAAAAAGGTGACATATTTGCAAAAAAACCAAACAAGGTGTCAGTTGTTTTGCTTTTCAGAACTTCTACCAAACTTGCAGAATCCAATTTAACAGAATAATCAATTATCTTTATCTGAAAATATCAGTAAGCATTATTAAAATAAAATAATCTAGATCTATATAACGAGTTTAAAAAATGTTAAACTTTAGGTGGCTTTGCTCTGAAATGACCAGAGCAAAGTCATTTCGTACCTAAAAAGTAGGTACGAAATGGACTAGGTACGAAATGGTTGCCACTAGGTACGAAATGACCAAAGAAGCAGGTACGAAATGACCAAAACCGTACAAAATGACCTAGGTACGAAATGACCAAGGTACGAAATGACCGGTTACCTTTCGTCCGATCCAGAAGAGCATTTCGGAAAAAGGTTCAATGTGCCAGTACAGGTGAATAGAATACGCCCTTATATATTCTCAATCGTTTTTCAGCGATTGATCTAGATTGAATTTCTTAAAAGCGTAGATCATTTACCGGACGTCGCTCTATGTCCATTTATTTTTCAATGGCTTCCAGACCTGTTTTACAAAAAAATCCCTCTATCAAATATAATTTCATTATTCAAAAACAGTTAACACCCCGTTAACACTGTGTAGTTCGCTATCAAATCGTTGTTGCGACTTTATTACGGACGTCAATTCAAACACAAACTGACTTGACTACCTCCATTTCGACAGAAACCATGAGGAAAGCTAGTGTACGAAAACTGATGACGTAGCACACGATTTTATGACATCAATTTTGAAGATTCGTCCCTCCGTTTAATCGACCCCATACACGAGTTCGAGGGATAACCTATGTACCCAAAATTTTGAGTTTGAGTTCTCTAACACAGATGATGCCTTGTGACGTTTAATAAATATTCTAGACTCAATAAACATGTTTTTCTCTTTTCATCACTGCTCAGGATTAGCCGAAAAAAATAGTGTTTTTATAACGCGACAGTTTCTATGTTTATGGTGGATTTCTTTGGACATGCACTTTAAATGAAAGCGCATAGTTCACTTTATTTAGTCGTGTATTACATATCTGTGCATAGGCACCGTGTCTACACAAATTTCCGTGCGCAGGTTTAGGCGATAGTACAGATAACTGTTTCCAAAGGCGATGTTACTTTTCGACTGGTCGCCTCTGGATACAGAGACAATCCTGACAAAATCAGTTGAAAGTTCCGCACAGATTTTGTGCGCAAGTTTGATCTCTTCCCAAATAGACCACACAACTAGGATTTAAACATACCTGTGGCTTGCGTATTCAATATTCTTTCATTTGAAATACAAATATTTTCGATTGAAATAAAGTTTCAGTTCTGTTTTAGTTAAAAAAAAAAATGTCTTAAAGCATCATCACGTATTTACACTTTTCGGAACAATCCCAATTAATCCTTTACCTGTCAACAGAATTTTAGCGTTGCCTTATACACAATTTGCAGTTAAGCTATGTTATGGTCGAGAAAATATTTTGTATTCCAACACCAACACGTTGTAAAAATTGCATATAATGCTGGTTACCATCATTTTCTCCTTTCTCCATGGGTATTGTTTCGAATAGCGTGAATACGTGATGATGTTTTAAGATATGTTGTTTATTTATTTATTTATTTATTTTTTTTTGAAAGTAGAGGATAAGTCGACGGCACATGTTCATGTGGTTGTCCGTCATTGATCAAGATCGGATTGCATAATTCAAATTCACGATTTTGCCAAAATTTTCTCCTTTTCTCAAATTGGTTTTGAGTGACTTCTTCCTAAGGGTCTCTTAACCCTTTAACAAACGACAGCAATTTAGAATGGTTAAATTTGAAAGCACTTGCAGACGACAAAATAAATATTACTCCAAAAATTGAAATTTGTGTCCAACATGGTAGTCTACCCCTAAACAGCATTTTCTCCTTTTCCCTTAGTATTATCAATGGGCTTCTATCTCAGCGTCGTAAAAAGCAGGGACTGTTTGGTATAAGGCCCATTTGTTCGTGCTTATTGACCATCTTTTTTCCTCACGTGTGATTGCATTTGATTGTTGAATCCAACAATTTTAGGACTAAATTTTGGACTACACCAAACTGAAAGCATTTATTGCTTACTTACACGGCCAACTTTATTTATTTATTTTTTTTTTTTGTATGATGTTGATAAGAGAAGAAGTGCTGGTTATCAGTATTTCTTATATTCCAACTATGTTTTCAAAAGGCATCTCTTTCAAAGTTGTTAAAACCTGAGATCGTGAGGTTCAGAGTCAATACATGTGATTATCATGAGATGACCTATTAATTTGTTAACATGAATCTGCGTAATGCCTTAGCATGTGCATAATTAAAAGATACAAAATGTCTACAGCTACGGCAGCCCTATTCATAATCATAAAGTCTAAAGATACGACATCGTGTTTGTGCATGTGAAGCATTTGCATTTCCGCCAGCCCAATGGCGTCCTCCCCAGGAAGTGGGACTGCCCGTGCCGAACTCGGGAAAAGGTTTGGGTTAGGGTTAGTTTTGGCATGAAATTGCAAAGGCACAGCGCGGGAATAAACGAACGTCTTCGTGCATGAGTATGTCTTCTGCCGTATGAAATGTCAATGATTGTTCGGATATTGCACTGCGCAAGAAGACGGTCGCATCCCTCTAACAGATATGTCTATCTTTACCTTTTCCCGAACAAGCCCTTCTTTTTACGTGTCTGCGGTAAAACTCATTTGAAAACATTACGTTACGAGCAGTGTCTCCTTTCCCCACAGTATTTTCTACACCATCGGAGAACTCATGTCATTTTCATCAAATTAAAAAAAATGCCGTCTGCAAACTCTTTCAGTTTCGAACTGTCAAAAAATTGTCGTTTGGTAAAGGGTCGAGTTTCCTGCTCTAAAACATAATATCCTTGAGCCATGCTCTGTTAAAAGGGGGATTAATGCATCTGCGATAAGTATCGTTTCAGATCAGCCAACACAGTCTGCGCAGGATGACCTGGACAAAAACTATCTGCAATCAGTTAGTTTTTTATATGTCAGCGGACCTATTTTCCCACAGATCCAGTCATTATTTAGACTTTGTGGAATTCAGTGATCCCTATTTATGTAATGGCTTGGTTTGAATACTGGATCCTGGAGACGTATTAGGCCCCCATCTTGCCAGATAATGGCTGACTTATATTTCATGTACACATTGATTGCAAGAACGGTGCTTGGCATGGTGCGTTATCTTTCTTACACATACCGCACAGATGTTATAGACAAAAGCTGAATAAAACCCCCGATTTCATTTTTTTTTTATTGTGGGTTCATTGTTTGGTTTTCTTCCTCTGGTCCTTTTCTTTTCAATTTTTTTATTACCCTGTACTTGAGAAGTGACTTTTTTTCTTCTTCATAAGGTCGGCTAATTGCCATCAACCAATATTTCACCTTAGGCACTTTCATCGGGGTTTCTACCCCATTGCACATTAGATTAGTCCCCCAATTTTAGTCTACCCTCCTTGAATATTCTGCTCCTATTTACAACTAAAATCTCTCCATCCTCAAAGAATTGCAAAAAAGAACTCGACTCCCATTCATGTGTTAGACTTCTTGACGACACGATACTACCGTACTAAATTTATGAATAAGTAATCCGAATCTCAAAGACAAGGCTGATGTAGAGGGCTAGACGCAGACATTCAGTGCCAGCGCGAGCCCTTATTTTGTAACTGGGCAGGCTTTGAGTAACTGCGATTACGAATCTACATTCATAGTTCTGATCACGGTCACATTACTGTATTTTGCAAGAACTGACTGGGGAGGACAATGAAAGGTGTTATTGGCAGGATTTTCACCTTTTTCCCCACAACATTTTCAAAAGTTTTTTATCTTAGAGTCGTAAAAAACTGGGATTTTGGTAAATAGTAAACGCAGACTAGTTTGCCCTTCAAAATGTTCATGCACTTTGTATTACCGGATACTGGCACATATAGGTCATCGTTGATTGTCCTTTTTTAGCTTCTCTTCTGTCTTTTTGGCTGTTATCACATCTGCCCTGAAAACAGCTCATGATAAAACCTAGTTAATCGAGGTTGTAAAGTCCACGTAAATTAATATAATGCAATACAATAAATTTAATTTGCTTGGATGTGAACAATGTACATTTCGCAAAATAACAGTACCTACATAATAATCAACGTGACTTTTTATACATGTACATAGTCTACTATAAATTGAATTAAGCAATCAACTTGCGAAGTGAATCTCGTGTTGTACAGTGCATTTAAATGTTTGCTCAACATTAGGCTTTGGTGTCGCGCGTGAATAGAAACGTCGCGCAATGGATAAACTTCCCGCGCTGAGACATATCAAACTTTGCGCAGAGCACCAGAATTCACGTGCGAAAGTCTGCATAGCTTCCAAATAATCTCGCTCGTGGATAACGTTATTTCCCCCCAAACTTTACTGAAATCTATGCGGAAAAATTTAAGATTCGCGCGTGATGCGCGAGTTCTCGAAGATTCGCTGGAAGATTCACGGCGACTGTACTGTATCATACTATTATACCATTATTTTTTATCTATCCATCTAAACTGTGGCTCAATCTGTCCACATTTAATGAGCTGCAAAACACCCCAGATATTTGTCTATACATGTCTATTAATCTCATAGTGCGTACTTAAGAAAATCGAATTTCAGCTAAATTGTCCATGTTGTGAGTTGACCTGTGCACGTTTTCTGAGGTGCAACCCATAAATTTGATCGTCATGCAATCTGAGGTAATGTATTACTTAGTACATGTTCTGCAGAAAATATAAACTCGTACAAAGCAAGCGCAGCTTGCGACTAGGAAATAATACTTTTTACAGAACATGAATTATCAGCTGCTATCTGGCTTACTGTTCGAGATATTTTGTTGACACATGATATCGCCGTATATTTCAAATTTTCGCTGCTCTAAGTTGTATAAATTCGCCAATTTGAACTTTTTTACGAGCTCAATTACAGGAACGCCCACAATTTAGATGAAATAAAACTCCTTCTTATACAGGTAGTTGTTTATATATTTAGCTCGACTGTTTTGGAACAAAAAGTCAAGATATTGTCATCCCCATGTCGTCGTCGGTGTAGTAGGCGTTGGCGTGAGAAATTTTCTGAGCTGCAACCGGGAAATTCCATTGTTATACAATGTGAAGTAATATGTCATTTACATATATGTATACAGCTAATAATTGTGAGGTGACCTGTGCACATTTTCTGAGGTGCAACCCAGAAATTTCATAGTTATACAATCTGTAGAAGAATATGGGCCTCCCCTTTTTCAGGGACATGTAATATCCGCCCCATCCCAAGATTTATCGAATTTTTTGACTCCCTGATGAAATTTTAAATGCATTTGTTTCATCGTTAGCGGGCTTTTTGATAACAATCAATGATAAATATATTTCTTTTGACCTTGCATTCAAATTGTCAACATTTTCGGATAGAATTACTGTAGGAACCAAATTCAAACGTTTATGCAGTGGAAAAATTACTAAGATTAAATTATCGCTGTAATTATGAAATTCAGTCCAGACACTGGTTCCTAGTTAATATAAATGCCTATTTCATATACGACAAAACTTGTACCTTCTCAAACTTCATGGGCGCCGCCATTTTGGTCGTATTCGCGCGATCTATGTGTGGAATTTAGAACTCACAAGTGCTGGTGGGAAAATACTATTTTCCGACGCAAACGAAATAAACGTAGTTCTATGAACTAAAAAAACTATTGAAAAAAGCTTAACTTAAAAACAAAAAATGAAAAAAAAGTGCAAATACTTACGTTTCAGATTTTCACATAACCCCACGTGTTGGTAAGTGGCCGAGTGCGCAGTCACGAAACAGATGCGTGCGCATGCGCTGAACAAGTGCGCCCGCATTTACTACCGGAAATGGTAGCCACGGAAATTACCGATCCGTTACAGAAAAAAACGATCGATAATACAGAATTTTTAATGTTGGCCGTCATAATGTTGTCCATCCACTTATCCGTGATTTATGAGTTGCATTTTCATGTCTGATTTCTGTGGGGATATAATGACCATACAAGTGGGTTTAGATGTGTCACTTGTGCTGTGCAACCCACAAGTAGCAAATATCAGCACAAGTCTGCGCTGTACCCACAGTGCAACCCAGGACTACCCTCCCATGAGAGCGGACAGACGGACGATGGACATTGATCGATCACAATAGCTCACCTTGAGCACTTCGTGCTCAGGTGAGCTAATAAAAATGAGTAAACAGTCTTGCTAATGTATACATTCCTTTGCATTTAACTCTTTACCGAAACAATGGTCAGTGGTCGGAGAAGAATGAGACCTGTCTCTATGAATATCATCAATCCTTGGAAGGACATTGGCTGAGCCAGGGATCAAACCAACAACCCCCTGTTCTCAAATCCTGCACACTACCAACTCGGCTATTACTACTCAACTCTGTGACAGTAAATTCGGTATTTGTTTGGTAAAAATCAGTAAAAAGTCATGCTAATGTTTGCATACTTTTGCATTTAACTCTTTACCGTAAGACAAAATTAAAGACTGAAATAAATATTGTTCAATAGATGAGAATAGTCTTTGCTAGGATAGAAAACATCTATCTGAAACAAGAGGGCCAAGATGGCCCTGGATTGCTCACCTGAATTTTTGAGAGGATCATAGCCATTTTTTTTTTTTGAGATATTGAAACGCTGGACACAAATTCCTTATTTTTGCCTGGCAATTTTCAGAAGGTCACTTGTAAAAGTCATTTCAAAATCCGACCAGCAGTTTCAGAGAAGAAGGATTTTTAAGAATTAATTCATTTCCCTATAGTGGAAGTAGCCCCCATTCACCAGAGCCATGTTTCTTGACGGCTCAAAATTCTGCAAACAATTTTTGCAAAGGGTCACTACATCTTTCATCAGGCAGTGAAATGGCATAAATATCTTTCAGTAAGCCTAGGTGCAGTCTCTCTTAAAACAGAAGGACAAAGTATTAGACAACTTGAACCATAGTACAGTTCTATAAATGTAGACAGCCCATTCTTACTTGTCTATGTAATCTTGTGTATCAGTACCAGAAGGCGTTTTTTCTGCAGAAAATTTTTGACATTGTTCAAATGAACTGAATCGTTGTTTTTATTCTTGATGGTTGTGAAAGCATTGTATCTGTAGATCACCAAGATCTGAATGGATGGTTTCAACTTTTAGTGGGTGCAATGCTGTTTGCTGTATTTCTTGGAAAGGCTTTGCATGAATGCCTCAGAAAAGACAAGATTTAAATGACAACTCTAACATGTTATGAAAAAAATTATATACATGCAATGGATGCTAAAATTAGATTCTTGACTGCGCATAAGGTCTTTGTATTACTTGACCTAGTCATACTTTAAACCAAATTTCAACCTCATTCTCGATAATATTGCAATGAATTTTCTGGCTATACCGCACTGGAATGAAAATGTAGATAATAATGGGCATGCAAGACCTTTTAGACATTATCTTTCGTCAGGCTGGCCAAGTTAAAGAATATTATCAAGTCAAGTATTCTGACCACATTTCATTAACATTGGATCATAATGCAGTCTATATATACAGTTAACATTACTTTTAAAGACATCAAAATTTGATCAACAAATTTGCCCAAAATTTCAAACTACACAAATAACTTGTGGCCATATTTCATGAGCAATGGATGATGATAAATGTGATCTAATTGATGCACATTTTTTTTCAGCCATTTGATCTCCTTGTGAACCAAAGTTGATGCACTTTCAAAATACTAATAGTCCATTGATATTGTGAAAACTTCATAATTTTTTTTACCAATGTACTTAAAATCTGCACCTGTGCATGATTTTCTTTATGTACAATATATTCTTCTCAATCCCTCCTTTCATTTTTTGGCCAGGGAATCCCTCTCAAGGGATTCCCTTGCCTATACGGATCGTAAGCTGCCTTTTCAGACAAAAATGTTGGACGGTGTGTCCACTCTATAACGCTGAGTCCGCCAAAACAACTAGTTTCCCATGTATATACAGAGATTGCTTATCACACGGTGTGAATGCTTTCCTTTCCTCAAAGCTTTCATCTGCAAAATGCCATGGAATTGCAAGGGTATTTACAACCCTTTAATAACTGATGAGTGTGTGTTTTTTATCCCGTTTTTGTCATTAACACTGACCTAGGTGTACCCTAATAAACTTAGCTTTATCCGGCAGTTGTGTATTCCTACGCGCTATATACGGTTAATATCTATAACGCTCTCTCTTGCAATCCGGATCATTCACATTCATGTATGGTGAGAGTAACGAACGACAACTCTGCTCGGAGATTGTCTATAACGTTGTATTGACATTTGAACATAATTATGTGTCACAAAACGCGTTTCCGCTAAAATGCAATTGTAAATAAAGCATACTACATATAGAATATTGGCCTGTGTTATGTTTATCACTTTTTTCTTATGTATATCGACTAAATCTAGGGTACTTCAGCGGAATGCTGGAGAAATCGGCCCCTCGAGAAATCGTCCCAAACTGCTTGGCCCGTGTTACGTTTATCACTCCGGAGAAATCGTCCCCTGGAGATGATTTCTTTGGTGAAATCGTCCCCAAATAAAATCTCAGAAAAATCGACCCCAACATCAAATTTCATCCATATCGTTAATCAAGTTGTCTATAAAAATATTTTTGAAAGTTCATTGTCTTTATTATGTACATTATTAGTTACCTTTATCCAAGAGTTATTTGGCAGCTTTGCCATTGTTTATATTGCCTATTTCACACTGATAGGATGTATTTCACACCTTTTACACCTATTACAAATAGATTACACCTGTGTGATTGTTAAAAATATGTCTTTGATTGACTTTGATTTGAAACCAAATATATGCTTATAATTTTTTTCTGTAGTTGTTCGTCTGTCATTTAATGTTTTTTTTTTTATCTCTCTCTCTACTAGTGTCGTATTACATAACTGTGACCAATACATTTTAGCAGGGGCATCGGTATCTCTGACACACCTATTTCTAGTGTTCACTAGGGCTTGTGTGCATCCGAATATTTTCGGTCCATAACTTCTACAATTGTGGATGGATTTCAAAATAATTTGGCACAATTGACCTCCATCACGAATTTGAAACATCTGTTCAAGTAGGTTCAAAGTCAAGGCCACATAGAAGGACAGTTTTTCGTCCGAACCATAACTCCTACATTTTTGGATAGATTCCTATATAAATTAGCATAATGCATTGTTCGCCATCATGAATAGAAGTTCCCTTTGAAACATTTACTCAGGTCTAGGGTCTAGGTCAAGCTTGAGAGTCATGCATTCGCAAGCTTGACACAAGTTGTCCTTGGACAACGATTATGAACTAGAGCTATCACTCAACGTGATCATACCCCCCACCAGCTCCTTGCCACCAAACAGGTATTTGTCACAGAATGTAGAATGGTTGAGTACAAAAGTAAGAGTTGAACATGAGCGGCAAATTGTCGCAAGGTACTCCCGTCTTACCCCAAGTTGTTAAGCTGGGGCATGCACCGGACCAAATTCAAGTATGAAAAACAACAAAGGGCAATAACTCAAAAATTAAGCAAGCAAGAGTTATAATTCCTGTGCACTGCACTCCCCCTTGACGAGATCTATCCACCAATGAAATTTCATAACCCTAGCTACTATAGTTTTGGAGATACGCTCCGGACAAAATTCAAGTTTTAAAAACAACAAAGGGCAATAACTCAAAAATTATGCAAGCAAGAGTTATAATTCCTGTGCACTGCACTCCCCCTTGGTGAGATCTATCCACCCATGAAATTTCATAACCCTAGCTTGTATAGTTTTGGAGATACGCTCCGGACAAAATTCAAGTACGAAAAAAAACAAAGGGCAATAACTCAAAAATTAAGGGAGCAGGAGTTATGATTCCTATGCACTGTACTCCCCCTTGATGAGATCTATCCACCCATGAAATTTCATAACCTTAGCTAATATAGTTTTGGAGATATTCACCGGACCAAATTCAAGTTATTAAAAACGACAAAGGGCAATAACTCAAAAATTAAGCAAGCAGGAGTTATGATTCCTGTGCACTGCACTCCCCCTTGGTGAGATCTATCCACCCATGAAATTTCAAAACCCTAGCTAGTATAGTTTTGGAGATACGCTCCGGACAAAATTCAAGTATTAAAAACGACAAAGGGCAATAACTCAAAAATTAAGCAAGGAAAAGTTATGATTCTTGTGCACTGCACTCCCCCTTGGTGAGATCTATCCACCCATGAAATTTCATAACCCTAGCTAGTATAGTTTTGGAGATACGCTCCGGACAAAATTCAAGTATAAAAAAAACAACAAAGGGCAATAACTCAAAAATTAAGCTAGCAAGAGTTACGATTCCTGTGCATTGCACTCTCCCTCGATGAGATCTATCCACCCATGAAATTTCATAACCCTAGCTGGTATAGTTTTGGAGATATGCTCCGGACAAAATTCAAGTATGAAAAAGAAATTTGTCCAGAATCATCAAAGGGCCATAACTGCATGAAACCTAAATAAACCATAACCAAAATAGGATATGCACATCTCTGCTTTATACTGAGTTTATTTGTGTAGTTTGAACCAAATCTGTCCAATAGTTGATGAGAAAAAGAGCGGACAAGAAATTTCATGAAAGGGCCATAACTCAAGTGAAAAATCAATGAACCATAACCAACATTTCATATGCACATCTCTGCTTGATACCCAGTCTACCTGTGAAGTTTGAATAAAATTTGTCCAGTAGTTTATGAGAAATAGAGCGGACAAAAAGCTACAGACCGACGGACGGACAGACGGACGGACGGACGGACGGACCGACCGACCGACAAGCTGACTCCTATATACCCCCCAAACAGAGTTTTGGGGGGTATAAGAAGGAATAACGTCTTTTTATGTTATGTAGATATAAGTATCGAAGCTCAAGTCACTGTGACTTGTCCGTAAAATAGGCAAGTAAAATAGGTAAACCGAGCCTAATCGTTTTCCCTAAACAATCCAACCTTTTCACGGTATTTTACTGAGAAAATATTTTGGCTAAAAGAGAATTTGCTTGTAACAACAAATTCCTCCCAATTTCCCAAAAATCTTACTTTTCAATATACACAAAGAACTACTTTGGATTTTCATCTACAACTTCCTTCAAATATAACCAGTTCAAAATTTCGTCGACTTGTGGAGGGTAGAGACAACATGACCAACTGCCATATCACTCCAATCTTAATTATTCATTGCATTTTACATTGATATCTATCTTACATGTATTTTCATTGAAATCAATAAAAACAAGAGATGTTTGTAAAACATGTATGCCCCCCTAATGGCATCCAATGTGATTATAAACTCTTACGTTCAAAATGTAAAAACGAACAAAGGGTAATTACTCAAAAATTATTAATGATAAATTAACAATTCTTGGGCACTGTACTTCCCATTTAAGTGAACTATCAACTTTTAAAGTTTCATGATTTTACCTCACATACTTTTTGAGTTATGCTCCGGAAAAAAAAATAAGTATGAAAATCAACAAAGGGCAGTAATTGCAAAAATATAATGGGCAGAGTTATGGTTCTTGTGCAATGCACTTCTCCTGAATAAGATCTATCCACATATATGGTTTCAAGATGATACCTGAAAAACCTTTTGAGTTATGCTCTGGACAAAAATTAAGTATGAAAATCAACAAAGGGCAAAAGCTCCAAAAATATAATGGGCAGAGTTATGGTTCTTGTGCACTGCACTTCTCCTTAATAAGGTTAATCCACCTATAAGGTTTCAAGGTGATACCTGAAATACTTTTTGAGTTATGCTCCAGACAAAAATTAACTATGAAAATCAACAAAGGGCAATAACTCCAAAAATATGATGGGCAGAGTTATGGTACTTGTGCACTGCACTTCTCCTTAGTATAATCTATCCACCTATGAGGTTTTAGGATAATACCTGAAACACTTTTAGAGTTATGCTCCGGACAAAAATTAAGTATGAAAATCAACAAAGGGCAATAACTCCATAAATATGATGGGCAGAGTTGTTGTTCTTGTGCACTGCACTTCTCCTTAATGAGATCTATCCACCTATGTAGTTTCAAGATGATACCTGAAATACTTTTTGAGTTATGCTCTGGACAAAAATTAACTATGAAAATCAACAAAGGGCAATAACTCCAAAAATATGATAGGCAGAGTTATGGTTCTTGTGCACTGCACTTCTCCTTAATAAGATATTTTCACATATAAGGTTTCAGGATGATACCTGAAATACTTTTAGAGTTATGCAACGGACAAAAATTAAATATTAAAATCAACAAAGGGCAATAACTCCAAAAATATGATGGGCAGAGTTATGGTACTTGTGCACTGCACTTCTCCTTAATGAGATCTATCCACCTTTGAAGTTTCAAGGTGATACCTAAAATACCTTTTGAGTTATGCTCTGGACAAAAATTAAGTATGAAAATCAACAAAGGGCAATAACTCCAAAAATATGATGGGCAGAGTTATGGTTCTTGTACACTGCACTTCTCCTTAATGAGATCTATCCACCTATGTAATTTCAAGATGATACCTGAAATACTTTTTGAGTTATGCTTCGGACAAAAATTAAGTATGAAAATCAACAAAGGGCAATAACTCCAAAAATATGATGAGCAGAGTTGTTGTTATTGTGCACTGCACTTCTCCTTAATGAGATCTATTTACCTATGTAGTTTCAAGATGATACCTTAAATAGTTTTTGAGTTATGCTCCGGACAAAAATTAAGTATGAAAATCAACAAAGGGCAATAACTCCAAAAATATGATGGGCAGAGTTATGGTTCTTGTGCACTGCACTTCTCCTTAATGAGATCTATCCACCTATGAAGTTTCAAGATGATACCTTAAATAGTTTTTGAGTTATGCTCCGGACAAACTTGGTCTACGGACCGACCGACCGACCGACGGACCGACCGACAAGTGCAAAGCAATATACCCCCTTTTCTTCGAAAGGGGGGCATAATAAATATGTTCTTGCGTCATAAATATAAAAAAATAACGTCATTCAGGACTACAAGACATCACATGTCTCAGAAAATTAAGATAACCAAAGTTGGCATTGCACCAATTGAATAGTTCAATTTTGACTTGGGATTGTTACAAGCACGACAAATTACTAAGTATTCTAAGCCGTTATCAAGCACCCCATAACTGTGAGCACATGCCTAGCTCTGGCTTAACTAGTTTCTGGCTGGTGCTTTCTAGTATCAGTTCAAAATTTCCTGTTAAAACCAAGAATTTCAGGGGCTTAGAGGAATCCGCTAGTATCCCTGTCCGTCTACCTCTTTGTATTAATTAAAATTGACCTCTTGTGTTGTTTCATATCCTGAATTTCCTGGCCTTCAGTACTATCAGTACTTTGATTTAAAACCCTTCTCAAGGTTTTGTCTATATATCAAGTTGAAGGTCACTGTAACCTTGACCTTCAATGGATTAATCCACAAATTGATAGGGGTCATCTTCACTCTGAGACAAAAGTCTGTGCAAAATTTGACCAACCTGGTTCAATTCTGTGTCTAGTTATCATCCGGACAATGTTTGGTCTATTTATCAACATGTTGACAGTCTCTGACCTTGTCATTTGACCGATTGCTTTCAAAATCAGTAGGGATAATCTACACTCCAAGATGCATGTCTGTGTCAAATTTGACGGATGTAGGTTAATGTTTAGTTATCATCTGGACAAGGTAAGGTCTGCCGACTGACATTAGCAAAGCAATATACCCCCACTTCATTGAAGGAGGGGGGCAAAATAATGCATGCAAAATTTGGAAGACCAAGGCCATAATCATTTAGATTTTTTTTTTTTCACTTATAAAATAAGTGCAGAAAAATAAGAACCTTTGACTGCCTTAATTCCTCTACTTGCAGTGCTTCTGCTTATTTTCTAAAATTCAGTATTATATTTGTTAATTGAATTGTGAAATAATTAAATTACAATTTGTCAAATAGTTATATTGTAGAAAGGGTAACATTGCGTTAAATTTGCCTGGAACCACATGACCAAAGATTTTTTAAATTTCTTCAGCTTTAATTTCAGCCCAAAACAACTGCAATGATCCTTCTTTCTGTCTTTCTCCTTTCCTATTCATCATTCCTCTTTTCATTTCTCTCCCCAACCTTCTGGTCCCCTCCCTACATGCCCCTCCCCTTCATTTTTCCCATCCCCCAACCTTCCCGCCCCTCCCCTTCATTTTTCCCACCCCCAACCTTCCCTCCCCCAGCTTCCCTTCCCCTCCCTTTACCCCCCTTTCCCTTTGCCCTCCCTTTACCCCCCTGTTCCCTTTACCCTCCCTCCTTACTTTACCTTATTTAACTACACTACCATCCTACACTTTCTCTCTTCCACTTTCTTCCTCCTTTCTCTCCTTCTTTCTCTCTTCCCCTCTCCTCTCTCTCTCCCGTTCTCTCCTCCTTTCTCTTTTCCCCTTTCTTCCTCCTTTCTCCCCCTTTCTCTCTACTCCTTTTTTTCCTTTCTCTCCCCCCCTTTCTTCTTTCTTTCCGTCTCTTCCTCCTTTCTCTCCTCTCCCCCTTTCTTCTTCCTTTCTCTCCCTCCTTCCCCAACCTTCTGGTCCCCTCCCTACATGCCCCTCCCCTTCATTTTTCCCACCCCCAACCTTCCCTCCCCCCAGCTTCCCTTACCCTCCCTTTACCCCCCCTTTCCCTTTACCCCCCCTTCCCTTTACCCTCCCTTCTTACTTTACTTACCTACTCTACCATCCTACACTTTCTCTTTTCCACTTTCCCTTTCTCTCCTTCTTTCTCTCTTCCCACCTCTTCTCTCTCTCCTTTTCTCTCCTCCTTTCTCTTTTCCCCTTTTTTCCTCCTCCCCCTTTCTTCCTCCTTTCTCTCCCTTTCTCTCTTCCCCTTTCTTCCTTCTTCCTCTTCCACTCTCTCCCTCTTTCCCTTTCTTCCTCCTTTCTCTCCTCTCCCCCTTTCTTCCTCCTTTCTCTCCCTCCCTCCCTGTCCCTTCCTACCATACTTCCTTTTCTTCCAAACTTCTTTCCTTCCTTTCTTTTTCTCTCTATCCCTTCCTTCCTTTTTTCACAAACTTCCTTTACTTCCCCCTCTCTCCTTTCTCTCTCTTCCTGTCCTTTCTTCCGTCCTCGCCCTTAACCTACCATAAACCTACTTTCCTATCTACACTATCTTTCCTTACCTACTAAACATACCTATTCACTTACCAACTTGGTCTTTCTACCAGCCTAAGTACTCTAACGACGACCTATCTACTCTGGACTTCTCACTCTACCTGATAAAACTCTACAAACCTACCTACATAACAAACATAACTACCTACCAACTCTTTCTACATACTGACTCTACTTATGTACATATCAACAAACTAACCTACTTACTTTACTACTCTTTTTCTATCCTAACTTCCAACTATACCAATATTCCTACTCTCCTGAGCAACCTACTAAACCCAACCAACCTACAGACTGCCTTCCTACTCTACACTTTCTTCACCATAACTCTACTGACCTATCTTCCTCCTTACTTTTTACACCTTACTTTCTACTTCTACCTTCCCTCTTCATCTACCCCCTAGCCTTTTATTCATTTCTAACCTATTCACCTACTTTACCTACAATATCTTTAATAGTTCCCAAATTAACCTCACTTAACCTACCTACTTACAGTAATCTACCTAGTCTACCCTACACTACTTGCTTACCTACCTAACCATTCTACTCTACATACCTACACTAAAACTACCTTACCTACTCAACTACACTAACTACCTACCCCTCCTAACCCACCCCCTCCCATCCCTCCCAAACCCCACCCCAACCCAACCCACCCTTCCCCGACCCTACCCAACCCACCCCTCCCAAACCCCACCCCACCCCTCCCAAACCCCACCCCACCCCACCCCTCCCAAACCCCACCCCACCCCTCCAAAACCCGACCCTACATAACCCTCAACCACTAAATCAACCTACAATCCAAGATGCTTCCTCCCATTCTAAATCCAACACAACTTAAACCAGCCCAGCTTTTCTAAGAAGAATCCCATTCCCAATGCCCTGATTAGAATAGTGATAGCAATAAATTTACATATTTCAGACAGATAAAGTAAAATGTCATGTGGTTCCAGAATTCTTAGATTGAATAGAAAAAGCTAAGGCTAAAAAATTATAACAATGGTTCTACAATTGCTTGAATGTCTTTGACATTAAAAAAATTCTTAAATTTGAAATTAAAGAAAAGCATAGAATAATATAAAAGTAAAGAAAATCATAGTACAATGTACAAGTATTAACAAGTTAAACAAAGAAATCCATTAAAATGACCTGTGGTTCCAAGCGAATTCACTTCAGCATTGTTATGATTGATGTTGAAAAAAGTGGGTGTGGGCAAGAAACAGGGGCTTGGGCTCTTCATTTTAGCATAACTCTGTTGCAATTATGGCTTGGTATAACTATGATTTCCAATAAACTATCCTAGACTATAACTTTTGTCTTTATGACCCTTTCAGTAATGGTTTAAGCTTGGAAAGAAGTCTGTTTCATTACAAATTGAACTTAAAGTATCAGTACAGGAATCTAGTTACAGCATCTTCTTACTTCCCAGCAACAAGAGACAGAGTTTTAGGATCTAAACTTTTGAGTATGGACAGACAGCAGACATAAACAGACTGTTGGAACAACTTCACATAAAAAAGAAACATTAGAAAACAAGAGGACCATGATGGTCCTATATTGCTCACCTGAGTACTAAGCAGTAAAGGTCTACAATGAAGATAAATACCAAATATCAAAGCTCAAGGTCAAATAATTCTGACAGGGTATGTAACTGTGCAAAATGCATCTTCTACTTTTAGAGATGAAGATATTTTTAAAGTTTTCCTTCTTTCTTCTATGCTTCAAACTTGTGACCCCCGGGGCGGGGCAAGTTTTGACCCCAGGGGCATCATGTGAACAATCTTGGTAGAGGTCCACTAGGAGATGCTACATACCAGATATCAAAGCTCTACACTTTCTAGTTTCAGAAGAAGATTTTTAAACTTTCCTTCTTTGTTCCTATGTTTCAAACTTGTGACCCCCGAGACTGTGCGAGTTTTGACCCCAGGGGCATCATATGAACAATCTTGGTAGAGGTCCACTACGAGATGCTACATACCAAATATCAAAGCTCTGAATTATGCACAAGGAAAACTTTCAGTAATAACAAATTAAGTTTATACCGCACACACACACATACACACACACACACTTCTTAGATAAACCCCCTTTTTTTTTTTTCATTTTTCATCATTTTTCGTTTTTTGTCTTTTATTGAGGTTTTTCATAAAAAATATCAATTTTTATTTCTTTTTCTTTTTTTTTTTTGTAAAATCGTTTAATTTTTTTTTTTAACTTTTTTCTTTTTTTCAATTTTTGATGGTTTTTTTTTTTTTTAAATTTAATTTTTTATCCCATTAGCCCTTCAAAAATCTCTTTTCCACTTTGTTTAAAAATTGCTATATTCTTGATCATATTAATATTCTTAAAAGAAACTTGCTAATACATTCACTCTCACACTGTTTAAATACACATATTTTTTCTTTTCATCCTTTCAGTAAGAGTTTAAGCTTGGAAAGAAGTCAGTTTCATTACAATTGAAAAACTAAAGGCTTATTCTATCTTAAAGGTGGGTATTTAGATTTTTCATGTCACACTTATTTAAAAAAAAACAAACATATTTATCGCTGAAATTTATATTAGCAAACAATACAAATCATCAATAATTAATAATCATGAAATTATCAAAGAAACAATTTTTTTGATGGTACTCCCTTAAAAGGCTGCATAGCCTCTTAAGCTGTTTTTAGATTTCGGGCCAAAAATAAAACAAGAGGGCCAAGATGGCCCTGGATCGCTCACCTGAATTTTTGAGAGGACCATAGCCTTTTTTTTTTTGAGGTATTGAAACACTAGAAATAAAATCCTTATTTTGCCAATCAATTTTTAAAAGGTCACCTGCAAAAGTCCTTTCAAAATCTGACCAGCAGTTTCAGAAAAGAAGAATTTTTAGGAGTTTCTTAATTTCCGTACAGTGCAAGTAGCCCCCATTCACCTGAGCCATGTTTCTTGACCTATAATAATTTTGCAAAAAAATTCTGAAAAGGGTCATTCAAGAAACATTTCTGTAAAATTATTTTCAAATCTGACCAGCCTTTTCAGAGAAGAAGAGTTTTCAAGAATTTCTTCATTTCCCTATAGTTCAACTAGCCTCCATTCACCAGAGCCATCTTTCTTGACAGATCAACATTTTGTGAACAACTGTTGAAAAGGGTCACCCAAGGAATATCCCTGTGAAATTATTTCAAAATCTGACAAGTGGTTGCAGAGAAGAAGAATATTCAAGAATTTCTTCATTTCCATATAGTGAAGTAAGCCCCCATTCACCAGAACCATGTTTCTTGACTAATCCAAATTTCATGAACAGTTTTTGAAAAGGGTCTCCCAAGGAACATCTCTGTGAAATTATTTCAAAATCTGACCAGCCGTTCTAGAGAAGAATAACTTTTAAGAATTTCATTTCCCTATAGTGCAAATAGCCCCCATTCACCAGAGCCATGTTTCTTGACAAATCAAAATTTCACAAACACTTTTTGAAAAGGGTCATCCAAGGAACATCTCTGTGAAATTATTTCAAAATCTGACCAGCAGTTTCAGAGATGAAGGATTTTTAAGAATTTCTTCATTTCCCTATAGTGGAAGTAGCCCCCATTCACCAAAGCCATGTTTCTTGATGGCTCAAAATTCTGCAAACAGTTTTTGAAAAGGGTCACTACATCTTTCATCAGGCAGTGAAATGGCATAAATATCTTTCAGTAAGCCTAGGTGTAGTCTTCCTTAAAACAGAAGGACAAAGTATTAGACAACTTGAACCGTAGTACAGTTCTATAAATGTAGACAGCCCATTCTTACATGTCTATGTAATCTTGTGTATCAGTACCAGAAGGCACTTCTTCTGCAGAAAATTTTTGACATTGTTCAAATGAACTGAATCATTGTTTTATTCTTGATGGTTGTGAAAGCATTGTATCAGTAGATCACCAAGATCTGAATGGATGGTTTCAACTTTTAGTGGGTGCAGTGCTGTGTTTGCTGTATTTCCTGGAAAGGCTTTATATGAATGCCTCAGAAAAGACAAGATTTAAATGACAACTCTAACATGTTATGAAAAAAATTATATACAGGCAATGGATGCTAAAATTAGATTCTTGACTGCGCATAAGGTCTTTGTTTTACTTGACCTAGTCATACTTTAAACCAAATTTCAACCTCATTCTCGATAATATTGCAATTACTTTTCTGGCTATACCGCACTGGAATGAAAATGTAGATAATATTGGGCATGTAAGACCTTTTAGACATTATCTTCCGTCAGGCTGGCCAAGTTAAACAATATCATCAAGTCAAGTATTCTGACCACATTTCATTAAAATTGGATCATAATGGAGTCTATATATACAGTTAACATTACTTTTAAAGACATTGGCACAGTTAATAAACTGATATCAAAATGCGCTTCCCCAGTGATACAAGAATAAAATGCTGGAACCACAAGTTTAGCCACATAATTATGATGATTTTTTGGACTCTTTTTTTTTTAGCAAATGGCTCAAATTGCAAATGGCAGCGCCGGCCTTGAATCATCTAGTGGTCACTGTGACCTTGACCTTTCATGTATTTACCTTAAAATCAATTGGAATCATTTACACTCCAAGATGAAAATCTACAGAATTTGAAGGGCCTATGTCAATTCTTGGTGCAGTTATCATCTAAACAAGGTTTTGTCTATATATCAAGTTGAAGGTCACTGTAACCTTGACCTTCAATGGATTAATCCACAAATTGATAGGGGTCATCTTCACTCTGAGACAAAAGTCTTTTCAAAATTTGACCAACCTGGGTCAATTCTGTGTCTAGTTATCATCCGGACAATGTTTGGTCTATTTATCAACATGCTGACAGTCTCTGTGACCTTGTCATTTGACCGATTGCTTTCAAAATCAATAGGGATCATCTAGACTCCAAGATGCATGTTTGTGTCAAATTTGACGGATGTAGGTTAATTTAATGTTTAGTTATCATCTGGACAGGGTAAGGTCTGCCGACTGATAGACTGAAATTAGCAAAGCAATATACCCCCACTTCATTGAAGGAGGGGGGCAAAATAAATGCATACAAAATTTGGAAGACCAAGGCCACAATCATTTAGATTTTTTTTTTTTCACTGATAGAATAAGTGCAGAAAAATAAGAGCCTTTGACTGCCTTAATTCCTCTACTTGCAGTGATTCTGCTGATTTTCTAGCATTCAGTATTATAATTGTTAATTGAATTGTGAAATAATTAAAATTACAATTTGTCAAATAGTTATATTGTAGAAAGGGTAACATTGTGTTAAATTTGCCTGGAACCACATGACCAAAGATTTTTTAAATTTCTTCAGCTTTAATTTCAGCCCAAAACAACTGCACTGTTCCCTTCTTTCTGTCTTTGTCCTTCCCTATGCCTTTCATCATTCCTCTTTTCATTTCTCTCCCCAACCTTCTGGTCCCCTCCCTACATGCCCCTCCCCTTCATTTTTCCCACCCCCAACCTTCCCTCCCCCAACTTCCCATCCCCAAACTTCCCTTCCCCTCCCTTTACCCCCCCCTTCCCTTTGCCCTCCCTTTAACCCCCTTCCCTTTACCCCCCCTCCTTACTTTACCTTATTTAACTACTCTACCATCCTACACTTTTTCTCTTCCACTTTCTTCCTCCTTTCTCTCCTTCTTTCTCTCTTCTCTCTCTCCCTTTCTCTGCTCCTTTCTCTTTTCACCTTTCTTCCTCCTTTCTCCCCCTTTCTTCCTCCTTTCTCTCCTCCTTTCTCTCTTCCCCTTTTTCTCCTCCTTTCTCTCCCTTTCTCTCGTCCCCTTTCTTCATTCTTTCTCTTCCACTCTCTCCCTCTTTCCCTTTCTTCCTCCTTTCTCTCCTCTCCCCCTTTCTTCTTCCTTTCTCTCCCTCCCTCCCCAACCTTCTGGTGGTCCCCTCCCTACATGCCCCTCCCCTTCATTTTTCCCACCCCCAACCTTCCCTCCCCAACTTCCCTGCCCCCAGCTTCCCTCCCCTTCCCTTTACCCCCCCTTCCCTTTACCCTCCCTCCTTACTTCACCTTATTTAACTACTCTACCATCCTACACTTTCTCTCTTTTTCCCTTTTTTTCTCCTTTCTCCCCCTTTCTTCCTCCTTTCTCTCTTCTCCTTTTTTTCTCCTTTCTCACCCTTTCTCTCTCACCCTTTCTTCCTTCTTTCTCTTCCACTTTCTCCCTCTTCCCCTTTCTTCCTCCTTTCTCTTCCACTCTCTCCCTCTTTCCCTTTCTTCCTCCCTTCTGTCCTCTCCCCCTTTCTTCTTCCTTTCTCTCTCTCCCTCCCTCCCTATCCCTTCCTACCATACTTCCTTTCTTCCAAACTTCTTTCCTTCCTTTCTTTTTCTCTCTATCCCTTCCTTTCTTTTTTCACAAACTTCCTTTACTTCCCCCCTCTCTCCTTTCTCTCTCTCTCTTATTCATTCTCTCTATCCCCATACTTCCTTTTTTCTTCCATTCTTCCTCTTCTGTCCTTTCTTCCGTCCTCGCCCTTAACCTACCATAACCCTACTTTCCTATCTACACTATCTTTCCTTACCTACTAAACATACCTATTCACGTACCAACTTCGTCTTTCTACCAGCTTAAGTACTCTAACGACCTATCTACTCTGGACTTCTCACTCTACCTGATAAAACTCTACAAACCTACCTACATTACAAACATAACTACCTATCAACTCTTTCTACATACTGACTCTACTTATGTACATATCAACAAACTAACCTACTTACTTTACTACCCTTTTTTCTATCCTAACTTCCAACTATACCAATATTCCTACTCTCCTGAGCAACCTACTTAACCCAACCAACCTACAGACTGCCTTCCTACTCTACACTTTCTTCACCATAACTCTACTGACCTATCTTCCTCCTTACTTTTAACACCTTACCTTCTACTTCTACCTTCCCTCTTCATCTACCCCCTAGCCTTTTATTCATTTCTATCCTATTCACCTACTATACCTACAATATTTTTACCAAATTAACCTCAATTTACTTTCAAAATTACATTACTCAAACTATCTAGCTTAGCCACTACTTAAATACTTAATCCACCAACTTAACCTACCTACTTACAGTAATCTACCTAGTCTGCCCTACACTACTTGTTTACCTAACAATACTACTCTACATACCTACACTACTTAAATATTTAATCTACGAACTTAACCTACCTAATAACAGTAATCTACCTAGTCTATACTACACTACTTGCTTGCCTAACAATTCTACTCTACATAGCTACACTAAAACTACCTTACCTACTCAACTACACTAACTACCTACCCCTCCTAACCTACCCCCTCCCATCCCTCCCCAACCCCAACCAACCCACCCCTCCCCGACCCCACCCAACCCACCCCTCCCCTCCCCGACCCCACCCAACCCACCCCTCCCCTCCCCGACCCCACCCAACCCACCCCTCTCCTCCCCGACCCCACCCCACCCAAACCTCCATAACCCGCAACCACTAAATCAACCTACAATCCAAGATGCTTCCTCCCATTATAAATCCAACACAAGTTAAACCAGCCAAGCTTTTCTAAGAAGAATCCCCTTCCCAATGCCCTGATTAGAATAGTGATAGCAATAAATTTACATATTCAGACAGATAAAGTAAAATGTCATGTGGTTCCAGAATTCTTAGATTGAATAGAGAAATGCTTGAATGTCTTTGACATTAAAAAAATTCTTAAATTTGAAATTAAAGAAAAGCATAGAATAATGTAAAAGTAAAGAAAATCCCCCCCCCCCCCCCCCAGTACAATGTTCAAGTTAAAGAAATCCATTAAAATGACCTGTGGTTCCAAGCGAATTCACTTCAGCATTGTTATGATCGATGTTGAAAAATGTGGGTGTGGGCAAGAAACAAGGGCTTGGGCTCTTCATTTGTAGCATAACTCTGTTGCAATTATGGCTTGGTATAACTATGATTTCCAATAAACTATCCTAGACTATAACTCTTGTCTTTATGACCCTTTCAGTAATGGTTTAAGCTTGGAAAGAAGTCTGTTTCATTACAAATTGAACTTAAAGTATCAGTAAAGGAATATAGTTACAGCATCTTCTTACTTCCCAGCAACAAGAGATGGAGTTTTAGGATCTAAACTTTTGAGTATGGACAGACAGCAGACATAAACAGATTGTTGGAACAACTTCACATAAAAAAAGAAACATTAGAAAACAAGAGGACCATGATGGTCATATATTGCTCACCTGAGTACTAAGCAGTAAAGGTCTACAATGAAGATAAATACCAAATATCAAAGCTCAAGGTCAAATAATTCTGACAGGGTATGTAACTGTGCAAAATGCATCTTCTACTTTTAGAGATGATGATTTTTAAAGTTTTCCGTCTTTGTTCTATGTTTCAAACTTGTGGCCCCCGGGGCGGGGCAAGTTTTGACCCCAGGAGCATCATGTGAACAATCTTGGTAGAGGTCCACTAGGAGATGCTACATACCAAATATCAAAGTTCTACATTTTCTAGTTTCAGAGAAGAAGATTTTTAAAATTTTCCTTCTTTGTTCCTATGTTTCAAACTTGTAACCCCCAGGACGGGCGAGTTTTGACCCCAGGGGCATCATATGAACAATCTTGGTAGAGGTCCACTACGAGATGCTACATACCAAATATCAAAGCTCTGCACCTTCTATTTTCAGAGAGGAAGATTTTTAAAGTTTTCCTTCTTTGTTCCTTCTTTGAAATCTTCTGAATTATGCACAAGGAAAACTTTCAGTAATAATAAATTAAGTTTATACCGCACACACACTTCTTAGATAAGCCCTTTTTTTTTCTCTCATTTTTCATCATTTTTCCTTTTTTTTTTGTCTTTTATTGAGGTTTTTCATAAAAAATATCAATTTTTATTTCTTTTTCTTTTTTTTTGTGTGTAAAATTGTTTAATTTTTTTTAAACTTTTTTCTTTTTTTCAATTTTTTATGTTTTTTTTTTTTTATTTTAATTATTTAATTTTTTTTCCCATTTGTCCTTCAAAAATCTCTTTTCCACTTTGTTTAAAAATTGCTATATTCTTGATCATATTAATATTCTTAAAAGAAACTTGCTAATACATTCACTCTCACACTGTTTAAATACACATATTTTTTCTTTTCATCCTTTCAGTAAGAATTTAAGCTTGGAAAGAAGTCAGTTTCATTACAAATGAAAAACTAAAGGCTTATTCTATCTTAAAGGTGGGTATTTAGATTTTTCATGTCACACTTATTTAAAAAAAAAAAAACATATTTATCGCTAAAATTTATATTAGCAAACAATACAAATCATCAATAATTAAGAATCATGAAATTATCAAAGAAACAATTTTTTTGATGATACTCCCTTAAAAGGCTGCATAGCCTCTTAAGCTGTTTTTAGATTTCGGGCCAAAAATAAAACAAGAGGGCCAAGATGGCCCTGGATCGCTCACCTGAATTTGTGAGAGGACCATAGCCTTTTTTTTTTTTTTTGAGGTATTGAAACACTAGAAATAAAATCCTTATTTTGCCAATCAATTTTTAAAAGGTCACCTGCAAAAGTCCTTTCAAAATCTGACCAGCAGTTTCAGAAAAGAAGAATTTTTAGGAGTTTCTTAATTTCCGTACAGTGCAAGTAGCCCCCATTCACCTGAGCCATGTTTCTTGACCTATCATAAGTTCACAAAAAAATTCTGAAAAGGGTCATTCAAGGAACATTTCTCTGTAAAATTATTTTCAAATCTGACCAGCCTTTTCAGAGAAGAAGAGTTTTCAAGAATTTCTTCATTTCCTTTCATTCACCAGAGCCATCTTTCTTGACAGATCAACATTTTGCGAACAACTGTTGAAAAGGGCCACCCAAGGAATATCCCTGTGAAATTATTTCAAAATCTGACAAGTGGTTGCAGAGAAGAAGAATATTCAAGAATTTCTTCATTTCCATATAGTGAAGTAAGCCCCCATTCACCAGAGCCATGTTTCTTGACTAATCCAAATTTCATGAACAGTTTTTAAAAAGGGTCACCAAAGGAACATCTCTGTGCAATTATTTCAAAATCTGACCAGCCGTTCTAGAGAAGAATAACTTCTAAGAATTTCTTCATTTCCCTATAGTGCAAATAGCCCCCATTCACCAGAGTCGTGTTTCTTGACAAATCAAAATTTCACAAACACTTTTTGAAAAGGGTCATCCAAGGAACATCTGTGAAATTATTTCAAAATCTGACCAGCAGTTTCAGAGATGAAGGATTTTTAAGAATTTCTTCATTTCCCTATAGTGGAAGTAGCCCCCATTCACCAAAGCCATGTTTCTTGACGGCTCGAAATTCTGCAAACAATTTTTGAAAAGGGTCACTACATCTTTCATCAGGCAGTGAAATGGCATAAATATCTTTCAGTAAGCCTAGGTGTAGTCTCTCTTAAAACAGAAGGACAAAGTATTAGACAACTTGAACCGTAGTACAGTTCTATAAATGTAGACAGCCCATTCTTACATGTCTATGTAATCTTGTGTATCAGTACCAGAAGACACTTCTTCTGCAGAAAATATTTGACATTGTTCAAATGAACTGAATCATTGTTTTTATTCTTGATGGTTGTGAAAGCATTGTATCTGTAGATCACCAAGATCTGAATGGATGGTTTCAACTTTTAGTGGGTGCAGTGCTGTGTTTGCTGTATTTCTTGGAAAGGCTTTGCATGAATGCCTCAGAAAAGACAAGATTTAAATGACAACTCTAACATGTTATAAAAAAAATTATATACATGCAATGGATGCTAAAATTAGATTCTTGACTGCGCATAAGGTCTTTGTATTACTTGACCTAGTCATACTTTCAACCAAATTTCAACCTCATTCTCGATAATATTGCAATGACTTTTCTGGCTATGGAATGAAAATGTAGATAATATTGGGCATGTAAGACCTTTTAGACGTTATCTTCCGTCAGGCTGGCCAAGTTAAACAATATCATCAAGTCAAGTATTCTGACCACATTTCATTAACATTGGATCATAATGGTGTCTATATATACAGTTAACATTACTTTTAAAGACACTGGCACAGTTAATAAACTGATATCAAAATGCGCTTCCCCAGTGATACAAGAATAAAATGCTGGAACCACAAGTTTAGCCACATATGATGATTTTTGGGCCCCTTTTTTTAGCAAATGGCTCAAATTGCAAATGGCAGCGCCGGCCTTGAATCATCTAGTGGTCACTGTGACCTTGACCTTTCATGTATATACCTTAAAATCAATTGGAATCATTTACACTCCAAGATGAAAATCTACAGAATTTGAAGGGCCTATGTCAATTCTTGGTGTAGTTATCATCTAAACAAGGTTTTGTCTATATATCAAGTTGAAGGCCACTGTAACCTTGACCTTCAATGGATTAGGGGTCATCTTCACTCTGAGACAAAAGTCTGTGCAAAATTTGACCAACCTGGGTCAATTCTGTGTCTAGTTATCATCCGGACAATGTTTGGTCTATTTAACAATATGCTGACAGTCTCTGACCTTTTTGTCATTTGACCGATTGCTTTCAAAATCAACTACACTCCAAGATGCATGTTTGTGTCAAATTTGACGGATGTAGGTTAATTTAATGTTTAGTTATCATCTGGACAGGGTAAGGTCTGCCGACTGATAGACTGAAATTAGAAAAGCAATATACCCCCACTTCATTGAAGGATGGGGGGGCAAAATAATGCATACAAAATTTGGAAGACCAAGGCCACAATCATTTAGATTTTTTTTTTTTCACTGATAGAATAAGTGCAGAAAAATAAGAGCCTTTGACTGCCTTAATTCCTCTACTTGCAATGATTCTGCTGATTTTCTAGCATTCAGTATTATAATTGTTAATTGAATTGTGAAATAATTAAAATTACAATTTGTCAAATAGTTATTTTGTAGAAAGGGTAACATTGTGTTAAATTTGCCTGGAACCACATGACCAAAGATTTTTTAAATTTCTTCAGCTTAAATTTCAGCCCAAAACAACTGCACTGATCCCTTCTTTCTGTCTTTGTCCTTCCCTATGCCTTTCATCATTCCTCTTTTCATTTCTCTCCCCAACCTTCTGCTCCCCTCCCTACATGCCCCTACCCTTCATTTTTCCCACCCCCAACCTTCCCTCCCCCAACTTCCCATCCCCAAGCTTCCCTTCCCCTCCCTTTACCCCCCCCTTCCCTTTACCCTCCCTCCTTACTTTACCTTATTTAACTACTCTACCATCCTACACTTTCTCTCTTACACTTTCTTCCTCCTTTCTCTCCCTTTCTCTCCTTCTTTCTCTCTTCCCCTCTCTTCTCTCTCTCCCTTTCTCTCCTCCTTTCTCCCCCTTTCTTCCTCCTTTCTCTCCTCCTTTCTCTCTTCCCCTTTTTTTCCTCCTTTCTCTCCCTTTCTCTCTTCCCTTTCTTCATTCTTTCTCTTCCATTCTCTCCCTCTTTTCCTTTCTTCCTCCTTTCTCTCCTCTCCCCCTTTCTTCTTCCTTTCTCTCCCTCCCTCCCCAACCTTCCGGTGGTCCCCTACCTATATGCCCCTCCCCTTCATTTTTCCCACCCCCAACAGCTTCCCTCCCCCAACTTCCCTCCCCCCAGCTTCCCTTCCCTTTACCCCCTTCCCTTTACCCTCCCTCCTTACTTCACCTTATTTACTACTCTACCATCCTACACTTTCTCTCTTTTTCCCTTTTTTCCTCCTTTCTCCCTCTTTCTTCCTCCTTTCTCTCTTCTCCTTTTTTTCTCCTTTCTCTCCCACCCTTTCTTCCTTCTTTCTCTTCCACTCTCTCCCTCTTCCCCTTTCTTCCTTCTTTCTCTTCCACTCTCTCCCTCTTACCCTTTCTTCCTCCCTTCTCTCCTCTCCCCCTTTCTTCTTCCTTTCTCTCCCTCCCTATCCCTTCCTACCATACTTCCTTTCTTCCAAACTTCTTTCCTTCCTTTCTTTTTCTCTCTATCCCTTCCTTTTTTCACAAACTTCCTTTACTTCCCCCCTCTCTCCTTTCTCTCTCTTATTCATTCTCTCTATCCCCGTACTTCCTTTTTTCTTCCATTCTTCCTCTCCTGTCCTTTCTTCCGTCCTCGCCCTTAACCTACCATAAACCTACTTTCCTATCTACACTATCTTTCCTTACCTACTAAACATACCTATTCACTTACCAACTTGGTCTTTCTACCAGCCTAAGTACTCTAACGACCTATCTACTCTGGACTTCTCACTCTACCTGATAAAACTCTACAAACCTACCTACATTACAAACATAACTACCTACCAACTCTTTCTACATACTGACTCTACTTATGTACATATCAACAAACTAACCTACTTACTTTACTACCCTTTTTTCTATCCTAACTTCCAACTATACCAATATTCCTACTCTCCTGAGCAACCTACTTAACCCAACCAACCTACAGACTGCCTTCCTACTCTACACTTTCCTCACCATAGCTCTACTGACCTATCTTCTACCTATCAACTACCCTTTTTCTATCCTAACTTCCAACTATACCAATATTCCTACTCTCCTGAGCAACCTACTTAACCCAACCAACCTACAGACTGCCTTCCTACTCTACACTTTCTTCTACATAGCTCTATTGACCTATCTTCCTCCTTACTTTACACCTTACCTTCTACTTCTACCTTCCCTCTTCATCTACCCCCTAGCCTTTTATTCATTTCTATCCTATTCACCTACTATACCTACAATATCTTTAATAGTTCCCAAATTAACCTCACTTTACTTTCAAAATTACATTACTCAAACTATCTAGCTTAGCCACTACTTAAATACTTAATCTACCAACTTAACCTACCTACTTACAGTAATCTACCTAGTCTGCCCCACACTACTTGCTTACCTAACAATACTACTCTACATACCTGCACTACTTAAATATTTAATCTACAAACTTAATCTACCTACTATCAGTAATCTACCTAGTCTATCCTACACTGCTTGCTTACCTTATAATTCTACTCTACATACCTACACTAAAACTACCATACCTACTCAACTACACTAACTACCTACCCCTCCTAACCCATCCCCCTCCCATCCCTCCCAAACCCCACCCCAACCCACCCCTCCCCGACCCCACCCCACCCCTCCCAAATCCGACCCTCCATAACCCGCAACCACTAAATCAACCTACAATCCAAGATGCTTTCTCCCATTCTCAATCCAACACAACTTAAACCAGCCCAGCTTTTCTAAGAATCCCACTCCCAATGCCCTGATTAGAATAGTGATAGCAATAAATTTACATATTCAGACAGATAAAGTAAAATGTCATGTGGTTCCAGAATTCTTAGATTGAATAGAGAAAGCTAAGGCTAAAAAATTATAACAACGGTTCTACAACTGCTTGAATGTCTTTGACATTAAAAAAATTCTTAAATTTGAAATTAAAGAAAAGCATAGAATAATATAAAAGTAAAGAAAATCATAGTACAATGTACAAGTATTAACAAGTTAAACAAATCCATTAAAATGACCTGTGGTTCCAAGCGAATTCACTTCAGCATTGTTATGATCGATGTTAAAAAAAGTGGGTGTGGGCAAGAAACAGGGGCGTGGGCTCTTCATTTGTAGCATAACTCTGTTGCAATTATGGCTTGGTATAACTATGATTTCCAATTAACTATCCTAGACTATAACTCTTGTCTTTATGACCCTTTCAGTAATGGTTTAAGCTTGGAAAGAAGTCAGTTTCATTACAAATTGAACTTAAAGTATCAGTACAGGAATCTAGTTACAGCATCTTCTTACTTCCCAGCAACAAGAGATGTAGTTTTAGGATCTAAACTTTTGAGTATGGACAGACAGCAGACTTAAACAGATTGTTGGAACAACTTCACATAAAAAAGAAACATTAGAAAACAAGAGGACCATGATGGTCCTATATTGCTCACCTGAGTACTAAGCAGTAAAGGTCTACAATGAAGATAAATACCAAATATCAAAGCTCAAGGTCAAATAATTCTGACAGGGTATGTAACTGTGCAAAATGCATCTTCTACTTTTAGAGATGAAGATTTTTAAAGTTTTCCTTCTTTGTTCTATGTTTCAAACTTGTGACCCCCGGGGCAAGGCAAGTTTTGACCCCAGGGGCATCACGTGAACAACCTTGGTAGAGGTCCACTAGGAGATGCTACATACCAAATATCAAAGCTCTACACTTTCTAGTTTCAGAGAAGAAGATTTTTAAAGTTTTCCTTTTTTGTTCCTATGTTTCAAACTTGTGACCCCCGGGACGGTTAGAGTTTTGACCACAGGGGCATCATATGAACAATCTTGGTAGAGGTCCACTACGAGATGCTACATACCAAATATCAAAGCTCTGCACCTTCTAGTTTCAGAGAGGAAGATTTTTAAAGTTTTCCTTTTTTGTTCCTTCTTTGAAATCTCCTGAATTATGCACAAGGAAAACTTTCAGTAATAATAAATTAAATTTATACCGCACACACACACACACACACTTCTTAGATAAACCCTTTTTCTTTCATTTTTCATCATATTTCCTTTATTTTTGTCTTTTATTGAGGTTTTTCATAAAAAATATCAATTTTTATTTCTTTTTCTTTTTTTTTTTGTAAAATCGTTTAATTTTTTTTTTTAACTTTTTTCTTTTTTTCAATTTTTAATGTTTTTTTTTTATTGTTATTATTTAATTTTTTTTCCCATTTGTCCTTCAAAAATCTCTTTTCCACTTTGTTTAAAAATTGCTATATTCTTGATCATATTAATATTCTTAAAAGAAACTTGCTAATACATTCACTCTCACACTGTTTAAATACACATATTTTTTCTTTTCATCCTTTCAGTAAGAGTTTAAGCTTGGAAAGAAGTCAGTTTCATTACAAATGAAAAACTAAAAGCTTATTCTATCTTAAAGGTGGGTATTTAGATTTTTCATGTCACACTTATTTAAAAAAAAAAACATATTTATCGCTGAAATTTATATTAGCAAACAATACAAATCATCAATAATTAAGAATCATGAAATTATCAAAGAAACAATTTTTTTGATGGTACTCCCTTAAAAGGCTGCATAGCCTCTTAAGCTGTTTTTAGATTTCGGGCCAAAAATAAAACAAGAGGGCCAAGATGGCCCTGGATCGCTCACCTGAATTTTTGAGAGGACCATAGCCTTTTTTTTTTTTGAGGTATTGAAACACTAGAAATAAAATCCTTATTTTGCCAATCAATTTTTAAAAGGTCACCTGCAAAAGTCCTTTCAAAATCTGACCAGCAGTTTCAGAAAAGAAGAATTTTTAGGAGTTTCTTAATTTCCGTACAGTGCAAGTAGCCCCCATTCACTCGAGCCATGTTTCTTGACCTATCATAATTTCGCAAACAATTTCTGAAAAGGGTCATTCAAGGAACATTTCTGTAAAATTATTTTCAAATCTGACCAGCCGTTTTAGAGAAGAAGAGTTTTCAAGAATTTCTTCATTTCCCTATAGTTCAAGTAGCCCCCATTCACCAGAGCCATCTTTCTTGACAGATCAACATTTTGCGAACAACTGTTGAAAAGGGTCACCCAAGGAATATCCCTGTGAAATTATTTCAAAATCTGACAAGTGGTTGCAGAGAAGAAGAATATTCAAGAATTTCTTCATTTCCATATAGTGAAGTAGGCCCCCATTCACCAGAGCCATGTTTCCTGACTAATCCAAATTTCATGAACAGTTTTTGAAAAGGGTCTCCCAAGGAACATCTCTGTGAAATTATTTCAAAATCTGACCAGCCGTTCTAGAGAAGAATAACTTTTAAGAATTTCTTCATTTCCCTATAGTGCAAATAGCCCCCATTCACCAGAGCCATGTTTCTTGACAAATCAAAATTTCACAAACACTTTTTGAAAAGGGTCATCCAAGGAACATCTGTGAAATTATTTCAAAATCTGACCAGCAGTTTCAGAGATGAAGGATTTTTAAGAATTTCTTCATTTCCCTATAGTGGAAGTAGCCCCCATTCACCAGAGCCATGTTTCTTGACGGCTCAAAATTCTGCAAACAATTTTTGAAAAGGGTCACTACATCTTTCATCAGGCAGTGAAATGGCATAAATATCTTTCAGTAAGCCTAGGTGTAGTCTCTCTTAAAACAGAAGGACAAAGTATTAGACAACTTGAACCGTAGTACAGTTCTATAAATGTAGACAGCCCATTCTTACATGTCTATGTAATCTTGTGTATCAGTACCAGAAGGCATTTTTTCTGCAGAAAATATTTGACATTGTTCAAATGAACTGAATCATTGTTTTTATTCTTGATGGTTGTGAAAGCATTGTATCTGTAAATCACCAAGATCTGAATGGATGGTTTCAACTTTTAGTGGGTGCAGTGCTGTGTTTGCTGTATTTCTTGGAAAGGCTTTGCATGAATGCCTCAGAAAAGACAAGATTTAAATGACAACTCTAACATGTTATGAAAAAAATTATATACAGCCAATGGATGCTAAAATTAGATTCTTGACTGCGCATAAGGTCTTTGTATTACATAGTCATACTTTAAACCAAATTTCAACCTCATTCTCGATAATATTGCAGTGACTTTTCCGGCTATACCTCACTGGAATGAAAATGTAGATAATATCTGGCATGTAAGACCTTTTAGACATTATCTTTCATCAGGCTGGCCAAGTTAAAGAAAATCATCAAGTCAAGTATTCTGACCACATTTCATTAACATTGGATCATAATGGAATCTATATATACAGTTAACATTACTTTTAAAGACATTGGCACAGTTAATAAACTGATATCAAAATGCGCTTCCCCAGTGATACAAGAATAAAATGCTGGAACCACAAGTTTAGCCACATATGATGATTTTTTGGACACTTTTCTTTTAGCAAATGGCTCAAATTGCAAATGGCAGCGCCAGCCTTGAATCATCTAGTGGTCACTGTGACCTTGACCTTTCATGTATTTACCTTAAAATCAATTGGAATCATTTACACTCCAAGATGAAAATCTACAGAATTTGAAGGGCCTATGTCAATTCTTGGTGTAGTTTTTATCTAAACAAGGTTTTGTCTATAAATCAAGTTGAAGGCCACTGTAAGCTTGACCTTCAATGGATTAATCCACAAATTGATAGGGGTCATCTTCACTCTGCGACCAAAGTCTTTGCAAAATTTGACCAACCTGGGTCAATTCTGTGTCTAGTTATCATCCGGACAATGTTTGGTCTATTTATCAACATGCTGACAGTCTCTGTGACCTTGTCATTTGACCGATTGCTTTCAAAATCAATAGGAATCATCTACACTCCAAGATGCATTTCTGTGTCAAATTTGACGGATGTAGGTTAATTTAATGTTTAGTTATCATCTGGACAGGGTATGGTCTGCCGACTGATAGACTGAAATTAGCAAAGCAATATACCCCCACTTCATTGAAGGAGGGGGGCAAAATAATGCATACAAAATTTGGAAGACCAAGGCCACAATCATTTAGATTTTTTTTTCACTGATAGAATAAGTGCAGAAAAATAGCCTTTGACTGCCTTAATTCCTGTAGTTGCAGTGATTCTGCTGATTTTCTAGCATTCAGTAATATAATTGTTAATTGAAGTGTGAAAAAATTAAATTACAATTTGTCAAATAGTTATATTGTAGAAAGGGTAACATTGTGTTAAATTTGCCTGGAACCACATGACCAAAGATTTTTTAAATTTCTTCAGCTTAAATTTCAGCCCAAAACAACTGCACTGATCCCTTCTTTCTGTCTTTGTCCTTCCCTATGCCTTTCATCATTCCTCTTTTCATTTCTTTCCCCAACCTTCTGCTCCCTACATGTCCCTCCCCTTCATTTTTCCCACCCCCAACCTTCCCTCCCCCAACTTCCCATCCCCAAGCTTCCCTTCCCCTCCCTTTACCCCCCCTCCCTTTACCCTCCCTCCTTACTTTACCTTATTTAACTACTCTACCATCCTACACTTTCTCTCTTCCACCTTCTTCCCCCTTTCTCTCCCTTTCTCTCCTTCTTTCTCTCTTCCCCTCTCTTCTCTCTCTCCATTTCTCTCCTCCTTTCTCTTTTCCCCTTTCTTCCTCCTTTCTCTCCTCCTTTCTCTCTTCCCCTTTTTTTTCCTCCTTTCTCTCCCTTTCTCTCTTCCCCTTTCTTCATTCTTTCTCTTCCATTTTCTCCCTCTTTCCCTTTCTTCCTCCTTTCTCTCCTCTCCCCCTTTCTTCTTCCTTTCTCTCCCTCCCTCCCCAAACTTCTGGTGGTCCCCTCCCTACATGCCCCTCCCCTTCATTTTTCCCACCCCCAACAGCTTCCCTTCCCTTCCCTTTACCCCCCCCCCCTCTTCCCTTTACCCCCTTCCCTTTACCCTCCCTCCTTAATTCACCTTATTTAACTACTCTACCATCCTACACTTTCTCTCTTTTTCCCTTTTTTCCTCCTTTCTTCCTCCTTTCTCTCTTCTCCATTTTTTCTCCTTTCTCTCCCTTTCTCTCTCACCCTTTCTTCCTTCTTTCTCTTCCACTCTCTCCCTCTTCCCCTTTCTTCCTTCTTTCTCTTCCACTCTCTCCCTCTTTCCCTTTCTTCCTCCTTTCTCTCCTCTCCCCCTTTCTTCTTCCTTTCTCTCTCTCCCTCCCTCCCTATCCCTCCCTACCATACTTCCTTTCTTCCAAACTTCTTTCCTTCCTTTCTTTTTCTCTCTATCCCTTCCTTTCTTTTTTCACAAACTTCCTTTACTTCCCCCCTCTCTCCTTACTCTCTCTTATTCATTCTCTCTATCCCCGTACATCCTTTTTTCTTCCATTCTTCCTCTCCTGTCCTTTCTTCCGTCCTCGCCCTTAACCTACCAATAACCTACTTTCCTATCTACACTATCTTTCCTTACCTACTAAACCTACCTTTTCACTTACCAACTTGGTCTTTCTACCAGCCTAAGTACTCTAACGATATATCTACTCTAGACTTCTCACTCTACCTGATAAAACTCTACAAACCTACCTACATTACAAACATAACTACCTACCAACTCTTTCTACATACTGACTCTACTTATGTACATATCAACAAACTAACCTACTTACTTTACTACCCTTTTTCTATCCTAACTTCCAACTATACCAATATTCCTACTCTCCTGAGCAACCTACTTAACCCAACCAACCTACAGACTGCCTTCCTACTCTACACTTTCTTCACCAAAACTCTACTGACCTATCTTCCTCCTTACTTTTTACACCTTACTTTCTACTTCTACCTTCCCTCTTCATCTACCCCCTAGCCTTTTATTCATTTCTATCCTATTCACCTACTATACCTACAATATCTTTAATAGTTCCCAAATTAACCTCACTTTACTTTCAAAATTCCATTACTCAAACTATCTAGCTTAGCCACTACTTAAATACTTAATCTACCAACTTAACCTACCTACTTACATAATCTACCTAGTCTGCCCTACACTACTTGCTTACCTAACAATACTACTCTACATACCTACACTACTTAAATATTTAATCTACAAACTTAACCTACCTACTAACAGTAATCTACCTAGTCTATACTACACTACTTGCTTACCAAACAATTCTACTCTACATACCTCCACTAAAACTACCTTACCTACTCAACTACACTAACTACCTACCCCTCCTAACCCATCCCCTCCTAACCCATCCCCCTCCCACCCCACCCCTCCCCAACCCAACCCAACCCACCCCTCCCCAACCCCACCCCTCCCAAACCCGAACCTCCATAACCCTCAACCACTAAATCAACCTACAATCCAAGGTGCTTCCTCCCATTATAAATCCAACACAACTTAAACCAGACCAGCTTTTCTAAGAAGAATCCCACTCCCAATGCCCTGATTAGAATAGTGATAGCAATTAAGTTACATATTCAGACAGATAAAGAAAAATGTCATGTGGTTCCAGAATTCTTAGATTGAATAGAGAAATGCTTGAATGTCTTTGACATTAAAAAAATTCTTAAATTTGAAATTAAAGAAAAGCATAGAATAATGTAAAAGTAAAGAGGAAAATCATAGTACAATGTACAAGTATTAACAAGTTAAACAAAGAAATCCATTAAAATGACCTGTGGTTCCAAGGGAATTCACTTCAGCATTGTTATGATCGATGTTGAAAAAAGTGGGTGTGGGCAAGAAACAGGGGCTTGGGCTCTTCATTTTAGCATAACTCTGTTGCAATTATGGCTTGGTATAACTATGATTTCCAATAAACTATCCTAGACTATAACTCTTGTCTTTATGACCCTTTCAGTAATGGTTTAAGCTTGGAAAGAAGTCAGTTTCATTACAAATTGAACTTAAAGTATCAGTACAGGAATCTAGTTAGAGCATCTTCTTACTTCCCAGCAACAAGAGATGGAGTTTTAGGATCTAAACTTTTGAGTATGGACAGACAGCAGAATTAAACAGATTGTTGGAACAACTTCACATAAAAAAGAAACATTAGAAAACAAGAGGACCATGATGGTCCTATATTGCTCACCTGAGTACTAAGCAGTAAAGGTCTACAATGAAGATAAATACCAAATATCAAAGCTCAAGGTCAAATAATTCTGACAGGGTATGTAACTGTGCAAAATGCATCTTCTACTTTTAGAGATGAAGATTTTTAAAGTTTTCCTTCTTTGTTCTATGTTTCAAACTTGTGACCCCTGGGGCGGGGCAAGTTTTGACCCCAGGGGCATCATGTGAACAATCTTGGTAGAGGTCCACTAGGAGATGCTACATACCAAATATCAAAGTTCTACACTTTCTAGTTTCAGAGAAGAAGATTTTTAAAATTTTCCTTCTTTGTTCCTATGTTTTAAACTTGTGACCCCCAGGACGGGGCGAGTTTTGACCCCAGGGGCATCATATGAACAATCTTGGTAGAGGTCCACTACGAGATGCTACATACCAAATATCAAAGCTCTGCACCTTCTAGTTTCAGAGAGGAAGATTTTTAAAGTTTTCCCTCTTTGTTCCTTCTTTGAAATCTCCTGAATTATGCACAAGGAAAACTTTCAGTAATAATAAATTAAGTTCATACAACACACACACACACACACACACACACACACACACTTCTTGAATAAACCCTTTTTTTTTTTTTTTTTCATTTTTCATCATTTTTCCTTTTTTTTTTGGTCTTTTATTGAGGTTTTTCATAAAAAATATCAATTTTTATTTCTTTTTCTTTTTTTTTTTTGTAAAATCGTTTCTTTAATTTTTTTAACTTTTTTCTTTTTTTCAATTTTTAATGTTTTTTTTTTTTGGGGTTTTTTTTTTATTATTTAATTTTTTTTCCCATTCGTCCTTCAAAAATCTCTTTTCCACTTTGTTTAAAAATTGCTATATTCTTGATCATATTAATATTCTTAAAAGAAACTTGCTAATACATTCACTCTCACACTGTTTCAATACATATATTTTTTCTTTTCATCCTTTTTCATTTTTTGTTTCTTTTATTGAAGTTTGTGATAAAAAATATCAATTTCTATTTCTTTTTTCTAATTTTTTGGTCAAAATTATTAGGTTTTATAAACATTTTTTTTAATCTATTTCCCCCCCCCCCCCTTTTTTTAAGTAATTCAATTTCTTTTCCATTTTTTTCTATAAAAAGTTCATTACGCACTAAAATGGCATTTATATCTTTAACCCTTTACCACAAGACAAGATTTTAGACCTGTCTGAATCAAAAGTTTTGCTGATGATAGTTTCAGTATGGCTCATATGAAATTATTTCTCATAGTTAGGGTAGAAAACATTGTGGAAAAAGGAGAAAATGCTGGTTACCACCATTTTTTCCTTTTCCCACAATGTGTTCAGAGGGCTTTTCCCACAATGTTTTCAGGGCAGTAAAAACCAGGGATTGTTTGGTAAAGGGTTAAGTAAGCTTTAGGTGTAGTCATCCTTAAAATAGAAGGGCAAAGACCTTAAGCATATCATCACCCATACTATCACCACCACAGCATGATTTTGATGAAGCAGAATTCTGCAAATAAATTTTTGGACAGATCACCCAAGGACAAGTTCTTGAAGAAGAGCACAATACTCTAAAGTGAAAAAAAACATAAGTCGAACAAGAGAACCCCATGCAGGTACAAACAACTGGCTGCTCTTGTTTTTCGATGGATAAAACTTTCCCTAACAATTTTTGAAAAGGTTCATCCTAGGAACATCTCTGAACTTATTTCAAAATCTGACCAGCCATTTCAGAGAAGAAAAACTTTTTAAGAATTTCTTCATAATATCCATATAGTGCAAGTAGCCCCCAGTCACCAGAGCTATGTTTCTCAACGGATCAAAATTTCGCACTTTTTGAAAAGGGTCACCCAAGGAACATCTCTGTGAAATCATTTTGAACTCTGACCAGCTGTTTCAGAGAAGATTTTTGAAGAATTTATTAGAAAATTCCATTTGGTTGCCATGGCAACCAGAGCTTTTGATGGAATTAAATTCTGTTAACAATTTTAAAGCGGATCTCCCAAGGAACATTCCAGCCAAGTTTGGTCCAAATTGGCTCACAGTTTAGCAGATGATGTTTAAAAAATTGTTTACGACCCATTATGGATATCTGGTAATCCTAAAAGCTCCCCGAGGACAATGTGCTCAGATGAGCTAGCAATCCAAGTAATTAAACCTTTACAACACAATCCAGACTTTTAATTAACTTGACGGAGAATAATTTTGAAAACATTGTGCAAACAGGAGAAAATGCTGGTAACCAGTATTTTCTCTTTTTGCAGAAAAATTTTCTAATCTTATTCATTATTTGAGTGAAATTTATTTTGTTGAGTGCAGATGCTTTCAAGAACTGAAGTCTAAAAAAGAAAATGTTGGTAATTAAGAAGGTCCTTTTTTTTTTTAGCAAAGTACCAACCAGTATAGATTAAAAAAATTATCTCCAGTTTTATTTTTCATCAAATTGCCTGCAACTTGGCACTTAACTGTCTCACCATTTGTTGCTGTGTGCAGTTTAATCTTGATCTGTATGTTCCACAATACTTAACCCTTTCCCAAACAATCCCTGGTTTTTACGGGTCAGGAATAGAAGCCTTTTGAAAACATTGTGGGAAAAGGAGAAAATGCTGGTAAACAGCATTTTTTCCTTTTCCCACAATGTTTTCTACCCTATCATGTAGAAAAATCATCTTTTTAGCAACTGTTAATTTGTCATCTGCAAAATTTTTTTGAATTTGGTCTGGTCCAAAATTTGCCGTTTGGGAAAGGGTTAATTATAATCCCATGGTAATGGAAGAAATAACTACAGATTAGATTTGTGTCTTTGGCCAGATCTCTTTTGAAAAGCATTGTGGCAAAAGGTAAAGGTAAATTTATTGAAATAAGCCGTTCTCATTTTGCAACAATGTTTCAACATTTATTCTACCTTTTGTGTTCTCTACAAGTATGTTTCAAGGTAGGCCACTTAACAATTTACCATGAAATCACATATTTTGGCTACCCTTAGAAAAAAAACTCTTGAATACAATGAACGAAGAAAGAGAAATTGCTAGTGACTAGCATGTTTCTACCCTATCGAAGACAGGTGCCATCTTTTGATCCAAAGTTAATTTGTCAAAGTAATTTTTTTGTATACTTAGAAAAAAGGGTTAAATCAAAGACTTACCCGAAAATGGTAGCCCTGTTTATCAATTACCTTTAGATGCCCAGCACTGTTTCATCACCATCTAGAATGTTCATTCAGAGAGAGGTTGTAAGTTCAGCTTAATCTATCTGTAAATAAATTATTGATTGAATGGTATTTTATACTGCTTTCAACATTATTTCAGTCATACCACTGCAACAGTAAAAATATGTTGAAAACAAGCAATTTCGTTGAAATAATATCCCCTGCCGAAAAAGATGTTTTTTGATACAAACAAATAAGAGGTGTTGGGTTTTGCATGTACATGTGGCCTTTTAATCATTGGTCCATGATGAAATTATACATTAGCTCCCTTGGTCCATAGCACAGCATTTCATTACATAAAACTAGAAGGCCCTGAAGGGCCTAAAATTGCTCCAATGTCACCGATTTTGCTTTTATGCTAGCATACTATATGAATTCATGATGCAAAAAGATAACCAGTAAAATCAGTGTTAAGGAAAGCACTTATAAACAATAAATGGAAATTTTCAACTTTGAATCACTACTTTTACCATACTGATTGTCAGATTTTTTTTTAAAGTCAATAGGGTTTCAAGCTGTTGATGAGACAAAGCAACTGTGCAAGTTTCATAAAAATCCAACCACAAAATGCTGACTTCATCATGTACATTAGAATTTTCAACTCGAAATGGCTACTTTTCCATTACTGTTTGTTTTTTCAAAGTCAACAGGGTTACAGCTATTGATGAGATAAACTGAAAAATTCACAAAAATCTGATCACAAATAAATACTTTATCATGTAAAGAAGCAATGAAAATGTTCAGCTTGAAATAGCTACTTTTCCCATGCAATTTGTTGCATTTTATTTTTAAATCAATAGGGTTTTAAGCTATGGATGATATAAACAAGCTATGCAATTTCATGAAAATCTGACCTCAAATGCAGACTTTATCACATAAATAAGAAATAAAGTTTCAATTTGAAATGGATACTTTTCCCATAGCGTTTGTTGGATATTTTTTCAAAATCAATACGGTTGAAGCTATTGATGAGATAACCCCCCTTTTTCCATGACGGGGTACTGACAAAACCCCCCCAGGACAACCCCCCTCCCCCCCCAGGATAAAAGCCCCATGGACACCCACCCCCACCGCACCCCAAGGGGCGAATTAGCCTTCCGCAATGTCACAATAACCACGAGATTCATCGAGTTGACCTTCAGATTTCTGCTTTTCACACGTGAATGAGCAAAATAGACGATTTGTCCTGTTTGACACTGGCATATAAGTAAGTTATAGAATACAGGCATAAATTGAGAGCAAAGGTATGTATACATAAATAGAATTTTCAATCAATATAATGCGAGTTTTAATATAGATGTAGGACTAGCCTAATGCTTTTAATTGTTTTAAGACTGCTCATAGTCGGCAAGTAGTGCAGGTCTGAATAAGCCCCATATTGGACTCATTTTGGTCTGCAGTGCCTGCCGGATATCGGGAGCTGTTCTTTTGTACAGGATAATTGTTTGTAACTTTTTGCAAACGATTAGTGACTATTTACAGGGCTGTACCAGTTAATTAACGGGACCTAAAACATGTTTATGTTTATGATAACAATTAAAATTTTATTCAGTTCACATACGATTGATAAAGCATGGGGTGATTCTTGATAAAAAAGAATGGCATAAGATCAGACTATTCGAGTGTAAAAGACCGATATGCTGCCACCTCTTTGTCAAAACAGCAACACGAGGACTCCAGGTTTGATCAGTAATACTAATATGAAATAGTGAGGCACAATAATTAGGTCTTAAAAAATTTATACAAGTAAGTATAATTTCAGACAAGTTCCATCAATGGAGCCAGATCAAAGTTGCTGCCTGAAAATGTCTTCAATTTTGGCAAGTCTGAATATTTTTCTTCGTGTAAAGAAGTAAGAAAATCTGTCCATTTCAAAATGAAATTTTCAAATGGCCTCTTTCTCAGGGTTGTTAAAACAGTGCTTGATAAGGTATGGTAAAGAATTAGACAAGAGGGCCAAGATCCCTGGATCACCTGAATTTCTGAGAGAACCATAGCCATTTCTTTCAAAATGTAACCAGCTTTCAGAGAAGAAGAATTTTTAAGAATTTCTTCATATCTGTATAGTGTAAATAGCCCCCAGTCATCAGAGCTATGTTTCTTGATGGATCAAAATTTCCAGAGCTTTTTTTGAAAAGGATTAGCTGAGAAACATTTCTGTGAAATTATTACAAAATCTGATCAGCCATCTCAGAGAAAAAGAATTTCTTCATGGCCAAATAGTGCAAGTAGCCCCCATTCAGCAGAGCCATGTTTCTAGACAAATCCGCATTTGTGCAAACATCTTTTGAAAAGGGTTACAAAAGGAACATTTGTGAGATTATTTCAAAATCTGATCAGCCGTTTCAGAGAAGAAGAATTTTATAAGAATTTCTTCATGGCTATATACAGGGGTAAAAGTTAAAAAAACTGAAAATACTGAAAATTGAGCTGGGGGCCAGGGGGCTCCTGAGATTTAGCTATTTTATAACCCTCAAATTCCTCTAATAAGATCCAGTTTTTGTATTTCAAAGCTGAAAAAATCTTGAATCGAATGAAAGATATGATATGCTAAAACCTAAGAAAATCTTAAAAAAAAAAAAAATTGACCCCGCCCCCCACACACACACACACACACATTCGATCTATATTTTCATCTCATAAAACAACAATTTCCTTCACTCAAGACATAATTTTAGCTTCCACTTATTGTTTTATTAAGTAACTTGTGTAAATTCACTGTTTAATTTCATTATTAAAGATGAGAAGATGGTTTGAAGTCCTTCTGATCGGACGATTCCATGCCGATCATTGTAGTGTCATGGGTTTTCACGTTTTTTTTTGACGATCAATTTTTCGTGTCAATTAATTTATGGAGAAGTATTACTACATGATTTGGCATCAGTTAGTCATTTTGAATTGCAGTTAACTTTAAAATCTGTCACTTTACACTAGATAAGAAGATTACCACCTTAGTTACTTTGTCATAAATGACTCGCCAGCTTCATTAGATTACGCGCGTGTCCTTCGCATTTTTTACTGATCGTGTTTAGTCCATATTTCTGCCGGATGCATGCAAGTTTGTTTATATGGAGCTCTAGACGATTATTTCACGCGTCAGACAGACCATTAGGCAGATCTTTTTCAGCGTCAAAGACATGTCATTTCAAATTTCCGAGCATTAAAAACCCGGGCTCAGGGATCAAATGAGAAACTTGCCGAGTCGTCAAGTTTGTCAAGAAATCCATGGAAAAAAATGTTTATCATTTTTCCGGCAAATTTTTGTGTTTGTTATCACTATGTTGGATCCTAGAGTGTGATTTTAATGCAAGTCACAAAACCAAACGCTAAAAAGTAAAAACCAGCAGTATTCACGTTTCGCGATCGAACGAGCTTCGGTACCGACTACAATCGATTCCGGGATTTTTCAATAGCTTATCTCTATCGGAAGCCAAAACCCAATGACTTTCGGCTATCGTTAATCATTGGCCCACCACTGCAAATCGGATAATGGTGTATGAATGAATTCCCACCCCCTTTTTCGGTCACTTAGGAGTTTGAGTTGCACGTACTATTAACATCGGAAGATAGTTGCCGATCCGCAGCTCTGACATTCGTTTGTTATTTAAAGAACAAAGATAATTTAAAGTGAGCCATCTTTTAATGGTTTACAATCAAATTACATCCAATATTCCACCGCTAGAACAAACGGCTTTGTTAATGCTTGATTTTCTTTTACAGTCTTAGCGGCAAAAATATTAAAGTAGGCAAACCAATCAAAACACAGCCGCAACATTTTGGACACGAACAATATATAACATTATACGACGACCTTAGAACGTTCCATTTCAATATCCATTTTTAGAATCGGCAAACCCTAAGCAAGAGTGAATGACTGTGAACATTTCGGTGCCATTTTTACAAATAGACCGTTCGAAATGCCATTCGGCATGCTTCAGTAACTATTCCGAGTATACTGGGCCACTAAACTCGGTTGATTCCGTATCGGAATCTTTCACCAGACGTTCGGCGAGAGCTATGCCGAGATCAACCCCAGACAAAGCAAATGCAGTGGGACAAATGCAGTGGGACAATAAATTTTATTGATACGGCATCTGAAAATCTGTTGACTTGCAAAAGATACGAGATAAAGGGGTACCCCCCCCCCCCCTAAATTTTTCTCCTCGGATTTAGACGATTTGGAAAAATGACCTGGTCGGCCCCTGAAAATACGGAATTCCGTCACAATACGGAAAACTTTTACCCCTGTATATAGTGCAAAAAGCCCCCATTCACCAGAGCCATGTTTCTTGATGGATCAAAACTTCACAAACAAGTTTTAAAAAGGGTCATCCAAGGAACATTTCTGTGAAATTATTTCAAAATCTGACCAGCAGTTTCAGAGAAGAATTTTTAAGAATCTCTTCATTTCCCTATAGTGCAAGTAGCCCCCATTCACCAGAGCCGTGTTTCTTGACCAATCAAATTTCGCGAACAAGTTTTGGAAAGGGTCATCCAAGAAGCATCTCTGTGAAGTTATTTCAAATTCTGACCAGCCGTTTCAGAGGAGAAGAATTTTTAAGAATTTCTTAATTTCTGTATAGTGCAAGTAGCCCCCAATCACCAGAGCCATGTTTCTCGACGGATCAAAATTTCGCGAACAAGTTTTGAAAAGGGTGACCTAAGGAACATTCCTGTGAAATTATTTCAAAATCTGATAAGTGGTTTCAAAGAAGAATTTTTAAGAATTCCTTCACTTCTATATGGTGCAAGAAGCCCCCATTCACCAGAGCCACATTTTTTGACAGATCAAAATTATACGAACAACTTTTGAAAAGATTCAAAAAAGGAACATATTTGTGAAACTATTTCAAAATATGACCAGAGGTTTCAGAGGAGAAAATTTTTAAAGAATTCCCGAGAAAATTCCATTTGGTTGCCATGGCAACCAGTTTTTGATGGAATCAAATTCTGTGAACACTTCTGAACCCTTTCCCAAACGACAAACTTTTGGACTAGACCAAATTGAAAGCATTTGCAGACGACAATTAAACTCTTGCTGAAAAGATTATTTCCGTCTATGATAGGGTAGAAAATATTGTGGGAAAAGGAGACAAGAGGGCCAAGATGGCCCTGGATCGCTCACCTGAATTTTTGAGATGACCATAGTCTATTTTTTTTTTTTTTTTCTTTTTTAGCGTTGAAACATTGGAACCAAATTTATAATTTTGCCAAGCAGTTTTCAAAAGGTCACCTGTAAAAGTCATTTCGAAATCTGACCATCAGTTTCAAAAAGAAGAATTTTTAAGAATTCTTCATTTCTGTATAAGAGCAAGTAACCCCCATCCACGAGAGCCATGTTTCTTGATGGATCAAAATTTGCGAACAAGTTTTGAAAAGGGTCACCCAAGGAACATCTCTCTGAAATTATTTCAAAATCTGACCAGGGGTTTCAGAGAAAGAAAATTTTAAAGAATTTCATCATGTCCATATAGTGCAAGTAGCCCCCATTCACAAGAGCCATGTTTCTTGACGGATCAAAATTATATGTACAGCTTTTGGAAAGGGTCACCAAAGGAACATCTCTGTCAGATTATTTTAAAATCTGACCACGGGTTTCAGAGAAGAAGAATTTTCAAGAATTTCTTCATTTCCATCTAGTGCAAGTAGCCCCCATTCACTAGAGCCATGTTTCTTGGCCAATCAAAATTTCGCGAACAATTTTAGAAAAGGGTCACCCAAGGAATATCTCTGTGAAATTATTTCAAAATCTGGCCAGCGGTTTCAGAGAAGAAGAATTTTTAAGAATTTCTTCATTTCTGTATAGTGCAAGAAGCCCCCATTCACCAGAGCCATGTTTCTTGACGGATCAAAATTTCGCAAACAATTTTTAAAAAGGGTCACCCAAGGAACATCTGTGTGAAATTATTTTAAAATCTGGCCAGCGGTTTCAGAGAAGAAGAATTTTTAAGAATTTCTTCATTTCTGTATAGTGCAAGTAGCCCCCATTCACCAGAGCCATGTTTCTCGACCAATCAAAATTTCGCGAACAATTTTTGAAAAGGGTCACCCAATGAACATCTCTGTGAAATTATTTCAAAATCTGACCAGCGGTTTCAGAGAAGAAGATTTTTTAAGAATTCCTTCATTGCTGTACAGTGCAAGAAGCCCCCATTCACCAGAGCCACATTTTTTGACCAATCAAAATTTCACGAACAATTTTTGAAAAGGGTCAACCAAGGAACATATCTGTGAAATTATTTCAAAATCCGACCAGCGGTTTCAGAGGAGAAGATTTTTAAAGAATTCCTTCATTTCTGTATAGTGCAAGAAGCCCCCATTCACCAGAGCCACATTTTTTGACGAATCAAAATTTCACGAACAATTTTTGAAAAGGGTCACCCAAGGAACATATCTGTGAAATTATTTTAAAATCCAACCAGCGGTTTCAGAGGAGAAGATTTTTAAAGAATTTGCTAAAAAATTCCATTTGGTTGCCATGGCAACCAGAGTTTTTGATGGAATCAAATTCTGTGAACAATTTTTAAAGAGGACCTCCCAAGGAACATTCCTGCCAAGTTTGGTCCAAATCCGCCCAGCGGTTTAGGAGGAGTTGATGTTTAAAGAATTGTTGACGACGCACGACGGACGACGGACGACGCACGACGCACGACGCACGACGGACGACGGACGACGGACACCGGGTGATCCTAAAAGCTCCCCTTGAGCACGTTGTGCTCAGGTGAGCTAAAAATGCTGGTTACCAGCATTTTCTCCTTTTCTCACAACGTTTTCAAAAGGCTACTATTCCAGACCCGTAAAAACCAGGGATTGTTTGGGAAAGGGTTAAAGACGACCCCCCGAGGAACATTCCAGCCAAGTTTGGTCCAAATCGGCCCCGCGGTTTAGGAGGAGTTGATGTTTAAAGAATTGCTGATGACGCACTGATGCATGACGGACGATGGACACGGTGATCCTAAAAGCTCCCCTTGAGCACATTGTGCTCAGGGGAGCTAAAAGAAATGGACATTTCAGTAGTGTAAATGCATTAACCCGAACCAAATAGTTTCAAGTCAAACAATCCCCAAGAAAGAATGCTTTTGAAAACAATGTGAGGAAAGCGGAAAATGCTGGTAACTAGCATTTTCTCCTTTTTTAACAATGTTTTCTTCCAACTGAAAGACAACAAGCAATTTCGTTGAAATGATATCCCCCGCCGAAAAAGATCTTTTTTGATACAAACGTATAAGAGGTATTGTGTTTTGCATGTCAGGGTTCCCTCAGGCTGCTTTTTTTCTTGCGCCATCACTTTCGCCAAATGAGAAAAGTTTGCGCCAAATTGAAATAATTTGACCCAGTTGGTGCCAATCTTAAAATCAATCAATCAATATCTTTATTCAAGTATTTAGGCCTCTGGCCCACATACACTTACAAAATATTCAATTTTTGTATAATGAATGACATTCTCATAATAAATGAAAACAGAGTTTAGTTTACTTTTTGTTTGCTTATCATCAATTGTGTGTTTGAATAAGTATTTGTAACATAATTGACAGTTGGAACAGATCTAGATCAGTAGACACAGAAATGCAGTCCTATCTAGGTCTGTTCAAACTGTCAATGAGAATTTTACTCCATGAAAAAACACAATCACAAAGGATTGGTCAATAAGTTATCACTGCGTGGTTGTGTCAGGAGCAATAATATAAACAAGAGGGCCAAGATGGCCCTGGATCGCTCACCTGAATTTTTGAGAGGACCATAGCCTTTTTTTCTTTTTGAAGGTATTGAAACACTGGAAACAAAATCATTTTTTTACCAAGCAATTTTTAAAAGGTCACCTATAAAAGTCTTTTCAAAATCTGACCAGCAGTTTCAGAAAAGAAGAATTTTTAAGAGTTTCTTAATTTCCGTACAGTGCAAGTAGCCCCCATTCACCAGAGCAATGTTTCTTGACCTATCAAAATTTCGCAAACAAATTTTGAAAAAAGTCATTCAAGGAATATTTCCGTGAAATAAATTTCAAATCTGACCAGCCATTTCGAAAAAGAAGAATTTTCAAGAAATTCTTCATTTCCATATAGTGCAAGTAGCCCCCATTCACCAGAGCAATGTTTATCGACAAATCAAACTTTCACGAACAAGTTTTGAAAAGGGTCACCTAAGTAATATCTCTGTGAAATTATTTCAAAATCTGACGAGCAGTTTCAGAGAAGAAGAATTTTTTAGGAATTTCTTCATTGCCCTATAGTGCAAGTAGCCCCCATTCACCAGAGCCATGTTTCTTGACGGTCCAAAATTTCGCGAACAATTTTTGAAAAGGGTCAACCAAGGAACATACCTGTGAAATTGTCTTAAAATCTAGCTGGCGGTTTCAGAGAAGAAGAATTTTTAAGAATTTCTTCATTTCCCTATAGCGCAAGTAGCCCCCATTCACCAGAGCCATGTTTCTTGACGGATCAAAATTTCGCGAACAGTTTTTGAAAAGGGTCAACCAAGGAACATACCTGTAAAATTATTTTAAAATCTGGCCAGCGGTTTCAGAAAACAAGAATTTTTAAGAATTTCTTCATTTCTGTATTGTGCAAGAAGCCCCCATTCACCAGAGCCATGTTTCTTGACGGATAAGAATTTCGCGAACAATTTTTGAAAAGGGTCAACCAAGGAACATACCTGTGAAATTATTTTAAAATCTGGCCAGCGGTTTCAGAGAAGAAGAATTTTTAAGAATTTCTTCATTTCTGTATAGTGCAAGAAGCCCCCATTCACCAGAGCCATGTTTCTTGACGGATCAAAATTTCGCGAACAATTTTTGAAAAGGGTCACCCAAGGAACATACCTGTGAAATTATTTTAAAATCTGGCCAGCGGTTTCAGAGAAGAAGATTTTTAAAGAATTTCCTAAAAAATTCCATTTCGTTGCCATGGCAACCAGAGTTTTTGACGGAATCAAATTCTGTGAACAATTTTTTAAGAGGACCTCCCAAGGAACATTCCAGCCAAGTTTGGTCAAAATCCGCCAAGCGGTTTAGGAGGAGTTGATGTTTAAAGAATTGTTGACGACGCACGACGAACGACGGACACTGGGTGACCCTAACAGCTCCCCTTGAGCACGTTGTGCTCAGGTGTGCTAACAAGAAAACATTTGTTTTTATCTGATTTAATTACTTGTATCTATGTTGAATGTGTGAATATATTCCAATATTCCAAAACTTAGTTTTGTTAACAATGATAAATCATTATGTACTAAGTTTAAGTACCAGTAGATCTGTCATTAAAATTTGAAAAACCACAATGACAAAAGCAGAAATAGGTCATTGATAACCATTTCATCTGTTGTAACAAAGTTTTAAAAAGAGACTTTTATGAAACAGATAGAGGTCTAAATGGTACAAATCAAACAACAAAGTCAACATGAGAAAAAATGTTACAAAAGTAGAAATTGTTCATTTAGAGAAATTTCTAATCTAGTAAAAATGTTCATGGGGGAACTTTTTTACATTTTGAAACATTCATAGCTTAAAATGTTAAAAACCAAACAAGTTCTTCGAAAGATGGGTGATTAATGCTGGAAAAACGACTTAGAAAACTTCGAGGACGACGATAACATGACCGTCCGGGTTTTAGTCAGTGCCGACGAGTAGGCATTTCGGAAACTGCGGTATATTAATTTAACACAGAATCTATCGATTTATATGGGACTCTGGTCTTCGATACTCTAACTTTCTTAAAGCTTTCCCAAAATCACTGACACTAGCCGGAAGTTTGTTATTAGAAGTGTACGTATATTCGGATAGTCGGGTGTAAATTTGTTGCCGAACTGTAAAGTAACGTACATTACGTTGATGCGGTAGTTTATTCCTGCTAACGTGACCTTATCGATGAATTAGCGGTCATTCATCCATGCAATGCGGTGAAAGGGATCAATATCACAATGTACGGCACCCCGATAGGAGAAATATCGGCACCAGTCATTTTCGCCAACCAGCATTTTCTTGCGCCAGAGTTAAGAATCTATTGCAAATGGTGCCAAATGCGAAGCCCAGCGGGAACCCTGCATGTACATGTGGCCTTTTTGTAATTGGTCCATGCTGAAATTATACATTAAGCTCCCTTGTTCCATGGCACAGGATTTAATTGCATAATAACTCAAAAATCATAAAAAGCAGTTATCATTCTTGTACAATGCAGTCCCCCACAATAAAATCTATCCACGTATGAAGAAACATGTCATTAACTGAAATAATTTATGAGTTACGTCCTGAACAAAAATTGAGCCTGAAAAATAACAAAGGGCAATAATTCAAAAATCATATTGCCAGAGTTATCGTTCTTGTACACTGCACTCCTCACAGTAAGATCCATCCACCGATTAAGTTACATGTTCATATCTGAAATAGTTTTTCAATTATGTTGTGGACAAAAGTTAAGCCTGAAAAATAAGAAGGGGTAATAACTCAAAAATTATGAAAGAGTTATTATTCTTTGCACTGCACTTCTCCTTATTGAAATCTAGACACATACAAATTTTCAAGTTGATATGTGAAACAATTTTCAAGTTATGTGCTAGAGAAAAAAAATCAAGCCTGAGAAATAACGAAGGGCAATAACTCCAAAAATTTGAAGGACAGAGTTGTCATTCATGTACACTGCACTCCTCCTTAACAAGATCTATCCACTTACGAAGTTTGAAGTTGGTATCTGAAATACTGGTAAAGTTGTCTTCCGGATAAAAATCGGGGACGGAAGGAGGGACTGGCAGAGACTATTACCATATCCCCCCCCCCCACCAGGGGGATAATAAGTATGAAAAATAAACTAGCACTTGTTCCAGAACAGGATAAATTCATCAAAGGGTAATCAGTCAAAAAAAAGCCTTTGGATCTAAATAGAAATGTGCGAAAAAAATCCAAAGTAAAAATTTACAAAGGGCAACAACTCCGAAAATACTGGAGATAGAGTTATGAATCTTGTGCACTGCACTTCTCCTCAATTAGTTCTATATGTGTGTGAAGTTTCAAGTGCCTAGCTTTTATACTTTTGGAGATATGCTCCGGACAAAAATCCAAACTTAAAATTTACAAAAGGCAATAACTCCAAAAATACTGAAGATAGAGTTATGATTCTTGTGCACTGCACCTCTCCTCAATGATTTCTATATATGTGTGAAGTTTCAAGTTCCTAGCTTTTATTCTTTTGGAGATACGCTCCGGACAAAAATCCAAAATTAAAATTTACAAAGGGCAATAACTCAAAAAATACTGAAGACAGAGTTATGGTTGTTGTGCACTGCACTTCTCCTCAATTAGTTCTATATGTGTGGGAAGTTTCAAGTTCCTAGCTTTTATACCTTTGGAGATATGCTCTGGACAAAAATCCAAAGTTAAAATTTACAAAGGGCAATAATTCCAAAAATACTGAAGACAGAGTTATGGTTGTTGTGCACTGCACTTCTCCTCAATGAGTTCTATATATGTGTGAAGTTTCAAGTTCCTAGCTTTTATACTTTTGGAGATATGCTCCGGACAAAAATCCAAACTTAAAATTTACAAAGGGCAATAACTCCAAAAATACTAAAGATAGAGTTATGGTTCTTATACACGGCATGCCTCCTTAATGAGATCCATCCACTTGTGAAGTTTGAAGATGATATCTCAAATACTTTTGGAGATATGCTTCGGACAAAAATGTGGGACGGGAGGACGGACGGAAGGAATGACGGAAGGATGGAAGGACGGACGGAGATTATTACCATATCCCCCGCCGCCTTTCGGCGGGGGATAAAAATGCTGGTAACCATCATTTTATCCTTTTCCCACAATGTTTTCTTCTCAATGAAAGACAAAGTTTATGTTTCTGGACCCTATTTACTTTGTTGTATGCAATTGTTTGAATCTGGACAAATCCAACTTTATTGTATGATACAGAGCTAGAGTATAATCTCTATGTACCGATATAAAATATCAAGTTTGACATAACTCTTTATAAATCCCACAATTCTGACTTTTCATGACCCTGATAAAGAAAGCCTTTGAAAACATTGTAAGAAAAGGAGAAAATGCTGGTAACCAGCATTTTCTCCTTTTCCCACAATGTTTTCTACCCTTTTCAAATCAAATTTCAATATTTGATTAATATCTATTTTGTCGTCAGCAAATGCTTTCAATTTGGACCAGTCCAAAATTTCGTTGTTTGGTAAAGAGTTAACATAAGTCATAATTTTGCAGATGGTATTTTAACCCTATGAGTGCCAAATAAACTCTTGTGACATTTTCAATCTAGATATAAGACCAACACAGTTTCAATTTTAAAGATACTAGTAATCTTTTCTAGAATGACTCAGTACTGTAGACAGTGTAGATCAAGATCTGTTATGCTTCAATGGCTTGGCTGTTTACCAAATAACAAAATTTTAGACTCGCCAAAATACATTTGCAGATAACAAAATTGATGTGACTAACAGACTGAAGTTTGTTTTCAAAATGGTAGAAAATATTGTGGGAAAAGAAGAAAATACTGGTGGTAAACAGCATTTTCTCCTTTTCCAACAATGTTTTCAAAAGCCTTCTATGTCAGGGTGGTAAAAATCAAGGATTGTTTGGTAAAGGGTTAGGGCCAACAAGGCTGTGTTTGTCATGCATCTATCTATGTGTCTATGATAACTTTATCACCCACAGATTGATATGATGAACCCATTTTTGTTGAAATATCCAATGTTTAACTCTTTACTACACAATCCCGACTTTTAACGACCCTTAGAGAGAAAGCCTTTGAAAACATTGTGGGAAAAGGAGAAAATGCTGGTAACCAGCATTTTCTCCTTTTCCCACAATGTTTTCTGCCCTTCCTAAATCAAATTTCAATTTTTCAGCCACAATTATTTTGTCGTCTGCAAATCCTTTCAATTTGGACCAGTCTAAAATTTTGTCGTTTGGTAAAGAGTTAAATGATTCTGGGGAAATGGCTTTTGAAAACATTGGCTAGGAAAAAAAAAATCGTAATCACTATACTGATTCATAATTAACATAAAGACCAAATTCTTCTTTCTAATTCAAACAAATTTGGGGTTTAATTACAATTTTGAAAAAAGAAACTTTACTTACATCCTCTAGCAGTCTTCCTTCAACTCGAAGTTCCCAGGACGGTACTTGTTCTTCTCCGTCGTCACCTTCGGCCGGCTTGGCTGGGTAAAACGTGTTTGAAATGAAGATTTGCAGCTTCCTCTTTTGCTTAAAATTGTAGAGAAAAACATGAGTATTTAAATTTTGTAAGACAGAAACTTTCCTGTACAATAACTTGAACAAATCAAGACTTCTTCACAATTACATATATTACTGCTGGTTGACAAATATCTCCCACCAGCTGCCATGTCACTGGATTAGGGACGAAAATTGTAGGAAAAGGTGGAAATGGTGATTGTGAGCATACCAACATTTACTACTATGTTTTCAACCCTTCCAAAGATAAATTCAATCATTTAAAGTATGAAGTTATGGCTCGCAACATGCAAAAAGGGGCATTGGGAACATTTGCTTAACTCTTTACCAAACAACAACATTTTACACTGGTCCAAATTGAAATTATTTGCAGACCACAACATGAATGTGACTAAAGAATTGGAATTTGTTTTAAGGAGGGAAGAAAACATTGTGGGAAAAGGAGAAAATGTTAGTTACCAGCATTTTCTCCTTTTCCCACACTGTTTTTAAAAGGCTTCTTTCTCAGGGTCGTCAAAAGTAGGGATCGTGTGGTGATGGGTTAAAGTGTCGTATCCGATCAGCCTGCGCACCCCAATCCGAAAAAACACTTTCCGTGTTTATGTAATTTTCTACTTCATCCAAGTCTACTGAGGAACAAAAACTGATGTAGACGTAAAGTGCCTTGTCGGATAAGCCTGCCCGGACAGTGCAGGATGATCCCAGACAACACTTTACACAAATGTCCGAATGCCCCTTTTCACGTGTTGCAAGCCTTATAGTCCTCTAATGTAATATTTCGTTATCTGGTTTAGAGTACGGTCACAAATCAGTAAATGCCGCCTACCGGCGTGGAAAATGCCAGTTTTCACTCAAATTCAGCCGGTGGCACAATCAGCAGGCAGCATTTTAGATGCTGCCAAAGTTTTAAGAAAACGTTAAAAATCTGACTGCCACTGCCTGATTTTTTCCAATTGTTCCTGTCGTCAGGGCGCCAGCCGGGCGCATTTCGTGGTTGCACAGCTGCAGCGCGATTTTTACTAGGTCATGGGGTTCGTGGGCCTTCAAACTTCGGCCGGCGATCGGGAGGAACTAACTGCCACTCTCCAGCATGCAGCCTGCTGCCGTTATGCTACGGATATGCCACCCTACGATTTCAAAATATCTGCCGGCGGCAGGGTGGAGATTGAAAAGCAGCTGGAAAGTGACTGTCAGTGTTGGTAGGTGGCAGGTAGGCAATCTGCCAAGTGCAGACTTCGGGGCCCCTGAAAAAAACTCCGAGGCCATAGATCATACAAAATAGTCATCATGGCGATTCTAATAGCACCAAAGGGACTCAGAGACTTGCATATTGCTGGGGCTTGGGCTCTGATCTCTTGCACTTCAGTGCCTTGTCCTTCCCCTTGCCGCTGCCTTTAGGGGCAACTTGTGGAAGGAAAAATTTCTTAAAAATTACATCCATTTATCTTGTGGTTGATAATAATAATGAACACTTCGTAGTGTGATACGAGAGCAATCTAGGTTCATATATCCCCCGTAAACCACCCTGCAGCCGTCAGATTATCAGGCGGGCGCCGGCCGGTGGCAGTTTGAACGCCTGATCACCGGGCGGTGTCGGGTATAAATGGCCGGTGTTCGCCAGGTCACCGGGTGGTGTCAGGTAAAATCTCCTTTTCCTACAATGTTTTCAACAGGCTTCTTTCTCAGGGTCATTAAAAGTCGGAATTGCATGGTAAAGAGTTAAAGCACACACAAGGTACAAGTTGTAGAAAATACACGACAGGCACAGAACCATCAAAAAACCTCACCAACAGCACTTTGTGCCTAGGTAAGCTAATCAATGAATCTCTTTTCAAAATTTTAATACCTTCATTGGTCTCTTCAAGGCTTCTTGGATATCAAGTCTCTTTCTGGTGATAGTTGCATCCAGTTTTCTTTCAAATGCGAGTAAGTCCATGTACGCCTGAGACTCCGGAACCGAATCTCGGACCTGTTTGAGAAAACATCCATCGGAACCTCATAATATTTATGATGCTCAGTATCAAATCTGGGGCCATAGTCACAAACAAACTTAAACATCATTACCAAACGACAAGAAATTACACTGGTCCAAATTGAATGCACTTGCAGATGACAACATAAATATGACTCAAAAATTGAAACTTTACTTTAGAAGAGTGTAAAAGATTGTGGAAAAAAAAAGTGGCTTAAACACAATTTTTCTTTTATAGGGTAGAAAACTTTGCGGGACATGGAGAAAATACTGGTTACAAGCATTTTCTCCTATTCCCACAATGTTTTCAAAAGGCTTCTTCCTTGGGGTCGTCAAAAGTTGTCATTGTGTGGTAAAGGGTTAAAGCCTTTGTGGAAAAAGTGGAAATAGCTTGTAACCAATAGTTTCCTTCTTTTCCATATGTTTTTAAAGGCAGTCTAACTCGGAAGGTTCTGAATGTGGGATTGCTTGATATGGTGGTAACACTTTATCAAAAATTGTAGCCTGGTCCAAATTGAAAGACATCCTCGAAAAATTAACACTTGTTTTGGGAACGGTACAAGTCATTGTAGGAAAAGGAGAAAATGCTGCTTACCAACATTTTCTCCTTTTCCTACAAAGTTTTCAAAAGGCTCCCTTACCTCTTTACCACACAGTAAAATTCTGTACTCACATTTATTGGAGGAATGTACTGAAAATATTCAAATATTTTTCAAATGATAGAAGTATTTTCTTGAATAGGAACAGTTTGGGAAAAGGAGAAAATGCTGGTTACCAGCATTTTCTCCTTTTCCTACAAAGTATTCAAAAAGCTTCTTTCTCAGGGTCTTTAAAAGTCGGCTTTGTGTGGTAAGGAATTACTAGTATTCAGGGTAGTAAAAAGACGGGATTGTGTGGTAAGGAATTACTAGTATTCAGGGTAGTTAAAAGTCGGGATTGTGTGGCAAGTAATTACTAGTATTCAGGGTAGTTAAAAGTCGGGATTGTGTGGTAAGGAATTACTTGTGGTAAAGGTTACAGGGATACATACCCTCTGTGGGAGAATCTTATCTGCCACTTTCTTCTTCTTTTTTCTGGAAAAAAACAAAAACATCTACAACAAAAACCGAATGTATTTTCACCAATCATTTTCACCAACAGTCTCAGTCATATTTTAAAGAATTTTCTATTTTTGAAAATGTAATAATTGGTTTATTCAATCAGAAGTTGCGTTACTTTCTGAAGCTTGAATTAGACTAAGAATGCTCCAAACACTTGTTGGTAAAATACAAACCCTTTAACACTTTAGACCTGTCCAAACTGAAAGCACTTGCAGACGACAAAATCAAAGCAACTCAAAAATTGGAATTTGTTTCCAGCAGGTTAGAAAACATTGTGGAAAAAGGAGAAAATGCTGGCTACCAACATTTTCTTCTTTTCCCATTATGTTTTCAACAGCTTTCCTTCTCAGGGTCATTAAAAGTCAGGATTATGTTAAAAGGTTAAATCTTTGCCAAATGACAACATTTTTAGAGCAGTCCAAATTAATAGCACTGGCAGACGACAAAAGCAATGTAACTCAAAAACTAAAATTTGCGTCCAGCAGGGTGGAAAACATTGTGGGAACAGGAGAAAATACTGGTTACTAGCATTTTTTTCTCCTTTCCCCAAAAAGTTTTCTACCCTATCAAAGACAAAAATCATCATTTGGGCTATATATTCATTTTGCCATCTGCCGATTTGGACTAGTCTAAAATTTGTCGTTTGGTAAAGAGTTAAGGGGTACATAAAATAGGCCGAAATCTCCCAGAACTGTAATTTTTCTACATGAAAAAGCATTTATCATTATCATGAAGTGTCAAATACTTTTCTATACAGAGTGAAAATAATGCCCAGGGTAATGTGTTAATGAAAGTACATACGCTTTAAGATGCTGGGCTGCTCTTGAATCTGTGGTCCGTTTCCTGTCCATAGGGGTACCCATGCCCATGGGTGGGGGCATACCTGGTGACATTCCAGGTCTGGACATGCCTGAAAACAGTAAGGCAGAAAATCATTAATTTGATGTAAACTGTACAAAGTTTAGAGACGGTCACACATACATTTTTGAACCACATGTACATGATAATTGTTACACATGCTCTTACCACAAGTAATATTTGAACAATTTTAAATGATACATGATAAATTTTATATAAGGGAAATGGATATTTTCAGTTTGTAAAATTGTTATAGTTATGAAGGTAAAGCTAAATTGGTCCTATTCGTTTAACTCTTTTCCAAATAATCCTGACTTTTAGCAACCCTGTGAAAAAAGCCAATAGAAAACATTGTGGGATAAGGAGAAAATGCTGGTAACCAGCATTTTCTCCTTTTCCACAAAATTTTCTACCCTGTCAAAGTCAGAAATCATCATAATACCAAGATTTAATTTGTTGTCTGAACTGCAGATGCTCTGAATTTAGTCAAGTCCAAAAATTTGTTGTTTAGTACAGAGTTAAAATGAAAGGAAGAATGACCTGAATAAAAACAAGAACAGTCATAAAGTGGGACCCCCATCTTGTCACAGACAGCACAAGCAGAGAATGGAAATGATTTTCAAAACAAAAGTTCACCTGTGACATTGACCTTTGACACAATCATGTGACCCATAAAAAAATAGGGCACCTCCTTTGGTTATGAGCAAATCTCGTGAGAGTTTCAGGGACCTAGGTCAAACAGCCTTTGAGTAAGAGCACGGAAACAAAACCATAAATAGTCTGAAAGACATAAGGGTACTGAGCCCGCACATTACATTGTACATTATTCCAACAATTTGTTGATTTAACTCTTGACCAAACAAGAAAATTTTAGACCAGTTGAAATTGAAAGCATTTGCAGATGACAAAATAAATGTGACTGAAAAATTAAAATTTGGTTAGGGAAGAACAGAAAACTGTGGGAAAAGGAGAAAATGCTGGTTACCAGCATTTTCCCCTTTTTCCACAATGTTTTCAAACCGCTTCTAAGGGTCATTAAAAGTTGGGATTGTGTGGCAAAGAGTAAACTCTCTAAGTACACAATTCCTGCTTTTTACGACCCTGAGATAGAAGGCTTTTGAAAACATTGTAGGACAAGAAAAAATGCTGGTAACCAACACTTTCTCCTCTTTCCACAATGTTTTCTACCCAGCTGGAAACAAATTTCAATTTTTGAGTTGCGTTTATTTTCATGTCTGCTAGAGCTTTCAATTGGGACCTGTCTAAAATTTTGTCGTTTGTCAAAGAGTTAATTTGCGTGTAGTATATGAATCAAAGGAATATCATATCAATGTAGCTTTCCTGCTGCCTGTACCAGGTACTTGCAAGTTCTTTGATGGTTGATTGTATGGTGTTTAGTGTTGGGCAATCGGTTTAAAATCTCAATCGATTATCGCTTTGTAATCGGAAGAGCAAACCAACTAGCTATCGATAGTACAATTGGTTTAGACTCCATTTAACTGAGAATGCTTTTTTTGCTTTAAAAAATATTGTGACAATATTGTAAACATGATAGTCTTCATGTATTAAGTTTATAAAGATGTTGTATTCTGCACTTTAATCAGTTGAAATACATTACAATTAAGTTTTCTGCTTCAATCAATATCATTCATTTTGTTCCTTATAATTTCCAAACGAGTTAAAAAAGAATCAGACATATACCTAATAGTTCAAACATTTGCAGACGACCCCTCTTTCTCTCTCCCCTCCCCCTCCCCTTTATTTTTATTTACTAATTCAACATTTTTTCCATCCATGAACAGAATTTCAGCTTCCACTTACTGCTTTGTTCAGAAATTTGTGTAAATTCACTGTTAAAATTCATTATTAAAGATAAGAAGATAGTTTGTTGAAGTCCCTCTGATCGGACAATGCCACGCTGCTCATTGTAGTGTCATGGGTTTTCGCGCTTTTTTGGCGATCTATTTTTTCTTGACAATTAGTTTCTGGAGAAGTATTATTACATGAGTTGACATTATTTAGTCAGTTTAAATAGCAAGTAACTTAACTTACTTAAGTTAACTTAAAAAGCTGTCACTTTACACTAGATAAGAGGAATAACACCTTCGTTACTCTGTCATAAATGACTCGCCAGGTTCATTATCATCCGGGTGTCCTTCGCATTTTATACTGATTGTGTTTAAATCATATTTCTGCCCGATGCACGGAAGCTAGGTTATAAGAAGTTCTAGACGATAATTTCATGCCTCAGAATGACATTTAGGCAGACATCTTTCATTGCCAGAGACAGGTAATTTCAAATTTCCAAATGTCAAAACCCGGGCTCAGGGAAACTTGCCAAGTTGTCAAATTTTGTGAAGACATTCATGGACAAAGATTTGTTTCTCATTTTTCAGTATATTTCATGTTTGTTATCCACTTTGTTTAATTCAAGATTGTGATTAATAATAGTAAAAAAAACCGAGCGCTAAAAGCCAGAATTCAAGGTTTGGCACCAAGCCAGCATAGCAACCGATTACAATCGATTGCGGGATTTCTCAATCGATTATCGGAATCGGAAGCCAAAACCAACTAACTTTCGACTATAGTCGATCACCGGCCCACCACTAATGGTGTTTACTGCCGTTTTCAACATTATTTCAGTTATATCACGACGGCCAGTGCACCTATCCATGCACTCCTGGAATTTCTTTTGCCAGTACTTAGCACAATTTTCTTTCCAAGGCACTGGCACCTTTCCCACATGATCATCGTCGAAACAATGGGCAGCAGTGGGGGAGGGGTGAATCCTGTCACATTGACCATCATCAATCCTCAGAAACAAATTGGCCAAGCCAGGGGTTGTAGCCAGGGACTGAACCCTTGATCTCCTGTTCTCAAGTCCTGCATTCTACCGACTGAGCTACTGGGGCTCGGAACTTCTTTGATGGAAAAACTTTGTTATCTTATGGGACCAAATAAATATCTTGCTAGATTTTCATTTTCCTGCCCAACTTTTGCAACTAGAAGCCCAAGGGAGGCTATTTTATAATATTCTATATCTATTTGAGCTCTATAAGCAACACTTTTGCAAAACAAGAGGACCATGATGGTCCTATATTAGGACCATGATGGTCCTATATTGCTCACCTGAGTACCATGCAGCAAAGGTCTAAAATAATTACCATATATCATGGTTCAAGGCTAAATGATAATGAAACATGAGAATTAAATTGTCTCAATTTAATTTGGACCTTCGAAGTTTCTTTCCCGACAAGCAAGAATACTGTAAAAATGAAGATCAAAGTGGAATTACTAAAAATTCTCGCTAGGTAGAGTTATTGTTCTTGCAAACTGTACTCTGTAATATTGCAACAAACATGCATACCAAGTTTGAAGCTGTTCTGACCTGAGATGACTATTTATTTCGGACAGGCACTAAATGCTGTAAAAGTGACGTTCAAAGGGAAATAACTCAAAAGACAGCACGAGGCAGAGTTACAATTCTTAGACATTGCACTTCTAAATATAGCAACAAAAAGCATACCAAATTTCAACTACTTTCTACTTAAGATGACAAAGTTTTGCTCCAGACAAGCAAGAAATGCTATAAAAATGAAGGCCAAAGGGGGAATAACTCAAAGTTTGTGCTGGGAAGAATTATAGTTCTTGTGCACTGCACTCCATATCTTTTCAACAATCATCCATATCAAATTTGAAGATGTTCAGCCTGTAGATGACAAAGTTATATTCCAGATGAGCAGAAAATGCGGTAAGAATGATAATCAAAGGGAAATAACTCATAGATAGTATGAGGTAGAGTTATAGTTTTTCCACACTGCACGCTGTATTATTGCAACAAACACAATTACCAAGTTTCAAGTCAATCGGACTGGAGATGACAAAGTTATGCTCCTGACTAAGAACTATTCTAAAGAACTTTCAAATTCAAGAGCAAAAAACTCCAGTTGTTCAAGTTCAATTACACCCATAATCAAGCTCATCCGATATCTAATGGTCATGCATATTTTGACCAAGTTTTTAACTAATTGGTTTATATTTGTAGATGCTAGAGTGTAATATTTTTAGATGCTAGAGTGTCAACAATGTCAAATATGGCAATTTTTCAAATTCAAGGGCAAATAACTCCAGATGTTCTGGTCCGATTAGACCCATAATCAAACTCATCCGAAATCTTATAGTCATATATATTTTGATCAAATTTGGTGCTGATTGGTTGAAATTTGTAGATGCTAGAGTGTAAACAAAGTGAAATATAGCAATTTTTCCAATTCAAGGGCATATAACTCCAGATGTTCCAATCCAATTAAACCCATAATCGAACTCATCCGAGATCTTATGGTCATATACATTTTGATCAAGTTTGGTGTTGATTGGTTGATTTTTGTAGATGCTAGAGTGTAAACAAGAAAATGTGAACGGACAGACGGACGGACGCCGGACGGACAGATGCCGGCGGATGGTGAGTGATCACAATAGCTCACTCTGAGCACTTCGTGCTCAGGTGAGCTAAAAATAGTTTTAGCTTGAAAATGCATTCAATTTTGATAGATCTAAAACTTTACCTTTGTTAGGAAATGATTTTTTTTTTGAAACTCTTTACTGTTTTATTCCAGAGACAATTTTATTGAGAAAGCAAAGTGATTCTAGAAGGGTGCCTTTTAGAGTACAGAAAATGAATTTTAGCCTTTTAGATCACAATACTGACTTTTAACAAGGTTGAAGAAGAGGCTTTTGAAAGCATTGTAGGAAAAGTAGCATATAGCAATAATCAACATTTTTTATGACTTTCAAACAAAGTTTTCCATCTTAGTAATCCTTTCCAAAACACTTTAGAAAAAAAAATTGGGCTGTCCACATCAATGCAGTTAGCAGATGATGGTTTAACTCATTTCCAAACGACAATATTCTAGGTTTGTCCAAATCGAAAGCATTTGCAGATGACAAAATAAAAGTGACTGAAAATTTGAAATTTGTTTTAATGAAATGGTTACCAACAATTTCTCCTTTTCCCACAATGTTTTCTAAAGGCATCTTTCTTAGGGGCATAATAAAAGTAGGGATTGTGTGGTAATGGGTTAAGAGCAGTTTAAAATGTGCCATTTGGCTCAGAAAAAGCACAAACATAGTGGTAAAAGGAGAAAATACTGGTTACTAGAAGTTTCTCCTTGTCTAAAAGTATTTCAGAAAGTTTTTTTCTCTCGAGGTTGTCAAAATTTCGTCTTTCAGTTTAAGGGTTTACATACCAAAACCCGGACACAGGATAAAATGAGAAGCAAGCTGAGTTGTCAAGTTTTTGTCAAGACATCATTGGACAAAAATTTTTCTCATTTTTCCACCCAATTTTCATGTTTGTTATTCACTATGTTTAATCGAAGATTGTGATTAATCATAGTCACAAAACCAAGAATTCAAGTTTAGGCACCAAACGAGTTCAGGAACCAACTACAATCGATTCCGGGATTTCTCAATCAATTATATTGGAGTCGAAAGCCAAAACCAACTGACTTTTGACTATAGTCTGTCATCGGCCCACCACTAAGGTATACTAGCCTAACCGATGCCGTGAACGGAAAACCAATCAAGCACTCAACAGATGCACATGCCTAATAAACATTAACATCCTGTTTCGGATCAAAGAGATGCCCTGGAATTTCAGTTTTACTTTCGTTTTGTGTTTGCCGTGAGTTAACCTGCAATTTCAATTTTACAGGACAAATTTAAAATTCAGTAGTTTTAAAATGTACTCGTCCAACAGGACGAGCTTAGCATTTTCTCTACTCGCCCGAACCCAAATGTTACTTGTCAATACGAGCGGTCGAGTGGAATTTTACATCCCTGTATTGGAACACTAAATTTGAAAACAGCATTACAGAGCTCCAGATAGAGGGAGGGATTTGGATTTCAAAATTGAAAATATTAATAATTCTCTACTAAACCCTGTTGCGGGTGTTCATTCGAATGACCTCATTAAAATGATTCTAATAAGTACCTACAACATAGGGTTGGGAAAAGAAATATAATTTCCTGCATTTGAGGAACAAATTAGAAGGAAATTATTTTCCCTTTTTCGATGACGCTCCAATAAGTACCTGTAAGAAAAACGGGATTTATGAGAAGAATGTCGTACATGTATTTGGTACAAGGTTCAATCAGCTTTGCGAGGGCAACGCGTACAGGCGTTTTTTTTGTTGTGAAAGTAAGCAGGGGTACCGATGGAACAGCACTGTAGCTCTGAAGCACTGTCAGTTATTTATTGCAAGAATACCATCAATACACGAGTAACATTTACAAAGAAATCACTTGATTTCCACGGGCATTGTTATTGTCATACACAATTTTGAAACATGGGAACAAAGAAGGAAAACTTTAAAATGTTTCTTCTCTGAAACTAAAAGGTGCACAGCTTTGATATTTGGTATGTAGCATTCTGCTTGTTGACCTCTACCAAGTTTGTTCATATGATGTCCCTGGGGTCAAAACTGGCCCCACCCAGGGGGTCACAAGTTTGAAGCATAGGAACAAAAAAGGAAAACTTCAAAAATCTTCTCTTAAACTGGAAGGTGTAGAGCTTTGATATTTGGTATGTGGCATCTCCTAGTGGACCTCTGCTTTTGTTAAACACTTTTCTTAATTGAAATTTTTAGAAGCATTTGCAGACGACAAAACAAATGTTACTCACAAACTGAAATTTGTTTTGGGAAGGGTAGAAAACATTATGGCAAACAAAGAAAATGTTGATTTATAGCATTTTATCCTTTTCCCACAATATTCTCAAAAGTTTTTTTAGCTCACCTGAGCACAACATGCTCAAGGGGAGCTTTTAGGATCACTGGGTGTCTGTCATGCGTCGTCAACAATTCTTTAAACATCAACTCCTCCTAAACAGCTGGGCCAATTTGGACCAAACTTGGCTGGAATGTTCCTTGGGAGGTCCTCTTTAAAATTGTTCACAAAATTTGAATCCGTCAAAAACTCTGGTTGCCATGGCAACCAAATGGAATTTTCTATGAAATTCTTTAAAAAATCTTCTCCTCCATAACAGCTGGTCAGATTTTGAAATGATTTCACAGAGATGTTCCTTGGATGACCTTTTCCAACAATTGTTCGCAAAATTTTGATCCATCAAGAATCATGGCTCTGGTGAATGGGGGCTACTTCCATCATACAGAAATGAAGAAATTCTTTAAAATTCTTCTCTAAAACTGCTGATCAGAATTTGAAATAATTTCCAGTGTTCCCGATCACGCAAAATCGTGCGTGAAACATGTATAGATGAAATAAAACACGTACAAAATTGCAAACCTATACGTGAAATCACGCACAAAAAATACAGAAGATGATAAAACAAAAAAAGCAGGAAACGGTTGCATAGAACGGCTGTCGTAAGTGCAATTTTCGGAAAATATAAATCATCAGAAAATTTTTGGATTTCCAGCTTTCTATTTTTAGAACATTTACATGGTCGGCGTACTCGGTCTTTATTATCGCGATCAATGATATTGCAGACTGGGACCCGTTTGTTTCCAAAAAAACCCTTAATTCAGCTCCCCTTTGTTTAACGCAGTCGATAAAAAGCGTTTGTCGACGTCAACGTCTTTCGTCTGTAAACCCACATTTGGAATAGCTCAGGAATATACCTTAGACGCTTTCAGGTTTCAGAATTCGGGTTCTCGTAGGCAAGCAAAGGTACACTAGTTGTAGAACCATTCGAAATATAGTAAACAGAATTCAGTTCTTGCAGAAATATTTATCCATAAATAAACGGACATGAAAATTTGATCGGTCCAAAAAACGCGGAAACCCATGACACAAAAAAATGCTCCTTCTTTGATTGTCCGATCACAGTCGCTTCATACTGTCTTTTCAGCTTTTAATGGGTGTAAGCTGTAAATTTCGACAAATATCTGGATATAATAAACTTGTTTGGTGCAAATCATCAGTATGGATTGCTTTGAGAATCATTATTGTCATACCCTCAAATATGAAATCTAGCCGCCCCCCTCCCTCCGTGTTTACAACTCAAGGGGTATTAAGTGTACCCCTGAAATAAAAAGCTAGTAGGAACACTGCATATTGAATACAGCAGTTTTCAGTCAGAATTCGACAATGATTAATGCAGATAAGGCATGTGAAAAGATGAGCATATAGACTACTAGTTAACACTTTGCCATACAATTCTTTAAGTGTCAGTTACATTTAAAAATGTACATTCACATAGTAGATCTATATGATAGTTCTGCATAGGATTGAAAATGAGGCATTAAGTAAACAATTTAGAATTGTGCGCATACTAGTTTTTTCTCTGAAGTTTTACCCCCATTTTTTTTCTTATACCCCCATTTTTCAATTGTAGGGGGTATAAAACCCCCAAATAAAATTTTCAGTGGGAACACTGAATTTCACAGAAATGTTCCTTGGATGACCCTTTTCAAAAGGTGTTTATGAAAGTTTGATTCGTCAATAAACATGGCTCTGGTGAATGGAGGCTACTTGCACTATATGGCCATGAAGGAATTTTTTAAAATTCTTCTCTGAAACGGCTGATCAGATTCTCAAATAATTTCACAGAAATGTATCTTAGTTGACCCTTTTAAAAAATTGCTCGAAATATTTTGATCCATCAAAAAACATGAGTCTGATGGCTATTTACACTATACAGACATGAAGAAATTCTTAAAAATTCTTCTTCTCTGAAATGCCAGTTTAGATTTTGAAAAAATTGGCTATGGTCCTCTCAAAAATTCAGGTGAGCGAATCAGGGCCATCTTGGCCCTCTTGTTTAAAGGTTGTTAAAACTGTGGATTGTGTGGTAAAGAGCTAAAACACCTGAAAAAGTTACAATATGTATTTGCAAGTTTCTAAATAGACTGATAAATACTAGAATGTTTCGTTTGTTTTTATGTTTAATACCCTCCCCCCCTCCAGAACACTTTAGAAGACTATATAACTTACTGATTTAAGTAAACACTTTAACTGTAGAAAAGTTGGGTTAACAAAGGATGTGCATGTTTCTTTTTGGTCTAGAACACACATTCCTGACACAACTTTAAAATTACAAGTGTCCACTTTTGTTGTCTTTTAGAGTTAAAAAGTGAAACAAGAGTGCTGTCATCACAATATACACCACCACAAGCTGCTATTTCAAGCAGCCAGCTTTAGAAACTGAAGTGTTGGAATTTCTAGCACCTGCCTGTGTAGCTCAATGGATATATTGTGCTACATATGATCTAAAAGGTTTACGGATGGTCTGATGGACAGACACATGCACAACAGACTCAGTGGTCATTGGCTTTGATTAAGCAATAAAAACATGAAGTTTCATGAAATTTGTCCAGTAGCTTGAGGTACAGAGATGAAAATTAACATTTGACATGAAGCCCCTACTTGTCCAATCAAGTTAAAAAGAAGCAGACATATTTCAAGCATTTGCAGACAATCCTTTCTCTCCCCCCCCACCCCCACCCACCCGTCTGCTATAGATCTATTATTTTCATTTCATAAAACTTTTTTTCACTCACAAACAGAATTTTAGCTTCCACTTATTGTTTTAATCAGAGATTTTTGTAAATTCACTGTTTGAATTAATTATTAAATATGAGAAGATAGTTTGAAGTCCATCTGATTGGACGATGCCACAACGATCACTGTAGTGTCATGGGTTTTCACGTTTTTTTTGTCGATCTATTTTTTCGTGACAATCAATTTTTGGAGAAGTATTACTACATGATTTGACATCATTAAGTCAGTTTGAATATTAGGTAACATTAAAATCCGTCACTTTACACTAGATAAGAGGATTAATGCCTTTGTTACTTTGTCATAAATGACTCGCCAGCTTCATTATCATCCGCGTGTCCTTCGCATTTCATTCTGATCGTGTTTAGCCCATATTCTACCAGTGGCATGCAAGCTAGGTTAAATGAAGTTCTAGATGATAATTTCAGGTGTCAGATTGACATTTAGGCAGATATTTTTAGCGTAAAGATCATTTCAAATTTCCGAATGTTAAAACCCGGGGACAGGGATCAAATGAGAAGCTTGCCAATTCGTCAAGTTTTGTCAAGACATCCATGGACAAAAAATTATTTCTCTTTTTACCGGCCAACTTTGATGTTTGTTATCCACCATGTTGAATCCAAGAGTGTGATTGATATTAGTCACAAAACCAAGCGCTAAAAACCAGAATTCAAGTTTTGGGACCGAGCGAGTTCAGGAACTGACTACAATCAATTCCAGAATTTCTCAATCGATTAAGAAAAGTGAAACTCATAAGTAAAAGTTAGAGCTGGAGAGATATCATTGATGCATCAGAACATCGTGATATTTTTGCTGGCAATAGTATATCACGAATCTTACTCATCGTATCGATACTTGGCGATAAATTTACGTCGTGTGCACAGTGTGTGCAATCATGTGTAAATCTATCCATTTGTGTGCAATTCTGTCTACATGTTTTGACCCACTGTTAGAAGTTATTAACCCTTTACCAAATGATTCCTGGTTTTCTTGACTATAGAAATGTAGGCTTCGAAAACGTGGGAAAAGGAGAAATTGCTGATAACAAGCATTTTCTCTTTTTCCCACCAGATTTTCTACTTTTGTAAGAGAATTAATATTAACATTAATTTTTATGCACATCTAAATTATCATCTGCAAAACCTTTCAATTTGGACCAGTCTAGAACTATGTCGTGTGGTAAAGAGATAAGGATGTGCAAATTTTTAGAAAAATTGTGATACTATATGCCAAGCACTTCAATTTGGAATGTAAAGCTGTTTCTAAAAACCAGATTCTCTTCTTTGCTGGTTGACTCCTGCTGTTGTAACTGGTTAAAAGAGTTGCGTCTCTGTATGCGTTTAAATTGCCATAGCTGTTTCTTCACTGTCTATGCACACAAGACTTTCCAAGTTCTAGTCAGTTTAATGGTACATTTTAGATTTCATCCAAAGTTTTATTGCAGACTTGATTTTTTTTTTTGTTGGTTGTATCAAAAAGAAAATCTATTAAAATGTCCTTGTTGCTGACAATCCTTAGAGATTTAATTCATTTAAATATCTGTGAATTCATTCTTCTTTTCTTACCAAATGTTTTGGTGATTTAAGGCCCCTTCTTTAGATCAAAGAATATCCGACAGATCAAACTGATAGAAAAATGATCATTTGATCCCTCCCCATCACCAAATAGAGTGAAAAGTGAGTTCACAGACTTTTATAATACTCTTGTGTTCTGACCCCCCCTCCCACTTTCTAGTGACTTGGGACTCTCACAATAGAACAGAAATCATAAGCAAGGCAAAACAGCTACTATGCTTAAATTGGCCTCTGAGAATGTTTTTTTTAGCTCACCTTAGCACAAAGTGCTAAATGTGAGCTATTGTGATCACCCTATGTCCCGCGTCCGTCCTCTGTCGTCTGTCAACAATTTCTTTAAACATATTCTTCTCCTAAACCACTGGACTAATCTTCATGAAACTTGGCAGGAATGTTCCTTGGGTGAAGCTCTACCAAAATTGTTCAAATAATTTAATTCCACCAATAACTCTGGTTGCCATGGCAACAAAAAGGAAAAAAAAAACGAAATCTTTGAAAATCTTCTTCTCTGAAACTAGAAGGAGTAGAGCTTTGATATTTGGTATGTAGCATCTCCTAATGGACCTCTACCAAGTTTGTTCAAATTATGCCCCTAGGGTCAAAACTGGCCCCACCCCGCGGGATAACAAGTTTGAGCATAGGAACAAAGCAGGAAAACTTTGAAAATCTCCTCCTCTGAAACTTGGAAGGCGTAGAGCTTTGATATTTAACATGTACCATCTCCTAGTGGACCTCTACCAAGTTTGTTCAAATTATGCCCCTATGGTCAAAACTGTCCCAACCCCAGGGGTCACAAGTTTGAGCATAGGAAAAGAGAAGGAATACTTTAAAAATCATCTCCTCTGAAATTGAAAGGCGTAGAGCTTTGATATTTGGTATGTGGCATCTCCTAATGGACTTGAGACTTCAAAATTCCACTCTGGACAAGCAAACAATACTATTAAGATAAAGATCAAAGTGGAATTACTCAAAATCCATGCTAGGTAGAGTTATTGTTCTTGAACAAAGTACTCTGTAATATCACAAGAAACACGCATACCAATTTTGAAGTCATTCTTACTTGAGATGACAAAACTGGCCCCATCCCAGGGGTCACAAATTTGAGCATAGGAACAAAGAAGGAAAACTTCAAAATTCTTTTCCTCAGAAACTAGAAAGTGTAGAGCATTGATATTTGGTCTGTTGCATCTCCTAGTGGACCTCTACCTAGTTTGTACAAATGATGTCACTGGGGTCAAAACTGGCCCCACCCTGGGGGTCACTAGTTTGAGCATAGGAACAAAGAAGGAAAACTTTAAAATTCTTCTCATCTGAAACTAGATGGCGTAGAGCTTTGGTATTTGGTATGTGGCATCTCTTAGTGGACCTGTACCAAGTTTATTTAAATCATGCCCGTGGGGTCAAAACTGTCCCCGCCCCAGGGGTCACAAGCTCGAGCATAGGAACAAAGAAAGAAAATTTTGAAATTCTTCTTCTCTAAAACTAGAAGGCATAGAGCTATGATATTTGGCATGTAGCAATTCCTCTAGCAAGTTTGTTCATATTATGCCCTTGGAGTCAAAACTGGCCCTGCCCCGGGGGGTCACAGGTTCGAACATAGCAACAAAGAAGGAAAACTTTATAAATCTTTTTCTCTGAAACATGAAGGTGCAGAGCTTTGATATTTGGTATGAAGAATCCTCTAGTGGACCTCTACCAAGTTTGGTCATATGATGTCCCTGGCGTCAAAACTGGCCATGCCCCAGAGGTCACAGGTTTGATCATAGGAACAAAGAAGGAAAATTTTAAATTTCTTTTTCTCTTAAACGGGAGGGTGTAGAGCTTTGATATTTGGTATGTAGCACGTTTGAGTAGACCTCTACCAAGTTTGTTCAAAGGATGCTGCTTTGGTTAAAAATGACCCGGCCCCGGGGACCACAAGTTCGAACATAGGACAAAGAAGGAAAATTCAAAATTCTTCTTTGAAACTGGAAGGTGTAGAGCTTTGATATTTGATTGCCCTATGTCCGGCTTCTGTCGCCCATCGTCCGTCAACAATTTCTTTCAACATCTTCCCCTAACCAGGGTTCCCTCTGGCTGCTTTTTTTCTTGCGCCATCACTTTCGCCAAATGAGAAAAGTTTGCGCCAAATTGAAATAATTGGAGCCAGTTGGTGCCAATCATAAAATCAATCAATCAATATCTTTATTCAAGTATTTAGGCCTCTGGCCCATATACACTTACAAAATATTCAATTTTTGTATAATGAGTGACATTCTCATAATAGATCTAAATGAAAACAGAGTAGTTTACTTTTTGTTTGCTAATCATCAATTGAGTACGTATTTGACAGTTGCAATAGACCTAGATCAGAAGACACAGATATGCAGTCCTTTCTAGGTCTGTTCAAACTGTCAATGAGAATTTTACTCCATGAAAAAACACAATCACAAAGGATTGGTCAATAAGTTACCACTGCATGGTTGTGTCAGAAGCAATAATATAAACAAGAAAACATTTGTTTTCATCTGATTTGATTACTTGTATCTATGTTGAATGTGTGAATATATTCCAATATTCCAAAACTTAGTTTTGTTAACAATGATAAATCATTATGTATTAAGTTTAAGTACCATTAGATCTGTCATTAAAATTTGAAAAACCACTATGACAAAAGCAGAAATAGGTCATTGATAACCATTTCATCTGTTGTAACAAAATTTTAAAGAGAGATTTTTATGAAACAGATAGAGGTCTAAATGGTACAAATCAAACAACAAAGTCAACATGAGAAAAAAATCTTACAAAAGTAGAAATTGTTCATTAAGAGAAATTTCTAGATTTAGAAAAAAATGTTCATGAGGGAACTTCTTACATTTTGAAACATCCGTAAGTTAAAATGTTAAAAACCAAACAAGTTTTTCGAAAGGTGGGCGATTAATGCAGGAAAAACGACAGAGAACACTTCGAGGACGACGATAACATGACCGCCTGGGTTTTAGTCATTGCCGACGCGGTCGGCATTTCGGAAACCGCGGTATATTTATTCAACACAGAATATATCGATTCTACTGCAGTTATAATTAATTTTGATATTGAGAAATATTCACGATTTATATAGGACTCTGGTCTTCGATACTTTAACTTTCTTACAGTTTTCCCAAATTTACTGACACTAGCCGGAAGTTTGTTATCGGAAGTGTACGTATATTCGGATAGTCGAGTGTAAATTTGTTACCGATATGTAAACTAACGTGCATTACGTCGATGCCGCAGTTTATCCCTTCTAACTTGACCTTATCGATGAATTAGCGGTCATTCATCCATGCAATGCGTTGAAAGGGACCAATATCACAATGTACGGCACTCGATAGGAGAAATATCGGCGCCAGTCATTTTCGCCAATCGGCATTTTCTTGCGCCAGTTTTAAAAATCTATCGCAAATGGCGCCAAATGCGAAGCCCAGCGGGAACCCTGCCTAACCCACTGGACCAATCTTGATGAAACTTGGCAGGGATGTTCCTTGGGTGAAGCTTTACCAAAGTTGTTCAAAGAATTGAATTTCACTCATAAGCTATAGTCTAAGGTGAGCGTTCAAGGGCCAATGACCCTCTTGTTTTCTGATTATTTTTAGGTTATAATAAAGGCAAATGTTTTCTTGTCAGTATTTAACATTTTGTTGAAGGTCCAGCACAAAGTATTGTGGAAACATCATGAAAAAAAGATGACACAAAAAATTACATTCCCAGAAGCCAAATATAAGCCAAATTTAAGAAGTACCACAATGATTAAGATTTGGAACATACTCAACACATGCTACAATAAGATCAAATATTTTAACATCCTAACCAAGCATTTGTAAGGTTCAAATGTCATTTTTGTATTAAACTTTATGCCTAGGTCTAGACCATTTGCTCATGATTACATTTGTTCTAATATTTATTATCCTGGGGTACATCTACAAGCTGTTGGTAAAGGATAAGGTACACACCTATTCTACTGGGGTGTGGTTAGGTCAGCCATACACATTCTACAGATATTTGGTTAGTAATACTAGTGCTCATCACGAAAGTGCCAAACTACAACCTTTAGCATATTATGTATAAACAGGGACATGGAAAGCAAGGTTAAAAATGATTTAAAAAACTCATTCAATGAAAAACAGATACAGTACATGCAATATAAAAGGCTACGCAAGCAGCAAGTACTGAGGCTAAAATTTTTAAAAATCCTCGTCTTATATGTCTGCTTTCTAAAGAAAGCAAAATATAATAATTTCCCTACCTACCTACCGAAGACTGAAATACTGGGTAGGTAAAGGACAAACAAACATTTTTTTTTAATTTAGGCTTCATCCGAGATCTTATGGTCATATACCGTAATTTGCTTAAATTTTGGGACAGTAAAAAATAATTAATTTTTTTCGTGTCCCAAAACTTTGGTCTACAAAAAATAATTATTTTGTCAGCTGTCCCAAAACTTATGGTCAAACAAGACTATCTGTCCTACTGAAAGTCACTCGCCGCTTACCCGTTGAATATTGCCGACGTTGAAATATTGGAACGTCGCTGATGTCAGGTTTGCACGGTGATCTATTTTTAGACAGATTGGAATTCCATCGATCAATTTGAGCACTAAGAGTTTAAAACTTCGCTTTTTCTCATTATTTTTGTTGATTATGAACTTGTCACTCATTATTGTCTGCGTCTTTGGATCGCGATGAAGATGTTATTGTGCGTTTGTAGATAAATTCACAACATATCTTACCTGCTTACATGTACGTGAGGTGACGTTAATTCCACTCTGACAAGTACCTACTCGGACCGATCTCAAATTTGATTGGTTCGTCGATCTTCGATCGATATACCTTGGGTAAAACTGTGTACCTTGATTTCTATTTATAGACATTTCAAACTCGATTGACCATGAATTACACGCGTGTCAACTCTGTCAACTTCGGATATACACACGTTACATGGATCTTGGAGAGAAGTTTATCACACCCTTTTTACATTTACGTCGGCATTCTGTTTGATTTAGGGTTTAAATTAGACTGTCAGGTGATCGTTTTTTTTGTCTTGAATCAGGTAACTCCCATTGAAATTGTGAGGGTTGGGAAGCATGCTTACGACGTTGCGTGTGGAGAAATAATCTACGCGAAAGCCGAAATAAATATTTGCAAACAAACGTTTTCAAATGGATTGAAAGATTTTCCTTTCCTCTAAATAGAATTTTCACTGTCCCAATTCTTTGGAACAAAAAAATACTGATCTCGCTTTGCAATTTTTAGTATGTCCCAAATCTTTGGGTCATGAAAAATAATTATTTTCGTGATTTTTGATGGTGTCCCAATTTTTGGGTGTCCCAAAACATACGCAAATTACGGTATATTTTGACCAAATTTGGTGCTGATTTGTTTATAATATAGATGCTAGAGTGTAAACAAAGTGAAATATAGCAATTTTTCCAACTCAAGGGCAAATAACTCTAGATGTATTGGTCCGATTAGACCAATAATCAAATTCATCCGAGAACTTATAGTCATATACATTTTGAACAAGTTTGGTGCTGATTGGTTGATATTTGTAGATGCTAGAGTGTGAACAAAGTGAAATATAGCGATTTTTCCCATTCAAAGGCAAATAACTCCAGATGTTCTGGTCCGATTTGACCCATAATCAAACTCATTTGAGATCTTATGGTCATATATATTTTGACCAAGTTTGGTGCCAATTGGTTGATATTTGTAGATGCTAGAGTGTAAACAAGAAAATGTGAAAGGACTATGGACAGACGGACGGACGATGGACAGTGAATGATCGCAATAGCTCACTCTGACCACTTTGTGCTCAGGTGAGCTAAAAACAATGTTTAGGTTCAGGCACAAAAATGAGACACAGTGAGGTAACCAGAAACACGTCTATGTAAGCCTTGCTCTGACAAAGGGGGGAATTTGTGCATCTCTGTAACCCATCATAACAATTAAACCATCACATACTTATGGATCTATAACAGACACTTTTTTTAACAACTGACTCAATCATGAGGCGGATGGGTCTTTGAACAAACAGAAAATTGGCCAATAGTGAAGAGTTGTGGCCACGGTTTGCCTTTTTTATGACCCTGTGAAAGGTTTCGAAATCAATGTGAGAAAGGGAGAAAAAGCTGGTAACCAGCAAAATGTTTTGTACCGTTTCAGAAAACCAGACTTATATGTACCAATACTAAATCTGTTTTCTGCCGCTGTTTTGAAAATGATAAAGTATAAAATTTGTAGTTCAGGAAAGGGCTAACACTATCCCAACGGAAGATTGTGCAGTAATTAAATCATTGCTCTGTTTGCCTCCTTGAAAAAATGAAAATACCAGTAAGGTTCACGAATTTGCGAGAAAAAGGCATATGGCATTTTCTCATTTCTCCGTTCTTTCTCCCTTCTCCGTTCATGTACTAAAGCGGAAGGAATAAGCGCTCGTAACGTTTTGTTCCACCCTGGTTCTATTCTACTCTGTCAGATATTATGATAGCAGTAACATCCTATTTTTACATTTTCAACAAATCCTAAAGTGTTATATATCACTGTAAAGGTCTTTCAATTTGCTAAAGAATGGTGCAAAAATCAAGCTTTTATCACTTAAAATAAAAAAGTTATCACCAAAAATGTGAGGATACCGTCATAAATCTGTCTGATAATTAATTTGACATCTTTTATTTGATTTAATTTGCGACATGAGTGTCTTTTTACATGTAAAAACAGATCAAGTATTATGAAGTTTTATACATCATTTTGCCTTTAATTTGTAATAAAATGATATGGAAATAAGCATTTGATATCTTAATACAAAAAAGATCTATGCAAAAGAGTGCTGAAACTATGAATTCACCATATTTGTCGGACACTTCGTTTTACTAGTTAACAATATTTTAGACTGATTTTTAGACAGGTCCAAATTCAGGGCTGTTGCAGATAACAAATTGGATATGGCTCAAACAAAGACATATGATTCAGAAAAAATATAAAACATTGTGGGAAAAGGAAAAAATGCTGGATACCAGTACTTTATTCTATTCCAACAATGTTTTCAAGGGGTGTGGTACTCAAATAATATCTGTAAGCCTTTCATTAAATTAAACTTTTCTAGCACTTTTTGAAGATGAAGATATGATGTATGCAGCTCAGTTGCAAGATCAATTGCCATTTTTTTTTATAGGGTTACAGCTTCCGTCAAATCAGCTTTTAATTTTGGAATTTGCGGGGATTCTTTAAAGTTTACACGTTTGTTTACTTTAACCCTTTCACAAATGACTAACTTTTGGAATTGACTAAATTGAAAGCATTTGCAGACGACAATTCAACTTTTGCTGAAAAGATGATTTCAGTCTATGATAGGGTAGAAAACATGGTGGGAAAAGGAGAAAATACTGGTTACCAGCATTTTCTTTTTTCCACGATGTTTTCCCAAGGCTTCTACTTCAGGACCTCTAGCTGAGTAGGAGGGAGGTTGTGACCGAGTCTGAGAGAAATGATCTCCTGATAGTGACAGTTTCCAGGTTCAGTCTAAAATAGGTTGTGCTGGGGATTGGGTCTCATCAGAAAAAAGAGAAACACTGAAAAAAAAATCAGATTGTATTAACCCTTTACCAGATGACAAAATTTTATACTGTTTCAAATGGAAAGCTGTTGTGGATGACAAATTAGATTTCACTTAAACCATGGAATCTGAATCAAAATGGAAAGAGAACACTGTGGGGAAAAGGAAAAAATGCCGGTTATCGGCATTTTCTTCTTTTCCTGTAATGTTTTCTAAAGCTATTTTTCACATGGATGTTAAAAATTTTGATTGTGTGGTAATGGGTTTAAGTACTCTACTTTAACAGTTGACATCAACACAATTTTTGACTGACTGAGTTTTGAAAGTTGTGGCAGACAATGAAATGAGCCAAAACATGAGGACAGGAAATAAAATGGGAAAAGGAAAATTAGAGAAAGCAATATGGATTATTGAGAACTTTTCAGAAAAACTAAACTGCATACTGCCTATAACAGTTAAAGACTCAAGTCTAAACAATCATTCGTGGCAAAAAAAATCAATTTTCTTATGTTCTACTTTTCAATCAATGTTGCAGGGAAAAAATGAGATATTAAAGCTAAAAAAAATTATATCTAAGCCAGATTGGACAAAAAAATATAAGATCTAGTGGAAAAATAAAAAAAAAATACTAATATTCAACATTTTGATGACTTGGCACAATACTGATGTAAGTGCCTATACAAAGTATTGGCGATACATGAGTATTGGCTATTGCACAATACCCTCTATTTTTTTTTATGTTGCTACAATCTTTCTCGATGTACAAAACGCTCGACATTCTTCGTGATGGGTCTAAACATTGTTCAAAATTCTATTTCAAAGTGGCCAATGCGAGTTTACGTCATGCAATTTAAAAATGTATTTGATACTGCGATCTATCCGGTTTTTAGTAACAATCGAATTTACGGCAACTTGGAACTTCCGGTTCATGCAGCGGTAAATGGTAGGGTGATTTTTTGGCTTTGCGCTAAGATGCGCTATCATATTTGGGGACAAAACCGCTGTTTTCTGCAAGAAGAGACTCCATAAAATAGCAAGATGCCTTTCGGATCCTTTCGGAGGACAATAATCTCATGATCCTTCGCTCTCAAAAACTTGTAAATTGTTTAAATTGTCTTAATTTTGAAAAAACCCGCGTTTGTTTGGTATCTACGTCTTCCTTGGGGAATGACCTTCAATTTGGTACGTCATTTTACCCACAAAGCCAGACTGCCATTGAGAAATAACGAGATTTCAATAGCGACCCCGGATGTCATGTTCTAAAAATAGAATTTTCTATTTCCCCACTACGATGGTAGGAGCCATTTCAAAACGGAAAAAAATCAATAAAATCCATTCGATACTATTTTTTTCTCTTCATATATCGATATCGATATACTTTTTCTGTGTGCTAAGACTGTTTCTCGGCCAAAATGTTTAAAATTGATGATTTTGTGAGTAAGTGAAATTGTACCAAAATACATGCAAGTCAGAAGGTAAACGGGAAAAACCCGATATCGGTGTTATCGCTAATTATGAATAACATCCTAACCTACATCGATACCATTTTTCTATCGAATAAGACACAAAAATGCAACAAAAGAGTAATTTTCACAATTTGAAAGAAAATATTTCATTAGATACAATAAAAAGCAAATTTTCAATGTTTTTCAAAATCAAATACGCCTAAAAAGATTGTGTTTACCCTTTACTATGAATAAGCTAGTCTGTCTGAACTAGTGTGGAGAATATTTATCAGTCTTTAGCTATCGGCCTTGATATTCAATCAAATGAATGGAAAAATGAGAAAGTTGCCATACTACCCAGGTTGGCGAGGTAGGTTTGAAAAGATCCCCAGATCAAACCTTTTGATGCAAGTTGTAGGGACTTTTTTCAGTTAAAAGTTTGAATCAGATTTTATATTTGATCATTACACGAAAATTTTGATTCCTTGACTGAAAATGTGAATTTTGTGAGCTTATTTATGCTTAGGTGAACGGAGAAAGGAGAACACAGTATACGTGATGTAAATTCTGCAATATTTTGGACAATTTGTTAAGTTGGGCAAGAATTTTTACGTCCTGTGAACTGTTCCATGTTGCCATAAATTTTGGTCGACTTGTCTTCAGTATGAGGCGAGTTCTCTCTAGTTTAGGGCGACTTGTCTTCTAAATATTGGGCGAGTTGTCTTGGAGCGAGATTTTCCTGGGACGGCTTATCCTGATGCGAGATGTCTTTGGGGCGAGTTGTCTGTCATTCCGTGGAAGACAGCAAATAGCCAATGATAAATGGCAATAACGGTGATTCTGTTGAAAATACAGGATTATAATATCGAAATATTACAGAGAGTTCAATAGACTTACTTATTATTAGGCCCCCCGAGCCGATACAGCTTCCCCCTAGTAGCCGAGCTTTCCCGCTTTATGAAATATTGTCCTTTTTTGATGGGTGTGACTAAAACGCGGACGCGTTAAGCGGACCATATAAACAAAGAGGAAAAAAGCGGACGATATGAAATATAGACGGAAAAAGCGGACGCCGACCTGCACCTAATTCGGTGTCTAATATTAGTTTTATAAAAAGCAATTATTCTTTTTTTCAGATTAATCTACTTGATAATTTTATAATTAATGATGTATATATATTTTAAGTTTTTTTTTGTTTTTTGTTTTTACACAAATAAACAGAAATGTTTGTATAGTTTATTTCACTTTCTTACATGCATTGATCGTTAGGGACATGTATATTCATGTACGATTTATCGTTGTTATCAGATGGAAAGATAATCAAAAATTACAGTCATAATTGAATAAATTAAAAAAAGCTAGCGATTTGAAACATTGAGGAAAAACTCGGGCGCCGTCTATCTCTCAAACTATAAAAATGTTTGTATACATAATTATTAATTATCGTTTCATTTATTGATATATCTAAAAGAATTAATTTATATGTAGAGAGAGAGAGATAAAAAAAAATGTGCAAGAAGGCGTCCGCGTTTTCCCGCTACATATTTCATATCATCCGCGTTTTCCTTCTTTGTTACATATCGTCGGCTTTTTTCCTCTTCATTGATTTTGGTTAATTTGTCTCTAAAGCTATATAATTAATGTGCACGAAATTATTAATTATCCATTCATTTCTTGATATATCTTAAAGAAAAAAAGTTAATAAAGTAATTAAAAAATACTAAGTATACGGCCAAATAAGTGAGTATGTAAGACGGCGCCCGAGTTTTTCCTCAATGTTTCAAATCGCCAGCTTTTTTTAATTTATTCAATTATGACTCTAATTTTTGATTATCTTTCCATCTGATGACAACGATAAATCGTACATGAATATACATGTCCCTAACGATCAATGCATGTAAAAAAGTGAAATAAACTATACAAACATTTCTGTTTATTTGTGTAAAAAAAAAAAAAAAACTTGAAATATATATACATCATTAATTATAAAATTATCAAGTAGATTAATCTGAAAAAAAGAATAATTGCTTTTATAAAACTAATATTAGACACCGAATTAGGTGCAGGTCGGCGTCCGCTTTTTCCCTCTATATTTCATATCGTCCGCTTTTTTCCTCTTTGTTTATATGGTCCGCTTAACGCGTCCGCGTTTTAGTCACACCCACTAATGAGCAACACTTAACGGAGGATCTTCCTTGGTCGGAAAACACGTAATTCAACAAGGACATTTCCTTTTCTGTTAATGGGGCTCCTGCGTGTCTAAATAGTAAAATGTAGGATTTTTAACTCTTTACCAAACGACACAATTTTAAATTGGTCCAAATTGAAAGCATTTGCAGACCACAAAATAAATGTGACTTAAGAATTGAAATTTGTTTTAGGAAGGGAAGAAAACATTGTGGGAAAAGGAGAAAATGCTGGTTACCAGCATTTTCTCCTTTTCCCACTACGTTTTCAAAAGGCTTCTTTCACAGAGGTGTTAAAAGCCGGGATTGTGTGGTAAAGGATTAATCTGGAAGCCCCGAGTTTGAACCTTACTGAAATCTTTAGATTGTTCTAAGGGGGGGGGGGGGGTGTCTCTGGGCAATACACTCCAGTGTCCTTTCTTAGCTCTGGTGAAACCTAGTACATGCATGAATGTGTGAGCCATGGCCGTGATGAAACTGGAATAATGTTGATAGTGGCTAAAAGCACTATTCAATCAATCTATTCATTTTTTGTTTACTCTTTCAGGGCTGAATTCAATTACTATAAACAGTCGACCTCTTCAAATGGGTGCAAGTATAATCCACAGAGACTCAGGAAGATTTTGACGTCATAGACGCTACCAAACAAGCAAATTGTGAGGATCAAAGATCCGATAGCATGTTCTGTGCAGTCTGCTCTGAATCTATGCAGACCGCGTTAGTCCTTTTGTTTTGAATATCAACATTCCACATTGATTTTTTTTTTACTTTAACTAATTGGTAGCTTGTTGAATAATTGATAAATAAACGAATAACTTTTGATGAATAAACGAAATACGTTAAGACTGTTAAAATTCTTACCCTGTCTATATTTCAGTTCCTTGTTTTGAATTCAAATTAAAGTCGGATACTTTCTTTATTAAACGACGATGGATTTCTGAAAGTGAACTGGCTGATCAAAAAGTGCTGCAAGATTGAACTTACGATCATGATAACAGAAAAATCATCTCTCTTGATCCCGACCAAGTTTCAACTCTCTGCCGCTTTCCCCCCCCCCCCCAAGAAAAAAAAGAGAGCATTCTCATGCATTTCTTGCTAAGCATCACTTAACCTTAACCCTTTACCGAACTATACCGAGTTTTATCGACCGTTTGGACAAAGTCGTATGAAAAAAGAGTACCTAGGAGAAAATGCTGGTAACTAGACTAAAGTCATTTTCTAACAACGTTTTCCTATTGCTACCATATGAGCTACAATTGATTTGTCATTTGTAACTGTTTTCAGTTTAACAAGGTTTAAGTCTGGTATTTTATTTAAGGGCTATGGGGTCCATTATAAATCCACCACGTGTGGTTGCATGTTAACTCTTTCCCCAAAAAAAAAAAAATCAGTTAGACTCGTCCATGTTCAAAACATTCGCAGACGACAAATTAAATCGAAAAAAACTAATGGAATTTTAATAGGGTAAACCGTTGTAGGAAAAGGAGAAGATGCTGGTTACCAGCATGTCCTCCTTTTTCCACAATGTTTTAAAAGGGTTAATTGATTGTTATTGTTGAAACATCCCTCTTTCAAATAAAGGAACCCTTATCTGTTTTCAGATGTAATCGATGCGAGTTCATCTGGGGTTCGTTCAGAGGCCATCAAAAGGTCAAAATACAATCATGGTATCATGAATCTGTACTTGGGTGTATGCCGTCTGAAAGGCCTTAGGCTCTGAAAGGTTTAAACCAAATGACAATATTTTAGGCTGGTCCAAATTGAAAGTATTTTCAGAAAATAAGAGTGAGTGAAACTTTGAAATTTGTTTTGTAAAGGGTAGAAAACACTGTGGGAAAAGGGAAAATGCTGGTTACCAGCATTTTTCCTTTTCCCACAGTGTTTTCAAAAGGCTTCTTTCTCAGAGGAGTCATAAGTAGGGATTGTGTGGTAATGAGTTAAAAACATTGGTAGATAACAGTTTAAATATGGCTCATACGAAATGATTTTTCTTTGATAGGGTAGAAAACATTGTGAGAAAAGGAGAAATACTGGTAACCAGCATTGTCTCCTTTTCCCACAATGTTTTCAAAAGCATTCTCTTTTAAGGGGGGTGTTAAAGTAGTCATTGTGTGGTAAAGGGTTAACTCAGGTCAACCCAAAAATGCTACACAAGTGATTAATTATTTCACAGATCGTATATATGTTGTATACGATCCCTGCTCACTTAAAGGAAAGAAATTTTCGGGTTTCTAATGATATCAAATACAAATCGTTCATATTATACCTTAAAACAAATGTATGCACATGTGATGGTTGTGAAAAAATACCCATAAATTATTGAAGAATGCAAGTAGTCTATTTCTGAACTGTAATCGAAATTTTTTTAATGAATTATTGGGGTCTCCCTAAAAAGCGTCTACAAGCGTCTACAAGTGTCTACAAGCGTCTACAAGTGTCTACAGGCGTCTACAAGCCTCTAGAATGTTTTTTAAACCAAATTTTCATTAAAAGTATAAAAATACATGACTTTAATCAGTTTCTGTCCACTTCCAAATTATAATTTTACATTTAAATGGGCATTGTTCGTAAGATTATTGGCGGCTGTGCGTACGTTTTACTATGAAGCAAAAACTACGAGCGTCTACAAGTGTCTATAACTGTCTACAAGCTTCCGCAAGCATCTAGTAGGTTTTTAAACCAAATTCTCATAAGAAGTATGAAAATAAAAAGCTTTTATTAAATTCTGTCCACTTCCACTGTATATTTTGACACTTAAATAGTGATAATTCATAACGATATTGGCCGGTGTGCGTACGTTTTACTATGAAGCAAAAACTACGTACGAGCGTCTACCAACGTGCACAACGTCTACAAAGCCTATAGTTTTCTAAGCCAAAGTCTTCCGAAGTACATACAGGCCTACTTAAAGAAATTTGTACACCTGTAGACGCTTGCAGGTATTTGTAGACGCTGGAAGACATTGGTATTTTTGCTTCATTGACAAACGCACGCACACCAGCCAATATTGCGACTATAAATGCTCATTTAAGTGTCAAAATATACGGAGAAGGAGGGCAAAATTTGATTTCGGTCATGCACCTTTGTATTTTTATTTACATTTTTATACTTTTTATGAGAATTTGGTTTAAAAACCTACTAGATGCTTGTGGAAGCTTGTAGACAGTTATAGACACTTGTAGACGCTCGTAGTTTTTGCTTCATAGTAAAACGTACGCACAGCCGCCAATAATCTGACGAAACAATGCCCATTTAAATGTAAAATTATAATTTGGAAGTGGTCAGAAACTGATTAAAGTCATGTATTTTTATACTTTTAATGAATATTTGGTTTAAAAAACATTTTAGAGGCTTGTAGACGCTTGTAGACACTTGTAGACACTTGTAGACGCTTGTAGACACTTGTAGACGCTTTTTAGGGAGACCGAATTATTGTCCTTTTTTTAAGTTATACCATGGACGAGTGATATAAATGTTAGTACTGTAGAAGTAAAAGTGTTGCCTCCGTGTTTTACTGCAAAAAAATACTATCAATTTAAAAAGATATTCAAGGGACAGGGTTACCCTGTGGGAAAATGGATTAGAGCGAATGGAAAGTAGAGCGAATTTTTAATAGGACGAAGAATCCCGGAAGTTGATGTTCTCAAAGCACTGCGATTTTGCATGGGGCGAATGTGAAGTTTCTGCAGGTTTCTAACCACAGTTGATCAATTCCACTTCATATTACACCAACAAGATTAATGCTGACAGCATTGTTTAGTCAAAACTATGTGAGCTTTGATACGTTAGATAAAATTCTAGAACAGAAAGATTTGGTTGTATATAAACACATCGGGAACGCTGCAACTCTGGGCACAAGACGCAGTTTGGCGTTACATGATAAACGTTTCCATTGGGCGCTTTTGTTTTCACAAACTATGGAATTAACAAAAAACAGTAAATTACTTTTGCTGGGGGCTGCCATTCCTTCTACGGTTGGCTTGCTTTACTTACTAGTGAAATTCCTGTTTCAAGGTATGTATCACCAGTGCTAGCTCTGGCCCAAGTAAAATAATGGCCAACAACTTTCTCTTACAAAAAATAATAGACAAAATAAGCATGTTAAGTTGGTTTAAAAAAAAAAAAAAAAAAAAATGTATGCATGTGTAGCATTGGACAAACTTTACTGTTAACTCATAGTTCCAAACTTTCATTCACATAATTTTACAATGCAGAAAATATTGAGGGGGAAAAAGGAAAAAATTGTTAAGCGCTACTTCCTGGGACAGTGCTCCTTTTACCACAATATTGCATAAAAGCATAAGGACTTTTGAGAGTCCTTTACCAAACAACATTTTTTTTTATTATCATAGTAAATGATATGCCCAAGTAAATGGAGAAAATTTTCTATTACATGATTACCTCCCTTTATTATATTTTAACCTCAATTATTCTCAAATTAAGTCACAGTGGCAGGCAAGTCAGACTTTATAAACAAAAAGTTATTCACTCGATAGTACTTAAACAGTGGGGTAGACTTATATAAGTGAACAGTCATCCCAGTAGCTTTTTTTGTTTCAAGGGTACACTTATCCCCAGAGCTGTAAATCTAGGGGTAAGATGTCATAATATTGTATGACAATGATTGTTCTCTGCTCGAGGTAAAGTAGACAATATTGATGATTTGCTGCACAAAACTCTGTTAAAGTAGGATACCTGTGGAAATTTACTGCTTAAAATCATTAAAAAGCTGAAAAGACTGTCTAAAGTGCCACTGATCAGTCAATGTCATAAGGAACATTTTGTTGTGTCATGGGTTTCCATGTTTTTTTGCATCGAGCATTTTTTCACGTGTGTTGATTTGTGGATAGGTATTTCCGCGTGATTTGACTATAATTGCCAATAAGGGTAGCAAGTAACTTCAAATCTTGTCATTTTACACAAATTAAGCAGATGATGTTTTATTTTTTCGTTTTTTCTTCCGTGAGGTCTCGAGTGTAACCAAAATTTGTTATGTGAATTTCAATTCTATAATGCCAGCGTAGTAACATCTGATTAGTTCCGTTCTATCACCACGTCTGTTAAGGTGGTCAATCAAAATTTAAGAAGAAACAATCAATAATGGCCAATTAACGGCTTAGAGTAATATGGCACGTGTTGTAAAATATACCAGTCCATTGTGACCTTTTGATTGCCCAAGTCTGCGTCTGCCGAGGTGTGAAACAAGCGATTACCACACATTTCCGGCGCAAATTAACTTGTGATCCAGGCATGTAAAGGAAATTTTACCCGACTATTTTGGGAATGAATTAATCGACAATTTTTATCGACAATTGAAAAAATTAATCGACATCTGAATTAAAAATCGACAGATGTCGATAATGTAGATTGGCAGCGCAAGCACTGGTATCACTCTAATTGTAGATGCTGTGGTAACAGACAAGTTTGATGAATTGGTGATAGAGTAGAGTAGATTTATTGATGTTTCAGTAATGCCCTATGTTTATGCACTGAGACGATTTTCACACCCAATATATACAACTGGTTTGTTCATACCTGTATACATTTATCTTAAGTTTCTGTTTCCACATGTTTTCCAGCATAATATTTCCATTATATTACTTATTCCATACTCTAAGTTTAAATTCCTGATATTAATTAATTTGACCATATCTTATTTTGGAGTTTCACCAATGGTTAATACTAATGGATAAAACCTAATGCTAGATATTAGTCTCAATAATGAGACGCTCCGGTGATCTTTTTCATATTTGGACATTTACTATACACTGTACCGTCTAAAGTCTATTGTAAATTTTCCAGTAGCAAATATAGAGCGCTATACCGGCTTTCTTTTTGTCAGTTTTATCCGTATTGCAGCTAAATGCAATTAACTTTTGGTAATAAACATGACCAAAAGTAAATTGTTAAACCAATCTGACATTACATAAAGAGCTTGTAGAAGTCGTTTATAACATGTTTATCTGCGCAAAATTAATGATGAAATCTTTAGTGGGTGGCGGCCATTTTGTATGTTTTGGGAAACGTAAACAGCTCGAGTAACTGATGAAATACATGTTTTTTCTCGGGTTCAGCGTTTAAATTCACCCCTCACAACCTACGTCAGTGTGACGTCACAGGTAGTGATATCGGACCCTTGTTATAAAGTCAATGTGCGTGTTTGGTAAGACTGTTTTATTTTTTGTAATCATTCCTTTAAATGATCTGAAAAAAGTCTTTAGACCATCAAAGCATACAATGCCTAGGGACTTTGTTTTTTGTCAAAGCTTTTGTTAACTTCTTATAATAATGGAATAGACTTCGACCAACTATTAAACCCAATCACTTTTTGATATTTGGTCAAAGTGTTTGTGCATATAGACATCTGTTGCCTGTCTAAAACATCAGAATATTAAATGTATTCAGCTAATGTCTTTGATAAATACATGAGAGTCTATGTAGTCCGTTTGTATCTACCCAAGCTAGCCTCATTCTATCTTCATATCGTACTTACTTTTCAATATAAGTTACGAAAATGCGCAGGTCCGATATCACTTCCTGTGACGTAGGTTGTTACCCTTGTAAATTGAAAGTGTTTGTATTTCAAATGAAGGAATATTGAATACACTAGCAAAAGGTATGTTTAAATCCTAGTTTTGTGCTCTATTTGCGAAATTATAACAAAATCTGTGTGGAACTCTCAACTGATTTTGTCCGGATTGTCCCTGTTACCCAGAGGCAACCAGTCAAAAAGTAACATCGCCTCTAGGGACAATTATCTGTACTATGCTAGATTATACTTGTACCCCTTATAGCCCCAACCCTGTTTACTGTCCGATAACAGTCTCCTGGGTTAACCGAATCTGCATGTTTTATTTATAGAAGTCTTTGTTCTCAAAGGTACTAAGAATGACTTGTTAAGCTGTTAGTCTTACAAAACCAGCCATTTACCCCTTTATTGTCTTTCTTCACTCTGGCTGCCTTTGCTCCTAACTTAATACAAGGTTGAACTGCACAAAACATTGAGTCTGATCTTTGATCTACATGTACCCTGCAGCACCCATGTTTTAGACATGAACAAGGATAAAACTGTTTTAAATTAGCTTGTATTACATGCTTTATTTCTTACATGAAACTAAAACAAAAATGACTGGTTGGTTTGTTCGATGTGCTGAGTTAAAATTATGTATATCGGTAATCATTTCTGCAAGAGGCCTTGTGGCGAAGTGTAAAATCTGGCTGTCAAATAAGGAATTTGAAGTTAAGAAAACATTTATTGTGAAAAGTAAACTGTAATGCATGTGCCCAATCCTTGATCTGATGATCACGTTTTTGACAGGGTTTTGGAGAGGGGGGGGGGGGGGGGGGGGCTCTTAATCCTTTACCAAACAACAAAGTTTTCAACTGGTCCAAATTGACAGCACTTGCAGACGACAAAATAAATGTAACTAAAAAATTGAAATTTGTTTCTAGCAGAGTAGAAAACAATCTGGGAAAAGGGGAAAATGCTGGTTACCAGCATTTTCTCCTTTTCCCACAATGTTTTCAAAAGGCTTCTATCTCAGGGTCTTAAAAACCAGGGATTGTTTGGGAAGGGGTTAAATTATCACAGGAAAATGATAGCATGCAGGTAATGGCATTTTCTCCTTTTTCCACCATATTGTATCCCCAAACAAATCAGAGGAGCTGCATTTACTTTTTTCCTTGCCAATGCTGTCATTATAGATGAAAGTCTTAAAATTGCTTAATTTTAGACTTTTCATTAATGAAAGCTTTTGTGGGTGAAAAACTACATGTAGCCCATCTGATTGGATTATACTATGGTCACAATGTGAAACTGCCGCCTGCCGATTTTTAGACATCGGTGGATTCTTAAAATTACATGCCGCCGGCCGATTTTTTACAAATCGGTGAGAGTGGTCATAAATAACTGCCAGTAAAAGGCCGCCTGGCGGATTCCGGGCGGCGGCAGGCAGTTTCTTAAGTTCGAGGGGTGTGGGGTGTCATCAGGGTGTCGGCCGGTGGCAGTTAGGCGACAGTCCGGCAGCCGTCAGATTTTACCTGCCACCGCCCGGCGACCTGGCGGACACCGACCATTTACAACTGACACCGGCCGGCGATCGGGCGTTCGAACTGCCACCGGCAGGCGCCCGCCCGATAATCTGACGGCGGCAGGCTGGTTTACCGGGAATATTATATAGCTAGATTGCTCTCGTATCACTACAAAGTGTTCATCATTATTATCAACCACAAGATAAATAGATCTAATTTTTAAGAATTTTTTCCTTCCAACAAGTTGCCCCCTAAAGGCAAGGGGCAGGACAAAGCGCCAGTACCGAAGCGCAAGAGACTAGAGCTCAACCCAGCAATATGCAAGTCTCTGAGTCGCCCTGGTGCTGTTAGAATCGCCATGACGACAATTTCTTATTGTGAATAGCTTCGGATTTATATTCAGGGGCCGGGAGTCTGCACTCGGCAGATCGCTATCCTGCCACCTACCAAGACCAACAGCCGCCTTCCATCTGCTTTTCAATCTCCGCCCTGCCGCCGGCAGGTATTTTGAAATCGCACGGTGGCATGTCGGTAGCATAACGGTAGCAGGCCGGATGCTGGAGAGTGGCAGTTAGTTCCTACCGATCGCCGGCCGAAGATTAAAGGCCCTCGAACCCCGTGACGACCGAGTAAAAATCGTGCTGCCGCCCGTCTGCCGCTTGATTGCCACCGCGCGACCACGAAATGCGCCCGACCGGCGCCCTGACGACAGCCACAATTAGAAAAAATCGGCCGGTGGCAGTCAGAATTTTAACTTTTTCTTAAAACTTCAGCGGCGTCCCAGCGGCGTCTCAAATGCCGCCTGCCGCCTGCCGATTGTGCCTGCCACCGAGCTGCCACCGGGCTGCCACCGGCCGAATTTGAGTGAAAACTGGCAGTTACCACGCCGGCAGGCGGCATTTACTGATTTGTGACCGTAGTATTAGTAATAAAATATCATTGAAAATGGAATAAGACAAGTACTGTTACCTATTGAAGGGTGCTTCTATATTCTTGTACCAAATGGAAATATTTTGATTACATGCTTTGTAAGTGTATGATATTTCAAGCATGAATCAGTATTAAAGATTAAGTCACACAAGAACACACAATTAACTTCTTCGTCATTATTTACAAAACCAGTTCTTTTCATCATTCTCATATAGTAAAATTACAAACAATAGATAACAGAGGGGCAAAAAATTTGTTCATCAGGCTGCATACACTTAAAAGTTGAGGGAGAGGACATATTTCAACTTCATATTGGGCTGTTCATAAACAGTTTGATTCTTAAAGATTAATGAGTTTTTTGTTTGGGTTTTTTTTTTTATTTCCGGGTATTGATCCAAAACACTAATAGAGAAGTTTGCAGATCTTACCTGTAAAAGGATTTATGAAGCTCTCTCTCTCTTTCACATTCCATCTCTTCATTTGCCACAATGTTTTCACCTGTTTTACCTGTGTTTTTGACCTTACAGAAACCATCCATAATTTCTTTATGATTACCTGAATATCCTTAGGGAGTCTGAGTAAATCCAACCTTCCTATTCTCTTCTGAAAATGAAAGTAAAACCCTACTTTTAGTGATTTCAAAGCCACCCATCTTTTGCATGACCTAAAAGGCAGCAAAGGAAGATCAAAGATTGTGCATGGTTGTTGAAAATAAGGAATGATGATTACAGGTACATGTATTATATAGACAGATTGGCAGCAGCAACATAGCCTTATACCTTAAAACATGTGTGGGGGGGGGGGGGGAGGGGTGGAGAAAGAAATTTTAACATACCAAAGCCATGTCTTGGAGATAAAAATATCTCAATTAAACATTAACACTGTATACAAATGTATTTGCCTTATTACTAAAACATCCAATAGATTTACACTTTAAGTCTAGACTCATCTTTTATGCCATCACTATTGCATATGGATGGGTAAATTCAACTAATCAAAGTAATTAACTGGATTCATTGGACATTGTTCCTGGTATCTTCCTCAGCTTTTCACATTGTTCAATATGCAGAAGAGATTTTTTATTACCAATAACAAGTTCAAAACTGAAATATACTACTTGAAATTTGTTCACCACCTTGATTCGGCCAATATGTATGTGTGGCATGCACCAGGTATGGTTTTTTAGCTCCACTGGCCAAAGGCCAGCAAGGTATTGTCATGGCATTGTGTCCGACGTGCGTCCGTCCATCTCTTCGTCTGTGCGTGCGTCCGTAAACTTTTTCTTTAAAAAACTTCGCCTCAGAAACTATTGACTGGGTTTTTACCAAATTTCACAGGAATGTTCCTTAGATGGTCCTCTTTCAAATTCCTTCAAATAATTGTGTTCCATGAGTAATTCTGGTTGCCATGGCAACCAAAGTAAAAAACCTTTAAAAATCTTCTCCTCCCAAACCGCTAATTGGATAGCATTTTTTTTTTGCAGGAATGTTCCTTAGATAGAGGTCTACAGAATTCCTTAAAAAAGAAAAAAAAGATCTGCCAAAAAACATGGCTTTTATGGGAGACTCATTTTCCTTTTATGGTATAAAGTAAAATCTTTGAAAAATTTCTTCTCTCAAACTATTCGTTTTGATTGCATTGTTGTTAGTTCCTGTGGTGGTAAGTCTTTACCATACAATCCTGACTTTTAACGACCCTAAAGAAAAAGTCATTGGAAAACACTCTTGGAAAAGGAGAAAATGCTGGTAATCAGCATTTTCTCCTTTTCCCTCAGTGTTTTCTACTCTATCAAAGAGAGAAATCATCATTTCATCAATGTTTAATTTGTTGTCTGCAAATGCTTTCAGTTTGGTCACATCCCAAATTTTGTCGTTTGGTAAAGAGTTAAAGATGGTTGCTTTACATAATCTATAATCCTTTTCATATAAAACAAGAGAACCTCAGCACTTTTATTAGTTCTGGTAAAGGTTTGTTGACCTACTGGTGACCTAGTACAAAGAGGGGCAGGGCTTTACTGTTGTGATAAGGCATTTTGTTATTCAATCAAACTGAACCTGCAAATTCAATAAAACAATTGCCGCAATACATATTTTCTATATTTTGATGTTTCCCCACCCAAAATCGTTTGTAACAAGACCCTTTTTAACCCATTACCACACAGTCCCTACTTTTGACATCCCTGACAAAGAAGACTTTAGAAAACATTATGGAAAAAGGAGAAAATGCTGGTAACCAGCATTTTCTCCTTTTCCCACAATGTTATCTACCCTTCACAAAACTTTCAAATTTTCAGTCACTTTTATTTTTTCATCTGCAAATGCTTTTATTTGGACAACCCTAAAATGTTGTCATTTGGTAATGAGTTAAAACTATAACCAGCACACAAAATTTTTATAACTGGTCATTATTGAAAGATGTTGCAGACGATAAACCTTCACATTAGTAAAACTGGTATCTAAAAGGGTAGAAATTATTGTGTAAAACTAAGAAAATTCAGGTTACTATTACATGTATTTTCTTCTTTTCTCACAATGTTTTTCATAGCTTTTTTTCTTTAGTGACCTAAAATGCTGGAATGAATGGTAATTGTTAAAAACTTCTCTTCACCGTAACAGAAAAATCAGGCCTGTGGAGCGATACAGGCGCTCAAGCGCCTCTAGTCAATATAAAACATGGCCATGCTGATAAAATAAACCATCTGAGGACCAAATGTTTCTTAACTCTTTACTCCATAAGGCATTTCTATAGTATCTCTAATTGACCCAAAATAACAGCAAGGATGAAGCTGTTTCTTATGTGTATATGACACCTTTTGATAGTGTAGAAAACATTATGGCAAAAGGTGAAATTGCTCGTCACAAGCAATTTCACCTTTTGCCACAATGTTTTCCAAAGGCTCCTACAAGCAATGCGTCGAAATGAGTATCTATGGCGTAAAGGGTTAACGCAAAACCATATTCTTGTAACAAATACAGGTACATGTATTAAAATATCTAATGGATCCATCTCAGACTGTGAGTAGCATATTTGAAATTATTATCGCTGATCAGTTGATCAAATTTGAAAGTGTAGAAAAACATTTTTGAAAATTAAGTAATATACAAAGAGAAAAATACTCACAAGATATAAACAGTTCTGACCCAGCAATATTGAAAGCTTTCTCACATCTGTTTATAAACGTGTTGAATGTATAAACTGTCATTGACAGATGAAGAGGAAGAGAATGTTTCAAAAAAACACACAACATCACGTCAGACCATTATTGAGGTACCTATACCTCGGAAAGCAGTGGGATCCATCATAGGACGTCAGGGTGCCAACATTAAACAGGTATGTTGTTTATTGATAAGGCACCACGAAAAAAAATTTTTGCTTAACTCGTTACCAAATAACAAAGTTTTATACTGGTCCAAATTGAAAGCACTTGCAGACAACAAAATAAACACAACTCAAATTTTGAAATTTATTTCTGGCAGGGTAGAAAACATTTTGGAAAAAGGAGAAAATGCTGGTTACCAGGTTTTTCTTCATTCCCAATATTTTTGCAAAAGGCTTCAGTCTCAGGGTTGTAAAAGCCAGAGATTGTTTGGTAAAGCATTAACCCATTACCACACAAGAAATATTTAGACTGGTCCAAATTCAAAGCATTTGCAGACGACAAAATAAATGTAACTGAAAAATTGAAATTTGTTTTGGGAAGGGTATAAAACACTGTGGGAAAAGGAGAAAATGCTGGTTACCAGCATTTTCTCCTTTTCCCACAGGGTTTTCAAAAGGCTTCTTTCTCAGGGGCGTCAAAAGTAGGGATTGAGTGGTAATGGGTTAAACAAGCAGAAAATGCAGGATGATGAAGTTCTACCCCATACAATGAATCTCGAGTTTAAACAATCCTGAGGTAGAACAATTTTGAAAAGACAATAGGAAAAGGAAAAAAAACATTAATTTTGTAATCAGCATTTTCTGTTGTGTTTTTTTGTTCAAAATGTTTCAACCTATTTCAAAGCATACTATCATTTTGATTTGTCATCTACAAAATGCTGTCAAATCTGAATTTTTGAATCTGGTTATGAATAAAATTTAACGTAAGTGACCTGACTGTAAGTGCCAAGCCTTGTACATGTACCATAGTTTCAAGGTGCAGAATTAAAACCTAGACAGTCATAGTTCTATTCTTTACCTTGGCCAGATTCTTCCAACAATTGATGATAGTCATTGGAACAGGATTCATTATATCTTTCATGGTTGTTTCAATGATGTTTATCTGGAAAACAAACAGTGAAATAGAAAGAATGTTGTGCAAGGTATTGTTTAACAGAACTCTAGGAAAGTATGAATAGGTGCGGTGTCTGCTACCATATGATATAAGTGAAAAAATGCTGAAAATGTTATTAAAGACCAAACAGCAAACCTGTGTGTAAATAAAAATATTCAAAATCTACCAGTCTGAAATTAAACCAGTTTTCAGAAAAAACGTTCCTTGGTCCTACTTGACCCTACCCTGATTGGCAATTTGAGCAGTTGATTTTACAGTCTCTGGTCTATGAAATGATATTGTATTTCAGTTACAAGAGGACAGTGGAGCTAAAATGAATTTCAAAAATGATGGGAAAGATGACACTGATGATGACAGAACCTTGCTCATTCGAGGGACTTCAGAGTCTGCTCAGAGAGCAGAATATATGGTGAGAAGAGCACTTGCAGATCTACCAGTCATTGTACAAGATGAAGTAATGGTGCCAGGTTATTGTCTTGGAAGAATTATAGGTATGTTTGAAACAATTATAGGTATGTTTGAAACAATTATAGGTATGTTTGAAACAAGCCATGCTCTGGTATACTGGGGTTTAATGCCTCGCTCTGTGATGCATGATACTAAGGAAGTCATCACATGTTAACCCTTTACCACACAATGACATCTTTTAACACCCATAAAAGAGAGGGCTTTTGAAAACATTATGGGAAAAGGAGAAATTGCTGGTTACCAGCATTTTCTCCTTTCCCCACGATGTTTCTATTCTATCAAAGAAAAACCATTTCATATGATCTACATTGAAACTATCACATGCAAATGCTTTCGATTCCGACAGGTCTAAAATTCGTCATGTGGTAAAGGGTTAATTTTACGGATCCCTAAAATCCATTCTGGGTAACAAACAACTCAATCATGAGGTACACTGGCTCTTTGATATGCAGAAAAACCAACCAATAGCAAACAGCTTTGACCCAGTCATCCTACACAAGCAGACCTTGGTTGATATTACATGTATTTGCAGATACATTAAGCCTCCTTTGTACAGGGCAGGGCTCAATTCTTTTGACACACACCATAAAGCCAATTTGTTTTTGTATTTTCTGGACTCTGCCCTTCCATCTGTCTACCTGTCCATCTGTTTGTTTATGTGCCACATACATATTTGAATCTCAAACTCACTATTCATACTGTGCACAAATTGTAAGCAGATTCACAAGTTTTAGTTGTCTGGTTTAAATCATTGGAAAATTATCTTTGCTAGAATAAAGATATCTGGTGTTTTTGAAGACCTTGCTTTTCTATCAAAGCTTTTGTAAAGTCTAATTCTTTCTTCATCTAACTTTAATGGTCTAATCTTTACAAACTCCCAATAGGAAGGTAAAAAACTGAAAATAAATAAAAAGCATCATAAACGACCGTACTTTGATTCCCATCAGGTGCCGATATCGCGACTCTTTTACTTGCAAGTAAACCCAATAAATCCTATTACAATACACGTACGCGACGTAAAACAATACAAATGATAAATGTGAATCATACTAACTCTGTGGGAGACCACTTCCTTGACTAGAAATGCAAAAATTTCCATAATTCTTGCTAAGTTTGCATCAATGGCAAAACGTGGGCCTAACGTAACTCCTCTGGGAAGAGCCTGTACTAAGGGAAATAACTATTTACGTCACGAAATTGGCACGGACTAAAAGGAATCAAGAATACGGAACAGAACATTCCCCGTCTGATTTTGAAGACAAAATCACTAACTCAATACATTCTCTGTTGAAATGTATGCTACCTGACATAAATACCAACAAAAAATGAAATTCACTACAGATAACCTATGTGACAGAACTGTTACGGTTTTAGATGTACTGCATATCAAGTACATTAACTGTAGCCTTGGTCCTAACTATTAATACTGAGGCTTAATCCCCATAGAAGTATAACCCCTTACCAGACAATCATTTGTCCATCCTAAGGAAGAAACCTTTAGAAAACATAGCTGGAAAAGAGAAAATGCTGGTAACCAGCAACCACCTCCTTTTCCTACCAAGTTTTCCAACCTATAAAATACCTTGAATTAGCTACTGGTAATTTGTCGTCTGCAAATTAATATGTTGCTTGGCACAGAATTAACACTACATTTTGATCCGGAAATACATGTACTGGTACATAAGTTCCTGATGTTCCTTTACTGTATACAATGTACATCTATAGAAAATAGATCTAATGTATCTAATGTTATCATTACAGATCCCTTGAACTTGAAAATCCTACTTGTCCGACAACAAAAGAATTAACTGAGTAACTGGGCGAGTGTAAACCACTGGTTTTCCTTCAAAGATCACGCGTACGGAGACCTTTCGCACTAATCCATCTGAACTTGGGTACACCTCTTCAACTATTCCGACCGGCCAATGAATCCTAGGACTGCTATTGTCCTTCATTAAGACGACATCTCCTTTCTGAATATTTGAAGAAAAGTTAGGCCACTTTTTTCTAGGTTGTAAAGTCTGCAGGTATTGATCTCTCCACCGCTTCCAAAATTGGTTGGCTAGAACCTGAACCTGTCGCCACTGAGACCTATACATATCCCTGATACTAAAGTTGTTGTAGGGTTCAATAACGGAGTTCACCTTTTGAGTCAATAACATGTTAGGGGAGAGAACTGTAGGTGAACTTGAATCATTAGACACGGTAGTTATTGGTCTGCTATTCATAATGCAGGTTACCTCTGCCATGAGAGTGCACAATACCTCATGTGTAAGAGATTTACAGTCTGTACTACTGAACATAGAGTCTAAAATTCTTCGAGCGATACCTATCATTCTTTCCCATGCGCCATTCATATGCGAAGAATGTGGAGCACTAAATCGCCACACTGTTCCTTGTTGATATAAAAACCGTTTGCACTCTGTATCTTCAACATTTATCTTATTCAACCCCATTTCTGACACAGCCCCAACAAAATTTGTTCCTCTATCAGAATAGAATTCTTTCACATGACCTCTAAGAGAAATAAACCTACGTAAAGCGTTTATAAAACACGAAGCACTCATATCTTCTATGACTTCCACATGAACAGCTCTAGTATTCAAACACGAAAACATTATCGCCCAACGTTTACTATGAGCTTGTCCTCCCCTAGTGCGGCGCGATACAACAGACCAAGGCCCAAAAGTATCTACACCTACATATGTAAATGGCGGACTTGGTGTAATACGGCAAGATGGTAGATCCGACATCTTTTGGTGTTCTGTTGGTCTTCTAAGTTTTCTACACTTAACACATTTGTGAAGAACACTATTAATTAGTCTCTTGCTACTAACAATCCAGTATCCTGCCGACCTCACTGCACCCTCTGTAAAATGCCGGCCTTGGTGCTTGACCAGTTCATGAAAATGTCTCACTAATAATGTTGCTATATGGTGTTTTCCTGGTATGATAATTGGAGTTTTCTCCCTTATTTCCAAATATGCATTCTTGAGTCTACCACCAACTCTAAGTAATCCATCCGAGTCCAAAATTGGGGAAAGGCTCTGTAAACTGCTATTTCTAGGAATAGGTTCCTTCTTGTACAAACGATCAATCTCCTTTGAGTAAAATTCTCTCTGAATCTCTTTAAGTATCAAAATTTCTGTTTCCTTCCGAAATTCTAACACGCTTCTGTCAGATGTTTTTGCCGATTTATGAAAATGGACGGCTCTTTGTTTCAAAGAAGATAAGGCGACAACTAATCTAGTCCAAGATGAAAATCGTTCAAAGCGGCTACTACCAAGGCTCGGAGACTTCACCTCTGCTTTCTTGACTCTTACTATTGGACATAGCTCTTTATCTGATTCTGCTCCAACCAAGTCAAATTGTTCTGTCTGACTGTTTCGACCAGATAGTACACTCAGTTGTGGTCCTTTTAACCAGTCACAGCTTCCCAGTCTTTCTGCTAGAACAGGTCTGGTTCCTTGGTCTGCTGGATTAACATCTGTGGGAACAAAGTTCCACTGAGCTCTTTTAGACACATTTAGAATTCTGTCGATTCTATTTGCCACATAAACGTAAAAGCGTCTACTATCATTGTTGATGTAGCCTAGTACCACTCGACTGTCTGTATAATAGAATGTAGATAGTTGAGGTATCTCTAAATACTTCTGTACAAAGGAAGCTAACTCTGTCGCAACAACGGCAGCGCATAACTCTAAGCGAGGGATTGTATGTCCATGACTTGGGGCTAACTTAGATTTTCCTAGTACGAAACCAATGTTTGACTCGCTATTGGCATTATCTAATCGAATATATGCTACAGCAGATATTGCCTCCTTTGAGGCGTCCGAAAACACATGAAGTTCACAGTTTGTACTTTCACTAAATGACAATTTGGTAAATGCTCTAGACACTTGAACTTGTTCAAGATGAAAAAGTGATTTTTTCCATTTCTCCCATTCACTACTCATTTCCTTAGGCAAGGGCTCATCCCAGTCCAACTTATTATCTTGAATGGCTTGTCGCATAAGCAATCGCCCGCCTAATAACACGGGCGCAGCAAAACCTAGAGGATCAAACACCCCATTTATGGTTGACAACATGCCTCTCTTTGTATAGGGCTTCTCTTCTAGTGAAACTTGGAAAGTGAACACATCCCTTACCAAATCCCAACTCAAGCCTAAGCTTCTCTGAACATGGGAAGCATCTGAATCAAAGTCTATGTGGATAATGTCCTTGGACAAGTCATTAACCGAAAAACCTTTCAACACCTCTGGTCCGTTTGACATAATCTTATGCAGGTGAATTTTCCCACCTTCGTAGAGTCTGCGTTGAGTCTGGGTAATAAGGTCAACCAAATCTTTTTCATGTGGTTTGGAAACAAGTCCATCATCTACATAAAAGCTGTCTTTAACATACTGACAAACCTGATCACAAGCACCCTTGTCATGGTCACACACTGCCTTTCTAAGTCCATATGTTGCCACAGCTGGAGATGGCGAATTACCAAAAACATGAACTTTCATTCGATACTCTACTAAGGGCATCTTTGGATCGTTATCTTTAAACCACAAGAATCGTAACATGTCCCTGTGTTCTTCACTAACTTCAAAATTGAAGAACATTTGTTCTATGTCAGCTATTGCGGCAAATCTGTCTTTACGAAAATTTAACAATACCCCTACCAAATTGTTAGTCAAGTCTGGGCCTTTAAGCAATATGTCATTCAAACACACCCCTTTGAATCTGGATGATGAATCAAATACTACCCGAATTTTGGTAGGTTTATGTCGATGATAAACCCCAAATATTGGAAGGTACCAAACTTCTTTCCCTTCATCCTTTGCCGGCGCCTCCTCTGCATGGTCATTTGAAAATATATTCCTCATAAATTCTAAAAAGTGTTCACATTTAATAGGATTTCTATGTAAATTTGCTGCTAATTTTTGGGCCCTATTCTTGGCTTGTTCAAAATTATTTGGAAGTGTAGGCCTATTTTCCCTAAATGGCAAAGGCGCACTCAATTTACCACTGGTTGATTTTGACATTTCCGTATCCATGATCTTAAGGAAAGTTCTGTCGTCTCTAGACAGTGCGGGAATATCATCTTCTTCAGTCCTCATGAATATGTCATCCTTTATGTCAAATCTACTGTGACATGCTTTAAATAATGAACTACGTCCGTTGTACAAAATGTGGGTTTTGGAGACATTTACAATATCTGTTTGATGTATTAAGCCTAAACAAGCCTCTCCGACAATGACCCATCCTAACCTGAGACGTTGAGCGTATGGCTCGTTCCCTGCACCTATTCTCTGTTCTATGACATGATGTGCCGCCAAAAGGTCACGACCAATTAACAACAGAATCTTAGCCTGAGGATCAATTTCCGGTATCAGGTGTTCTATACATCTTAAATGTTTAAATTGTCTAGCTACAGCTGGAGTTGCCACTTCCTCTGTATTGTTCGGAATATCGGTACACTCAAGTAATGGTGGACATTTCAGATGACATGCTCCGTCTAAAGATTGAACAATAAAGCCTGTTGCACATCTGCCTGAGGTTTTCATGCGTCCAGAACATGAAGATAGTATATAGTCAACTTTTTCATATTTATTTTTGAAATAGTCAAAAAGTTCAGGTCTAGCAAGAGACCTATTACTTTGGTCGTCTAGGATTGCGTAAGTTGTCAGCGCCTTCTCTGGTTTTCCATTCGGATAAATTTTTACTAAGACTGTTTTGGCACATGATTTACCTCGGAATCCATAGTCACCGCAAACCTCTGTGCAGAAACTGTGAACTACATCACTCTGTTCCCCGCCATGCTGAGGTAAAGTTTTACTCTTTTCAATGTGAAACGGTGTACAATGTCCAGTGCTTTTACATTTTTCACATATAATGGACTCCTCACAGTGCTTGGCCAAGTGTTTTCCCTTCAGGCATTTAAAACACAATCCTCCTTTCTGAACTAACTCTCTTTTCTGATCTAATGACTTTTCTAAGAAAACCCGACAGTTTTTTAAAGTATGTTTGGCTGTTTCTCCATGAATAAGACATTTAATCCCTGTAGTATTTTCCATTTCAGGGGACTTTGATTCTACGCCTGTCTTTTTAATATGTGCAGACTTAGTGATGTTTTTCTCTCTCTTTGAGGTTTGTTTTTCGCCAGTATCAGAAATTCTAAAGCTAGGGTCATTAATTCTGTTTGCCATCCTATTGATGAACTCAACAAATGTTCCAAACGGTGGATACATAACCGAATACTGTTCTTTATAATGACTTGCATGATCTATCCACTTGTTCTGAATAAATATTGGCAACTTGTTTAAAATACAGTTTACTCCATATGAAGAATCAAAATATGCCAAACTTAGTTTGTATTTCTCAATCCCTCTGATCGACTCTAACTCGGCTAATAAATCTGATAGTTCATAAAACTTGTCCCTATCGCTTACGTTTAATTTGGGAAATTTAGACAGTTTAGCTTTGAGAGACTCAGCTATTTGCTCTGGAGCTCCATATCTTGCATCTAGTCGCTGCCATATTTTAATGAGACCAGTTTTCTCATCATGAGCATTTGACATTTTGATACTTGAAGCCTGCTTCCTGGATTCTGGACCTAACCACCTTAATAGTAAGTCTATCTCTTCTGTGACTGTCACCTCCAGTTCGTTAACAATGTTTTTAAAACTAATCTTCCAGCTACAATACCTTTCTGGATGATCATCAAACTGATATAATCTTGACAACATCAAGTCTTTTTTAATAATGAATTTTGTAAGATCTGTTACACTTTCTGGGATTTTTGGATTAAGACGGTCATCAGGGACTACATTTTGTCGCATTGGAATTGTATAAGTTTCTGGAATATCAGGAGTATGATAGTGATCCTGGACTACATTTTGGTGCATAGTATTCGTAACAGTTTCTGGAATACCTGGATCAATATGAACATCACAGACGACATTTTCTTGACTTTCAATAAAGTTCTGGACTAAATCATTTTTGCTCACAGATCCGGCAGGAGGTGTGAAACAAGCCTGTGAATTGCCAGAGTTTTTATCTTCTTTCAACAGTTCCTGTATGACAGACAACTCTGCTTCTGCTGCCACAACCTCTTTCTTCCCTTGTAAAATTGCTAGATTTGATTGTAAATCTGCCTTCTGTTTCTCTAAAAGAGCTTGGCTCTCTTTGACTTTTAACTCTATTTCATTTTGTTCTTTCTTAAGGTTCTCCTCTTGTTCAGTTATGACCAATCTTGCTTTTGCAATTTCTGCTTTAGATTTCCTCTCCAAAAGAAGTTCACTCACTTTACTTATTCCACTGGATCGAGAACTTAGTGAACGACCAGAATGTTTTGACCTAATTGTACTAGAATGTTTCGACTTGTGTGAATGTCTGGAACTCACTGACTCACAAGTTTTATACCCTTTTTCTACAATGTCTGAATTCTGGCCATCACGAGTTTTATAACTATGATGCACTTGATCATGGTCTTCTTTCTTTGTTAAAATGTCAATTTGATGGATTGCCAAGTCTACCTTCTCTTCAATTGTTCTCCTTATTAAGTCATGCGAGCATAGCTCAGCATTTCCTTCATCTGTATTTAACTGACTTAAGTACTGTCTGAACTTATCTAACAAACAGTGGTATTTATTAATCTCTTCCAATAACATCAATTTCACTTCTTTTAAGACTGTAACATTGTTTCTATTCCTTTCAACATGTTCTAATAATCCCTCTACACATTTTCTTTGTGATGTCAACTCTTGATTGAAGTTGGTTAATCGAACCTCGTACTGTTCTTGAGCCTTTTCTGTTAATGTTCTAACCCGTTTTCCTTCTTGAAGTTGAGTTGATTCTGCCATCGTGTCGTTGCAGTCGTAGTCACAGATTTTTTACTGTAAAGTCTAATTCTTTCTTCATCTAACTTTAATGGTCTAATCTTTACAAACTCCCAATAGGAAGGTAAAAAACTGAAAATAAATAAAAAGCATCATAAACGACCGTACTTTGATTCCCATCAGGTGCCGATATCGCGACTCTTTTACTTGCAAGTAAACCCAATAAATCCTATTACAATACACGTACGCGACGTAAAACAATACAAATGATAAATGTGAATCATACTAACTCTGTGGGAGACCACTTCCTTGACTAGAAATGCAAAAATTTCCATAATTCTTGCTAAGTTTGCATCAATGGCAAAACGTGGGCCTAACGTAACTCCTCTGGGAAGAGCCTGTACTAAGGGAAATAACTATTCACGTCACGAAATTGGCACGGACTAAAAGGAATCAAGAATACGGAACAGAACAGCTTTTATAAAGTGTATGAACCGTTTGCCAATTAATTCCATGTTTTAGTGACCCTTGAGAAGGAGACTTTTCAACAAAAATCATTTTTGGTATCAAAAAAGATAACATGAAGTATGCCTCTTGTTCAGAATTTGCCCAAGTATTAAAAAACAAGCAGTCCTGTAGCAGGGACCTATTTCCTGTAACGGGTAAGGTGTAGGATTTGAAACCTGTACGTAACAGGTTTGAAGCTCAATCAAGGTGCATTGTTTTTTTGTTGGGAGTTAACCCATTACCACACAATCCCTACTTTTGACGCCCCTGAGAAAGAAGCCTTTTGAAAACACTGTGGGAAAAGGAGAAAATGCTGGTAACCAGCATTTTCTCCTTTTCCCACAGTGTTTTCTACCCTTTCCAGAACAAATTTCTATTTTGCAGTCACCTTTATTTTGTCGTCTGCAAATGCTTTCAATTTGGACCAGTCTAAAATTTTCCCGTGTGGTAAAGAGTTAAACTGGTAATATACGTCTTTTTGTCAGTTATGAGGCATATCCTCCTGTATCACTCTGGTTTTTTTTATTAATTATTATTTCAAGGACCACAATGGAAATAAGGGGTATATAATCCTTTTTTTGTGCCTTTCCTGTGTATTTGAATATAGCTTGTTATAATTTCATTATCATGTCCATTTTATCTCATGTATAGTGCTTTTATGATGTCATATACTTTATACAGAAATAAATAAATCTATCTATCTATCTAAACCTAGGACATATTCTGTTGTAAACTGGATATGACCATCCTCGGATACCCCGGGGTCTCCCTATTTGCCCCTGGGACAATTAATTGAATTTCCCTCGCTTTACCGCTGGCCAAATGCTGGCTTTTCATCGGTTCCATCATCATTTTGTGATGGGCGAGTGGACTGTACACTATGAGGTTTCGTATCGATTTTCGGCGGCTCATTCAAAGTTTTATTAGTCAATTGTCCCAGGGTCGATGTAGCATTGCAAATAGGGAGACCCTGGGGTATCCAAGGATGGGATATGACTGAATAATGGTGAAAGCAGCAGTAAAGAAAAACAGCCAATCAATCAATGGGTCAATCAATCAAGTAATCAGTCAGTCAATCAATATGAAAAAAAGGTACATGTAATATTTCCAAGATTATTCTTACTAACTTATGTTGAGTGATATAGGACAATTGTGGCCCTCTTGTTTCCTGCAGGTAGAGGTGGTGAGAATGTGAGACAGATGTCTAGGTCATCCAACACAAAGATTTATGTGGACAGAACACAGGAACACTACAGAGATAAACCCAGACTTATTACAATACAAGGAACTAAAGAGCATATTGTGATAGCGAAGGCAAGTTTTGAATTGTGTCAGTTTTTATCCGAAGTATAAAGTAACCTACTCTTGTGGTTCAATAACCCATTGCTATAACTATTTTTTATATAATCTTTTGTTTTTCCTGGCCCTGTTGGAAAGGCTTTTGAAAACTATGTGGGAAAAGCAGTGAGTGTCTAGGGCGGGCAGTCACACAAATCTTCCTTAGTACACCTTTAATCCTACAGTTTTTAATTTTCTTGGGTGAAGTCTGTCACATGAATGGAAAGAATATCCTGCACAACAGCAGGCTGTGCACCATGAAATAACATTTTGGCGATAAAAATACTGCAAACATCCACATGATGCAATTAGAACCATGTATATATACATGTAAATAACATGCTTGCTACAAATATGCTTTTGTAAAATTGTTGCAATTGAATGCCCATGTGAAAATTCAAATTAACCCATTACCACACAGTCCCTACTTTTGACGACCCCGAGAAAGAAGCCTTTAGAAAACATTGTGGGAAAAGGAGAAAATACTGGTTACCAGCATTTTCTCCTTTTCCCACAATGTTTTCTACCTGACTTGAAGCAAATTTTAATTTTTGACTTGCGTTTGTTTTGTTGTCTGCAAGTGCTTTTAATTTGGACCAGTCTACAATTTTGTTGTTTGGGACAGTGTTAAAAGTATTTATATGAGTATCTGTATTATTAAAACTTTTGGGAATTTTTTTAGAGGTATACTGTATAAAGGTTACTTTCGCACAATGTTTTCTAGTTTATCGAAGATAAATTCTTCCACTTGAGCCACTTAGATTTGTTGTCTGCAAATACTTTCAATTTGGACAAGTCTTAACCATTTACCAGACGACAAATTTTCAGCCTTGCCTAAATTGAAAACATTTGCATACAACAATTTCAGTGTGGCTCAAATGGTACAGCCATTCTTTGATAGGATAGAGAACATTTTTGGAAAAGGAGAAAATGCTAGTTACCAGCATTTTCTTCTTTTCCTGTATTGGTTTCAAAAATCTTCTTTCCTAAGACTGTGAAAAGTTGTTATTTTTGCAGTAAAGGGTTAAAATGTTTGGCTTTTGTAAAAAGTTAAAAAGATGATGACATTTTAGACATGTCTAAGTTGAAGGCATTTGCAAGTGTCATTGTAGTATGATTAAAGAAATATTTATTCACTATGAAAGTGTGTGTATATGATGAGATTTCTTTTTTATTTAAGTTAAAATTGGTAATTACGAAAGAATTCTGGAAGTATTTTGATTATTTCAGAGTTTAATACAAGAGAAAGTGGATGAGGAAGAAGAGTTTAGAGCCAGGACAGCTGTGTCTGCAGCCAATAGAGACCTAAGGCAAAAATCAAAGGAATCCAAATATAATTATGTGACAAGACCAAGTTACCAAGGTTGTAAGATTTCTTACTTTGTTGCGACAACTTAACCCATTACCACACAATCCCTACTTTTGACGCCCCTGAGAAAGAAGCCTCCAGAAAACATTGTTGGAAAAGGACAAAATGCTGGTAACCAGCATTTTCTCCTTTTCCCACAATGTTTTCTACCTTTCACAAAACAAATTTCAAATTTTCAGTCACTTTTATTTTGTCATCTGCAAATGCTTTCAATTTGGACCATTCTAAAATATTGTCGTTTGGTAATGGGTTAAAAGATAAAATGTTTTATTTCATGCTTTCTGGTAGGGTATCGAGAAATAGCAGTGAAAATATTTTTCGATCTTACACTGGTACCACCAGTGAAAATACCGATTTTCACGTTCTTGTTGCCTAGGTAAATTGCGCGTGCCTAAAAACCAGATTGGAAATATAACGTCATATACCTTACATTTCTCACGCTTGACGTAACGTTGCTATGCGGGAGGGGTACTCCACGGGGAATAAGGGAAAAGAACTGTACTGAATTTTGATAAAGCTCCTCCCAGAAAGGGTTAAAAGCATGAAATAAATAGAATATTTGTTTTCTTCGGTGAAAGACCGAAATTTATTTCATCTCGTGAACACCATCGGTAATATTTTCACTCGTGGCTGTGCCACTCGTGAAAATATTACCGATGGTGTCCACTCCATGAAATAAATTTCGATCATTCACCGAAAAAAACAAATATCCTCTTTTTCAAACCTTTAACTAATTGTAAACATTTAGAAATGAAACATTTAACATGGGCTATTCAACACATAGTAATTATATTTGAATCTTTAAAACATAGTTGGAAAAAGAGAAAATAAAGATTTCTACAAATTTCCCACGATATGTTCAAAAGCCATCTTCTTCAGGGACAGAGAAGCGTGATAATTGTGGGTTGTATTAGCAGGGTAATTTTGTTTACTTTGATTATTTCATTTTTAGCTCCAATAGCGGAAGGCAAGGGGGCTTTTGTCATGGCATTTTGTCCGTCGTGCGTCCATCCGTAAACTTTTTATTTCAAAATCTTCTCCTCAGAAACTATTCATTAGATTTTTACCAAATTTCACAGGAATGTTTCTTAGGTGGTCCTCGTTCAAATCCCTTCAAATAATTGTGTTCCATGAGTAATTCTGGTTGCCATGGCAACCAAAGTAAAAAACCTTTAAGAATCTTCTCCTCCCAAAACGCTAATTGAATAGAATTATTATTTTGCAGGAACGTTCCTTATATAGAGGTTTATAGAATTCCTTTAAAAAAAAAAAGATCCATCAAAAAACATGGCTTTTATGGGAGACTCTTTTTCCTTTAATGGTATAAAGTAAAATCTTTGAAAAATTTCTTCTCTCAAACTATTCGTTGAATTTCATTGTTGTATATTGCAGGTAAGTTCCTGTGGTGGTAAGTCTCTACCACACATTCCAGACTTTTAATGACCCTGGAGAAGAAGTCTTTGGAAAACACTCTTTGAAAAGGAGAAAATGCTGGTAATCAGCATTTTCTCCTTTTCCCTCAATGTTTTCTACTCAATCAAAGAGAGAAATCATCATTTCATCAATGTTTAATTTGATATCTGCAAATGCTTTCAATTTGGAGAAGCTCTGCACTTTTATCAGTTCTGGTAAAGGTTTGTTGACCTACTGGTGACCTAGTACAAATCGGGACATAGCTTTACTGTCGTGATAGGCATTTGTTATCCAATCAAACTGATCCTGCAACTTTAACCCTTTCCCAAACAATCCCTGGTTTTTACGAGTCAGGAATAGAAGCCTTTTGAAAACATTGTGGGAAAAGGAGGAAATGCTGGTTACCAGCATTTTCTCCTTTTCCCCACAATGTTTTCTACCCTATCGTATAGAAAAATCATCTTTTTAGCAACTGTTAATTTGTCACCTGCAAAATGCTTTCAATTTGGTCTAGTCCAAAAATTGCCATTTGGGAAAGGGTTGATAAAACAATTGCTACAATACATATTTTCTGTATTTTGATGTTTCCCCACCCAAAATGGTTTGTGTGACAAGACCCTCTTTAACTTTAACCGAAGACAAAACTTTTATAACTGGTCATAATTGAAAGATGTTGCAGACAACATAATTACATGTATATCTTCATATTAGTAAAACTTGTATCAAAAAGGGGTAGAAATTATTGTGTAAAACTAAGAAAATGCAGGTTAGTATTATTTTCCCCTTTTCTGACAATGTTTTTCATGGCTTTTTAGCTCACCTGAGCACAGAGTGCTCAAGGTGAGCTATTGTGATCAATCAATGTCCGTCCGTCTGTCAGTCCGTTCACAATTACAAAAAATCTTCTCCTCCTAAACTAACAATCAGATTTCAATCAAACGTCACAGAAATGATACCTAGATGATACACTTTCAAAATACTTCAAAGATTTGAATTCCATGAAGAACTCTGGTTGCCATGGCAACCAAGTGAAAAAAATTTAAAAATCTTCTCGTCCAAAACTGTAAGGGCTAGAGCTTTCATATTTGGCATGCAGCATCATCTAGTGGCCCTCTACCAAACTACGTCAAATCATGGCTTTAGTATTGAAAAATGTTGTGGGGTCTCAGATTTTACATAGAGATAAAGAAGGAAATCTTAGAAAATCTTCTTGTCCCAAACCGTAAGGACTAGAGCTCTCATATTTAGCATGTAGCATTATCTAGTGGCCTTCTACCAAAATACATGTACTTCAAATTATCGCCCTTGTGCGGAAATTGGCCCTATGTTTGGGGTCTCGGATTTCACAAAGAGATAAAGAAGGAAATCTTAGAAAATGTTCTTGTCCCAAACAATAAGGGCCAGAGCTTTCATATTAGGCATGCAGCATCATCTAGTGGCCCTCTTCCTAAATACTTCAAATTATGGCCCTGGTGTGAAAAAAATTAAACCTATGTTGTTGGCCTTGGATTTCACATAGAGACAAGAAACGAAATCTTTAAAAAACTTTCTTGTCCAAATGGTAATGGTCAGAGCTTTCATATTTGACATGTAGCATCATCTAGTGGCCCTCTACCAAAATACTTCAAATTATGTCCCTGATGTAAAGAATTGGCCCTATGTTGTGGGTCTCAGATTTCACATAGCGATAAAGAAGGAAATCTTTAAAAGTCTTCTTGTGAGCACTATTGAGACCACATTTCTTGCTAGGCTGAATTGTAAATTGAAGAAGGAAGGAAATCTTTAATCACTTTGTCCAAAACGGTAATGGCCAGAGCTTTCATATTTGGCATGTAGCATCATCTAGTGGCCCTCTACCAACATACATGTACCTCAAATTATGGCCCTGGTGTTGAAAAGGGACCTATGTTGTGGGTTCTCGGATTTCACATAGCGATAAAGAAGGAAATCTTAGAAAATCTTCTTTTCCCAAACCATAAGGGCTAGAGCTTTCATATTTTGCATGTATCATCATCTAGTGGCCCTCTACCAACATACTTCAAATTATGGTCCTGGTGTGAAAGTTAGACCTATGTTGTTGGTTTCAGATTTCACATAGAGATAAAGAGGGAAATCTTTAAAAGTCTTCTTGTGAGCACTCTTGAGACCACATTTCGTGCTAAGCTGAATTGAAAATTGGTTAGAATGTCTGTCTCAATAAAATCTCACACGAGTCTGCATTGAATGCTTGTTCGGAATATAACTTTGTCATATCAAGTAAGAACGACTTCAAAATTGGTATGCATGTTTGTTGTAATATTACAGAGTACTGTGTTCAAGAACAATAACTCTACCTAGCATGGATTTTGAGTAATTCCACTTTGATTTTTAATCGGTCGTTAGACCGATTAGAGACGGCGATTTCCACAATCCAAACTGACCCAATTCCAGAAAAGGCCCTTTAGAGGAATGGACGCATGCTAACTAAACATAATTTGTATAAAGACTGTTAGATAAGCTACTATTCAAGGAACATCAGATTTACTTTGTTCTTGTTTTCTTTGAATGGCGAATATGGCATATTATTATTAATGCGTACAATTATGACACTAGTCTACTAAATACCAGCATGTTATTGAATAGATTCTAGATACTGGTCAACAAATTGAAAACTTCCGACGTAAAGGGAAAAAACAGTCACGTGATATATTTAGGTGGAGGTTTCTGGTGAAACAGAAGTCACATGATACAAGTGAGAACTGAGCGTAGAACGAATCAAATTCTTCTGTGTGTATCAAATGATCGAATACCGACGCTTTGAAGTCCACTACAGTCGTCATTTTTAAGAAGGTTACAGAGAGAGAGAGAGAGAAAACAACAACTGAAATTTAAGTTTTCATGTAATTCTTGTATGCAAGTACTTTATCAGGATTGATTCCTTTGAATTTTTAACCCTTTACTCCACAGATACTCATTTCTACGCATTGCTTCTAGGAGCCTTTAGAAAACATTGTGGCAAAAGGTGAAATTGCTCATGACAAGCAATTTCACCTTTTCCCATAATGTTTTCTACACTATCAAAAGGTGTCATATACACATAAGAAACTGCTACATCCTCTCTGTTATTTAGGGTCAATTAGAGATATCATAGAAATGCCTTATGCGGTAAAGGGTTAAGAGACAGAACTTGTACACTTTGGGCTAGCTTCGCATTCCCTAGGATCATTTTTGTTTATGCTGTATCCCCCCTCTACTATCTTTTAAAGTTAACTAGACGGCAGGGTTTGATGTGTGTGATCAAGGATGCATCTTCGTTGCACGGATATAAGTTGCGCATGGATCGGCAATGTGTTCAAACCCACAAAAGTATAAGTTTGTAGATTTGTTGAAAAGAGAATCGGTCTGTCTGGAAATGGGGGACTTCCATTTAGAGCTAGTAATCTAAGGAAACTTATCAATTATTTAACTCCATGTGTATAGAGCTGATTTTTTAGAAGTTTGTATACAATATCTATCTGTACTATTTTAATGTTTTGTTAGAGTTAGTACTCCTTCCTTACTTTTTTAACTAGTAGATGTCGTAACCGGTCATTTGATAATTTGGATTTAGCACAGGTTCTTATGTATTTTCGACGGGATAAAAATATTTCTTCCCATTCAGAATCCAATGCTCAGCTTTTCAAAGTCTATAAAAGAAACCTTTGTGTGCATTCAGCAGATTTAACAAATAACAGCCCTGAAAAATAGAAGTTTAATATTTTCAGTTTCACAGATCATTTTGCCAAGAAAGCCATTTTTGGTTTAGAACTCTCAAAATGACATTACATGTTTTTAGCTCACCTGAGCACAACATGCTCAAGGGGAGCTTTTAGGATCACCTGGGTGTCTGTTGTCCGTCGTGCGTCATCAACAATTTTTATCTCACCTGAGCACAACGTGCTCAAGGGGAGCTTTTAGGGTCACTGGGTGTCCGTTGTGCGTCGTCAACAATTCTTTAAACATCAACTCCTCCTAAACCACTGGGCCAATTTGGACCAAACTTGGCAGGAATGTTCTTTGGGAGGTCCTCTTTGAAAACTGTTCACAGAATTTGATTCCGTCAAAAACTGTGGTTGCCATGGCAACGAAATGGAATTTTTTAGCAAATTCTTTAAAAATCTTCTCCTCTGAAACCGCTGGTCGGATTTTGAAATAATTTCACAGATATGTTCCTTGGGTGACCCTTTTTAGAAACTGTCCGTGAAATTTTGATCTGTCAAAAACTGTGGCTCTGGTGAATGGGGGCTACTTGCACTAAACAGAAATCAAGGAATTCTTTAAAAATTTTCTCCTCTGAAACCGCTGGTCGGATTTTGAAATAATTTCACAGATATGTTCCTTGGGTGACCCTTTTCAAAAATTGTTCGTGAAATTTTGATCCATCAAAAAATGTGGCTCTGGTGAATGGGGGCTACTTGCACTATACAGAAGTGAAGGAATTATTAAAAAATCTTCTTCTCTGAAACTGCCGGTCAGATTTTGAAATAATTTCGCAGAATTGTTCCTTGGGTGACCCTTCTCAAAAACTGTTCGCAAAATTTTAATCTGTCAAGAAACATGGCTCTGGTGAATGGGGGCTACTTGCACTGTATGGAAATGAGGAAATTCTTAAAAAATTTTCTTCTCTGGAACTGCTGGTTAGATTTTGAAATAATTTCTCAGGGATGTTCCTTGGTTGAACCTTTTCAAAAGCTGTTCACAAAATTTTGATCCGTCAAGAAACATGGCTCTGGTGAATGGGGGCTACTTGCACTATAGGGAAATGAAGAAATTCTTAAAAATTCTTCTTCTCTGAAACGGCTGGACAGATTTTGAAATGATTTCACAGAGATGATCCTTGGGTGAGCCTTTTCAAAAATTGTTCACAAAATTTTGATCCGTCAAGAAACATGGCTCTGGTGAATGGGGGCTACTTGCACTATACGGAAATGAAGAAATTCTTGAAAATTCTTTTTCTCTGAAACCCCTAGTCAGATTTTAAGATAATTTGACAGAGATTTTCCTTGGATGATCCTTGATCTTGTGAATGGGACCTACTTGCATTATATGGACATGATGAAATTTTTGAAAATTCTCTTTCTCTGAAACCCCTGGTCAGATTTTAAAAGAAATTTTCCGAAATGTTCCTTGGGTGACCCTTTTCAAAACTTGTTCGTAAATTTTGATCCATCAAGAAACATGGCTCTGGTGGATGGGGGATACTTGCTCTTACACAGAAATGAAGAATTCTTAAAAATTCTGCTTTTTGAAACTGATGGTCAGATTTTGAAATGAATTTTACAAGTGACCTTTTGAAAATTGCTTAGCAAAATTATAAATTTGGTTCCAATGTTTCAATACCTCAAAAAAAAAATAGGCTATGGTCATCTCAAAAATTCAGGTGAGTGATCTAGGGCCATCTTGGCCCTCTTGTTTAAACATCAACTCCTCGTAAACCACTTGGCCAATTTGGACCAAACTTGGCTGAAATGTTCCTTTGGAGGTCCTCTTTAAAAGTTTTTCACATAATTTGATTCCTTCAAAAACTCTGGTTGCCATGGCAACAAAATGCAATTATTTAGGAAATTCTTTAAAAATCTTCTTCTCTGAAACTGCTGGCCAGATTTTTAGATAATTTCACACAGATGTTCCTTGGGTGCCCCTTTTCAAAAACTGTTTGCTAAATTTTGATCCGTCAAGAAACATGGCTCTGGTGAATGGGGGCTTCTTGCACTATACAGAAATGAAGAAATTCTTAAAAATTCTTTTTCTCTCAGAACGCTGGCTAGATTTTAAAATAATTTCTCACAGATGTTCCTTGGGTGACCCTTTTCAAAACTTGTTCGCAAAATTTTGATCCGTCAAGAAACATGGCTCTGGTGAATGGGGGCTTCTTGCACTATACAGCAATAAAGAAATTCTTAAAAATCCTTCTTCTCTGAAACCGCTGGCCAGATTTTAAAATAATTTCACACAGATTTTCCTTGGTTGACCCTTTTCAAAAGTTGTTCGCGAAATTTTGATCCGTCAAGAAACATGGCTCTGGGGAATGGGGGCTTCTTGCACTAAAGGGCTATGAAGAAATTCTTAAAAATCCTTCTTCTCTGAAACCGCTGGTCAGATTTAAAAATAATTTCACAGAGTTGTTCCTTGGGTGACCCTTTCCAAAAATTGTTCACGAAATTTTGATCCGTCAAGAAACATGGCTCTGGTGAATGGGGGCTATTTGCGTTATAGGGAAATGAAGAAATTCTTAAAAATTCTTATTCTCTCGAACGGCTGGTCAGATTTTGAAATAATTTCACAGAGATGTTCCTTGGGTGACCCTTTTCAGAAATTGTTCGTGAAATTTTGATTCATCAAGAAACATGGCTCTGTGAATGTGGGCTACTTGCACTATAGGGCAATGAAGAAATTCTTAAAAATTCTTCTTCTCTGAAATGGCTGGTCAGAGTTTGGAAAATTTTCACAGAGATATTCCTTGGGTGACCCTTTTCAAAAATTGTTCGTGAAAGTTTGATTTTTCGAGAAATATTGCTCTGGTGAATGGGGGCTACTTGCACTGTTCAGAAATTAAGAAACTCCTAAAAATTCTTCTTTTTTGACACTGCTGGCCAGATTTTGAAAGGCCTTTTACAGGTGACCTTGTAAAAATTGCTTGGCAAAAAATAATGATTTTGTTTCCAGTGTTTCAATACCTTAAAAAAAAAAGGCTATGGTCCTCTCAAAAACTCAGGTGAGCGATCCAGGGCCATCTTGGTCCTCTTGTTTACAGTTTTCATTGGTCAAATTAAGAGGAGGTACAGGAAAGAAAAACGTTGTGATGTGATGCTCATTTAAGAGTAAAAATAAGGATAGAAAGCTTCAAAGATCCATTTAAGCTTACCATTTGACTATCTCAGACATTCATTGGCATTGCCTATGTCAGCAGTAGATCTATTTGCAAAATTGACTAGAAAATTTTTAATGAACTCTAACTCGCCTCCAAAAAGTAGTACTCATGGCAAGTGTTATATATGTCCACTAGTAATTGGTGAAATGCTTTTCTTTGGTCAAATTTTAAACTAACTTAAAGGGCAAATCCTAAAATATTTTGACCATACTGTTTTTTAGCTCACCTGAGCACAATGTGCTCAAGGGGAGCTTTTAGGATCACCCGGTGTCCGTCGTCCGTCGTGCGTCAGTGCGTCGTGCGTCGTCAACAATTCTTTAAACATCACCTCCTCCTAAACCGCTGGGCGGATTTGGAAAAACTTGGCTGGAATGCTCCTTGGGTGGTCCTCTTTGAAAATTGTTCACAGAATTTGATTCTGTCAAAAACTCTGGTTGCCATGGCAACGAAATGGAATTTTTTAGGAAATTCTTTAAAAATCTTCTTCTCTGAAACCGCTGGCCAGATTTTAAAATAATTTCACACAGATGTTCCTTGGGTGACCCTTTTTAGCTCACCTGAGCACAACGTGCTCAAGGGGAGCTTTTAGGATCACCCGGTGTCCGTCGTCCGTCGTGCGTCGTCCGTCGTCCGTCGTGCGTCGTCAACAATTCTTTAAACATCAACTCCTCCTAAACCGCTGGGCGGATTTGGACCAAACTTGGCAGGAATGTTCCTTGGGAGGTCCTCTTTAAAAATTGTTCACAGAATTTGATTCCATCAAAAACTCTGGTTGCCATGGCAACCAAATGGAATTTTTTAGCAAATTCTTTAAAAATCTTCTCCTCTGAAACCGCTGGTTGGATTTTAAAATAATTTCACAGATATGTTCCTTGGGTGACCCTTTTCAAAAATTGTTTGTGAAATTTTGATTCGTCAAAAAATGTGGCTCTGGTGAATGGGGGCTTCTTGCACTATACAGAAACGAAGGAATTCTTTAAAAATCTTCTCCTCTGAAACCGCTGGTCGGATTTTGAAATAATTTCACAGATATGTTCCTTGGTTGACCCTTTTCAAAAATTGTTCGTGAAATTTTGATTGGTCAAAAAATGTGGCTCTGGTGAATGGGGGCTTCTTGCACTGTACAGCAATGAAGGAATTCTTAAAAAATCTTCTTCTCTGAAACCGCTGGTCAGATTTTGAAATAATTTCACAGAGATGTTCATTGGGTGACCCTTTTCAAAAATTGTTCGCGAAATTTTGATTGGTCGAGAAACATGGCTCTGGTGAATGGGGGCTACTTGCACTATATAGAAATGAAGAAATTCTTAAAAATTCTTCTTCTCTGAAACCGCTGGCCAGATTTTAAAATAATTTCACACAGATGTTCCTTGGGTGACCCTTTTTAAAAATTGTTTGCGAAATTTTGATCCGTCAAGAAACATGGCTCTGGTGAATGGGGGCTTCTTGCACTATACAGAAATGAAGAAATTCTTAAAAATTCTTCTTCTCTGAAACCGCTGGCCAGATTTTGAAATAATTTCACAGAGATATTCCTTGGGTGACCCTTTTCTAAAATTGTTCGCGAAATTTTGATTGGCCAAGAAACATGGCTCTAGTGAATGGGGGCTACTTGCACTAGATGGAAATGAAGAAATTCTTGAAAATTCTTCTTCTCTGAAACCCGTGGTCAGATTTTAAAATAATCTGACAGAGATGTTCCTTTGGTGACCCTTTCCAAAAGCTGTACATATAATTTTGATCCGTCAAGAAACATGGCTCTTGTGAATGGGGGCTACTTGCACTATACGGACATGATGAAATTCTTTAAAATTTTCTTTCTCTGAAACCCCTGGTCAGATTTTGAAATAATTTCAGAGAGATGTTCCTTGGGTGACCCTTTTCAAAACTTGTTCGTAAATTTTGATCCATCAAGAAACATGGCTCTTGTGGATGGGGGTTACTTGCTCTTATACAGAAATGAAGAATTCTTAAAAATTCTTCTTTTTGAAACTGATGGTCAGATTTCGAAATGACTTTTACAGGTGACCTTTTGAAAATTGCTTGGCAAAATTATAAATTTGGTTCCAATGTTTCAGCGCTAAAAAAGAAAAAAAAAAAAAAGACTATGGTCATCTCAAAAATTCAGGTGAGCGATCCAGGGCCATCTTGGCCCTCTTGTTAAAAGTTGTTCGTGAAATTTTGATCCGTCAAGAAACATGGCTCTAGTGAATGGGGGCTTCTTGCGCTATACAGAAATGATGAAATTCTTAAAAATTCTTCTTCTCTGAAACCGCTGATCAGATTTTAAAATAATTTCACACAGATGTTCCTTGGGTGACCCTTTTTAAACATTGTTCGCGAAATTTTGATTCGTCATGAAACATGGCTCTAGTGAATGGGGGCTACTTGCGCTATACAGAAATGAAGAAATTCTTAAAAATTCTTCTTATCTGAAACCGCTGGCCAGATTTTAAAACAATTTCACACAGATGTTCCTTGGGTGACCCTTTTCTAAAATTGTTGGCGAAATTTTGATCCGTCAAGAAACATGGCTCTGGTGAATGGGGGCTTCTTGCACTGTACAGAAATGAAGAAATTCTTAAAAATTCTTCTTCTCTGTAACCGCTGGTCAGATTTTAAAATAATTTCACACAGATGTTCCTTGGGTGACCCTTTTAAAAAATTGTTCGCGAAATTTTGATTCATCAAGAAACATGGCTCTGGTGAATGGGGACTACTTGCACTATAGGGCAATGAAGAAATTCTTTAAAATCCTTCTTCTCTGAAATGGCTGGTCAGATTTTGGAAAATTTTCACAGAGATATTCCTTGGGTGACCCTTTTCGAAAATTGTTCATGAAAGTTTGATTTGTCAAGAAACATTGCTCTGGTGAATGGGGGCTACTTGCACTATATGGAAATGAAGAAATTCTTGAAAATTCTTCTTCTCTGAAACGGCTGGTCAGATTTGAAAATTGTTTCATGGAAATATTCCTTGAATGGCCTTTTTCAAAATGTGTTCGCGAAATTTTGATAGGTCAAGAAACATGGCTCTAGTGAATGGGGGCTACTTGCACTGTACGGAAATTAAGAAACTCCTAAAAATTCTTCTTTTTTGAAATTGCTGGTCAGATTTTGAGAGGACTTTTACAGGTGACCTTTTAAAAATTGCTTGGCAAAATAATGATTTTGTTTCCAGTGTTTCAATACCTTCAAAAAAAAAAAAGGCTATGGTCCTCTCAAAAATTCAGGTGAGCGATCCAGGGCCATCTTGGCCCTCTTGTTTGCTCCAATCAGCTGCAAATGATGATAGTAAACACGTGTCCATCAGTTTCCATAAATACCACCCTGTAACATGCAATAAATCACGCTCGAGTTATCACGCTGATATACGGCCCCAAAAATGGTACATGGCTTAATTCCAATGATTCGCTTATCTTCCATACCTGTGTGACGTCATAGTCGCGTAAGCCTGTGTTTACAGTCAGTAGACATTAGTAGGAATGCTGATGATTATATGCAGATATCTGAGTATTAACAAAGAATTTAGCCGAAAAAATGGTAACTTGTGCAGCCTATGGCTTCAACGTCATAGAATTAGTACATTCAAATTTCCAAAGGAATTAAAAAGGAGGAAACTATGGATTCAAAGCTTAAACCGGGGCCAGACAGTAACCACGGATTTTGTGCCATCGGTTCATTCCAAATTGTGTCTGAAACAGTTCGAGGACAGTCAGTTCTTAATAAGTCCAAAATTCGCAAAAGAAGTTGGTTATAGGAATTTTAGGCTGCAGTTAAAACGTAATGCTGTGCCAACATTGTTCGAAACTCTGAGTAGAAAGGAGTAGGCCATAAACCAAAAGACAGACATTCTCTAATGGCTATCTTCAAAAAGAAAATCAAACATAAGGTAAATAATTGAATGTAGGTAAAAATGTCAAAGGTAAAAATGCCATAGGTAAAAATGTCAGATGTATTTATCATGGTATAAATATGTGGGGTTAGATCAGTTGGTCAAGTCTTAGCAAGTTTGAAATCTTGTCAGGGTTCACTTATTTCTGGTCTCTGAATCATCTAAGATAGCAGTCAGAAAAAAATCAAGATTGGTATATTGACTAACAGAAGAACTAATATCACATACTAATGTCAAAGATACTTTTTCACACATGTTTTTACCAAGGTTTGCAATTAACTCAAAAACTGAAATTTGTTTCCAGCAGGGCAGAAACAGTGCGGGAAAAGGAGACAATACTGGTTACGAGCGTTTTTAGCTCACCTGAGCACAACGTGCTCAAGGGTAGCTTTTAGGATCACCCGATGTCCGTCGTGCGTCAGTGCGTCGTGCGCCGTCAACAATTCTTCAAACATCAACTCCTCCTAAACCGCTAGGCCAATTTGGACCAAACTTGGCTGGAATGTTCCTTGGGAGGTACTCTTTAAAAATTGTTCACAGAATTTGATTCTGTCAAAAACCCTGGTTGCCATGGCAACTAAATGGAATTTTTTAGGAAATTCTTTAAAAATCTTCTTCACTAAAACCGCTAACCAGATTTTAAAATAATTTCACAGAGATGTTCCTTGGGTGACCCTTTTCAAAAATTGTTCGCGAAATTTTGATCCGTCAAGAAACATGGCTCCGGTGAATGGGGGCTTCTTGCACTATACGGAAATGAAGAAATCCTTAAAAATTCTTCTTCTCAGAAACCACTGGCCAGATTTTAAAATAATTTCACAGAGATGTTCCTTGGGTGACCCTTTCCAAAAAGTGTTCATGAAATTTTGATCCGTCAAGAAACATGGCTCTGATGAATGGGGGCTTCTTGCACTATACAGAAATGAAGAAATTCTTAAAAATTCTTCTTCTCTGAAACCGCTGATCAGATTTTAAAATAATTTCACAGAATGTTCCTTGGTTAACCCTTTTCAAAAATTGTTCACGAAATTTTGATCTGTCAAGAAACATGGCTCTGGTGAATGGAGGCTTCTTGCACTAGACAGAAATGAAGAAATTCTTAAAAATTCTTCTTCTCAGAAACCGCTGGCCAGATTTTAAATTAATTTCACAGAGATGTTCCTTGGATGACCCTTTTTGAAAATTGTTCGCGAAATTTTGATCCGTCAAGAAACATGGCTCTGGTGAATGGGGGCTTCTTGCACTAAACAGAAATGAAGAAATTCTTAAAAATTCTTTTTCTCAGAAACCACTGGCCAGATTTAAAAATAATTTCACAGAGATGTTCCTTGGGTGACCCTTTCCAAAAAGTGTTCGCGAAATTTTGATCTGTCAAGAAACATGGCTCTGGTGAATGGGGGCTTCTTGCACTATACAGAAATGAAGAAATTCTTAAAAATTCTTCTTCTCTGAAACTGCTGGTCAGATTTTAAAATAATTTCACAGAGATGTTCTTTTGATGACCCTTTTCAAAAAAGTGTTCGCGAAATTTTGATCCGTCAAGAAACATGGCTCTGGTGAATGGGGGCTTCTTGCACTCTACAGAAATGAAGAAATTCTTAAAAATTCTTCTTCTCTGAAACTGCTGGCCAGATTTTGAAATAATTTCACAGAGATGTTGCTTGGATGACCCTTCCCAAAATTTGTTCGCGAAATTTTGATAGGTCAAGAAACCTGGCTCTGGGGAATGGGGGCTACTTGCACTATAGGGAAATGAAGAAATTCTGAAAAATTCTTCTTCTCTCGAACGGCTGGTCAGATTTTGAAATAATTTCACAGAGATGTTCTTTTGATGACCCTTTTCAAAATTTGTTCGTGAAATTTTGATTCATTAAGAAACATGGCTCTGGTGAATGGGGGCTAATTGCACTATAGGGCAATGAAGAAATTCTTAAAAATTCTTCTTCTCTGAAACGGCTTTCAGATTTTGGAAAATTTTCACAGATATTCCTTGGGTGACCCTTTTCAAAAATTGTTCATGAAAGTTTAATTCGTCAAGAAACATTGCTCTGGTGAATGGGGCCTACTTGCACTACATGTATATGAAAATGAAGAAATTCTTGAAAATTCTTCTTCTCTGAAACTGCTGGTCAGATTTTGAAAGGACTTTTACAGGTGACCTTTGAAAAATTGCTTGTCAAAATGATGATTTTGTTTCCAGTGTTTCAATACATTCAAAAAAAAAAAAGGCTATGGTCCTTTCAAAAAATTTAGGTGAGCGATCCAGGGCCATTTTGGCCCTCTTGTCTCATTTTCCCACAATGTTTTTTTTAGGCTCCTATCTCAGGGTCGTTAAAACCAGGGGTTGTTTGGTAAAGGGTTAAATCAGCAACATGTAATGTTATCGAGTGTAGGACAAACTCCCCCTAGGACAAAACCCCCCTAGGACAAAATACCCATGAACAAAACACCCCAGGACAAAACCCCCATAGGATAAAAGCCCCCTAGGACAAAACCCCCATCATATTTAAAAAGCATATAAATTTGAGAACACACATAATTTGCAAACAGTTTTAAAGTGTTCAAAACAAGTCTCTTTGATTTAAGGGAAAAAAATCAAACATGAAAGGCAAAAAATGATTTAGATAGATATATAGATATGATGTAGATATTATCTTATTTTAATTTGTAACTCAAGTTTGTTGATAGTTTCTATTGATATATTAACACCTATACAGACTTGGGAAAGACAGGGATTAAGACACCTGATTTGCAAGTTTACACCTGTCATATTCACTAATGTTAAGTAGTAGATTTAAACATACAAAAGCACCAAACAAGAAAAAAAATATATCTATATAAAAAATTTAAATGAACTTATTGTGAATGTATACAGAAAACAACCCATTTTTGGTCATAAAGCACAATTTTAAGAAAAAAAACACATTTTTGATCATAAAGCACAATTTTAAGAAAAAATATTCTTATCAAATCAATGTAATTTATACAAAAACATTATTTTTTACAACCCCCACAAGTATTTAAAGCAGTAAATTTTATTCAACTTCAACATGATTGTACAAAAAGAATCATTTTAAAACCATGGGGGTTTTGTCCACTTTTCAGCTAAGGGTATGGGGGTTTTGTCCATGGTGGTTTTGTCCATGGGGGTTTTGTCCTGGGGGTTTGTCCTAGGGGAATTTTGTCCGTACCCCTTTGGTTATTTGACATGGAAATAAAGTGTAGGACAAAACCCCCTAGGACAAAACCCCCCTTGGACAAAAACCCCATGGACAAAACCCCCCTAGGACAAAACCCTATTGGATAAAAGCCCCCCTAGGACAAAACCCGCATCATATTTAAAAAGCATATGAATTTGAGAAAACACACATGATTTGCAAACAGTTTTTAAAGTTTTCAAAACAAGTCTCTTTGATTTAAGGAAAAAAATCAAACATGAAAGGCAAAAAATGATTTAGATATTATCTTATTTTAATTTGTAACTCAAAGTTTGTTGATAATTGGTATTGATATATTAACACCTATACAGACTTGGGTAAGACAGGTGTTGAGAAGGGATTAACACACCTGATTTGCAAGTTTACACCTGTCATATTTACTAATGTTTGGTAGTAGATTGGAACATATAAAAGCACCAAACAAGAAAAAAAAATATAAAAAATTAAATGAATTTATTGTGAATATATACAGAAAACAACACTTTTTTGGTCATAAAGCACAATTTTAAGAAAAAAAAAAATACATTTTTGATCATAAAGCACAATTTTAAGGGAAAATATTCTTATCAAATCAATTTAACTTATACAAAAACACTATGTTTTACAACCCCCACAAGTATTTAAAGCAGTAAATTTTATTCAACTTCAACATGATTTTACAAAAAGAATCATTTTAACACCATGGGGGTTTTGTCCACTTTGCAGTTAAGGGTATGGGGGTCTTGTCCATAGGGGTTTTGTCCTAGGGGGGTTTTGTCCGTACCCCATATTTTACATCTCTTGAGAAACAAATTCATACGACTCGTACTAATCTCTTCGGATACTGCTTCCTGTGAACTTAACCAGAACTCATGCCCAATGAGTGGGGTTAATATTTAACCCTTTACGAATCAGTCCCTAGTTTTTACAACCCTGAAGACAGAAGACTTTTAAAAACACTGTAAGAAAAGGAGAAAATGCTAGTAACCAGCATATTCTCCTTTTAACAGTGTTTTACTCTGCTGGAAACAAAATTCAATTTTTGAAATACATGTACATAACTTTATTTTGTCGTCTGCAAGTGATTTCAGTTTGGACCTGTTTAATACTTTGTCGTATCGTAAAGAGTTAAAATAGAAAATATTGTGGATAAAGGATCAGTTGATAGTTACCAGTTCTATGTTTTTACAATGAATCTGAAATCGTCTGTACTGGACTGTCAGTATTAACCGTTCAGTCCCTAATAGATCGATTTGTGACTTACCCGAATTCAAACAATTTGCAGAAGACAAACAAATTTACGCTTTCCTTTCCCACAGCTTACAATTCAGAGTTTAAGACTTTCAAAGAGAAGCTCTTTATGAAACATGTAGTAATGAGTATGATAAACCTTTGCATGAAATGGATCACGTGTAAAAGTTAAACAGCGAAAAAGTATTTCACACAGGTAGATCCCCTCTCTGATGTTCATGTATTTCTGTATCATGGTAAGAAATACGACTCAAATAGATTTCAAAATAATTTTGAGAATCGTCTTAATAATCTCGAAACATATTCTTTTATCAAATTTCACGCTTGTTAACAGCTTATTCTCATGAAAATTGCGATTTATTGTGTAACCCTTTATCCATGAGAAAACAAATTTGTACTTCTCAATGTTTACAGAATTCTTTACAAGGTACAAATATAGGATCCATCAACAAATAGTTAGAACTAACATCTCATGATTATCAATCGTAAAAGTCAAGCAAAGGTTATTTGACATGGAAATAAAGTGTCGCAGAAAAGTCTTTAAAAGTGTCCAGGAACTGTCTAGTCGGCCAACTGTCTAGACGTGGAATGGTCTTGAAACCGTCCTTTTTATTATTAGCTCACCTGAGCACAACGTGCTCAAAGCTTTTAGGGTCACCCGGTGTCCGTCGTCCGTTGGGCGTCGTGCGTTGTCAACAATTCTTTAAACATCAACTCCCCCTAAACCGCTGGGCAAATTTGGACCAAACTTGGCTGGAATGTTCCTTGGGAGGTCCTCTTTAAAAATTGTTCGCAGAATTTGATTCCGTCAAAAACTCTGGTTGCCATAGCAACGAAATGGAATTTTCAGCTCCACTGGCCGAAGGCCAGCGGGCTTATGTCATGGCCCGTTGTCCGTCGTGCGTCCGTCTGTCTGTCCGTCCGTGCGTTAACTTTTTTAGCTCACCTGAGCACAAAGTGCTCATGGTGAGCTATTGTGATCGTGCTGTGTCCGTCGTGCGTCGTCCGTCGTCAACTATTTACCTTGTGTATGCTCTAGAGGCCACAGTTTTGGTCTGATACTCATGAAAGTTAGTCAGGATGTTTGTCTCGATGAAATCTCGGAGGATTTCGAAAATGGGTCATGTGGGGTCAAAAACTAGGTCACTAGGTCAAATCTTAGAAAAACCTTGTGTACGCTCTAAAAGCCACATTTTGAGTCAGATACTCATGAAAGTTGGCCAGGATGTTTGTTCCGATGATATCTCGGTCGAGTTCGAAAGTGGGTCACGTGGGGTCAAAAACTAGGTCACTAGGTCAAATCTTAGAAAAACCTTGTGTACGCTCTAGAGGCCACATTTTGAGTCGGATACTCATGAAAGTTGGTCAGGATGTTTGTCTGGATGATATCTCAGACGAGTTTGAAAATGGGTCACGTGGGGTCAAAAACTTGGTCACCAGGTCAAATCTTAGAAAAACCTTGAGTACGCTCTAGAGGCCACATTTTTAGTCGGATACTCGTGAAAAGTTGGTCAGGATGTTTGTCTGGATGATATCTCGGACGAGTTCAAAAATGGGTCATGTGGGGTCAAAAACTAGGTCACCAGGTCAAATCTTAGAAAAACCTTGTGTACGCTCTAGAGGCCACATTTTCAGTCAGATACTTATGAAAGTTGGTCAGGATGTTTGTCTGGATGATATCTCGGACGAGTTCGAAAATGGGTCAAAAACTAGGTCACTAGGTGAAATCTTAGAAAAACCTTTTGTACGCTCTAGAGGCCACATTTTCAGTCGGATACTCATGAAAGTTGGTCAGGATGTTTGCCTGGATGATATCTTGGACAAGATTGAAAATGGGTCATGTGGGGTCAAAAACTAGGTCACTAGGTCAAATGTTAGAAAAACCTTTTGTAGGCTCTAGAGGCCACATTTTGAGTCCGAAACTCTTTTAAGTGGGTCAGAATCTTTGTCTTGATGATATCTCAGACAGGTTTGAAAATGGGTCATTGGGGGTTAAAAACTAGGTCACCAGGTCAAATCTTAGAAAAACCTTGTATATGCTCTGGATGCCACATTTACAGTCCAACACTCTTGAAAATTAGTCAGAATGTTTGCCTTTATAATATCTTGGGTGAGTTTGAAAATGGGTCATGTTGGGTCAAAAACTGGGTCAATAGGTCAAATGTTATAAACACCTTTTGTATGCTCTGGAGGACACATTTTCAGTCTGATACTCCTAAAACTTGTTCATAATATTTGTCCTGGTGATACCTTGAATGAGTTTGAAAATGGGTCGTGTGGAGTCAAAAACCAGGTCAATGGGTCAAATATTAGAAAAACCTTGTGTACACGCTAGAGGCTACATTTTCTGCCTGATACTCTTCAGACTTGGTCAGAATGTTTGTTTTGGTGATGTCTCAAAAGACTTTGATAATGGGTAATTGTCGGGTCCAAAACTAGGTCACTTGATGAAATCTTAGAAAAACCTTTTGTATACTGTAGAGGCCACATTTTCAGTCCAATACTCGTGAAACTTGGCCAGAATGTTTGTCTTATTGATATCTCAAAAATGTTTGATGATGGGTAATGTCTGATAAAAAACTAGGTCACTGGGAAACTAGATGGTGCATGTTTGGTCAATAAACTCAGGTGAGCAATTGTTAAAAACTTCTCCTCACTGTTACAGAAAAATCAGGCCTGTGGAGTGATACAGGGGCTCAAGCGCCTCTAGTTCTCTGCACTAATCTAACTTCTCACTTTCAATAAGTTTTTTTTTCTTGCTTGTATGAGTTTTAGCACCATTCTGAGTTATATCTTGTGGGCCTGTACAGCCATCCATGTTTTCTAGAGTTGCTAACGTTTCTTTAACTCTTTATCAAACATCAAAATTATAGACTGGTCCAAACTCTAAGCATTTGCAGACAATAAGATGCAGCTGAAAAATTGAAGTTTGGTTTGGGAAGGGTAGAAAACATTGTGGTAAAAGTACAAAATGCTGGTAACCAGCATTTTCTCCATTTCCCACAATGTTTTCAAAAGGCCTCTTTCTCAGGGTCGTTAAAAGTCAAGATAGTGTGGTACTGTACACAATATTCCACCCAAGCCACCAGTTATTTTCCCACACACACTAGATTGTTTATGTAAAGACTTGGGTCAATTGATTGTTTTTATAGTTTTCTCAATGACCGAAGATTGGGACAGCACACAGGCCATCTCCAATGTCAGTACAGACTCTAAACACCAAAGTTTAAGTTACACAGAATTTCCAGACAACGATCATTATGTGGAAACATATGTATCTGCTATAGCCAATCCTGGAATATTCTGGGTTCAACTTGTCAATACTATGGCATTGAAACTGGACCAACTGTCGTCAGAAATGACTGCCTATTTTCAAACTGGAGGCCAGGTTTGTAAATAGTTCTGAAAAATATGTTTAACTCAACATAATTCCGACTTTTACCACTCTGAAAAGAGCGCCTTTTGAAAACATTGTTGGAATAGAAGAAATGGCTGGTAACCAGCATTTTCTCCTTTTCCCACTATGTTTTCTGCCCTTCCCAAAACATATTTCAATTTTTGATTAACATTTAAGTTGTCTTCTGCAAATGCTTTCAATTTTGACTAGCCCAAAATTTTGTTTTTTTGGTAAAGAGTTATTTGTTAGAACATTTAGTAGAATTTGATTTGTTTTTGCATACATTGTGGATCAAGATCATACTTGCAGCTAAAAGTATTGTACACACGGTTAAGTTAACCGTGTGTACAATACTTTTAGCTGCGGGTTAACTCATCATACCAGATATGGCCTGCAACACACAAAAGGGGCATTCAGAGGTTTTTGTAAAGTATCATCTCAGACAAGACTGTGCAGTGGGCACAGGCTAACCCAAAAGAGTACTTTCCGTTTTTATGTAATTTTCTGTTTTGCGCAAGTCTATTGTAGCACAAAATCTAAGTAATAGTTAAACGCTAAGAAGTCAAAATTAAACGATTTAACTAGCCAAAAGGAGGGAGCGTAGCGACCGACTGTGGCTGTTTAAATCGTTTAATTTTGAACTTCTTAGCGTTTAACTGACTTAGTCTTTTTCTGCCCACATTACATCATTGCTAAAATAATATTCCATATAAGGAAACTACATTTACAAAGAAACGCCCTTTCACCCATATATGGAGTTGGCTGATTCGCTAAAGAAACGTCATCATTGCATCATCGCTAAAAAATGACGTAATTTCCACGTGAATATCTGGTCTTAACCTCGTACACGACCACGTGGTATTTAACCCTTTACCAAACAATCCATTGGGAAGGAAGGTTATTTTTGGAAAAACAGAAAATTCTGGTTATTGGCATTTTCTCCTTTTCCAACAATATTTTCTACCTGTCAAAAAACTCAACTTCATTTGTTCCACATTGAAAATTTGATATCTGCCAATGCTTTCAATTTTGAATGGTCTAAAATTTGTCATATGGGAAAGGGTTAAAGAACCTTCATTATCAGCTTCATTTCCAGTTCACGCTTGACTATCGCCAGTGTTAAACAATGTCAAATATGGCAGAATTTGGCCAAGATTTTGAGGAAGTAACGACTAGACTCAGCCTATGAAAATTTCTACAGATTTACTAGATCTACAGCATTATTTTTTCTTAAAATTTCAACATATCGTCGATTTACTTCTTAAACCCAGTAACAACAGCTTGTTTCAAGCTTCAGGTGGTATGTTTCAGAGGACAACCGACCATATAGATCTAGATTGATCGGCTTTTAAACACTGTGGGAAAAGGAGAAATTGCTCGTTACAAGCAATTTCTCCTTTTCCCACAATGTTTTCAAAAGACTTTTACTGCACAACACTTAAAAACAAGGCCTTGTTTGGGAGAGGGTTAAGTTATTGTTGAATATTAATGAGGGGGGTAGGGTTTAGGTACGCATGCGCAGTAAATCCAGATAAACTCCAGATAAACTGCGACGTTTAAATGGATAAATGATCAAAATAAACCTGCGTTTGGTAGTTTATGGAAGATAGACGGTCAAAATTTTTCAAATATGAGCGTTCTGATTGGATAGAAAAGTAGGACAAAGACTAATTTATTCATCAAGTGCCATATCAGGCAGCCTACGAGGATTGCGCCAGCTGATCCAAGACAACAAGTGTCTGAATGCCTCTTTTTGCATGTTGTAACCCACATACAACCTTATTTGACTTTGTGCCAATAATGCATTTCTTGAGCGTGGCTGAGCGTCAAACGGTCAGTTGGTAGCATGTAGAGCTTGAGAACAGAGGGCACCTGGGTCAAATCCGAACTCTGCAATTTTTTTTCAATGTTGATGACAGTCATAGCAAAGGGATTTATCCCTCTCTCACTGTTAATTTTTGTTTCGACAATGGATAGGTTGGAAAGCAGTTAGTGGCTTAGGAAGACTTTTGTACTATGTGCTGCTAAAAGAAATTCTGAGAAATCATGGATAGGTGCATTGGCAGCCTCAATAAAACTTAAATAATATTTAACTCTTTACCAAACGACAAAATTTTGGACCTCTCCAAATTGAAAGCATTTGCAGACAACAAAATAAATGTGAATCAAAAATTGATGTTTGATTATGGGAGTGTAGAAAACATTGTAGGAAAAGGAGAAAATGCTGGTTACCAGCATTTTCTCCTTTTCCCACAAGGTTTTCAAAAGGCTTCTATCTCAGGGTCGTTAAAAGTCGGGATTGTGTGGTAAAGACTTAAAATGGCATTAAACATCATAGAAGCTGTCAATCATTTTAGGAGTGTGTGATTCTATTTATGATATATTCATGCATTTAAGCCAGAAAATTTATATAAAGAAAGAGAATTACGTCAAATCCGACACATTTCTCTTTTCACAGAAGTTGACTATTGACAAGGTACAGGTTGGTGATATTATTGCTGCTCCGTTTGAAAATGATAACACCTGGTACAGGGCAAAGGTCATGGAGATCAAGGGGACAGAACTTGACCTTTTTTATGTTGACTATGGGGACAGCTGTTACCTAGATGTGTCCGAGTGTAAAATTGGAAGGTTTGTTCTGGCCTTTTTGTTAATTTTCCAAAATCAGACAAAATTTTAACCCTGTCCTGAACAAACCCTGGATTTTATAAGTCTAAGAATGAAGCCTATTGAAAACATTTTGGGAAAACGAGAAAATAACCAGTATTTTCTCCTTTTCTTACAATGTATTTTACCCTTTTCAAGGCAAATTTCAGTATTTTAGAAGCATAAATTTTATCTTCTGCAAATGCTTTCAATTTAGATGAGTCAAAAATTTTGTCTGGTAAAGACTTAAAAGTCTTCAATACAACTGTAGCTCTGTACCAAACATCAAAATTTAAACTGGACCAGATTGAAAGCAGTTGTAGAGAATTGATGTAGCTTAAATGACAAAAGACAATTCCTGCCTGTGATAGAATAGAAAACACTCAGGGAAAAGGAGAAAGTGCAAATTCTTCTATTCCTGCAGTGTTTTAAAAGGTCTCTATCAGAGTTTTAAAACTCTTAATCCTGTTATAGAGAGTTATAAGCAAGAGACAGTTGTGATTAAAACAGAATGATTTGTCTTTAATCCTTTACCAAACAATCCCAACTTTAATTGACCCTGTGAAAGAAGTCTTGCGAAAACATTGAGGGAAAGGGAGAAAATGCTGGTAACCAGCATTTTCTCCTTTTCTTACAATGTTTTCCAAAAACAATTTTCAATTCTTCAGTCACTGTCATCTTCTCATCTGCAAATAATTTCAATTTGGACCAGTCTAAAATTTTTTCGCTCGGTTAAGAGTTAGAGGGTTTTAACTCTGTACCAGACAACAAAAGTTTACACTGGTCTAATGTGGAAACATTTGCAGACTACAAAACAAGTATTGCATGAATGATGAAATTTGTCCTATGAAACACTGGAAAGCATTGCATTGTGGGTAAAGGAGAAAATGCTGGTTACATGCTTTTTCTTCTGTTCCAACAATGTTTTCAAAATTTTGTTTACTTGTAGGTGGTTAAAATTTTGGGTTTGTGTGGTAACGGTTTTATAAGCTTGAAAAAGGAGAAAATTTATTTAACCAGTACTTTCTCATTTATCCCATGATGATTACGAAGACTTTCAGTTTAGGTCCAACACACAAAGGAGTTTTTAGACTTGTCCAAATTAAAGACATTGGCAGTTGACCAATGAAATGTATTTCAATTGATTGGATACTTTTCTACAAGAGTAAAAAACATGTTCTCACTTTCTAAGAAAGTGCACATCTATTGGCTTATAATGAAGCTGGCTTGATACCAACTGGCAGCCATCAAGCCTCATAAGCTCAATTGATAGCATACAGGACTTGAAAACAGGTCCAGGGTTCGATGCCAAGCTTGGCTTATTCAGAGGAATGATTACAGTTGGTGTGACAAGATTCATTTTTCTCGCACTGTTGACCATTCTTATAACAATGGTTATGTGGGAAAGCAGCCAGTGGCTTGGACAGAATACTGTGGAGAGTACTAGTAAAAGAAAGACCAGGAAAGCATGGATAGGTTTGGCTGCTGCAATATAATTGAAATAATGTTGAAACAGCATTTAACATCATACAATCAATCAACAGTCAACAAGCCATGGTCACATTGAAGTAGCCTTTGGTAAGGCACTGCAGAAGCCCAGCCTAGTACAGATGCAGACAAGAAGTAGATAGCTGATGCCTTGATGACTGGAATACTGTTGAAATGAGCATGAAACACCATTCAAACAGAATTGCAAAATTAGTCGTCACATTGTTATCTCAACAACTGAAGTGTTATATTACTGGACACTTGTCCACGCTGAAAACATTTGCAGATGGCAAAATAAATGTGGTTTAAACCTTTACCAATCGACAAAATTTTAAACTACTCCAGATTGAAAGCAAAATAAACCTGATTCAAAAACTGAAATTTGATTTGTAAAGGGTAGAAAAACATCGTGGGAAAATAAACTTGATTCTAAAACTGAAATTTGATTTGTAAAGGGTAGAAAAACATTGTGGGAAAAGGAGAAAATGCTGGTTATTTTCAGGTTTTCTTTCTCCAAAGTCGGCGTTGTGTGGAAAAGGGGTTAAGCAATATTATTTGTCTTTGAAAGACTAGATGATAATGTAGAAAACTAAGATTGGTGGTAATCAGCATTTTCTCCTTTTCTCACAATATTTTTAAAAGCTGTCGCTCTTATGGGGACTCTTTGGAATTGTATCAGATTTAATTTTTATTGTAGTATAGATATTTGGTCACTGCCATGTCAAGCAATTGAATGTCGCCTGGCTGGTGTAAAACCTAAAGGTATTGTATACTTATTAGTTTTAACCCTTTACTAAACAATCTCTAGTTTTTACGAGCCTGAGATAGAAGCCTATTGAAAACATTGTGGGAAAAGGAGAAAATGCTGGTAACCAGCATTTTAGCCTTTTCCCTCAATGTTTTGTACCCTGCTGAAGACAAATTTCAATTTTTGAGTCATATTTATTTTCATGCTCCCAGAAGAACAAGTATATAGTTTCTGACCTTCTGTCTGTCAGTCTGAAGCCGCTCTCCACAACCCCTGGGCCAAATGGATGAAACTTCATATATGAACTCTTCAGGATATTGTGCCACTGGATTATGAGGGGTTTTCCAATTCGACCCTGTTGTCATAGAAAAAGGGAATCTCTTATTAAATTCCAATTTTTAGCTCCATTGGCCGAAGGCCAGCAGGCTTATGTCATGGCCCTGTGTCCGTCGTGCATCCATCCTTGTTTGCATCTGTGCGTGCATGTGTGTTAACTTTTATTTCAAATATCTTCTTCTCTGAACTACCCATCCAAATTTGATGAAACTTCACAGAAGTGATCCTGCCATGGTCATCTTCAGAAGTTTTTGAAAGAATTTCATTCCATCAAAAACTCTGGTTGCCATGACAACCAAACAAAAAAAAAAACCAACATTTTTTAAAAATTTTCTTCTCTGTAAAAACAAGGCCCAGGGCTACCGAATTTGGCTTGTAGCTTTATCTGATGGACCTTTAACAAGTTTCTTCATATTAATAGCCTGGGGTCAAAAATTGGCTCCATGCCAGGGATCAAAATTTTAACATCCGGTTTCAAAATATAGTCACTTCAATTTAAACATTTACCAAGGGAAATAACTCTTTTATAAAGTATAAAGTTTGTTACTAGTTACTTCCCTTGATTATCGAACTACAGTGATGCATGATTGGTGCTAGACATTAAGTTTTTTGATAGAAAATATTCTGTTTCCAGGGGGAATAATTCATCTTGATGCTAATAGTTATGCTCAATTGAGTTGAATGATAAATTCAGAGTAAGGTTTCTATCATTCAGGTTTTTGTTTTTTTTCCAAAGAACTTTACCTTTCATGCCAATGAATTAACCTGCTTGTATTGCCTGTGTTCATTGTATTCAAAGGCCCTCTTTTTCAGGGTCATGAACACTTCAGTTTGTGTGGTAAAGGGTTAAAAAGACAGTGGAGTGATACAGGACCCTCCTGTAACTAATATTCCCCTCAGTTTTCATCAAAATTCCAACTCGCCCTTTTTCTCCCGTGACCAACCATTTACCAACAGGCTTCACATTCCTAAAAAAGAGTCCTGTTCAGGGAGCATAATCTGTCTGCAGTGACTCTTGAGTCCTCTTCAATGCTATCAATTTGAAACAGTTTAAAATTTTGTCGTTTGGTATAGAGTTATAGAGGAAATGTTGGAAAAAGACATGAAATTTTAGACAGAAATATGTATGAGCCATGCCCTTTGTAAAGGGAGTTAAATGCATCTACAAAACAAAAGTATGGAGCTGACATGGGTGGAAACTTTCAGCTATTAGCCAATTTTCTGCATGTCACAGGACTATTCTACCTCCAGATCCAGTGGATTATCAGATTAAATGGATTTCATAATGAGTTTAAACAATACCAAACTAGTCACCTTACTATGAAACCATATAATCTGTTTCGTCAAACAACTGGCTAAATCAAAAGGTATCATGGCCCAAAGTCATGCTGAAAATTTTTAAATAGCAAAGTTTTGGCCCCTATCAGCGTGTGCTGTGCATGGATGATTTTTTTGTTATTACAAATGTCTCTTAAAGTTTTGCTGTATTGTTTTGTAAATATAGTTATCAACCCATTACCACACAATCCCTACTTTTGACGACCCTGAGAAAGAAGCATTTAGAAAATAATGTGGGAAAAGGAGAAAATGCTGGTAACCAGCATTTTCTCTTTTCCCACAATGTTTTCTTCTCTTCACAAAACTATTTTTAAATTTTAAGACACTTTTGTTTTGTCATCTGTAAATGCTTTTGATTTGGATCAGTCCAAGTTTTATCCTTTGGTGAAGAGTTGAATGACAATCTGGAAACATGCAGAACACATATATACCAGTTGTCTGAATTAAGCATTTAACCCTTTACCAAACGACAAAATTATACACTGGTCCAAACTGAAAGCATTTGCAGATGACAAAATAAATGTGACTAAAAAATTGGAATTTGGTTTGGGAAGGGTAGAAAACATTGTGGGAAAAGGAGAAAATGCTGGTTACCAGCATTTTCTCCTTTTCCCACAATGTTTTCAAAAGGCTTCTTTCTCAGGGTCGTTAAAAGTCGGGATTGTGTGGTAAAGAGTTAACCCTTTTACGACACAATCCTGAGTTTTCATGACCCCTAAAAGAGGCTTTTGAAAACATTATTTGAAAAGGAGAAGATGCTGGTAACCAGCATTTTCTCCTTTTCCCAGAATGTTTTCTACCCTGTCAAAGACAAAGTCATCAGCTACTTTTGTCATCTGGAAATGCTTTTAGTTTAGTCCAGTCTAAAATTCTGTTATGTGATACAGGTAAAAATATTAATCTCATGTTGATTGTAAACATTTTGTAGGAAATGTATGTTAGATTTGAGCATCTATGTTCCCTATGGAAGCACTTGTTAGGGACGCTTAATCATCCGTTATGATTTTTATAACCTCATTCTTGGCTCATCTGTTCTTGCATAAAAATATTATCATTCTGGTCATCTGGCAAAACTATATATGATATTTTACATATCTGTTATTACTAACACTACAGAAAGGGGAAGCCATACAGCAAGGGTAGATAACCATCAAATAATTTTTGACAGTTATGCCCCTTTTTTGACCTGATGTTTTCACTGAAAATTTAGCATCTGCACATGAGTGTTGGTTTTTGTTTTTTCATAGGAGAATGGACGGAGTCGGCATTTGACAATTTCGAAAGGCTGACCCACTGTACTAAATGGAAAGTTATTGTAGCCAAGGCAGAGAAATTTACAAACAATATACCACATTTAAGCCTCATTGATACAAACACTGAGCAGGTAAGAATACATAACCTATCATTTGCTCCTATATAAACCCTCTATCTAGTAATCTCAAGCTTAATATTGCTAAGGAAGAAAGACTGAGAGTTGTGGAAAAAGGGGAAAATTCTGGTAACCATAGTTTCTCCTTTTCCCACATGTTTTTTTTTACCTTCCTTGAGACATATGTCATCTTTTGGGCCACACACAATGTAATGTTTGTTAATACTATCAATTTGGACTGGTCTACAAAATTGCTGTGTGGTAAAGACCCCACTTACAGCCAGAAATAGACAACCTGAGGGTCCCAAAGCAGGCAAATTTAAACCAGAGCTTTCACAGCATGTGACTTAACTCATTACCAAACGACAATATTTTAGGCTTGTCCAAATCGAAAATAAATTTGCAGACGACAAAATAAAAGTGACTGAAAGTTTGAAATTTGTTTTGTGAAGGGTAGAAAACATTTTGGGAAATGAAGAAACTGCTGGCTGGTTACCAGCATTTTCTTCTTTACCCACAATGTTTTCTAAAGGCTTCTTTCTCAGGGTCTTCACCTACCAGCCCTTTGACAGAAAAAAGTGTCAAATTCAAAGGGGAGATCATTCCTTAACCAGGAAGAGTTATCACATACAAATTGTGTCTTGCAAATTTTCAATATCTGATCAATATATGTGCAAAGTTTCAATACAATTGATGGAAAACTGGGGGAGGAGTTTATGACACAAAACTACTAGTATTTTGTACACAGACAGACACATGGACGGACAGACAGACACACGGACAAACAGACACATGGACAGACGCGCTGATTCCAGTATACCCCAAAAAATATTTGTTTTGTAGGGGTGTAATAAAAGCATTATTAAGATTATAATGGGTCCAAGTTGGACCATGCATAGGCAACTTCAGTTTTAGTATAACAATTCATATTTCTGCCAGCAAATTTTGATGGACCATACAAATAACACATTGTAGTAATATCCTTACCTGTAAATGGTATGAGATAAATTCACCTGTAATTTGACTCCCAAGTTATGTACTATGGCAGCTAGCCGGCCTTTATAATTGAACTGCAGGTATGTATAAAATTAAAGTTATCCCTCCTACTGGGCTTCTCCGAATTGTTAGCGTTCATCAGAGGTTATCAATTGTGGCTCAAGGATTGGTATTGACCTTGAAAGCCTAGGCAGTATTTTAGGAAATGAAGTAAATGCTGGTGACAAGCATTTTTTCCTCTTCCCATAATGTTTTGAAAAGCCTCTTTCCTCAGCATTAATTCCTTTTTGAACCCTGATCGTTGTCTTAACTCATTACCACACAATCCCGCCTTTAAACAACTCTGAGAAAGAAGCCTACAGAAAACATTGTGGGAAAAGGAGAAGATGTTGGTGACCAGCATTTTCTCCTTTTCCCACTATATTTTCTACCCTTCCAGAAACAATTTTTGATCTTTTAACTACACTTATTTTGTCGTCTGCGAATGCTTTTTATTTGGACAAGTTTGAAATTTTGTTGTTTGGGAAAGAGTTAATGTTGGTTATGTTATAAAGTAGCTAGACAGTTCGGAGGAATATGAAACATTCTCAACTTTTAACAACCTTTGGAAAACAAGCGTTCAAATACACCGAGGCGAAAGGGGGAAATTGCTGGAAACCAGTCTAATCTTGCCTTCTGAGAAATACCTTATTTATCGTCTGCAAATGCTTTTCAAATTGGACCAGTTTAATATTTTATCTTGTGGCATAGAGTCAGTGGGACATTATTAGTTGTATGGTAAGGTGGAAGGCGACTTGGAAACTTGTTCATGGCTGTGGTAAGTCATGTTGCCCCTAGCCGAAGGTAAGGCGGCAACATGATTCACCACAGCCGTAAACAAGTTTCCAAGTCCCCTGTCACCTGACTGTACAACGAATTTATTACACTGCAAAGTTTTACCCTTTCAAAGCACATTAAGAGAAATTTTTATATACATGTATTATAATCTCACGAATCGAGTATGCTGACGAAATTCCCGTCTGAATGCCCCAATTCAGTGAAAACTGATGTCACTGGAGACTGATGTCACTAAAACGTGCAGTTTGGTGCATAAATGTGCAGTCTGTGGATCAATCAATGTGGCCATTTTGGATGTTGTGTTGCACGTGTAGCGATGTTTACGGGGCACTCAAAAGGGAAACTGGCTTTACGTGGTTCTTGCCAGAGAACATGATATATATGTTCCCGCCATGTTAACCAATCAGATCACGAGAAATTTCTTTGCAGTATGATATGGTTACATATACAGATTTTACAGAATTTTGTTTTCTGCATTATACAGGATGTCAACATCAATGAAGAAATGGTGCGACTTGGGTTCGCAGAACACGACACAGATACAACAGATACTAGTGAACAAGGCTGATAGCCTTTGGACATTTAACCCAACACCAGAAAGTCGCTTCTTTTTAATCCTATACCATACAAACCCAACTTTAACACATTAACAAACAACAATATTTTAGACTTGTCTAAACTGAAAGCATTTGCAGACAACCAATTAAAAGAAACTAAAAATTTGAAATTTGTTTTATAAAGGGTAGAAAACATTATGGGAAAAAGAGAAAATGCTGGTTACCAGCATCTTTTCCTTTTCCCACAATATTTTTCTGGTAGAAAACATTGTGGGAAAAAGAGAAAATGCTGGTTCCCAGCATTTTTCCTTTTCCCACAATGTTTTCTAAAGGCTTCTTTCTCAGGGTCATCAAAAAAGGATTGAGTGGTAATGGGTTAAACGAACTAAATGAAAAAGGCTGTAAAAATTATTGTTAAAAAGGGACAAAATGCTGGTAAACAACATGTTTTATCTTTTTCACAATGTTTTCTAACCTCTCAGAAACAAAGTTCATAATTTAATCCCCATTTCTTTTGTAATATGCGTATGCATCAAGATGAACTTGTAAAGATAACATTTCCAGAAGGTACTTTAGGTTTTGACTGGTTGCCTCCAGGTACAGAGACAACTGATGAAAAAAATAGGTGAAATCTGTGCAGAGATGTTGTTTACATATTTTCACAAATTGATGACAATTGTAGAATTTGACTATACCTGCTGCTGCTTGCATATTCAATAATCCTTTGTTTCACATACAATTCGTTTTCATTAAAAAACTTAATATAAGAAAAAAAAAAAATTAATTTGTCTGTCATTCAATGTGTTTGCACTCCCCAAAGTAGACCAAAATGGCTGATAACACCATAAGTTCTGTCATTTTTTTACAGATTTACTAATTATAAACAACTTCTTAGAGCACTTTAGGAATGAAATGTTTAGTAATTTGTCTGTGGTCATGTCTATCACTGAAAATCAATCGCATTTTGCAGCAAAACAGAAAGTCAGCTTTGCTATAGGGAATTCCAATGGTCTTGAGATGGTAGGGTAGTAAACATATCATAACTACGACTGTTACAGTGTAAGATGGACTAGTCTAAAATTTTCATTTGTGGTGAAAGGTTAACCCATTACCACACAATGACGCCTTTTAACACCCCTGAGGAAGAGGCCTTTTGAAAACATTGTGGGAAAAGGAGAAAATGCTGGTAACCAGCATTTTCTCCTTTTCCCACAAAGTTTTCTATCCTATCAAAGCAAAACTGCACTATTTGAGCCACTTTGAAATTGTCGTCTGCATTTGCTCTCAATTTGGATAAGTCTAAAATTATGCTGTGTGGTAATGGATTAATACACATATGAAGAAGGCTTCTGAAATCATAGCAGGAAAAGGAGAAAATGTCTATGATCATCTGCATTCTCTCCTTTTCCGGCAGTGTTGTTTCTAAGTGTTTTAACCCGAGTTTTAACACCCCTAAGAAGCCTTTTGAATACACTGTGGGAAAAGGAGAAAATGCTGGTAACCAGCATTTTCTCCTTTTCCCAATGTGTTTTCTATGCTATCAAATTTCATTATTAAAGGCATGTTTACATTGTTGTCTGCAAATGCTTTCAGTTTGGGCAAGATTTTGTCATGTGGTAAAGAGTTAAAAACAAATTCCATGATTTAAGCTGAAGTTAAATTATAGGCAGGAAATACTTTTAATTAGGACTGGTAAATTATGTTATATGATAATGAGCCAATGATTGTTTGACAAGTACCGGTAGGTGATGTCTAACACCACTTTCAACATTAATACTGTTCTATTTTGTAAGTTGTGTTACTGTCTGTGAATTTTGACAAAAGGAAATTGTGTCTATATTTCTCTTCCATTTGATGATACCACAATTGTTTGTTCCTTTTAAAGGTTTTTGTTTTATAAAAGAATTACATAAATCTCACTGTTTTTTTTTTTATTTGTTTGTTGATCATGCCATCTTTGTTTTCTGTCTCTTATCATTTTACCCTACCAAACCAAATTTTAAACTTCTCTAAATTGAAAGCCTTTACAGGTGATATATTCGGCTCAAAATAAGAAATTTGTCTCTGAAAAGACAGGGAAATTGTGGGGAAAAATTGAAAAATGCCAGAAATTTCTCCTTGTCACAATGATTTTATATGTCCACCAGGATTGTTTGGTATTGGGTTAAAAAATGTTGTCAGTATTGTAAATGATTCATTATGTGATTAACACTCCAGTAATGTTGAAAATGGTATACAAAACCTTCAATCAATTTATAATTACAAAAATATTAAAAAAATATAATTACAATTCTGGCGAGAACCCACATTATTAAACAAGGGTTTTTTTTAACCTGTAAACTGGAGCTGTTGCAGAGCAATTTTTCAGTACACATAAACAATCTCGAAGTTTAAAAGATCCTCAAGAAAATATATTTTTAAAACATAATGGAAAATGGAGAAAATACTAGTTAACATTATTTTCTCCTTTTCCCACAGTGTTTTATATCTTTTCAAAGAGAACTTTAGTTTCATTTATGATCTGCTAATATTTTCAATTCAGACAGAGACAAATTTCTGTCACAATTCTACATGCCTTTAATCTGGACACATCGAAGTTTTATCATCCATTAAGTTGAATATGATTAAATGTTTGAGATCTGATCTGCATTCAAATAATGTACAGGAACTTAAAGAACAAATTGTTGATCATCTTTTAATAGCTGTATAAATATTCACATCCTTGTTTTGATCATAAAGAATTTTTTCAACATGAAATATTAAACTAAGGTTTGACAGAAAATTAGTGTCTCGTTCATACCTAATTCTGCATGATAATAAAATAACTGTTTTTTCATGACTTAATTTCACCAAGGTATTTAATAAGTCATCAAAGACCTCTTTGATATACACTATATCGGCACCTAGTATAACATCATAGGTAATATCATCATGTCTATTTATATCTGTCCAATCAAGTGCAGAGACTTCTGTTACTTCATAAATATCTTTAGGAAGGTTCTCCTCCACTGTAGACTGTAAAAATTCCACTACTGCCTCTCTGTCAGTGACTCTCACTTTTCCTCCTACAGAATGATAATAAATAGAGGATATTTGTTTTTTTCGGTGAAAGATCGAAATTTATTTCATCGAGTGGACACCATCGGTAATATTTTCACGAGTGGCTGTGCCACTCGTGAAAATATTACCGATGGTGTTCACGAGATGAAATGAATTTCGATCTTTCACCGAAACAAAAACAAATATTCTATTTATTTCATGCTTTTAACCCTTTCTGGGAGGAGCTTTATCAAAATTCAGTACAACTCTTTTCCCTTATTCCCCGTGGCGTACCCCTCCCGCATAGCAACGTTACGTCAAGCGCGAGAAATGTAAGGTATATGACGTCATATTTCCCATCTGGTTGTTAGGCACGCGCAATTTACCTAGGCAACAAGAACGTGAAAATCGGTATTTTCACTGGTGGTACCAGTGTAAGATCGAAAAATATTTTCACTGCTATTTCTCGATATCCCACCGGAAAGCATGAAATAAAGAATGATAATAAATAGATCTAAATGAGCCATGCTTTGAAAAGGGGGCTTATTGCATCTGCGAAAAGCATCAATCCAGATCAACCTGCACAGTCCGTGCAGGTTGACCTGGCTTGAAACTTTTCACCATTGCTCAATTTTTTGTTTATCCAAGGACCAGTTTTCCTTATGATAAAGTTGTTTGTTACAAAAAGTGTATATTATGGATCAATAAGTGAGCAATGGCTAGCTTTGTACCACGGATCACAGAGATGCATTAAGCCCCCTTTTATCAGCGCAAGCCTAAATGTATATATTCATGAATGTCATAAATCTTTACTCCTTTACCACGCATTCAAAACTTTTTATGGCCCTCCAAAGGAAACCTTTTAAAAAACTTTGTTGGATCAGGAACAAAAAGTTGTAAACAACATTTTCTTCTTTTCTCACAATGTATTCTATTCCCTGTGATACTAATCCTGAGAATGTCACTGACTGTCATTTTTTTTTTTGTCAAAATCAATAGGCTTCTAGCTTATGATGATTACAAGCTGTACAAAAATCTAACAACAAATGCAGACTTTATCAAAAGACTAACAGACAGGCCACTGTATTAACTCTCCTCACTTTCAGCCGAGAGAGGTAAAACCAGAATAATACAATAAAATTTTGCTTTTTATCAAACTGAACATGTGCAAAATTGTAAATACTAAGCATTCTGATGGAACGATAAAAATCAGCTGTCTTTGCTACTGAAATAAATAGTAAAGGGAGACAAAAACCATTTACACATGGCATCAGTATTGCATTTAAATAAGTTATTTTTTGTACCACCATTGAACTGCTTAATTATTGAATTTGTGTTTATTTATCCTTGCTATCAGTTGCCAAGATGGGCAACTCCCCTTGAAGGTTGTTAGTACTGTTACATGAGAATAGTGCAGATACAAGGCGAATACCATCCTATGTTCTGTAACATGTTCATTGTATATGCCATCATATGGGACCACAGTTTAATGTCTCATATGACAGGCTATTACTAATTTTAGATGGCCTGCCATCAGAGACAAACCAACACCTTCAAGTGACCCAAAACATCATGTTCACAATTCTTTTGCTCTACCAACTTAACGATGGTGGCTGGTCTTATATCACTTGAAACCTTTGGCACTAAATACATAGAGGATATTTGTTTTTTTCCGCAAAAGATCGAAATTTATTTCATTGAGTGAACATCATCGGTACTATTTTCATGAATGGCACAGCTATAAGTGAAAATAATACTGATAGTGTTCATGAGATGAAATAAATTTCCATCTTTTACCAAAATAAACCAAATATTTTATTCATTTCATGTTTTTAACCCTTTCTGTGAGGAGCTTTAGCAAAATCCAGTACAGTTCTTTTCCGTTATTCCCCATGGCGTACCCCTACCGCATAGCAACACATTACAATATTACGTCAAGCGCGAGAAATCTAAGGTATATGACGTCATATTTCCAATCTGGTTGTCAGGCACGCGCAATTTACCTAGGCAACCAGAACTGGACATCGGTATTTTCACTGATGGTACCATTGTGAGATCGAAAAATATTTTCACTGCTATTTCTCGATATCCTACCAGAAAGCATGAAATAAATGGCTATAGTATCTTACCAAGTATAGCTGCAACCATTCCCACCAATCCAGTCCCTGCTCCAAGCTCTAGGACACTTTTTCCATCAAGGATAGTGGGATTCTGTTCTAGGTATTCACAAAGGACCTCTGCCTAGAGTTAAATATGTCTTTACTGTATGATGTATCTTAACCCATTACCACTCAATCCCTACTTTTGACGTCCCTGAGAAAGAAGCCTTTTCAAAACACTGTGGGAAAAGGAGAAAATGCTGGTAACCAGCATTTTCTCCTTTTCCCACAGTGTTTTCTACCCTTTCCAGAACAAATTTCTATATTTCAGTCAGTTTTATTTTGTCGTCTGCAAATGCTTTCAATTGGAGTGCAACACGGGAAAAGGGTCATTCGGACGTTTGCGTAAAGTGTCGTCTCTGATCAGCCTGTGCAGTCCACGCAGGCTAATCTGAAACGACACTTTCCGATTTTATGTGATTTTCTGTTTTACGTAAGTCTACTGTAGCACAAAATCTAACGTAGTCGTAAAGTGCCGTCTCGGATTAGCCTGCGCGGACTGCGCAGGCTAATCCGGGACGACACTTTACGCAAATGTCCGAATGCACCTTTTCGCGTGTTGCACTCCAATTAAGACCAGTCCAAAATTTTCTCGTGTGGTAATGAGTTAAGAGTTAAAAGCTGTATTTGTGCCATTTATCCTGTTTATCCTTTACCAAACAATCCTGGGCTGTAACAACCTTGATCAAGCATATTTTTTTCCTTTCCTCTCAATATTTTCCACAACACAAAGTCCCAAAACTAATTGACATTTGTAATGTCTGCAAAAGCTTTAAAGGTGGCCCTTCAGATTTTGGGACGAAAACCTTACAAAATTGCAAAAATATCATCCTTATACTCCCAAAGCATTTAGATTTTCATTCATAAAACCCCAGTAGTCGAAAACCATTCGACAACGCGAGAAATTAAAGAGATTTACTACGGCCCAGGTTGACACCAACAGGAGACCCATTCTATTTTCAGATGATCAATTCACTCATCTACATACAGGAATACACAGACGAAGTTTCAAACATGGGACCCAAGGAAGACATAATGGAAAATAATTATTACATGTTTGTTATATAATGCAGTGCTCGCGCTGCCAATCGACATTATCGACATTTGTCGATTTATTAATTCAGATGTCGATTAATTCTTCCTACTGTCGATAAAAATTGTCGATTAATTTATTCCCCAAAAAGTCGGGTAAAATTACCTTTACATTCCTGGATCACAGATTAATTTGCGCCGTAAATGTGTGGTAATCGCTTGTTTCACACCTCGGCGGACGCAGACTTGGGGCAATCAACAGGTCAGGGTGGTATATTATACAACACGTGTCATATTTCTCTACGCCGCTAATTGACCATTATTGTTTGTTTCTTCCTACATTCTTATTGACCATGTTATCTGACGCTGTGGTAGAAGGGATCGAACCAATCAGATGTTACTACGATGACATTATAGAATTGAAATTCATGTAACAAATTTTGGTTTACCCGCGAGACCTCACGTAAGAGAAAACAAAACAAAAAAAATTTATCCGCATAACTTGTGTAAAATGACAAGATTTGAAGTTACTTGCTACCTTTATTGCTAATTATAGTCAAATCAGGTGGAAATACATATCCACAAATCAACACACGTGAAAAAATGCTCGATGCAAAAAACACGGAAACCCATGATATAACAAAATGTTCCTTGTGACATCGACCTATTAGTGTCACTTTAGACAGTCTTTTCAGCTTTTTAATGACTTTAAGCAGTAAATTTCCACAGGTATCTTACTTTATCGGAGTTTTGTGCAGCAAATTATCAATATTGACTACTTTACCTCTAGCAAAGAAAATTTTTTGTCATACCATATTATGACATCTTACCCCTAGATTTACAGCTCCGGGGGTAAGTGTACAATTGAAACAAAAAAAGCTACTGGGATAACTGTTCATTTATATATAAGTCTACCTCACTGTTTATGTACTATAGAGTGAATAACTTTTTGTTTACATAGTCTGACTCGCCTACCACACTGACTTAATTTGAGAATAATTGAGGTTAAAATATAATAAAGGGAGGTAATCGTGTAATAGAAAATTTTCTCCATTTACTTATGCATATCATTTATGATAATTAAAAAAAATGTTGTTTGGTAAAGAAGTACTTTCAAAAGTCCTTATGTTTTTATGTATAATATTGTGGTAAAAGGAGCACTGTCCCAGGAAGAAGCGCTTGACAAATTTTCCTTTTTCCCCTCAATATTTTCTGTATTGTAAGATTAAAACAAAATTGTGTTATATGTAAAGAGTAACCTTTCATCAAAGCAAACCAAGAAATCAGTCTTTGTGCTTTTATGCAAATCTTGTCGGAAAATGAGCCCTATCCCAGGAAATGGTACATAGAAAATGTTCCCTTTCCCCCAATATTTCTGCAATATAAGATTAAATATATAGATGATTTATTATTATTGACATAATTATGTGAGTGAAAGTTTGAAACTATGAGTTAACAGTAAAGTTTGTTCAATACTACATGTGCATATTTATTTTTTTAAAGAGCAACTTCACACGCTATTTGTCTATTATTTTTTGTAAGAAAAAGTTGTTGGCCATTATTTTACTTGGGCCAGAGCTAGCACTGATAATGGAATTTAAGCGTTATGAGTCACGTGCCAGTCACTTGACATTCCCACAATCCTTTATTGATTTTTGGCGCAAAAGCTAAAAATACCTTAACTCATTACCAAACGACAAAATTGTAGGTTTGCCCAAATCGAAAGCGTTTGCAGACGACAAAATAAAAGTGACTGAAAATTTGAAAATTGATTTGTGAAGGGTAGAAAACATTGTGGGAAAAATAGAAAATGCTGGTTACCAGCATTTTCTCCATTTCCCACAATGTTTTCTACAGGCGACTTTCTCAAGGGCGTCAAAAGTAGGGATTGTGTGGTAATCGGTTAAGAGGCTACGTAGCCTTTTAAGGGAACACCATCAAAAAAAATTTTTTTTCGTAATCTTATGAATCTTAATTATTGATTATTTATATTATTTTTTCATATAAATTTCAGTGATACATGTACATTTTTTCATTTGATGAGATGTTAAAATTCTAAATACCCACCTCTAAAATAAGACATATATTGTGTCTTGTCTGATAAAGATTAACTGTATACCAAACAATCCCAAGTTTTAAAAACCCTGAAACAGAATACATGTACTTTTGAAAATGATCTGGGAAAAGGAGAAAATACGGGTAATCAACATTTTCTCCTTTTCTCTCAATGTTTTCTACTCTACCAAAGACAGAAATCATTGTTTGAGTTATTTCTAATTCGTCACCTGCAAATGCTTTCAATTTAGTCCAAGTCCAAATTGTTGTCTTTTGGTAAAGAGTTAAACAGAATTATATAAGTGCAGCAGTCGGGACTGTGTAGTAAAGAGTTAAACAGAACTATATAAGTGCAGCAATACGTCTGCGGTAAACATCTTTTGAGATGAATTCCTTTGATTGTATGGTATTTAACACTGTTTTCAATATTTTTTCAGTTACATAATGGAGCCCAGTGCACCTATCAATGCGGGAAATCTGTTACCAGTACTTTGCTCATTCTTTTTTTTCAAGCCACTGAATACTGTCCCACATAACCAATGTCAAACCAATGATCAGTGATAAGAGAGGAATAAATGCTGTTGCAACGAGAATCATCAATCCTCACAAAGAAAAATGGCCAAGCTGGAGATTCAAAAAAAGCCATCTCCTGTTTTAAAATACTGTATTCTATCAGCTGTACTAATAGCCCTCAGCACATCTTTTATACATTGCATTGGAAAAGCAGCAATTGTAAACATATTTGGTTTTTAGAAAGGTGATGTTAATTATCCTTAATTATACTTACTGGTTACTTTGGGTACAGCGACGATCAAGACAAAAACACTTGAAACATCTGCACAGGTTTTGTTCTCAAAATTAATCATAATTTTATTTGTTACATTTAATCATACCTGTTGCTTGTGTATTCAATAAGCCTTCGATTGAAACAGAAATACATGTACTTTCAATTTAAAAGCTGAACATAAGGAAAAAAGTTCATTCATCTGTTACGCATGTAATTTACCTTTCCAAAAATACACAACATGGATACACCATGGGTTTTGTCAGTCTTTTTTCAAGATTTACAGATTATAAAAATTAATGTAGTATACTGGTCTATCCCACAGATACCGGTAGATTTAAATGCATAGCCTCTGTAAAAGGGGACACTTGCACTGCTTTGCTCTAGAGCTACTTTTAGTACTAATATGGTAGAGCATTCAACTAGGGACCTGGATGTCTGGGTTAAACCCCCCGAGCAGGCTATTTGTCAGAACTGTTACATTGCAACAAATGTTAAAAAAAAAACCACTTCTCTGAGAATTAGATTAACAGTGATTGAAGGATTCATGGAGGAATCTTCATATGGCAGGGAATTATATAGTGTACTGATGTATCGCACAGATAGATATAGCTTGTGTTTGTATAAGAGATTAAATTGGCAAAACAAAAAGGAAGTAAAGCGTTCCATCTTTGCTATCTGAAAATTTACAATGGGCTGTAGATTGTACAGTGCACAATAAATGTCTCAGTATGAAAAAAAAAATCACTTTAGTGTCTCATAATTGAGACTATAGAGAGACCTACCTTCAGTCTGAAGGTTTGCTCCGATGCTATTTTTGTTATTGGTCTAGGCAAACCTCCAAAGCAGCCCTCTTTAAAGACATCTGGAATTAATAAAATTTTACCTGCATCTTTTCAAACGGCTCTATGTGACAAAATTTCCAATTACAGCCAATAAAATGGGCATGGATCGTTAGATAAATGATTAAGCTTTACAAAAAAAAACTGATGTTAAGTTAACCCATTACCACACAATCCCTACTTTTTTATGACCCTGAGAAAGAAGACAGAGCAGGAAATGGAAAAAAAATGCTAGTAACCAGTATTTTCCCACAATGTTTTCTATCTTTCACACACACAAAAAAAATTCAAATTTCAAGTCACTTTAAATGTAAAAAAAAACTGTAAATGCTTTTGAATTGGACAAACCTACAATTTTGTCTTGTGTTAACAAGTTAACATCTAAATCTTACCTTCATGCAAATATGTACTTTTCAATGTACTGTCACGGAGAGAGGTTATATATATAAGCACTTAAAACCAGCCTTGCTGTGGAGCTAGCTTTTACAGCGATGCGGTTTGGTGTATTTCTCTCCGTGACAGTTAAGCAACGTGCATTAGGTTAGTGCCTGGATGGGTAACCAGGTCGTTGCACATTACATTTGGTGGCAGCGGTGGGATAATGACGACTGCCGGACTGGAGTTGCCTTACCCATGTATATTCCCCTGGTGTTTCTGTATATACATGTTTGTATATCAGTCTCGCGGTCCAGACTTCTCAAAGGGGAGAGTAATGTCACAGAGAGAGGTTATAGATCTATATAAAAGCACTTAAAACCAGCCTTGCTGTGGAGCTAGCTTTTACAGCGATGCGGTTTGGTGCATTTCTCTCCGTGATACTTAAGCAACGTGCACTAGGTTAGTGCCTGGATGGGTGACCAGGTCACTGCACGTTACAGTACATAACCGTTGACCTACTTCACCAGAAATCAAAACATGGTGATATCATCAATGAGCATGTCTTGGCAGAAATCGCAGTATCTCTGATACGCATCTGAAGTTGACAAAGGCATCTTGTATGAAAATGGCTGTTAGGGTTAAAGAACCAGACTGTACCATATTCTAATTCCATTGAGTGTGCATGTCTGTTTAATGGAAGTTGCGATGTAAGTTGTTTACAAACTACACTGGATTTATTTACATTTAGAAGAAGAAGGTGTGTATCGATTGATTTAATTGGTATTTTGCAGCACAGTTTCTGTGATGTTAATGATTAATCGTTTATCTAATAATCCATGCCCACTTTATTAGCTGTCATTGGAAATTTTGTCACATGGAGCCATCTGAAAAGATGCTGTTAAAATTGTATTAATACCAGATGAATTCCAAGAGGGCTGCTTTGAAGGTTTCCGGAGACCAATAATAAATATGGCTTGCAACACACTAAAAACAGCATTCAGACATTTGCGTAAAGTGTCGTCTCGGATCTGCCTGCGCCATCCGCGCAGACTAATTCGATACAACACTCTGTTTTTATGTATTTTTCTGTTCTGTGTAAGTCTACTGAAGGACAAAATACAATGTATCGTAAAGTGTCATCTCTGATCAGCCTGCACATTCCACTGATCCTCGATGACACTTCACACAAATGTCTGAATGTCCTTTTTCACTTATTGCAAGCCATACAGCATCGGAGCGAACCTTCAGACTGAAGCTACATGCAAGAGAGACCTTACTTACAGCATCCCAAACGACAGCAGCTACACCGAGCTTGGACCAGTTTTGTTTGATGACTAAGTCATGACCTGCGTATGAAAAATGCCGCTCTTGCTTGTGGATTGGAAAAACAGAATTTTCTTCATACAACACAAGAGACCATCCTTCATTCGGGTCTTGTGTCATTTGCCCGAGGTCGCACTCGCAGTCACCTTGTTTCTCCACACTTTGCCTCTTGCAGTGTTCGGTGCAATAACTTAATTGAATCAGTAACGTTATATTGATAAGCTTAAACCTTACAAGAAGTTGCATAGAAGTGGCTACAATACAGTGCCTATCAATTAAATTTTATCCGGGGGGAGCTCTAGCTAGTTTCACTTTTGAACCGGAAGAGATGGGGTATGAGACCGAGATTATCGTTATATCAACAATGTTTATGTCGAACACCGTTTGAGTTAGGCTGGTTACCGCCCCTGATTCTATTACGTGTATAAGTAATACAACGATGGCCAGCTGCGTGTCGGGGAACTGTCTTGAAGAAGATGGGATCCGGTAAACCGCCCTGCGTCATTTCTATGAATATGCATTAGGAATTGCTCGGGTGAATATATTAGTTGTCGGAATAATTTTGTTGTTGTTGTTATGTTTTTAAATGCGGCGATGGCGAGCGGGAAAACGACAATGGTAATACTCAATATGCATCGTTTTGACGGTAATCAGTTCTGGCAAATTCCTCTAATCTACAAAAATACAGTAATAGTCCATGGGCTATAACTTTTTGCCCTGTGGAGAGCGTGTTATTGATTTGTGTTATTTGTGCAAGGGGTTCCGGGACGTTTCGCCCCAAAACCATTTCATCCCCTAGTCGTTTCGCCCCCAAGACGTTTCCCCCCAGGTCGTTTCCCCCCTGGTCGTTTCGCCCCTACTGGTCGTTTCGCCCCCCTGGTTGTTTCCCCCCTAGTCGTTTCGCCCCCTATTCAAGAAAAAGTTGAATTGCACCTTAGAACTTTTACAAATTTTAATAGGATAATGTTTAGAAACACAATTCATATGCATTTTTTTTATTTGGCATTTGCATAATTTAGACAATAATTTAATTCTTATTCGTGTGGTAAAAGGGTAAAAATTGTCACATTAAAAAGAAAGCAAAAATCTTTTAGATGAAAGAAACTTATCACTCTAGCTTTACAACGGCCAATTGTTCGGTTACTGACAGAAAAAAAGGAAGTATCAGGAGTTGCTCAAATTGTGATGTTAGTGTCTGAGTAATAGTGGTAACCATCATTTACCCTTTTTCCACATTGTTTTAAATTGCTTTCAAGTACCAGGCTATCAACGGTTATTGTATTTTACTAAAACACATGTCCCCTTTTTGTGTTATTTGTACATGGAAATAATAAAGAGTAAAACGAGTGCCATCGTAGACAGATTATGCTCCCCGAACAGGTCTCTGTTGAGGAAAGTGAAGGCTGTCTGAAAATAGTTGGTCACAGGAGAGGACGGTGGGAGTGAAACAGGCTACTTGTGTTTGATCCAGTCTGCCAAACAGCATTTGCCAATGTTCAATTTACTAAGGGCAATAAGGGCAACAACTTATCAGACATTAAGCACCCTTTTTCCGTAACATGGTTTTCCATAGATTAAAAAAAAAAAGGGGGGGGCACATGTTGAAACTTTTAATAAACAATATGAGTGCGAAGATTCATGAAATTTTGACGAAAACTGAAGGAGTTATTAGTAGAAATTGGATTTCTTTTTTTACAAGAAACACCCTTTTTCCATGACACAGCGTCAAATTGGAAAACTGAGAAAAATACATCGGCGCAGTATCCTTCATATTTGAAGTTTCATCCAATTTAGTCCAGGGTTTGTAGAGAAATGGCTTCGGACGAAGGGAGAGACGGGCAGAAGGACGCAATCTGGACTGAAGTTAACAACTTTTCTGTCTGATATCAACCCTTTTTCTGATAAACCTCAGAAGTATAAATGATAAATCAAGACAGTGAAATCCCTTTACACATTTGTATTTCTACATAAAGATATATAAACGTATCTATACCCTATAATAAAAATTGGTGCAGACAATATTGAAAGTAATGCATAATGTGACAAAGGATTACGTAATCAATTAAGCTACTTCACAGTAGAAAAGTCAAAATGACAGAAATTGCGTATTTACGTAATTAACAAGTTTATAATTGGGCCAAATAGGATTGTGACGGCAAGTGACAGCCTTTTGACCAGTAACCAGGTGCATGGACTCTTTCAGGCAGAAAATAATTTTGGGTGTCATTAATCTTTTAAAAGATAACCTAGAAGGTGGAAGAGAGGTAAAGACCGAGATCAGGTCGGCGTAATGTGGTGCATCATCTTTGTCTGCTATAGGTGATCAGCATCGTGACAAAAGGAGATACAGTTCTAAACGATTCTTTTCCCTTATTTTTTTTTGTTCTGAATTTTAATCTAGGATTGGCTTTTTTATATATACATGTATATATAAACTATTGAAGGACATTCACGTTTCCTTTGGATATGATGATTCTATTACGTAACTACAACAGCATTTATATCAGTATATTTGTGCAATTCAGTCTAGTTTTTTCTTATCATGATTTTTCATTTTACTATTTGGATTTAAAAAAATCTAGCTGATATGATTAAAGAAGTTTGATTTTGCATAAAGCATGTGTTTTCACACCTCGGCATTAGTCGCATTCATTGCGCGAAAAACATTGTGTGATTAATAACTCAACCAAATAAACAAGGTGATCAACGGTATCGATGAAAAACCTTAATACTTCAGTTTATTGTATTAAAAGACTATCAAGGACACTTACATCGGTAAACATGTATGTATATATATTTTCTTTCTTCTTCTTTTCAGAAAATTAATATACACTATCATTCAAGAATCTTTGAACCATTATTCTCTAAAGTGCTCATTGTCTCTCTGCTTCTCTCTTTCTCTCTTTAAATATTTTGGGGGCGAAACGACTAGGGGAGGAAATGGTTTGGGGCGAAACGACTAGTGTCCGGGGGCGAAACGACTAGGGGTGAAAAATAGAGGCGAAACGACCAGGGGGGAAACGACCAGGGTGGAAACGTCTTGGGGGCGAAACGTCCTGTTACCGTGCAAGGTAGCATACTGCTAAATTGTGGAAGAATCGTCCCCTAAAGTATTCGCCCTTTGTAATCATTTTCAAAAAATTTCTAATTTCAAAAGTATTATCCCTCGCCCACAGTGCACCTGTTTTAGCTCACCATAAGTACAGCACAGCGCACTGCACTCCAAGCCACTGGCTATACCCCCCCCTTCCAAAAAAAAAAAAAAAGGAATATGCAATGAGGGAGGAATGAATCCTGTCAATTGTTCTGAAGTAAATCAAGGGAGAAAAGTGTGCCTGACGCGGGACTCGAACCCACGACCCCCTGAACACTAGTACCCCAGCTCTACCAACTGAGCTAGCTGGGCATCTGGCTGTGAGTCACCCAACCTCATATATTACAACACTCCTCCCCCTCCTGATTTTTGGGAATAACCAACTCCCCCTTCAGTCCCCATGAACCGCTGGTACCGCATCCCGTGTTCACCAATTTACCTTGTTGCCAATGAAGTAAATCAAGGGAGAAAAGTGTGCCTGACGTGGGACTTGAACCCACGACCCCCAGAACACTAGTACCGCAGCTCTACCAACTGAGCTAGCCGGGCATCTGGTCATGAGTCACCCAACATCATATATCACAACAGTTCTACATTTCCATTATATCAGAACAACGCCTTAATTCACTCTCATTCTATAATTTTCACAGGTGCTGGCTTGTGGTTTATTGATGCCTTGCCCAAGGATACTCATTACACCCATCACCTAAGCTGATGTCAGTGAGGATCAAACTCTGGACCCATGGGTATCAACTTTCTGACCCTATCCACTAGGCCATGCAACACTGATTGAGCTACCGGGGATGCTTCCATATCATCAACTATCTTGGTATTTGTTATGACCTGTTTGAACTTAATATTTCATACATAATTATAAACCAGGAAAATAGTTACAAATCAGTGTTATTGCAATGTCACATGTGGGGATAGATGAAAACCCAATATGAGCCCAACCATGCACTATGCAGACTGAGCCCTTTTTAGCTCACCTGAGCACAACATGCTCAAGGGGAGCTTTTAGGACCACCCTGTGTCTGTCGTGTGTCAGTGCATCGTGCGTCATCAACAGTTCTTTAAACATCAACTCCTCCTAAACCACTGGGCCAATTTGGACCAAAGTTGGCTGGAATGTTCCTTGGAAGGTCCTCTTTAAAATTGGTCACAGAATTCGATTCCATCAAAAACTCTGGTTGCCATGGCAACCAAATGGAATTTTTTAGCAAATTCTTTAAAAATCTCCTCTGAAACTGCCAGTCGGATTTTGAAATAATTTCACAGATATATTCCTTTGGTGACTGTTTTCAAAAATTGTTTGTGAAATTTTGATATGTCAAAAAATGTGGCTCTGGTGAATGGGGGCTACTTGCACTATACAGAAATGAAGGAATTCTTAAAAATTCTTCTTCTCTGAAACCACTGGTCAGATTTTGAAATAATTTCACAGAGATGTTCTTTCGGTGACCCTTTTCAAAAATTGTTCGCGAAATTTTGATCCATCTGACACGAAACACGGCTCTGGTGGATGGGGGCTAATTGCACTATACGGAAAGAAAGAAATTCTTAAAAATTCTTCTTTTCTGAAACTGTTGGTCAAAATTTGAAATAATTTCACAGAGATGTTCTTTCGGCGACCCTTTTAAAAAATTGTTCGCGAAATTTTGATTGTCGAGAAACACGGTTCTGGTTAATGGGGGCTACTTGCACTATAAGGAAAAAAAGATATTCTTAAAAATTCTTCTTCTCAGAAACCGCTTGTCAGATTTTGAAATAATTTCACAGAAATGTTCCTTGGATGACCCTTTTCAAAAACTGTTTGCAAAATTTTGATCCATCAAGAAACATGGCTCTAGTGAATCGGGGCTTCTTAAAAATTCTTCTCAGAAACCGCTTGTCAGATTTTGAAATAACTTCACAGAAATGTTCCTTGGATGACCCTTCTCAAAAAGTGTTTGCAAAATTTTGATCTATCAAGAAACATGGCTCTAGTGAATGGGGGCTTCTTGCACTATATGGCTATGAAGAAATTCTTTAAAATTCTTCTTCTCTAAGACGGATGATCAGATTTTGAAATAATGTCACAGAAATGTATCTTTGGTAACCCTTTTCAAAAATTGTTCACAAAATGCTGATTTGTCTAGAAACATGGCTCTGGTAAATGGGGGCTACTTGCACTAATTGGTCTTTAAGATTCTTTTTCTCTGAAACGGTTGATCAGATTTTGAAACAATTTTACAGAAATGTTTCTTGGCTGACCCTTTTCAAAAATTACTCAAAAAATTTTGATCCATTAAGAAACATGATTCTGATGACTGTGGGCTATTTACACTATACAGACATGAAGAAATTCTTGAAAATTCTTCTTGTCTAAAATGGCTGATAAGATATTGAAAAAAATGGCTATGGTTCTCTCAGAAATTCAGGTGAGTGATCCAGGGCCATTTTGGCCCTCTTGTTTGCTTCCTCATGGTACAGAATTACATGTACAACCTGCTTTTGTAGAAAATGTATACGTCATTTTCTTGCTTACATAAATCTCAGAGTGCAAAAATAAATTTAATTTGACTGCCTTGTCCTAAAGTGGGCATCAAAATGTCATAAATAAGGGAGAAAAAAACAGTGTAGTCTGCCCAGATCTTGAACCCAAATTGTTGTCAATGCATTAACTCATTACCAAACAACAATATTTTAGGCTTGTCCAAATCGAAAGCATTTGCAGACGAAAAAATAAAAGTGACTGAAAATTTGAACTTTGTTTTGTGAAGAGTAGAAAACGTTGTGCATTTTCTCCTTTTCCCACAATATTTTCTATAGGCTTCTTTCTCAGGGTCGTCAAAAGTAAGTATTGTGTGGTAAGGGGTTAAAATGTTTCACCTTATCATCTTTATGATCTATCCTATGCATGAGTGTGTTGACAAGGACACTCAATATTTAATTCGGTCAACGATTATTTTATCTTTTTCAGATACAATTATGAAAGAAAGTAAAACTGGCAGAAACAGAATTACATAATTCCAGTGATCATAAAGATGAAAACAGCAACATGTGTGTAGTGGTTATTGAGTGGACCGAGCCTGATGTCACTATATGAAGCAACTGGCAGGATAACACTGTAAATTTTCTTTTTAATATTGGAATGAATGTTACTTTTTGTTAGCTCACCTGAGCACAACGTGGTCAAGGGGAGCTTCTAGGATCACCCAGATTTGAAAATAATTTCACAGGAATGTTCCTTGGATGAACCTTTTCAAAAACTGTTCATGAAATTTTGATCCGTCAAGAAACAGGGCTCTGGTGAATGGGGGCTTCTCGCACTATATGGAAATGAAGAAATTCTTGAAAATTCTTCTTCTCTGAAACGGCTTGTCAGATTTTAAAATAATTTCACAGCAATGTTCCTTGGGTGAACCTTTTCAAAAACTGTTCGCAAAATTTTGATATGTCAAGAAACATGGCTCTGGTGAATGGGGGTTACTTGCACTGTACAGACATGAAGAAATAATTGAAAATGGTTCTTCTCTGAAACGGCTTGTCAGATTTTAAAATAATTTCACAGAAATGTTACTTGGATGATCCTTTTCAAAAATTGTTCGCTAAATTTTGATCCATCAAGAAACATGGCTCTGGTGAATGAGGGCTACTTGCACTAATGACTGTACAGAAATGAAGAAATTCTTAAAAATTATTCTTTTCTTTAACTGATGGTCAAATTTTGAAATGACTTTTACAGGTGACCTTTTGAAAATTACTTGGCAAAATAATTTTGTTTCCAATGTTTCAATACCTCAAAAAAAAAAAAAAAGGCTATAGTCCTCTAAAAACTTCAGGTGAGCGATCCAGGACCGTTTTGCCCTCTTGTTCAAATACATGTAGCCATGCTTTCAGGGCTGTATTATACTATTTTAGAAGTAAGTCACATTATGATCTCAGTAGACAGAAAAAGCTCAAATCCCTTAACCAGATGACAAAATTGTAGCCATGTCCAAATTCCAAGCATTTGCAGAGAACAACGTTGACAGGGTAGAAAACATTGTGGAAAAAGCAGAAAATTCTGGTTACTAGCACTTTCTCCTTTTTCCATGTTTTTAAAAGGCATCTTTCCACAGGTCGTTTAAAGTGGGCATTGTTGGGTGTAGGGTAATGCTAAAACTGACATCATAGATAATGAATTGAGAAAGCTGTCACTTATTCCTGTTGTGAAGTACATATTTGTTTGTTCATTATGACCTGTGGCAAGTGGCAATGTGAGTTTATGGTATTTTCAAAATTCATTAAATGTATCATTTCAAGACACTTAGAACACTGGCCGCTTTCTATTGACAGCTTGTTGGATTACAAAATAATAATAGCAAAACAGTAAAATGTGTTACAGGACCAAAGGAACAGAGTTATAGAAAAATGTGAGAACTACTGAACTGGTTAGATGTCCAAACCTTTTTCCCTGATCTAGCAGCAGCTCTAAATAAAAAGTGAATAAGTAAACAAAAATAAAGTAGCAAAAATAAAATTGTTCTTAGTTGGTCTGAAGCCTAGGAAAAAGGGTTTTTTAAACATTATATGAGATTGCTATTGCATAGTTTCTAACATCCCCATTTTCAGAATACTGATTTCTTATTGTAGATCATTGCTGCACTCTGAACAGACAAGAAGAGAATGGTAATTTGCACAGTGCCATCATATGAAGTTGTACTTTTTGTGGCAACCAAATGAAGAACTGCAGAGATATTTATAAAGCACCCTATGAAACCCACTGGTGGTGAAACAAGCAATCAGACAAACTTGTTGCACTGGTTGCTTTACTTCTTTGACAACTCTGAATGTGGGACAGTAACTGTATAACTGTGATTAGTGGATCCCAGTGATTTATAGGGCATGTTCATCACTTGTGTAAATAGTTTAAATGGGTATTTAAATGGTTATTTTTATGTTCTACTGGTATTCTGTGAATTGTATGTGTGAAAGATTTTTGCCATGTTAAAGACTTTAGACTAAAACAGTTGATATATGAATAATTCAAATAAAATTCATGGAAATAAATCAGTAACTTTTTTATAGATTTCTAACTCTTCCAATCCTTTGTTTCAAATTCATAACATTTGATAGAAAATCGGTCAAAATGATTCTTAAGTTGGCCTAAGCACAAATTTCTTAATTCTTTTCGACACAACAAAGTTTTAGGCCTGTCTCAATTGAAATTATGGGTAGAATTTCAAAATACAGTCATGTGAATCGGAATTTGTTTTTGAGCGGTAGAAAAACGTTTTGAGAAAAAGAAAAAAAATGCTGTTCAACAGCATTTTTTCCTTTTCCCACCAGGTTTTCTTAAGGCTTTTATCTCAAGGTTCTGAAAAGACAGGGTCGTGTTGTAAAGAGTGGTGGAGGGGTTGTTTCAACATTATTTCAGTTATATAGCAGTGGCCAGTGCACCTATGCATGCATCCCTGGAGTCTCTTTTACCAGCACTCTGCCCGTTTTTGTTTCTAAGGCACTGGCTGCTTTCCCATGTAATGATTGTCAAGGCAATAGTCAACAGTGGGTGAGAAATGAATCCTGTCACAATGACTATCATCAATCCTTGGAAAGAAATCGGCCAAGCCGAATCTCAAATCCACAAGCCCAAGCTCTCAAGTTGTACTGGCTACTGACTGAGGTACATTTGATAGAGAATAGGTGAAAATGCTTCTAAGTTGGTCTATCACAATTTTCTTTACTCTTGTGTAAACAAAAGAATTTTAAACCTGTCTAAATTGAAAGTATGTGCAGATAGCAAATAACATGCGACTAAAACATTGGAATTTGTTTTGGAAAGGGTAGAAAACATCGTAAGGAAAGGAGAAAATGCTGGTTACCAGCACTTTGCCTTTTTCTCACTAGGTGTTTTAAAGGCTTTTCTCTCCATATTATTAAAAGTCAGGGTCATGTTGCAGAAAGTTGTAAGAGGGGGGCAATAGAGATCGACATTTATCTTTGCCATTTTCCCTGAACTTTTGCTTAACTCATTACCAAAAGACAATATTTTAGGCCTGTCAAAATTGAAAGCATTTGCAGACAACAAAAGTGACTGAAAATTTGAACTTTGTTTTGTGAAGAATAGAAAATGTGGGAAAAGGAGAAAATGCTGGTTACCAGCATTTTCTCCTTTTCCCCACAATGTTTTCTACAGGCTTCTTTCTCAGGGTTATCAAAAGTAGGGATTGTGTGGTAATGGGTCAATTTGACTGTTTCAGAACAATTTTACAGAAATCCTGCTTTGCTTATTCTGCACAAATGGATCAGATTTGGAGCTTTTTTTCTCTGTAGAACAAGATGATGAGCAGAGTAATGCACAAGTGTACCTAAAGAAACTAGACACAAATTCTGATTGCAAAGGGATAGAGAAATACACACTTACTTACACACCTACCTTCACACCAACCTACACACCTACTGCCTTATTAACACACCTACATCCTTATTTATTTACACATGTACCTCCCTTCATGCACACCTTCATACACACCTACCTATTGATCTATCAACACACCTATCTTCCCACTTACCTACACACTTTTGAATATGCCTTTACAGACTTATTAATATGCCTGCCAACACACCTTGCTACATATCTTTCTCACCAACTTACCCAGACATCTACCTTACTACACATCTACCTACATTCAAATCTAAACACATACCCAAAGACCTGCATGTACACCAATCTATACACATACCTGTAAAACTACCTACACACCCAAACATCTACCCATACACCTAACCAATCATCAACCCACACAACTACTAAAACAACTACCTACAAACCCCAACATCTACCTAAGCACGCACCAACCTTATGACATACTTTTCTGCACACCAACCTATACCAATACCTACGCACCTATCTACATACTATATATACACCTTCCTTCACACCTACCCAAACATCAGCCTTCTCACCTGCCTAGTTACATGCTTAATGATACATCTACCTTCACACTATCCTAGAGACCTATCAACCAACACAACTTCTTCCTACACAACAACCTACAGATCTGTTTGCCTTCATACATTCACTTAAATTGCATCAAATGCCCATTTTCACTCATATCAACCATTTTACCCATCCACCTACCTACCTTCCTACCTACCCACCATTAAGCTATGTAGCCAACTACTTACATACCAAAATACGCAACTTGACACCTACCTGCCTATCTATCTACCTAATTACGAACTTACATGTACTATCCTACTGGCCTACCTTCCTACCTACACACCAACCTAAACACCATATTACCTTAACACCTATCTAATTATCTACACTCACATATACTTGCACACCTTCATAACTACCTCCACACCTACTTAACCTACATATAATTATATACCTACCTACACATTTACCTTTGTCCAACCTGTAAAAACATCCTGTCCTTACACGATTCATCATGGCAAGACCTGCCTATCTAACCTCCCACGACTTATCTACCTACCTAATTGCCCACCTGCCAACCAATGCACTTATCTTTCCGACCACCTACCAAATGATCAGCCATCCTAGCTACCTACTAATCTACTGACATACCCTCCAATCTACCCAAATATGCACCTAGGAATCTACCTTACCTACCTATCCTACCTACTGACCCACCCACTGAGGGTCAACCTATCCTTCAACCTATCCATCAACCTATCAACCCAACCTACCTACCTGCACCTACCTTCCTACCTTACATGCTACCTATTTACCAACATACATACCCACGAAGCTACCGACCAACATACCTACGTACCTACACGCATACCTACCCACCTACTTACCTACCTGCCTGTTTACTTGCCTATCTACTGACCAACTCTACCTAGTCTACCTACCGCCGATTTACTCAACTATTCATCCACCTACCAATCCAACCTACCTGCCTAGCTTTGCACCTATTCATGCATTTAACTACCTTCCTACCTGCCATGCTACATACATATATAACAACACACCCACCTACCCCTAGCTTCCAACCTATCTACTTACCTACCTACAGACTTTTTTATCTACCTACCTACCTACCTACCTGGCTACCTACCCATCTACCTACTTATCTACATGTACCTACCTGCATTCCTGTCTGCCTGCCCTTCTACCTACCTACATCCCTACCAACCTGTCTGCCTACCTACCTAGCTACCTAACTAACGAACACCCCAACCTTTCATTCAACTACCTGCCTTCCTACTTACGTACCTACCAACTTGACTGCTTGCCCTACGTACTTACGTACCCACCACCGACTGACTGCCTGCCTACTTACCTGCATACCTACCAACCTTCATTCTGTCCAACATATTTACCTACCTACCCATGTACATTTCAACCAATCTGCATTCTTGCCTATTTGGCTGCCTGCCTTCATATATATCTTCTTACCATCTGCCTTCTTACCTACCTACCTACATGCCTGCCTACCCATCTACCTACCTACCCACCTACCTGCCTGCTTCCCTACCTACCTACCCACCCACCTACCTACCTGCCTGCCTGCTTACCTGCCTACCTACCTACCCACCTACCTGCCTGCTTGCCTACCTACCTACCCACCAACCTACCTACCTACCTGCCTGCCTATCTACCTACCCACCCACCTACCTACCTGCCTGTCTGCTTGCCTACCTACCTGCCAACCTACCTACCGATCTACCTGCCTTCTTGCCAGCCTGCTTGCCTACCTACCTACCTACCTGCCTGCCTGCCTACCTACCTATCTGCCTGCTTGCCTACCTATTTATCTACCTGCCTGCTTTTTTGCAAGCCTACCTACCTACCTACCTGCCTGCCTGCCTACCTACCTGCCTGCTTGCCTAACTATCTATTTACCTGCTTGCTTGCCTACCAACCTACCTACCTTCTTGCCTACCTACCTGCTTACCCACCTACCTTCCTGCCTACCTGCCTGCTTACCTATCTGCCTACCTGCTTACCTACCTACCTACCTACCCACCCACCTACCTGCCTGCCTACCCACTTACCTACCCACCTACCTACCTAGCTACCTACCTGTCTGCTTACCTACCTGCATGCTTTCCTACCTTACCCATCTACCTACCCACATGCCTGCCAGCCTGCCGCCTACTTATCTTCCCACCTGCCTGCCTGCCTTGCCTAAATACCTATCTACCTGCCTGCTTGCCTACCTATCTACCTACCTTCCTGCCTGCTTACCTATCTACCTACCTTCCTGCCTGCTTACCTACCTACCTATCTACCCAACTACCCACATACCTACATACCTTCCTACCTACCTGCCTGCCTGCTTGCCTACCTACCCACCTACCTACCTTCCTACCTACCTGCCTGCCTTCTTGCCCACCTACCTACCTACCCACCTGCCTGCCTTTTTGCCTACCTACCTACCCACCTGCCTGCCTTCTTGTCTACCTACCTACCTACCTACCTGCCTGCTTGCCTACCCAACAATCTACCTACCTACCCACCTGCCTGCCTGCCTCCTTGCCTGCCTACCTTCCCTACCACCCACCTGTGTGCTTGACTACCTACCTGCCTACCTACCTACCTACCTACCTGCTTGCTTGTCTGCCTACCTACCTACCTACCTGCCTGCTCACCTACCTAACTACCTACCTGCCTGCTTACCTACCTACCTACCTGCCTGCCTAACTGCCTGCTTACCTACCTACCTACCTGCCCTTCTGCCTGCTTACCTACCTAACTACCTACCTGCCTTCCTACCTACTTACCTGCCTACTCACCTACCTGCCTACCCAATTACCTACCCACCTACCTACCTGTCTGCTTGCCTTCCTACCTACCTACCCACTCACCTATCAACCTAGCTACCTACCTACCTGTCTGCTTGCCTACCTACCTGCATGCTTGCCTACCTACCCACCCACCACCTGTTACCTACCTACCCACCTGCCTACTTCTCTACTTACCTACCCACCTGCCTATTTGCCTTGCCTACCTACCTTCCTGCCTGCTTGCATACCTATCTACCTACCTACCTGCCTGCTTACCTACTACTAACCTACCTTTCTGCCTACCTGCCTGCTCACCTACCTACCTACCGACCCACTTACCTACCTACCTACCTGCCTGCTTGCCTATTAACCCACCTAACTGCCTACCTACCTAACCACCTGCCTGCCTTCTTGCCTGCCTACCTACATACCTACCAACATCCATGCCTGCTTGCCTACTTACGTACCTACCTTCAAGCCTGCTTGCCTACCTATTTATCTACCTACCTACCTGCCTTCCTGCTTGCTTGACTACCTACCTTCCTGCCTACCTGCCTGCTTACCTACCTACCTTCCTGCCTACCTACCTGCTAACCTACCTACCTTCTAGCCTGCTTGCCTACCTATCTACCCACCTACCTATCTGCCTTCCTGCTTGATTGCCCACCTACCTACCTTCTTGCCTACCTGCCTGCTTGCCTACCTATCTATCTACCTATCTACCTGCCTTCCTACTTGCTTGCCTACCTACCTACCTACTTTCCTGCCTACCTGCCTGCTTACGTACCTACCTTCCTGCCTACCTACCTTCCAGCCTGCTTGCCTACTTATCTGTCATCCTACCTACCTGCCGATCTGCTTGCTTGCCTACCTACCTACCGTCCTGCCTACCTGCCTGCTTACCTACCTACCTTCCTACCTACCTGCCCGCTAACCTACCTACTTTCTAGCCTCCTTGCCTACTTACCTACCTACCTTCATGCCTACCTGCCTGCTTACCTACCTACCTACCTGCCTACCTACCTACCTGCCTGCCTATCTACCTACCTACCTACCTGCCTACCCACCTACCTGCCTACCCACCTTTCTACCTGTCTACCTGCCTGCTTGCCTTCCTACCTACCTACCTACCCAACTACCTTCTTAGCTACCTCCTGTCTGCTTACCTACCTACCTGCATGCCTACCTACCCACCTGCCTGCCTGCTTGCCCAACTACCTACCAACCTGCCTACCTGCCTTGCCTACCTACCTACCTGCCTGCTTGCCAACCTATGTACCTACCTACCTGCCTGCTTACCTACTTATTAACTTACCTTACTGCCTACCTGTCTGATTTAACTCCTACCTACCTACCTACCTACCTACCAGCCTGCCTGCCTGCCTATCTACCTACCTTCCTACATACCTACCTACCTATTTACCTACCTACCTACCCACCTGCCTGCCTGCTTGCCTACCTACCTGCCTGCCTACCTACCTGCCTACCCACCTACCTGCCTACCCACCTACCTACCTGTCTGCTTAAACTCCTACCTACCTACCTACCAGCCTGCCTGCCTGCCTATCTACCTACCTTCCTACATACCTACCTACCTATTTACCTACTTACCTACCCACCTGCCTGCTTACCTACCTACCTACCTACCTGCCTGCCTACCTACCTGCCTACCCACCTACCTGCCTACCTACCCACCTACCTACCTGCCTGCTTGCCTTCCTACCTACCTACCCTCCCAACTACCTACCTAGATACCTACCTGTCTGCTCACCTACCCACCTGCCTGCATGCTTGCCTACCTACCTACCCACATGCCTACCTGCCTTGCCTACCTACCTACCTACCTGCCTGCTTGCCTACCTATCTACCTACATACCTGCCTGCTTACCTACTTATTAACCTACCTTACTGCCTACCTGCCTGCATACCTTCCTACCTTCCTACCTACCTACCTACCTACCTGCCTGCCTGCTTGCCTACCTACCTACCCACCTGCCTGCCTGCCTGCTTACCTACCTACTTACCTGCCTGCTTGCTTGCCTACCTGCCTACCTACCTGTTTGCTTGGCTACCTGCCTTCCTACCTACATGCCCTGCAACCCTGCAACCTACACACCTTTTTACTGACCTCCAACTAAAAGACAGACTGACTGAGCAACTGACATACCAACAAACCACTAATTCAATTTGAAAATCTGTCCTTTGATTAGGAGCATTTTTTTTTTAAGGTGGCTCGTCAGATTTTGGAACGAAAATTTTACAAAAGTACAACGTAATCATCATGATGCTCCCAAAGCCTTTTAGTTTTTATTCATAACAAACTCTTACTTACATACCGGAAATACACAGACGAAGCTTCAGATATAGCGTCCGAAGAAACATTATAGCAAATAATTAATGGTTGTTATGTTATGGAATTTAAGCGTCAATAGTCACGTGCCAGTCACTGATATTCCCACAATGCCTTTTTGATCTATGGCCCGAAATATAGAAATAACCTTGCGAGGCTACGTAGCCTTATAAGGGAACGTCATCTAAAGAAAAAAAGTTTGTTTTTTTTTGTTTTATTTTTCTTAGTTATTGACGATTTGTATTCTTTTTTCATATAGATTTCAGTGATATATTTATTTTTAAATTTTGCCACGGTGAGATGTGAAATACCTTAATATACCCACATTTAAGAGCATATTGATCTCATTGCAATTGTAACATTATGTACGTTCAAGTAAATCAGTTACCTTAAAATGCATGGGATGACAGGGGATTCAAGGGGGATTGGAAGCCAGTCTGTGTCCTTATCTTTTTTTTCATTGTAATTGTTTGAGCTTAACAGTATGTCAGGGAAGTTCACGGTGCGGTCTAAGATAGCATTGCTGATTCAATTTCATAGGAAAAGCTAAATCAATAAGTATATAATAGTACTTCAGTGATGTGAAAGGAATAGTTAAGTAGGTGGTCTAATAAACAATGTCCTGTAAATCGCTCTTGATTTTTATGACGATTGACTTGAAACGTTATTTCTCGGACTCACAAACATTCACTGCAAGGTCTTATCATGTATCTTACCTGACCCTCTTGCATGGTATAAAATATAAAAACATGAAATTCTACGTTTACAAGGGGGCAGTGAAGAGATACCAGGTCCAGTTACATGTTACATTCTTTTTTCAGCTGAGTGAGTTTGTCGGGAACTAAGTTCTATACGTTTGGAATGGTTTTATGAGTTACGACATACGATGAGTTTCTTGGTGTCTTGATTTACTGGTAGGTAAGGTGTCCAGCAAAACTACCTTAAACCGCCTGTGTCTCTATTATTTGTTTCATTTAAATTAGTCTCTCGACGGTCTTGGAGCGTTGAAATAGGGTCCAAATTGGGATATGACCGTTTGCAAATCACGAACAAATAATTAAGTTACATTTACTTGGCAGTGGGACAAGGACGGAGACAAAAATAGTAATAATAATTATAACAATGATGATAGTTTTTCACATAAGATCTAAAATAAAATTATCATCGGTTGCATACCTTGAGTAAGATTACATGTGTAGAAACAACTACTTCACTTTCGTTAGATGGATAGAAAGACGGTTGGGAGTCCAGTAAAGCAATGAAATAGCATGTCTGACCAATTTGCGTCTAATAGTATTGTCGCACTTTAATTAGTTTGTCAGATGACTGGGACTATGGTCTGTTGGGTCCAATGTATGTATATATATATAGGTTTCATTTGCATTTAAAAAGACGAATAAACAAGTACATCAGTGATGTAACGTAGACGGTAAGGCAGGGTATCCAGTAAACGACATGGGGAATCCCGTAAACCGCCTTTGTCTTTATCCATTGTCGCACTGGCAATCGCGATAAAACTGGAATACTGTTGAAAACAGCGTTTAACACCATACAATCAATCAATCAACTTGAATTATATAGTTTGTCAGATGACTGGAAGTATTTTGTATTGAGTTGAAAATAGCAGATGTGTAACATTTGCATTGGCTTAGATGTATAAACAAGTATTTCAGTTTTGTCAAACAGATAGTAAGGCGTGGTTTCCAGTAAAACGCTCTTATCTTTATTCAATGTTTTTGTGGAGTTCGTCAGCAGACCCAGATTGTGATTTATTTGGGCTCTAAAAACTATATCAGACACATTTCAATTGGTTTAGATATATGGACAGTTGTATGCAACTTGCATGAAAATATGATAAAGCAGGGGATCCAGTAAAACGACCTGGGGGATCCAGTAAACCGCCCTTGTCATTATTAATTGTTACACTTGAGTTACCTTGTCAGACAACTCAGAGTGTGATCTGTTAGGTCCAAAATAGCATACATGACCAATATTCATTAATAAAGAGGTATAAACAAGTGCTTCAACCTTGTTTAGTAGATAATAAGGTAGGGGATCCAGTAAAACGACCTGGGGGATCCAGTAAAACGCCCTTGTCATTATTGATTGTCACACTCGAGTTACTTTATCGGACGACTCAAGGTAAGATCTGTAAGGTCTAAAATAACATACATGACCAATATTCATTAATAAATAGGTATTAGCAAGTGCTTCAAACTTGTTTAACAGTAATAAGGTATGGTATCAAGTGAAAAGACTTGGGGGATCCAGTAAAACGCCCTTGTCATTATTGATTTTCACACTCGAGTAAATTTTTCAGACGACTCAGGGTGTGATCTATAAGGTCTAAAATAACATACATGACCAATTTTCATCAATGAATAGGTATAAACAAGTGCTTCAACCTTGTTTAGTAGATCTATACTACGGTAGGGTATCCAGTAAACCGCCCTTGACTTTATTAATTGTCACAATCGAGTTACTTTGTCAGACGATTCAAGGTGTGATCTCTGAGGTCTAAAATAACAGACACGACCAATATTAATTAATAAAGAGGTATAAACAAGTGCTTCAACCTTGTTTAGGAGATAATAAGGTAGGGGATCCAGTAAAATGACCTGGGGGATCCAGTAAACCGCCCTTTGTCTTTACATGATTGTCTGGGCGAAGTTTGCTTGTCAGAAGGCTTAGGATCGGATTTATTGGGTCAAAAATAGTATATATGATCCATTTTGAGACACAGAAACTAATACCGTATTGTTAGCATAAATGTATAGTAAATCGGGGGATCCAGTAAACCGCCCTTGTTCATTTTATTGTTTCAGGTGAATCATTTGTTTGAAGACTAAGAAAGTCTCAAAGCAGAAGACTAAGAAAGTCTCAAAGCAGGGTCCTAAATGGCATACAATACGACATTTCATTATTTAGGATGTATTTAAACATGCGCGCATATTTGGCATGTTAGCAACATGGGGTCTGGTTAAACCCTTGATTTCTGTATTAATTTAAACAAATAAATCGAAATATATTCTTGCGGGATTTAGAATTACTTATTATTGGTTCTAAATAAGCATATCTAAACCTTAAGTAGATCAACATTTCAGTTCCTAAAGTTAAAGGTTTAAGGGAACAAGCTATAACTGTACATTTTAGTTTTTATAAATCCATTCCGGTGATTGATATCGTTTACTTTCATTTAGCTCATAATAATAAGATAATCTCTTGCAATAAACCGACGAATAATGAAGATTTAAAAAAAAACACCAATTTATATATATATTCGCGTGTATTTTTTATGATTCTATGAAAATTGCCAAAAATGACTGTTTTATTTATGTATCAGGCGGATTTCAGGCTATTGTTTTGATTCGTATTCTATTGACGGAAAATGCCGATCTGAAATTTGCATATTCATAAATTTGACTACGTCATCAACATGAATGACGTAGGGCGGTTTACCGGATCCCATCTTCTTGTTACCTAGTCATACCGGAAGAGATGTACAGTAAACGGTAACGGGCTCGTTCGTCCCTGGGCTTGTTCGGCTGGGCTTGTTCGTCCGGGCTCATTCGTCCGGGCTTGTTCGTTCCAACTGATTTCTCGTTGATCCGGGCTTGTTCGTCCCAACTTATGTATCTGCCAACATAAGTTGGCAGATATAATTAACCAAATATAATTATAACTGTACAAAAAAAGATCCCCATCACGTTATAGAAGAAACCGAAGTGAAAGAAATGTGGTGTCCGTGGTTGTGACGTAGAGCATCGGCCTCGTAACCAAAATGTCCTGAGTTTGATTCCCGGGGCATTCGGCGGTAGTACTGGTGTAGTTCCCAGGAAGCAGAATCGAGAGAGATTAGTATAACTTGTCAGAACTTGTATTAGTATAACTTGTCAGAACTTGTTTCTCAATCGATGTAAAATAAATATTTTTAAACTAAACTAAGTAAAAGAAAAAATATCAATGTTGTCATTCCCATCGTTACATTTTGAGATGAAACTAAATGAGAAATGCCAATGACGTCATCCCCACATGGTATTTAGGAAAGATATTAAATAAGAAATCATATATACATACATGAACATGAACATGTATATGGATTTTCAGTAAATATTGTTATGTAATGTGAGGCCGCTAGTCTAGGCCAAAGGTGATGCGGAGACATTGTGTGTTAAAGTCTTGAATCATTAATTCAGTTTCTGTTCTGTTCAAAATACGACTTCAAGTGAGGCAAAATCAAAGCATGAGTAAGTTTTGTTCAAAGTACTTGCATGTTAAAAATAAAATTTACTTTGGAGGGCACAAAGCGATTATATTTCAATAAGATCGAAACAGTGGTGTGGGACGAACAAGCCCGGACGAACGAGCTCGGGTGAATAAGCCCAGGGACGAACAAGCCCAGGGACGGACTGGTTTTGGGACGAACAAGCCCGGAACCACAGTAAACTGGTTACCTGCTTTACTTTTGCAGGGTCCAAGAGCACGCATGCGCATTATTCATGACAACCTGACAACAAAATCAGAAACCGATTTGCCATCATCAATATTTATGAATTTATCGGTATATATCTTGCGATTTTACCCTGAGGCAATTACACTGATTCATGTCCCAAAGGTACAATGATTCGTGTTCTTACTTTCCACATAATTATGTAGTCATGCCACCGCATAAAATTCTAAGTTCTGATTTTTTTACTGAAACATCTCTTGCATTTTATGCATGCTGCTGCGTGCTGTCGTCCTGTGTCGTGGTCAGCCTCAGTTTTGCTTATATCATATTCGTGTTCTTGTTATTTTGAGGATTTCAACGACATTAATTATGGTACTAACAATAGTTACCCCACTCACATTCTTCCAAGAAAATAAGATGGTCTATTGCAATGGCTGCTTCAGTTAGCACTGATAGGGATAATGGAGGGCCTCAATCAGATTTTTATTGTGTTGGTCATGAGCGGATCCAGATATCTTTCTCAGGGGGGATCCCACCAAAAACGCTCTCGTCTTATTATATGATACGTTGGTTTCCAGATTTCAGTGGATGTATGCCCAAGACTCATACATTCGTTACGCCCCATACATTCGTTACGTCGTATATTTATAGATTCTTTTCGCGCATCCGACTTCCTTTTCATCTGAGTATCGATACAGTTTTTGCCAAATTATGAAATATGTATTTACATCGAAGAAAAAAGCTGAGATACGTAAAAAATAGATACAGTGTGGTTTTAAAATCGCACCATGTTTCAATATTTCTCTTTTTTATTGAGAAACATGCTATTTTATGAAAAAAATGGATTATTTGCCAATACCAAAACATGACGTAACCATTTTAGGTGCTCTCGTCTTCATTCTTTTGCACACAGGCCAAAGATACTGAAATGAAATACGGTTAAGTTCACCAGTTTTGATCCACCACGCAACAAATCAATTTGGCGAGTGTACGTCTGATTGACGTTTCATTTAACCCTATCTTTATGTAAAGTATCTTTGATCTGATCGAGTTTGCCTTTTTCTTCCTACCACTTCGGTAAAACAGTATAAATAAACATATGCCGAGTTTCTATCTACTTTCTCAGTCGGATTAGGAGGAAGACATTTGATGAACCTAACTGTAGCATGAAAATTTACGCGTGAAATGACGTCAGTTTGATGTTGTAGTCTGACCAATCAGAGGGAACGAATGTATGAGTCCTGCGCTCGAGTGATTCAGATCAAAACATACTCAAGTAAAAACAAAGTTTAAGTTGTTGTTAAGTTGTTTTTGCCAGATTTTTTCGCGTTTCAGATCTGTAAATATGTCCAATGTCTTATTTTTCTAAAGTTTTATCAAATCATCTACCAAGCACAAAAATGTGGTTTTAGAGTAATGAATGTATGGGTCCACAGGCTAAGCCGTTTACAAGAAAAGTCCACGTTTCCAGTTCTAACTATGAGAAGGTCTCCACATTTAGAACCTTTTTTTTTTAAATTTATGACTGTATTTTACATAAATGCTGTGCAAAATCAAACCAGTACCATTTCACGAATCCGATAACCAAGTTTTTGCCAAAATTCCAGGGGGGGTCCGGACATCTGGTCCCCCCCTCTGGATCCGCCCATGTTGGTCATGTTGACCTTCTGAGTGAAGTTTGATTGAAGTTCTGAGTAATATTACCAACTTTTGTTCAATGGGTTTATAAGAAGGCAAGACAAATCTATGACAATTAATACTACCCCAAAAGATGAAAAAAGAATTAAGATTATTCATATCTACCATTTTTGAATACAGGAGACAAAAATCAGAATGAGCACAAACATATTAACTTATTGATAAGAGTTGAGTATGAATAAGTTAGATATAACTGCAGTTAATGTAATTAAAATATAGGGGTTGCTACGAAAACCTAGGGAAAAAGTTCCAGACTTTATAAGACATAATTCACCACTGATATAAGAAAACACATGCTTCTGTAATAGAACAGTGAATCAGTGGTACTAACTCCCAGATACAGTGGTGGAAGCGCTCATGTGTATTGTGAATGAAATTGTGGAGGGAAAATTTGCCTAATCCATAGCGATTGTGAATAACAGTGTTTCAGTAGTGTAAATCCCTACTAACAACAGAAAAAAGCAGGATTAAAAGGGCCATCAGAAGCTTAACCCATTACCACACAAACCCTACTTTTAATGACCCTGAGAAAGAAGCCCTTAGAAAACATTGTGGGAAAGGGAGAAAATGCTGGTAACCAGCATTTTCTCCTTTTCCCACAATGTTTTCTACCCTTCACAAAGCGAATTTCAAATTTCTATTCACTTTTATTTTGTCGTCTGCATATGCTTTCAAATTGATCCAGTCTAAAACTTTATCGTTTGGGAAAGGGTTAAAGCTTATGTATATGTAACCGGGCTTTCGGTCCTTTGATTTTACCTATTGTGTTATTTTTAGTCATCACATGATTTATCGGTGGCATCAAGAGGATCTTGGGTATTATTTTGAAAAATATGGCTAGAGGTTGTTTGAACAAAATATTTATTGTTTAAAAATGAATTTGGATCATATTCATTGTGGTCAGTACGTATCGTATGTCCTGATTTGTTTCTCTTTTTTGTTGTAATGTTGTTGATCTGAATACAATTTGTTTCTGGAGGATCGATGACATATACATCAGGCCTCCATACCTATGTGAACCTATTATGAACAGTTGCCCTACATAAGTTTTTGATCTGTTCCTCTGTAGTACACATTTTAAGACAATGCCCTAACAATTTGAAGGCATTTCTTCAATACTTTAGTTCTCTGTTTTGTTACTGATAATTTGTATATATAAATAAGTGCAATTATAGATATCATAGATAGGTATTATGAATGGATAGCTTGTATCTGTGATGAAGAATTTTCTGTGATGATGGCCATGCGAAAGAGGAACTTTTAAAAAGACTGTTGGCTAGTATGAAAATTCATTTATAAAGGTGTGTCTCAGCAGTCTTGGGAGGATCATTTGACCATTTCCATGATATCCTAAAAACAGAACTAAAGTATTTAGATAAAACAATACCTTATTATCATTTTTAGCTGTCTACATTATGTGAAAGGTATTGTTGCTGTACACTTTACTGAGTTCTGCTGTGATTTTTGTTTGCTTGAAAACCATAATCCTTACACCTAACAGATTTCAAGTTATGTTATCTTAACTCTTTACTAAACAATCACAACTCTGTGAAAGACGCCTTTTGAAAACATTGTCAGAAAGGGAGAAAATGCTGGTGAACTAGCATTTCTCCTTTCCCCACATTTTCTTCCCTTCCCAAACCAATTTCAAGTTTTGAGTCACTTTAATTCTATTGTCTGCTAATGTTTTCAATTTGGAACTATATAAAATTTTGTTGTCTAGTAAAGACTTAAAAAGTCGAAATCTGTATTCAAGATAAAGCCTTGTTGAGTTTTCAAACTTTGGAATAAGAACTAAAGTCTTATATTATTATGTATTTTCTACAGAAACAAGTCAGCATACTGAGTTGGGATTCATAAAAAATAGAGGTAAGTGTATTTAAAAACTTGCCAGTTTTGTTAACAATTTTAACCCTTTACTCCATAGATACTCATTTCTACGCATTGCTTGTAGGAGTCTTTGGAAAACATTGTGGCAAAAGGTGAAATTGCTTGTGACGAGCAATTTCACCTTTTGTCACAATGTTTTCTAAGCTATCAAAATGTGTCATATACACATAAGAAACGGCTTCATCCTTGCTGTTATTTAGGGTCAATTAGAGATACTACAGAAATGCCTTATGGGGTAAAGGGTTAAGAAAAATAATGTAAAACAAAATTCTTTCTGATGCCTTGAGCTATAAATGGTTAGGTTTCTAGAATATATCTGTCTTGGATCTTGTCAATAATTAATCATTTGTCACAGACAAAACAGATGCAATAAATCATCTGTGGGGGATTATGAGTTTGGAAAGATTATATCTCTTTTCTGGAATTTTCAGGTAGACTTACCATGTACAGCCCTTCCAAATACAGCCGGCTCAGCTCCAACTTGAGCCAGGGGAGTCAGGGTAACAGGCCTCCAGGACCAAAAGGCAAGCGGGTACAAGTTTGGACCAGAATTAGGCCGACGGCTCATTTTGCACATGACAGTTTGGAGCTCTTAGCTGATGGCCAGGTAATCAAATTTTTGAATGACTGCATTAACATGTACCTTTATAAGACAATCACTTCCTGACGTTTAATCCATTACCACAAAGTCACTTCTACAGTGAAAGCATCAGCAGATGGTGAATTCTTAATGGTAAAATGAAGTACATGTATAGTGTAGATAACCTTGTGGAAAAAAGAGAAAATACTTGTAATCATCATTTTCTCCCCATATCAGCACATGGGTTCTCTATTCCAGTTATCTACACATAAGCAATGTTCTTACAAAAGGGGGCTTAATGCATCTCTGTGATACAGGATACCAGGGCCCGTATTCACCAACCATTCTCAAGAACGTTCTTGGTCTTATTCTTCAAGATTTCCTGACTGTGAAAGTAACAGAACGTCTGATTGGCTAAACCATCCGGTTTAGCCAATCAGACGTTCTGTTACTTTCACATTGGCAAAATTCTGAAGAATAAGCCTAAGAATATTCTCAAGAATGGTTGGTGAATACAGGCCCTGGTTGGTCTTCACACAAATGTATTAATGTGTTTCATTGATACACAATACCAGGCAAGTCTTCACATATCTAAGGACCCTTAAAATAACTTTTTAAACAATAGACTGATTCATGAAGAAAAATGATCCTTTGACACGCAGAAAATTTAAAGATAGCAAGAAGTTTTTACCTATTCAGCGTATGCAAAGTGTGCAGGCTGATCCATATGGGTCAATAGTTTTTAGAAATGCATTAACCCCTTTTCATAGAGCATTGTTTAAATGCTTTCAATCTAGATAAACCGAAGATTAGTCAGATGTTCATGAGTTATTTAACTCTTTACCACATGAGAAAATTTTAGACTGGTCCAAATTGAAAGCATTTACAGACGATAAAAGAAAGGTGATTGAAAAATTGAAATTTGTTCTGGGAAGGGTAGAAAACACTGTGGGAAAAGGAGAAAATGCTGGTTACCAGCATTTTCTCCTTTTCCCACAGTGTTTTCAACAGGCTTCTTTCTTAGGGGCGTCAAAAGTAGGGATTGAGTGGTAATGGGTTAAAGAAATATCAGACACAATAAACTAATGTGTATATATTTTAGAAAAACTCACTTTTTGCATTTCAACATGTTGTGGGCAAGTTTAATATTACACATTCTGTGGAAAGATGATAATTTTGCCATCAAGAAAACAAGGTAATCTTTTGCCACACAATCCCAAGTTTTAACCCATTACCACACGACAAGATTTTAGACTGGTCCAAATTGAAAGCATTTGCAGACGACAAAATAAAAGTGACTGAAAATTTGAAACTTGTTTTGTGAAGAGTAGAAAACATTGTGGGAAAAGGAGAAAATGCTGGTTACCAGCATTTTCTCCTTTTCCTACAGTGTTTTCAAAAGGCTTCTTTCTCAGGGGCGTCAAAAGTAGGGATTGTGTGGTAATGGGTTAAATGCTTTCAATCTAGATAAACGGAAGATTAGTCAGATGTTCATGAGTTATTTAAAGAAATATCAGACACAATAAACTAATGTGTATATATTTTAGAAAAACTCAATTTTTGCATTTCAACATGTTGTGGGCAAGTTTAATATTACACATTCTGTGGAAAGATGATAATTTTGCCATCAAGAAAACAAGGTAATCTTTTGCCACACAATCCCAAGTTTTAACCCATTACCACACGACAAGATTTTAGACTGGTCCAAATTGAAAGCATTTGCAGACGACAAAATAAAAGTGACTGAAAATTTGAAACTTGTTTTGTGAAGAGTAGAAAACATTGTGGGAAAAGGAGAAAATGCTGGTTACCAGCATTTTCTCCTTTTCCTACAGTGTTTTCAACAGGCTTCTTTCTCAGGGGCGTCAAAAGTAGGGATTGTGTGGTAATGGGTTAAGGACCCTGAGAAAAATTGGCTTTTGATAACATTGTTTAGAAAAAGGGAGAAAATGTTTGTAACTAGCTCTTTCCCATTTTCCCACAATTTCTTTTAAATTTCAATGCTCGATTCACATTCATTTGGTTTTGTGCAAATATGTACAAGCCATGCTCTGCAGAAAGGGGAAATACCTCTGGGAAAAGCTTCAACCCAGGTCAGCTTGCCCAGTTTGTACAGGCTGACCTGGGTTGAAGCTTTTTGATATTGGTCAATTTTCTATGTATGTCTATGGACCAGTTTACTCTATGATTATGTTGGTCGTTAGACAAAATGCATTCATGATCAGGTTATGACTTGCTTTGTATCATACATTGTGCAGATGCATTAACCCATTACCACACAATCCCTACTTTTGACGCCCCTGAGAAAGAAGCCTTTTGAAAACACTGTAGGAAAAGGAGAAAATGCTGGTAACCAGCATTTTCTCCTTTTCCCACAGTGTTTTCTACCCTTCCCAGAGCAAATTTCAATTTTTCAGTCACCTTTATTTTGTCGTCTGCAAATGCTTTCAATTTGGACCAGTCTAAATTTTTCTCGTGTGGTAATGGGTTAAGCCCTGTTTTGCCAGAGCATGACTTGTGTTCTTTACATGTTGACACTTTCATAGTTAAGTTTTTTTCGGTTGGTAAACAGATTATGAGCTCTTAAACTTCTGTATTATTCCAGAGTGTGAATGTTCACATCCAGAAAGATGGAAGAAAGGGTGTGGTGAATAACCAGATTTCTGATTGGTCATTTAGATTGGATGGTATATTTCACAACTCCAATCAGGACCAAGTGTTTGAGACAGTGTCTTCATCTATAGTGACACAAGCTCTTGAGGGCTACAATGGTATGTTGATTGAATTATTGCTAAGTTGCATTAACCCTTTATCACATAATCCATAATCTTAATAACCTAGAAGGTATAACCTTTTGAAAACATTGTGGGAAAATGAGAAAATGCTGTGAAACAGCACTTTCTCCTTTCTCTCAAATGTTTTCTTCCTTATCAAAGACAGATTATTGAGCTACATTTGTCATTTGCAAATGCTTTCAGTTTGGTCAAACCCAAACTTTATCATTTGGTACAGATATAAACACAACATTATTTCCAAGTATTATTAAACTATTACCACACAACCAGGCTTTTATCAAGTCTGAGAAAAACAACCTTTGAAAACATTGTGGGGAAAGGAGAAATTCAGTTACCAGCATCTATCCTTTTACCACAATTTTCTTTTCTTTCATGTAGCGTGACTCCAGCCAAATTTCAGCTATCATCTACAAATGTTTTCAATTTTGAAAAGCATGCAGTTTTGTCAACTGGAAAAATGTAAATCATTTTCAAAAATAATCCTAGGTTCTACCTTGTCAAGAGAGATTAAATTTTGAAAAGATTTGGGTAAAAGAAAAAATAACCAGCTCATTTTTATTTATTTTGAAACTGTCTAGAGATTCATTGGAAGAGTCTGAAGTTTGGTGAGGGTTTAAGCAAGTATCTGAGGAATATGCTTTACATGGTTTCTTAACCCATTACCACACAATCCCTACTTTTGACGCCCCTGAGAAAGAAGCCTTTAGAAAACATTGTAGGAAAAGGAGAAAATGCTGGTAACCAGCATTTTCTCCTTTTCCCACAATGTTTTCTACCCTTCACAAAACAAATTTCAAATTTTCTGTCACTTTTATTTTGTCGTCTGAAAATGCTTTCAGTTTGGACAAGTCTATAATATTGTCGTTTGGTAATGAATTAAGATATGTGCTCCTTAACCCTTTACTACACAACCCTGTCTTTTTATGACTTTGAGAAAGAATACTTTTGAAAACATTGTGGGAAAAGGAGAAAGTGTTGGTACCCAGGATTTTCTTCTTTTCCCACAATGTTTTGTATTCTATCAAAGTTTTTATCCACAAGTTTAGCTACACTTAATTTAAAGTCAGCATATGCTTTGGATTTCAGCAAGTGTAAAGTTTTGTTGTGTAGTAAAGGTTTAACTCTTTACCAAACAGCAAAAAATTAGACTGGTCGAAATTGAAAGGATTTGCAGATGACAAATTAAACATAACTGAAATAATGATTTATTTTATTGGATGGGGAAGAAAATATTGTGGGAAAAGGAGAAAATGCTGGTTACCAGCATTTTCTCTTTTACCCACAGTGTTTTCAAAAGGCTTCTTTAAACAGGGGTGTTAAAACAAAAGTTGTGATTGTGTGGTTGATAGTTAAGACAGAATTTACTCAATGAAGGTACATTTCAATATACCAGCATTTTCTCCTTTTCGTACAATCTTTTCAACAAACCTCTCCTTAAAGGTTGTGTAAAGATGAAACAAAAACTTAAAAATAAATAAATTCTAGGTACAATGATGTGCTATGGACAGACAGGTGCTGGTAAAACATTCACTATGTCAGGAGTTACTGAAAGTTACAGTCAGCGAGGAATCATACCTAGGTCCATATCCCAGCTGTTCAAAGATATTGAAGATCGTCCAGAATATGCTATAACCATCAGGTAAACAAACAAAAAACTCATCAATCTTTTGCTATATTTTCCAGTGTGACAGAAAGAAGGCCTTTTATATCAGACCATTATGTTACAGACCTGTACCACACAATCCTGAATTTTATATCAGTGCAGGAAAAGACTTTTGAAAACACTGTAAGAAAAGAAGTAAATGCTAATAGCATTTTCTCCTTTTCACACTGTGTTTTTCACTGATTTATCATTTAGGCCCACAGGCGTTCGTTTTGTGACGAACTTTGCCAACTATATGATGTAATATATAAGACATATATTACATCATATAGTTGGCAAAGTTCGTCACAAAACGAACGCCTGTGTTTAGGCCATATTTATATATTGGTATCTGCAAATACCCTCAAACTGGACAAATTGGACAAATCTGACTTCTTTTTATCTGGTAAAGACTTAAATCTTAACCACACAATCCCGACTTAAAACGACCCTGAGAAAGAAGCTCTTTGAAAACATTATGAAAATTGGAGAAAATGCTGGTAACCAACTTTTCTCCTTTTCCCACAATTTTTTCTACTCATCCAGGGCTTTATCCAGGCATTTTGGGAAAAGGCCCCTGGCCAAATTGGGAAAAAAAATATCGACAAAATGTCAGATTGGGAAAATAATATTGACTAAACATAAAAAGATTGTTAACATATTTAACCTTGCAATTAACTACTGAATCAATACTGTTTTTCGCCAAACTTCTTTCTGTTTGGATGGATGTGCTGTCTTTACTCTTTCATGCTAGAAGCTGTAAGACCCCCCCCCCCCCCGGTATATGTAGGATTTTTTTAGTTCTCTTATAAAGAGATGTGTTCTTCAGGTGAATGAACAGAGAATTATTTCCTGTCTAATTTTCTTTATTATGTGTATGCTAGTCAGCTATTAAAAGTTATTATCAAGGCTAAATAAGACAGACTGAAGAGTCTCTGATCGTTTGAGATCTTTTTTGCAATGTTTTGTCATGGGTTTTCGTGGTTTTTTCCGCGATTAATCTTTAAAAACGATTTTTTGCGTGTTTTGACACATATAGAAAGATTGATAAATCGTCATTTTCTGAGGCAGATATAATAGAGTATTGAAAGAAAACCTGTTAAAAATTAATTGTGACGACAAAACTTCACATATTTCCGCGGACAACAAGCTCTGCTCATAAATGATACAGACGATTCTTTGCTAAGACAAAAATAAAGCACAACAGCTCAAAATCTGAGAGAAAAAAAAAAACTTGCGGTCTAGATTAGGTCGAGTATTTTTCATAGCTTGTTCCTGATTCAGGACAGTCATTTTCGGAGCTGCGTTCTTTGTTTTTGCTTTACAAAACTCTGCTTAGCTGCATATTACGCGAGGCGGATGCCAGGAAGTTCACTTGTTATTTTTACGACGTAAAGAACGGTTTACAGCCAGACAATCAAGTCAATGCATGAATCGATTGAAAATAGTGAAAATATACGGACACAGTCTATAGTTCATTCGCCCCTGAATAGTTTCGTACCTACAATAAGACAATTGTTGACTTCCTGCTTGAACTCTGGTCAATGCCCGCAAATTTGTGAAATTTGTGTGTCAGGGAAAGTCCTTGCTGATAAATCTGACTATTTTCTTCTTCTAGCATCTTACTGGGAATCTTGTTTTATGGAATTGGGAAAAAAAACACTTTTTTGCGATTGGGAATGGGGCCGAAATTCGGCCCCGCAGGAAAGGAAGAAAATCCCCTGTCATCCCTAACCAAACTTTAAGTTTTCACTCACAATTTGTGGTCTGCAAGTGCCTTTTCTTTTGTGGTAAAGAGGTACGCTGCTAAACAGGTGTCTGGAAAGGTTACCACAAAATTTTGCAATTTTACAGTTGATTTTTTTATCAAGAAAAACTGTAGTAGATCCAAGATCAGGGCACGTATTCACCAACCATTCTTGAGAATATTCTTAGTCTTATTGTCCAAGGTTTTCTATATTTGTAAGTAACACAACTTCTGATTGGCTAAACCGAATGGTTTAGCCAATCAGAAGTTGTGTTACTTACAAAAGTAGAAAATTCTGGAGAATAAGACAAAGAACATTCTTAAGAATGCTTGGTGAATACCGGCCCAGACTGTACATTTTGTGCAGTCTGCGTGTTAAGGTGGTAGACCCACAACACTTCTAGTACAGGATTGAATAAAATTTCCTGATAGTTGATAAATATGGATTTATACAGATATAATAGTTGATAAATACAGATTTATACAGATATAATACCTGTACACATTTTAACCAACCAGATAGAAATTCCTTTGATATCTATCTTGTAATCATTAATTGATACTTTTGTTAGTTTCCAGGGAAGGGAGGTAAATATTATCTCTCTTTGTAATGAGAATATAGTGGTTTTAGATTTATAAATGATAACTCTTAGAGGGGAAAAAAGGAAAAAGTGGCTCGGTGAAAGTAGTACAATAATACTCATTTTCAATCATAGCAAATTTTGTAGGATAATATCACAGATGAAATAGCTGTTTTCTGTTATGGGTCCACAACCGTAACCCACTACCACACAATCCCTACTTTTGATGCCCCTTAGAAAGAAGCCTTTAGAAAAAAATTGTAGGAGAAGGAGAAAATGCTGGTTACCAGCATTTTCTCCTTTTCCCACTATGTTTTCTAACTTTCACAAAAAAAATCAAATTTTTAGTCACTTTTATGTTGTCATAGATCTGCAAATGCTTTCGATTCAGACAAACTTAAAATTTTGTCGTAATGAGTTAAGACAAGAATATTTATCAAGACTATTTAGTATTCATATATTATTCTTTGTGACACTTCATATAGCACTCACATCTTTCATTCTTCAGAATTTCCTATCTAGAAATCTACAATGAGACCATGTTTGATCTTCTGTCCACATTACCAGAATCTTGGAACCAACTAAATGAGGGCCAGCAACTAGCAATATCAGAAAATGAAGATGGTATTTATGTGAAAGGTCTTTCTTGTCATCTTGTACAAAATGAGGAAGAGGCGTTGAATTTATTATTTGAGGTGAGCATAAATATATCAAATAATTATATGATTTTACAAACCTGAGAAACAGGGTATTGAAATAATTTTTGGAAAAGGAAAAAAATGCTGGTTGACCATTTTCTATAATGTTTTTTGCCTTTTTCAACCAGTTCTTTCACTAGTCTAATCCCTTGGGCTTTATTTACAGTGTGATTCTTGAATTTGTAATTTGTATTTATCTACATTAAAGTTGTATAGTATTCCATGTATTCTTATCAAAGAATATACTGCATTTTATAATGCTTCCCGAAAAATTTCGGGGGAGCATATAGTCGCCATGCTGTGCATACATTCGTCTGTCTTTCCATCTGTCCGGAGCCATTTCTCCACAATCCATGGACCAGATTTTATGAAACTTCATATCTGTACTCTTTGGGACAATTTGCAAATACTTCTTCCCTTGTTTTGCAATTTGAGGCTGTGTCATGCAAAAAGGTGGCTTCATATAAAAAATCTGTCTGAAGCCATTTCTCCACAACCACTGGACCACATTTTATGAAAGTTCATATCTGAACTCCTTGGAACAATGCACAAAAATGTCTCTCTGGGTTTCTAAATTTGAGGTTGCGTCACTGGAAAAGGGGGGGGGCCTCATGTAAAAAATTGTTTTTGACTAATATTGTCTGTTTGTTCATCTGTCCATCCAAAGCCATTTCTCCACAACGCTAGGACAAACTTTATGAAACTTCATATCTGAACTCCTTGGAACAATGCGCCATGAATATCCCTTTCCCGCTTTATCGATTTGAGGCTGCATCACAGAAAAAGGGGGCTTTGTGTAAAAAAATTGTTTTTCGCTAATATCTCTTACTTCAATGCTCAAAACTTTGTGAAATTTCAAATCTGAAATTGTTGGAATGTTGCCCAGATACCTCTTTCCCGGTTTCTCAATTTGAGGCTGTGTCACGGAAAAATTAGGCTTCATGTAAAAATTGTTTTTCTCTAATATCTCGTAAATTAGTGCTCAAAAGTTAATGAAATTTCAAATCTGAACTCGTTGGAACATTGCACAGACACCATTTCCCTGGTTTCTTAATTTGAGACTGCATCACAGAAAAAAGGGGCTTTATGTAAAAATTGTTTTATGATACCTCTTTCCTGGTTTCTCAATGAAAGGCTGTGTCGCGGAAAAGGAGGCTTGATTGAACAAAATTGTTTTTCACTAATATCTCCTACATTAGTAATCAAAAGTTCATAAAATTTCAAATCTTAACATGTTGGAACATTGCCCAGATAGCCCTTCCCCAGCTTCTCAATTTCAGGCTGCATCACCGAAAAAGGGGGCTTCATATGAAAAATCGTTTTATGTAAAATCTCCTACATTACTGCTCTAAATTTCATGAAATTTCGAATTTGAATTTTTATTCAAAAATGCCACAAACCACACACCCTTTGTATCTATTCCAATTATGCAATATTGTCTAAAGAGAAAAGGGGCTTAAAGGAGGCTTAGCAGGCTTAGTGTCCTCTACAAGTTTGTGATGGCCATTACTCCAAAAGTACTATAGCTATTAATGTCAAAATTCATAAACAGATAGTTTTTATTGATTAATAGAAAATGTAATTTTTCTATGTTTCAAGACGTTTTAACCCTTTACTCCATAGATACTCATTTCTACGCATTACTTGTAGGAGCCTTTGGAAAACATTGTGGTAAAAGGTGAAATTGCTTGTGACGAGCAATTTCACCTTTTACCACAATGTTTTCTATGCTATCCAAAGGTATCATATATACATAAAAAAACAGCTTCATCCTTGCTGTTTTTTAGGGTCAATTAGAGATGCCGTAGAAATGCTTTATGGGGTAAAGGATTAAGGGAAATGGGGGCTTCATGGTAGAGTTAGAGTCAGTTTTTCTCCATTATCTTGCTGGTCAAAATTTCACATTTCAGTTACTATCCTCTCCTAAAGAATTTTGCCGTCAGTCTGTCCATTCGTTTGTCAAGCGCTAGTTCAGTCTGTGTTTGCGCATTTTTTTTTCCTGGTAGATATGTTGTCAGTTATTATCACATTTGCTTTTGGATTATTATTTCCAATTTCATACATTCTATAACAAGCACTTGTTCCGGCAAAACATAATCTGTCTGTGACGGCTCTCGTTTACTAAAGTTTTAGATAGATTGTATTTTTTCAGTCTAAAGATTTACCCTTTACCACAAGATACAATTTAAGCCTTGTCTTAATTGAAAGCATTTGCAGCAGACAATATCAATGTGGCTAAAAAGTTGCATTTTTTCTTTGATAGGGTAGAAAACATTGTGAGAAAAGGAGAAAATGCCAGTAACCAGCATTTTTTCCTTTTCCCAATTGTCTTTAAAAGGTTTGTTTCCCAGAGTCGTAAAAAGTCGTCATCATGTGGTAAACGGTTAGCCCTTTGCCACACAATCCTAAGTTACAATACCCTGGATGTGAAAGGCTTTTGAAAACATTTGTTGAATATAAAGAAAATGTCATTATCCGCAATTTTTCTATCGTATCAAAGACAAATTTCATTATTTGTGCCACATTTAAATTGGGATCTGAATTGTGATCTGAAAATACTTTCAATTTGTACAATTCTCAAATTTTGTTGTTTTTTCAAAGAGTTAAATTGCACTAAGAGCTGCAAGAGGTTACTTTTTGGCAGTACAAGAGTTTATGCCTGTATTTCAGGGAGAGACAAATAGGGCCATCGCTGCCCACACTTTAAACAACAGTTCCTCAAGATCCCACTGTATATTTACAATCTATATTGAGGTAAGGTTCTATAGATAATTTTTTCTTCAGATTTTTTCATTGCAAAGATGTGTGTTACAGTCTGCCAAAGGTAAAGATTGAAATGTCAGTCTCAAGATCAGCAAGCAAATTGTTTCTGTGTTTCACCAGGACTTCTTTATCTGGCTTTTTGCCTAGCCAAATGTGTTTTGATGGCCTTTTGGTTCTGATACATTCAAAATTTCAACTGAATAAATAGTAATTGAAAATTTCAAATTAATAAACAGTAATCTGTGGTTCGTCAAAAAAGTGGAGATATTTATTCTGCAGTTTTGCAGTCCTCTGATGAAAAAAATATTGCAATTACAAAGCTGGTTTGCCAAATGTCTGCAAAGAGGCACAAAACATACTACCAAGCTCAGATCGCATGTTTGTGCAACAAGCAGTTACTTCCAGGTACAGCTCTACAACAGTTAATGATGATACATGGCAGTTGACCATGTGATCTTGACATGCCCACATTTCAGCCGGAATACATTTTCAAAGCAAGCTTTCTGTTTATTATTGCCAGTCTAACAGATTTATGTCTGAGCACTCTTGTGCATATCTCTTTACCACACAATCCCAACTTTTAACAACCATTAGTAAGAAGCCTTTTAAAAACACTGCGGGAAAAGGAGAAGATGCTGGTAACCAGCATTTTCTCCTTTTCCCAAAGTATTTTCTAGCCTTCCCAAAATAAACTTCAAGTTTTAAGTCACATTTATTTTGTCATCTGCAAATGCTTTCAATTTGGAACAGTCTGAAATTTTGTCATGGTAAGGACATAATTTAATTTATGATAAGAAATGAACAAGACTGGCTGGACAGCACAATACACAAGAAGTACAATAAAACACAGCTATCTGTGCTAATAGGGTCACATGCCAGTGTGATGCAGTGTTTCATAATGATACATTAATTTTGGTGTCTGCAAGTGCTTTCAGTTTGGACCAGTCGAAAATTTTGGCATTTGGTAAAGAGTGAACCCCTTACCAAACAATCCCTGGTTTTCACAGCCCTGAAATAGAAAACTTTTGAAAGGATTATGGGAAAAGGAGAAAATGCTGGTAACCAGCATTTTCTCCCTTTCCCACAAAGTTTTCTACACTTCTAGAAACAAATTTCAGTTTTTGAGTTATGTTTATTTTGTTGTCTGCAAGTGCTTTCAATTTTTGATCAGTCTAATTTTTTGTTGTTTGGCAAAGGGCTAAATGTAGATATTGATTTCTTCGGTAATTTTTGAAACCTTGATGGTTTACAGTCAAAATCTCGGGTAGAGGATAACAATCACATTAAAAAGGCATTTCCTGATAATGTATGTATATGATCATTATGGAGTACATTGTTGTCTTGTGTTGTAAAAGTTCAACAGGAAAAAATTGTGTGAAATGCAGTACTTCCTTAACTTGTAAAAATGTTGTTGACTCTATTGCTGATAGATGAAAATGTACCTGTAAAGATGTTATCGAATAGACAAAAGCCCTGTCACTGTAAAATGTATTGGCACAATGTGCAGAGTATTATACACTTAGCTCTAATTAGCTCTAAACACTTCAGGCCCAAAGGCGTTGGGGGAGGGGCTCAGCCCACCCAATAATTTTGGAAATCATAGTAACTAAAATATGAGTTTTTAGTGCAATGCAACTACCACGCAAAAAATCTCAGTATTTGGAAATGAGCTCTCCCCCCTCCACCCATCTTGAAATGCTTCCTATGTGCCTGCACTTTATCACTCAAACAAGCATTAACCCATTACCACTCAATCCCTACTTTTGACGCCCCTGAGAAAGAAGCCTTTTGAAAACACTGTGGGAAAAGGAGAAAATGCTGGTAACCAGCATTTTCTCCTTCTCCCACAGTGTTTTCTACCCTTCCCAGAACAAATTTCTATTTTTCAGTCATCTTTATTTTGTCGTCTGCAAATGCTTTCAATTTGGACCAGTCCAAAATTTTCTCGTGTGGTAATGAGTTAAATGACTTTGAAAAAAAAAGCTTTTGAAAAGATTGTGGGAAAAGAAGAAAATGCTGGTTATTATGTTCCTTTAATTTGTTGTCTACAAATGATTTGTATTGGCACTAATACAAAATTCTGTCATCTGGTAAAGGGTCAAACTTCCAATTAAATTACAAAAAATCTTGATCTTGGCCTTTTCAAAGGCACTGTGAAGGGCTTTTAGCAGAGTAAGGGTAACGGTGCTGATTCGACAGAATATATATTTGAAGCAGTTTAGGAAATTTTGGGGCCCCTTTATTACAAGAAATTTCTCATTACTATCTATTACTGTAGATTCAACATCACATTATAATTATGTTCATACTGGTCTTCAAAGTTGTCTATGTCTGTTAACCAATAGTCAATATGCACAAATGTAAAATTTCATTGTGCTTTAATCCTACCAGTACAGTATTTTTAAGCTACAGACTTTTGACTGTTTTTATGATAAGACAGAAAGTCTGTGATTCTATTTGTACAGTGAAATTCCCAAAACCAAAAATTGTTGTTTAAATAACTGAAATGCATTTTCGATTCTTATTGGACTGTTTTCAATGAATTAGAAACTATTCTCAATACATACTGTATTTAAGATATTTCCAGAAAATGAAAGTTTTGTACTTCATGCCAATTTGACCGTATTATATGAAAAAAAAAATAGAATTCTGATACTCCCCATCAAATATCATCCTCATAGCCCAGGTTTGAATATTACAGAATGAATCGAAACTGGGTCACAGAGAATGATCAAATATATACTGGATATTCTGTGTTGCAGTCTGATCTTAATGAAGACCCTCAGAATGAATAATTAATGATGTCTATGGAATTGATTGAGTGACTTCGACACTAATAAGAGAAAGTTAACCATTCAGTTAACAGATATTACTTTTCTTATCAATGTAGAATTAAACTTTTTAAAATGGGTGAGAAAAGAAAAAAATGCTCATAATACGTAATAAGTAAGTACAGATTGAGTTCTTTATTCAACCACCCTTTTCTTAGAGCATTCTCAGTCTTATTCTCGAGGAATTTCTAAATTTGGAACTAACACAACTTCTGATCTGCTAAACCAGAATGGTTAACCCAATCAGATGTTGTGTTTCTTTCTTAATCTAGAAAAAGATCCCTGAAGGCAAAAGGGAAAAAAGAATTTACAGATAAAGTTGTTATTTCTAAATTTGGAATTAACACAACTTCTGATTTGCTAAATCAAAATGGTTAAGCCAATCAGATGTTGTGTTGCTTTCTTAATCTAGAAAAAGATCCTTGAGGCAAAAGGGAAAAAAGAATTTACAGATAAAGTTGTTATGTCATGAATACAATGAACTCTAACTGTCCTACATGTATTTTGTCAGTAATATTTGCTCTTTACCAAATGACAAAATTTTAGATTTGTCCAAACTGAAAGCATTTACAGATGACAAAATGATCATGACTCAAAAGTTTAAACTTGACTGTAGAATGATAGAAAACATTGTCGGAAAAGGAGAAAATGCTGGTTACCAGCATTTTCTCCTTTCCCCACAATGTTTTCAGAAGACTTCTTCCTCGGGGTCATAAAGACCAGGGACTGTTTGATAAAGGTTTAAAAGACATACAATATTTTGTCTGCATCTTCAATTCTTATTCCATCTTTTTTCTTTTCTTTCAACAGACAAGATCTAGAGTTCTATCCAATGCTCGATACACTGTCTCCAAACTCAACTTTGTTGACTTGGCTGGTAGCGAACGTCTCAGTAAAACAAAGTCCGAAGGTAAAACGCAGCAGGAAGCCATGTATATCAACAAGTCATTGACATTTTTAGAACAAGTTGTCGTAGCTTTAGCTGATAGACGGAGGGAGCATATTCCATTCCGTCAGTCCAAGCTGACCCATTACCTGAAAGACTCAATCGGAGGGAGAAGTAATACACTGCTGATTGCAAACATTTGGGGAGAAAGGTCCCAGTTGGAAGAAACAGTAAGTTAAACTAACTCTAAGTGTTTTGAGCATAATCACGTTTCGCTTTCACAAAGTCACTCCATTGTTTTCTTAACCCTGAATCTTTCAGAAACATTGAAACACCATTTGCATTCGTGTTGCCATAATTAGCAGGGACACAACACACTCCCGAACCTCTACTTCACCTCTATATCTCCTTTTGGCATAATTTTGCTCCAAAACATACGATTTTGGCAATTTTGTGCAAGATCTGCAAGTTACTTCACTGTTTACAGGTAACTTGAAGTACATTGCTGTTCATAACGTGACATCACAAGGATTTTTCCATCAAATCGATTCAAGACTCGCTAATTGGATTCTTCCATTTGCACACCTTTGCGGATAAACACTAAAAAATGAATTCGATTCGTTGTCGGACAGGCAGAAAAGTAAATAAAAATACATTAACTAGTCAGGAAATAAATAAAGAAAAAAAATGTTAATCTAGGCTGGAAATACACTTTAAGAGTTGTATCCTTCATTCTCAACCAAATCACAAAATTCTAAGATTGTTCAAATTAAGATCATTTGCAGCTGGCAAAATAATTGTGGCCCAAAAATTGAAATTTCCGTCTTGGTAAAGTAGTTGAAATTTTAGGAAAAGGAGAAAATGCACCTTTTCCCACAATATTTTCAAAAGCTTTCCTTTTCAATGTCATTAAGACTTGAATTTGTTTGGTAAAGGGTTAACCAAACCAACAGTGCTTCAATTTTATAACCATATGCAATGAGCTTTTGAAAAGGAGCCAACTAAGCAAAAACCACCTCTCAGAGCAAGTAGCTGATAAATGCAGACATTCCTAGATTGAAAACTTCGATTTGGACATATAACTCTAGAAGGAACATCCTTACAGCTAACAAAAAAAAATGCTGTTAAAACTTGAAAGTGAGTATAATAGCTCAACTGTGTAAACATAGATAAATTTCCAATGTATATGGTGTCATGGATAGAAAAAAACAAGGGATTAGTTATCATTTAAAATAGGAGCAGCCATTGCTTTGGAGGCCTCCAAAACATAGTGAGCATTTTATCCATAATAATTCATACACTGTTTAAAGGTATGAGAATGGTTATAGTTTCATGAAATAAGGACAAAATTGGTTAAAAACCAGTTGGAAAACACCCAAAAATTAGTATAGATGTACACTTTACCAGACACCATAGCCCGGCCTGCAAACTCTGTGGTTTGTGTATAATGACCTGGGCCTGTATTCACCAACCATTCTTAAGAACGTTCTTAGTCTTATTCTCCAAAATTTTCTACATTTGTAAGTAACACAACTTCTGATTGGCTAAACCATTCGGTTTAGCCAATCAGAAGTTGTGTTACTTACAAATTTGGAAAACCTTGGAGAATAAGACTAAGAATATTCTCAAGAATGGTTGGTGAATACGGGCCCTGGTTGTTGAAGGTTCAGTGCTTGGTTGAAGCAAATTTTATTTCTGCCAACTTTCACCTGACATCTCTAATGCATGTGAGAAAAGTAGTCTGTGACTTGGATAGAAAATTAAGTCAGTACTGTAGCAAAATAGCCAGAAAACACATGCATAGGTGCACTGACTGCTGGGATATACAGTCAGTACTGTGGCAAAATAGTCAGAAAACACTTGCATAGGTGCACTGACTGCTGCGATATACAGTCAGTACTGTGGCAAAATAGCCAGAAAACACATGCATAGGTGCACTGACTGCTGCGACATACAGTCAGTACTGTGGCAAAATAGCCAGAAAACACATGCATAGGTGCACTGACTGCTGCGACATACAGTCAGTACTGTGGCAAAATAGCCAGAAAACACATGCATAGGTGCACTGACTGCTGGGACATACAGTCAGTACTGTGGCAAAATAGCCAGAAAACACATGCATAGGTGCACTGACTGCTGGGACATACAGACAGTACTGTGGCAAAATAGCCAGAAAACACATGCATAGGTGCACTGACTGCTGGGATATAATCTCAGCTGTTAAAAATACTTTACATTCCAATACAAAAAAAAACTTAAGATAACAGGTGTTTCACAGTATTGTTTTTATTTGTCTGTAGGTATCAACTCTCAGATTTGCAACCAGAATGATGTGTGTAAGCAGTGAACCAGCTGTGAATGAGGTGTATGACCCAGCTGTAAGTATTAGAGATCATTTTTAGCTTGGCATTTTGCGAAGAAAACAGTTTTGATTATGTGTCATCGTGCACACACTTTGATATTTCCTAGTATCTATGGTATTGGGCAAGATACTTCAAACTTGGACAAGTTGTAAACCAGTTAACTCTTTACCAAATGACATCATTTTAGACTGATCCAAATTGAAAGCATTTGCAGACAACAAAATTAATATGACTCCAAATTTGAAATTTGAAAGGGGAGGAAACATCATGGAAAAAGGAGAAAATGCTGGTTACCAGCATTTTCTCCTTTTCCCATGATGTTTTCAGAAGGCTTCGTTCCTAGGGTCATTAAAAATCAGGATTTAGTGGTGAAATGTTAAAGGGTAATCCATTTGTTGGATGCAGATAATAATCAGAGTATTTTTGAAACAGTTATGCCTTTTCTTTATGTTGCAACTGAATATTGGCTCCTTCATGTGGTGCTCTTATTTATATACATGTACCTCTAAGTCTGCTATCTCTTTACTTGTACCTAGCTCCTAAATATGACGATGACAATACTGATACTTTTAAATGCTAAAACAATTAACATTTAGGCAAGTTTTTTTGTCTGTGACGTTTTGAGCCCCAAACAGATATTTAACCTCATACCACACGATGCCAGGTTCTAACAGCCATGTGGAAAAAAAACCTGCCAACATTTTTAGAAAAGGAGAGAATTCTGGTGATCAACTGGTTTTTTCTACCATGTAAAAACATTTTCAATTGTTTGGGGTACCTTTTATTTGTCATTTGCAGTTGCCTACAATTTTGACCAATCCATAATTTTCTCGTTTATTAAAGGGGTAAACAGTTTATGATTTGAACATGTTAATTTTATGAATGTGTGAACTACTTTTATACTATTCTCAGAAAAGAAAAAAAAAACACATGTATATGAATTCAGAGTTGAATAAGGCCTTAGCAGGAGTTTCACATATTTGGCTATTTTACCATCCTTTGTTTCTTAACCCTTTACTCCACAGATACTCATTTTGCCATATCAACAACAGACAGCTTTTGAAAACATTGTGGGAAAAGGAGAAATTGCTCGTAACGAGCAATTTCTCCTTTTCCCACTATGTTTTCCACTCAATCAGGTATTTGTATCCTCATTTGTCCATATTTTTGAATCATATCTTTATTTGCTGCTGAAATGGAAGAGCTTCAAATTGGCGTATCAGGTAAAGGGTTAACTCATTACCACTACAATATTTTAGGATTATCCAAATCAAAAGCATTTGCAGACAACAAAATGAAAGTGACTGAAAATTTGAAAATTGTTTTGTGAAGGGTAGAAAACATTGTGGGAAAAGGAGAAATGCTGGTTACCAGCATTTTCTCCTTTTCCGACAATGTTTCATAATGACTTCTTTTGCAGGGTCGTCAAAAGTAGGGATTATGTGGTAATGGGTCAAGAAATGCTACTTAGAAAAATAGATATCAAAGCCAGTACTTTAAGGGAGCCTGCTTGCCTGTCTGCTCGTTTTGAGCTACATTCAATTTGTTGTTATTTCTGACCTTTTTTACTATGGAGAAGTGTGAATTTTTTTGCAAGGAATGGCTTGATTTCATTTTTACAATGAAATGTTGACAATTTCTTGTAGGTTCTTGTGAAGAAGTTACAGAAGGAAATCAACCATTTGAAGAATGAGCTGGCCATGCATGATACTTTGGTAAGCTTCATATAATTTCCATATTTTTGGTCAGCGTACTTGCTATGATAGTGATGGTGGTGGTGCTTTGCTTTCAATGTATACAAAACAGGGCCAAGCTAGGAAGGGCTTTAAACAAGGTATGGTGGTTGAAATTTTGCCATTTTTTGTTGCGCCTTCCTACAGCGAGGGAGACATTGTTGTCAGATGTTGCCCCAGTTTATGTGCATGTGTGTTTCTGTCTGTCCAATTTGTCCAGATGAAAACTTTAACATTTATAGATGGGTTCCAAAATAAAACTGATGACTAGAAAGGCCATTTGAAACAGTTGTTTAGGTAGGTCCACTTAAAGATCAATCCATAAAATTGTCATATTGGGAACTTGTCAGTGCTACATTACTTCTACATATATTGTTGGAATGAAAAATAATCTGACACAAGACAATGAGTGTTGTCATATTTCCAGTACATGTGCTATTTGAATCATTTGTTCTGATAGGTCAAAGGTAAAGGTCACACTACCAGACGGCAAATTTAGGACCAGACCAAATTCAAAGCATTTTGCCGATGACAAATTAACAGTTGCTTAAAAGATGATTTTTCTATATGATAGGGTAGAAAACATTGTGGGAAAAGGAGAAAATGCTGGTTACCAGCATTTTCTCCTTTTCCCACAATGTTTCCAAAAGGCTTCTATTCCTTTCCAGTAAAAACCAGGGATTGTTTGGGAAAGGGTTAAAGTCAATTTCCTAGCTAGATCTATAGAGTTTGTGCCAGCTACAACTTTATCATTTATCAGGGATTTGAAATCATTTTACATATGTTTTTTTTCTTGACAGGTGAAAGTGCCATTTAAACCCTTTCCCAAACGACAAATTTTAAACCCACCAAACTGAAAGAGTTTGCAATTTTAAGTTGATGGAAATGGCAGAAATTCTCCGAATTGTTTGAAAACACTGCTCGTATCAATCAATTTCTTGATACAAGCAATTTCTCCTTTTCCCCACAGTGTTTTCAAAAGACTTGTACTGCAGACACGTAAAAATATGGGCTTGTTTGGAAAAGGGTTAAATCATTTGATCAGTTAGGTGACGGGTCAAGATCCCATTGAATGGTCAAATGAGCATATCCAAGCTATAAATTCTACATTTAGGATATATTTCAAAATAATTTATCACAATTATTCTCTTTCATAAGTAGATGTACCATTTGGTTTATTTAATTGTATATGTCCAAGGCCAAAAGATAAACATCAAAAATTGAAATATTTTTGTACTTGTCCTAAAATGGGGAATAGCCTTATCCTAATGCAGATTTAAGAAAAAAGGGATCTTAAAGATGCCCGTCTAGCAGAAACACTGATAAATTTTTAAAAAAATTAGAATGGCACAGATATCTGTCCTTTGTTTACACAAGGATAATTTACTGACATAGATCTAACTGAAAAAAAAGAATTGTAAGGTGTAACTGAAAAAAAAAGAAACCTAGAGGTCTGTGTTAGACACCAAACATTGGCCAGGAGAAAACTGGCTGACAATCAAAGCTGTAAACAATGGCAGTGCGTCACGGAAATTTATTATTGGTTTCCACCTAGAGTCGGATACGGTGTAATTTACATATAGGCCTCGATCTCAGTCTGAAAATCACGGCTGCAACAGAGAAGCCTACATTTCCCTTTGTTTCCCTCAGTTTATGCAGGGCGAAGGTCAAATATAGTCATATGACAGAATGCATGATCATCATACAAATCTACCAGAGTATATAATGGATATCAATCTTTGATTCAAAAACTTGAAACAACGAGTCTGTTTACGTGGAAGGCCGCAACTCAGCGAAATGCATTTTCTATCGACCGTAATCTAACCAACCGGTCAGGCACAATATTTGGCATAATGATATAAGAATGGCTATATTTTGATAAAATAGGAACAAAATGAGTTAAAACTGGCTTAAAATGAGTATAAAGGCCTCTTTAAGTAAAAGAGATAGACATTGAGTAATTTGTTACTTTTTTCTCAAGACTAAGTACAGCTTATGAGGTTCTTTACTAACTCTCATAGTGGGCTTGACATGTTGCCCTTGGGAAATCTTCAAATTTTCTTTTTAAGGATTGAAGTAGTCATTATGAAATGATTTTGTCATTTTTGGGATCCTCCTTCACCACTGATCATTCTTTTAATGATGCTTATCCTTTGGTAAGCAATAAGTGGCTTTGGAAGAAGATTGTGCAAAGTAACAGTTAATTCTTTACCAAATGACAAAATTTTGGACTGGTCCAAATTGAATCCATTTGCAGACGACAATCTGACTCAAAAATTTAAATTTGTTTTCAGCAGGGTAGAAAACATTTTGGGAAAAGGATGAAATGCTGGTTTCCAGCATTTTCTCCTTTCCCCACAATGTTTTCAAAAGGCCTCTCTCTCAGGGTCTTGAAAACCAGGGATTGTTTGGTAAAGGGTGAAAGAAACTCCAGGACAGTCTTTCTTGTTCTCATAAAGGAAAGAGTTGACTATATATGCAGAAATTTGTTTTGACTCATTTTATTTAAGGTTCATGTACATAAGGTCTGTATTGGCAAAGGTTAATTTTTATGGCACTTGACACAGTTGTAAAAATGCCATGTTTACTATAGTTATGCCCCTACGGTCTCTTTCAGTTTGTATATTTTTTGATCACAATATTTTTCATATTGTTAAGAAATTTCAAATGACCTATGCTCCAGGAAAAGAGGTTTTGCACCTCGGCAAAAAGTATCAGCTCAGGCCAGCCTGAGAATGGGTTAATACTTTTTGGTACTAATCGATTATCTACATTTATTTCATGTTTTCCGGTAGAATATCGAGAAATAGCAGTGAAAATATTTTTCGATCTTACACTGGTACCACCAGTGAAAATACCGATTTTCACTTTCTTGTTGTCTAGGTAAATGGTGCGTGCCTAACAACCAGATGGGAAATATGACGTCATATACCTTACATATCTCGCGCTTGACGTAACGTTGCTATGCGGGAGGGGTACGCCACGGGGAATAGGGGAAAAGAACTGTGCTGAATTTTGATAAAGCTCCACCCAGAAAGGGAAAAACACATGAAATAAATAGAATATTTGTATTTTTCGGTGAAAGATCGAAATTTATTTCATCTCGTGAACACCATCGGTAATATTTTCACTCGTGGCTGCGCCACTCGTGAAAATATTACCGATGGTGTCCACTCGATGAAATAAATTTCGATCTTTCACCGAAAAATACAAATATCCTCTATGTCCTCATGATTCAGTCTGTTTTAAGACAGAATTAATTTTGTGGATTCATGATTATTGTGGTGGCTTGCTTGGTAAAATGCATCACAAAGAGACATTAACCCATTACCAAACAACAAAATTTTGGACTTGTCCAAATTGCAAGCATTTGCAGACGACAAAATAAAGGTGACTGAAAAATAGAAATTTGTTCTGGGAAGGGTAGAAAACACTGTGGGAAAAGGAGAAAATGCTGGTTACCAGCATTTTCTCCTTTTCCCACAGTGTTTTCAAAAGGTTTCTTTCTCAGGGGCATCAAAAGTAGGGATTGAGTGGTAATGGGTTAAACCTCCATTTTCCAGGCAGCCTCTGAAATATTTTTTGACAGAGTTATGTCCCTTTTTAGATGTAGAATTTTCACTAAAATTGCTACCATTCTGACCACTAGTACCCCATTGAAGTGTTTTGAGTTGATTTTGTCCCATTATTAGTTCAAATTACACTTGTAGAAATTATCAAGCAGTTAATCCTAAGCTGATAAATCCAAGGAACAACTGTGAAATCAGGGAAAGAGAGGAGAGAGAGAGAGGAGAGAGAGAGAGAGAGAGAGAGAGAGAGAGAGAGGGGGAAGGAGGGATGGAGAGAAAGTGAGAGAGAGGGAAGGGGAGATAGTGAGCTAGAAAGAGAAAGTGAGAATTAGAGATAGTCAGAAAGAGATGAGCCAGAGAGAGAGAGAGAAAGAGTCAGAATGAAAGTGAGCCACACAAAGAGAGAGAGAGAGCCAAAATGAATATGAGCCTGAGAGCAAAAAGAGCCAAGAGAGAGCAAGAATGAGAGTGAGCCAAGATGAGAAAATGATTATGAGACACACACAGAGAGAGAGAGAGAGAGAGAGAGAGAGCAAGAGCTGAATAAGATTGAGCCAGAGAGAGCAAGAGCTAGAATGAGAGGGAGTGAGAGCCAGAATGAGAGAGAGAGAGACAGAATGAGAGTGAGCCAGAGAGAGAGCCAGAGAGAGAGCCAGAATGAGAGACAATCTGTATTACAGAAAGCATTGATTGTAATATATTGGAAAAGGGGAGGAAAGGCTTCAAATTCAAGTATGATAAACACTTCAGCAGATTTGGTTGTAATAAATAGTGAATGACCCTTGAATGTTTTTTCTATTGATTAGGTTCGCACTTCAGTTTGTTGTGTATCTCAAATTACAAGTAACTGCCAATCATCCATCAAATATTTAAACCATCTTGACTTGAAAATACCTTATAGAGTTAGAAGTGCTTGCCTTCCTATGTGGTGATAGTGAATTGTGTTTTTCTGGTTATATACATGGAACCTTGCTTGCTTCTTTAATGAAATAAGATACTTACTTTGAAGTCTTCACCAAATGACAAAATATGAGGCATGTCATATTTGTAAGCAGTTTCAGATGACAACTTAAATGTCTCTCATTTCTTGACCCTTTACCACACAATCCCAGCTTTTAACAACCCTAACGAAAAAGGCTTTTGAAAATATAGTGGGAAAAGGGCAAAAATGCTTGTAACCTGCACTTTATTTTGCTTTGAATTTGGACTTTTCCAAAATTTTGTTGTTTGGTAAAGAGTTAAGCAAACAACAAAATTCTTGACTCGATCAAAATATAAAGTAGTAGCATATGACAGAACATATGTTACCGGTACTCATTATATTTGAATAGGGTAGCAAGCATTGTGGGTTAAGCAGAAAATGGTGCTTATCAGCATTTTCTCCTTTTCCCAAAATATTTTTAAAAGCCCTTTTTATTGTGTGGTAAATGATCAGGTTTTATTTGAAAGGGAAGAAAAGATTGTAGAAAAAAGGAGGAAAATGCAGGTCTTTTCAGGACAATTCTAAACAATATCACTTTTTTATTCTGAAATTTTGTTTTTTGGTTAAAAGTTACTTATTCTTTGGTGTGATAATTGAACTAAATAGAACATTTTTTTCTCTTGCTTAATTGTGTTGATGATATTTTTTTTTTACCAGATGTTATAGTCTGTTTACAAAACAAGCACTAGACAATACAACTTGTACACATGCCAAATTATCTTTTGTAACAAGTTAGCCCATTACCACACAATCCCTACTGTTGACAACCTTGAGAAAGAAGCCTTTAGAAAGCATTGTGGAAAAAGGAGAAAATGCTTGTAACAAGCATTTTCTCCTTTTCCCACAATGTTTTCTACCATTCACAAAACAAATTTCAAATCTTCAGTCACTTTTATTTTGTTGTCTGCCAATGCTTTTCATTTGGACAAGCCTGAAATATTGTCGTTTGGTAATGAGTTAAGCCATTCATTAATATTTAGGACTTTCTGAATTTGCAAGAAGAGTGACAAAGCTGAACACACCTTACTGTGAAAAGTTTTTAATTAGTTTATGCCAGATACCCTATGCAGTCTGGTCTAGAAACTGCAGCAATATAGTTATCTAATCACACATTAAAGACATTTTCTACAGTTTTGTGAAAATTTAATCCTTTCATAGAATTTTCTAATTCTTTCATATATTGGGTAAAATTCAGTGGCAAACCCAAAAACAAAAAGAAAAAGGTATGTTGCCAAGTTAGATTTTCTGGAAAATGGCTGTTTCTATGGTAACCATTTGTATCAAAACACCTAAAATGACTATGTCTTCATAAAAGACAGTAAGTAATACAGTGATAGAAAGTTTATTATACATTGCAAATATTATTTTCCATATTAAATATATTATGTCTTGATTCTGTATGAATGAAATAATAATCTGAATTCATTTTCTTTTTTAAAAATTATTTTTCCTAAAAAATTCTTTTTCCTATTTCTTGACTCGCCAAAATATAAGCAAAATCAAGATGTAGTCTTCAATTAATTCAAAATTTCCTTTCATAGAATTTTCTAATTTTTTGGTATATACAGTAATATTTAATGGTAAGTACAAAAATGAGAAGAAAAAGATAAGTTGTCGCGTTAGATTTTTTGTAAAATGGCCGTTTGCATAGTAACCGTTTAGGCGCTCAGACCAATTGGCACTGTCATGTTCAGTAGACTCTAGTCTCTGAGAAAGTTGATACCGCCGAAAACTTTCCTGTATTCTTCTGATCTTTTCCGCTTTAGATCTTTTTGCAGAATGTCCGTTAAGTCGATATTGTAGACCCATTCTTCACTTCGAAACATGCCGTATCCGAAGTTCAAGGTATCGTCCGAACAATATTGAGAAGAGTTACTGTCTGTTATTGTCTCCCTTGAAATCGCCAAAGTGATGTGCAGAATTTACTACCAAAAACATCCTTAAATTGTAATATATTGATTTTTTTCTTACCCATTTTTGATTTTCTAATCTAACTATGCTTCAGCCCAATATGTTAAGATATTCAGCCTGCAAAAGAATAGCAATATTTTAATTTACTTCTATAATGATAAATGATGAAACCATGTGTTAAAAGAATTCTTTTATGTAGAAGGTAGTCATTTGACTTTTTTTGATACTGAAAGTGTGCTTGATTGGAAAGCAGAAACTTAGGAATTGTGTTTTGTCCTGTAAACATTGGATGATGTAAAGTTGAATATGAATATATTCGAAAAAGATCCATGTGGAATACACTTCACTGAATTGAAGGTAAACCTTTACTAATACAGTGCTGTATTTAAAAATTCTCATATCTCATCACTCCTTTTATTAGCTCACCTTAGCACAAAGTGCTAAAGGTGAGCTATTGTGATCGCCCAATGTCCAGCGTCCGTCGTTTCTTTAAACATCTTCTTCTCCTAAACCACTCGGCCAATCTTCATGAAACTTGGCAGGAATGTTCCTTGGGTGAAGCTCTACCAAAAATGTTTAAAGAATTTAATTCCACCCATAACTCTGGTTGCCATGGCAACAAAACGAAAAAAAAATGAAATCGTTGAAAATCTTCTCCTCTGAAACTAGAAGGCGTAGAGCTTTGATATTTGGTATGTAGCATCTCCTAATGGACCTCTACCAAGTTTGTTCAAATTATGCCCACAGGGTCAAAACTGGCCCCATCCCGGGGGATAACGAGTTTGAGCATAGGAACAAAGAAGGAAAACTTTAAAAATCTTCTCCTCTGAAACTTGAAGGCGTAGAGCTTTGATATTTGGTATGTAGCATTTCCTAGTGGACCTCTACCAAGTTTGTTCAAATTATGTCCCTGGTGTCAAAACTGGCCCCACCCAAGGGGTCACAATTTTGAGCATAGGAATAAAGAAGGAAAAATTTAAAAATCTTCTCCTCTGAAAATTGAAGGCATTGAGCTTTGATATTTAGTATGTGGCATCTCCTAGCGGACCTCTACCAATTTGTTCAAATTATACCCCTGGGGTCAAAACTAGCTCCACCCCGGGGGTCACAAGTTTGCGCATAGGAACAAAGAAGGAAAACTTTAAAAATCTTCTCCTCTGAAACTAGAAGGTATAGAGCTTTGATATTTGGTATGTGGCATCTCCTAGTGGACCTCTACCAAGTTTGTTCAAATTATGTCCCTGGGGTCAAAACTGGCCCCACCCTGGGGGTCACAAATTTGAGCATAGGAACAAGTAAGGGATTCTTTAAAATTCTTTTCCTCAGAAACTAGAAAACATAGAGCTTTGATATTTGGTATGTTGTATCTCCTAGTGGACCTCTACCAAGTTTAGTCAAATGATGCCCCTGGGATCAAAACTAACCCCACCCCAGGGGTCACAATTTTGAGCATAGGAACAAAGAAGGAAAACTTTAAAAATTCTTCTCCTCTGAAACTAGATGGCATAGAGCTTTGATATTTTGTATGTTGCATCTCCTAGTGATCCTCTACCAAGGTTATTCAGATGATGTCCCTGGGGTCAAAACTGGCCCCATCCTTGGGGTAACTAGTTTGAGCATAGGAACAAAGAAGGAAAATTCTTCTCCTCTGAAACTAGATGGCATAGAGCTTTGATATTTGATATGTGGCATCTCATAGTGGACCTCTACTAAGTTTGTTTAAATCATGCCCGTGGGGTCAAAACTGGCCCCGTCCCGGGGGTCACAAGTTCGAACTAGAAGGCATAGAGCTATGATATTTTGCATGTAGCAATTCCTAGTGGACCTCTGCCAAGTTTGTTCATATTATGCCCTTGGGGTCAAAACTGGCTGTGCCCCGAGGGGTCACAGGTTGGAACATAGCAACAAAGAAGGAAAACTTTAGAAATCTTTTCTGAAACTTGAAGGTCCAGAGCTTTGATATTTGGTATGCAGAATCTTCTAGAGGACCTCTACCAAGTTTGGTCATATGATGTCCCTGGCGTCAAAACTGGCCATGCCCCGGAGGTCACAGGTTGGAACATAGGAACAAACATCCCCAACTTTCAGCTGCAGGTCGAGCAAGAGTTACTCTCCTTGGAACTTATCGATTATCTGGTCCGAAAGGATTTCCGATAATGGCCTGTCATATAGGATTCAGAAGGGAAAATTTTTTGATCGACTAAAACACATTTTTCTCCTAAAATGATTAAAATCTATAACGTCTTGAAGTATTCTGTAATATCTCTACTTTACTTCAATATAATTTTAATTCCTGTAGCAAAATGGGAAGTTGCGTCCATTTTGATTTAAAGTTACTGACCCATTCTCCTTCTTATTTCTATAGAAAGGTTTAAGAAATTTGCTCTTGCGACGTTTTTGACGCTAAGTAACATAAAAATGAATAGCAAGAAAAAAATCTATAACGTCTTGAAGTAATCTATGTTTTGTTGTGATTATGATCAAAGTATTCGTTTACATTTGTTAAATTGAGATCTTGCGTCCATTTTAGTTTAAAAACGACACTATCGTTAATTTTTGTGTAAAAAATGCTGTATCGAGCTAAGTGAGATTTTAAGACTGGGTGAAAAGATTTAGCAACGGATAAAGGGAAGATAAGAACTGATGACATGATAATCTTGTCTGTATTGTTTTGTTAAACCTGGATCCTGTTTTTACACATTGTCCAAATATATAATGACTGTATTTATCATTTTTATACATGTACGTGTATATTATTTGCATCAGTGAAAATTTTTAAGAATTTGTAAAAACCATTATCTTCCCAGTATCGTCTTTTTTAATTCTTTCTCGGAAAATAATTTCAATTTAGTTAGCATAAATTTCTTTAAATTGCATTTTTATTTATTTATTTATTTATTTATCTATTTATGTCTTTATTTCTAAAGAAGATTGAATTTGTTGTACTATTGGACCATTATAATAATTATGCAGTCAATAGACCAGTAACAAACTGTACAAAACAAGCAGTCTGATCCTGGGCCGAATCGGTTTTATTTAATGTGTCGAAATTCTTTTGGCTTAAAAAAATTGACGTTGCAATATCAATATGTGACTGAAATCAGCAGAAAACAATTTGCGTTTTGGGAGTATTGATGTGACCCGTACAGCACACTCCCGAATTTCAACGGTCCTGCATAAAACCTTTTGTAAACATTGTGAGAAAAGGAGAAATACCAATATCCAGTATTGTTTCCTTTTTCTACAATGTTTTCTACTCTTTTAAAGTGAAGAATATCAATTTAGCTACATTTGATTAATTTTCTGAAATTGCTTTTTTTAAAAGTTGGTGAAGTCAAAAAGTTCTCCATATGGGAAAAGGTTTTAAGTTATTGACTTTTGAAAACACATGAAAGGGAGAAAATACATGTGATCAGATTGAAAATAGCGAGGAAATTTGAATATGTGAGCTGTCGCCATAAAATACTTTTGGAAATGCATTAATCATCACACATTTGCAAGTAAAGAGCTAGAGAGAGAAGGACATCCTTATACAAAATCTTGTTAAACTGGACTTTAAATACTTATAAATAATCTCATAAAAAAAATTCTGATCTTAGTTTAATCATTTAGTTTTAATTTATTCAATATACTAACATCATTCATTTACAACAATATGTATTGCGAAAAGGATTGAAACGAAAGCATCAAAGCTTATATAGTTCCTCTCCCTAAAGAAGTCTGATTTTTCCTGATACATGTACTTTCTTTCCGATTACCCCGTATCAATGTATCAATTTATATCATTACCTAATACCAATCAAGATACCTGATAGGCGTCTTATAACAGTGAGACTCGGTCATCATCGGAGAACTCCGGCACAATGCAAACGATCAGGGAAAAAGAAAGAAAATACGATAGTTGCTTTAAAAAAAGTGTAAAAAGGGCTAAAAATGTATTTTCTAAATGATTGAAAACTACGCCATATTAAAGAACAATAAATAAGCTTTCTGACTTCCCTGAAGATAATTTTGATTTTCCAACAATATTGTGCAGGCTGATTTATGTTTACCGTGTGCTCACAAAACCACTGACTTCTCCTAAAAAATGACGAAATTATTTTAACAGAACTGACCTATTGAACATAAAGGATAAAAAATATAATTTGTATACGGTTGGTTTGTTTATGATAGATCAGACGATACCAGTGTGGTCTGATCTACCAACACACTTTCCCCAGCCTAATATACATGTACGTACATGTATTTGTGACGACGCTATGCAAAACAATTACAATAAAATGCCGTCTGCTGACTATATGATAGCTCTATCCTACAGGTTGGAAATTAATGTTTTCAAAAACATTCTAACAAGAGAAGCCTCTTCATAATATCCTTAACTTTGTGGGTAGCTATTCAGAAATATATCCTACCGAAGTATTTTTTACTATTGTACCATTTTTGTTGATAAATCAATAAAAATACCAGAGATTGAATTCAAAATTATGATGAAAAAATCAGAGATAAAATTCCAAAGATGCAGTAAACATATGTGCATGTTACATTTCGAGCGTTTGTGTCGCGCTCCTCCCCCCGGCTTTAGTCTCATCATAAGAAACTTGTACTGCGGATATTTTTCTTTTTTTTTTAACTCTTCAGGAACTGGCAATGTATGACTGTCCCAATATTTAAAGCAGTTGTAGACAACACAATATATATAGCTCAAATCATTCAATTTGTATCAATTAAGGCATGACAACATTGCTTGAAAAAGAGCAAATGCTGGTCAAAAGCATTTCTATAGCTGACCATAATTTTTCAAACGCGTGCTTTCGGTAAAATCTGAGGTAGATCAAATTGTAAGACCTGAAAGGAAAACAAATCCTACAAGTTTTGGTACCCCAGTAATTTACAACCCCAGATATCCCGCAGAGTTGTTTTCCAATAAATTGAAACCCTCTACACTCGAAGCGCGAAATTCGGGTTATAAGTGCTAAGGGTTTGCAGAGATCGCCAGTCAATATATAATTCCATATGTGATCGATTTCACGGCCAAAAGGGATCAAACTCTCATAATTTAATTGGCTTACATAGCGGTCAAATAACAGTTACCGGGTTTGATATGCATGATAAAGTTGGCCATGAAGGAAAATTTTTAATTTCTTTTTCTCTTAAACGGGAAGGTGTAGAGCTTTGATATTTGGTATGCGTCTTTGAGTGGACCTCTACCAAGTTTGTTCCAAGGATTCTGCTTTGGTTAAAACTGACCCAGCCCCGGGGACCACAAATTCGAACATAGGACAAAGAAGGAAAATTTAAAATTCTTCTTTGAAAATGGTAGGTGTAGAGCTTTGATATTTGATTGCCATATGTCCGGTGTCTGTCTTTCTATAAACATCTTCTTCTCCTAACCCACTGGGCCAATCTTGATGCAACTTGGCAGGGATGTTCCTTGGGTGAAGCTTTACCAAAGTTGCTCAAAGAATTGAATTTCAGTCATAAACTATAGTCTAAGGTGAGCGTTCCAGGGCCAATTGCCCTCTTGTTTATCTTTATTTCAGCCCTTTACCAAAAGGTCAAGGATTTTAACTATCTATTATGAAGATTTTTGAAAAAAAAATGTCAGAAAAGGATACAATCCATTATTTTAGACACACCTAGTTTGTCTTTCACGAATGTCTCGAAGCCGTAAAGTTTAGCATATCTGGTACAGACTTAAATCTGCAGTAAAACATATTCTTGAGGAGGTGGACTTGGAAAACATTCCACGAAATTGATTTTCTTTTCTTTTTCCCTGTGGTGCTACTTGTCAAAGACAATACAGATCATTTCAGCTATGTTTAACCCTTAACCCTTTTCCACACAATCTCGATTTCTAACACCCCTGTGAAAGAACCTTTTTGAAAATATTGTGGGAAAGGAGAAAATGCTGGTATTTTTTACTTTTCCCACAATGTTTTCTTCCCTTACTAAAGCAAAATCATTTCTATTGTCACATTCATTTTGTCATCTGCAAATGCTTTCAATTTGGACCAGTCTAAAATTTTGTCATTTGGTAAAGAGTTAAAGTGCCTTTCACGACAAGAGCTGCCTTCAGGGTCAGTGTAGATCAAGATCAGGCTGCACAAAATGTGCAGCAAGACCTTTGATCTACAGTGTCTATTATGCTGAAGCATTGTAGACAAAAGTAACCATGAAATTACATTACTTCAGTTGTACTCTGTGGCAAAAAATGCAAATTATTTTGAGATCTATCCCAAATGTAGAATTTATAGCTGGGATATGCTCATTTGACCATTCAATGGGACCTTGACCCTTCACCTAACTGATAGATTTATTTTGTGTTTTAACCTTTTACCAGACAATCCCGACTTTTAACAACCCTGAGAAAGAAACCTTTCAAAAACATTGTTGGAAAAGTAGAAAATGCTGGTGACCAGCATTTTCTTCTTTTCCCACAATATTTTCTACCCTGCTTGGTACAAATTTAAATTTTTGAGTTACATTTATTTTGTCGTCTGCAAGTGCTTTGAATCTGGACCAGTTTAACATTTTGTCATTTGGTAAAGGGTTAAAGGGCTTAACCCATTACCACACAATCTTCTTCTTTTGATGAGCCTGAGAAAGGAGCCTTTAGAAAACATTGTGGAAAAAGGAGAAAATGCTGGTAACCAGCATTTTCTCCTTTTCACACAATGCTTTCTACCCTTCTCAAAACAAATTTCAATTTTTCAGTCACTTTTACTTTGTTGCCTGCAAATGCTTTCAATTCAGACAAACCTAAAATATTGTTGTTTATTAATGAGTTAACTTGTCAGCTGTAAACACTGTCACTATCAATCTATACAAGTATGAAAATTTATTGCCTGTTACTGCTGCTATGCCTAGTGATAAAAATCTTTTATCATTACAGACCAACAGAAGTCAGATTAACTATGATCCATTGTCAGAACAACAGAAATATGAGATAAAACAACAAGTGAGGAGGTTTGCTGAAGGAACTTTGGACGAAATAGATGTAAGATTTGTTTAACCCTTTACAATACATTCCTGAGTTACAACAATCCTAGAGAAAAGGGCTTTTGAAAATACTGTCTGAAAAGAGGAAAACGCTTGGAACCATTCGATTCCCTCGATGTTTGATAACCTTTCGAAGACAGAAATCATTGCTTAAGCTTCTTTCAGTTTATCCTGTGCAAATGCTATTCAGTTGAATCCAGTCCAATTCTATAACCCACCTTTAATTTTCCTTCTAGAAAAATTTACAATATAGGCAAGCTTGAAAATATTGTCAGCTGGTAAAAAGTTAACTCTTCACCACACAATCCCATCTTTTAACCCTCCTGAAAAATAGCCTATAGAATACATTGTGGAAAAAGGATAAAAACACTGGTTACAAGTATTTTCTCCTCTTCCTACAATATTTTCTCCAAGCCTGAAATCATATTAACAAGATTTAATTTGTTGTCTACAAAGCTTTGAATTTGGTCCTGTCCAAAATTTTTTTTGTTTGGTAAAGAGTTAAATATAGTACATGTACCAATTAACTCCACAAAAAAAACAAAAAGACTTTAAGGAAAAGCAGGCACTGGGTTTACAATAAACTTAAAACTATACCAGAAGAAATAAGTTTATGAAATGCCAGGAAATAAGCCAATAAAAAACAAACATTAAGTTTTCAAGAACCCGAAGAAAATCTGCGTCAGATGTAGGTCAACTAAAAACAGCAAAGTCAACAAACTATTTAAGTTATGAAATCAAGAACTGAGGGGAAATCAAAGTTTCTGAAATTGGCATGATATAGAATAAGAAATAATATTATGATATCTAAAAAGAAATAGGTTTAACCCATTACCACACAATCCCTACTTTTGACACCCCTGAGAAAGAAGCCTTTAGAAAACACTGTGCGAAAAGGAGAAAATGCTGGTAACCAGCATTTTCTCCTTTTCCCACAATGTTTTCCACTCTTCACAAAACAAATTTCAAATTTTCAGTCACTTTTATTTTGTCGTCTGCAAATGCTTTCAATTTGGACCAGTCTAAAATATTGTCGAGTGGTAATGGGTTAAAAGAAACAGGAGTAGGGAACTGAACAAGAGATGTAAATTGCAACAAAACTCTAGTTCACAATGAAACTGACATGAGTTTACAAACTTTTAATTGTATAGGAAAAATGTTTACAATACATAACTTATGAAAACTAAGTTTACAAGACTTGACCTTTGGAGTATAAAAGTTACTGGAAGTTTTCAAAGAATAAACTTGGCATAGCAGAGAAGAGAAATGCCTTTTTATAATAGATAATTACCTGCTGATGATATTTATAACTGTAAGTACAGTATTTACTTTTTTTTCAAAAGTCAGAAACAATTAAATTTCTTTTCTTAACAATTTTAGATCATCAATGTAAGACAGATTCAAGGAACTTTTGAAGCTTTCAGAGAAATATACCAGTAAGTAAACCATAGATTTTATTTTCAGCTCACCTTTGCATGAAGTGTAAAATTTGAGTCATTGTGATCACTTGCTGCTTGCTGTCCATTTACAAATATTTAATTCCATACCACACGACAAAGTGTAAGACCTATCCAAATTGAAAGCATTTCCAGACAACAAAATTATTGTGACTTAGAAATTAAAATTTGTTCTGAGAAGGGTGGAAAACATTGCTGGAAAAGGAGAAAATGCTTGTTACCAGCATTTTCTCCTTTTCCTCTTATGTTTTCAAAAGCTTTCTTTCTCAGGGGCATTAAACATTGCCATTGTGCTGTAGAGAGTTAAATGATTTCTTTGAAGAAACTACTGCATTAGTTCAAATCACATTTCAATTTAACTCTTTACCACACGACAACATTTTAGACTGGTTCAAAATGAAAGCATTTGCAGATGACAATATTAAGGTGACTGAAAAATTGAAATTGGTTCTGGGAAGGGTAGAAAACACTGTGGGAAAAGGAGAAAATGCTGGTTTCCAGCATTTTCTCCTTTTCCTACAGTGTTTTCAAAAGGCTTCTTTCTCAGGGGTGTCAAAAGTAGGGATTGTGTGGTAATGGGTTGAGACTCCTAATGATACTAGATTGATAACTGATTGAGTAGTGTTTTGTGGCTTTTTCAATATTATTTCAGCCATATCAGCAGTGATGCATCCAGCGTGCGGCATTGCCCTTTTACGAGAATGTCCCCAAAATCTCAAAACTATACATGCAAAATGCCACATTTTTTCTGTAATTCACACACTCTTAAATGCATATTGCGTGGTACCGAAAATTTTAATATGGTCTCGAAAATTTTTCCATCCAAAAACTTTGATTATGCTAGTGAAAGGGACACTAAAAGAATACCATTCAATTTTTTTGTGAAACCGTGCAATTGTTATAGAAAATACGATTGACGATGAGCAGTCTTTGTCTGAGAAGAAAATGACTTATCACCTGTTTGTTAGAAAAAGAATTATGCTTTCATTTGAAGCAGAAAAAACAGTCGGCCTTGATTGGCAGGAGACGCAAGACGTCAGGTGAGAGAATACATGGACATAAAAAAGGCGATTATATGCTTATCTTGCGTAAAATGAGAGCTTTTGAAGTTACGTATTACCCTTATAGACAAATTTGTGTCAAATAGTGTGGAAATACCTACCTAGAAATAAACGGACACGAAAAATTGGTCGATTGAAAAAACATGGAAATCCATGACACAAATAAATGACTTGTTGACATTGTCCGATCAAAGTCAATTGAGACTGTTTTTTTTTTTTTTCAGATTTTAAATGACTTAAAGCAGAAAATTTACACAAATATCATAATTTAACAGACTCTTTTGCTGCAAATCAGCAATATGGATTGCTTTACTTCTAGTTAGGAACCATATTGTCTTGCCCTCTAATAAAAAGTTCTACCTCCAGATTTACAGCCCAGGGTTTAAGTGTAGCCTTGAAATAAAAGGCTAGTGGGAACACTGCTATCTGTATGAGTTAATGCACTGTGTGATGCATTAGATAAGATGCACAGCTTACACTCATTGTGGCACACCTTTATCTAACCAATTATTTATTTTTTTCAAAAAAATCCATTACCCCCTTTTCAAATTTGGGTGCCCCCTTTTTGTTAGGTTTAGGGGGCATGTGCCCCACATTTTGAAGTTTCTGTATGCATCACTGTATCAGTAGGACAGCTTAAATGTTCATGTATGTCTTGGGTTTCACAAGGACCATACTAAGACTCTTGCACAAGGACACTCTAACGGAAAATGTAGTGTTATCAGTGAGGCTGGAAACTTGGGCCTCCATGATTTAACCTTTTACCAAACAATCCCTGGTTTTTACGACCCTGAGATAGAAGCCTTTTAAAAACATTGCGGGAAAAGGAGAAAATGCTGGTAACCAGCATTTTCTCCTTTTCCCACAATGTTCTCTACCCTTCACAAAACCAATTTCAAATTTTCAGTCACTTTTATTCTGTCATCTGCAAATGCTTTCAATTTAGAGGAGTCTAAAATTTTGTTGATTGGTAAAGAGTTAACCCATTACCACACAATCCCTACTTTTGACGCCCCTCAGAAAGAAGCCTTTTGAAAACACTGTGGGAAAAGGAGAAAATGCTGGTAACCAGCATTTTCTCCTTTTCCCACAATGTTTTCTACCCTTCACAGAACAAATTTCAAATTTAAAGTCACTTTTATTCTGTCATCTGCAAATGCTTCAATTTTGAGGAATCTAAAATTTTGTTGATTGGTAAAGAGTTAACTCATTACCACACAATCCCTACTTTTGACGCCCCTCAGAAAGAAGCCTTTTGAAAACACTGTGGGAAAAGGAGAAAATGCTTGTAACCAGCATTTTCTCCTTTTCCCCACAATGTTTTCTACCCTTCACAGAACAAATTTCAAATTTAAAGTCACCTTTATTTTGTCGTCTGCAAATGCTTTCAATTTGGACCAGTTTAAAATTTTGTTGTGTGGTAATGAGTTAAGTCCCACACTCTACCACTGAGTAATGCAGGACCTTGTAAGGATGCTGATTGGAAATGGCTTCATACAGTATAAGCTACATCTATTAAAGTGGCTGTCTTGGATCTGTTACTCAATGGAGGGAGAAATTAACCCATTACGATACAATCCCTACTTTTGACGCCCCTGAGGAAGAAGCCTTTTGAAAACACTGTGGGAAAAGGAGAAAATGCTGGTAACCAGCATTTTCTCCTTTTCCCACAGTGTTTTCTACCCTTCCCAGAACAAATTTCATTTTTTCAGTCACCTTTATTTTGTCGTCTGCAAACGCTTTCAATTTGGATAAATCTAAAATTTTCTCGTGTGGTAATGAGTTCAGTTCCACACTCTACCACTGAGTAATGCAGGACCTTGTAAGGATGCTGATTGGAAATGGCTTCATACAGTATAAGCTATATCTATTAAAGTGGCTGCCTTGGATCTGTTACTCAATGGAGGGAGAAATTAAAAGAAATCGTGGGGGATTAAAAGATGAAAAGTCAGTTGACCATTCATGAGATAGGTCAAACCTAAGGCTACTTTATTCTTACAAGTTCTAGAACAAGAACCTTAACTCTTTACCAAATGACAATATTTTGGACTAGTCCAAATTCAAAGCATTTGCAGAAGACAAAAAAAAAAATGTGAATCAAAATTTTTAGTTGATTTGGAAAGGGTAGAAACATTGTTGGAAAAGGAGAAAGTGCTGGTTGCCAGCATTTTCTCGTTTTCCCATGATGTTTTCAAAGGCTTTCTTTCTCAGTGTCGTTAAAGTCAGCATTGTGTGGTAAAGAGTTAAAGCTCTTTTTGTCGGAAGAAGAAAGACCTCAGAAGGTAGGTATGGAGATCTTGACATACAGATAACAGCAAAATGACTCCTTTGCCTACAGTGATAATAAAAAGTCTCTATCAAGATTGAAAAAGTTGTCTACTGGAAGATAACTGTCATAATGTTACTTTTTTCTTTTTACAGACAAATGGAAAAGGACATAGAGGACAGACTACGCGCTAAATATGCCCTAATTGATAGATCTGACCCTGCCGCAATCCAGGCTGCACAACAGGTACTGTACAAGTTATGTCCCATTGTATATTCTAGTCTCTCCTTTGTTATATACATTCTGTGCTGTATTAACAAAGTCATCTACAGTGTGGTTCTGTCTTACTTATTATTCTAATTGAAAGGATAAGTTTGAAACATTGGTGAAGGCACCATTTAGTTATACATGGTGGCAACAAAAGAAATGTCTCTTCATGAGCAGTAACTTTATTTATAACAATGTTTGTGAGACTCCCTCTCAGGACTTGGGGCATTTTTGAAATGAAAAATATCTATTTTTCTAATTCAGTTCTTAAAGGTTAACCCTTAACAAATGACCAAATTTTGGACTTGTCCTAATTGAAAGCAGTTGCAGACGACAAACTAAATGTGACTCAAAAATTGAAGTTTGATTTGGGGAAGGGTACGAAACATTGTGAGAAAATGCTGGTTACCAGCATTTTCTCCTTTTCCTGCAATGTTTTCAAAAGCTGTCTTTCTTAGGGTTGTCAAAAGTCAGGATATTCTGGTAAAGGCTTAAGCTGCTAAGTTCAGCTCACTGACCTTATGTGGATAGTGTAGGTCCAAATCAAACTGCACAGAACATGCAGTCTGATCTTTGATCTGAACTGTCAAATAACAAGATAGAATTCCTCAACACATCACTTTTAAATAGCAATACTTGGGTTTTACTATAGGGTTGAGTGTATATTTTTGTGTTTTCATCGAGATATAAAATGCAATTGCCTTATTACATGGCAAATAACGCCCGAAGGGCGTTATGTTAAGCCATGTAATAAGGCAATTGCATTTTATATCTTGATGAAAACACAAAAATATGCACTCAACCCTTATAATTGCACTCGCTGTTCACTTAAATCACTTTTCGAAAATGATAGACAGAAAAAAATCACGGACAAATACGACAGTAAACACAAGTTGATTTCCTTTGCGGATATTTGTTAGAACGGGCATGAATACACAATCTATTTTTAGCTTTTCAACATTTTTTTTAGTCGAAGGCAGCCATTTTGCTGGCATTGAAATCATACTTTCGATGATTCATCGAACAAAATTTAAGAATAAAATAATTATGTAGATCCATATGAACAATACAATCAACTATCTAAACTTGAGGCTAGGTGGACGATGTGTTCTTTCGAGTGACCTTTTCATAGATAATTTGTAAAAGAATATGCGTACGTACCGTCGGCAGATCTGTTCTCGATGAGTATCTATCTGTTGCCGATATAAGACTTGGTCTATCCTAAATTTTTTGTAAGATATGAATCTAATGACGCCAACGTTTTGTAACCCACTTATTAGAACATAAAAATCAGTGTCGCAGCTGTTAATTTTTCAATATGTATTTTTGGTTTCCCAGTTCTAGGCTTGTTTCTAATATCATTCCTATCACGCCAACATTTAAAAAATTCTTAACACAGTGTAGTCACCTCTTTCGATCCTTTCTCCAACAGTTCTTTCACTATATACAATCCATCAAATCCATCAAATCCACGATAACTTTTTTCTGTTCAATAGCATTTTTTTAATCTAATCCCGGCAATAAAAAAATTTAACTCCGTCATGAAACAAATCAAATTCATTTATAAATGCCAGAGTGATTTTTAACATGCAGGTTTTTTCATCACATGACCCGATTCTGACCAATCAAAAAACGATTTTACACCATGAGTGCAATTATTATCAAATTAAAAAATTCATTTTAGTTATTTGGCAGGATAAGGGTTAACTGCTGTTTTCACAATCGTAGTAACACTCTTTTTCCTTCTATATTGACTCAAACTACCTTGTTGCTTCCTGAAACTAATTTGTTGCAGACAAGCTTGAAAACATGGTTTAACCCTTTCCCAAACAATCCCTGGTTTTTACGGGTCTGGAATAGTAGGGTTTTGAAAACACAGTGGGAAAAGGAGAAAATGCTGGTAACCAGCATTTTCTCCTTTTCCCACAATGTTTTCTACTCTATCATAGACAGAAATCATCTTCTCAGCAAGAGTTGAATTGTTGTCTGTAAATGCTTTCAATTTGGTCTAGTCCAAAAGTTTGTTGTTTGGGAAAGGGTTAAAGAGTAAGGATAATCAACATTGATTAATCTTTTGATACTTTGATTAAAATCATTTTAGTATAGAGAGAAATTGCTTGTTGCAAGTATTTTCTGACTTTGGTTCTAAGTTTCCTCAGGTAGTGTTCTGCCAGACATGCAAATTTTTTTAGATGGGTTAAATGCTAAAAGTTTTTTTTATATAACCAGTAGCTGTTTGGCTTGATTCTATCTGTTTTAGAGATCAAAAAGAATTCTTTATCAAGTATTGTTTTTTTCGGGGAAAGTATAGTTCTTCTCTGATAGGATAAGTTTTTCCTGTCAGGCTTTGGTTTACAAAAATAGTTATTATAGTGGCAGAAATTTACAAATTTTACTATAGTCATGAAGTCTTGTGGCAAGGAACCTGTATTAACCCTTTACCTCACAATGCCAACTTCTAACGACTCTGTGAAAGAAAACTTTTGAAAACATTATGGGAAAAGGAGAAAATGCTGGTAACCAGCATTTTCCCCTTTTCCCACAATGTTTTCTATCCTACCCAAAACAAATTTCAATTCTTCAGCAACTTTTGTTTTGTTGTCTGCAAATGCTTCCAATTTAGACCAGTCTAAAAATTTGTCGTTTGGCAAAGTATTAACACTTTACCACACAACAAAATTTTCGACTGATCCAAATTGAAAACACTTGTAGAGGATAAAATAAACTCAACTCAAAAATTGAAATTTGTTTCCAGCAGGGTAGAAAACAATGTGGGAAAAGAAGAAAATGGTGGTTACCAGCATTTTCTCTTTTTCCCACAATGTTTTCAAAAGGCTTCATCTCTGGGTCGTAAAAACCAGGGATTGTTTTGTAAAGAGTTAAACCAAGATCAGACTGTACAGAATATTACTGCAAGATATTCTGACAGAAAGAAACAACTTTGAAATTGTGCTATCTTCACTCTGCATTGATTCTATGCAGTAGGGACAATATTTACAAATATGATGTCGCCAGCCAAATTCATGAAGGTGGTAGGGTAAAATCATGTTTAAACATATTTTCCAAATAAGACAACATTCAGGTCATCACATAAAACCTTAAAATTTATTGGAAACAACATAATACCCAAGCTGCATTGCCTAATATACCCCAATCCCTAGTGATTTTTACCTGTCACGAGCACACCATTGCTGCGTCGAGTATGCATGTTATTTTATTTTCACATATAGCAACACAACTTACACATTGTTTAGTTTCTGCAAACATTGTATAAACATAAGAAGAATAAAATTACACCAACAATGGTCGAATGCCTTGGCCATTTTCACAAATGGGATGTCGCCAAAATCAGACCAGATATGTTGAAGCCAAAAGATGCAAATAAAAAAGATTGATATAGATGGAATGGGGAAGTAATATGTTGGTAATTTTTAACAATTATATATGTTTGTATTAACATATAAAATCTGGAATAGCTGTAACTATCACAGAAATTCACCAGGGTCATAAATCCTCTGTGCTGACATATTACGCTGAAAATAAAAGATACGTCACCAAACTTACTTCTTACTTTGGACAGTATGAAATCAATGTAACAGCTTAACTTTATGCCTTATGACTTAGCCAAAAAAGTGTTAACTAGTAATTTCAGCTTGGTTGATTGATGTTAAATATTAAGAAAATTTGTAGTGGAAACTGTTTTTAGCTCACCTGAGCACAACGTGCTCAAGGGGAGCTTTTAGGGTCACTGGGTGTCTGTCGTTCGTCGTGCGTCGTCAACAATTCTTTAAACATCAACTCCTCCTAAACCGCTGGGCCAATTTGGACAAAACTTGGCAGGAATGTTCCTTGGGAGGTCCTCTTTGAAATTGTTCACAGAATTTGATTCCGTCAAAAACTCTGGTTGCCATGGCAACCAAATGGAATTTTTTAGCAAATTCTTTAAAAGTCTTCTCCTCAGAAACCGCTGGTCGGATTTTGAAATAATTTCACAGATATGTTCCTTGTGTGACCCTTTTCAAAAATTGTTCGTGAAATTTTGATTAGTCAAAAATTGTGGCTCTGGTGAATGGGGGCTACTTGCTCTATATAGAAGTGAAGGAATTCTTAAAAAATCTTCTTCTCTGAAACCACTGGTCAGATTTTGAAATAATTTCACAGATATGTTCCTTGGGTGACCCTTTTCAAAAATTGTTCGTGAAATTTTGATCCGTCAAAAAATGTGGCTCTGGTGAATGGGGGCTACTTGCACTATACAGAAATGAAGGAATTCTTAAAAAATCTTCTTCTCTGAAACCGCTTGTCAGATTTTGAAATAATTTCACAGAAATTTTCCTTGGGTGACCCTTTTCAAAAAATATTCCCAAAATTTTGATCCGTCAAGAAACATGGCTGTGGTGAATGGGGGCTACTTGCACTATAGGGAAATGAGGAAATTCTTAAAAATTCTTCTTCTCTGAAACGGCTGGACAGATTTTGAAATGATTTCACAGAGATGATCATTGGGTGACCTTTTTCAAAAACTGTTCACAAAATTTTGATCTGTCAAGAAACACGGCTCTGGTGAATGGGGGCTACATGCACTATATGGAAATGAAGAAATTCTTGAAAATTCTTTTTCTCTGAAACCCCTTGTCAGATTTTAAAATAATATGACAGAGATGTTCCTTAGGTGATCCTTGCTCTTGTGAATGGTAGCTACTTGCACTTTATGGACATGATGAAATTCTTGAAAATTCTCTTTCTCTGAAACCCCTGGTCAGATTTTAAAAGAATTTTTCTGAAATGTTCCTTGGAAGACCCTTTTCAAAACTTGTTTGTAAATTTTGATCCATTCAGAAACATAGCTCTCGTGGATGGAGGATACTTGCTCTTATACAGAAATGAAGAATTCTTAAAAATTCTTCTTTTTGAAACTGATGGTCAGATTTCGAAATGAATTTTACAGGTGACCTTTTGAAAATTGCTTAGCAAAATTATAGATTTGGTTCCAATGTTTCAATACCTCAAAAAAAATAGGCTTATGATGGTCATCTCAAAAATTCAGGTGAGGAATCCAGGGCCATCTTGGCCCTCTTGTTTTCTTAACCAGATACGTGACCCAACCAGATATGTTACTGTGACATTTTAACTCAGACTACATTAAATGCCTTGTATTCTTTCCTGCAAATTATGCCATAGTTATTGCCATTTTATTTGTCATGTAATTTGGTATAATCAAGTGTAATCAACCTTTACATAAAAGGTGTGTTGTTATTTTGTCCGTTTTACCGAACAATTGGCGCACTTAGTCAAGTTTTCTGTTTACTTTTTTGACTGAATATATTTTGCTAGTCTGAAATTACAATTTCAGTGTTATTTTTCATATATCAGTCTGTATACTTTCTTGTAGAAACAATGTTAACTTTTCTGGACGCGAATGGCAACATATCTAATCCTGTTGTTAATCTCTTTTTGCCAAAAGGGGTATGCAAGCAGAATACAAACCATAGTGCTTACCTGTTCCATGGACTCTTTCACGCATTTGTCATCAGCATGAAATTATTCTTATTACATATGATTGATAATTACACAGTATGTGTGTCTGAATTTACATGTATGTAATTCGGTGGATTAATGCAATACATTTGTTACTAGATCTCCACATTGTTTACAGATCTAGTTACAACTGCACTGCACTAAGCATGAGATTAGCAATAGTTTTCATGCCCAAGGCATACTACATGTATAACAGTACTACAAACACTGATATAATATCTAAAACATTTGACAAACAGACTTTCATTATATTTGCAGGGAATGAGAAAAAAGGGGTCACAAATTCAAAAGGCATACTATTTTAGTTCAAAAATAGTATTTGTTACATATATAGACAGTTCTGACATGTTTTAAAGTTCACTAGCATTCAGTTTTGTCTTTGCATAGTTAACATAAAACAGGAAAGAGGGAATTGTTCTATAAAATCCAGTTCAAACTGTTTTAATTTGTTTTTTATTTAATTGTTCATTGAAGTAACCATCTCAGTTATTTCATAGTTTTCTGTTTTTGGATACACTTTACATTACAGTAAAAGTACATGTATTTGTTTGATAGTAGATAGCTCAAACATGCAATACTTACCAGATATGTGATCGACAATTTTTTTTACCACATATGTTACCAACTGGCTCAGTCAATTTACATGCAATTTAACAGTATTATACATGTATATCTAGATAAAACAACTTATTATGGAGGAAAGGATATATTATTACCGGGAGGGGGAATTCTACATTATTTATTTATTATTTCTTCACCATTTTATCACTGAGGGGAATAACAGAATAAGTCAACAAGACAAATGTTTCGTTTTCAAACTTTCAATATCTTCTAATTTCATATATCCAAAAATTCTAAAATACGTCCAAAGTCATCAAAGCCAAACTAATTTCTATAATGTCCAAATATTCCAAAGGTCTAAATTCTTCAAAGCTAAAGTAATTTCTGTCCCTCTCATCCTAAAATCTTTCTCTCCAAATCTCATACTTCCCATGATCCTCATCCATCCTACATCCAATCAGAATCATTCTTACACTCACTCATCTTAATTTATTTGTTTCTCTGTCTCTCATTGGTCAATTGCTCACTCACTCATTTTCCCGCCTTTTCTTACAGTATCATTAACATCAAAGGAGTATAGCACCTACTTGAAATTTATTACCAACATAGATTACCAATAGGGGTCTAATACAATAGTTCCACTAGATTACTGCAATGACTTTCTGATAAGGTTCCAAATGCTACCAAATGTTGCATGTCCATATGTTCAAGATGAGACAAATAGCAAACCCTTCATATAGACAGGTTACTTAGTAAAACTTGAACACAGACAGATTATTAAAACTAATTTTTAACTATTAATTATTAATTAAATATTTTAACAAACAATAACTGCAATATGCCTTGGGTGACACATGCAACCGCCCCCAACAAGTTTGCTCCGCAAACTGGAATTAAACATTTTAAACAAGTAAACTGAAGTAAATTTTCCATAGACGGTAATAAAAATCATGCTCTCTCTTCCATGGACAGTGTCAATGTAAATACATTAAATAGTTACATATAGAATTTACAAAACATTCATTTTCTTTTCTTCTCCTTTGGTCACATGTTTTCTTTTGCTTCTTATTAATAGTTTTTCCATTTTTTTTTTTTTTTTCGTGTTAATTAATTGTCTATTTACAACTATGGATTGTACAATCACATTTTCTATGTTGTTACTTCATAAATGCCCTGTGCACACTACATACCTTTTTTTTTGTGCATTCACTTTGAACAGTGTAGGGTCGTTTGCAATGCCCATATTTCTAAACTTAATCTCCTATACAGAAATCTGACCTAAGTACCTATTCTCAGGGAGTGCAGATTAAGATCAGTATGTATGATAGTCAAACACTGGACTTACACATACTGCCTTAAATTAATTTTTATCTCGGACTCTTTACATATACATGTTACACTTATTCACTGTTTATCTCCATAGTCATTATCTCTCCCTGAAGAATCTTGATAGTAACATAGGTTATACAAAATACAATTTGTTCACCTTGCAAAGGTTGAAAATAACTAAGAAAGATTAAATTTTGGAAGTTTGAAATGTTTTGACCCAACCCCCAAAACATAGAAATGACTATACGTATATACGATTTAATTTTGAATTTTGTTACAAAACAAATTCAAAATTCCTGTCTAACCTTACTTGAGCCATTTAGCACCTTACTTGTGGATATTGTGTATTGATTTCTGTTTAATCTGCATTTTGTGTGCTTGGATGTGCATGTTATGCTGAGGGTTTGGGAGTGACCTTCTTGCGTCTCTTCCCAGAAAATGTGTACTTGATGTGGAAGTCTTTGCGTAGGTTTAGTGGTAATTCCTCAGCATATATCCATTCTGTCTTGCAGTTTTCTCCGTTCTTTTCTCTGAATTTTACTCTGTATACCATTCGTCCTTTATAATGTGAGGCCTTCAGGATTTTCTCAATATCCCAGTCTTTAGGGTCACTGTCAGGAGTTGTGGTACTTTGTGATTGTCTGTTCTCACTTTCCTCTTTCCTCTGATTCTCCTTGCTTGAGGTTTTCGATGAGTTACTCTGTTGATTTTCTCTGTTTATATGCTCATCTTCTTCCAGATCAATTGGCTCAGGCTGTTGCCATCTATATGCCTCTGGAATGTTGGTTGGTCTGAGAGCAGGATTGTGATATGGCTTTAACCTATCTGAATGGACAACACTCTTTAGTACTTTATGGGTTTTCTGGTCCCTCAGTCTGTAATTGGTAGGTCCTGTTTTCTCTGTGATGTAGTAAGGTCCATACCATTTCACTGTTAATTTAGGTGCTAATCCTGGTTGTGTTCTTGGGTTATACAGCCATACACTGTCTCTCACTTTGAAATCTGGTATGCCAGCTTTTCGGTCATAGTTTTTCTTGTATTTTTCTTGAGCAGTTTTGATGTTTTCTTTTACAAGTTCCCTGCACACAGTTTGGTGTTCTATTATCCTGCGCAAGTGTTCTTCCGCTGTAGTTCCTGCTGTTTCTGTTGGAATGAGCGCTGTATCAAGCGGAAGTCTGCATTCTTGGCCAAATAGAATGTAGTATGGTGAGTACTGGGTTGAGTCTATAGCTGGAGACATTCTATAGCTCATCATGATGCTGGGAAGTAGTTGCGGCCAGTCAGTCTGCTTTTTGTTGCAGTATATCCTGAGTTTCTGCAGAATGACACTGTTCATCTTTTCGGCTGCTGAGTTGGTAGCTGCATGGTATGAACTGGTGCTGATCTTGTTGATTCTGAATATACTGCAGAGTTCCTTCATAAGAGCTGACATGAAGTTACTTCCCCTGTCTGTCAATATGGAATTCATACAGCCATATCTACATATCCATTCATCATAGAGTTTCCAGGCTACTTCTTTTGCTTCCAAGGAATACAGTGGGTATGCCTCACACCATTTGGAAAAGGAGTCACACACAAGAAAAACATACTTGTATTTATGCTCACTAGTAGGTAGGGGTCCTAGTAAGTCCATATGTACTCGGGAGAAGACGTCACCTATGGGTAATGGCTGAAGCTGTGCTTTCTGTGGATGTATGTATCTTTTGGTACGTTGGCAAGGTTCGCAAGTCTGACAGTACAGTTTGATGTCCTTGTACATTGATGGCCAAAAATACTTCATCCTGATTGCTTCATATGTCCTCTCAATACCATAGTGACCTCCATACAGTGCATCATGGTAAGACTTCAGGACGGCATCTCTCAGTGTGTGTGGAACTGCTAGCTGTTTCTTCACATCTGTCCATTTATGTCCCTTTGTGCGAGGGTAATAAAGATGGTACAATACACCGGTATCTACTTCATAAAACTGGGATTCTGCAACCAGTCTGTGTGCTTGATCTCTCTGCTCTGGAACTTTATCCTCTTCTTTGTAGGCAAACATTGCCGTAAAATCGCTGTCTGCAATCTGGGCCTGCCTAAGTTTCTCTGGTGTCATGTTGCATATTTCTGACAGATGGTCGATAGGATCCATGGTGTTGTAGGTATCAGTGGCGTTTATCATTGTTGAAAGGGAATTAAGTTTTGGTTCAGTTGTTAGGGAATTAATTTTTGCTTTATCTGTTTCTGAAAAGTGTAAGGTGTATTCCATGTAGATTTTTGGTGAGGAAGTATTTACTGCACAAACTTGGGGATCAATTTGAGGGTCATCTGCATCTAAAGTTTGTTGATCTGGATCTTCCCTTGCATATTGTCTCCGGCTAAGAGCATCTGCGTTGCCATGGTGCTTTCCACTTTTGTAAACTACTTCATATTGGTAACCTTGAAGAAACACGGCCCATCTGCCTAATCGTCCTGTAGATCTGTTTTCCTTCAGAGTTTGCAAAGCAATATGGTCTGTGTAGACAGTGAAGGGTCTGTTGGCTAAATAGGTGTGAAAATACCTTATGCCTTCTACAAGAGCAAGTCCTTCTAGGTCACTGATACCCCAATTCTTTTCGGCTGGTCGGAGAGATCTACCTGCATAGCCTATAACTACTTCTCTTCCCTCTTTATCCTTCTGTCCAAGCACATAGCCAATGGATTGATTACTGGCATCTGTATACAAAAGGAACTTGGAATCTTTGGAAAAGTCTGGAAAGGCTAATATTGGTGGGGATGTTAGTTTCTCTTTAAGGTTATTGAAGCGGCATCACAGTCATCCGTCCAAATGAACTTTGAATCTTTCCTTAGTAGTTGGTTCAAGGGTCTAGCAATGGCAGCGTAACCTTTAACAAAACGACAGTAGTAGCCGGAAAGTCCAAGAAAAGCTCTAACTTCAGTTTGATTCTTTGGAGTGGGAAAACTGATGACGGCAGTTATCTTCTCCTGATCCACACCTATTCCCTCTTGAGTAAAGCGATGCCCAAGATACTTGACCTCCTTTGCTGCAAAGTGACATTTATTTGGTTTCAGCTTCAGATTTGCCTGTCTAAATCTATCAAAAACCTGGGATAGATGGGAAAGATGCTCATCAAAGTCCTGGCTGAAAATGAGACAATCATCTATATATGTGAGAGCAAATTTGTAGCTAAAACCTCGCAGTACTTCTGTCATTACCATGGAAAATGCCATTGGTGAATTCATGAGCCCAAATGGTAACCGATTAAATTCCCAGACGCCTTGGTGTGTCACAAATCCGGTCTTATGCTTCGTCTCTGGGTCTAATGGTATTTGAAAGAATCCTTGAGCCATGTCGAGAACAGAGTAAATGCTGGCTTTGGCTTGTCCTAAGGAGTCAACCACATCTTGGAAATGGGTAATAGGAAAGTTGATTGGATGGGTCACTTTATTTAGGCCTCGAAAGTCTACGGCAAAACGGTACTCTCCATTCTTTTTCTTCACAAGTAGAACAGGGGCTTGCCACAGAGTGTTGGACTTAGAAATTATCCCATGTTCCTCAAGATCTCTGGTCTGTTTCTCTATTTCTACCTTCTGTTCTGGGTTAGTTCTGTATTTGGGTCGTCTTACAGGGGGAACGTCTTGAGTTATAATTTTGTGGGGATATAAGTTTGTATAGCCTAACTCCGCTGTACATGTAGCAAAAACATCTCTATTTCTACCAATCAAAATCAAAAGTCTTCTTTTCTGCTCTTCGGTCAAAGTGGAATGTGAAAGGTCAACTCCCAGTGATCTGGCTATCTCTATGTACTGAGTGTCTGTTTGCAGGTTGTTAATGCAAGGAATGCTTGTTTCAGTGGTTGTTTTGGAATGGGACTGTGTATTGAATGCCTGTGTATTGCTGATAAGGTTGGATATATTTTTAGGGGAGCAATCATCAATTTCACACAAAATAGCACTTTTCTCTAATGAATCAATTCTTGCCACAGGTTCATTTGCTTTCAAATATAACCATTCATGTGTTGGATTCAAAATCTGAACACATGCTTGGTCATTTTGAACATTTGCAATAGATCGAGCCCCTATGACATTGTGTTTGGATGGTAAAGTTCTAAGTGGCTCAACTAAAGTCATACCTTTGACACTAGACTTTCTAACCTTGACATTTGCAACAGTCGCTGACCTTGGTGGAATGCTTATTTTATTAATCAGGCGTGCCAGACTAGACTTTTGAGGTGCTGAAAACATTTGAGCAATGACTAGTCCTCCTTGAATCTCCAGAATATCAAGGTCAAAATCTACATGTGCCTTTTGCTCTTTCAGAAAATCTCTTCCAAGGATCACAGATTGATTCAGTCTTTTGAAAATGTAGAAAGTCTGAGTCAAAGTTAGCCTACATATAGTCATAGGTATGGTAATTTTGCCCAAAATTTTCATGTGGCTACCATCTACAGTCTGGGCTGCATGTATATCCGATTCTTTGAGTGGAAATTCTTTGGCTAGCCCACTTCTCTTGTAAGTTTCTAGACTCAAACAAGAAATGGACGCACCAGAATCAAGCATGGCTGCCACTGAAAATTTGCCCAATCTGACATCTACCAAATTTTTCTCTTCCCCTAACTTGTATGCTTTTCCAATGCAGATGTCAGTACATGCCAAATTTCTCCTACTGTGCCCATCCCCAAAGGTTTTAGGGATAGGCGCGAGTCCCTATCTCCTGAAATAAGGGCTATGCATACGTGCAATATGGCCAGTTTCATGACATCGGTAACACACGGCATTTCTGAACTTACAAAAAGAAGAAATGTGACTGTACTCACCACAGTGTATGCAGGCTTCATTAAATCTCCTCCTTCTGTCACGCCGGTGATAATGTCTCTGAACTCTGCCATAATCCTGATGAACACTTTCATTTTTTTCACCACACTGGGTTTTGGGTTCCACACTTGACACTTCTTCCCTGGTAGTGGTAAGCGACTGTCCCATACGTGCATATTTGACGACGTCCTCCACTGTTCTGGCCTCCTTCAAAACGACAAAGTTACGTATCTCCCTATTGAGCCCATGTATTGCTTTGTCCAGAATTTCGCTGTCCGACTTGTTCAGTGTTCGGCCCCACTGCACAACACGTTCAAGATATTTGTCTACTGAACCAGTACCCTGCTGAAGATCCAGGAATTCAGCATAACTGGAAACTCTGTTTGTGGTGCTGTCGAAACGGTTCAGGAATTGAATAGTTAATGCCTCAAAATCACTTTTCACATCTTGAGTAAGTCCCTGGTACCACACTTCTGCATGTTTCCCCAGTGAAAAACAGAGATATGTGCACTTCTCCTCCTCATTCCACTTCTTCAGTACAGCAACTCTACCAAATTTTTCTAACCAAAACTTAGCATTGTCCCCTTCTTCAAAAGTTGGCACGGTCAGTCCATTGTATCGTATTTCACTAGATTTTGCCATTTTCACTTCTTAATTTGACTGACACAAAGTCCCACAGATTTTAGAATTATACCCGGATTCTCCACCATTATATTACCGGGAGGGGGAATTCTACATTATTTATTTATTATTTCTTCACCATTTTATCACTGAGGGGAATAACAGAAAAAGTCAACAAGACAAATGTTTCGTTTTCAAACTTTCAATATCTTCTAATTTCATATATCCAAAAATTCTAAAATACGTCCAAAGTCATCAAAGCCAAACTAATTTCTATAATGTCCAAATATTCCAAAGGTCTAAATTCTTCAAAGCTAAAGTAATTTCTGTCCCTCTCATCCTAAAATCTTTCTCTCCAAATCTCATACTTCCCATGATCCTCATCCATCCTACATCCAATCAGAATCATTCTTACACTCACTCATCTTAATTTATTTGTTTCTCTGTCTCTCATTGGTCAATTGCTCACTCACTCATTTTCCCGCCTTTTCTTACAGTATCATTAACATCAAAGGAGTATAGCACCTACTTGAAATTTATTACCAACATAGATTACCAATAGGGGTCTAATACAATAGTTCCACTAGATTACTGCAATGACTTTCTGATAAGGTTCCAAATGCTACCAAATGTTGCATGTCCATATGTTCAAGATGAGACAAATAGCAAACCCTTCATATAGACAGGTTACTTAGTAAAACTTGAACACAGACAGATTATTAGAACTAATTTTTAACTATTAATTATTAATTAAATATTTTAACAAACAATAACTGCAATATGCCTTGGGTGACAATATAAAAGTTGTCACAACAGGAACAAAGGTGCGGCACATCATGACTTTCTTCAACACAATTTAGAAAAATACTTTTTATTATAATGGATTTTTCAAGATGTCAGATGCAGTGATTTCATTGCTATCCTTGTATGACGGGTCAGTTCTGCATTGCCATTATCTAATTGTCCTAAATGGCACTGCAGTATCTCACCGTCTGGTCTGTGTATAGAATTTGCAACAGAAACATTGTATTACCAAACTGATTTTGGTATTAATAGGGTAACGCATCTAGTTTTCTCAAAATCTACATGTCCTTTTCAAACCCAAAATGTGCAAAACTGACAAGTTAGGAAGGGGACCTTGTTTATTTACATGTGAAGCTAATCCCATGTAAATGCTGATTCACCATAGTTCATTTTCCAGCATTTATGCCTTGAAAAGTTTCCCTAAATGCGTAGAATCAATGTTTGACTGAGAGAGTCAATTTTGTTTGTCCCTGTACCAAACAATACGTGGTTTTTACGAACCTAAGATAGAAAACTTTTGAAAACATCATAGGAAAATGAGACAATGCTGGTTACCAGCATTTTCTCCTTTTTATACGCCCGTCGAAGACGGGACGTATTATGGGATCACCCGTGGTGGGCGGGTGGACGGGCAGCGTCCAGTTCATTGTCCGGAGCATATCTCCAAAACTATTCTACCTAGGGTTATGAAATTTCATGGGTGGATACATCTCATCAAGGGGGAGTGCAGTGCGCAGAAATCATAACTCTTGCTTGCTTAATTTTTGAGTTATTGCCCTTTGTTGTTTGTCATACTTGGATTTTGTCCGGAGCATATCTCCAAAACTATACTAGCTAGGGTTATGAAATTTTATGGGTGTATAGATCTCATTGAGGGGGGGTGCAGTGCGCAGGAATCATAACTCTAGCTTGCTTAATTTTTTAGTTATTGCCCTTTGTTGTTTTTCATACTTGGATTTTGTCCGGAGCATATCTCCAACACTATACTAGCTAGGGTTATGAAATTTCATGGGTGGATAGATCTTATCGAGGGGAAGTGCAGTGCACAAGAATCACAACTCTAGCTTGCTTAATTTTTGAGTTATTGCCCTTTGTTGTTTTTCATACTTGGATTTTGTCCAGAGCATATCTCCAAAACCATACTAGCTAGGGTTATGAAATTTCATGGGTGGATAGATAATCGAGGGGGAGTGCAGTGTACAGAAATCATAACTCTTGCTTGCTTAATTTTTGAGTTATTGCCCTTTGTTGTTTTTCATACTTGAATTTTGTCTGGAGCATATCTCCAAAATTATCTAGCTAGGGTTATGAAATTTCATGGGTGGATAGATCTTATCAAGGGGGAGTGCAGTGCACAGGAATCATAACTATAGCATGCTTAATTTTTGAGTTATTGCCCTTTGTTGTTTTTCATACTTGAATTTTGTCCGGAGCATATCTCCAAAACTATACTAGCTAGGGTTATGAAATTTCATGGGTGGATAGATCTCACTGAGGGGGAGTGCAGTGCATAGTAATCATAACTCTTGCTTGCTTAATTGTTCAGTTATTGCCCTTTGTCATTTTTCATACTTGAATTTTGTCCGGAGCATATCTCCAAAACTATACTAGCTAGGATTATGAAATTTCATGGGTGGACAGATCCCATCAAGGGGGAGTGCAGTGCACAGGAATCATAACTTTTGCTTGCTTTATTTTTGAGTTATTGCCCTTTGTTGTTTGTCATACTTGGATTTTGTCCGGATCATATCTCCAAAACTATACTAGCTAGGGTTATGAAATTTTATGGGTGTATAGATCTCATCGAGGGGGAGTGCAGTGTACAGGAATCATAGCTCTTGCTCGCTTTATTTTTCAGTTATTGCCCTTTGTCGTTTTTCATACTTGAATTTTGTCCGGAGCATATCTCCAAAACTATACTAGTTGGGGGTTATGAAATTTCATTGGTGGATAGATCTCATCAAGGGGGAGTGCAGTGCACAGGAATCATAACTTTTGATTGCTTTATTTTTGAGTTATTGCCCTTTGTTGTTTTTCATACTTGAATTTTGTCTGGTGCATGCTCCAGTTTTACAACTTGGGGTAAGACGGGCGTATCTTGCGACAATTTGCCGCTCTTGTTCCACAATGTTTTCTACCCTGCTGGAAACGAATTTCAATTTTTGAGTTAATGTTTAATTTGTCATCTGCAAGAGCTTTCAATTTGAACCAGTGTAAAGTTATGTCATTTGATAAAGAGTTAAATATCACTACAAATGTTAAATATCACTACAAATGTAAATTTTGTAAGCTGTCTGTATATATTTGTTATACAACTGCTTGACAATTGAATCATTTATGGACATAACTTTTCAGATGTCACCAGAACGGAAATCCTCTCTCCAGTCATTGGGGAGCGAAAAGTCAGATAGACAAGAGGTTATTTAGATATTATGATATGTAAAATGTAGTCTATACATATTTTTGTTTTAACCCTTATTCTGCTAAGAGAATTTGACTGAGTGACCTTTAGGGGACATGCAGTGTAATTCTGAATCTACGCTGTCAGGTGAGGAGCTTTTTTTTCCTCCCAAAAATTCTGTTGTAATGACAGAACTTGGCATTTTCCTATCAACTCAAAAGTTTCATTTCACCTATCAAGCCATCTTCTCAAGCCAGGGGTGACGATCCACTATGCTACTCTACCTTTGGCAGATTGAGCTTGATACAACATTCCTGTGATACTCATTTTCATTGGCTGCAGCTAGCTCTAACTGCACATAATCAAATCGCTCGTAGCATTTCATCTTTGATGGAAATAGAACAAGGTTGCAACCTTTAGAAAAGAATAGAAGGTAAACATGTGGATACCTCAGTTGATGTGTGCAGGATCTGTAATGATTTAATACTGAAAAAACAAAGACGAACACTATTTACAGAAAGTTTCAGTGTAATCGATCAATTATTGGAGGTTTTAGGCTATATTCCAGCACCTGATGATGGCATGTTGAATTATTGTATTCGAAAGCAGTTTGTAAAACAATATTTCATTGGCTATCAGAAATATAATGTACAGGGGGATAATAACTAGCATCTAATAGCGAAAGGGGGGGGTGTGTATCGCGGGAATCGGCCTTGATCTGCCAAGGTAAGATCCATGTAGTTATTGTAACCTCGGCTCTGGAAGATGCTATATAGCAAGTTTAAGGGTTAACACCTCATGATTATTTCCATGCACAACCCTGCACACTGAAATTTAAAAGGTAGCAGTGAGTATTTTGTGGTTCATGTTTAACTGTATCTTGCATCTTGAACCTAGCAGTTTGATCCATTCCAGTGTTTCTTTTTCTTTTTACTGGCAGTGCACACCAAGATCAAACTGCATGGAAGTTTCAGCCAGATCTTAATCTGCATTGTCAGTTTTATTCATTGTTTTCATAAAGACTTGTCCACAGTGAAAGCATATTCTCCTTTTCCTACAATGTTTTCAAAGGCCTTAAGATCTCAGGATTGTGGAAAATTGTGATTGCTTGGTAAAGTGTTAAAAGCTTAGCAGTGAAGATGCTTACTATGTGAAATCAATATTTCAGGCTTCAAAAAGTATTACAATGTAAGGTGTTTGAATCTGCATATCTATAGGAAAGCACCAACAGGTTAGATCCTGGATCAGATTGAAGAGAACATGTAGAAGGATCTTGGTATAAACTATCTCCAAATAGTTTAATTCTTTACCAAACAATAAAATGTTAGACTGATCCAAATTGAAAGCAGTTGCAGACGACAATTTTAATGTGGCTTAAATGGAGAAATTTGTCTTAGAAAGAGTAGAAAACATTGTGTGAAAAGGAGAAAATGTTGGTTACCAGCATTTTCTCCTTTTTCCAAATTGTTGTCTGATGGCTTTCTTCTTCAGGGTCATCAAAACTTGGGACTGTGTGATAAAGAGTTAAGATATATTTAGAGGTCAAATAAAAGAAAATCCATGACTATTGTTGTATTATGTTTCATTCAAGGACTTGTCAAATTTTCTTCTTAATAAAATACAATATTTGTGGTATACTACTTTTGCACACAGGATATATTATGTAATGCTTTGAACATTTCAGTAATTTCAGTACTTTGATTTTAAATTATTTAATACACTTTGATATTTAGCCCTGTCAGCACCTTGATTCAAAATCATAGGACTGAAATCACTGGATTCTTAATCCCACTCTACACATAATAACTTTGTTACATATTTATTGTTCATATTGTATAGATTTTACTCATTTTTGCACTGTTGGGTATTGTTGTTTTGTTTATAAATACTTGTATATTTGCACAGATTTAAGGCTTTAATTATGTAGTTTTAACATTTTGACAGCAATTTTTCAGAGAACCGTGTATTTCTCAGCGTATACGTCTTGCTCTATTCTAAGAATTTAAATGATAATTTCACAATGACAGTTTATTACATCCTTCTGTTTGTCACTTCCTAAAGACACTGTGTAAAAGAAGCAATTGCTTGAGAAAAGGAGTTACTCCTATTCCTACAGATTATACATACTATTGAAAAATAATTTCCACCCTGTTAGAAACTTCTGCTTTTTGTCCTGCATGACAGTGTTTAATGTGTCTGAAAATAGTCTATTAACTCATTACCACACAACAATATATAAGGCTTATCTAAATCAAAAGCAATTTTGCAGACGACTAAATAAAAGTGACTGAAAATCTTAAATTTGTTTTGTGAAGGGTAGAAAACATTGTTGGAAAAGGAGAAAATGCTTGTTACCAGCATTTTCTCCTTTTCCTAAAATGTTTTCTAAAGGCTTCTTTCTCAGGGTCGTGAAAAGTCGGAATTGTGTGGTAATGGGTTAAAGTAACGGGATGTTATGTAAATGAGCAACAATCTGACAAAAGGGGGCTAAATGCATCTCTGAGATGTTTTATAACAAGAAAGTCATCAAATATTGTGTACCAATGGATCCATAAAAACTGGTTTTGATTAACTCTTTCCCAAACTACAAATTTTAGACTCTTCCAAACTGAAAGAGATTGCAGACGACAATTTTAAACTTGATGAAAATGACTGAAAGTTCTTCAAAAGGGTAGAAAACACTGTGGGAAAAGGAGAAACTGCTCATTACTAGCAATTTCTCCTTTTCCCAAAGTGTTTTCAAATGACCAATATTGCAGACACGTAAAAACCAGGGCTTGTTTGGGAAAGGGTTAATGATCAACTTGCCTTACACCCCGGTTACACAGAGCTATCGCTGATAAATCGGTAGTCTTTTTAACCGAAGTAGGGAGGGAAACCCATTTACCTCCGATGTCACATATTGGTCACCTATTCTCAACCTATCAAAAGCTATGGGGAAAAGATGAATTTCATCGATGAAAAGTTACCGATTGAGATTTTTAAACATGCTTAAAATTCTCCATCCGTGAAAATATTACAAAATAACCGATTAACCACTTATCTACCACCGATATCACCTACAGGCCATCGACAAGCCACCGATGAACTGATACTAATCACCGATGTAAAAAGCTGAGAATCAAAATATGGAATCAATGAGACACACTGTTACGTACGCGACAGGTATTTTAATCCGGTTTCCACAGTAATTGACCAGTGCCATATATGATTGATTCTGTAACAATTCTGTGACAAGTTTCGGATTGTCTTAGTATGTTGGTCAAAGGGAACTCCCAGAAATCCCTCGGCAAAGGCATAACCCTCATGTTTGTCTCTAACAAAGTCTTGGAGCTCCAAGAAGACTCCATTGTGAAGGAAAGAGGTTATGGCCGTGGAAGCAGGGGTGCAGGCGGTAGACCACCTTTGTCTCCTAAGACGGCGCCTATGGTCTCCTCTGGGCTCATGGACTAGCTGAATAGCCTGTCGAACATTGAGAAGGGCTTGCTGCTGCAGCAGAAGGCCAAACTGCTGGATTGCTGTTCCATCTTCCATGACGTCAGCCAGTGAACTGCATTAAATTAATCGGTTCTCATCACTTGTACAAATTTTTTGTTGAAAGAACCGACAACAACTTGTGATAAGAGATATGCAAGCTCTTTAACACCGATACCACCGATCTGCGACGGATTACCACATAATATTATGTACCACCGACCATATACGACAGAAAATGTTTGACCACTGATCAAACACCGATCGATCACCGACATGCCCGACTGAACACCGTTTTACAAGCTGTGAGATCCGACAGCATTTTAGCATTTCAATCGATGAAAATATCTTTAATCCCGATCGGGCCTCTACCAGCGCAAGATGGAACATTTTTAAGACCGATTGAACACCTGTTTATAGCGGATATCCGTTTACACAAACAGCTTGAAATAAAGCCACCTATGACAACCAATCAAAAGCGACAGAAAATTGAAATAATTAGACCGATTTGAAATCAGTGTAAGCCCGACAGTCTGTGTAACCAGGGTGTTAGAGATAGAAGTGTCCCTTGATATTTGAAAAATCTATAAATCCCAAAAAAGTTTTAACCAAATTCAACCTGTGCAGACATGGGTTGATACTTCTTGCTTAAGCCCCCTTCAGCAGAGAATGACTCAATTGTCTAACTTACATTCATTTCTTATCTACATGTATTTCCTGAATAACTAACTGACTTTGTTGCTAAAGTTGAATTTTGAACAAATTATTTCCTGTGTTAAACATTCACATACCCTGTAATACTTTATATATAAGTTATTTTCTTGACTGGATTGTCAACAGATTTCACAGTGTATTTAATTCTCTATGGTATGACAAAATTTTAGACTTGTCAAATTGAAAGCATTTGCAGACAACAAAAGTAATTAGACAACAAATAATCATAATGAGATTCAAATATTCAAATGTGTTTTGTGAAGGGTAGAAAAGATTGTGGAAAGAGAAGAAAATGCTAGTTACCAGCATTTTCTCCTTTTTTATCACAATGCTTTTAAAAGGCTTCTTCTTCAGGGTCATGAAAACCAGTGATTGTTTGGTAAAGAGTTAATTAAATGATTGTACATGTTAATCACTAAGACTTTTCTATATGTATAATTCTAGGCTGGACTTCCAATTGCTGATGATGGGAGCCTGGTTGGAGACCCAGATGGTCAAAGTTTTGGGGTTGGAGTTGCTCCGAGATCTGCTAAAGCAGACCCTTCATCTGTTGTTCAGCTTCGAAAGAAGGAAGACGAACGAAAGCGATCAAAGGGCGGTAAAGGAACAAGAAGGTAAAAACAGCATTAGTTCTGCTATGATTTATATAGAGGATATTTGTTTTTTGCTGAGAAAGATCAAAATTTATTTTCACAAGGGAATACCATCAGTGATATTTCCACATATGGTGCAGCCACAGTATTTGTGCCATACTTTTAACCCTTTTTGGGGCAACTTACATCAAAATCCAGTGCAGCTCTTTTTCATTATTCTTTGTGGTGTACCCCTGCCACATAGCAATATTATGTCAAGTGCAAGAAATGTTGGGTAAAATATGCCAAGGTCATTGCCATTTCTGGTGTTGCTGCCATTGACCTCATGTGATGTTTTTGTCATCAACCTATAACAATAAACAACATGTCCCTTGATAAAGGTTTGAAATAACCAAAACTAGTCAAGATTGAAATATCTTTTCAAAATGATATCTGGAGTTTGATCTCTTTTTATTCATTTATGGGTAAAATATATCATACTTCCATCTAGTTAAGAGGAACATGCATTTTAGTTTGATAACTAGTGAGCAGGAACAACCTTATTTTTATTTTCACAATAGTTACAGCATAAAAACAGTCTTTTCCTTTGGTTGCAACCATGAAATATCAAAATATATTTCATTGCTATTTCTTTATAACCAGCCAGAAAGCATGAAATAAAATGTTTCATTGTATTTTCCAATCTTTAAATAATTTTATCAGATTTCAATGAAACTTTGAGAAAAAACTAACAGATTTTTATCCCAATAATTAGCTCTTGGGAAGCATTTTTTACATAGATTATTTCTTTGTAAAAGCTCAGTTAACCCATTTCCAGACAATCCAGACTTTTGACAACCCTGAGAGAGAAGCCTTTGGATATTCATTGTGGGAAAAGCAGAAAATGCTGGTAACAAGCATTTTCTCCTTTTTCGACAATGTTTTCTATCCTTCCCAAACCAAATTCAATTTTTTTGTTACATTTGTTTTGTCATCTGCACCTGCTTTTGATCAGTACCGGTCCAAAATTTTCTCATGTGGTAATGAGTTAAGGGAGAAATAAATACCAAAAAATCTCTCTTTTCCAGTGTAAAGCATGCACCTCAAAGGAATATTGTATATTTTTATGTAGTATCTATATAGAGTTCATTTCATCAGCTTGTTGTTAATATGGGGAAACATTTGCCGAAAAAGGGAAAGGTGTGCAAAAATAACAAGTTCCGTAAGGCACAAGTTATTTTCGCAGACCTTTCCCTTTTGAGGGAAATAAATTATATATTATATTTCCTTTGATTATTTTGTCAACAATTTCCACTTTTAAGCTAGTGATCTCAAGTCAATTAACCGGATAACCAATATTTAAAAAAAAAAAGTGTCCCATATTTTCAGCAGGAGCAAAAAATCACTGTGATGGGGAAATAATTTCCCACAGCTTAAATTACGACATTTCTTTACCCACAACATTTCCAAATTGAAAGTATTTGCAAACGACAGAATATAAGTGACTAAAGATCTGAAATTTGTATTGGGGAGGGTAGAAAACATTACCAGCATTTTCTCCTTTTCTCACAATGTTTTTAAAAGGCTTCTTTAACAGAGTCTTTAAAAATCGGGATTGTGTGGTAATGGGTGAAACAAATTCAATGAACTTCATTGTTTATTTACTGAACACCAACATCTGTTGTTGGTTTTTTCAACATGAAAAGCTAGTATATTTTGATGCATTGATAACAAAGATTGAATTTTTAAAACAATGAACTTCATGTGACCAAAATCTCTTTGCACAACAGACGTTAATTTTATTATCCCCCGCCGTAGGCGGAGGGATATAGTTTTAGCGTTGTCCGTCCTTCCGTCCGTCCGTCTGTGTGTCCGTCCCGGCAAATATCTCCAATACCATTGGACGGAATTTCGTGAAACTTTATACACGTGTACAATGACCCATTCTCCCGAGACAGTTTTTTTGTTTTTTTGATTCGATGCAAAATGGCCGACTGAGAGCGATTTTAAGTTTCACTTAAGTAACACTTAAGTACACTTTTGATGTTTGGAGTCTTCTCTTCAAAACTATACAAAGTTTTTACATGGAACTTGTCACATCTGTCAACCTCCATTAGGAAATGCAGGAAAAAAATTTTCACCTACGTTGACCTTGCAATACCACAGTTATTTGCCCTTGTTTTTGTAATAAGGTGTCATGGAAAAAGGGGGTTTCACGTTATATTTCATTCCATTTCTTGTGAAGGCAACTCCTTCCACATTTCTTGAAGGAATTGAATGGAATTTTGACAGAATATGTTTTGTCATGTGACCTATTGCATATTGTCAACATTTTGCGATTTGTAGCTGCGTCATGAAAAAAGGGGGCTTCATGTTTTATTTCATTTTATTTCTTGTAAATGCAACTCGTCCCATATTTCTTGACAGAATTGAAATGAATTTTCACAGATTGTTTCTCATCATTTGACCTATTGCATATTCGCAAGGTTTTACTATTTGTAGCTGCGTCATGAAAAAAGGGGGCTTCATGTTTTATTTCATTTTATATCTTGTGAATGCAACTCGTCCTATATTTCTTGACAGAAATGAATAGAATTTTCACAGAATGTTTCTTATCATCTGACCTATCACATATTCTCAACGTTTTGCAGTTTGTGGCTGCATCATGAAAAAAGGGGGCTTCATGTTTTATTTCATTCTATTTCTTGTGAAGGCAACTCCTCCCACATTTGGCAGATTTGAATGGATTTTTTACATTATCATGTGACCTAACACAATGCCTCCCACATTTCTTGGCAGATTTGGATGGAATTTTCACATGATCATGTGACCTACGGCATATTGTCAAGGTTTTGGGATTTGTAGCAGCATCATGGAATAAGGGGGCTTCATGTTATAATTTAATTTTTCACCTGTATCTCTTTAATTACTGGACATATCTCAACAGATTTGGACGAGATTTTCACAGATCATGCGACCTAGCACATGTTGTCAGGGTTTTGCAATCTATCACTGTATCATGGAAAAAGGGGACTTCATGTCAAATTTAATTTTTTATCAGTGAATCTCCAACTTTTGCACATTATTTTCATAGAACTTCATATTTTTATTGGTTGATCAAAGCCAGTGACCAATGAGTCAATTGTGCATTCGTCTCTCCATGCATCTGTCTGTTCGTAAACCTTTTAGATCACAAGTAATACCATATATCCATTCAGCTACCCAGGCAGGTGCTACAAATTTCAACACTTTAGTCTCTAGCTACCTGCTTGAAATGGCAGCAGTGTGGCGGCTTATATTGTGAGAGGGATATCTTCTAAAGTCCTTGACAAAAATTGATGAAACTTCATGCATGTTTTCTTTTCCATTACATAGTCTGTTGATACATTTTTTTTCCACCACATATATGAAATCCTGAAATGAAAACAAATAAAGGAAATATACATAAAACCCCCTCTTTCCATGACATGTAATTATATATGACATGTCATGGAAAAGGGGTTTTTATGTATATTTCCTTTGTTTGTTTTCATTTTATGAAACGCCAAGTTCTGCAAAAAGGGTACTTAATGTATAATCCTGTAATGGACCTCTTTTATATTTTTTTTTTTTTATGTAATGAAATCCTGTGCCATGGAACAAGGGAGCTTAACCCATTACCACACAATCCCTACTTTTGACGCCCCTGAGAAAGAATCCTTTAGAAAACACTATGGGAAAAGGAGAAAATGCTGGTAACCAGCATTTTCTCCTTTTCCCATGGTGTTTTCTACCTTTCCCAGAACAAATTTCTATTTCTTAGTCACCTTTATTCTGTCGTCTGCAAATGCTTTCATTTTAGACCAGTCTAAAATTTTCCCGTGTGGTAAAGAGTTAATGTATAATTTCATCATGGACCAATAACAAAAAGGCCACATGTACATGCAAAACACAATACCTCTTATATGTTTGTATCAAAAAAGGTCTTTTTCGGCGGGGGATGTCATTTCAACGAAATTGCTTGTTATTCTTGTTTTCATATAGCCCAGTTCAAGGGCGAGCTAGCCCCGCCCAAAGTGGTGGAAAGGGAGAAAGGGATATCAGATCGCCCCACACCCCACAGGACAGAGATAGGAGAGAAGAGGAGGACAGAACCACTCCCACAAGCTCTGCTGGACAAACAGACAGACAAATCCGACCAAGGTAGTCTACACTTTTAACTTGTTGTCACAACATATTTTTATCTATCAGTTTTGGATATACAGGTGTTATATATTGCCAGACAAAAAAAAAAGTCCGCTTGTTCAGGTCGCAAATGTTGTGAAAATTATGAAATTTGTTATTGGCAAGGTAGAGAAAATTATAGAGAAAGGAGAAAATACCAGTTACCAGCATCTCCTCTTTTTGCTTCAATGTTTTCAAAAAGCGTTTTTCCTTGAGGTTGTTGAAAGGTTTGATTTTAGGGTAATGGAATAACTAAATGTAACAGTGTCACAGCATGTTTTTAACTTTCATTTTTGGTTACAATTACCATTTGTACATTATTAATTGTTAAGATGAAGCAAAATAGATTTTGCAGTTAGTTTTTAATGCCAGATATACGTCACCAGACGACAAAATTGTAGACTGGTCTAAATTGAAAGCATTTGTAGATGACAAAATAAACATTAAAAAATTGAAATTTGTAGGAAGGGAAGAAAACATTGTGGGAAAAGGAGAAAATGCTGTTTTCAAAAGGCTTCTTTCACAGGGATGAAAAAGATGCAAATCAAAGATCATTATATCCCTGCAAAGTGAACGTTTTCAGGGGTACACTGGAGTACACTTCGGGGGTACACTGGAACCAGCCTGTTTGTCGGTGTGTCCATTGGTGTGGCCGTGTGTCCGTTTGTCTATGTGTCTGTCTGTGTGTCTGTCTGTTTATGTGTCTGTCTGTGTGTCTGTCTGTGTATAAAATATTAGTAATTTTGGGTAGTGAACTCCTCCTATAGTTTTTCTTCAACTGTATTGAAACTTTGCTTATATACTGATCATATATTGAAGATTTGCAAGATGCAATTTTCAAGTGTCAACTCTTCGTGGTTGAGGAATAATCTCCCCTTGAACTTGACACTTTTTTCTGTCAAAGTGCTGGCGGGGGTATTAAGTCACATTCAGTGACAGCTTTAGTTTATTTTTATACCATAGTACTCCTCCAGAGAGAGCCAAGGCATTTGAAGAGTTTAAACAGGAGAGAGGCAGTGAAATCAATAGGATTTTAGTGGAAAATAAAGGTAGGTTTTTATACTTTTTAAAAATTTTCTGTAAGTGTTAAAACACTTGATGCATGACATGTCTCATAAAGAAAAAATATAGGAGCCACATTCTGGAAAAAGGCAGTTTAACCCTTTCCCAAATGACAAATTTTAGACTGTCCCAAACTCAAAGTGTTTGCATATGACAATTTTGAATTTGATGAGAATTTAAATTTGATGAGAATGTCAGAAAGTTTTCTGATAGGCTAGCAAACACCGTGGGAAAAGGAGAAATTCTTTCCCATGATAGTTTTCCTACTTAGGAAAGACACTCTATTCCTTCCCTTATAATCCATTATTGAAAGGCAAAATTGAAGTTCATGAAAGAAAACATTTGCCAGTGACTTATCACTATAGTATAAATTATCGCATTTCACTTTGATAGGCTAGAAAACATCATCGGAAAAGGTGAAACTGCTGTTTCCCAGTATGGTATTATGACATGTCTCTTCCAATGGACAGACTTTTTTTAAACTTTGCCCATACAAAGCTCATCATGTCTCTTGTAGATTTCAATGAAAAAAAGGGGGTCCCCATGCTGGTTTCTGAGAAATTTTCACTTTTGAAAAAGGTATATACAGTTCCAAAATTCAGCATATGCTGGATTTAACACACTTTCCTTTAATCCATTACCACACAATCCCTACTTTTGATGCCCCTGAGAAAGAAGTCTTTTGAAAACACTGTGGGAAAAGGAGAAAATGCTGGTAACTAGCATTTTCTCCATTTCCCACAGTGTTTTCTACCCTTCCCGGTACAAATTTCAATTTTTCAGTCACCTTTATTTCGTCGTCTGCAAATGCTTTCAATTTGGACAAGTCTAAAATTTTCTTGTGTGGTAATGGGTTTATAGTCAATTAAACAGGAAAATTGCCAGAAGAATATACAAATATACATCACTTTATAGAAAAATAATTCAGTTTTTCACAAAAAACATATAAAAGCCTGGTTCTGAGCATGGTAAATGTACCAATATGCATTTAATATATAGACCATTGAGCTGAAAAGGGAGATAATTTGACCAGGTTAAGGGTTAATCTTCAATAAAAACATACTTTCTAACGGACAGTTTTTTTTTAATTTCCACAATCATAGTACTTATAAATCATGACAATAAGGGAAAATAAAAATAGCACCTATCCGTGCTTCTTTCCCCAGGAAACAGGGATGAAGGTCACGTTGGAACTTAATTTTTTCCAAGGAAAACTATATAAAAGAAGCTCAGCAGACATAGTGGGAAAGAAGAAATTGCTCATGCTTATTAAATGCGATTTCTCCTTTTCCCACGTTAATTTTGGATCCTATACTCCTTCAAAAAATGAACCTAGCCTGTATAGCTCAAATTCATATCAAACCCTTCATTATCTTCATGTAGTTCTTTTTCTATAAATTATGGCCATATGGCTCATAGAAATACAAAAAAAAATCTATGTCTATGGAAAAAATGGGATAAAAGCTGGGCAGACATGATGGAAAAAGGAAAAATCATTCAGTAGAAGAAATTTCTCCTTTTCCCACAGTATTTTTCAAAGCAGAAATAGCTATAGTTCAAGAAATAGGTATACTTCTACAGCTTCAATTTTCTTACTGTTTCATTGTTTGCTGTGTAACTGGACTTTTTTTCCATCTAGTTTTTTACCAGTCATATCATCCTTACACTGGCATGATAGTTTTGATGCTATAACCTCATTCCTGAAAGGATAGCATGACAACTGGCCTGCCTTTGTCTGGAAAACATCAGAAGCTGTATCATTTTCCCTGTTAGATGGCTGACATTGCATAAAAATTTCCTTTTTCCACGACAAATAAGCCTTCGTTATGCAAATTTCCCCATTTTATTTCGACCACAGAATACCATTTCTGGTGCAACCCTACTAGTACCATCCGTAGAATGTTCTACTTGTAAAAGGGCACTGTCGGTCCACTGTTACTATTGCCATTTGTGTGAAAGATACACAATAGCGTGGATAGTTTTACTATCTGTGAGAAATACACATGCACAGTATGGATGCGCCTGAACATTTATACCAAACATCGTTAAAGCCTTTTTAGCTCACCTTAGCACAAAGTGCTAAAGGTAAGCTATTGTGATTGCCCTATGTCCGGCGTCCGTCAACAATTTCTTTAAACATCTTCTTCTCCTAAATCACTAGGCCAATCTTGATGAAACTTGGCAGGGATGTTCCTTCAGTGAACCTCTACCAAAATTGAATTCCACCCATAACTCTTGTTGCCATGGCAACAAAAAGAAAAAAAAATAAAATCTTTGAAAATCTTCTCTGAAACTAGAAGGCGTTAAGCTTTGATATTTGCTATGTGGCATCTCCTAGTAGACCTCTACCAAGTTTGTTCAAATCATGCCCCTGGGGTCAAAACTTGCCCCATCATGGGGAGCACAAGTTTGAGCATAGGAACAAAGAAGGAAAACTTTGAATATCTTCTCCTCTGAAATTTGAAGGCATAGAGCTTTGATTTTTGTATGTAGCATGTCCTAGTGGACCTCTACCTAGTTTATTCACATGATGCCCCTGGGGTCAGAACTGGCCCCTCCCCAGGGTTACAAGTTCGAACTTGGAAACAAAGAATGAAAACTCTAATATTCTTCTTCTCAAAAACTAAAAGGCATAGAGCTTTGATATTTGGTATGTAGTATCTCCTAGTGGACCTCTACCAAGTTTGTGCATATGATGCCCTTGGGGTCAAAACTGGCCCAGCCCCGGGTGTCACAAGTGGGAACACAGGAACAAAGAAGGAAAACTTTAAAAAAAAAAAAAAAATCTCTGAAACTTGATTGTGTAGAGCTTTGATATTTGGAATGTAGCAATTCTTAGTGGACCTCTACCAAGATTGATCATATGATGCCCCTGAGGTCAGAACTGGCCCTGCCCCGGGGATCACAAGTTTGAAAATAGGAACAAAGAAAGAAAATTTTAAAATTCTTCTTCTCTATAACTAGAAGGCATAGAGCTTTGATATTAAATTTGTTCATATTATGCCCTTGGGGTCAAAACTAGCCCTGCCTCGGGGGTGGGGGGGGGGGGGGGCCACAGGCTCGAACATCACAACAAAGAAGGAAATCTTTAAAAATCTCCTTCTCTGAAACTTGAAGGAACTGAGCTTTGATATTTGGTATGCAGAATCTTCTTGTGGACCTCTATCAAGTTTGGTCATATGATGTGCCTGGCATCAAAACTGGCCCTGCCCCGGGTGTCACAGTTTTGAACGTAGGAACAAAGAAGGAAAACTTTAAATTTCTTTTTCTCCAACAATGAATGATAGGGATTACTTGAGAACTATTCAAAAGAGCTCATTCCTCACTTGAATAAAAAAAAGCAGCTTAGTTATACCCCCCAAAACTCTGTTTGGGGGGTATATAGGAGTCAGCTTGTCGGTTGGTCCGTTTGTCCGTCAGTCCCTCCGTCGGTCTGTAGCTTTTTGTCCGCTCTATTTCTCATAAACTACTGGATGAATTTTATTCAAACTTCACAGGTAAACTCAGTATCAAGCAGAGATGTGCATATGAAATGTTGGTAATGGTTCATTGATTTCTCATTGAGTTATGGCCCTTTCATGAAATTTCTTGTACGCTCTTTTTGTCATCAACTATTGGACAGATTTGGTTCAAATTACACAAATAGACTCAGTATAAAGCAGAGATTTGCATATCCTACTTTGGTTATGGTTTATTTAGGTTTCATGGAGTTATGGCCCTTTGATGATTCTGGACAAATTTCTTTTTCATACTTGAATTTTGCCCGGAGCATATCTCCAAAACTATACTAGCTAGGGTTATGAAATTTCATGGGTGGATAGATCTCATCAAGGGGGAGTGCAGTGCACAGGAATCATAACTCTTGCTAGCTTAATTTTTGAGTTATTGCCCTTTGTTGTTTTTTTTTTTTATACTTGAATTTTGTCCGGAGCGTATCTCCAAAATTATACTAGCTAGGGTTATGAAATTTGATGGGTGGATAGATCTCACCAAGGGGGAGTGCAGTGCACAGAAATTATAACTCTTGCTTGCTTAATTTTTGAGTTATTGCCCTTTGTCATTTTTAATACTTGAATTTGGTCTGGAGCGTATCTCCAAAAGTATACTAGCTAGGGTTATGAAATTTCATGGGTGGATAGATCTCACCAAGGGGGAGTGCAGTGCACAGGAATCATAACTTCTGCTCACTTAATTTTTGAGTTATTGCCCTTTGTCATTTTTCATACTTGAATTTGGTCCGGTGAATATCTCCAAAAGTATACTAGCTAGGGTTATGAAATTTCATGGGTGGATAGATCTCATCAAGGGGGAGTGCAGTGCATAGAAATCATAACTCCTGCTCCTTTAATTTTTGAGTTATTGCCCTTTTTCGTTTTTCATACTTGAATTTGGTCCAGAGCATATCTCCAAAACTATACTAGCTAGGGTTATGAAATTTCATGGATGGATAGATCTCATCAAGGGGGACTGCAGTGCACAGGAATCATAACTCTTGCTTGCTTAATTTTTTGAGTTATTGCCCTTTGTCATTTTTTATACTTGAATTTGGTCCAGTGCATGCCCCAGCTTAACAACTTGGGATAAGATGGGTGTATCTTGCGACAATTTGCCGCTCATGTTCAACTTTTACTTTTGTACTCAACCATTCTGCATTCTATGACAAAGACCTGTTTGGTGGCAAGGAGCTGGTGGGGGGTATGATCACGTTGAGTGATAGCTCTAGTTATACTTGGAGACTTCAACATTGATATATCATTGATACAAACTTTAAGCAACAAATTTGGCTGTAAGTTGCTTTTGGATGAACCAACAACTGACAACCAACCAGCTTTAGATCTTGTTTTTGCTAATACCCAAGGCTAAACAGGTACCATAGAAACATACTGGTCAGATCATAAAATTGTTTACATCCATATATAAATATTGAACAAAGCAGACCATCATAGAAATGTACCATATTAGTCAAAACTTTACACTTTTTCATTATTTCCCTAATAAAAAAATCTCCCTATTCTAATATTGTATTCTGTTATATTTTCCCATAAATAAAGGATTAAGGAAAGGCTAGAGGGAACATCAATTCATCAATTCATATTTTAAAAAAGTAACATTTATCAGTAGCGAAAGAATGGGTGATCGCCCCCCCCCCCTTGTCAAAGTCAAGACATTGGAGTAAGGTTAGGTTATGTAGGCAGTTTAAAGTTCATCACATTAACATAATGGAAATAAAGCTATAGTCTCAGGTGAGCGCTCCAGGGCCAATGGCCCTCTTGTTTTAGGATTTCTTAGGGTCCTTTAATCAGAAGATGGTTTAATCATGTAATAACTTGTATTCAATTTGGTAATTCAGTAAAGTTTAGTGGATAAGTCAAGTTAGTATAAATTCTTTCTCCTTTTGCCACATGGCATGACGCATAAATGTCATCTACAGATGATGAGTAAAGGGTTATCTGTGTATTGTTCTATTGTTGGCAGAAATTTTGGCTGCTAAAAAGAAGAAGTATACAGAGCTGGCAAGAACAATAAACCAGACCAAAGTTGACATCGACTCCTCTAGAACACAACTGGATCAGCTAAGAGAAGAAAGGGAAGCAAATGGTAAAAGCATTGTCTTCTTTGTCAATTTGAACAGTTTTAGAAGATTTTTATTTCAACTTTTATAGCATGAGCTGTTTTAGTCCTGTACAATACAGTCTAGAGTGTTTTACCTACCCTAAGGAGGGAGCCTTATAACTCATTACCAAATGACAAAATTTTAGGTTTGTCGAAATGGAAAACATTTGCAGATGACAAAATAAAAGTGACTGAAAATTTGAAGTTTGTTTTGTAAAGGTTAGAAAACATTGTTGGAAAAGGAGAAAATGCTGGTTACCAGCATTTTCTCCTTTTCCCCCACAATGTTTTCTAAAGGCTTTTTTCTCAGGGTCATCAGAAGTAGGGATTGTGTGGTTAACCCCTTACCAGATGACAGAATGTTAGCCTTTTGTCCAAATTAAAAGCATTTGTAGACAACAATTTCAGTGTGGTTCAAATGGTGCAGTCTTGTTTTGATAGGGTGGAAAACATTGTGGAAAGGGAGAAAATGCTGTTTGCCAACATTTTCTCCTTTTTCCACAATGTTTTTAAATGGCCTCTTCTATAAAACCAAGGATTGTTTGGTAAAGAGTTAAATCTTTACCAAACAACAAAATTTTAGACCAGTCCAAATTGAAAGCATTTGCAGATGACAAAATTAATGTAACTGAAAAAGTGAAATTTGCTTTGGGATTGCTGGTTACCAGCATTTTCTCCTTTTCCAACAATGTGTTAAGAAGGTGTGTTTCTCAGAGTCTTGAAAACCAGGCATTGTTTGGTAAAGAGTTAAAACCACTGTGGGAAAGGGGAAATGCTAGAAACCAGTACTTCCTCATTTTTCCCCCATAATAATTTTGACTCTATCAACTACAAATTGCATCATTTGAATTCAACTGTATTAAATTTGTCATCTGCAAGTACTTTCATTTAAGAAAGTTTGTAATTTTGTAGTTTGAAACAGAGTTTACTTTTGTTTATGATTTTAAATAACTGAATGCAACAATTATGAAAAACTGTGTTTTGTTTGCAGGTCTCACTTACAATGAAGATGGCGATATAGTCATTAGTGAAAGTGAATTTTTAGAGATTAAGAAATTGAAAGAACTGAAGCAGACATACAGAAACGACTACGATGAATTGAAAAATCTGAAAGCTGAAGTGCAGTATTGTCAGAAACTGGTGGACCAGTGTAGGCAGAGACTAATACAAGGCAAGTTTAGATTACCATATGTGATGCATTGTCTTTTGCTAGGTGGGCATTTTTCAACTGCATAACTATCTGATTTGGGCTTTCTGGCTACAGAACTGGACTACTTTCTGTCAACCCTTTACCACACAATGATGAGTTCTAACGACCCTGAAGAAGAAGCCTTTCTACCCCATCGAAAAAAAATTGCAACATTTGAGCCACTTTGAAATTTTCGTCTGCAAATGCTTCAATTTGGATTTTTCTAAAATTTGTCTTTTAGTAAAGGGTTAATGTACTTATTGATACATGTACTTCAAATTTCAAAATAAAATGATTTATTATTCAATAAAACTTTAAGTGGTTTGATTCATTGCTGAAAATGGAAAAATGTATGTTGGATGCCATCTCTTCTTTATCAGGTAGTTTATTTAAAAAATTTAATTGAGGTTGGATATTACAATTTGACTGAAATGTTAAGTTGAATCCTTCCAGCTATGGGAATTTTGTAACCTACAGTTTCAGTTATCTTTAGCTAACCTGTCACCACATAATCCTAACTTTTAAGAACTAGTGGACAAAAAGCTTAAGGAGCAAATGCTTGTAACTAGCATTTTCTCCTTTTCCCACAATGTTTTCTACCCATGCTTGGTTTCTGCAATTGTTTTCAAATCTAAAATTTTATCATTTGTAACAGTTGCCTAGATCTGTTACATGAGTTATGGCCCTCTGATAGGTTTTGTACTTATCAAGTGACAAGGCAACTTGGGGGGATATTTGTAGTTTTACTACAGTTTTAGTTGACGTTCTTCTATTGAACTCTTTACCAAACTACAAAATTTTAGACTGGTCCAGGTTGAAAGCATTTGCAGATGACAAAATAAAGTGGCTGAAAGTGAGAAATTTCATTTAGACAGGGATGAAAACATTGTGGGAAAAGGAGAAAATGCTGGTTACCAGCATTTTATCCTTTTCCCACAATGTTTTCATAAGGCTTCTTTTTCAGGGTTATTAAAAGTTGGGATTGTGTGGTAAAGAGTTAATATATTTCTCGTTACAGAGTTTGACAACTGGTATGCGGAGAGTTTCCTCAACCAGGCTGACGATATCCCCAGTAGTATGGGTGCTGGACATGGCCTAAAACCTGGCATATTTATACCTTTTAATCCAAATGCTATGGTGAGTTGTTTATTTTTGTGCAAGTTGTTTTCAGGTTTTGCTTTACATATAAACTGTCACTTTTTCTATGTATTTATGACTTTTTTTTTCTTTTAAGAAGAAAGCTTCTAGAAGCTTTGACAGAAAAGCAGAAAATGCTGGTACCCAGTATTTTCTCCCTTTCACATGATATTTCCTAGGTTTGCATCAGAAACCCATTTTTATACTCCCCGAAACATTTCGGGGGGAGCATATAGTCTGTCTGTGCGTCTGTTTTTCCGTTTGTCCGTCCATCCATCCGACGCCATTTCTACACAACCCCTGGGCCAAATTTTATGAAACTTCATATCTGAACTCCTAAAATACCTCTTTCCCAGTTTCTCAATTTGAGGCTGCATCACAGAAAAAGGGGGCTTCGTGTAAAAATTGTTTTTCACTAATATCTCCCAGGGTTTAAGTCTGACAGTTCATTTTGCGGGTCCTTGGGACTCGACTTCTATGATTACCGTATGGGAGTCCTGGCTTAAAAAATTGGGAGTCCCTTGGTTGTACAAATTTGAATACCAATACCTATTATTTTTTCCATATATTTGAATTTCCAAACGAGTTAAATAAAAAAATAGAAATATTTCAAGCATCTACAGACGACCACTCCCGTCTGCTGTGGATCTATATTTTCATTTCATAAAACTTTTTTTTCACTCGTGAACGGAAATATAGCTTCCAATTATTGCTTTACACAGAGATTTGTGTAAATTCGCTGTTTAAATTCATTATTGCAGATGAGAAGATAGTTTTAAGTCCCCCTGATAGGACGATGCCATGCTGCTCTTTGTAGTGTCATGGGTTTTCGTGCTTTTTTAGCGATCTATTTTTTTGTGACAATTAATTTTTGGAGAAGTATAACTAGAGCAAAGTATCCTAATGTCGGCATACCCGTAATTTCGACACCCCTTACTATTTATGAAGTAAAATCTATTTTCACTTCATCTATTTTATCGCTTCTTCCGACTAGATCAAGACTTCAAAATATTTTTGACGTCTTGATAAAATCTCGGTTCAAAAGGCACTCACTTTATCGGACATTTTTGGTGCAGACCGATTTTGTTTCTCAAAAAAGTTTTTAAAAAACTAGCCGTTAACACTTTCCATAAGGACAGGGCTTTACGAAAAGTAAAGAGAAATTGAATTTTTTTCATCAATTCAATACTTGCAGTATTGAAATAGCCCTGTACTATGTTATATTATGATGATTTGATGTTTAGATTTTCTATTCGCGCCTGGAATGAAATTTTAGCAGAGGTGTCGAAAATAGGAAACAAAACTGAAAGGGGTGCCGTAATTTCGCCACCCAACTAAAAAATAACATAATAAAATTCCATTCAGAGCAAATAAACGCCCGTGGCTTCGTGGTTAAGAGCGCAGACCACTATTTCAATGTATATTTTACCGCCGTAGGTTCAAATCACGTATTCAGGAAATTTTTTTTTCAACTTTTTTTTTTTAATATCTTGGCTACGTCCCTGGTCAAATCGAACAAATGAATGACCTTTTGTCCTCCAGTACAATATTATCTCATTAACAATTACGTACAAATCGAACTCGTTTACCGACCCGAAAACTTGCAATGGTTGCTTCCCTTGTGATTGGTAAATGGCAGATAACTGTCAAAATCACATGTTTGCAGTAATCTGCATCTTTTTTTTTCAAAACAACACAAGGGTGTCGAAATTACGATCCCCATGTCGAAATAAAGAATCATACCCTGGGTTACGTTTATATTGAAAATATCATACAGGAATCACACAGATGACAATTTGAAGCATAAAATGTGTCGGGATGTTATCGTTCTTTGTCAGGGTATGTCGAAATTAGGTCATCTACAAACGGTATCTCATATGATGAAATTTTACTGTTAACCTGTCGAAATTTGGGTACTTTGCTCTACATGATTTGACATGGGTTAGTCAGTTTGAATAGCAAGTAACTTAAAAATCTGTCATTTTACACTACATAAGAGGAATAACACCTTTGTTACCCTGTCATACATGACTCGCAATCATAGTCACAAAACCAAGAATTCAAGTTTAGGCACCAAGCGTGTTCAAGAACTGACTACAGTCGATTCCAGGATTTCTTAATCGATTATCGGAATCGGAAGCCAAAACTAACTGACTTTCGACTTAAAGTCGATCATCAGCCCTACCACTGGTTTGCAGACGCTATTTTTAACAACCTTTAGTGGCTCGGACTAAATCACAGATAACGAGCCGGCCACTGTCGTAAATTATGAAGGTCAAAATTAATGATAATTTTCGGCGGATGCTATACGTCATTTTTTTACAACATATCTTTACTTATGAAAAGAATTACTGTAAAGAATATTTTTTGTTGAACTGTATTACCTACATGTATTTCCGATCAGCTTGATGAGAATGCTGGGTTTTTACACCATACCAATCGTTGAATCTTTACCCAATGACAACAAAATTAGAATTGCGTCCCAAGGGACACAGTAGCATAAGTTCTGGGGGTCCTGCTTCCCTATTTCTGCGTGCAAGATGCAGAAAATGTGCGTCCATTAAAACCCTGTCTTCTACATCAGTGCTCAAAACTTTGTGAAATTTCAAATCTAAACTCATTGGAACGTTGCCCAGATACTTCTTTCCCAGTTTCTCAATTACAGGCTACGATGCAGAAAAAGGGGGCTTCATGTAAAAAACTGTTTTTCTCTAATATCTCCTACATTAGTGCTCAAAAGTTCATGGAATTTCAAATCTGAATTGGTTGGAACATTGCCCAGATACCTCTTCCCAGATTTCTCAATTTTAGGCTGCATCACAGAAAAAGGGGGCTTCATGTAAAAAATCATTTTAAGATACCTCTTTCCCGGTGTCTCAATTTCAGGCTGCATCATGGAAAAAGGAGGCTTCATGTAAAAGATTGTTTTCTCAAATATTGGGAATATATCTAAGATAGTATATACCTTTTCACATAAATTTTTTGGGGGCATGAACAGGGCCTTTCAGGATGAAGGAAGTGAATTTATATCAATTTCATACATTTGATGACAAGCACTAGTCTTTCTCGGGGAGCATAACTCGTTTCAGACGGCTTTTGTTTAAAGCTGCATTTTATTTATTGTTTGAAATTGCTGTCAGCTGCTAAAATTCTAGAATTTATTTCACTACCCCAGCATACACTGCAAACCCTAAATTATCAAAATGGTTTATTTGATAAGGTAGGTTTGTAAGAGACAGAAAGATAAGGGTATGGTGTTTCACAGCACCGGTTGTAGATTCAAATGCCATAAGAAAAGGGCTTAGCTTTTGGAATCATTGTGGCTAGTGTACTGGCTTGGTATCTACAAAGCACTCATCAAGAATGACTGATGTAAGTTGAATGATTGATGTGAGTTGAAGAACTCCTTTCCCAATCAACATAAATTACATAGGTTTAACCCTTCACACACAGCAAAATTTAAACCTGTCCATTTGTAGAAGAAAGTTTCATAGTGACTCAAATGATTCAATTTTTCTTGCATAGAGAAGAAAACTTTGTGGGAAAGGAGAAAATGCTGGTTACCAGCATTTTCTCCTTTTCCCACAAAGTTTTCAAAGGCCTCTTCCTCGGAGGGGTTAAAAGTCATCATTGTGTGGTGAACAGTTTAAGTTTGCCAAGATATCAATTGTTTGTCTTTAGGCAATACAGATCAAAATTTAACTGAATGGTACATGCAGTCTGATCTTAGATATGCACTGTCAAATATTTTTGTAATATTTTCACATTGATGCCATGGATAGTTGGAAGATGAACAGGAGAAATTTGACAGACTACAGATGGAGCTGTTAATGAATGACCCTGAGTCCACTGCCTTTCAGAATGCCCGAACAAGACATCAGAGACGGGTATGTTGGCCTTCTACCTTTTACAAAATAACCCCATGTTTGACAAACTCTGAAAAATAAGGATTTGCGGAAAACTGCCGGAAAAGGAGGAAATGTTGGTTACTTGCATTTTCTCATCTTCTGACAATGTTGCCTACTCTGTCAAAGGGAAATCTAGTTATATGAGCAATATTTGCTCTGGCAAAAGGGCGCTTAATGTATCTCTGTGATGCATGATACCAGACATATGATCACATAATTATTGAATGATATATTTCAGCCACATTTTCAAAATCATGAGATACAATGGTCATTGGACAAACAGAAAATTGACCAGTAACTAAAAGTTTTGGCCCAGGTCAGCCTGTGCTGACTGCACAGGCTGACCTGGGTCAATACTTTTCACAGATGCAATAAGCCCCCTTTTCACAGAGCACGGCAGATATACTTTTGAGTTGCTCTAGACTTTTGACCATCAATGTGAAGTACAAATATTTCATACAGATGTAAACAGTTATGTGTATGTAAAGAATATATATTTGCTCAGATACAATAACTATGTCATACCTTCACTCTGAATTTTTAGCTCTACTTGCTGTAAGCCAGAAGAGCTTATCAGTATGTCATGGGGTGGTTCCCATCATGTGTCCTTTAGTTTATTTTTCTTGTTTGCCTGATAAAGTCTGCATTTGTGGTCAAATTTTGATGACAATAGCACAGTTTGTTTATCTGTAAATAGCTTCAATCTTATTGATTTTTGAAAATAATCCAGCAAACAATATGGGGAAAATAGACATTACAAGTTGAAAATGTCCATTTCTTGTTATGTTATAAAGTATGCATTTGTGGTCAGATTTCCAAGAAACTTGCACAGTTTGTTTATCTTATCAATAGCTTCAAGCCTACAGATTTTGAAAAAAATTCTAATGAACAATATGGGAAAAGATGCCATTTGAAGCTGGAAATTCCCATGACTTGTTTACATGATAAAGTCTCCATTTGTTCTTCAGTTTTTTAGCTCACCTGATTACAAAAAGTGCTCTTGGTGAGCTTTTGTGATCGCCCAATGTCCGGCATTCAAAATTTCTTTAAACATCTTCTTCTCCTAAACCACTGGGCAAATCTTGATGAAACTTGGCAGGGATGTTCCTTGGGTGAAGCTCTACCAAAGTTGTTCAAGAGATTGAATTCCACCCATAACGCTGGTTGCCATGGGAACCAAAAGAAAAAAAATGCAAAATCTTTGAAAATCTTCTTCTCTGAAAGTAGAAGGCTTATAGCATTGAAATTTGGTATGTAACATCTCCTAGTGAACCTCTACCAAGATTGTTTATGTGATGCCCCTGGGGTCAAAACTGGCCCCCCCAGGGGTGACAAGTTTGAAACATAGGAACAAAGAAGGAAAACTTTAAAATTCTTCTTCTCTGAAACTAGAAGGCGTTGAGCTTTGGTATTTGGTATGTAGCATTTCCTAGTGGACCTCTACCAAGTTTTTTCATTTGATGTCCCTGGGGTCAAAACTGGCCCCGTCCCAGGGGTCACATGTTTAAAACATAGGAACAAAGAAGGAAAACTTTAAAATTCTTCTTCTCTGAAACTAGAAGGTGCAGAGCTGTAATATTTTGTATGTAGCATTTCCTAGTGGACCTCTACCAAGATTGTTCATTTGATGCCCCTGGGGTCAAAACTGGCTGCATCTTGGTGGTCACAAGTTTGAATATAGGAACAAAGGAGGGAAACTTTAAAATTCTTCTTCTCTATAACTAGAAGGTGCAGAACTTTGATATTTGGTATGAAGAATCTCATAGTGGACCTTAACCAAGAATGTTCATATGATGTCCCTTGGGTCAAAACTTGCACTGCCCCAGGGGTCACAAGTTAAAAACATAGAAATAAAGAAGGAAAACTTTAAAATTCTTCTTCTCTGAAACTAGAGGGTGCAGAGCTTTAATATTTGGTATACATGTACAATGTAGCATCTCCTAGTAAACCTCTACCAAGATTGTTCATATGATGTCCCTGGGGTCAGAACTTTAAATTCTTCTTATCTGAAAGTAGAAGGCTTTGAGCTTTGATATTTGGTATGTAGCATCTCCTAGTGGACCTCTACCAAGATTATTCATTTGAAGCCCCTGGGATCAAAACTGGCCGCGTCTTGGGGGTCACAAGTTTGAAACATAGGAACAGAGAAGGAAAACTTTAAAATTCTTCTTCTCTGAAACTAGAAGGTGCAGAACTTTGATATTTGGCATGTAGCATCTCCTAGTGGACCTCTACCAAGATTGTTCATATGATGCCCCTGGGGTCAAAACTTGCCCTGCCCTGGGGTTCACAAGTTTAAAACAAAGAAGTAAAGAAGGAAAACTTTAAAATTCTTCTTCTCTGAAACTAGAAGGTGCAGAGCTTTAATATTTGGTATGTAGCATCTCCTAGTAAACCTCTACCAAGAAGGAAAACTTCTTCTCTGAAACTAGAAGGTGTTGAGCTTTAATATTTGGTATGAGGCATCCCCTTGTGGACCTCTACCAAGCTTGTTCATATGGTGTCCCTGGGGTCAAAACTGGCCCCGCCCAGGGGGTCGCAAGTTTAAAACAGAGAAATTAAGAAGGGAAATTTTGAAATCTTCTCTGAATCTAGAAGATGTAGACCTTTGATATTTGGTAAGTAGGATCTCCTAGTGGACTTCTACAATGTTTGCTCATATGATGTCCCTTGGGTCAAAACTTGCCCTGCTCAGTGGCTACCAAGTTCGCAACATGGGAACAAAGAAGGAAAACTTTAAAATTATTCTTCTCTGAAACTAGAAGGCATAGAGCTCTAATATTTGGTATGTAGCATTTCTAAGTGGACTTCTACAAAGTTTCTACATATGATGCCCCTGGGGTCAAAACTTTCCTGCCCCAGAGGTCACAAGTTTGAAACATACATGTAGGAACAAAGAAGGAAAACTTTAAAATTCTACTTCCCTGAAACTAGAAGGTGTACAGCTTTGATATTTTGTAAGTAGCATCTCCTAGAGGACCTCTACCAAGTGTTTTCTTAGGATGCCCCTGGGGTCAAAACTGGCCCCGTCCCAGGGGGCACAAGTTTGATTTTACAGCTTAGTACTCTTGTGAGCAATATAGGACCATCATGGTCCTCTTGTTTTGGAACTTTGACAGTTTGTTTATGTCACTAATAGCCTCAACTCTATTTAAATAAATAAAAAAAAAACAAATCCAACAAACGCTATGGGAAAAAGGGGTATTTAAAGTTGAAAATTTCCAGTTCTTGTTTATGCAATGAAGTTAGCATATTAGGTAGGTTTTTCATGAAACTTATACAATTATTGCTTTGTATCATAAACAGCTTGAACCCTATTGATTTCGAAAATTAAATGTGGCAATCAGTATTGGAAATGAGCTATTCAAAGTTGAAAAGTTCCATTTCTTGTTTAGGGAATGATGTCCACAGTGTTGATCCAGTTCTTTTCGAACTTGCAAAGAATGTAATCAAGGGATAGAACTCTATTAAAAGTGAAGAAATTCTAGTAAACCATTCAGGAAAAGCATCCATTTGATCCTTAGTATCATTTACTCCACAAAGTCCACATTATTTGTCACATTTTTTTTTTTTTAATTTGTTAGGATTGTGTAATACAAGTTGTTCTAAAACCCTATCAAATTTGGCTGAATTCCATACTATTAGTTTTTAGAAAATGCACATCATTTTTTCAATATTTTTTTTTTTATTCACTATGCCCACATAATTATGCGGTCTTAGTTGATTCAAGCCCAGTTACAAGAACATATTTTTGTGTTATTGTCTTTTTACATCATGAATTCATAACATATGTAAGCAAAAAAGCAAAACCTCTGCCAGTAGAGTGATTTCAGGCCCTCAAGTGCCTCTAGCTTTATTGCCATCCGGTAGTCACATTCAACTTTTTGTCACTCCTTCACTATTTCATTTCAGAAAACCTATGAGACGGCCATGTCTCAACCTCAGCCCTCATACAGGCGAGCCCCTGGAACTCCAACAATGAGAATTCGCAACAAACCACCTTCAATGTTACAAGTCACACATTAATTGGGTCTTGCACTGGACTACATTTATATTTTTTACCGTGATTAAACTTGTTAATGAAACTGTTAACTAAAATTTTATAACTTTTTTCACACCACAAATGTGTAAACATGTACTTTAAAAGATTAAATTAACTGAAAGTGCCTTTTTGTTTCAGTGCTTTTTTGCATGACAACAAAATTTAATGGCAGTTCAGTACATTTCCATATCCAGATGACTGATCTATGTAGCAAGAGACCATGTTTGAAAGCATTTTTGCGTAAGAACAAATTTTCATGTCTGAGCAATTTTTCCAAAACCCAAAGTGTTTTCATTCTAAACCTTTCAATGTTTTCACAAGTTCTTATGTAGCAAGTCTTTCACAGAGATATTTCAAAGGCTTCTGCTACAAATTTATTTTAGACGGAAATTAATATTTCTAATTTCACGCTGAGAGTATTGATAGTTTGTGCGCTTAGCACAAATTATGTTGCTTTTGCAGTTACTGTAGATCAAGATCAGACTTTAGTGTATGTGAAGTCTGATTTTGGATTAAGACTGGCAGCTTCTTTGTGACACAATCTGGCCAAATCTACCAATAGATTTAAATATTTTGGTTTTTTTTTCCTAATAAGAAAGGTCCACTGTATTTACAAAGTACTCTATGGCTAAGACATCCACTGTTATTTATACTACAGTCCAATTGTGGTACTCCAAAGTATTTACCCCTACAGTACCAAATAGAGCCAACTGACATTTTCCTTCTAGAATTAAGACCCTGATAAGAGCAATTTCACAATTGCCCTTATTGGGATTTTTTGGCAAAGCAGACAGTGATGATCAAGATCAGAGTGCAGTGGAGTCTGATCTTGATCTGCACTGGCAGCCAAGAACACTTTAAAGTGAAAAGCACTTAAAGGGTTTGATAAGAGCCCTACCTATGTATAGATATACCAACTTGTATTTTCTTTTATAATATACATCTTTTTCATAGCTAGTTGTCTGTGATATGTTGAAAAAATTTATTTGTTTTGTATTTTGTACTTTTGTTTTGACAAAGATTGTTATCATGTTTGAAAGAGAATTATGCATATATTTAAAGATAGCAAGCACTTTTATTTATAAGTTCATTGAAACACAGTACTTCGTACTGGCCATCAGGCTCATTTGGTATAAAAGTGTCCTTGAGCAAAGCATTGCATAACTGCAGCCTGGTTTGTGAAACTTATGAAAGAAACAAATGATTCGGTTGACACAAAGAGATATTAACTGCAATACTTTTGAAAGCAGAATACGACCCAGTTAGCTCAAGTTAAGAAATTACTTAAGTCATTTGTCCATATTTTTCAATGCAATATGAATTGCTGTCAGTGTGGCATCATTTAACCTTATCTACGGTTGAAGAAGTTTAACTTGCATTAATTATGTCAGAAATGTGTGTTTAACTTACAACAAAACTCAGCTACTCATCCATAATAAAAGCATTTGCAGATGACATATTGAATACAGAACTCCTGGCCGGAACTGACTTAGAGAGGAATGAAAACATTTTTTCCTTTTGCTACTTTATTTTTGAAATGCTTGTTTGTCAAAAAACAAGATTATTTGGTAAAAGGATATCTTATTTACATGCACTTTAAAACACTCTCTCTGAGTGGCAAATGTTAATAGAAGGCATTTTATAGAGGACACAGATCAAGATGAGGGTGCACAATACATGCAGTCTGATCTTAATCTATGGCATTTACTTGGTTAGGCAAGCCTATGAGGTACAAATCTGTCTTAGTTTCAGAGGATTGCATTTGAGGCCTGTAAAAAGGTGGGGTTTTTTATATTTGTTGTTGAAAAAGTTTATGGCATAGATATAGGCATGAATTGACCATTTACCAAACAAACCCTAGTTTTTACAACCCAGAGGATGGGGCCTTTTGAAAACATTATGGGAAAAGGGTAAAGAATGCTGCTTACCAGCATTTTTCCCTTTTCCCACAATGTTTTATACTCTTCTAAACTCAAGTTTCAATTTTTGAGTCATGTTAAATATGTCATCTGCAAATGTTTTCAATTTGGACAAGTCTAAATTTTTGCCATAAAGGGTTAACCCATTACCTCACGACAAAATTTCAGACTGGTCCAAATTGAAAGCATTTGCAGACGACAAAATAAAAGTGACTGGAAAATTGAAATTCGTTCTGGGAAGGGTAGAAAACACTGTAGGAAAAGGAGAAAATGCTGGTAACCAGCATTTTTTCCTTTTCCCACAGTGTTTTCAAAAAGCTTCTTTCTCAGGGGCGTCAAAAGTAGGGATTGAGTGGTAATGGGTTAAGGTTAAATTAATAAAACATCCTGGTGAAGAGGTGACAAATCATTTTGGTCAATTTCCCTTGTGCTATACTAAGTATTTCTTCAAGAGGAACAAATCTTAATTGTGCATGGTAATTATTGAACTTTGAAGCACACAACCCTGAGGTAGCAAACATTGTGGGAAAAGGTGGAAATAGTTTTTAACCATTATTTACTCTGTTTCCTACAAAATATCAATTTTTACCCTTTAAACCTTGCCCAAATGACAACTTTTAGACTGTCCCAAACTCAAAGTGTTTGCATATGACAATTTCGAATTTGCTGAGAATGGCAGAAAGTTTTCCGATAGGTTAGAAAAACACTGGGGGAAAAGCAGAAATTCCTCGTTACGAGCAATTTCTCCTTTTCTCACCGTGTTTTCTTAAGACTTGTCCTGCAGACACATAAAAAACCAGGGATTGTTTGGGAAAGAATTAACACTTAAAGCGCTGAATAAATGAGTTAAACCTTTTCAAGTAGGAAAAGCAGCCCTAATATCGTTATTTCAAGATTAATTTAGCCATAACATGTAATATAGTAGCGGATAGTGTAGATCTAAGATCAGACTGCATGTTCTGTGCAGTCTGATCTTGATCTGCACTGTCCGCAAAACCAAGTAAACTTGGTTCCAGCACTTTAACTCTTTACCACACGACAAAATTTTAGACTGGTTCAAATTGAAAGCATTTGCAGACGATAAAATAAAGGTAAATGAAAAATTGAAATTTGTTCTGGGAAGGAAAGAAACCACTGTGGGAAAAGGAGAAAATGCTGGTTACCAGCATTTTCTCCTTTTCCTACAGAGTTTTCAAAAGGCTTCTTTCTCGGGGGTGTCAAAAGTAGGGATTGTGTGGTAATGGGTTAAGGGTTAAAATACCCAGATATGAGCTACACTTTATTTTGTCATGCTATAGGTTTCAGTTGGAACAAGTTTAAAATTTTATCATTTGTTAATTTGAGTCAAATTGCACTGTTATGACAGTTTATAATGACATTGTGACTACTGCTTCATTTTTATGAATACTTTGAAATAAACTTTTCATTGTACTTTTGGTTATAGTTACATCTGCTTTTCCCTTTTTACACCCAAACAAACTCTCTCTCTCTCTCTCTCTCTCTCTCTCTTAACCTTTTACCACATAAGGCATTTCTATGGTATCTCTAACTGACCCTAAATAACAGCTCTCTCTCTCTCTCTCTTCCTTTCTTTCTTTTAACCTTTTACCACATAAGGCAGTTCTATGGTATCTCTAACAGACCCTAAATAACAGCGAGGATGAAGCTATTTCTTATGTGTATATGACACCTTATGATAGTGTAGAAAACATTGTGGCAAAAGGTGAAATTGCTCGTAACGAGCAATTTCACCTTTTGCCACAATGTTTTTTAAAGGCTTCTTCAAGCAATGTGTAGAAATGAGTATCTATGGAGTAAAGGGTTAAAGTAAAACGCAAGATAAGATAAGAGGATTTCCAGAAAACCTTCACTTGATCGCATGTGGAAACTATTATTTGACAAACCCAAAAAACACACGAAAAAGTCATGTGGTATTACTGAAAATAGATGACTGAATTTTTTTTCTGGACATGCAAAACAAGTTGATCTTACACCAGTGCAGATAAACTTTATTTTGCTTTTGTTTTACATGCTAGGATAGACGAATTTGAAATCAGCCATGCTGTGTAAAAAGGGGGCTCAATTGCAAACCGTATTGACCTATATCAGTCTGTGCTTTCAGCTCAGGCTGACATGTCATTGAGTCGATACTTTTTGCCAGCGGTCAATTTTCTGCATGGTAAATGACCACTCTACCTCTGGCTCGAGTCGATTATCAGAAAAACGGATTGCATGGATGCACAGAGCTGTAGATCTAATTGCTTGCTTGGTATCATAGATGAGTTAAAGGGCAAATCAACAAGTTTATGATATTATTAATTTTCAAATCTACATTTATCAAATGCTAACCTGGTAATGTTGTAATTACAAAAAGAAATTAATAAAAGTACTTTTTTTTTCAATTCATATTTTTGCTTATCAATTTTTATTGCATCGCTTACCTCCCTTACTTATTGAAGCGTCTCTTGATTTGTGACGTCATAGGAGCGTTTTTTCAATATAGACCTTGTTTACTATTCTGAACTGAGCTATATTTAAGACGAATAATAGACGATTCTGGGCCGGTGTAACGTACCGGTAAGGCCGCATATGTACCAACCTAAACAGCAACGATAGACATAATTTCAGCAAACCACTTGCAGACGACAAGATGCCCGCCCATATTTATATTTCTAAGCAAGGGTACGATCAAATTTGAATGTTTCACAAACAGCCTCAAACTGACATCGAGTCATACAGATCTCGAAGATGATAAAGCAATCATGTACTTCAATAGATTTTTCAGCATTGCTAGTCTCTTTGCATAAAAGTTCGGATACAAAAAGCCCGCCCTTATCTATATGTCGTTACAAAGGTACGATTAAATTTGAATGTTTCACAATCCTGTTAAAAATCGGCTTCTAGCCACCCTCGAGTCATACAGACCATAAATCATGTGGCAATCATGTACTTTTAGAGATTTTTCAGCACTGATAGTCGCTTGGCATAAAAGATAAGGTACAAAAAGCCCACCTCTATGTATGTTTCGTCACAAGGAACTATTAAAAATTGAATGTTTCATCATCCTGTATAAAAAAAACAGCTTGTGACCGCCATAAAATACTCCTGCTGGAGTACTGACTTGGACTTTCTGTGTCAAACCAATCAGGTTGTTATACCTGGAGTACTGACTGGGACGTTCTGTGTCAACCAATCAGGTTGCTATACCTGGAGTTTGGAATAAGAAGTAAAATTGGAATGATTTGTGAATTTGTCGTTTCATCAAGATAATTTCACAATTAGAAAAGAGAAAAATAGAAAGCAAATGCAGACGATAAAATGAATGAAACTAAAAAAAAAAAAAATGAAATTTGTTTCCAGTAGGGTAGAAAACATTTTTGAAAAAGGAGAAAATGCTGGTTATCAGCATTTTCTCCTCTTCCAACAATGTTTTCAAAAGGCTTCATTGTGCACGCGTACTTATACAAAACACAGATACTTGCAAAAACACCCTATAACACAAAGAAAACTCAGATTTATTTAATACTAATTAACAATAAAATAGTTAACACAACTGACAAAACTTTCGACAATGGGACTCCCGCCACTGCCAGAAAACCTTGTTTGTACAAATATCCCGTTGGTATTCGTTACAGTTTGTAATAGTATCAATACAGGGGACTGGCGAGACGGCTGAAAGTATAACAAAATATATTTTAGATAGAATCATTTGGAATATCATATCTATGAGCTGGGTTCTTTAAAGCCGCAGTAAAGCCCAAAAATAGGTAATTTTCACCTTTTAAATCTCAAAAATATAACGGATTACTCATCACAAAACACAAATTTACATGAGATCGGAGAAAACCAAAACGTGTCAGTAACTGCACTGGTTGCCATGACACACGCATCCGAAAATGCATGGAGAAACCCGTCGATTTCAGGGTCGCCATTGATCGAGACAGCCTTCGTTATCGTTCGTGTATATTCGAACTAGGTCTTCGAGAACGTCAAGTGATGTCATTGCATCTCATTAGTGCTATATGACGTAACACACAAGACGATTGTTTACACTTCCAATATTATGCGGTCGGAGAGTAAGATTGCTCATTCTGAATCTGTATTCTTATTTATGTTAATATTAAACTTTTCCTGTATTGATGATAAACAAATAAGCGACTGGCCTGTGTCGCTGTCTCTGTTTACAGTGTTGGTTTTTCAAGCCTAGAATGAAGACAAAACGATCAAGTGAATGTAAGTTTTGTGTCGACGCACTGAATTATCAAGTGATTCGACGTCATTGCGAAGATTTACGACGAAAAGTCGGCTAATCGTCGGCGATCATCGGTGTAAAGAAACAGATAATGCGGCGTGGTAGGATCTGCCATTGACTAAGAACTTTTACGAACTGCACCTTTACATATCGTTATTTTAAGTCATAAAAATCGCCATATTTTCACATGGTAAAAATGAAATTTACTTAACAATGTTCGTCTGAAAACGATTGTTACAATCTGTTCTTATAAGACAGAATTGCTAAATAACTTTGGGAAGGCAAACAGAAGTTGTCATCTAAGCAGAAGTCTTTAAGGGGATAAGCATAGATAGGAAATTAAAATAAAACTGATTACGATTCTTCTAGAAATTGAATTGTGGTTTACACCTCTTTCAACATTATTTCAGTCATATCACAGCGACAACTCATATATTCATATCAGTCACACTCTAACAAAAAGGGGTTTAATGCATCTCAATGATCCATAGTCCCAGGCAAGCCATCACCTACTTATGTATCCATAATTCCCAACCTTTGTCAACAACCAATTTAACCATGAGATAGACTGGTCCTTGGGCATACAGAAAGTTAACCAAAAGAGGAAAGTTTCGGCCCAGGACTGCACAGGCTGACTTGAGTCGATACTTTTCACAAATGCGTTAACCCATTACCACACGAGAAAATTTTAGACTGGTCCAAATTGAAAGCATTTGCAGATGACAAATGAAAGGTGACTGAAAAACTGAAATTTGTCCTGGGAAGGGTAGAAAACATTGTGGGAAAAGGAGAAAATGCTGGTTACCAGCATTTTCTCCTTTTCCCACAGTGTTTTCAAAAGGCTTTTTTCTCCGGGGGCGTCAAAAGTAGGGATTGAGTGGTAATGCGTTAAGCACCCTTTTACAAGAGCACGGCTTATTATATATACATGTATTTTCTAGGTTTCACCGGAACTAGGGCGTAGCTCTGAGTTGTCTTGCCCACGGACATTCTTACGAAAAATCCAGTAAATCCAGTGCGGCTCGAATGCGGACCTTCCAGGTTACGAGTCCTACACTTCGGCACTGAGCTACGTGACCCTACTTCTAGAAAAGAAACTTCAAACCTAGATGACCGATACTTTAATAAAAGGAAGTTTAATACATCTGCAAAAATAGTAACTTCCCTGATCAGCCTATTCCACACAGGCTGGCCTCGAGCGAAAATGTTTGCTACTGGTCAATTTTTGCATGCGAATGGACCAGCCTCCCTCATGATTCAGTCGGTAGTTAGAGACAACTGATTTCATGAATACATAAGTACGAGGGTTGTTCGGAAAGTTCGTAGAATTTTGTTATAAATCACACAATATTCTCAGTATTACAAAGAATGTTCTACCTACATAAACTTTAACATCTCTTCTATAACTTGTATAAAAAACCAAAACGATGCTCTACATCACACGGAAATTATGTCTATTTAAAATGAGTATGTTAGAGGTAACCGGAGCACACCGAAGTCAATATGGCGTCGCGTAATCATCAAGCGTCGTTTACATCAAGCGATCGTCGTACTTTCTCAACATAGTCACCAGCAATATCTATGTGATTCTTTTGTCTGGTTATCCAATGGGGATAATTTACCTAGTATAATGTACCACGGAGATCAATACATAAACAGAAAACAAAAAAAAAAAAAGTTTTTTCCTTATAATTGATTGTCCGGAATGAATAAGTTCTTTAAATGCTATGAGGGAGGTCTTGTCGAGTGATAAACTTATTTCACCTAGTTTTGATTTAGTTCATATACTTTTTTATTCAAGAGAGAGAGAGAGAGAAAGAGAGCACTGATTGTATTTGAATACAGAGAATACCAAGATGTTTGTGAAAATCTTACTTGGACAAAATCCGCAATGTACCGGACAATACCGGTGAGCCCAAGGTTCATATATTCCGTGACAAGCCTCCGGTCTGTAATATCCGGAGCAGTCTATCAAATCGTTGCATTCTCCAGCTATTAAAAAAGATGGACTTAAAAAAAATGAATAATGCCTTATTCATTCTTCAATTTTGGACAAAATCGGCAATATGCCAGACTCTGTCCGTAAGTCCACATCACATACGGTGTCGCACCACTCTGAACTGATTCCGGGTCATGTGTGAAATTTTAAAAATTTCCTTGTTTAAAAATTCGATACTAAGCACCTTCCGTATCACTGATTTGAACACCAGGGAAAACGTCAGGACGGGTTTAAAATGTGTATTCTTTTCATTTCATAGCAGACAACAGAAGCTTATGTGAACAATGTAGATCGAGATCAGACTCCACAAAAAGTGCAGTTTGCTCACCGATCTACACTGTCCACTGTTATATTCCAGATTATGACCTAACCACCTCTTGTTCTTACAGAGGAAATGTATTTTAAGCCTTTATGAAAATTCGGTTTATTTATTCAGTAGTGAATGATTTCTGGAAAAACTGCATGTAATTTTGTCTATGTATAACCCACAAGGGCCTGTAACACTGTAATTTGTTGAGGATAGTTGGGTTGCGATTTAATCACAAAGAAACCTACTAAAAATTGACAACAAAAATGCCCTCTAGCCCATACCATACAATCCCTACTTTTGACGACCCTGAGAAAGAAGCCTTTAGAAAACATTGCTGGAAAAGGAGAAAATGCTGGTAACCAGCATTTTCTCCTTTTTCCCACAATGTTTTCTATCCTCCCCAAACCAAATTTCAACTTTTGAGTCACATTAATTTTGTCGTCTGCAAATGCTTTCTATTTGGACCAGTCTAGAATTATGTCGTCAGGTAAAGAGTTAACTCTTTACCATTTATTACTGAGTCGTATCGACTCTGCGAGAAAAGAAGCATGTTTTTCAATCAATGTTTCTAGTATATAATGGAAAATTTCTTTCAATTATGCCACATTTAAATTGTCGTCTACAAGTGTGTTTTTTTTTTATTCGGGCAGATCTATTTTGTCTTTTGGTAAAGAATTAAACGTAAAAGACACCATAATGTATACTAAGGCGTGAAGAACATTTAGAAATAATGATGAATAGCGTGACAGGAAGGATCATCGTTGGACTTTTTCCCTTATCATACTGCCAAGAAATTTCTCGTGATCTGATTGGTTAACATGCCGGGAACATATATCATGTTCCCTGGCAAAAACCACGTAAAGCCAGTTTCCCTTTTGAGTGTCCCGTAAACATCACTACACGTGCAACACAACATCCAAAGTGGCGGCGTCAATCCATCACCAGACTGCACATTTATGCACTAAACTGCACGTTTTAGTGATTCAGTTTCCAGTGACGTCAGTTTTCATTGAATTGGGGCACTCAGAAGGGAATGTCTATTTCGTCAGCATACTCAATTCGTGAGATTATATGGGAAAATTTCGCTTAATGTGCTTTGAAAGTGTAAATCTTTGCTGTATAATAAATTCGTTGTACGGTCAGGTGGCAGGGAACTTCGCCTTCGGCTAGGGGAGACATGATTCACCACAGCCGTCAACAAGTTCCCAAGTCCCCTGCCACCTCACCGTACAACTAATAAAGTCTTTGTTCATTCTATAAGTAACCATTTTTTATGTAAAATTGACCATTTCACAACCCTTTTCTGATTAACTCGTTGGGCGTTGTGAATTTGAATGAAATAACAAGAAAAGAAACTTTTTTATTATTAAGTCAAAGTTTAAAACTATATCTATGGAATGATAGCTATCAAACAAAACGAGGCATTGTACGTATATGACCATATATTCTGCACGTTCTGTTGACTTTTTTTGCACTTCAGAGGCATTGTGCATGACCGTACATTCAGCACGTTCTACTGACTTTTTGCACTTTAGAGGCACTGTGCATGACCGTACATTCAGCACGTTCTACTGACTTTTTGCAATTTAGAGGCACTGTGCATGACCGTACATTCAGCACATTCTATATATTGACTTTTTGCAATTTAGAGGCACTGTGCATGACCGTACATTCAGCACGTTCTACTGACTTTTTGCAATTTAGAGGCACTGTGCATGACCGTACATTCAGCACGTTCTACTGACTTTTTGCAATTCAGAGGCACTGTGCATGACCGTACATTCAGCACATTCTATATATTGACTTTTTGCACTTTAGAGGCACTGTGCATGACCGTACATTCAGCACGTTCTACTGACTTTTTGCAATTTAGAGGCACTGTGTATGACCGTACATTCAGCACGTTCTACTGACTTTTTGCAATTAAGAGGCACTGTGTATGACCGTACGTTTACACATTCTATATATTGACTTTTTGCACTTTAGAGGCACTGTGTATGACCGTACATTCTGCACATTCTACTGACTTTTTGCACTTCAGAGGCAGCGTGTATGACCGTACATTCTGCACATTCCACTGACTTTTTACAATTCAGAGGCAGCGTGTTTAACCGTACATTCTGCACATTATACCGACTTTTTACACTCCAGAGGCAGCGTGTATGACCGTACATTCTGCACATTATACCGACCTTTTGCACTAAAAATCGTTTCATTCAACCTATGCTGCTTCTGTTCAAAGAAACAGTCAGAGAGAGACAGAGAGACTTACGTGTTTGTGTCAAATCAACAGTGACGTATTTAGAGGTAGTAGTAGTCGTGACTAATGTTGATGATGATGTACTTATACCTGTATTTCTATTCGAATCTCGTATGGTTGGTTTGATGCTGACGTTTGGATCTGAAGAAACGGTAAATATAATGTAATTTTAACGTCTAAACCTCTTCAACATATGACACAATTTTGGACATGAGCTTTAAGAATGCCCACAAAGACCGTTAAGTAGTAAATTTATCCTTTCTAAAATGACAGTTTCTAGATCCTGCCGAATTGAAAGCATCTGCAGACGACAAATTTAACAGTGATCGAAATTAACTTGAGTTTTGGATCTTTTTTTTTACAAAGTAGAAAAAAAACATGGTAAAATGAGAAAATGCTACTAACCAGGTATTTCTCCTTTCCCCACAACGTTTTCAAAAGGCCTCTTTCTAATGGACATGTATACACGAGACTTGCAACTATTTAATGAGGCTCAGATGATCAGACATTTGTTACGGAATATTGTGGAAGCCGAGGCAAATGCTGGATTTCAAACTTTCTTTTTTCACTGCGATCGCATAAATATGCGGTTAAATGGCTGAGCAACTTTCTGTACATACACTCATCTTGAAAAGGAAAAGAGGAATTTGACCGGACCAAAAACTTAAAAAAAAAAGTTTCAGCCCAGGTTAGCCTGCGCAGACTCTCAAGTTCTGTATCTTTAAACAACACAGAACGAGATTTGTTTATGAGTAGCAAATAACCTATTCATTTTAATGAGTTAGTTATATGCAAAAAGATAGATAGATAGATAGATAGATTCTGTGTGGTGTTCGTGGTCGTGAGATAGACCGTCGGCCTCATAGCCTAAAGGTCCTGAGTTCGATACCCGGGAGAGGGTGTCAACTTTGGGATTTTTCATTGGCCCACACATTCGGCGCGAGTACTTGTGTAGTTCCCAGAGAGCAGAATCGAGAGAGATAAATATAAGTTTTAAGAACTTGTTTTTCAATCGATGTAAAATAAATATGTTTAAAATTAAAAGAATAAAAGAATAGATAGATAGATAGATAGATAGATAGATAGATAGATAGATAAATAACAACATCTAAGTACTATAGATGAGATGGAATGGACATGATGATGGAATCATGTCAAACTTTATTTAACTACAAAGGATGACACAAAAATGTGCTATAAATCCATTATTTCCATTGAGATCCTTTAGTAACTAGATATCTTCTTTTTTTATCTAAATGAGTTATAAGATAATTTCATATCTTTATTATCAATTTTATTTAGCTAAATTAGTAAATAATTTCTTCTTTTTTAATGAGTTGTTAGTATAACTTGATAACTTCCTTTTTTTTCAACAACAAAAAAGCTTACATTTTTTATGTAGATCTAGTATCTATATTTTTTTTCTTTTTTATTTATATGAATTTCTGGAAAACCTTTTCGTCTTCTTTTCTTTTAAATGAGTTACAAAGTAACTTCTCTGATTCTGTTTGTTTAATGTCATAACGACTTAAGATTGAAATTCTCTCCCAATTTTTCTGCACTTTCATTATATTTCACTTTCATTGGATAAGTCGCTTGTAAATGCTTTCTTTTCGGACAAGTTGTCTGATATAGAGTGAGTTATACCTGTACATGGGACCGTGCATAAAGAAATGTCCTTTGCGTCCCCTAAACAGAGTCGGCCGTTGTAGGAAGGAAGTGGATTGTCACATGTTCGAGCACGTGACTGTAACCCAATACCGCATGAGGAGCTGCACGAGCCCCATGGACCCCAAATGGACCAACCGCCGTCAACTATAGATAAAAAATCATCCAGAAAAATGGAAAATTGAGTTAAAGAAAAATTGACTATAAAAACAAGTTTGCAATGAACGATTTGGGATACTTCCATCCTAATTGCATGTATAGATAATAAACATGAAATGATAAAGCTTTTTGAATTGTTTAACCCATTCCCACACAATCCCTATTTTTGACGACCTTAAGACAGAAGCGTTAAGAAAACAATGTGGGAAAAGGAGAAAATGCTGGTAATCAGCATTTTTTCCTTTTCCCACAATGTTTTCTACCCTTCTGAAAAAAATCAAATTTTCAGTTACTTTTATTTTGTCGTCTGCAAATGCTTTCGAACCTAAAATGTTGTCGTTTGGTAATGAGTTAAGAGTGGGCGAGTTCTTTACGGTATATAGCCTAACTTTGCGGCACTAACTTGATATATGTCAAATGAACGGGTTGTACACAAATATATTTCCATACCAATCTAGAACAAATCCGACACATTATCTTGTTCCCACACAAATTCAATATTTATCACAGACTACACATATCAGCGAGATAAGTCAGCAATTTCTCATTTCAAGCCTCACAATAGTCAAAAGCTTTAAAGTTAATGAGAGTAAAAAATTATGTTTGGTTGTGACGAGCTATGATGATGATTGAAATGACTATCTTCTTTCTTCTACTTCCTTCCCCTTTCAAGATTTCGAGAAACTATTATTCTTATTTATGTACTCCCAAGTTACATTCGTGTTTCATGGTCGTTTAAAATGACCTTGGTATTGTATGTACCTGTCAATAAAGAAGCTGTCTATCTATGTAAGGGTCTTTGTTACCTATGTCAAAATAAAGAAAATGTTTAATGATGTTTACGAGGGATACTCGACATTTTTCAGTATTTATTTACAAACTTATCCCTTTTCTATGGTTAAGTAGTATCAGTTTACATATTCAGACTCTGGGCTAGCACATAATTGGAGTGCAACACACGAAAAGGGGCATTCGGACATCTGCGTAAAGTGTCGTCTCGGATCAGCCTGCGCAGTCCGCGCAGGCTAATCCGAGACGGCACTTTACGACTACATTAGATTTTGTCCTTCAGTAGACATGTGCAAAACAGAAAATTGCATCAAAACGGAAAGTGTTGTCTCGGATTAGCCTGCGCGGACTGCGCAGGCTGATCCGAGACGACACTTTACGCAAATGTCCGAATGCCCCTTTTCATGTGTTGCAAGCCATATATAATTGGAGTGCAACACGCGAAAAGGGTCATTCGGACATTTGCGTAAAGTGTCGTCTCTGATCAGGGTGTGCAGTCTGCACAGGCTAATCCGAAACGACACTTTCCGATTTTATGTGATTTTCTGTTTTACACAAGTCTACTGTAGCACAAAATCTAATGTAGTCGTAAAGTGCCGTCACGGATTAGCCTGCGCAGGCTAATCCGGGACGACACTTTACGCAAATGTCCGAATGCCCCTTTTCGCGTGTTGCACTCCATTATTATAAGATCTGCCATGAGTTAGTTTTTGAGATAAAATTTTATCAAACAAGTGTATAAAAATGTTATCAAGTGGGCCTTTGGCGAGCTTAATAACATTATTTGTAGTTGTGGACGAGTATAATAAATTTTTACCTCAAAAGCCAGCGAGTGTCAGATTCTTTTTATCGCAAAACTTTACGATAAGAATTATAGTCCATAATGTGTTAAAAACAGAGGCCTACATGTATAATGTGTAGTGAAAATTACATGAAACCTACACTCTTCTATGACAAATTCATTGCGAGCAAAAAATAGTTCCGAGGAAACTTGTATATACTGATTTTATATTGAATCTAAAAGTGATTAAATTATCAACTTTATTATGATAAAGAATTTGACAATTAATTTCCTATAAGAGCCTAGGTCAGTAATGTTTTAGAAATGAAGCATATAATTACTGTTTTGACCATACTATTTTCTTATCTCACACGTATGTATTACATTGAAAACAAGAGGGCCAAGATGGCCCTGGATCGCTCACCTGAATTTTTGAGAGGACCATAGCCTTTTTTTTTTGAAGGTATTGAAACACTGGAAACATATCATTTTTTTGCCAAGCAATTTTTAAAAGGTCACCTGTAAAAGTCCTTTCAAAATCTGACCAGCAGTTTCAGAAAAGAATAATTTTTAGGAGTTTCTTAATTTCCATACAGTGCAAGTAGTCCCCGTTCACCAGAGCCATGTTTCTTGACCTATCAAAATTTCACGAACAAATTTTGAAAAAGGTCATTCAAGGAATATTTCTGTGAAATAATTTTCAAATCTGACCAGCCGTTTCAGAGAAGAAGAATTTTCAAGAAATTCTTCTTTTCCATATAGTGCAAGTGACCCCCATTCACCAGAGCAAAGTTTCTCGACGAATCAAAATTTCACGAACAGGTTTTGAAAAGGGTCACCCAAGGAATATCTCTGTGAAACTTTTCAAAAATCTGACCAGCCTTTTCAGAGAAGAAGAATTTTTAAGAACTTCATTTCCCTATAGTGAAAGTAGCCCCCATTCACCAAAGCCATGTTTCTTGACGGATCATAATTTCACGAACACTTTTTGAAAAGGGTCATCCAAGGAACATCTCTGTGAAATTATTGCAAAATCTGACCAGCGGTTTCAGAGAAGAAGACTTTTTAAGAATTTCTTCATTTCTGTATAGTGCAAGAAGCCCCCATTCACCAGAGCCATGTTTCTTGACGGATCATAATTTCGCGAACAATTTTTGAAAAGGGTCATCCAAGGTACATCCCTGTGAAATTATTTTAAAATCTGACCAGCGGTTTCAGAGAAGAATTTTTAAGAATTTCTTCATTTCTGTATAATGCAAGAAGCCCCCATTTACCAGAGCCATGTTTCTTTACGGATCGAAATTTCGCGAACAATTTTTGAAAAAGGGTCATCCAACGAACATCTGTGTGACTGTGAAATTATTTTAAAATCTGGTCAGCGGTTTCAGAGAAGAACTAAGAATGCCTTCATTTCTGTAAGGGTCACCCAAGGAACATCTCTGTGAAACTATTTCAAAATCTGGCCACCGGTTTCAGAGAAGAAAATTTTTAGAGAATTTCCTAAAAATTCCATTTCATTGCCATGGCAACCAGAGATTTGGACGGAATCAAATTCTGTGAACAAATTTTAAAGAGGACGTAGCAAGGAGCATTCCAGCGAAGTTTGGTCCAAATTGGCCCAGCGGTTTAGGAGGAGTTGATGTTTAAAGAATTGTTGACGACGCACGACAGACGACGCACAACGGACGACGGACACCGGGTGATCCTAAAAGCTCCCCTTGAGCACGTTGTGCTCAGGTGAGCTAACAATAGTCCGGTCTGTTAACTCGATTTTTTAGCAAAATGTTTAGACTCCGGACGAAAGCAACAAATTTTGCATACAGTTAATAGACATCATTCCGAACCATTTGCGCCTGGTGTGCCCGATTTTAGTGGCCTTGTTCATTAATTACTACCCATTATATATTCGGATAGATGTAGTGTCCGAATACTCTTCCTTTGTATATTATCAGAACACATATATTTGTATCTCACAATGATTTGATCACTGAGGGTCGATCAAAAAAACGTTTTCAAATTTAAGAGAACTTCATTATTTTTTTTCGAAAATTTGTTTTTTTATTTACTTTGCAGGTGGATTTCGGTTTATTTCAGTAATATAGGTATGAATAAATCCGAAATGATACCCAGAATGGGCATTTTTAGTAATTTTTTCACTTTTATGTTAAGCTCCGAAATTTTTTGAAAGGTCCAGAAAACCTAAAACGGCTATGCCGTTAGTTTTATAAATCACCTTTTTCGAAGATACACACACACACAAAAAAAATGTCGTTTTATCAATCTTTCCGTAGAGTTCAGAGAGTAAAGCGGTATCATAAGCGCTGTCTTCTGTCGGGCATGTTGATAGAAATTTTTGTATGGAGGCTGCCAAGCGCGACTCAATGATCTTTTGCAGACAGTATAAACTAAGATCAGACTACGAAGAACGTGCAGTATGATCCTAGATCATCTACACTGTCCGATACGGAGATATTTTTCCTCGAGATATTCCTCTGAAATAACATTTGGGATTTTACGATCGGCTTTAAAGTGTCATTTGATTAGTACGATAAGGTTTAATAATTTGAAAAACAACCCCCAGCCCATTCCGAAAGAAATAAGAGCAAATATACAGTTAAACTGGGACTGGTTAAATCAGGTTACATAATAATGCATTTGAAATCAAAACAAAAAAATGTTCGGGCAGAAAAATGCATCTTTTAGGGCGAGTAATTAGAACAGACTTATTAAATGATTTTTTATCCGATCAAGTTGAGCAAACACATGTATATATTTAATGAAAACAATTTTGTAATATGACGATGTACATTGTACAAGTTTTGTGAATAAACTTTTCTGTCTGTCTGTCTGTCTTATCCTCTGTAACAGATTTTAATCATTCCAAACCTTTACAAGTGATATCAACGAAAGGCTGAACGGGATAAACACTTAATCATGACACTTGTGTGTTAGTCGGTGCTCGAACTTCTGTTTTTTTCTAGAAGGAATGGGAGGTTTGAGATTTGAATTTAATTTTGTTATTACGATAATTAATTTATAAGGTAGTTCAAACAGGAACATGACATAAATGCAACTATAGAGATTCTAAATATTAATTCAAAGTCAAGATTTTCGCTGTAAATTGAAATTGTATAATATCCCAGTTTTTGGTAAATAAACTGTCTCTGTCTATTTGCAGATACTGGAACGATTTTCTTAAAACAAAAATTATTACTTTAAAAGTTTAAATAAATCAAACTACCGATTCCTGGATTTCGAGCCAGTACGTTAAAAACTTAGTCACGGAATTCGGTAAACATTAGTTGATCAATCAGACATAAAAATAGGAAAGGTCTTTTGCAGTTATATTAATGTTATTTTTCTCCCTTTTCCCCAATTTCTTACAATACTCAATCTTCATTAACTCTTTACCAAACGAAAATTTGAGACTTGCCCAAATTGCAAGCCTTTGTAGATAACAATTTCAATGTGACTTGAAAAATTGAAATGGTTTGAAAGAAGGATAGCAAATGGAAAAAGGAGAAAAAAGTGGTTACCAGAACTTAATCACTTTTCTACAACTTTTTTAAAAAGCTATATTTCTCAGGGTCGTGAAAAGCTTGTGTTATGCGGGATAGGGTTTTAAATAGTCACGATGAATGTTTTCATCCAACGACGTCCATAATTATACTTAGCATATGGGGGATGGACAAAAGTCCACTGGACAAAAGCCCACTGGGCAAAAGCTCACTGCTAATTTTGACAGGGAGGACAAATGTCCACTGCTTATAAAAAAAAGTGTATAAAAATAATTTTATTATCATTTTTGTAGAAAAAACACAGAGATTTAATGATCAGAATGATCAAATTGCTTTTCTTTCTTCTCAGTGTTTAATTCTCTGCAACATTTCCCATTCTTATAACAACCATGTGAAAGAAGAAGAAAATGCTGCTTATCGACATTTTCTGCTTTTCACATAATGTTTTCTACTTTTTGTAGAGACATAATATATACGAAACTTATTTATTTCATACATGATTAGAACTAAAAGGTCTATTGGGCTATTTTCCCAGTGGGCTTTTGTCCTAGTGGGCTTTTGTCCAGTGGGCTTTTGTCCCATTGGGTTTTTTTGCCCAAACCCAACATGTGGAGACGATAGAATAAAGGTGGTTCAAATGGTTGTAATTGTCCTTAAAAAAGTAAAACATACTGTTGAAGCTGGAGAAAGATTCCTTTTTTCCCAAGATTTTCTCTCACACTGAAAATTCTTTTTACACAGATGTTTTGAACTACATATTGATTACTTTTTTTGCGGGGGGTGGGGGCGGTGTTGAGGTTGAGGATGTGAGACAAAAAACAGAAAGTTGGACAAATCAGCACGTCTGCCCCCCGCCTTTTTCCGGGTCGCCAAAACACGAAATACTTTGGTAAAAGGTAAAATAGCGGTCCAGTGTCTTTAGAGAGACACGGACAGTCTATTTGCTGATGTTACAGCACTATTATCAAACCGTCTTTGTTGCACTTTCAAGCATGTTCCTATTGACGAAAAATTTCATGTTATAAATCATGAACAAAAGAAACGTGGATTCAGATCAAATTTCAAACCCCCCACACCGTTTTCACACAATATTCATTCAAACTTCATTTTGAGCATTTAAAGATGTGAAAAATAGGTAAAGGGTTAAATCGGTGTTCCTTTGATCGGAATTGCACTGCAGGGTGGGTAACCTTTAGAAGAGTTGTAATGTACTGTTTTCTTACAGATTTACAAACATGTCTTACGTTAAAGTGACTCTTCGTATCTTTTGTTTCATATTAACTTACCCATGTGGTGATAATTAATGGACGGGATTTTGAATTATACACAGGTTACAGAGGGTTCATTCTTAGTCTCTATATGCTCTTTATTTCAATCTCATAAAATGGATATTTTGTCTGTTCTTGATTATTTTTTTTCAAATGCAATATCACGAAATATTGGTAAATTGTGTTAAAACTGATTTCCTCTAGATTTTTTGCCATGTCATTTTCTTTTCAGTTGTGGATTTGTCCAAATTTAAAGGGTTTGCGAACGGGACATACAGCATTTGTCCTTGAAAAAAATGCTTTGGATAAAAAGAAAATATCCGTTATATCAAATGTAATCGGCAAATCGTCTATTGCATTGTATGCGGAAATCTGAAGGCAATTGGATTTATCCTGCCGATCGACCAAATGCAAAGGAATCCTATACGCGAAATTCAAAGTCAGTTCTTTTTAAGTATGTAAAGTGCAAGCAAATGACATCCAAATGGACGGACAGATAAACACAGATACGAAAGACATATAGAATATTCATAAAATCAATCCCTAAATCCAGCTGTGCCTTTAAAATGGCAAAATACTTCTGATACACCATTTTTGTCGATCATACATTGTGACTTAACGGGAAACAATCAAATTACTGTTCTACAAAGGAAGAGTAATCGGACAGTACAGTTATCCGAATTTCAAATCGCAATAAAAATTGATCTAGGGCACATCCCTTTTTTTCGTTTTAGAAACGTATTGTTTACATCATATAAAATTTTCACACTTTCGCCCGGCTGGTAAACATTTTTGAGCTAACAGACCGGACTACAAGGGGAGTTATGAGATAAATATAAAACACATAAACTACATACCTGGAGGTGGCGCTGCAGTAAACTGTATCGGACAAAGGTACTTATTACAGCCGTGAAGATGGCAACATTGTACACACGTATCTGATCGCCGTCGTCGACCTACAAACTGGTCTGTTTTATCCAAACCTAGGCAGAACTGTTTTTCGGAAAAAAAAAGTAAAAAGTATAATTAACCAATGGACACTCAAAATGGCCTGCAACATACGAAAAAGGACATTAGGATCATGATTTGCGAAAAGTGTTGTCTCTTTACTGTGCGCGCATGTTTATCCGATACGACACTTTCCGTTTTTATGTAATTTTCGGTTTTGCACATGTCTAACATTAGTGTATCACAAAACCTATTATTATACTGCAAAGAAATTTCTCGTGATCTGATTGGATAAAAATGCCTCGAACATATAAATCACACACAATGGCAAAAAGCAACGTAAAAGCAGTTTCCCTTTCGGGTACCCCGCATACATAGTTACGAGCTAAACTTAAAGGAAAGAAAACCAGGAATATGGCTTAAACAATTAACAATATTGTTAATGAACAAAGACAAAAGAGTACAATAAGAGTTAAGGTTTAATGATATTTTGTCAATACTTAGTCTTAGAACAAGAAATGGAATAAGTCCCTCAAAATTAAGAATAATGTTTAGTCTAAGAAAAGAATGAACTTTCTGGTTTCTGAAACCCAAATTAACAATAGTTTAACTTGCCAGTAGATATGAGGAACCTATTAAAATAAAACAAAATGTCAACTAACAGATGTATAACCCAAGTTTAATCAAGTACTCTTCACTAATTCTGAATCCATAAAGCCACAAGTCTAAATTCAAGTCCAAAAATCACCAAGTAAGTCACTCCTATTTATATCCGCTTGGAATATTCTAGATTAGTCTTTTCTAGAAAAATTGATATGATCGATTCGTTAACAGATTGATTAGTAGCCTGTTTCTAAAAAAATAACCACAACGGAAAATCCGAGACATGGTCAACATATTTCTAGAATATTCTGAAAACAAGTCACCGTATATCCTATCTACTTAACACCATTTTTTAAACTTTATTAGTTACGTATATTGGACAGAGGAGGTCGTGCAGGAGAAGAGACGAATATATTTCAAAACGCTGAAGAGCAAGAATAAGAGATAACGCGTTTTTTCTATTGTTGAGTAGTTTTTCTGATGTTTGTTAAACATTTTAGAAGAACTACTGGACGATCTACACCATTACAATCTTCTTGAAGTAAACACCACCTGCACCAGTATCACTAGCATCCGCTGCAAGCTTAAATCCTTTTCCAAAATTAGGAGCTAAAAGAACTGGTTCACCTTTTAGTATGGCTTTTACTTTATGGAAAGCTTTTTGACAATCATCATTCCATGTAAATTTTTGCGTTTGCTAAGAAGACTTTTCAGTGGCTCAGCAATGACAGAAAAAATTTCTGTAGTAACCAGGCATACCAAGAAATCTCATAAGTATTTCTTTTAATTAGGTAAAGGAAAATCAGAAATAGCTTCTACTTTGGCTTCTACACGTTTTACCCGTTCTTGACCAACAACATGACCCAAAATGTTAAACATGACAAATTCACTTTTAACAAAATTAATTGTTAATTTGGCTTTCCTCAATCTGTCAAAAAAATCTCTGATAGTCTTTAGATGTTCGTTCCAATCATAGCTGTGCATGATGACATCATCGATGAAGGCCCTACAGCCATCCAATCTTGATAAGACGTTGAAATATAGCTGGCGATTTTTTCATCCTAAAAGGCATAACTTTGTACTGATAAAGTCTATCAGGAGTTACAAATGCAGGGATTTCTTCAGCGCTTTCAGTGAGAGGAATTTGCCGAAATCCTTTTAGAAAATAAAATTTAGTAACATATTTAACCATGACCATAGTCAATGCAGTAATCTTCTCTTGGCACTGAAAACGAATCAGTCTTGGTCACGGTATTAACTTTTCTATAGTCAGTGCACTTACGAGAAATTCCGTCTGGCTTTGGATCAAGAATTGAAGAACTCCAATCACTTTGGCTAGATTCAATAAAGTTATTCTCCAATAGATATCTAATTTCTCCACTAAGATGCTCCAATTTCTTGGGATCCATTCGATATGGATGTTGTTTCATTGGTTTTGAATTTTTAATGTCCTAATCATGGTATATTGTATGTGTCCGTGTTTGATTATCAGGGAACAGGTGCTTGCATTAAAAAATTAACCTTTTTAGTTTTTATCTTTTTGATTATTGTCTAAATGTGAAAGTGTTTTATCTAAATTTCTTAAAATGTCAGATTTCTGAAGTTTTAAACCGATAGGTTTAGACCTATCAAAGTTCATTTCTTCACAATTTATGTCTTCAGGGTTAATGTTATATTTATTTTGAGGGACTGAGGAAACTATATTTATCGGTGAAATATTTGAAAAATCCCTATCAACATATTTTTTAACATATTAATATGACATAATTGCCTTTGCTTTCGCCTGTCAGGAGTTGTTATCACGTAATTTAAGTCACTGGCCTTTTTCTCCATAGAATAAGGACCAAAATATCTTGCTTGTAGAGGCGCACCACGAACTTGTAGAAGAGCTAAAACTTTATCTACAGGTTTAAAATTTCTTTCTTTAGAATTCTTGTCATATCGTTCTTTCATTTTACATTGAGCTTTCTCTGGGTGTGATTTTGCCAACTCACAAGCTTTAAAAAACCCGTTTCTAAAGTCATATACGTACTGAAGTAAATTTAAACGAGTGTCTTCTTGTGAAAGAAAGGTTTCATTTAAAAGTTTTAAAGGTTTACGAACTGCGCTGCGAAAACAAGCTCAAATGGACTAAATCCAAGAGAGGTTCCTGTACAGAATCTTTTACAATATATACCTTCATCCCAATCTTTTTGTATGTCAAAGGAATATGACCTTATAATAATTTTTAAGGTCTGGTGTAACCTTTCAAGGGCACCTTGGCTTTCAGGATGATATGCAGACGACCTATATTGTTTAATTCCCAACTCATGCATTACTTGTTGGAAAATGCCAGACATACGAATTGACCCTTGATCAGATTAAACAGATTTAGGAAGTCCTACAAAAGTGAAGAATTTCACTATAGCTTTGAGAATTGTTTTAGATTTTATATTTCTTAAAGATACTGCTTCAGGAAAACGGGTGGAAGCACACATAATAGTCAGAAGGTACTCATTGCCAGCCTTAGTTTTTGGCAAAGGACCTACACAATCAATTATAATCCTGCTAAAAGGTTCAGCAAAATGCAGGAATAGACTGAAGTTTATCCCTAAGTATGACCTGATTGTGTTTGCCTACCATTTGACAAGTATGACAAGACCTACAATAATCTGATACATCTGCTTTAAACCAGGCCAATAAACATGGTTAAGAATTTTATGATGATTTTATTCAAATTATGAAACAGAAAGAACAAGGTTGTTTACTGTTTAAAGGTGGCGTTTCAGATTTTGGGACGACATTTTTTCAAAAATACAAAAAAATCATCCTTACACTCCTAAAGCCTTATAATTTTCATTCATAAAACCCCAGTTGCCGCAAACTATCCGACAACAAGAGAAATTAGAGATTTACTACAGCCCAGGTTGATACCGACGGGAAACACGATCTATTTTTAAATCATGGATTAACTCGTTCATTTAAATACCAGAAATACACAAACGAAGCTTCAAACATAGCATCCGAAGAAGACATTATGGAAAATAATTACATGCTTGTTATGTTAAGGAATTTAAGCGTCATTAGTCACGTGCCAGTCACCTAACATTCCCACAATATTTTTTTACATTTTTGGCGGGAAATCTAAAAATAGCTTAAGAGGCTACGTAGCCTTTTAAGGGAATACCATCAAAAAAAATTCTTTTAGTAATTTTATGGTTTTTAAATATTGATGATTTGTATTGTTTTTTCATATAAATTCCAGTGATATAATTATTTTTTAATTTGGTGTGGTATGAAAATTCTAAATACCTACCTTTAAAACAGATCTGGGTAGAGCTTATAGACAGCTTCATATTTGTTCTTCATCTTATAATTTAGTAGCTTTTGAATGGAAAAAACATATTTTTTGCGATACCGTGTTAAGTATGGGTAGCAGGCATCAGCATTCTGTTGTCTAAGATTTACAAAAGCTCTGGTTTTTATTATGTATAAATATGGTATTTAAGTTTTAAATTTTTTAGATGATTTAGCTCTGCAGACAAAAAAAGGAGAATGCTTGGTTTGCTTATACGCTTTTACAGTCATTGCTAGAGGAGTGTGGAATAGAAGAGGCAAAAGGCAAAGCTTGTCCTCCATCCACATGTATGTCATTTCTGGGAGTTTTGTTTAATACAATTACAATGACAATGGAAATAACACCAGAAAGATTGAAAGAATTAGTTAGTTTACTCCAAATGTGGTTTGAACTTTGAAACAAAGCAACTTTGAAACAAATTCAATCTTTATTAGGGAAATTAAATTTTGTGTCTGCTTATGTAAGACCAGGAAAGATTTTTGTATCAAGTATGTTGAAATTGTTGAAAGCGTTTCATAAGGAGGACATGGGTTTTAACCCAATACCTGAGTATGTCAAAAAAGACATATTATGGTGATACAGATTTCTACCACAATACAATGAGATGGCACTGATGGTGTATGAGAACTGGTCTAAACCTGACTCAATAGTCTCTTCAGATGCTTGTTTAACAGGCTGTGGAGGTTTTTGGAAAGGTCATTATTTTCATGCAAAATTTCCACCATTTTTATTAGAACAGAAATTAAGTATCAATGTATTAGAAATATACTCGATTCTGATTTGTCCAAGACTCTTGGGTAAAGGTTAGTAGGACAAACAATTCAAATGTTTTGTGATAATGAAGCAGTTTGTCAAATCATTAATTCAGGCAGAACATACAATGATGCCATGCAAAGTTATCTGAGCGAAATCATCTTATTAGTAGCAAAATTAGAATTTCAAATTAAAGTTGTGCATATAAGTGGGGCAAAACAACAGAATTGCAGATAGTTTATCAAGATGGGAATTGGATAGTTGCCATAAGAGTAACTTTAAGAAATTAACAAAAGAAATGAAATTAAAAGAAGTCAGATCACTGCAAAGGTGTTTTTAATAACAAACGATTGGTAAAATAAGGCTACACTATTGATTTACATATTTGTTTCAGATGAACAGCTGATGCTTCTGAACAAAGATTTGAATACATGCATAAGATCTGCGTTTGCAACGGGTTCTCTTAAAAAAACCCTCATGATCCAATGGGAAACATTTTTGTTGTTTTGTATGTTTTTCAAATTAAACTATGTTCCAGTTAGCGCCAGAATTTTGAGTCTGTATGCTCAATTTTTATGTAGGAGTTTTAAATCTGTTGAATCTAATAAAAATTATTTAAGTTGGGTGAAAACGATGCGTTACATTTTTGGATATACTACGGACAATATTAATGATTTCATGCTAAGTTTATGTATACAAGGCATTTCCCGACTAAATCCACATTGTATAAAACACGCAAAACCCATTACTCCAAATATTTTAATAAGAATGTATAGTTTACTTAATTTTTCTGAGCAGATAGATACGGTTTATTGGTGTTTATTTTTATTTGCATTTGTTTTATTTGCAAGAAAGTCAAATTTGGTGGCAAATTCTGCATCAGATATTAAAGAAGGGAAATATCTTTTGCACAGAAATGTTTGCTTTAAAGGAGAAATTTTAATTGTGGAAATTTTATGGGCCAAAACTATTCGATGTGCGAAAAAGTCAAGGTCCACGGGGGATACCCCGTTATTTAGTTTATCTAGTAACAAATTTATCATGCTTCTTTATTGATAAAATAAGCTTTGTGTTAAAGCTTTAAAACTGAACAAGTAGTTGTTGTACCAATAGTCGTTATGGCAAATAGTTGTGGTATCAAGTAGTTGTTGTATCAATTGAATAATGATTATAAGCTTTCTCAATGTACTATGAATAGGACACATATTAAATAATCATATTGAAACATTTCCTTACTTTAAATCTTTCCCAATTTTGAGAATGAATATTTTTTAGTATTTGTCTGACTTTCAAACGGGTTTTGTAAAATGTACCTCATAAGGTAGTAGACCTTTAATACCTCTAGTGCTGCATTGCATAAATTGTTCTTGATAGTTGATAAATACAGATTATAGTTTTGCACATTTTTAACAGACCAGAAATTTCTTTATGCCTATCTTGAAAATATTTGTAGATCTATACTTTTGTTAGTTTTCAGATAAGAGAGGTAATAACTCTCTCTCTCTGTCTCTCTGTAATGAAAATATTGTGGTATTAGATTTATAAATGGTAATTCTAGAAAAGACAAAAATGGAAAAGTGACTTAGTTAAAGCATTACAATAACATTCTTTTTTTAATCATAGCAAATTTTGTAGTATAATATTATCGGGGAAATGCAAGTAGCTGTTTTCTATTAGGGATCTACTACGTTAATTTCACAAAGCCACAAGTCTAAATATAAGTCCAAAAATCACCAAGTGAATCACTCCTATATATATATATCAGTTTGAAAATTCTAGATTACTCTTTTCTAGAAAAATGATATCATCGATTAGTAAACATTTGCAGTATAATATTATCGGGGAATAGCGAGTAGCTGTTTTCTATTTGGGATCTACTACGTTAATTTCACAAAGCAACAAGTGTAAATTTAAGTCCAAAAATCACCAAGTGAATCACTCCTATTTATATCAGTTTGAAAATTTTACTCTTTTCTAGAAAAATGATATCATCGATTAGTAAACAGCATGTTTACTAACCTGTTTCTAAAAATAACCACAGTAGAAAAACCAACACATGTTCCACGTTTATAGAATATTCTGAAAACAGGTCACCATTTTATCCTATCTACATGACAACATGACTTCACTATCAACACAACATCCAAAATGGCTGCGTCGATCAAGATAACATCAATGTTATGCTCCAAACTGCACTTTTTAGCTCAAGATGTCAGTGAAGCTATTTCCCAGTGACGTCAGATTTTATTGAATTGGGGCACTCAGTAGGAAAAATTTTGCATTGTCAGTGTACTCAATTTTTTAAAAACAGGTAAAATTTGCTTATCAAACTTTGAAATGGTAAATCTTTGCAGTATAATAAATTCGTTATACGGTAAGGTGACAGGTGACTCATCTTCGCGAGCCAAGGTTACGATCACTACGTGGATCTTACCTTGGCGGATTGAGCCGGACTTTTGAGATTCCCGCGACACGCCCCTATTTGAAGCTGCTTATTATCTCCCTTTGCATCATATTTCTTATAGCCAATGAAATGCCGCTTTAAAAACCGCTTACGAACACAATAATGCAACATGAAGCAATAACCATAAACGTACTTCGACATTCCATGGTCAGGTGTTGGAATATAGCCTAACACTCTCTTGCACTCCGGATCATTACATTTACCTCTGTAGTGGGCTCAGAAAGTAGACCGTCATTACGTCATATTTTTGTCACATGACCATAACTCAAAATAGCTACACAAACGCCGGTGAAAGAAAGACCAATACCGATTGTTTCGTGTGCTGTTTAAACAGCATGGGACCATTCAGACTTAAACGATAGTTATTGAACACAAGAGGGACTTTCTGAAAAGCCTAAATATCTTTATAGGACGATAACTTGATTTTTAATCGTACAAACTTAGATCCAGCGGTGTGTCAAATCAGTTGTCATCATTGATGGGCGCATCTATTTTTGTTACAATCGGCGTAAGATTCTTAAAAGTGAAGAGGCTGAAAGAAAAATAGTTCCATTTAATACAGGCAAATTCATCAGTTTGAACGCACCAATAATGTACCCAGAATCATATTTCCTTTGTCTAACTTACAATTTTACATATGAAACAGTTAAACAGTAACAAAACATCTTTTCCTCGGTTTGACAAGATTCTTGTCATTTAGCCCATCGCAGAGATGTATGTGAGGTAACGAACGACAACTCTGCTCGGAGATTGATAGCCTAAAACATCTGAAAATTAATCGGTCACATTGAAACTTTATGTAAATATTGTTCGTCTATGTTTTCTTTGGCAATAAATCATTACAGATCCTGCACACATCCACGGAGGTATTCTATTTCTATCGCGATCCAGTTCTATTTTTATCAAAGTTGAAATGCTACGAGCGATTTGATTTGATGCAGTTAGAACTAGCTGCAACCAATGAAAATGCGTATCGGGTGATTGTTGAAATCAATCTCAATCCGCCAAGGGTAGAGTGGCGTAGTTGATTGTAACCCATGGCTTGCGAAGATGCAGGTGACTTAGAAACTTGTTCATGGCTGTGGTGAATCATGTTGCTCTGAGCCGAAGGCAAGGGGCGACATAATTAACCACAGTCGTGAATAAGTTTCAAAGTCACCTGTCACCTGACTGTACAACTAATAATGTAGTCGTAAAGTGCTTTGATGGATCAGTCTGCACGGAGTGTGCAGGCTGATCCGAGACCACACTTTAAGCAAAAGTCCGCATGCGCCTTTTTGCATGTTTGCAAGCCAAATGTGCTTTCTAAAGGCAATGGCTAGCTTTATATTTAACCATTTTACACTATATGCCGCAACATATTTTTTTCAATCATTAAAAGAATAGCGGAACCGTTCAGAAAGCTTACCTGTTTTGGCCTACATCCTAAAATGAACAGCTTCCTTCCGTCTCCTGAGATGTAGCTTTCCGTATAACAATACTGAAATATATAAAAACGGTTGTGAACATTGCATTCATTCGAATGTAGGTTTACTCCGCCTTCAGTGAGGAAACAAAGCAATGCCTTATAACCGATTAAGAAAGCTGGCACCGGGAATCTGTGAAAAACTGTTGAAATCAAGGTCAAAACACCTACATGTATTTAAGTTAAAAGACAACCCTTCTTTGCTAGTGTAATCTTCATCCAGGGTTACAATTGCAACTGAGATGCGCCTGCAACAAGAGGTTCAATATAGGATCTGATATGAGTTGCTTGTTGAGATAAAAATTTATTAAATGAATCTACAAAAATGCCAGCCCTTGGCGAACTTAATAACATTTTTTTGTGTGGACGAGTTTAATAAATTTTCACCTCGAAAACCAACTAGTGTCAGATTCTTTTTATCACATTACTGTATAACAAGAATTAAAGTCCAAAATGTGTTAAAACAGAGGCATACATGTATCATGTGTGGTGAAATTTACATGAAGCCTTTGCGCTTACTTTGACAGATACATTGCGAACAAAAAAAAGTTCCGAAGAAACTTGCATGATATTGATTTTTGTTTTAGTCTAATAGTGATTAAATTAACATCTTTATCATGACAAGAACTTTGACCGCAAATTTCCGTCAAACTTATGTCAGCAATGTTTAAGAAATTAAGCGTATAATTACAGAATGTTGACCAAATACATCACCATTTTCTTATCTCACACTTATATGAGACATATAGGATCTGACATGAGTGGACTTTTGAGATAAGATTTTATTAAACGAGTCAAGGGAAATGTTATTAAGCGAGCCTTTGGCGAGCTTAATAACATTTTCCTTGACGAGTTTAATAAAATCTTCTCTCAAAAGCCCACAAATGTCAGATTCTTTTTATCACATTACGATATTTCACAAAATATAGATCAGATGAAGCAAAAACCTTCATAAATGTACCCGCGGTATTTTCCATTCACTTGTATGAAATGCGTACAAAATGACGTCAAAAATGACGTCACGCAAATGTGATATTAAACGTGTGTGAGATAAAAAAATTCGTAATGGGTATATTACACTGAAAACAAGGGAGGTTATGTGATAAAAGAAAATTCGTAAGGGATGTATTACATTGAAAACAAGGAGAGTTATAAGATCGATGTATCCCAGTGATCCATCATACCCAGCAAGCCATCAAATAATGATGGATTTATAAATTCCGTTTTGTTTAACTCATTACCAAACGACAATATATTAGACTTGTCCAAATTGAAAGCATTTGCAGACGACAAAATGAAAGTGACCGAAAATCTTAAATCTGTTTTAAGGGTGGAAATCATTGTGGGAAAGAGAGAAAATGTTAGTTGCTAGCACTTTCTCCTTTTCCCACAATGTTTTCTGAAAGCTTTTTTCTCAGGGTCGTCAAAAGTAGGGATTGTGTGGTAATGGGTTAAAAATTTATTAAACGAGTCTGCAAAATGTTATTCAGTTCGACAAAGGCTCGCTTAATGACATTTTTAGGGACGAGTTTAATATTTTTTTACCTTAAAAGCCAACGAGTGTTAGATTCTTTTTATCACATTACTAACAAGAATTACAGTCCAAAATATGTTAAATCAGAGGCATACATGTAGGTATTACTCTCAGACGATAGCAGTGTCTTTTTAGGGTCGACTGACTTCATAATTGTAGGGGAAACAGGTATTCCTCACAACTTAATCCTTTACTCCATAGATACTCATTTCTACGCATTGCTTGTAGGAGCCTTTGGAAAACATTGTGGCAAAAGGTGAAATTGCTCGTGACGAGCAATTTCACCTTTTGCCACAATGTTTTCTACACTATCAAAAGGTGTCATATACACATAAGAAACGGCTTTATCCTTGCTCTTATTTATGGTCAATTAGAGATACCATAGAAATGCCTTACGGGTTAAATACCCGCTTTACTGTCTATGTAATGAAGCGATGTATTTTACCTGTCTTACCTTTTATGTGTTTGTTTTGTTATGTTGTGTATGTCAACAAAGGCTTAAATTATCATCTAAGAGTAATATCAAGTGTAGTGAAATTTACATAAAGCCTGTGCACTTACTTTGACAGGTACATTACGAACGAAAATAGTTCCGAAGAAACATGAATAATATTGATCTTTGTTTGAGTCTTATATTACAGTGATTAAATTAACAACTTTATCATGAACAGAACTTCGACCGCTAATTTCCTTCAGAAACCTAGGTCATCAACGTTTTAGAAATGAAGCGTATAATTACAGAGTGTTGGCCAAATACATAACTATTTTCCTATCCCACACATCTGTGAGACAAGAAAATTCGTATTGGCTGTATCACATTTAAAACAAGGAGAGTTAAGTGATAAAAAGTCTTTGATGTCAAGAAAATTATCAAAGGCAAAAGGTTTCGACACAGGTCAACCTGCATGGACTGCACAGGCTCAGCTGTATCGATAACTGCACAGGCTGAGCTGTATCGATAACTGCACAGGCTGAGCTGCATCGATAACTGCACAGGCTGAGCTGTATCGCTAACTACACAGGCTGAGCTGTATCGATAACTGCAGATACATGAACCTCCTTTTTCACAGAATATAACTCCTGTGTATATTTCAAAGGTTTTAAAGTTCTGTAAAATGGGTCCCTATAAACTGAGAAACGGAACCGAAACAAAACGCAACGAAACGCAACGAAATGAGACAACGAAACGGAACGAAACGCAACGAAACGGAACGAAATGAAACGAAATAGAACGAAACGGAATAGAACGTGAACGAAACGGAATGAAACGAAACGGAGTGCTATTTTGGATACAAAATCAAGCAGAAGGAAAACCTAATTTGTTTTTGTAAATAACCCTAAGACTTAAAATTTTGACAGCGCACTATGATCGTGATACTTTGGTGAATTTTGACAATTTAAATGAACACATTTTATTTTATTGTTGGTTTAAGTGAGCTTAGACTATTGTTTACTTTGTAATGACATAAATGCCCAATAAAATGTTCTTCATGTTTCTGGCCATCTCCGCGAGCCAAGGTTACAATCACTACGTGGATCTTACTAAGCCCGATTTCGAGATTCCTGCGATGCGCCCTCTATTACCCCTTTGCATCATATTTCTAAAAGCCAATGAAATATCGGTTTACAAACTGGCCGCATGCGAATACATATGAAAGCGATAAGCAGACATCCACGTGGGTTTCCATGTTTACCTTCTATTCGAAACGTAAGGACCTTATTCTATTTCTATCAAAGATGAAATGATACGAGCGATTTCATTCGTTGCAGTTAGAGCTTGCTGGATCCAATGAAAAAGCGTATTGGGGGGAAATGTAAAAATCCAGCTTGATCCGCCAAGGGTAGAGTAGCGTAGTGAATCGTCAGCCTTAGCTTGCGAAGATGGTTTTTGGCAGCCATCAGTACTGCAAATACATCGCAGTCTGGTTGATATTTTGTTTATTGTTTCCATAAATACTGTGATTAAAAATTCATGTCCAAATACAGCAAGGTTGAATGCACTGATAACTAATTATGAATGATTATGAATGATTGATTGTGTATGGCGTTAAACGCTGATTTCATACTTTCAATTATAAAGCGGCTGCCAGTGCAGGTCTATCGGTGCTTTCCTGGAATTTCTTACACAAGTTTTCAACCTAACGTTGTTTATAAGCCATTTTTCTGCTTTTCTACATAACCCTCGCCGACACAACGGCCTTCGACGAAAGAAGAATGAATCTTTCTGCAATGTCTATCATCAGTCCTCGAAAAGAAATTGGCAGAATAGGGAATTGAACCAGCTATTATCTGTTCTTAAGTCTTGTACGTTACTGACTTGAGTTACCGAGGACTTTCGATAACACCTACTGCCGGTTATGAAACCGGTTTGGATTCTTACAAGATGGTTTAGAAAAATAATCCATTTTATATCAGGCGAATTAGAATGCCAGTTTTTAGTCTTTATCTAAATTTTGTACATTTGTGCAGATATCACCTTTCTTCATGCAAAATAGCAGCCTCGAAGACCTTTTGTCATTGAACATGGCATATTGAAAGTCTTCTTTTTTTCGCATGAAATAGACATACATAAAAAATCGTCGGGACCGGGACAGACAATTTTGATTGATTGACTGTTTCTAGATTGAACGCCGCTTTCAACATTTTTTCAGTTATATCACGGCAACAGCTCACAGATTCGAGTATTGTGAGTTCCACCAGTACTTGGCTAGGGTTCTGAATGATCTTGCCTAAAGATACAAAAAAAAAAAAAACCAGTGGATCCAGTCAGGATTGAGCCCAAAGCCTCCAGATCACAAGTCCTACTGAGCCACTCAGGACCCTTGAAAATATTAGGTTTAAAATATTTTTTCTAGGAGAAATTATGTTTGCGGCATATGTACCAATTCATTTTAAGGTTTCTGGATACATCGAAAGTTTTATGCACTATTTTTTCCCTTTCAGTCACTGTTTGAAACCTTCCAGTTTGCTCTGTCCTAGTTCATTTTAAACAAAAATAGAGGTTTCTTAAAAAGTAAGGAAAGAAATTGTAACTAACAGTAGCCCCAAAAGAGGACTTTAAAATAAGTTAATACTAACTTACAGTTCACAAAATATACAATGAGCCATGCTCCGGCAAAAGGGGGCTTAACAAATCTGCGTGATGCACAATACCAAGTAGGTCCTCACACAATTTTAGACCCGTAAAATCTGTTTTGTGTAACATTGCACTGTAACATGAAGTACTCTGGTCCTTTGACATGCTGAAAATTGACCTAAAGGTCACCCTATAGGGACTGCGCAGGCTGACCTGGGTAGATACTGTTTACGGATTCGTTAAGCTTTTTTTACAGAATATAGTTCAAATTAAGAATTAAAACCCTGGGAAAAAAACATACTTGAAATATTCCGACGCTTGATTGAATTGACTGTGATGTACGATAAAAATGTTCAAACTAAACATTATATCAGTTATATCGCTGCATGGCGCAATCTGTGCAGGCTGATCTTAATTGAAAATGTTTGCTAGTTAGTCAATATTCTACCTGTCAAAAGACCAGTGTACATCGTGATTCAGTCGGCTTTTAACCCTTTACCCCACAAGGCATTTCTATGGTATCTCTAAATGACCCTAAATAACAGCAAGGATGAAACCGTTTCTTACATGTACATGACATCTTTTGATAGTATAGAAAACATTGTGGCAAAAGGTGAAATTGCTCGTCACGAGCAATTTCACCTTTTGTCACAATGTTTTCCAAAGGCTCCTACAAGCAATGCGTTGAAATGAGTATCTATGGAGAAAAGGGTTAAACAAACAAGGAAATTATGAATCCATGATAATATGATGACCAGCTTGGTATCATGGATAACTGCGAGGCATTAAAACCCCTTTTGCCAAAAGCAAGGTTCGTATCTAATCGAAGTGTTACATTTTCAACAGTATGCACAATAAAGAAGAAAGAGATGAAATTGTTTGTGTGGTAAAAACAATAAAAAGCGTCAACCGAGTCAACCGATGCAGTCGTAGAATTGAAATCGTATGAAAAGTGGTGTAAGACGCCTTTAAACCCAAAGGCCTGCTAAAGGTTGTTAAGCTGTACCGAGATAGCGACGGTCACAGACTTGTCGTTACCAGGATTCGAACTGGAAATGTCGGCTACTTCGCAAAGCACTAACCATCATACGATCACAGCTCTCATTGCTGTACAGATATGACCTCAGTCTTCGATTTAAACATGAAAGAAACAAACCCTTTGCTACAAATCATGAGTTTCACAGCCTCTAAAGGAGAATACTGATACTTTTGAAAACGTTTTAAGAAAAGGAGAAAATGCTCGTCACCAGCATTTTCTCCCTTTACTACAATATCTTAAAATTTAAAGTCCTTTTCAACAGTTGTATCGCTGCATGTATCGCTACATTGGGCGTGGCCGGATAGCTCAGTGACTAGCGCATCAGACTCGTGACCTGGATCTGGTCAGTACTGGTGTGAAAAAGCCAGGAAACACTTTAGTGCGTCACTGACCGCCATGATATGGCCTACGCTGTTAAAAAGGCATTAAACTCCAATACAAACCAAACAAAATCGCTGCATTACACACTCTGTGTTTTCCTGCAGTTCTTTTTACTAGTACTTCATGAGTAATATTCTTCCAAAGCCACTGACTGCTTTTGATCGCTTACTATCAGTGATCACCGGAGAGAGAGGAATGAATCCTGTCACAATGACTATCATCAATCCTTGGAAAGAAATTTGTCGAATGGATATTTGAACTAGCGACCTTTGTTCTCAAGTCCTTTACGCTAACAACTGTGCTACTCAGGCTCGGCATATTCCGGCGCCCTGTGATAATATTCTGATACCATAGTGACAGAACAAAATTAAATTTTCTCTACACGTCAAATATTTGAAATTGCACCAAATATGTTTTATGTGCAACCTTAAAGCCACAGTTCCTTGTAGAGGATTATCGTTTTGAGTGCTTAATCTTGACTCTGACCAGATTTTCCATGCAAAATAATGGCAAAAATTCAGCGACATAATCCTTTTGTGCCTTACATACACTGTGGGATAAAATAATTGGAAATGGTACAACAGAAAAGCGATAAATTGAGACAAAAAGATAAATTAAAAAGAAAATTGCTGCTAGATTTCATTTCGTTTCGTTCCGTTTCGTTTCGTTCTCGTTATATTCCGTGTCGTTCTATTTCGTTTCGTTTCGTTCCGTTTCGTTGCGTTTCGTTCCGTTTCATTGCGTTTTGTTTCGTTTCGTTGCGTTTCGTTCCGTTTCGTTGTGTTTCGTTCCGTTTCGTTTCGTTTCGGTTCCGTTTCTAACTTTAAAGGGACCCCTGTAGAATTACCTATTTACATTAGTTTTACATGCTGGTCAAAGTTCGTAACGATATTTTTTATATATCATTATCGGATAAGAAGTATAAACAGTATTCTAACATGACACGCGACCTCGGCTCTATAAACACAGTGCAAGGAAAACGTGGTAAAATCTGCGACAATCCATGTAAAGTGAAGTCATCCTATATCGAGTGACGTCATTCAGTGAGTGAGTTATTCAATGGAACATAATCTTCATCCGCGTTTTTACTCTTAGTTTGAACTTTTTTTCCTTTCATTAAGAATTGGCCATATTAGAATCGAAATAATCTTCTTTCTATCGTGGTATATCGTTCAATAAACCACGTTGTGAGTTATGAGGCGCAATGAATAACCCACTCGGGCTATCGCCCTCGTGGATTATTTATTGTGCCTCATAACTCACAAGTGTGGTTTATTGAACGATATACCACGATAGAAAGAAGATTATTTCTTAAATAATTTAATTACCTCGTTTAAGCCGCACGTCACCGTTTTATGACAATTCGTTAAGTCCTCGATGTCGTCACACTTAAAACAGTCGAGTTGTTCTGAAAGAAGAGATGAAGTTATTCAGTATCTACTACAGCTTTCTTTCTACAGTAAAAGTCCAGAGGCCAGTGCACCGATCCATGCTTTCCCAGTGTTTCTTTTACCAGTACTTCACACAAAAGTGTCCTCAAATCAGTGGCTACTTAGACACCTTAGCGATATGAGAGAAACGAGTCCTGTAGCAAGAACAACATGAAATACTCTAAGACTTTGTTCAAGCTGGATTCAAACGGACAATTACTAGGTTTCAAGTCACGCACCATACTAGGTTGGACATGTTCGGAATCAGTTGGACCGGCTTTCAACGGTTCTTATAAAAGGAGTGCTGTTTATTTATTTCATGCTCTCCGGTAGGATATCGAGAAATAGCAGTGAAAATATTTTTCGATCTTACACTGGAACCACCAGTGAAAATTCCGATTTTCATGTTCTTGTTGCCTAGGTTAATTGCTCGTATCTCACAAACAGATGGAAATATGACATCATTTACCTTACATTTCTCGTGCTTGACGTCATATTGTAATAAGTTGCTATGCGGTAGGGGTGCGCCACGGGGAATAACGGAAAAGAACTGTACTGAATTTTGATAAAGCTCCTTCCAGAAAGGGTTAAAAGCATGGAATAAATAGAATATTTGGTTTTTTTTGGGGGATGAAAGATCGAAATTTATTTCATCTCATAAACATCATTGGTAATATTTTCACGAGCACTGCGCCACTCGTGAAAATATTACCAATCCTTTTATCGAAAAAAAAAACCCAAATATCCTCTATTTACTAAAAATCACGATGGCAAGTATTGATCTTTATCGCCACTATTCCTTCCATTTTTTTTTTTACTATTTCTCTGCCATCGGTGAGTAAAAAAGATTTTGGAGACGGCCGAATAAACCACGATCAGACCGCAAAGAACATAAATACTGGATCTGTGTCCATTTGGACTTATTCCCAAGAAGCAGTGGTTTAGCAAACCAGTTGTTGTTTTGCCTTGTAGAATTAGACTGAGAATATTACCAAGAACCGACCCCGGTCTTGTTTGTTCCGTACTGGCATTTGGTCGGACATTTTACTCTAAGTTAAATATTTCTCCAAATTATCCTTACATAGACTCCACGAGGAAGCGATATTACTTATACATACCACATCTATTTACGCTGAACAGCAAAAATTCTGTGCCAAGTAACAACAAGGTTAATCGACCTGCAGACAAAAATGACCATATCACTAAAAAGTGAGCAAATTTCTTACAAAAGAGTGGTTCTAACAAGGCTTGGGAAACCTCATCACAGTCATCATTGGACAAAAATGCATCAGCTATCAAGAGTTGTCATAGTTTCTTTACATCTATCAAGACTTGTCGTATTTTCTTTACATCTATCAAGAGATGTCATAGTTTCTTTACATCTGTCAAGAGATGTATTAGTTTCTTTACATCTAAATGTACATTATGGAAGATTGCAAATATTAACATATATATTACACCCGATATATGAAGTCAAAGTTTCCCTAAGGGAAAAAGTACTCCGGGTGATTTTTATCAACAATATACATACCTCTGATCTATTGCTCTGGCTTTCAGGGTGTAAATGTGGGTATACAATCATCACGAACTCTAAATCGAAATTGTTATTTCACCCTGGGGCTGCTAAGTGGGACGCAGTGTGCTATTGCAGACGGCGTGAATTAGCATGGAAAGAATATGGTGCAGAGGACTAGTAATAGAGACTACAGAAAAACCTGGATATGTGCACTGGACACCGCGGTGTAACTGAAATTATGTTGAAAACGGCATTAATTAAACACAATACAATCAGTCAATCAACTAACCTTTTCTCTACACAAAGAGAAGAAAATTCTGGAAAAAGGAAAGTGCAGTAGTGCATTATAATCATGTGGAAAAAGATAAAAGCTTTCTTACTTCGAAAAGCCGGTAGTTCCATTACTTTACACTTGTACTTTTATTATTTACACTCAACTTCTGTGTGTACAATTTTAAGACCTTACCTGTTGACACCGTACTGACTGAACCTTATACTCTCGTGGATATTTTCTGTGCTTTACGGACAGTGTAAACCAAAATCAGATTGTTGCAAAATGTGGATTCTGATCTCTGTTCTCAACTTCCCGATACTTTATGAGATATTCTAGCCCCATCGACCTTGACATTGCTATGTGTGGCACTGATATTATTGTTCTTAAAGTGTAGCATGCTATTTATTTCGAAGGCTAAAGGAAGTTAAGTCTTATCTAACGCCCTCAATAGCAGCTGGTAAAATTAGACCTCCTTATTGTTTATCGAATCGCAAAATTGTTAGACTTGTCCAAATTCAAAGCAATGGCAGACGGGAAATAAAATATAACTCAAATGACAAGATTTGGCTATGACGCTTAATAAACAATGTTGGAAAAGGAGAAAATGCTGGTTACCAGCATTTTCTCCTTTTCCTACAATGTTTTCAAAAGGCTTCTTCTGCATGTTCGTTAAAAAGTCTGATTGTGCGGTAAAGGGCTAATTCTTTACGAAACGATAAAAAATTAAAGGCTATTAAAATTCAAAGCGTCTTTAGTCAACAACATAAACGTGTCTCAAAATATGAAATTTATTTATGTTTTTGAAGAATAAAGAAAAATACTACGGAAAGAGACAAAAATGCTAATTACCAGCCTTTTCTCTTTTACCACAATGTTTTCAAAGCCCTCTTTATCAGGGTTAAAGCAAAAGTCTGTTTGATTAAGGGTTAGTTAAACAGCAAAGTAGTATAAAAGAAAAAAACATAGACTAGTTGTTTTGTTTTTGTACCAGATTTATTACACAACATAGCACACTGACATATCTTTCTCCAAAAAAAAAACAAGTAGATAAAAATCAAATCGATCTGGGCCCGTATTCACCAACCATTCTCAAGAACGTTCTTGGTCTTATTCTTCAAGATTTCCTGATTGTGAAAGTAACAGAACGTCTGATTGGCTAAACCATCCGGTTTAGCCAATCAGACGTTCTGTTACTTTCACATTGGCAAAATTCTGAAGAATAAGCCTAAGAATATTCTCAAGAATGGTTGGTGAATACGGGCCCAGCTGGTTATTTCAGCTTGAATATCCTAAAGGCAAACAGGCTTTTTTTCTTCTATCAGACGTATGTGACCCATAATGCAAAAAGGGACCATCTTGAAATTCTGTACATCTATTAGATGAAAACAGATCAACGATAGTGCAGGTAATGCATTCAAAAATGATTATATATAATAAGGTACAATGACCACTTTTCATGCAGAAAATGTCATTGAAGCAAAAAGTCTCAACCCTGGTCAGCCTGCGCAATTCGCGCAGTCTGACCAGAGTTGACACTTTTCGCACTTCCCAGAAGGTCCCTTTGTGCGTGATGGGTCACATATATATTTATTATTACATTGCGTGTAAATTCTTTGAAAAACTTCAATGTTTTTATTCCACAAAGAACATGAACATGGCCATGAATCCCTCAAGTTGTCTGATATCTCAACTGCCTTAAACCTTTAACTAGACAATCCCGAGTTTTAATGACCTTGATAGCGAAGACAAAACTTTTTAAAACATTGCCGGAAAAGTGGAAAAGTCATAATCAGCATCAACTGCTTTACCCAAAATGTTTCTATCCTGAAACAAAGACAAGATTAATCTCTCTCTCTCTCTCTCTCTCTCTCTCTAAAAAAGTCTTTTTCATCAGGGTCGTAAAAGGGTGGCATGTTTTGTGTTAAGGGTTAAAAAGAGTCTAGTCTAGATTCCATAAAACTTTCCATCGCCTCGTCTTCAGATTGTCTGTCTTTCTTTCCGAACATTTGTTTCACAAAATCAATTTTATCACCAATACAATATCGGCGCTCAAAACCAACCGACGAAGATGAACTTTCATACGATGTATTTGACGGAGAATCTTCACTATCAAAATCATCTTCCAATGTGGCGGGAAAACCGCCAACAAAAGCGGTATTTAAATCTCCAGAGTTCACACTTGTGACGTCAATTCCTTCATCGGTGTCCGAGTCTGTGTAAGATTTCACAAAAGCAATGTCCAACTCGTTCATTTTTTCCTCAGTTGCATTAAACACATTTAAGGAATATTCGTTGTCCCACACAGAATCATAATCGTTTTCCCCAATACTGTCATCATCAGTATCGTCGTCCGTATCACTATGAAGCTGCCATGATTTTCTGCAAGCTTCTAATAATCCGGAATTTGATAACCCATCTACTGAGCCACGTGATACCTCGGTCATTGGATTTTCTGAACCGTCACCACTTCTTCTATTTGATAAACATTTCGTTTTCTGCCTGTGAAGTATGACGTCACTAAAGTATCTTGAGAGTAGGGCATTTTTTCCAATCATCTGGTCATTTAAGTTGAGACGGCTTTGTTTTTCCGGTACAAGATTTACGGAACCGTTATACCGACCCATTTCGGAAGGTTCTAGTTCCGGAAATGTCGATACATCAAAATCATTCATCTTCGCGTTTTTCTTTCGAAAACGTTTTTTATAAACTTCGTCCATGAAAAATTCATCATTTCCGGTTGACTTCCGGAACTCCCTTTTAAGTTCAAGGGCTGCAGACTTCCTGTTGATGACGAGTTCAAACTTTGACCCTTCACATCCCCATGATCGAACAATTTTCAGTACTCGTGTGCTGCCACCTAACATTCTCTCTATTCCTCCGCTACGCTCAAATACAGCCAAAGTATCTGCCTTGGTGTCGTAGTTCGGTTGTTTGGACAAAACTGATTGTATGACGTCATCACACGTAGAGTATCTAGACACGTAGAGCTTGAACGTGTGTTTCCTGAGACTCACGTCAATTCTGGTCTTTCCAAGATATCTGATCTTCATCTGAAAAAAAATAAATAAATAAATATGCTTTAGATTGTTGTGTATTAAATGTTTTAGAAAACACTGCAGGAAAAATTAAACTTATACCAAAAAAAGGGGAAAAGGGGAAAGTGATGGTAATCGGCATTTTCATTTTCCCGCAATGTGTTTTCATCCTTTAATAAGTAAGTTAGAACTTAGAATCATCACTTTATTAGCATCACCCAGGTCACGTTTTGCAATAAAAAATCACAAAGTCCTTGAATGATGAATTTATAAACATGTGTGCAATGACTTTTGAATTGGGGGTTAAATGCATTTTCTTAACTCCTTACCAAATGACAAAATTTTGGACTTGTCCAAATTCAGAGCATTTGCAAACGGCAAAATAAATGTAATTGAAAAATTGAAAGTTGTTTCCCAGAAGGGTAGAAAACATTGTGGGAAAAGGAGAAAATACTGGTTACCAGCAATTTCTCCTTTTCCCATAATGTTTTCAAAAGGATTCTATTTCAGGGTCGTAACATCTAGGCATTCTGTGATAAAAAAAATTCGACCCAGGTTCCGTATTCACCAACCATTCTAAAGAACATTCGTAGTCTTACTCTCCGTAGTTTCCTAATTTTGACAGTAACACATCTTCTGATTTGATAAACCCTTCCGTTTAGCCAATCAGAAGTTGTGTTATTGTAAAGTTTGGACCCACTTGGAGAACAGGACTAAACATGTTTTTAGGAATGGTTGTTGAATGTGGACCCTGGTCATCCTGCTATAATCTGAGAATCAGAGATATTTCAAGCCATACAAAGAAGGGAACATTTTTCATTGTACTTTTAATAAAATTTCAGCTGTATTTACGCTACTTTCTGAAAATATGACAGTTCAAGTCAGTTCTTAAAGTTTCTCTGATTATTGCATAGTCACACAAAATTCCACGTAAAATATTTTATTCCTTAACTTTCAACTCAGTAGCAAACTTCTGGACTTGTGCAGAGTTAAGCATGCACAGATTGTAGTTTTAGTTTACATATGACTAAAAGATTAGAAGATTTGTAGGGGGTCAAAATATTGTTGGAAAAAGAGAACAAGAGAAAAATGGTGACCACCAGCATTTTTCTAACATTTTGTTTCGGAGGGTATTGGCGTACGTACGGATATAAAAACACGGAATCGTTTGGTAAATGGTTAAAACAATATACATTTACTGTTCTGACAACGGTTGAAAAGGTTTCTGTTCGACCTCTTACCAAACGATTCCGTGGTTTTTACGACCCGTTTTGAAAACAATGTGGATAAAGGAGAACATGCTGGTAGCCAGCATTTTCTCCTAGTACCACAATGTTTTCGACCCTGCTGGAAACGAATTTCATTATTTGAGATGCGTTATTATGTCGTCTCCAAATGCTTTCACTTTTGTTCAGTCTAAAACTTTTTCGCTGGATAAAGACTTAAAAACGAATTTTTCATACGAAATAACAGTAAGTAACCTAATTCCACTATTAATTTTTCGATTGAAGTTAAACTAAACGTTACTTCTGTCACTAAAACAAAACCCGTTGGAAAATGATTCGTTTATTTTCCTAATTTGAATATAAATCCTTACCCTGAATCTCAAGCGCTCTTTCGTTCAAAGATATGTATCAAATTAAAAATTAAAGTCGAATGTTTTTTTTTTTGCGTTATTAAATGTTGAGTTGTAAAGAACTGTATGATGTCTGCTTTTGCCACTATAGATGTCGATAGAAGAGCAAGTCAATAGATAATGATTTTAAGCACAATTCGCATCCATATTTATATGAAAGTTAACCGCAGACAAATACCTGATTTTTATCTTTTCTGTTTAAATTTTAATCACAAGATCTTTAAGTAAAGATAGCATACAAACAATACCCGGAAACTCGTGTCGAACAAATCTGATAATTTCACACGTACTATGATATGATAAGCAAATTGTTACAGTGTGTTGTACACGATTTATTTCTTTAATTGCAATTTCTCCAAGATGATTACACCAGCCTGTGGCCAAAATATGATAAGATTTAATAAAAAGAAAAAAAAAACAACGTTCCCATGACTGTGATTTACGTAACTTTTTTGGCAAATTGCAATTCCTTTGAAATAAATTACAAAGTGTTGCGGACAAAGCACATGTACATCTAAACACGTGTACATGTACTTTCTATTCAGTTTTAACACTTTGCGATCCTGAATTATAATAATCAAAATTATTGTCATTTCTTAAAACAGCTGAGAAGAAGGGTTTTTTTTTTTTATAATTACTCTGGACATTTTTTGTTATCTGACGAGAAGTTAGGTTGTGGACCTGTAATAGAAAACAGCTATTTCCACAATATTATTATCCTACAAAATTTGCTAAAATGAGTATTATTGTACTACTTTAACCGAGCCAATTTTTCCTTTTTTTCCTTCCTAGAATTATTATTGTATTCTCATTACAAAGCAAATTAATAATTACCCCCCCCCTTTTCTGAAAACTAACAAAAGTATCAACAGTTGTTTTTAAGAGACATCAAAGGCATTTCTAGTCGGTCAAAAATATGCTTAAGTATTTTATCTGTATAAATCCGTATTTATCAACTATCAAGAACTTTTATTCCATGCTACACCAGAAGTTTAAGGGTCTACTACATTAATGCTAAGTGTGACAGTGCATCATGGGACCATAAATTACATGGCAATCAAAACCTGTATATAGTCAGATTGTGTTGCTTTGAGTCTATGAGTTGATAAGAATCTTTTCTTATTATTTTCTTTAATATTCAATTCATATCCAAAGTTATAGTTAGAACTTGTTTCGAAAAGAGTGAAGGACACTGATTTGCCTTTATCTGATATGAGAAGTCATTCAACAAGGCAATGTTCCTCCCTGCCCCTTTTTCCTGCCTCCCTGCCCCTTTTTCCTGCCTCCCTGCCCTTTTGCCTGGTCTAGAATAATCACTATAAAACGTCCAAAATCAGTTAAGTTGCGCCATTTACACTGTAATTTCGACCATAATATTTGGAACACAAAATTTAATTCAACCTCGTTTTTTGTATGCTTTCAACCTTTTGTTATAAAGATTCGACACTTAAAGTGTTTGCATTGGATTTTTTAAGCACAAAAATCAGACTCTATAGAAATGGGTCAAAAACAGCCGTGAATTATGTTACAAAACAGCGACTTGATAAAATGAACTTCTGGTGACTTCTAGACTTCACATTTCGTGGATGATTTGTCCGAAAAGTGTTGTGTGGAGTCCGAGCTGTTCAAAGAGTACGACGTGTGAATTCTGAATTTCAAACTAGAAACGTATGATAAAGGAATAACTTCAGACTTCAAACATCACACTTTCAACATTTGTCGTAAAGCCTTTACCGGTATTTAATAAAATCTGTAGTACATGTATTTCTGTGATTGACATACTGCGGACTCTCCAAACCTTAATCCTGACCCTGTTTTGTTTATTTTGGGTTATCCCAAGTAAAAGTGTTTATATAAGCGAATAATAGACGTCTACAGACGGGTAATTAAATCATATTAAGACAGAGCGAAAAAAAATATCAATTGAAAAATTTGCTTATGACATGGTTTCCTCGTTTTTTGCAACGTTTTCCAAGTCATCAGTTGTAGGCAGGTCTAAGGCCATTTGCATAAACATAAGAGTGAAAACACCTATGCGTGAAACTCTTAACCACACAGATCAAACCTGTTCATAATTAAACAATGGCTCAAACACTGTGAGAGAAGCTTGCTTAAAAAGCCATGGGAAAGTAGCTTTTGCGCGTAAATTTTGCTCATCTCCAGAAATGTCCAAAGACTATGTTTATTCTTGATGCATATAAACCACAGCGGAGACTAAATACACTCCAGACTAAGTACAAATACATATCCTTAGGTTCTGAAGCACATACAAAATATGCCAACGTTATAGAAGACAATGCGAAAAATCTTCCAGTTGAGCTTTAACGAGGAGCGGCCGCCGATAGTGCTTTCACACCGGTGAGGCAACAAATGGTCTCAAAGTACATACTTCATGGTATTTACAGGCGTTATTTTCCGATGGAGGGGGGGGGGGGCATCCATCAAATGCACACCTAGCTTATTTGGGCATTCTGGGTACAGAACCGGATTACTTTTCAAAACGACGACAGTTAATTTGAGTTTCAAGTTTCAAATTACACGTTTATTCAATAAAACGCCACATGGTACGATTCATTCAGCTATGGTAAGCTGGCATGTAACCTATGCAACGACCATTTATAAAACCAGCCCCTACAGGCTTTGGTAATAGCTTCGGTATAAGCTGAGACACTTTTTGATTAGTCTGTTGAAAAAGCCTGCAAATTCCTGATTTCCATGCAGTATTTATTTAGAATTTGTATTCAAGGATGTGCTATTTATACAACAAGAGTATTTGGAGAAACCATTTCTTCCTTTTTGAAATAATTTGATTTTTAAGATGTTTTGGGCGAAAAACAGGCTACATATTTTCCATAGATGTATTTTTGATAGCCATTTTCTCCTTGCTACTTTTTTTAAAATCGGGTTATTAATATTTATCCTGTACACTAGTGCGGCGTCAGCAAACAGGTCGAATTGAGTGAATACCGGTAACTTGGTCTAAGCAACAAAAAGACTGTCTTCAAAAGTAGCCATAAATTGACTTACAGAAAACCTTTAATTGGATTGTATAAGTACAGCTAGTATTACTTAGCTTATCTCTTTACAATAGGATTTATGGCCTCTATTAAATTACCGCCATGAATATGCTTTCCTGCAACTGTCGCATATGCAAAGAGCGGCCTCATGCATTCCCTTTGTACAGTATGCTAGCGCATCTTTACTTGATAATGTTAGGCTGCAATTTACGCAAGCAGGTTAGCTCTTGGCTAATCTCTTTAAATGCATCTGGATTAGAAGAACAAATAGATGTGTGTCTTCGAAAAGACTTTTTTTTTTTTGTAATGTCCTCCTAAAAACCTGCAACATGAGGATAGGAAATTTAGACACCACTCTAAGTATAGCATACAGAAACATATTCAGTGGTTTATCAATATAGACTTCACATGACACTATAGAATGGAACATTACTATCCCCGGTACATTATCATACTATCCCCGGTACAGTAAATACTATCCTCAGTACAGTTCTTTCAAAACAACAGCTATCCTCGGTACACCATTGTCGACAAAAAACTTGTGTTTTCTGGCAATTTTCACCCGATACAGCAAAATTGCAATCCTACAAAGAAATTAGACTAAAATATCGAGAAATTTGTCGACTCAGATTTTCATATTGTGCAAAGAACCGGCTTTGCAGATGAATTGTTTCTAGAAATCTCCGAAATCCGTCGTGAGCAGCCGACTTTACTGACAATTTTTTCAGACTTTCCATGGCTAAAAGCAGCATTCGTTGTAGACTTAACAAACGCTAAACATCGTGGAATCTGGGTTGACAAGGCAATTCTATATTAAAGCTGTTGTTAAGAAATATTTGGAAATCTCTTACCTGCAGTCATACAATACACAGTTATTTTTACTCAATTTGACGACTATATCCGGTGTACGTGTACCCACCGTGAGCATATAACTTAATTTTCCATACCATATCAATAACCCAAATATTGTTGTACAAAGTTATGTTTTGGGGAATAATATCTCCTTATCGGACAGTGTAGATCAAAGATCAGACTGCACGTTCTGTGCAGTCTGATGTTAATCTACACTGTCCGCAAAAGGCCAGCTAGTCGCGCTTGGTAGCCAAAGGGTTAAATTCGCTTTTCACAGGGTACCCCATTATTTAATTTCCCCACAGGTACCTCAAGCATGTGATTTCAAGAAAAAAGTACGTTCAGAAGCTCTGTCCAGTTTTTTGCTAATCTTCCTAGTGATTTAGTTTCTTCATTATATTGTTGTTTTGCACCTTCTGTAAGTATACCTTATGTCATAACTGTGCTATTCATTGTGTTCCTCATCATATTATTTATATTTTGTTAATTCAACGTGAATGTTTGAACTTTTCTGGTCGAGTCGTAGTATTCGGGTGGGAGATGGCCGCCATTTTGGCCCATGCTCTTTTGACCTGGCCATTTTCAAAATCGACATGCCCCTTTGCATAGTTCCTTGTTGCAAGAATTGCATTAAATCTGTGTTAGAAAGCAGGTATTTGTTCTTTTAGATTAAATAAGAAAAGTAACAAAGACAATATCTGGGGACCGCCGCCGTTCTCTTGTTACTCCACTTGTATTCCAATTTCAAGTCGGTTAAAAGGCCCAAGTAACCTTTTACTAAACTTTTATGTGCTTATATAACAAAGAAAAATGTTTTTTTTAAAACATTGTGGAAATAGGAATTAAAAAAAAAACAACTGGCATTCAGGTTTTTCGTTCTCTCACAATTTACCCCTATATAGTTATACCGTTTAAAGGTGGCCCTTCAGATTTTGGGACGAATATTGTACAAAAGTGCAAAAAAATCATCCTTTAGTCCCAAAGCCTTTTAATTTTCATTCATAAAACTCCAGTAGTCGAACACCGTCCGACAACACTAGAAATTAGAGATTTACTACAGCCCAGGTCAACAAGGACGGGAGACACGTTCTATCTTTAGATAATCAATTCACTCATCTACATACAGGAATACACAGATTAAGTTTCAAACATAGGGTCCGAAGAAGACATTATGGAAACTAATCATTACATGTTTGTTATGTAATGGAATTTAACACGCATTCTCAATAAAACGGTGCAATTACGGATTTTGCTTGTCGCCGACGAATTTCTCTTGATCTGTCATAGCTAGGTATAATCTTATATGCTATTTTTATAAAAAGAACATACCTTGACTTAAAAAAAAATGCGAAACCAATCTCAAGCAGATAGGGTTCTTGCTGCTTTTCAGGAAGTAGTCAATTTTGTCGGGTTCGTAGACGTCGCTTTTTGTAACTTAAGCCTATTCGTTTAATTTTCTAGCTCGTAGCGATCGAAACTGAACATCTGTTTTTAATGGATGGCGATATGATCCAAGTCTAGATTTTGTAAGGTATTTACGACAGATTTTCATGACAACTGTAAATCCCAGATGCTTTGAGATTTTGTCGCCGAATTTACTGTAAGGTTTGTTACCTCTTTTGCACGGACACTTAATGCATTGATAGTTGTTTTTTTAAACTAAGAAATGTCTTTTAAAGTAGCCCCATATCGATATGTATGGATTAATAACGATCCTTATGGTCCATTCCCAAAGAAAGTTCAATTGTTTTGCTTTTTAAATGTCCATGTACTATTTTCTTACTTTAGCTGTAAGGTTCGTGACAGCGCTTTTTCAGATGTATGGTTCACAAATGGATTGAATTTGCAATGTCTTGTGGGATAAAACGCTCTCTGACAGTTATAAAGGAAATCAACCCCACTACTATTCTAAAAGTTCCAAAAGATCTATGTTTTCCGTGGTAAAACCAGGTTTGTAATGTCAGGTTCGTTCAGCTAAAGAGAAAATACTCGCGTACATGTACCAGGTCAGTTATGATATAAAAATTTGCGTAATGAGTTTAAGAATTTGACGTCAGCTCTTACCACGTATCAAAAAATGTCTGACTTGAAGGTCTTTTTCGCTTCAAATGTTCCCACAACGTGCTGACGGAGAATCACTTCATATAGTAAGTACATACCGGTATTTTTAGTTCTTAAGTACCAATCGATATACAAAATCTATCGATTTTGAAGGTGTTTGTACCATTTTACCTATCACAATTCTATCTTAAACATTTAAATAACAAATCTAGCAGGAAAGCTTGATTGTTAAGTGGTCAGGTTCGTAATGTAAGTGTAACGAACCTAATAAAAAATAGTTCATTTTTTTCTTAGACCCAATATATGTAGATTGAATACTGATCGTGAAGAAATGTTAGTATTTATAAGCTATGCTCTTAAATATAATGACAGCCAAAAAGGGATGCATAAAATGTTTACAATGTGCATCATGGACGTTTAAATATCTATGAACGCCGATTAAAATTACATGTATGTGACTAAAAAGATGACAGAAATTATTATGATGAAAGTATTTGTTTTATGTAATTTTGTAAGAAAGCAATCTTAAATGAAAAATATTCATACAAAACCCGCTATATTGAATATTTAAAAGTGAATACCTTTTGATAGAATTGCATAAGGTTCTTTAGTATAGCGTAACGAACCTGACTGTAAGACATTTTACCTTTTCCCTTTTATTCCTTGGCTTGGCTACTTGAACTCCCTATAAAGTAAGGAAATCGTTTTATTTTACATTTAAGAATGCAGCATTTTTAAATTCATATCGCAAATTATCAAGTCTGACTCTTGCTCTTGACAAATATAGATATATTTTTAGATTAAAATAAACAAAAATTAAGTCCCGGGCGGGAATACAAAGGGAGTGGAGTATAGACAGCGCTTTAAGGCCGACCCAGAACATACGCAGAATACATGTATCTAGCATAAATTTGATACACATTTTTTATTCTCCCCGAAGGGCGAGCATATAGTCGCGGCTTCGTCTGTCCATACGTCCGTCCGTCCATCCGTCCCCCCGTCTGTCCGTCCGTAGCCATTTCTCCACACCCCTGGAACAAATTGGATAAAACTTCATATATGAACTCCTTTGGGTAATGCCCGATGTACTTTGACCGGTTTTTCAATTTAAGACTGTGTCATGGAAAAAAGGGGTTTAATGCAAAATTGCAATGTTTACTAATATCTCTCAGTTGTTTTCAAAATTTCATGAAACTTCATGGTCTTATTGCTTATGGAAAATTTCAGCATGTGCCCTTGTTATTTTTTTTTCTTCCCAATTTCATACATCTTATGACAAGCACTTGTTCGGGGAGCATAAACCGTCTCTGACGGCTCTTGTTTTTTTGCATTGATTGTAACAAACCTGACGTTAAATTGATAAAGTTCTGTTTTCTTCACCAGTAACGTTCTGTCGTTTGATTTTGGTTTACATGTACTTCCTATTCGTTTGAAGTTATATATTCAGAAAATAACATGTGCGTTGCACAGGAAACCGTGCATTGCCCGAAAAAGATTTATCTCCCAATTTGATTATATTAGTCTTTAAAAGAGCCTGATTAGTTAGGACTGTAGTATTTCATCCCTCCAAAATAATATACTGCATATTTCATGGTAGTTTCTAAGAGATTGTCACATTTTCACGGTATAGAACAATTCATTTTCGGATGTTTGATACAATACAAACCAACATTCAATTCGCTATTTTCTTTGGTAAGGTTCGTTACGATAGCATGACGAACGGAAAACCGTTATTATACTGTATAAATTCCAGTTAACTTTTACAAGACCCACACATGTAAGTTTGTTGATCATGGTCTGTACATGCTGTTGGCAACTGAAAGGCATAGTATGTGCGCTCCGAAAATTACCGTTGTTTGTGAGAGAGAGAAATAAATAAAATATGAATCTGTCTTTGTAAAATTTCTACCCTTTGCATTTTGACACCATGTGGCGTAACAAGGGTGCTACCTGATAATTATCATGTACCAATTTAAGTTTGTTAAGGTGTACTTAACAATGAGGCCTTACTTATTTTGCGTAAGATCAACAGATCAAGGTTATATTTAGCATAGAGTTTTGCGTATCTGATAGTAACGAACTTTACAAGCACAAATTGAGTTTGAAAGTGGCTCAAGTTTGCCTTGCAGTAAAATCTAAACCAAGAATTTCATGTTCAAACCCCGTGAGTTCCGACAAGTACAGTCATGGAGCTTTAGTTAACAGGCAACTTTGGGAACATTGGTCAACCTTCATTTTTCGTCTTTTGCCGATATCGAATTGCACCGTTTTATTGAGAATGTGTGTTAAGCGTTATGAGTCACATGCCAGTCACTTGGCATTCCCAAAATGCTTTATTGATTTTTGGCGCAAAATCTAAAAGTACCTTAAGTGGCTACGTAGCCTTTTATGGGAACACCATCAAAACAATTTTTTTTTATAATTTTATGAATCTGAATTACTGATGATTTGTATTATCTTTCCATATGAATTTCAGTGATATATTAATTTTTTAATTTGGTGAGATGTAAAAATTCTAAATACCCACCTTTAAGCTGAAATCTTATCATTGAGCCTAATTCATAGTGTAGCTGGATAGCTGTTCAATGTAAATTGGTCCACAGATAAAGTTCTAAATGTAGACAGAGTATTCTGGAATCCTATTCACTAACCATTCTTGAGAACATTCTTGGTCTTTTTCTTTAAGATTTTCAGACTATGAAAGTAACAGAACCTCTGATTGGCTAAACCAAATGGTTTAACCAATCAGAAGTTCTATCACTTTCACATTGGCGGAATTCTGAAGAATAAGACTAAAAATGTTCTTGAGAATGGTTTGTTGAATACAAGCCGAGATCTCAATCTACACTGTCAGGATAAACAGTAGAAATATAGGAACAGCGCAGAAAAAAAAAATGTTTGGAAAAGAACAAGCTCCAAATAAATTGTTTAACCCATTACCACACAATCCCTACTTTTGACGAACTTGAGAAAGAAGCCTTTAGAAAACATTATGGGATAAGGAGAAAATGCTGGTAACCTGCATTCTCCTTTTCCCACAATGTTTTCTACCCTTCACAAAACAAATTTCAAATTTTCAGTCAGTTTTATTTTGTCATATGCAAATGCTTTCAATTTGGACAAGCCTAAAATATTGTCATTTGGTAATGAATTAAAGAAGCAATTACTTGCAATAAACAGTAACTGCTCTCTTTATCACGATGTTTACATCATGTTTAAAAAGATAACTGTCCATTCCTTCCATAAAGTGTTTACCCTTTATGTAATTGAGTAATACTGTTTGGTAGGCCAAGACATAACCCAGAAAGTGCTGGGTTTAAATGAACAATCCTAGTGCTGTATTTACAAACCATTAAAAAAATCTAGCACTGTCTCTAAATTCCAAGACCAGCCATAGCATTGTTCAAGGCACTGTGTCTTAGCCAATGAGGTTGCTTGTCTTAGAATTTAGACTTACAATAAAGATACAGGAATGATGAAAACAGCCCAGGAGCAGACAGTATAAATCAATAATCACACTGCATATTCTACAGTTAACCGGCCGATTAGCTCAGTAGGTAGAGCGTAGGACTCGTGAACATAATGTTTCGGGTCTCTACAGGTTGTGGGTTCGAGTCCCCGGCTGGCCAGCTAAAAAAATATTAATAGTCTTTCGGATGAGACGTTAAACCGAGGTCCCGTGTGACGGTGCTATACACCGAGCACGTTAAAGAACCAGGCGGAATTGTCAGTAGTTTCGTCTTGTATCCTTGCACTATCCCCCGTAACAACTAACTGTCTTCTGGGGGCGTCGCTCAGATGGGCAACCGGTAGCGACGATAAATAAACGAAAATAATCAATCAATCAATATTCTACAGTCAGATCTTGATCCATACTGCACTGAGTTGATGTATTACCAAAGAATTGTGTTCTTTAACCCTTTACTACACAATGCCAACTTTTGACGACCCTGGAAAAGAAGCTTTTTGAAAATATTGTTGGAAAAGGAGAAAATGCTGGTAACCAGCAGTTTCACCTTTTCCACAATGTTTTCTACCCATCAAAGAAAATTTGCAGCATTTACATTTGCAGCAGTGTAAAAAGTTCTTTTGATATACAGTATATCTCTTGTAGTTTAGAGGAGTTTTGTTAATTCTTTCCCAAACAATCCCTGGTTTTTACTGGTCTGGAAATGTAGCCTTTTGAAAATATTGTGGGAAACGGAGAAAAGGCTGGTAACCAGCATTTTCTCCTTTTCCCACAATATTTTCTACCCTATCATAGACAGAAATCATCTTTTCGGCAAGAGTTAACTGTCGTCTGCAAATGCTTTCAGTTTGGTGTAGCCCAAAATTTTGTCGTTTGGGAAAGGGTTAAATTAGTCAAAGTACTGATCCTTTACCATACAATACCTGTTTCTAATGGCCTTGAAGACGAAGGCTTTTGAAAACATTATGGAAAAAGGAGAAATTGCTGGTGGCATTTTCTCCTTTTTCCACAGTGCTTTCTTCCTTTTCAAAGATGGCAAACATTGTTAGATGTACATTCGTCATCTGCAAAATTAATGCTTTCAACTTGGTTGAATACCCCATTTTTTTTTTAACCCTTTACTGTACATTGTCAACTTTTGACCACCCTGAAGTTGAAGCCTTTTGAAAACATCGTAGGAACAGGAGAAAATGGTAACCAGCATTTTATCATTTTCCAACAATGTTTTCTACCTTTCCAAGTTTTCATTTTTCAGTCACATTTATTTTGTCGTCTGTATAAGGTTTCAGTTTATACCACTCCAGGGATATGCCTAGCAGCCCAAAGCTATGGGAGAAAAATCCCATATGGATTTTTTCAATGAGATTTTTTAAAAATATATGAAATATCTGTCGTCAGTGCTGAAGACACTCTATTAAAATGAAACAAAGCTATCTCAGGTGCTTGAAATGGGAATAAATATGACTCAAAGACTAAAACTTGTTCGTAAAAGGATAGAAAACATTGTTGAAAAAGGAGAAAACACTGGTTACCAGCATTTTCTCCTTTTCCCTCATTGTTTTCATATGCCTCCTTTATCAGGGTCGTTAAGGTGTTTTTGTGTGGTAAAGGGTTAACTGAGAATGTCTTTTTGCTTAAAATACAGTGAGAATTTTGTAAACATGATAGTTTACATCATGTATAACATGATTGTCTTCATCAAGTAATAACTTTATAAAGATGTTGTATTATGCACTTTAATCAGTTGAAATACATAACAATTAAGTTTTCTGCTTTAATCAATATCATTCATTTTGTCTCTTATATATTTATTTCCAAACGAGTTAAAAAAGAATCAGACATATACCTTATAGTTCAAGCATTTGCAGACGACCCCTCTTTCACCCCCCCTCCCATCTGTATTTTCATTTCATAAAACAACATTTTTTTCACTCATGAACAGAATTATTTTAGTTTCCACTTATTGCTTTACTCAGAAATTTGTGTAAATTTACTTTTAAAATTCATTATTAAAGACAAGAAGATAGTTTGAAGTCCCTCTGATCGTACGATGCCACGCTGCTCACTGTAGTGTCATGGGTTTTCATGCTTTTATGGCGATCTATTTTTTCATGACAATTACTTTCTGAAGCAGTATTACTAAATGATTTGACACTAGTTAGTAAGTTTAAACAGCAAGTAACATAAAAAAACTGTGCACTGGATAAGAGGAATAACACCTTTGTTACTCTGTCATAAATGACTCGCTAGCTTCATTATCATCCGTGTGTCCTTCGCATTTTATACTGATCGTGTTTAACCCATATTTCTGTTGGATGCACGCAAGCTAGACTATATGAAGTTTTAGAGGATAATTTAATGCTTAAGATTGACATTTAGGCATATATATCTTTCATCGTCAAAGACAGTTCATTTCAAATTTCCAGATGTCAAAATCCGGGCTCAGAGAAGCTTGCCGAGTTGTCAACTTTTGTATTATATTAATGGACAAAGATTTGTTTCTCATTTTTCAGCCTGTTTTCGTGTTTGTTATCCACTATGTTTAAACCAAGCGCTGAAGACCAGAATTCAAGTTTTGGCACCAAGCCAGTAGGGGTGAAACAATACGGTAAAAAGCGTATTGCAATATATTGCAATACGGCTGACCCGTATTGCAATACGTATTGCAATACGCTCTATATGCTGACATTTAGCATATCTGAGCATTTGTAGTCGCTGTTAGGGTTGCATATGCTACAAAAATTGACTAGTCTTTAACACAGACTAGACTGAAATGACAAAGAAATTAAGAATTATCCATAGAAACAAGTAAATGACTCAGTGACATTTCAAGTCATGTTCTTTTTCAAAAATATTAGCATGTCAACCTTGTCAGCACCCAGAGAAGCCCTCTGTGCTGACAAAAAGTCACAAGCAATACTGAACACTCGCTCAGAGGGCCCACTTGTTTATGTAGAAACCAGTCAGGGCTACTATACCGAACTTTGGGAGCTCAACAGAGAAGACAGTGCAATGCACTAATTTACTCTGTTAAACACAAATACTTTCCCGCTTATCTACCGGGAGAAAAAAACGCGAAATAAGTGTGAGCAAAGTTATAGGAAATGAAGAACATACTCTGTTGGTCCAAAATCAGTAATACGGTCGACGGTTATTTGGAGTTCGTACCCGCGGCGAATTTGAGGCGGTCATAATTTTACCTTAACACCGGTGACACCGCCTGTAGAAAAAACAAACAACTTTCGCTTTCGTAAATGTTTCAGATTGTTGAAAAACGATCGACTTCTGACCAATTTTTTTGGGAAAACCGGACTTTCTAATGCAATTACGAGAAGTTGACATATTGAAGAAATACCGATACTGTAAAAATCGTACCGGTTTCGGTTTTTTCTTTGAACAAACCGCGGTTAATCGGTATATCGGTAAACCGTTTCACCACTACAAGCCAGCTTAGCCACCGACTATGATCGATTCCAGGATTTCTCAATCGATTATCGGAATCAGAAGCCAAAACCAACTGCCCACCGCTAGTAAACGCTTTCCAAAAGAACAACAAGCGATTGTACGAAACAAAAGTGCGGTCTAAATTCAAGCGTCTAAATAATGTCTATTCATAAACACGTGCATGAATTAGGTCCCATATTTGGCTGCTGAAAACGAAAGTAAATTGTACGTGGTGACCATCATGTTTTATTTTTAAATTTGAATGCGATTTTTTCTCGGGCTTTTACAATTTTCATGGGATTTCTCTGACTTTAGCGCGAGAATATCGCGGAATCGCGGCGTTGGCAAATCCCTGCCACTCTATAAATTTGACGTTTGGTAAAGAGTTAAGAAAGTGTTGAGGGGGTTAAGGGATCCTAAAATATTGTATCTTCACTGAAGCATATGTTGTGGGTGTTGTCTGAAGATGCTTTGAATTGTGTCTTGTCCAAGAATGTCTTTTTCTATAGTTGAAATTTTGTAGGAAAGTTTGTAATTTACCCATATGATCTTATCCAAAGAACTTTTTTTTGTATTATAACAGGCCACTTTTTAAAACATTAATGCAGAAGGAGAAATTGTTCTTACAGAGCAGTGACTCCTTTGTCAGAGAGATTTTTACTGGTATTGGTATTACTGTGTAATATTCTAAATATTTACCGAATTTCTACAATCTGGCAATGGAAGGCTACTGAAAATAATGTTTTCTACCCGTTCAAAAATAAAATTTATCATCTGTTATTTGCCTTGTAACCCTTAGACCTGAACCAAACAATCCCTGGTTTTTTACGACCCTGAGTTAGAGGTCCTCTGAAAACATTGAGCGAAAAAGAGAAAATGTTGGTCAGCAGCAATTTTGCCTTTACCCATCATGTTTGCTATAAACAAATCTAAATTCATGTGTTATGTTTATTTTGTCGTCTGCAAGTGCTTTTAAATTTGGACCTGTCTAAAATTTTGTATCTGGTAAAGAGTTTAGACACTTTTACTTGTTTATCGTTTAGCATCACTTGATGTAACATCAGCAATTCATATCAATTGGGAGGAGGCTTTTGTTGTTTAATTCATTACCCAACGACAAAATTTTAGGTTTGCTCAAATGACAAAATAAAAGTGACTGTAAATGTGAAACTTGTTTTGTGAAGGGTAGAAAACATTGTGGGAAAAGGAGAAAATGCTGGTTACCAGCATTTTCTCCGTTTCCCACAATGTTTTCTAGAGACTTCTTTCTCAGGGTCGTAAAAAGTAGGGATTGTGTGGTAATGGGTTAAAAAGGTAATGAGTATTGGTGTTAAAAAGAGAGGGGGGGGGGCTATAAAAATTGAATTTTTGCAATATTTATACATGCACTTTGTGTTGTCAAGTTCTTGGGTTGGATTGGGGTCTTGGTGTTGTTTTAGCATGTTTTGAGTATCACAATACCCAATTGTGTAAGGGATAGAAAACGAGTGCCGTGGTATATGGGAAATATACACGAGCGTTAGCGAGTGTATATTTCCCATATATCACGGCACGAGATTTTCTATCTTACTTAGACCACGTGACTATTTAGTCATGCTTTTTACGTCATATGCTCATATTTATAGTAGATAAAAAGCTTGTTACAAAATTGAGTCATTGTAATTGTTAAAATGGAAGTTTTGCATCTTGTTCAAAAGAGGCATAAGTAAGGTAATAATTTATATCAAAATGCTAAATTATTCATTATGATTTTAATGAAAGTTAACCTATTTGTGGATTGTTAAGATAGAAATTGTATTTGCCGGCAAAATTTTGAAAACGTTATGTTTCGATTGTAGATTGTCAAAGACAATAGGGATGTTCAACGTTTAGAACATACTATGTGTCTCTTGTAATTAGACAGTACTAGTCTATTTTATTACGAAACACATGGAATAATGTTAAGAAATATTGTTCGGTTTTCTTTTGCAATTAATATGTTCAATACGTAAATTTCAAGCAATTTTTGTAAGCAATGCCAAGGCCATACACGAAAACCTTGTAAACTTTGTACATAGTGCCATTGAGTTTAATCTGTAGGCTGCTAAACGCGACTCAAGGACCTTTAGTGGACAATGTAGATACAGATCAGAAAGCATAGAACGTGTACAATCTGATCTTGGATGTACACTTTCCGATAAGGCGATATTTTCCCCTAAATCTTTGAAATAGCCAAAGGTTAAGGGTTAAACATTACTAAACCAACCTACTCGTGTGTAGGTGAACTGACACGTTAAACGCGCATGCAAACTAAAGAGCTATCGAATTTGTTGTAATTTCTTAGCAAAAATAAGTGTTAATCCAGATTGATGTTTTAGAAAAATGGTTGTAAAGGCAATTGCATGTTTAAAGCCAAAATGTGAACATTACACATTAAACCAGACTGGAGCCTTATTTTTCTACCGCCTAAAGCACACTCCATTCAAGAGGTTGCTGTAGTTAATCGCTATTTGAGGGCAATATTGTGTTAATTGATTGTACATTGTGTTGACTTAGAATAGTATTGCACTCACACATGAAAATGTTAAACCCAGTTCAAATCACACTTCAAAATTGTGTTACTGCAAAGGGTACATTTTTCCCCCGACTCGACATCGCAAACAATTGTCGGAATTCACGTGCGGGATATACTAGCATAGTATATCCAGATATGCAACTGCGGGAGTTGTATCTTCGATATATACAACGGAAATACTGAACGCTGATTGGTCAAGTCCCTACAAACGTGGTCTAAGTATTTGTTAGCCTTGAGGGCATGTTCAATTTTCTGTGAACAAGCATTATGTTCATGGTAGGGTTTGAAATTGGTGAGTTGTGAAAACATGTTCATGTCCCTGAGATTATTGTAAAAATGGGAACACAATGGCAGAAAATAACCCTTAACAAGCAAATTTACATTATGCTTTCAAAAGCACACTGCAGGTTTAAACATGAATCTATCTTGAGGTATCTCAAGCTACTGGTATATCTAGCATATTGGCAGCCTGGTTGTTGGTATTGTACAGGTCTTGAGACCAGAGTAGTTGGGTTTGAATATCAAAACAAGCTAAAATATTTTTTTTGAGGATTGATAATGGTAATGGGGACTGGATTCCTCTCTCACCACTGTATAAATGATTTTCTAGGGGAAAGTAGTGTGTGGCTTTGGTAGAAATGTGCGATATACTGGTGAAAGGAACTCCCAAGAGAAAGATAGGATACTGTAATTCCCCCAAGTATTCAGACGGGAAAAAATAATTATTTTTTTTTGGTGTTCGAAAATTTATTAAATTATTTTTGTGACTGTCCGAAAATTTCGGGAAATCTCTTTCCAACAACAACAACATATCCTTAACCCATTACTAAACAACTATATTTTAGGCTTGTCCAAATCGAAAGGCTTCTTTCTCAGGGTTGTCAAAAGTAGGGATTGTGTGGTAATCAGCAACGTAGGAAGGATTTCAAGATGGGGGGGGGGGCTAACTTCGAAATACTGAGATTTTTTGCGTGGTTGTTTCATTGCGCTAAGAACTCGTATTTTAGTTACTATGATTTTCAAAATTATTGGGGGTGGGGGCTGAGCGCCCCCCTCCCCCCCTCTGTTCCTATGGGCCTGGTAATGGGTTAATAGTCATGGTATGTACAACAAACAGTACGGCATATATTTCCCAAAAAAGAACTGACATGAGATCGACCTTTATGGATTAATAAAACTTGGTTGTGAAAAGAGTTCACACAATTATGTATTCAAACGCAAAATAGCTACTTCGCTAAACAATCTTAAATCGTGGTTGTGATAAGGGTTATTCTTGACCTGATTTAACCTGGTTATGTCACCCATACACATGCTTGTCTCCATACCAACATGTCTAACTATGTACAGGTCGTTACAACTAGCAATGCCGATATGCATTAAAAGTGTATCTTATAGCGTTTATGGCTAAGATTTACAACTTTGATGCGTCACAGGTTTTGGACTAAATATATACAGCCTGTGTAACACAAATCAGCACCCGCATTCAGTTTACCGCTATCAATCAGATACCAAACAAAGATCGATTTACTCTTCTCAGGTACTTGCTAATTAACTCTTTACCACACAATCTCGACTTTAAACAGTCCTGGGGTAAAACCTTTTGAAAACATTGTTGGAAAAGGAGAAAATGCTGGAATGAATAATTTTCTCCTTTCCCCAACTGTTCTCTATGTTTTCCTATCAAAAATCATTTTAGCAAAGTGTAATTGTCGTCTGTGAATCCTTTGAATTTCGTCCAGTCAAATAAAATTCTCGTTTGGTAAAAGTTTACCATATCCCAAACAAGCCTTTTTTTTTCACAAGGTGAAAGGAATTGTAATTAACAATTTCTCCTTTTCCCATCTGTTTTCTACGCATACGGAAAACTTTCCGCCATTTAATAAATGTTAAAGTTGGAAATTGTCATATGCAAACTCTTTCAGTTTGGAAGTGTCTTTAATTTGTTGTCTGGGAAAGAGTATTGCAGACCTTCATCGAACTTCAGAACCATTTTGATTTGTTGTTTGTGAAAGAGTATATAGTCCAGTCAAAATAATGAAAAAAAGGGCTTAACCCAAAACTAATTGCAACACAAGCCATTCTTTGATTTTTATGAGGGGATACCCTCCCTAAACAGTATATAAAAAGTAGGACAAAATCGGAAGATATGAAATTCAATTTTTTCGCGCGTTTTGTTTCCAGCCGCAACTTTGCGTACAAATAGTAGCTTATGTGTAAATTTTACTTTCTTCGAGCTGTTTTGAGCTTTCTATATTGCATGTAACATTTTCTGATAACTCTGGTAGTAAATTATCTAGTTATTTGAAATATTGTTCTTTCTTCTTTCTGGTTTTTTACTTAAAATGATGAGAGAGGCAATATCAACTTACCCCACCCACTACTTTTTGTATTAGATTTTCAGGGTCATAATTTTTTTTTGGAGGGGGGGGGAGAGAAATGCTATGTGCTTGACCATTCCCTTTATGATAATAATTGCTTATTAAAAGCCTACACACATTATTTCAATGGCTGCCATTCGATAAAGTCTGGCATAATGTCTTATGATGGAATCGTGAATGCCGAATCTGGGTCTTATCATAGATTTTGTGAAACAACAAAATTGTTTATGAATAAACTTGAATGTTTAGTTGAGTGACTTTTTATGCAACAATCGGCTTGGTTTCAGTCATACCACTGTGACATTTCACATATTGGTGTATTGCTTTGTTTTCACCAGTAATAGGCTTGGGATCTGAAGTGTCCTGCCAAACAACACTTTCACAAAAAACATTGGAATAAACTTGAATCATTGTGTTTTAAGTTTAGAAAACTGTGTTAGGATGTTTTTGACAAGATGCAGATAATATTTCAACCTATGATAATTAAAATAAATTACAACATCTATTTGGTCTTATACTTACCCTATTGCTTTTTCTATAAATAAGCGGACCTTGAACCACCATTTTCATAAAAGGTAACATACCGCTATCAACTGCAGGGGCATATTAAGTCAATTAAAGGTTAAACAGAAGTACTCCCATAGATGTTCTCAAGCAAAGCTGTCATGTGAACAAATGATTGTAAGTCTTACAACTTAGATTTGTAACCCACACATACAAAGTTCCAACTTTGTAAGGTTTCGTTATTCAACCATATAATGTTCTTTTCCTTATCTTATTATGAATTCCAGCAACAATTTTTTTATCCAATTCGTTGGTATTTTAAGTTACGAAAAAGCCACAATACTGGTTTTGTGATTGGTGTCTGTCAAACTTGACAAGGGACTCTTTTTCCAAGTTAAGCAAATGATATTCGCATGCATGTGTTCAGAAGCGATAAGCAAGGGTTGTCCAAAATGTACTGTTGATAAAAAAATGTCAACAGGTCTTTTATGATAACTGAATGACATCGGGCATTTTTTGAAAATAACTAAGTTTCTACCGCATCTTTTGAATTTAGGTGTGCACTATGGTAAAATGTTCCCTAACCAGTAGACACATGCCTCGGACGTATCTTATATATAGAAAAGACTAATTGATAAGTTACAAGCCATGCAATGAATGCTAAAGTACATCTGCATGAAAGCTGTCCTTATGAAAGCAGAGTGTCTGCAGAGGTACGTTAATATCTGCAACAGTGTTACCAAGGGGAAACTTAAAGCTGTAATAATTTCAAACAGAGATATCATGCAACCAGCCAAATCTAGTTCTTTGATTATGAAGTAGGATAGATATCAGTGAATTATGGACTCGGACAGGTTGCAGTTTGATCTAGTATTATTTCTTCGCGTGTTTACAAATAAAAGAATTGTTGGATAATATTCAACTAAGTTTGGAAACAAGCAGTTTAGAATGCTAGGTGGTATTGGGATGTGTGACCTTCTGACAATCGAATGATGTCCATGTAGTGAATATGTTAGCTGATCTCCGTGCGTGAACCAGGAGGTAATTGCACTGAGACCATCTAGGTGGCTTCAGTCTATTAGTAGTTTTATATCGACTACTAATGATAAAATTGCCAGCAAAGACGGACAAGGTAAAGCCAATGGCAAGACTGCAGTAAGAATATGATTTGCTAAGAAGCGCAGATTCTTGGCCAGTTTAAACCAGGCGCCAACCTTTTGAGAACCTCAAGAATCTTATCAAGTTTCAGGTGAAGTTATGACTTGGAATCTACTCATGACTCCCACATCAGAGAAAGGCTTTCACTTAAACAGAGCTTTCTTCGTGGTCTTCTCCAGCTTTCCCAATGTAAACTGCTGTGGCAACAAGCATGTTTCTTCTTTGCTTAAGAAACACTCCACACAGCCTGCATTTCAAAACAATGTTTCTTCTGATTATAATGCAAACAAAATCCCGACAATAGAGAATCTGGAATCTCAACTTTCATTAGTTACATGTAAGCCGGGCGGCTCCAGTCAGACAAGACTTCTACTGCCTGCTGCCTGCACAGAAATCGCCGATACCCTGACAATAAGTAAAAGGCAGTGCCTATTTGAAAAGATGCCCGGATGACGTAGGTTTTGTTGTTGTTGTTGCCGTTAACTGTTAAGTTGTACCTTAACATCCAACAAACTCTGTCCACTGACAAAATTTTCAGCTGTCCATGTTCATTTGCAATTACCACTGGGCTGGTGCAATCCCATTCTGCCCTGATTCCGGATAAAGGCTCACTGTCCATTGGCAGTTCCTAATTTGTGACCGTGCCATTAGAAACGGCCTATGAAGTATGTACACTCTCTCTTTGGAAATAGGAAAATGCTATGTACATGTATATTGGATTCTGATGGATTATATACATGTATACGAGTAAGGTCAGTGCAAGTTAAGATCCTTGGCCCTCAGTCCTGTGAATTGCGGAATTTCAGAACGGTTACAAAATGGGTGAATTTTTTACGTTATCACCATGAATGGCAGGTGGAGATGATTGGAAAAAATCCTGAATAGTTAAATTATCCATGTAAGGTTCACTTAACTTTAGAATTCACAAGTCCAGTATTTCTACATTTTTAGCTCCACTGGCCGAAGGCCAGCGGGCTTATGTCATGGCCCGTTGTCCGTCGTGCGTCCGTCCGTGCGTCCGTCCGTCCGTCCGTGCGTTAACTTTTTCTTTAAACATCTTCTTCTCTGAAACTACCCATCCAATTTTGATGAAACTTCACAGAAATGATCCTGCCATGGTCCTCTTCAGAATTTCTTGAAAGAATTTAATTCCTTCAAAAACTCTGGTTGCCATGGCAACAAAACTGAAAAATTTTGAAAATCTTTGAAAATCTTCTTGTCTGAAACCGTAAGGCCTAGAGCTGCCAAATTTGGCATGTAGCTTTATCTAGTGGACCTCTACCAAGTTTCTTCAAATTATAGCCCTGGGGTCAAATTTGGCCCTGCCCCAGGGGTCACAAGTTTTACATGGGCTTATTTAGGGAGAACTTTAAAACTCCTCTTCTACCTAGGCATAGGGCCTAGGGCTACCAAATTTTGGATGTTGTTTCATTTAGTGGACCTCTACCAAGAGTGTTTAAATTAAAGCCCTGGGGTCAAAATTGGTCCCGCCCCGGGGGTAACAAGTTTTACATGGGCTTATATAGGGAGAACTTCAAAATTCTTCTTCCACCTTGGCATAGGGCCTAGGGCTACCAAATTTGGCATGTAGCTTTATCTAGTGGACCTCTACCAAGGGTTTCCAACTTATAGCCCAGGGGTCAAATTTGGCCCCGCCCCGGGGGGTAACAAATTATACATGGGCTTATATAGGGAAAACTTTCAAAATCTTGTCGCACCTAGCTATAAGGACTAGGGCTATCAGATTTTGCTCTTAGCTTTATCTAGGGGGTCTCTACCAAGGGTGCCCAAAAGTATAGCCCTGGGGTCAAATTTAGCCCCCATCACAGGGGATCACAAGTTTTGCATTGGCTTATAAAGGGAAACTTTAATAATCTACTTGTACATAGCCATAAGGCCTAGGGCTACCAAAATTTGCATGTAGCTTTATCTAATGGGCTTCTACCAAGAGGGCAAAAATTTTTACTTTGGGGGGTCAAGTTTGACCCCATCCCAGGGGTCACAAGTTTTACATTGGCTTTATAAACCTGTCTCATGGGTCACGTATTTTACAGGGCCTTTCATTGAGCAAACTTGTTGTACAGGGCTTTTTATATGGCAAGATTAAAAAATCTTCGTGTTTATAACCACACATTCTAGTTTCATATTGTAGGTCTGGGGTCAAAATTGGCTCCATCCAGGGATCACAAGTTTAACATGGGCCTCACTTTAATTTATGCATTAATCAAGGAAAATAACTATTTTTTATGAAAGATAAAGTTTGGTACTATTTACGTCCCTTGATTATCAAACTGTATTGATACACGATTGGTTCTAGACATTAAGTTTTTTGATAGAAAATATTCTGTTTTCAAGTGTTATTCATTTTTTTGATGCTAATAGTTATGCTCACATGAGGTGAATAATAAATTCAGAGTAAGGTTTCTATCATTCAGCTTATTTTTCCAAGGATTTTACCTTTCATGCTAATGAATTAACCTGCTTGTACTGCCTGACAGCCTTCATTGTTTTTGAAGGCCCTCTTTTTCATGGTCATGAATACTTCAATTTGTGTGGTAAAGGGTTAAAAAGCCAGTGGAGCGATACAGGGCCATCATGGCCCTCTTGTTTTTATCATACAATGCTAAAATATGAAAAAATATATATTATTTTGATGATAATTTTATATGCAACATAAATGGTAATATCCCCAGTGTGTCTCTGTGGAAGTCTGTACATAAAGAGTAAGACAGTATCTGCTAACGTATGCATTTTTAGGAGGAATACTAAAAGAGGTCTCTTGCAGTATTGTCTTACACAGATACATAGTCTATGATTTATTGTAAATCTAGTTTTCATGCTAATTTGCAAATGCAAGTTGGAATGTCACATGATCTTTATAAGCCTGCAACAATTATGTGGAATGGCAGTCAAATGAGTATATTATATTCGGACCGCAAAACTACCTTCTCGCTTCTTCAACACCAAATTTATATCACTTAACGTAGTGGACCCGTAATAGAAAGCAGCTATTTCCACTATATTATTATCCTACAAAATTTGCTAATATTAAGAATGAGTATTATTGTACTACTTTCATCGAGCCACGTTTTCATTTTTGTCCTTCCTGGAATTATCATTTATAAATATAAAAGTACTCTATTCTCAGTACTAAGAGATGTGATAATTACCTCCCTTTTCTGGAGACTAACAAAAGTATCAACAGATAATAGGAAGATAAACATCAAAGGAATTTCTGGTCAGTTAAAAATGTGCAAAAGTATCATATCTATATAAATCTGTCTTTATCAACGGTCAAGAAATTTTATGCCATGCTGCTCTAGAAGTATTACGTGTCCTCTACATGTACCTTAACAATGTGTTGCCGACAAGTTTCTGTACATTTAAAGAGAAAAATATGGTCTGAAGTACTAATCAGTATTTCAACAAACAAAAATTTATTCACAATAAAAATGTAAGTTAACTATTTCAAGTGTCCAACCTTAGTTTACTGTATATATACAGTGGTCCCTCCCTTTGTATTGGTGGGTGGGGTAAACCAACTCCAGTGTAGAACTAAATTGACAGAAGGGATGCTGCCTTACATGTAAATCATGGCGGGCAGGTTGTAACAAGTTGCTAGTGGGTTTTACTGTTACTTTCAAGAGAAAAATCAAGTAGGAATGACATGTAAAACTTGCGAGATGAGCTGTAATAAAGTTTAAAATGGCCAAATTCATACAAATTCAAAAAAGCTGAAAAAATCAAATTTCATATCCTCCGATTTCGTCCTACTTTACATATGTTAAAAAGGTGTCCCTAAGGATGTTGAAAACGAAAAAAGTGTTTGTGTTGCAATTAGTTTTGGGTCTTCTCACAATTTGACTGGACTATATAGCGGGTCTTTGTCAACATCTAAACCATTTTAAGTTGTTGTTTGGGAAAGAGTGTAGCGGGTCTTCGTCAACTTTTAAATCATTTTAATTTGTTGTTTGGTAGAGTACTGCGGGTCTTCTACACCATCATAATTTCTTGTCCGAAAATTTAGGGACAATTATTTTACCAAGTGTCCGAACTTAGGGACAAAAAAATATATTATTTTGGAAAATAATTAATTGTTTCTGAAAATTTAGGGTGTCCGAATACTTAGGGCAATTACGGTATAATGTAGTGGCTTCTGTCAAAGGATAATTAACTGTTTACCAAACAACAAAATTTTAGACTGGTCCATATTGAAAGTACTTGCAGACGACAAATTCAACAGAACTCAAAAATTGAAATTTGTTTCCGACAGCGTAGAAAACATGGTGAGAAAAGGAGAAAATGCTGGTTACCAGCATTTTCTCCTTTTCCCACAATGTTTTCAAAAGGCTATCTCATTGTCTTTAAAAGTTGGGATTGTGTGGTAATGAGTTAAATACCACTGCATATTTTTTTTCCCAAATTTTGTCCGTGGTTAATACTGATACTTTTTGCCAGTCAGTGCTTCACCTATTCAGCAATAGAACACTTTTTTTAAGTTTGATGAGATTATTAATGTATTATATAATTTAGATTTATGATAAATGTTAAATAAATTAAATAATGCAGTAAGGTCAACATAAGTATTGAATTAATGATGACTGCTGTGTACTGTTTTAGTTTTTTTTTGTAGGTGTTTTATCATTTACTTGTAAAAGTAGAGTGAAACACCAAACTCTTTCAGAAAACCGCCAATTTCTCAAATTTGGTAATCTAGGGGTGTGACAAAACCACCTGATCTTAAAAAGCTGTGGGAACCCTGACCTTGTGAATGGTTTAGAGCTTACATTTTCAGTTGGATACTGATGAAACTTGGTTAGAATGTTTGTCTTGTCTTAGTTGGTCATGTAAGAGGTTGGAAATTGGTTGTGCTAGGTCAAAAGGCTCAGGTGTGGGACTCCAGGGCCATCATGGCCCTCTTGTCTCCTTTTCCAATAATTCCTTCTAAAGCCTTCTATTTCATGATTGTTTTAAACTTGGGATTATGTTGTACAGGTTTGAATTAACAACAATGGCTTCTGTAGATTAAAAGTGGTAGGGGTCAAAATTGAAAATATTCAAACGGTGTGTAGGGAATTTACTAGTGATTGCATCATGATTTTTGGCACTCTTTGTGATTTATATGTGATTTCATCATTAATAATGTGCAGAGCTGTGGTAGCTCAGTGTGTAGCATGCTGGAAGGGGTTTTGAGTTTGATCCCTGGCTAAGATCCAGGCATAGCAATTTCTTTTCAAGGATTTCTGATAGGCATTACAATAAGATCTAACCTTCCAACTCCTGACCATTGTTTTGGCAATGATTATAAGGGAAAGAAACCAGAGTACTGGTGAAAGAGACTCTTAGGAAACCATTGATAGATGCACTGATCTGAGCCTATTAATCTGAACTTGTTATTCCTGGCTTGGTTGCTTTTTTCAATGTTCTCATAATATCTTTTCAAATCATATCTGGAGCTTTGAGAGCTTTAAAGCAGTATATTTAAGGATGGTCTTTAACTTCACAAAGGAAATAGTTACAGCACAAAATCATAACCTGTAAACATGTTCCACTTTAAATGACATTTTGTGAGGAAATTGCAAGTTTAACTCATTACCACACAATCTGTACTTTTGACACCCCTGAGAAAGAAGCCTTTTGAAAACACTGTAGGAAAAGGAGAAAATGCTTGTAACCAGCATTTTCTCCATTTCCCAGTGTTTTCTACCCTTTGCAGAACAAATTTCAATTTTTCAGTCACCTTTATTTTGTCGTCTGCAAATGCTTTCAAATTTGAACTAGTCTACAATTCTGTCGTGTGGTATAGAGTTAATTATTTCTCAAGGGTTCTGTCTGCATTTTGAAGAAATAGTATTTCAAGAATTACTAACTGTATATATGTAGCAAGGTCACACTGTCAGTTCCCTAGCCAGTCCTTCTGATGCTGCCAGCCCGGGTGGCTCAGTGGTGTGTCGGACTCACGATCTGGTGGTCATGAGTTTGATACCTGGTTGAGGCAAATTTTCTTTCAGGCGTATTTTCACCTCTCACCTCTGCTGAAGCATATGAGAAAAGTAGTCGGTGGCTTTGGAAAGAAAGTAGTGTTAGTACTGGTATGAGAAAGCCAGGAAACACATGTGCGTCACTGACCACCATGATATGACCTTAGCTAGTTAAAGTGGAGTTAAACGCCAACACAACCAACCAACCTTCTGATGCTAAGGGTATAGAAATGTTTTCTTGCAATGTAAAATAAGTATCATAGAAGAAGCCATAAATAAAGGTTATCGGTAGCCCTGGTCAAATTATTAGGCTCCAGACTTGATTAAACAAATTGTTTGTGTAGATGCAAGAGCAAGTTGCCTAGCCTGTGAAGTCTGATCTTCATCTGTGCAATCTGCCAAAGCCTATGGGGCTTAGAGGGTAAAGTAGTGTTTTCTTATTCAGGGTACTTATCTGACTTGAAGTGATATAGAGGATTTTTTATTTTTTCAGTGAAAGATCAAAATTGATTTCATCGAGTGGACACCATTGGTAATATTTTCACCCGTTGAGCAGCCACGAGTGAAAATATTACCTATGGTGTTCACAAGATGAAGTAAATTTCAATATATTCTATATATTTCATGCTTTTAACCCTTTCTGGGAGGAGCTTTATCAAAATCCAGTACAGTTCTTTACCATTATTGCCCGTGGCGTACCCGTCCCGCATGGCAAAACATTACAATATTACGTCAAGCGCGTAAAGGTATATGACGTCATATTTCTCATCTGGTTGTCAGGCTCACACAATTAACCTAGGCAACAAGAATGTGAAAATTGGTATTTTCACTGGTGGTACCAGTATAAGATCGAAAAAGATACTGCTTTTTCTTGATATCCTACCAGAAAGTAGGAAATAAATGTTTTATTACATACCTAGCAGGGAAATCCTGGAATTTCCCAGTGTAACAAATTTTGATATCATCACTAGTGACGTTATCAACTTTCACTTCCTGCCATAACTTGGGAACTACTTTTTTTTTCGACTACATTTTTTCGATGCAAAATTACAAATAATAATGTTAATAAGGTATATAATAAATAGAATAATCAACTGGTTATTTTTGATATGAAAAATATCTCACTCGGACGCGTTCACAATAGACCATCTGCCAAATTCCATTACTGACGCGTCACCATGAGTTACTTCCCTTGCGAGTACTCTCCACCGGACAATCTTTCCCAATCTTGAATATACCGAATAGTGAAAAGGTCATATTTTTTATATGGAATTCACCCTAAACATGATAAATAAGACAACAAAAACCCAAAATCGCCCATGCCAGTAGTTTTATCAATTATCTTTTTCGAAGACACACACAAAAAAAGAACTCGTTTTGTCAATCTTTTGGTAAACTTCAGGGATCATAAGCAGCGCTGCCTTCTGTAGGGCGTGTTGATAGAAGTTTTTGTATGCAGACTGCATTAACCCTTAAGCTGCGAAGCGCGACTCAACGACTTTTTGCAGATAATTTAGATCAAGATCAGACTACGAAAAACGTGCAGTCTGATCCTAGATCTATACTGTCCGAAACGGAGATATTTTACCTTGAGATATTCCTTTGAAATAATATTTGGGATTTTACTATCGACTTTAAAATTATTGTCATATTATTTAGTAGGATAATGTTTAATAACTTGAAAATCAAATCCCCCTCCCATTCTGAAAGAAATGAGTGCAAATATACAGTTAAACTGAGACCATTAAATCAGGTTACATAATAATGCATTTGAAAACAAAAAATTGAAGGGGCCAATGATTAGAACAGACTTACCCCATGTAACAGATTTAAACAATTCCAAACCTTTACATGTGATCAACGTCAGACTGAACGTAATAAACAATTATGACACGTGTGTGTTAGTCGATGCCTAAGAAGAGCATAACAGCTTTTCAAATAGATGCACCCACTTTGACGGTGAAATACCGAGATCAAAAGAACACCCAGCTAACCCATTACTAGCTTTTCAATGAAAACAAGTATAGCACGTATTTGCCCACTGAAAATGAATCCCGTAAATTCAAACTGTATAATGTCCTAGTTTTTGGCAAATAGACTGTGTCTGTCTATTTGCAGATACTGGAACGATTTTTTTTTTAAAAAAAGAATTGCTATCACTTTAATAGTTTAAATAATTCAAACCACCAACTCCTGGATTTCGAGCCTGTACGTTACAAACTTAGTTGACCAATCAGACATAAAAATAGGGAAGGTCTATTGCAGTTATATAAATGTTATTTTTCCCCATTTTTCGCTATTTTGGATAGCAAAGAAAAAGGAGAAAATGTTGGTTACCAGAACTTTATCCCTATTTAACAACATTTCAAAAGCAATATTTCTCAGGGTCGTAAAATGCTTGGGTTATGTGGTATAGGGTTTTAACCTTTTACCAAACACTTCCTGGATTTTATGACCGTGAGATAGAAGCCTTTTGAAAACATTGTGGGATAAGGAGAAAATGCTGGTAACAAGCATTTTTCTCCTTTTCCCACAATGTTTCATACCCTGCTGGAATCGAATGCCAATTTTTGAGTAACGTTTTTTGTCATCTGCAAGTGCTTTCAATTTTGTCCAGTCCAAAATTTTGTCGTCTGGTAAAAGGTTAAACAGTTACCGTGAATGTTTTCACCCGACGTTAACACCTTGGACTCGTCCAGATATTTAGCATATGTACACGATCAAATAAAAAAAGGCCAAATGGTTGTAATTGTCCTTGAAAGAGTAAAAGAATATTGTTGGGACAGGAGAAAGTGGTTGTTGCGATCCCTTCCTTTTTTCCCACAATATTTTCTCTCACACTTTGAAAATTCATTTTTCACAGATGTCTCTGAACTGTTTATTGATTACTTTTACTTTTCTTTTGGGGGGGGGGAGGGGGAAGGTATGTGTTAAGGTTGAGAAAGTGAGACAAATAACATAAAATGAGCAAAATCAGCACGTCTGCCCCCCTTTTTTTTTCCAGATCTCTATAACTCGGTATACTTTGGTAAAAGGTTAAATAGCTGTCCAGTGTCTTCAGAAAGACAGGTACAGTCCATTTACTGGTATTATAGCGCACTATTATCAAACATCTTTGTTGCACTTTAAGGCATGTTCCTATTGACGAATAACTTTATATTATAGATCATGAACGAAAGAAACGTGGCTTCAAATTTCAAACCTTCCATACCTTCTTCACAAAATAATTATTCAAGCTTCATTTTGAGTACATGTATTTAAAAATATGCCTCTAATGAAGTTTTATCCAAAAAAAATAATGAGTGAAGGGTTAACTCGGTGTTCCTTTGATCTCGGTATCGCACTGTGTTGGACAGGGCGGAAGACCTTTAGAACAGCTGTAATGTACTTACTTTTTACAGATTAACACACACGTGTCACATTAAATTGACCCTTCTTATCTTTTGTTTCATATCTATATACCCGTTTGGTGATCATTAGTGGACGGGATTGTGAATTTTATACAGGTTACAGAGGGCAAGTTCATTCTTACTTTCTACATGCTCTTTATTTCAATACGATCTCATAAAATGCGTACTTTGTCTATTCCTAATTATTTTTAGCTCCACTGGCCAAAGGCCAGCGGGCTAATGTCATGGCCCGTTGTCCGTCGTGCGTCCGTCCGTCCGTCCGTCCGTGCGTCCGTCCGTGCGTTAACTTTTTCTTTAAACATCTTCTTCTCTGAAACTACCCATCCAATTTTGATGAAACTTCACAGAAATGATCCTGTCATGGTCCTCTTCAGAATTTCTTGAAAGAATTTAATTCCTTCAAAAACTCTGGTTGCCATGGCAACAAAACTGAAAAAATTTAAAAATCTTTGAAAATCTTCTTGTCTGAAACCGTAAGGCTTAGGGCTACCAAATTTTGCATGTAGCTTTATCTAGTGGACCTCCACCAAGTTTCTTCAAATTATAGCCCTGGGGTCAAAATTGGCCCCGCCCCGGGGGTCACAAGTTTTACATGGGCTTATTTAGAGAGAACTTTAAAATTCCTCTTCTAACTAGGCATAGGACCTAGGGCTACCAAATTTGGGATGTAGTTTTATCTAGTGGACCTCTACCAACAGTGTCCAAATTATAGCCCTGGGGTCAAAGTTGGCCCCGCCCCGCCCCGGGGGTAACAAGTTTTACATGGGCTTATATAGGGAGAACTTTAAAATTCTTTTTCCATCTAGCCCTGGGGCCTAGGACTACCAAATTTGGCATGTAGCTTTATCTAGTGGACCTCTACCAAGGGTGTCCAAATTATAGCCCTGGGGTCAAATTTAGCCCCATCACAGGGGGTCACAACTTTTACATGGGCTTTTATAGGGAAACTTTGATAATCTACTTGTACATAGCCATAAGGCCTAGGGCTACCACATTTTGCGTGTAGCTTTATCTTGTGGGCCTCTACCAAGAGGGCCCAAATTTTAACTTTGGGGGTCAAGTTTGACCCCACCCCAGGGGTCACAAGTTTTACATTGGCTTTTACAGTGAAAACGTGATAAACCTGTCTCATGGGTCACATATTTTAGAGGGCCTTTTATTGAGCAAACTTGTTTTACAGGGCTTTTTATTGGGCAAGATTAAAAAATCTTCTTGTTTATAAACACACATTCTAGTTTCATATTGTAGGTCTGGGGTCAAAATTGCCTCTATTCAGGGATCACAAGTTTAACATGGGCTTCAAAATACAGTCACTTCAATTTAAACATTAATCAAGGGAAAAAACTCTTTTTTTGAAAGATAAAGTTTGGTACTATTTACTTCCCTTGATTATCAAACTGCTTTGATACATGATTGGTACTAGACATTAAGTTTTTTGATAGAAAATATTCTGTTTTCAAGGAGTGGTATTCATTTTGATGCTAATAGTTATGCTCACATGAGGTGAATAATAAATTCAGAGTAAGGTTTCTATCATTCAGCTTATTTTTCCAAGGATTTTACCTTTCATGCCAGTGAATTAATCTGCTTGTATTGCCTGACAGTGTTCATTGTTTTTGAAGGCCCTCTTTTTCATGATCATGAACACTTCAATTTGTGTGGTAAAGGGTTAAAAAGCCAGTGGCCCTCTTGTTTACAAAAGCAATATCATGAAATATGAATAAATTGTGTTGGAATTGATTCCATATAGATTTCTTACTATGTCACCTTTTTTCAGTGATGAATTTGTCCAAATTTAAAGGATTTGTGAACGGGACATACGGCATTTGTTATTGAAATAATGCTTTGACTGTCCGGTGTCACGTGATATTTCCAGTGCGCCGCTTACGATAAAACGGAAATATCGCTTATATCAAATTTAATTGGCAAATCGTCTATTACAAAAAAAATCTTCTCCTCCTAAACTAACAGTCAGATTTCAATCAAACTTCACAGAAATGATCCCTAGGTGATGCACTTTCAAAATACTTCAAAGATTTGAATTCCATGAAGAACTCTGGTTGCCATCACAACCAAGTGAAAAATCTTTCAAAAATCTTCTTGTCCAAAACTGTAAGGGCAAGAGCTTTCATATTTGGCATGTAGCATCATCTAGTGCCCTTCTACCAGAATACTTCAAATTATGGCCCAAGTTTGAAGATGTTGTGTGTTCTCGGATTTCACATAGAAATAAAGAAGGCAATCTTTAAAAGTCTTCTTGTCCTAAACTGCAAGGGTTAGAACTTTCGTATATGACATGTGGCATCATCTAGTGGCCCTATACTAAAAACCTTCAAATTATGGCCCTAGTGCAGAAATTGGCCCTATGTTGTGGGGTCTCGGGTTTCACAAAGAAATAAAAAAGGAAATTTTAGAAAATTTTCTCATCCCAAATTGTAAGGGCTAGAGCTTTCATATTTGGTATGCAGCATCATCTAGTGGCCCTCTACGGAAATACTTCAGATAACGGCCCTGGTGTGAAAATTAAACCTTTGTTGTTGGTCTTGGATTTCACATACTGACAAGGAAAGAAATCTTTAAAAACCTTCTTGTCCCAAATGCTAATGGCCAGAGCTTTCATATTTGGCATGTAGCATCATCATGTGGCCCTCTATTGAAATACTTCAAAATTAATTAAGTCCCTGATGTAAAGAATTGACCCTATGTAGTGGGTCTTGGATTTCACTTGGCAATAAAGAAAATCTTTAAAAGTCTCTTTGTCTCAAACGGTTATGGCCAGAGCTTTCATAATTGGCATGTAGCATCATTAATTGGCCCTCTACTAACAAACCTCAAATTACGGCCCTAGTGTTGAAAATGGTCCTATGTTGTGGGTTCTCGGATTTCACATAGCGATATCTTAGAAAATTGTCTTCTCCCAAACCATAAGGGCTAGAGCTTTCATATTTTTGGCATGTACCATCATCTAGTGGCCAAAATACTTCAAATAATGGCCCTGGTGTGAAAGTTAGCCCTATGTTGTTGGTCTCGGATTTCACATAGAGATAAAGAGGGAAGTCTTTAAAAATCTTCTTGTGGGCACTCCAGAGACCACATTTCTTGCTAAGCTGAATTGAAAATTGGTTAGAATGTCTGTCTCAATGAAATCTCACACGAGTCTGCATTTAATGCTTGTTGGGAATATAACTTTGTCATCTCGAGTCAGAATGACTTCAAAATTGGTATGCATGTTTGTTGCGATATTACCGAGTGCTGTGTTCAAGAACAATAACTCTACGTAGCATTGATTTTGAGTAATTCCACTTTGATCTTTATTTTAACTGTATTTTTTGCTTGTCCAGACTGGAATTTTGGAATCTCAAGTCAAATTATTTGTTGCATTGCCTGCCCTTTGCTACTATATACCTCCTTGACAACTGATGGTGGGATTGCATATCTTGTGACAGTTTGCCGTTCGTTTCATCATCATTTGCTCTTGAACCTCAATATTTGGTAATTATCTTCATTGTAGACCGTTACTGCTTAGTACTCATGTGAGCGTTATAGGACCATCGTGGTCCTCTTTTAAATGTTTTTTTTTGTACTATACTAAAACATGACTGTCTATGTTTTCAAAATAATTTTACAGTCATTTTTCATTCAAATGACACAGAAAAATTGCACTTCTCAAGACACTTTTTAGAGCCATATCAATATTCAAAGAGTGATTTCTTCAATAAAGGCTAGAGAAAAAAGTCAAGTGGGCTGAGGTTTGGAGAAAAGGGTGGATTGGGAAGCTGTACCACCTTTTTCATTTCCAGGAAATTCTGAACAGTTACAGAATAAGGCGCAGGCCCCTTAACCCATTACCACACAATCCCTACTTGTGATTACTCTGAGAAAGAAGCCTTCAGAAGACATTATGGGAAAAGGAGAAAATGTTGGTAGCCCGCATATTTTCCTTTTCCCACAATATTTTCTACCCTTCACAAAACAAATTTCAAATTTTCAGTCACTTTATTTTGTAGTCTGCATATGCTTTCGATTTGGACAAACTTTAAAATTTTGTCATTTGGTAACGAGTAACACTTTATCAAATCAAAACGCTGATCCACGTAGAAGGCAGCGACTTTGTGCCAGCTACACATCTCATTATTTTCTTGGCACAGGTTTCCTTTATACTTGACTTTAAAAAAGTAAAAAGGTGCCTTAATCAATCTGCAAACAGTATAGACCTAGGTCAGCCTGTGCAGACGATCAGCCTGTGCAGTATGCACAGGCTGACCTGGGCTGAAATTTTTCACGATTGGTCAATTTTCTGTATTTCGAAGGATCGATCTACCCAAAAACAAAGCTGGTTGTTAAAAGAAGAGGCAATTATGGATCAATAATTATTTATGTCTTGCTTGGTATAATCCATGCAAGAAGCCCCCTTTTGCCAAAGCACATCCCATTTGTTTGTGATTAAAACAAAGATATAATCTAGTACATGAACACAAGCAGAAAACAAGAACTTGAGTAAATGATATTAACCCTTTCCAAAACAATCCCAAGTTTTTATGACCCTCTGGAAGAGACCTTTAAAGACATTTGTTGAAAGTGCATCTAATCATTGTTTTCTATCGTATCAATCTGTAACAATAATGCAATTATTGAAAGGTATCTTAGAGTACTGAATACCAGTTTTAGCATAATTTCAAGATTTTACAGCTCAAAAGGATATGCCAAATAATATGCTTTATAAACATTTTGCCGATCCCTTTAACGGAGTGGTAGCTCAAAGACTTGAAATCAGGGTCGCTGGTTTAACTTTCCAGCATGGTCTTCTTTCTGATCCACTTGTCAGTTATGTCATATTGTTATTCAGTGCATGGCTTAAAGGAAACTTGTTGGAATGTCCAAAATCATGAAGAGCAACAACTGAAGTAGAAACAACAACTACTAGTAATATGTAATCTGCTCTTTTACAAATTTATTTTTAAATCGAACATTTTTCCTAGCCTGCTGAAGAAGTCCAAAGAAAACTTTGTGAGAAGTGGGAAAATTGCCTTTAATAAGCCAGTTCACATTTTTCCACAATGTTTACACCATGTTAGGCTATTTGATTTATAGATAAGTACCAATTTTTAATTTGCTTCAGCAGATTTGGTTTAAAGGTGGGTACTTCACATCTCACCAAATCAAAAAGTATATATATCACTGAAATTTATATGAAAAAACAATACAAATCATCAATAATTAAGAATCATAAAATTACATAGAAAAAAAAATTTGATGGTATTCCCTTAAAAGGCTATGTAGCCTCTTAAGGTAATTTTAGATTTCGCGCCAAAAATTTAAAAAAATGCATTGTGGGAATGTTAAGTGGCTGGCACGTGACTAATGACGCTTAAATTCCATTACATAACCAACATGTAATTATTTCTCATATTATCTTCTTCGGACGCAATGTTTGAAGCTTCGTCTGTGTATTTCCAGTATGTAAATGAGCGAGTTGTGCATGTAAAAATAGAACGTGTTTCCCGTCGATGTCGACCTTGGCCGTAGTAAATCTCTAATTTCTCATGTTGTCGGATGGTTTTCGACTACTGGGGTTTTATGAATGACGATTATAAGGCTTTGGAAGTATAAGGATGATATTTTTGTATTTTTGTAAAATTTTCGTCCCAAATTCTGAAGGGCCACCTTTAAGGTCTGATAGGGAACAAATCAATTCATGAGCATACATAACACTTTACCACCCAATCCCTACTTTTGAAGCCCCTGGAACAGAACCCTTTTGAAAACATTGTGGGAAAAGGAGAAAATGCTGGTAACCAGCATTTTCTCCTTTTCCCACAATGTTTTCTACCTAATCAATAAACAATTTCACCACTTGAGCCGCACTGAAATTGTCATCTGCAAATGCTTTCAATTTGGACAGAGCTAAAATTTTGTTGTCTGTTTAAGAAATAATCTTCTTTCTATCGTGGTATATCGTTCAATAAACCACAGTTGTGAGTTATATAATCCACGAGGGCGATAGCCCGAGTGGGTTATTCATTGCGCCGCATAACTCATAATGGGGTCTTAGGGTCGTTAAAACGTGGAATTGTGTTGTACAAGTAAATGTATAACATATCAGCATTTATAACTACTTTTAACTGTTTACCACCCAATGCTGACTCTAACAACCATGAAAAAGAAGCCTTATGAAAACAATGTAAGAAAGGAGAAAATGCTGGAAAACAGCATTTTCTCCATATTCCACACAATGTTTTCTACCCCATAAAATGAAAATTGTACCGTTTGATCCACAATGAAATTGTCGTCTGCAAGTGCTTTCAATTTGAACACAGCTGAAATTTTGTCGTCTGCTAAAGGCTTAATCCTACTGCAGGTGACTTTTCATGTATTATCGCCTTTCATAGCCGAACCCGTACGACTTTGGCGATAAAAGGTGATATTACACGAATCCATAAGGGTGCCCTATGCTCAAAATTCATCATGCAAACAAACACTGATAAAAACATTTGCCCTGAAAATATTTTTTTTTGCACTTTCTCAGTCTATGTAGATACAGACGCCCTCTTTCCATTTCTATACTACATTAACAGATAGAACTTGTAAAGTGTAAGGCGGTTTTGAAGGGTGTCGTCTGCGCAAGTAGTGCGTATTTATACATGATCGTTTGGTTATTCATAGAGGAACTATTTAGTCACACTTAGGAATCAAGTTTTGTTTACCTCACATATCCAGGGAAAAGCTGCCGGATGCAAGATTCTGGACTGATCTAAGTTGAAAGCCTTAGCAGATGACAGAATAAGAGTGACTCAGAAATTCTTTAGAAAAAGGTAGGAAACATTGTGGAAAAAAGGAGAAAATGCTGGTTACCAGCATTTTCTAATTTTCCCACAATGTTTTCAAAAGGCTTCTTTCACCAAGTCTCGAAAACCAGATTGTTTGGTAAGGATTAAGAATTTAATCATGTATATGGAAAGATAGAAAGAATTGTGGGTAAAGGAGAAAACGCTAGTTTGTAGCTCCACTGGCCAAAGGCCAGCAGGCTTATGTCATGGCCTGTTGTGCGTCGTCCGTCAGTCCATGCATTACCTTTTTCTGTAAACATCTTCTTCTCTGAAACTACCCATCCAATTTTGATGAAACTTCACAGAAATGATCCTGTCATGGTCCTCTTCAAAAATTCTTGAAAGAATTTAATTCCTTTTAAAACACTGGTTGTCATGGCAACAGAACTGAAAGATTTGGAAAATCTTTGAAAATCTTCTTGTCTGACACCGTATGGCCTAGGGCTACCAAAATTTGCATGTAGCTTTATCTAGCGGACCTCAACCAATGTCTTCAAATTATAGCCCTGGGGTCAAAATTGGCCCTGCCCCGGAGTCACAAGTTTTACATGGGCTTATTTAGGGAGAACTTTAAAATTCCTCTTCTAACTATGCATAGGGCCTGGGACTACCAAATTTGGGATGTAGTTTTATCTAGTGGACCTCTACCAACAGTGTCCAAATTATAGCCCTGGGGTCAAAATTAGCCCCGCCCGGGGGTAACAAGTTTTACATGGGCTTATTTAGGGAGAACTTTAAAATTCTTCTTCCACCTAGCCATAATGCCTAGGGCTACCAAATTTGGCATGTAGCTTTATCTAGTGGACCTCTACTAAGGGTGTCCAAATTATAGCCCGGGGGTCAAATTTGGCCCCGCCCCGGGGGGTAACAAATTTTACATAGGCTTTTATAGAGAAAAATTTCAAAATCTTCTCGCACCTAGCTATAAGGGCTAGGACATGTAGCTTTATCTAGGGGGTCTCTACCAAATGGTGCCCAAATTATGGCCCTGGGGTCAAATTTAGCCCATCCCAGGGGGTCACAAATTTTACATGGGCTTATAAAGAGAAACTTTGATAATCTACTCGTACATAGCCATAAGACCTAGGGCTGCCAAATTTTGCTTGTAGCTTTATCTACAAAGATGGCCCAAATTTTAACTTTGGGGGGTCAAGTTTTACCCCACCCCAGAGGTCACAAGTTTTACATTGGCTTTTATAGTGAAAACTTGATAAACCTGTTTCATGGGTCACATATTTTAGAGGGCCTTTTATTGAGCAAACTTGTTTTACAGGGCTTTTTATTGGGCAAGATTAAAAAATCTTCTTGTTTATAACCACACATTCTAGTTTCATATTGTAGGTCTGGGGTGAAAATTGGCTCCATTCCAGGGATCACAAGTTTAACATGGGCTTCAAAATATAGTCACTTCAATTTAAACATTAAATCAAGGGAAATAACTTTTAATGAAAGATAAAGTTTGGTACTATTTACCTCCCTTGATTATCAAAACTGCATTGATACATGATTGGTGCTAGGCATTAGGTTTTTTTGATTGAAAATATTCTGTTTTCAAGGAGTGTGATTCATTTTGATGCTAATAGTTATGCTCACATGAGGTGAATAATAAATTCAGAGTAAAGTTTCTATCATTCAGCTTATTTTTCCAAGGATTTTACCTTTCATGCCAATGAATTAATCTACTTGTATTGCCTGACAGTGTTCATTGTTTTTGAAGGCCCTCTTTTTTAGGGTCATGAACACTTCAATTTGTGTGGTAAAGGGTTAAAAAGCCAGTGGAGCGATACAGGGCCATCATGGCCCTCTTGTCTCCTTTTCCAACAGTGCTTTCACAAGTATTCTACTTCAGGGTCATTAAAAATTGTGATTGTGCAGTAAAAGGTTAATCCAGTTCTAGGGTGTCCGGTTTTTTGCTCATCTGAGCAAAAAGTGCTCAAGCCAAGCTTTCATGATTCTGTTGTGTTCGATGTCTGTCGTGCATTGTCTGTCATGCGTTGTCTTTTGTCAATTTTTACCGTGTGCACGCTCTAGAGGCCATATTTTCAGTTCGATATTTATGAAACTTGGTCAGAATGTTTTTGTCGATTTGTTTTTGACAAGTATGATAATGGGTCATGTCGGGTCAAGATTTGGGGTATTTGGTAAAATCTTACAAAAACCTTGTGTATGCTCTAGAGGCCACATTTTCAGTCCAAAAATGTTTGATCAAAATGTTTTTCATGCTGATACCTTGCAGGGTTTCAACAAGTCATGTCAGGTCAAAAACTAGGTCACCATGTCAAATGTTAGTATGATTTTGTGTACGCTCAAAAAATCTTGAAAGTATGTTAGAATGATGTATCCAAAGAGTTCAAAAATAGGTCTTATTAGGTCAAAAACTAGGTCACTGGGTCACATCTTTAATGACAACTTTGTGTATGCTTTAGAGACCACATTTTCAGTCCAAAACTCTTGAAAGTTGGTCATATTGTCTTAATAATATCTCTGACAAGTTTGAAAATTGGTCATTGGGTCAAAGCTAGGCCATTAATTCTAATCATCAAAAACCTTGTATTCTGTCTAGAGGCCACATTTTTAATGCAATACTCATGAAGCATGCTGTGTCACAATGTTTTTTTTTTTATGATTTGTTGGACAAGTTTGCAAATGGGCCATGTTAGGTAAGAAAAAAAGGGGGTTCACTGATAAATCATGGAAAAACCTTGTGTATAGTCCAGAGACCAAATTTTCAGTCAGATATTTATGAAAATCTTGCAACTTAAGGCCTGAATGAAGCGTAAGGGTTAAATGTTTCCTGACTTTCTGATGTTATGTAAGCAGTTTTGCCACGTTTTCTGAATGCATCTGCTGCAGTTCAAACATGAAAAGTTGTTCCGTAGGAGGAAATGGTTGAAGTCCTGTTAGTGTTGTCCTCATGATTACAAAAATACAGCATTATTAAATACAAAACCTTGTTTTTCTTATTCATTTATCGGCAACTAATCCGCTTAATTTAAGCATCAAATCATGGGTTTTTCTTACCTTGATCACCACAAAATTTTCAGAAAATAGCCGAATGACTCTCTTTCTACCGACTACACAACGTACACGTGACACTACTGGGGTACTCTTGCAATAATCATTACAATACACTGAAGGGTTGTATCAGAAAATATAAAGTAACAGAGATACTGGTTTATTGCGTGATCGCTTAGTTTTGAATGGAGGTCAGCCCATAGCCAAGTGTAAATTCTTTGGGCGAAATGGTTTAAGTGTGTACAACAAACACTTGCACTAACAACCTTCTCACTTTGCATTATTGGTGTTACGTCATAAATGTACCACTAATGCAAACTTTACTGCAAACATTGTCACTGTGTTGTAAGCTGTACGGCACAAAATGTGTAGTCACTTCCAAGATGGCGGACTGTTTACTTGGAGAAAGGTGGGTGTCACATTTTATCATCAATAACTTTTTTTCTTGAAACCTTCGAGACATGATACTTATAAAATATTATGTGGGAATGATGTGGTAAGCCTCGGTGCTATTTAGCAAAGAGCCAGTGCCATTATTCGATACGTTATATCGGCGTAAACATTGCCATTGGGTAAAATTTGAATTTGAAGTGAGGAACTTGCATCGTTTTTAGTTATAGAATGGAAAATAAGCTAATGCAGTGGGTGAAGGTTGTTGTTTCTGTAGGTATTCATCACGTGCTTTCCAATGATTACGGTCATTTTTGTGAAATATGTCTAGAAAGACCCGAAAACATGTGTTTTGTATATCGCTAATGCAGCGGTGTAGTCCACATCAACAATTTTACACACAGCGGTGTAGACACGGCGTTTTCTGAACGGTTTAGACACACACATAAGCTTTATATACTGTACGGTTTAGACACAAAATCTGATTCTATCTCTGGTCTAGACATGAACTGCAAAGACTTTGGTCTTTTGATATTTGTGTTACATACCATTTACCGGCTTAAAAAAAACTTATGTCTATCTTATATTCCAGTTGCACGCCATTCATGTGCTACCAATGCTCATTTGGAGGAGATTTAGAGACTCTTGTTTGACACTTCATGGAACAAAAGTAACATCAGGGCTTTTGGAAATACATGTACAATATTATTGCTATCCTGTATTTTCTAAAAGACAAACTTATATCAAATAAGATGCCACGGGAATTATTCATGTTTTGAAAGTGTTTCACTAATCATCGACTGTCTTTCTTTCAAAATATGGGAAATTAAAATTGCTTTGGTACTTTGCGAACGGGTCTGCCGTATATTCACCTACCAGATGTAGCCTGGCATTCAGGCCCTGCATTTAAGTCATTCTAATAAACAAGGTACACAACTACAGCAAAGTCACAGAAATATGTGTTGTTACTTGCCCTTCTTCTGAAATACGTTCAATCAGACATTCAGAACATTGAGAACACAGAGTTTCCATTTTGCAGTTTTACTTGATGATTTTGTTTTAATGAAAAGGTTCTATCAGATGTAGTCCGGGGCCAAAATAAACATTCCGGAAATGATAAGAATAAATAAAAAACTTTATGAGATAACTAATCTTGATGGGTAACATTCGATTTTATAAATATAAATCCATGACCCGTATATAATGAAATCAAATTGTACAATGGTAAATGAAAATTGTGAATATCGATCACATGGAATTCCATCTTACGATTTTTCTTTTTGGGGTAAAAAACAAAAATTACGTAATTTGTACTGCAGTGGGTTTTTTTTTTTTTGATCCCCCATTCCCTGTTAACCTACTGGTCATATTTTACTCGAACAGTGGCACAGAAACTAAAAACTTTAGAGAGATCCTTATACTCATTTTAAGCCAATTTTAACTCATTTTGTTTTTATTTTATCAAAATATACTCATTCTTATATCTTCATGCCAAATATTTCGCCTGAAAAGCTTGCTTAGATAACAATCGATAGAAAATGCATTTCGCCGAGTTGCGGCCTTCCATCTAAACAGACTCATCGTTTCTGGTTTTTGAATCGAAGATTTTCGATATCCGTTATACACTCTGGTAGATTTGTATAATGATCATACATTCTGTCTCGTGACTATATTTGACCTTCGCCCTGCGTATACTGAGAAAACAAAAGAAAATGTAGGCTTCTCTGTTGCAGCCTCGATTTTCAGACGGAGGTCGCGGCCTATATGCAAGCAATCTCCGAGCAGAGTTGTCGTTCGTTACTCTCACATACATCTCTGCGATGGGCTAAATGACAAGAATCTTGTCAAACAGAGGAAAAGATGTTTTGTTACTGTTTAACTGTTTCATGTGTAAAATTATAAGGTAGACAATGGAAATATGATTCTGGATACATTATAGGTGCGTTCAAACTGATGAATTTACCTGTATAAAATGGAACTATTTTTTTTCGAGCCTCTTTACTGATCAGAATCTTACGCCAAGCTTAACAAAAATGGCTGCGCCCAGGAATGATGACAACAGTTTTAATACACTGATAAATCTTAGGTTATAAGATTAAAAAACAAGTTATGGTCCTTTAAAAGACATTTAAGCTTTTCAGAAAATCCATCTTTTTCACATTGCCTACCACTTAGTCAGATTTGCCGTATGCTGTTTCACCAGCACAAAAAGTAATCGATATTGGTCTTTCTTTCACCGGCGTTTGTGTCGCCATTTTGAGTTCTGGTCATGTGACGAAAGTATCTCGTAATGACGGACTACTTTCTGAGCCTACTACAGAGGTGAATGTAATGATCCGGAGTGCAAGAGAGTGATATGCAAGTTACACCGTATCCGACTTTAGGCGGAAAGCAACGATAAATTTCCATGACGCTCTGTCATTGTTTACAGCTTCGATCGTCAGCCAGTTATTTTCCGACCAATGCTCGGTTTCTAACACAAACCTCCGCGTTTGTATTTTTTGTTTTTAGTTACACCATACATGTCAGTAATTTATCCTTGTGTACAATAAGGACCGATTTTCTGTACCATGCTATGTTTTTTATTAATTTAACAGCATTTCTACTCACCGGCCTTAGACGGGCATCTTTAACTAGATATTAAACAAACAGATACCAAGATACGAATCAGCGACAGTATTTAAAACAACTTCGAAAGGAAAATGATTGTCAAGTCCAGGATGGTAATTATCATCCTAAGTGAATGATTGAAATTATGGCTGCCACCATGATGGAATTGATTTATAAGTGCACAGACATTAATTAGTAATTTCATAATTTATTTTTTCGTGATATAATACTCATTATTACATAAATAATATCGTAAATAATGTCTTGATGCACTCTTTTGTTCCCAACTATCTCTTTTCGTTCCACGATGATCCTTTTCGGTTCCTGATGGTTCCTTCCGTGGGTGTCGGTAATAAGGGAGTCTCGAACTGTTGGTGCCAATTTTCATGATTCTGGATTAACGCCAAGTTACGTTATCTTCAGAAAAGAATATTCAAGACCAAGCCACTGGTGTCTAAAGCGTACATATATTGTGCTTTAAATTGTGTCTAAACCGTTCAGAAAAAATCGGGTCTACACCGCTGTGTGTAAAATTGTTGATGTGGACTACACCGCTGCATTAGCGATATACAAAACACATGTTTTCGGGTCTTTCTAGACATATTTCACAAAAATGACCGTAATCATTGGAAAGCACGTGATAAATACCTACAGAAACAACAACCTTCACCCACTGCATTAGCTTATTTTCCATTCTATAACTAAAAACGATGCAAGTTCCTCACTTCAAATTCAAATTTTACCCAATGGCAATGTTTACGCCGATATAACGTATCGAATAATGGCACTGGCTCTTTGCTATATAGCACCGAGGCTTACCACATCATTCCCACACAATATATTATAAGTATCATGTCTCGAAGGTTTCAAGAAAAAAAGTTATTGATGATAAAATGTGACACCCACCTTTCTCCAAGTAAACAGTCCGCCATCTTGGAAGTGACTACACATTTTGTGCCGTACAGCTTACAACACAGTGATTGTGCGGATACACGACTGATGTGATTTCTTTACGGATAGTAGGTTAAATTCCCCTGTGACTTTCATCATGTACGGGGGTCTTAACTTGTTTGATTATTAAAGAGATTTCTTTTGTCATTGCTGATTAGGGTTTGTTTGTTATGCAATCATCAGCATGATTGAAAAAACATGGCGGCGGCACCGTCTGCAATCCAACACGATAACAATTAATTTTGGAATGAATCTTGCTGTAATTTAGCAAAACAGTGGCTGAATAATTTCTAGAAGGAACGGCCCTAAAGGTAAAATAAGCTCTTTTACGTAGTTGTAACGTTATTTAATGACCAGATTTGCTGATAGAAACTAACTGGGAATAGTTCAGGCGTTACATACAAAAGAATCTAAATTGTTCAATGTCCTATAAATAAATGTTTAAACATAAATAGGTATGTCTTAGTTTTAGTATTTAGTACATTGCCATTTCATTTTTGTCAGAATAAATTTGCGAAAAACTATAATTAATAAGCCATAATTCTGTAGCCTGGCAATGGTTGGCGGATGGGCTGTGGGGGGGGAGGGGGTGGGCGAATCAGCGTTATAAACTTAACCCCGGATATAAAGCTATTGACGATCGTGGCTCCCACCAACGGCATTATAACGGGGCTCCACTGTATTGTTTTGGGCTATAACTACAGAAAGAGAAGCCCATACAACACCTGCAGGTAACCATCAAAGCACATCAAAGTATTTCTGACACAGTTAGGCCTGTTTCTCAAATGAATTTTCACCAAAAATCAAGCTACTTCAATTTAGCGTTGGCACCTGTATGTAGTGCTCTGGTTTCCTTTCCAAACAATATCTTCTACTCTAAAATTCCCCTGTCCATTTAAACCTTTAGCAAACAATCAAGTTCTTTTTAGATAGGTGTGGGAAAAGGATAAAATGCATGTCTGTCATATGTACACTGTCGTTTGTGCGATATTTACAGGGGATATTTAATAATGCAGTCACAAGTGAAAATATTATTGATACTGTTCATGACATAAAATGAATTTTAATTATTCACCAAAAAATTATCTCATTGTTTTAACCCTTTACCACACAAGAAAATTTTAGACCTGAAAGCATTTGCAGATGACAATTTCAATGTGGCTTGATAAAGCAGTTTTTGTATGATAGGGTAGAAAACATTGTGGGAAAATGAAAAAATGCTGGAAACCAGCATTTTCTCCTTTTTTCCACATTGTTTTCAAAAGGCTCCTTTTTCATCGTTGTTAAAAGTCTGCATTGTGTGGTAAAGGGTTAATTCTTTAGACCCCCCCCTCTCCACATAAGAACACAATTAAAATATGCAAAGCACAAAAAATGTAGGGTAAATTTGCATGAATTACATCATATTTTTCTTGTGTTTACCTATTTGACTTAAGGTAAGACCTGTGTAATGGAAAACAGCTATTTCCACTAAAATATCATCATGCAAAATTAGCTATAGTTAAAAATGAGTATTATTGAACTACTTTCACCTTTTCATTTTTTCCTTCTTTGAATTATCATTTATAAATCTAAAACCACTATATTCTCTATTGGAAAAGAGATAATAATTACCTCCCTTTTTAAAAACAAACAAAAGTATCAAAAAATAGTTTCAAGATGGACATAAACGGAATTTCTGAACCATTAGAAATGTGCAAAAATATTATTTCTGCATAAATCCTTATTTATCCTTATTTAACAACCCATTAGAATTTTTGCCAAATGTTCACCGAAAGTGCATTACACGGGTCTTACCTTAAGTGCACAGGACCTACTGTTTGCACCTTCAGTTGCAGAGTCAGAAAATGTGAATATTGGATTTTTCACCAGTTGTCGTAACAATGAAATATTAAACCATAGACTATTGAAAAGCATGACTTAAATTTTATCTGCAAATCTAGAATTTTATCAATTCAAAAAAGAGTGATTCATTTACAACAGCAGCCTTATGGAAATATTGTTGGTAAGAGAAAAAATGCTATTAATGAGCATTGGCTCCTTTTCCCACAATGTTTTCTACCCTTTTTAAGATACAAAGCATCCTTTTGGTTAAATTTTACTTTTTTGTCTGGAAATGCATTTAATGAAGCCAAATCTATAATTAAAGATTAATTATTTCAATGATAAATTTCAGGTGTCCATATTGATGACCAGAATGACTTGCTGCAAGATACATGCATTGGTGAAGATGCTTTACAAAGGTTTGGTATAGTGAAACACAAGTTGTATGTTTCTGTCCAGTTAACAAGTAAGTGGTTTTTTTTTTAGGAAAAATGAATTTCCTCATGAAGATTTATTGTATTTTGTCCGAAAAATAGTGTTACTCTTCAACCAAAAAGTTAATGTTAGAACTATCCAACTTAACCCGTTGCCACACAATCCCTACTTTTCACGACCCTGAGAAAGAAACCTTTAGAAAACATTGTTGGAAAAGAAGAAAATGCTAGTAACCAGCAATTTTTCCTTTTTCCACAATGTTTTTACTCTTCACAAGACAAATTTCAAATTTTCAGTCGCTTTTATTTTGTCATCTGTAAATGCATTCAATTTGGACAAACCTAAAATTTTGCCATTTGGTGATGAGTTAAAGCATTTCCAGAGGATCATTTTAAGTAAGGATGGCAATGGTCAGAAAAATTGCTAACCGGTCAACCATTGAATCTTTCAATTGGTTAAATGGTTAACGATCATGTAAAGATAATTTAAGATGAAGGTACCCCTACTTGCTTGATATGTCAGCATTGATAAACTGTGTGAGAAATGCATGCCGGTGATGTTTACTATTTCTGTACTTTGGTGCAGAAGACGGCCAATCTATCAATGACATCTCTCTCTTTGGATTGTTTATTTTTGGAGACTGGGGACCAATTAGCGGATTAATATTGTTCATTGCGCAGTAGTTATAGGCGGCAACTGTAGTTGAGAGTCAGTTGGCTTTGGCTTTTGACCCAAATAACCAATCAAGAAATCCTGGAGTTGATTGTAGGCAGTTCCTGAACTCGCTCAGTCCTAAAACTTTGGCTACTTAACCCTTTACCTCATAAGGCATTTTTATGGTATCTCTAATTGACCCTAAATAATAGCAAGGATGAAGCTATTTCTTATGTATATATGACACATTTTGATAGCATAGAAAATATTGTGGGAAAAGGTGAAATTGCTCCTCACGAGCAATTTCACCTTTTGCCACAATGTTTTCCAAAGGCTCCTACAAGTAATGCGTAGAAATGAGTATCTGTGGAGTAAAGGGTTAACTATCTTCTCATCTTTAATGATGAATTTAAACAGTGATTTTACACAGATTTCTGAATAAAACAATAAGTGGAAGCTAAAATTCTGTTCATGAGTCAAAAAAATGTTGTTTTATGGAATGAAAATAAAGATCTCTATCGGAAGATGTCTGCAAATGCTTGAAATATGTCAAGATTCTTTTTGAATTGTTTGGAAATTAAAATTTAAGGAATAGCATGGATGATATTGAATAAAGCAGAAAATTCTATGGTAATGTATTTCCATTGGTTTTTTAAAGTGCAAAATAAACATAGATGAAAATAAACTAACATCCTCGGATACCCCGGGGTCTCCCTATTTGCTACGCTACATCGACCCTGGGACAATTGACTAATAAAACTTTGAATCAGCCGCCGAAAATCAATACGAAACGTCATAGCGTACAGTCCACTCGCCCATCACAAAATGATGATGGAACCAATGAAAAGCCAGCATTCGGCCAGCGGTAAAGCGAGGGAAATTCAATTAATTGTCCCAGGGGTCGATGTGGCGTAGCAAATAGGGAGACCCCGGGGTATCCGAGGATGATAAACTAATATCATGTAGACAAAATTGTCACAGTATTTAAAGCAAGAAGGTATTCTCAGTCAAAGAAACTGATTGTAAAACTGATAGCTAGTTGGTTGGCTCTTCCAATTACCCATGTTTCGGAAAGAAGAAGATTGCATCAGATACGTTAAATAGAAAACAAATAGTTTCAGGTTTCATGGATATTTAAACTGTAGGGTATATATCTGTGTTTGAAAGAAACACAGGGGAAAACATGGTATACATGTATTTGAAAAATAACAATGATCTTCTTGCAGAACCTTTCAGAATTGGATATGTAAGCAAAGCATTTCACACAAAACATATTTACCCATGATACTATTTCTTTCAGATTTTTACTTGTAAACAAAGTCTGAACTACCGGGCACTGAAAAACCTATTTAATGTATTTGACAATTTCAGCGTACATTTTTGCAAAGTTTGACTTTTGATACAGGAATTTATTAAATTCTTGACAGTAGCGGATTTTTTTTTATTTTTTCAGGTTTGATACAGGTCATACTTGCATTCTAGTGTATATAGTGTTTTTCTACTCTGTTTATTGTTGATACATTGTCACCCTCTAAATAGTTTAACATATCTGACCTTTCTAAAGAGGACAATTTTATTTGGCGGATGTTAAATGACATTAACCTGGATGGATAAAAACTCACGATGTTATGACTACCACGTTTCATCTGCGTTTTAAAACATCTCGAAAACAGCATTTGATTCAACTAAACTTCAGAATTTACACAATGCGGAAAGTAAACCACGGTGGGACAAAGAAATTTCAGGCTTAATTAGTGTTTTCTGTGAACGAAAGTTGGAAAGTATGGGTATATGTACATGAGTAAAATATTTCAGTTATAACAGTTGGACAGAATGTCCAAGTCAACAAAAACATATGTAAATGCAGGTATGTCGACATTCCTCAATGACCATTTAAAAAGACAATCATAACACAGAAATTGTCTGTTTAGCATAGAATGAATGTAAAATCAGAGTGTGTAGGTCCCTAGAATAAGATTATATGCTGCTTTCCTTTGTCATCCCATCTGATTTCCTACACGTCCATCTTTGAAACAGTGATAAGTGCAGAGATAGGAATGAATTTTGTCGCAATGATTAGATCTATCATCAATCTGAGGAGAGAAATTTGCCGAGTAATCAGATACATGTAGATATTCAACTAATGCAAAAAAAACCCCAAACTTTTAACTATTAAACTATTAACAAGCTTTCATAACATTAAATTATATTTGAATACACTGAAAGTAAGTAAGAAATAAAATAATCTGTACTCATCAAACTGATAATGATTTTTTAAGTAATCATTCGATTGGTTCAATTGTTATTTTTGACCAATTGAGTAACTGTGGGAAAGATTGTGATTTAGACTAAAAAATTCTAGAAGTTTTACCACAAAATGAACTTTGCTTATGGGCTGTTACGGGCTTTACTGGTAACTCACTGGCGCTCGTTTTTACTAAAGATGTATTTTATATACCTTCAGTATCTGTGTTTTAATGGTGACAAATTAACCTAACCCTGAGTGCAAACCCTTTTTCAGAAGTTTCATTTTTTTCAACTCTTACTTTTGTACTGAACTGTTCTGCATCCTCTGACAAAGAGCTGTTTTGTGACAAGGAGCTGGTGGGGGTATGATCACAGTTCTAGTTGCAACAGGATTCGTCTCTCACTGTTAGCCATTGCTTTTGCAATGACTATGTGGGAAAGAAGCCTGTGGCTTGTAAAAATATTGTGCAGAGTTCTAGTAAGAAAAAATCCAGGAAAGCATAGATAGGTACACTGGCCACTGTAATTAAACTGAAATATTGTTCAAACAGGATTTAACACCATACTATCAACCAGTCTGATGTGCAAATGCCTTTGGATGTAATGAACAATCTCTGCCCTAAAAATGCATATAACGCTATTTCAAAGCTGCTTGTTAGAACATCAGCATTAGAGGAGACCGCGTAGATTCAAGATCAGACTGCACACTCTGTTTTGTCTGATCTTGATCTATACTCTCATCTTAACCCGTAACCACACAATCCCTACCGTTGACAATCCTTACAGAGAAGCCTTTAGAAAACATTGTGGGAAAAGGAGAAAATGCTGGTAACCAGCATTTTCTCCTTTTCCCACAATGTTTTCTACCTTCCACACAAAACGTATTTCGAATTTTCAGTCACTTTTATTTTTTTGTCTGCAAATGCTTTTGATTTGGACAGACATAAAATTTTGTCATTTGGTAATGAGTTAACCCTTCACTCCATAGATACTCTTTTCTACACATTGCTTGTAGTAGCCATTGGAAAACATTGTGGCTAAAGGTGAAATTGCTCGTGACGAGCAATTTCACCTTTTGCCACAATGCTTTCTATACTATCAAAGGGTGTCATATACACATAAGAAACGGCTTCATCCTTGTTGTTATTTAGGGTCAGTTAGAGATAATCATAGAAGTGCCCAATGGTATAAAGAGTTAAACGACTAAGTCTGGGTTCAAGACAACTAAGGTTAATGAAAATTCTGATTTTTTTTCTTCTTTCTATTTTCAGGTACGGAAGGAATCCACATTTAAGTTAAGTAATCATGTTTACCTTTGTACTCTGTGGACTAAGTTATACAGCTGATCTTCTGTCATGGGCACAGAAGAAGTTGGAGGAGGCTGATACAGCCTCGCCAGCTGTCTTCGGTGACCATGACGAAGACGTCGTCGGGATCTCCTTGGATGAGAGCACATCGATGGTTGAAGGTACCTGTGATGACTCACTGACGTGGGACAGCATGTACACGGAGGAGGAGATGGAGGAAGAGGTTAGCTCTTTTGAGCTAAGCTGTTCCTCCATTTTTATACGCCCGAAGGGTCGTATTATGTTATACCCCCGGTCGTCCGTCCGTTAGCAATTTCTTGTGTGCGCAACTCCTCCTACAGTTTCCATCGGAATTATTTGAAACTTACCACAATGAATCTCCATGATGTCTAGTTGTGCACCTGGGTCTTAGAATTTGGATCGCTGTTTGCGTTCTAAAATTATCTGCCCTTGATTTCTGAAATAACCAAGTTTTCACTTTGAATTTTTTGTTCCAGCTATAACTTCCATACTATGAAAGGTATCAACTTGAAACTACATACACTGATAGAACACATTATGGAGAAGTGCAGTGCACATGAACCATAACTCTGCCAACTTTTTTTTGAGTTACTGCCCTTTGTTAATTTTCAGTTTGAATTTTTGTCCAGGCCATGACTTCTAAACTATAAAAGCTATTATCTTGAAACTTCAAATATTAATAGAACACATTATGGAGAAGTGCATTGCACATGAACCATAACTCTGCCACTTTTATTTTTTGAGTTATTGCCCTTTGTTAATTTTCAGTTTGAATTTTTGTCACGGCCACAACTTCCAAATTATAAAAGCTATTAAATACACTGATAGAACCCATTATGGAGAAGTGCACTGCACATGAATCATAACTCTGCCATCTTTATTATTTTAGTTATTGCCATTGGTTAATTTTTAGTTTGAATTTTTGTAAAGACCATAACTTCTAAACTTCAAAATCCATCATTTAGAAACTTCAAAGACTAAAAGGACACATTATGAAGAAGTGCATTGCACAAGAACCATAACTCTGCCCTCCATCCTTCTGAGTTATTTCCCTTTTCATTTTGAATTTTCATCTGGGCCATAATTTCTAAAATATAAAAGGTATGATCTGGGACCTTCAAAGACTGATCGAACACACTGTGGATAAAAGCAATTCACAAAATTTGTAACTTTGCCACCCTTATTTTTTTAGTTATTGCCCTTTAATATTTTTCATATATCATGGAGAATAACTACTCTTCATTCATGGCCCATCCGTCAATGCAAGTCATTTCACTGATAAGCCCCTTCGGGCGTATATGCGCCGCTCTGTGAAGCTCTTGTTTCATCTGTGGAGGATGTGGATATGGGGGATGAGATCTCTATGGATCTCAGTTCTGTATCCACATCACCCGAGTTGTGGAGTGGCATTCCAGCAGAGTTCCTCAGGATTGCCTTCACTGAGGAGGAGGAAGAACAGAGCTCTTGTGAGTTTGGTTCAGCCTCCTTCTGGTCGGTAGAAGATGAGGAGATGGAAGAAGGGGACACTATGGACCATTCTTTCGGATCCACACCTTCTATGTCTGATTGTGTGGACATTGAGGTGCGTTTGGAAGAGGAGAAGGAGATCCTCCAAGATGGAGATGTTTGGGAAGACTCAGAGATGGAACTTGGCTCTGTTGAGCTAAATGATATTCCCTAACACCTGAGCACGATTTGCAGATCAGCGAGGATTTTGTTGGCCTGCCTGATGGGGAAGCGACTGAGCTTAGATTAGAATCTTTCCCTATCAGTCAGGGGAGTGAATTAGAACTCTGTTCAGCTGAACAGAGTTTTTGTTCACCTGTTGTAGTCACCCGCAGTGGGCGGCGTAGCCGTCGGCCTGATAGGTATGGGGAATGGGTGTACTACTAAATGTTTTCAAAAGTTTGTCAATGCAGACTAATGCAAATGCTTCAAGTTTTCAAAAGTTTTTGATTTGTTAAGTTCTTAGTCAAATCTCTCGCCCCCCCTTTTCCCATAATAGAATTGAACTGTTTACCTCTTTACCTCACAATCCTGAGTTTCAACAAATGACCTCTTTGAAAACATTGTGGAAAAAGGAGAAAATTTTTTACATGTATGTTTTCAACTCTCTCCATGAGAAATTTTAATTTTTGAGTCAAATTTACTTTGTCATCTGCAGATGTTTTCAATGTGGCAAAAACATGTTTTCATGTAAAGGTTAGCATGTGTGGGGGTAGAGAGATCTCTGTAGTTTAGAGACAGACACATGGGCTTGTACTGGCTATCTGTCCAGTAGTCTCTCTGCCTGCAACTGTGGTAATGATCAAAGATACACTGTGAGTCCATCAGTAAACTCAGTAAACTTTCATCTTCTTTTATCTTCTTTTGGTTTCTTTTTTTAGGATTCATGGTGTCATTTTTGAAGGGTTCATTCTTTTCTTAAGACTGAACATTGTTTCGACAATGTTTACATGAGAATTTTCTAGCAGCCAGTGGTTTCAAAATATGCCAAATAATAGTTAAAGAAATTGCAAGAAAGAATAGATAGGTGCACTGGCAGCAGCAATAAATTGGTTTTGCATAGTTTACTAACATTACTTTAATGTTTGTGCAGAAATTGGACCTTCATTATTTGTTTTTTTCCGGTTATTTTAAGCTCCTATATCATACAGAACTTTATTCATGAAGTACTAGTATTTACTAGGAAATAAAAATGCATTAGGATAAGGTAAGATGGAATCTGTCTGAAATTTTTACTAGGATTTGCACACAGATTTTGGCAATTCATCCAGTTTTTTTTTTTTCACATAAGGATAAGGTATGACGAAAAATTTTTGACCAGGATTTGCATGCAGATGTTTGAAATGTCTTTGGTTTATTTCAATTTTGTTAGGTGTTAAGATAAGGTGCGATGAAATCTATTCCATCTGCATTTTGACCAGGACTTGCTTGCAGATTTTTTAAATGCCCCTAGTTTTTAGCTCACCTTAGCACAACGTGCTCAAGGGGAGCTTTTAGGATCACCCGGTGTCCGTCGTGCGTCAGTGCGTCGTGCGTCGTCAACAATTCTTTAAACATCAACTCCTCCTGAACCGCTGGGCGGATTTGGACCAAACTTGGCTGGAATGTTTCTTGGGAGGTCCTCTTTAAAAAGTGTTCACAGAATTTGATTCCATCAAAAACTTTGGTTGCCATGGCAACGAAATAGAATTTTTTAGGAAATTCTTTAAAAATCTTCTTCTCTGAAACCGCTTGCCAGATTTTAAAATAATTTCACACAGATGTTCCTTGGGTGACCCTTTTCAAAAATTGTTCGCGAAAATTTGATCCGTCAAGAAACATGGCTCTGGTGAATGGGAGCTTCTTGCACTATACAGAAATGAAGAAATTCTTAAAAATTCTTCTTCTCTGAAACCGCTGGCCAGATTTTAAAATAATTTCACACAGATGTTCCTTGGGTGACCCTTTTCAAAAATTGTTCGCGAAATTTTGATCCGTCAAGAAACATGGCTCTGGTGAATGGGGGCTTCTTGCACTATACAGAAATGAAGAAATTCTTAAAAATTCTTCTTCTCAGAAACCGCTGGCCACATTTTAAAATAATTTCACAGAAATGTTCCTTGGATGACCCTTTTCAAAAAGTGTTCGCGAAATTTTGATCCGTTGAGAAACATGGCTCTGGTGAATGGGGGCTTCTTGCGCTATAGGGAAATGAAGAAATTCTTAAAAATTCTTCTTCTCTCGAATGGCTGGTCAGATTTTAAAATAATTTCAGAGAGATGTTCCTTGGGTGACCCTTTTCAAAAAGTGTTCGCGAAATTTTGATCCATTGAGAAACATGGCTCTGGTGAATGGGGGCTACTTGCACTATAGGGCAATGAAGAAATTCTTTAAAATTCTTCTTGTCTGAAATGGCTGATGAGATTTCGGAAAATTTTCACAGAGATATTCCTTGGGTGACCCTTTTCGAAAAGTGTTCATGAAAGTTTGATTCGTCAAGAAACATTGCTTTGGTGAATGGGGGCTACTTGCACTATATGGAAATGAAGAAATTCTTGAAAATTCTTCTTCTCTGAAACTGCTGGTCAGATTTGAAAATTGTTTCACGGAAATATTCCTTGAATGGCCTTTTTCAAAATGTGCTCGCGAAATTTTGATAGGTCAAGAAACATGGCTCTAGTGAATGGGGGCTACTTGCACTGTACGGAAATTAAGAAACTTCTAAAAATTCTTCTTTTTTGAAACTGCTGGTCAGATTTTGAGAGGACTTTTACAGGTGACCTTTTAAAAATTGCTTGGCAAAATAATGATTTTGTTTCCAGTGTTTCAATAACTTCAAAAAAAAAAAAGGCTATGGTCCTCTCAAAAATTTAGGTGAGCGATCCAGGGCCATCTTGGCCCTCTTGTTTTTTATTTTTCCTATTATATTTGGCATGAGGGAAAGGCACTGATAGAATCTGTGATTTTACTAAACTTGCTTGGAAATCTTTAAAATACCCTTGTTTCTTTCTCTTTTTTTTCCCTAGTTTTGTTGGGCATTAGGATACGGTATGATGAAATCCCTCTGAAATTTTGACCAAACTTGCTTGGAAATCTTTGAAATGCCCTTGTTTCTTTTCTATTTCTTTTTTACCAGTTTTCTTGGGCATTAGGATAAGGTACAATAGAATCTTTCTGCATTTTGACCAAACTTGCTTGGAAATCTTTAAAATGCCCTTGTATATTTTCTATTTTTTCTCCAGATTCGTTTGGGATTAATATAAGGTATGATGGAATCTGCATTCTGACCAAAGATTGTTTGCACCTTCTTGAAATGCCTCCAGTTTTTTTTTCTACATTTCCAAATTTAGTCAGGCATTAGGGCAAGGTATTCAGAGAATCTTCCTGAATTTTAAGCCAGGACTTACATGATTTTTTTTAAGTATGCAATTGCTTTTTTTTTTCTCTCTTTTTTTTTCAATTTTGTTAGGTGTTAGGATAAGGTTTGATGGAATCTTTCTGCATTTTGACCAAACTTGCTTGGAAATCTTCAAAATACCCTTGTTTCTTTACTATTTTTTTTCCATGGTTTTGTTAGGCATTAGGATAAGGTGTGGAAATCTTTAAAATGCCCTTTTTTCTTTTCTATTTTTTTTTCAATTTTCTTAGGTGTTTTTCTAAATTTCCAAATTTAGTTAGGCATTAGGGCAAGGTATTCATAGAGTCTCCCTGAATTTTTAGCCAGGACTTATATGATTTTTTAAAGTATGCAATTGCTTTTTTTTTTTTTCTCTCTTTTTTTTTTTTCAATTTTGTTAGGTGTTAGGATAAGGTTTGATGGAATCTTTCTACATTTTGACCAAACTTGCTTGGAAATCTTCAAAATACCCTTGTTTCTTTACTATTTTTTTTCCATGGTTTTGTTAGGCATTAGGATAAGGTGTGGAAATCTTTAAAATGCCCTTTTTTCTTTTCTATTTTTTTTTCAATTTTCTTAGGTGTTTTTCTAAATTTCCAAATTTAGTTAGGCATTAGGGCAAGGTATTCATAGAGTCTCCCTGAATTTTTAGCCAGGACTTATATGATTTTTTAAAGTATGCAATTGCTTTTTTTTTTTTTCTCTCTTTTTTTTTTTCAATTTTGTTAGGTGTTAGGATATGGTATGATGGAATCAGTCTGCATTTTGACCAACCTTGCATGGAAATCTTTAAAATGCCATTTTTTCTTTTCTATTTTTTTTTCCATCGTTTTGTTAGGCATAAGGATAAGGTATGATAGAATCTTTCTGTATCTTGACCAAACTTGCTTGGAAATCTTTAAAATGCCCTTTTTTCTTTTCTATTTTTTTTTTCAATTTTGTTAGGTGTTAGGATAAGGTATGATGGAATCAATCTGCTTTTGACCAAACTTGCATGGAAATCTTTAAAATGCCCTTGTTTTTTTTTTCTATTTTTTTCCCAATTTTGCTAGGCATTAGGAAAAGGTGATGAAATATGTCTAAAAATTTTAACAAACTTGCTTGGAAATCTTTGAAAAGCCCTTGTTTCTAACCACTTTCTTTTTTTCCATAGTTTTGTTAGTTATTAGGATAAGGTACTATAGAATCTTTCTGCATTTTGACCAAACTTGCTTGGAAGTCTTTAAAATTCCCTTGTATATTTTTTCTCCAGTTTCATTTGTCATTAATATAAGGTATAATGGAATCTGCGTTCTGACCAGGGATTGTTTGAAGCTTCTTGAAATGCCTCCAGTTTTTTTCTAAATTTCCAAATTAAGTTGGGCATTAGGGCAAGGTATTCATAGAATCTCCGTGAATTTTTAGCCAGGACCTATATGTTTTTTTAAAGTATGCAATTGCTTTTTTTTCTCTCTTTTTTTTTTCAATTTTGTTAGGCGTTAGGATATGGTATGATGGAATCAGTCTTCATTTTGACCAACCTTGCATGGAAATCTTTAAAATGCCCTTTTTTCTTTTCTATTTTTTTTCCATTTTGTTAGGTGTTAGGATAAGGTATGATGGAATCAATCTGCATTTTGACCAAACTTGCATGGAAATCTTTAAAATGCCCTTGGGTTTTTTTTTTTTTTTTTTTTTTTTTTTTTTTTCCCCAATTTTGCTAGGCATTAGGAAAAGGTGATGAAATATGTCTAAAAATTTTAACAAACTTGCTTGGAAATCTTTGAAAAGCCCTTGTTTCTAACCACTTTCCTTTTTTTTCCCATAGTTTTGTTAGTTATTAGGAAAAGGTACTATAGAATCTTTCTGCATTTTGACAAAACTTGCTTGGAAGTCTTTAAAATGCCCTTGTATATTTTTTCTCCAGTTTCGTTTGTCATTAATATAAGGTATGATGGAATCTGCATTCTGACCAGGGATTGTTTGCAGCTTCTTGAAATGCCTCCAGTTTTTTTCTAAATTTCCAAATTTAGTCAGGCATTAGGGCAAGGTATTCAGAGAATCTCCCTGAATTTTAAGCCAGGACTTACATGATTTTTTTTTAAGTATGCAATTGCTTTTTTTTCTCTCTCTCTTTTTTTTCAATTTTGTTAGGTGTTAGGATAAGGTTTGATGGAATCTTTCTGCATTTTGACCAAACTTGCTTGGAAATCTTCAAAATACCCTTGTTTCTTTACTATTTTTTTCCATGGTTTTGTTAGGCATTAGGATAAGGTGTGATGAAATCCGTCTGAAATTTTGAACAAACTTGCTTGGAAATCTGTAAAATGGCCTTGTTTCTTTTTTATTTTTTTCTCCAGTTTTGTTTGGCTTTAATGTAAGGTATGATGGAATCTGCATTCTGACCAGGGATGCCTCCAGTTTTTTTCTAAATTTCCAAATTTAGTCAGGCATTAGGGCAAGGTATTCAGAGAATCTCCCTGAATCTTAAGCCAGGACTTACATGATTTTTTTTAAGTATGCAACTGCTTTTTTTTTTCTTCCTTTTTTTCAATTTTGTTAGGTGTTAAGATAAGGTTTGATGGCATCTTTCTGCATTTTGACCAAACTTGCTTGGAAATCTTCAAAATACCCTTGTTTCTTTACTATTTTTTCCATGGTTTTGTTAGGCATTAGGATAAGGTGTGATGAAATTTGTCTGAAATTTTGACCAAACTTGCTTGGAAATCTGTAAAATGCCTTTTTTTCCTATTCTATTTTTTTCTCCAGTTTTGTTTGGCATTAATATAAGGTGTGATGGAATCTGCATTCTGACCAGGGATTGTTTGCAGCTTCTTGAAATGCCTCCAGTTTTTTTCTAAATTTCCAAATTTAGTTAGGCTTTAGGGCAGGGTATTCATAGAATCTCCCTGAGTGTTTAGCCAAGACTTATATGATGTTTTAAAGTATGCAATTGCTTTTTTTTTCTTTTTTTTTCAATTTTGTTAGGTGTTTTTCTAAATTTCCAAATTTAGTTAGGCTTTAGGGCAAGGTATTCATAGAATCTCCCTGAATTTTTAGCCAGGACTTATATGATTTTTTAAAGTATGCAATTGCTTTTTTTTTTTCTCTCTTTTTTTTTCAATTTTGTTAGGTGTTAGGATATGGTATGATGGAATCAGTCTGCATTTTGACCAACCTTGCATGGAAATCTTTAAAATGCCATTTTTTCTTTTCTATTTTTTTTTCCATCGTTTTGTTAGGCATAAGGGTAAGGTATGATAGAATCTTTCTGTATCTTGACCAAACTTGCTTGGAAATCTTTAAAATGCCCTTTTTTCTTTTCTATTTTTTTTTTCAATTTTGTTAGGTGTTAGGATAAGGTATGATGGAATCAATCTGCTTTTGACCAAACTTGCATGGAAATCTTTAAAATGCCCTTGTTTTTTTTTCTATTTTTTTCCCAATTTTGCTAGGCATTAGGAAAAGGTGATGAAATATGTCTAAAAATTTTAACAAACTTGCTTGGAAATCTTTGAAAAGCCCTTGTTTCTAACCACTTTCTTTTTTTCCATAGTTTTGTTAGTTATTAGGATAAGGTACTATAGAATCTTTCTGCATTTTGACCAAACTTGCTTGGAAGTCTTTAAAATTCCCTTGTATATTTTTTCTCCAGTTTCATTTGTCATTAATATAAGGTATGATGGAATCTGCGTTCTGACCAGGGATTGTTTGCAGCTTCTTGAAATGCCTCCAGTTTTTTTCTAAATTTCCAAATTAAGTTGGGCATTAGGGCAAGGTATTCATAGAATCTCCGTGAATTTTTAGCCAGGACCTATATGTTTTTTTAAAGTATGCAATTGCTTTTTTTTCTCTCTTTTTTTTTTCAATTTTGTTAGGCGTTAGGATATGGTATGATGGAATCAGTCTTCATTTTGACCAACCTTGCATGTAAATCTTTAAAATGCCCTTTTTTCTTTTCTATTTTTTTTTTTTTCAATTTTTTAGGTGTTAGGATAAGGTATGATGGAATCAATCTGCATTTTGACCAAACTTGCATGGAAATCTTTAAAATGCCCTTGGGTTTTTTTTTTTCTCCCCAATTTTGCTAGGCATTAGGAAAAGGTGATGAAATATGTCTAAAAATTTTAACAAACTTGCTTGGAAATCTTTGAAAAGCCCTTGTTTCTAACCACTTTCCTTTTTTTTTTCCATAGTTTTGTTAGTTATTAGGAAAAGGTACTATAGAATCTTTCTGCATTTTGACCAAACTTGCTTGGAAGTCTTTAAAATGCCCTTGTATATTTTTTCTCCAGTTTCGTTTGTCATTAATATAAGGTATGATGGAATCTGCATTCTGACCAGGGATTGTTTGCAGCTTCTTGAAATGCCTCCAGTTTTTTTCTAAATTTCCAAATTTAGTCAGGCATTAGGGCAAGGTATTCAGAGAATCTCCCTGAATTTTAAGCCAGGACTTACATGATTTTTTTTTAAGTATGCAATTGCTTTTTTTTTCTCTCTCTCTTTTTTTTCAATTTTGTTAGGTGTTAGGATAAGGTTTGATGGAATCTTTCTGCATTTTGACCAAACTTGCTTGGAAATCTTCAAAATACCCTTGTTTCTTTACTATTTTTTCCATGGTTTTGTTAGGCATTAGGATAAGGTGTGATGAAATCTGTCTGAAATTTTGACCAAACTTGCTTGGAAATCTGTAAAATGCCTATTTTTTTCTCCAGTTTTGTTTGGCATTAATAAAAGGTGTGATGGAATCTGCATTCTGACTAGGGATTGTTTCCAGCTTCTTGAAATGCCTCCAGTTTTTTTCTAAATTTCCAAATTTAGTTAGGCTTTAGGGCAAGGTATTCATAGAATCTCCCTCAGTGTTTAGCCAAGACTTATATGATTTTTTAAAGTATGCAATTGCTTTTTTTTTCTTTTTTTTTCAATTTTGTTAGGTGTTTTTCTAAATTTCCAAATTTAGTTAGGCTTTAGGGCAAGGTATTCATAGAATCTCCCTGAATTTTTAGCCAGGACTTATATGATTTTTTAAAGTATGCAATTGCTTTTTTTTTTTCTCTCTCTTTTTTTTTCAATTTTGTTAGGTGTTAGGATATGGTATGATGGAATCAGTCTGCATTTTGACGAATCAGTGTGCATTTTGACCAACCTTGCATGGAAATCTCCAAAATGCCATTTTTTCTTTTCTATTTTTTTTTCCATCGTTTTGTTAGGCATAAGGATAAGGTATGATAGAATTTTTCTGTATCTTGACCAAACTTGCTTGGAAATCTTTAAAATGCCCTTTTTTCTTTTCTTTTTTTTTTTTTTTTTTCAATTTTGTTAGGTGTTAGGATAAGGTATGATGGAATCAATCTGCTTTTGACCAAACTTGCATGGAAATCTTTAAAATGCCCTTGTTTTTTCTATTTTTTTCCCAATTTTGCTAGGCATCAGGAAAAGGTGATGAAATATGTCTAAAAATCTTAAACTTGCTTGGAAATCTTTGAAAAGCCCTTGTTTCTAACCACTTTCTTTTTTTCCATAGTTTTGTTAGTTATTAGGATAAGGTACTATAGAATCTTTCTGCATTTTGACCAAACTTGCTTGGAAGTCTTTAAAATTCCCTTGTATATTTTTTCTCCAGTTTCATTTGTCATTAATATAAGGTATGATGGAATCTGCGTTCTGACCAGGGATTGTTTGAAGCTTCTTGAAATGCCTCCAGTTTTTTTCTAAATTTCCAAATTAAGTTGGGCATTAGGGCAAGGTATTCATAGAATCTCCGTGAATTTTTAGCCAGGACCTATATGTTTTTTTAAAGTATGCAATTGCTTTTTTTTCTCTCTTTTTTTTTTCAATTTTGTTAGGCATTAGGATATGGTATGATGGAATCAGTCTTCATTTTGACCAACCTTGCATGGAAATCTTTAAAATGCCCTTTTTTCTTTTCTATTTTTTTTTCCCATCGTTTTGTTAGGCATTAGGATAAGGTATGATAGAATCTTTCTGTATTTTGACCAAACTTGCTTGGAAATCTTTAAAATGCCCTTTTTTCTTTTCTATTTTTTTTTTCAATTTCTTAGGTGTTAGGATAAGGTATGATGGAATCAATCTGCATTTTGACCAAACTTGCATGGAAATCTTTAAAATGCCCTTGGTTTTTTTTTTTTTTTTTTTTTTTTTTTCTATTTTTTTCCCAATTTTGCTAGGCATCAGGAAAAGGTGATGAAATATGTCTAAAAATCTTAAACTTGCTTGGAAATCTTTGAAAAGCCCTTGTTTCTAACCACTTTCTTTTTTTTTCCCATAGTTTTGTTAGTTATTAGGATAAGGTACTATAGAATCTTTCTGCATTTTGACCAAACTTGCTTGGAAATCTTCAAAATACCCTTGTATCTTTACTATTTTTTTTCCATGGTTTTGTTAGGCATTAGGATAAGGTGTGGAAATCTTTAAAATGCCCTTTTTTCTTTTCTATTTTTTTTTTCAATTTTCTTAGGTGTTTTTCTAAATTTCCAAATTTAGTTAGGCATTAGGGCAAGGTATTCATAGAGTCTCCCTGAATTTTTAGCCAGGACTTATATGATTTTTTAAAGTATGCAATTCCTTTTTTTTTTTCTCTCTTTTTTTTTTCAATTTTGTTAGGCGTTAGGATATGGTATGATGGAATCAGTCTGCATTTTGACCAACCTTGCATGGAAATCTTTAAAATGCCATTTTTTCTTTTCTATTTTTTTTTCCATCGTTTTGTTAGGCATAAGGATAAGGTATGATAGAATCTTTCTGTATCTTGACCAAACTTGCTTGGAAATCTTTAAAATGCCCTTTTTTCTTTTCTATTTTTTTTTTCAATTTTGTTAGGTGTTAGGATAAGGTATGATGGAATCAATCTGCTTTTGACCAAACTTGCATGGAAATCTTTAAAATGCCCTTGTTTTTTTTTCTATTTTTTTCCCAATTTTGCTAGGCATTAGGAAAAGGTGATGAAATATGTCTAAAAATTTTAACAAACTTGCTTGGAAATCTTTGAAAAGCCCTTGTTTCTAACCACTTTCTTTTTTTCCATAGTTTTGTTAGTTATTAGGATAAGGTACTATAGAATCTTTCTGCATTTTGACCAAACTTGCTTGGAAGTCTTTAAAATTCCCTTGTATATTTTTTCTCCAGTTTCATTTGTCATTAATATAAGGTATGATGGAATCTGCGTTCTGACCAGGGATTGTTTGAAGCTTCTTGAAATGCCTCCAGTTTTTTTCTAAATGTCCAAATTAAGTTGGGCATTAGGGCAAGGTATTCATAGAATCTCCGTGAATTTTTAGCCAGGACCTATATGTTTTTTTAAAGTATGCAATTGCTTTTTTTTTCTCTCTTTTTTTTTTCAATTTTGTTAGGCGTTAGGATATGGTATGATGGAATCAGTCTTCATTTTGACCAACCTTGCATGGAAATCTTTAAAATGCCCTTTTTTCTTTTCTATTTTTTTTTCCCATCGTTTTGTTAGGCATTAGGATAAGGTATGATAGAATCTTTCTGTATTTTGACCAAACTTGCTTGGAAATCTTTAAAATGCCCTTTTTTCTTTTCAATTTTTTTTTTCAATTTCTTAGGTGTTAGGATAAGGTATGATGGAATCAATCTGCATTTTGACCAAACTTGCATGGAAATCTTTGAAATGCCCTTGGGTTTTTTTTTTTTTTTTTTTTCCCCAATTTTGCTAGGCATTAGGAAAAGGTGATGAAATATGTCTAAAAATTTTAACAAACTTGCTTGGAAATCTTTGAAAAGCCCTTGTTTCTAACCACTTTCCTTTTTTTTTTTCCATAGTTTTGTTAGTTATTAGGAAAAGGTACTATAGAATCTTTCTGCATTTTGACCAAACTTGCTTGGAAGTCTTTAAAATGCCCTTGTATATTTTTTCTCCAGTTTCGTTTGTCATTAATATAAGGTATGATGGAATCTGCATTCTGACCAGGGATTGTTTGCAGCTTCTTGAAATGCCTCCAGTTTTTTTCTAAATTTCCAAATTTAGTCAGGCATTAGGGCAAGGTATTCAGAGAATCTCCCTGAATTTTAAGCCAGGACTTACATGATTTTTTTTTAAGTATGCAATTGCTTTTTTTTTTCTCTCTCTCTTTTTTTTCAATTTTGTTAGGTGTTAGGATAAGGTTTGATGGAATCTTTCTGCATTTTGACCAAACTTGCTTGGAAATCTTCAAAATACCCTTGTTTCTTTACTATTTTTTTCCATGGTTTTGTTAGGCATTAGGATAAGGTGTGATGAAATCCGTCTGAAATTTTGAACAAACTTGCTTGGAAATCTGTAAAATGGCCTTGTTTCTTTTTTATTTTTTTCTCCAGTTTTGTTTGGCTTTAATGTAAGGTATGATGGAATCTGCATTCTGACCAGGGATGCCTCCAGTTTTTTTCTAAATTTCCAAATTTAGTCAGGCATTAGGGCAAGTATGCAACTGCTTTTTTTTTCTTCCTTTTTTTCAATTTTGTTAGGTGTTAGGATAAGGTTTGATGGCATCTTTCTGCATTTTGACCAAACTTGCTTGGAAATCTTCAAAATACCCTTGTTTCTTTACTATTTTTTCCATGGTTTTGTTAGGCATTAGGATAAGGTGTGATGAAATCTGTCTGAAATTTTGACCAAACTTGCTTGGAAATCTGTAAAATGCCTTTTTTTCCTATTCTATTTTTTTCTCCAGTTTTGTTTGGCATTAATAAAAGGTGTGATGGAATCTGCATTCTGACCAGGGATTGTTTGCAGCTTCTTGAAATGCCTCCAGTTTTTTTCTAAATTTCCAAATTTAGTTAGGCTTTAGGGCAAGGTATTCATAGAATCTCCCTGAGTGTTTAGCCAAGACTTATATGATTTTTTAAAGTATGCAATTGCTTTTTTTTCCTCTTTTTTTTTCTCAATTTTGTTAGGTGTTTTTCTAAATTTCCAAATTTAGTTAGGCTTTAGGGCAAGGTATTCATAGAATCTCCCTGAATTTTTAGCCAGGACTTATATGATTTTTTAAAGTATGCAATTGCTTTTTTTTTTTTCTCTCTTTTTTTTTCAATTTTGTTAGGTGTTAGGATATGGTATGATGGAATCAGTCTGCATTTTGACCAACCTTGCATGGAAATCTTTAAAATGCCATTTTTTCTTTTCTATTTTTTTTTTCCATCGTTTTATTAGGCATAAGGATAAGGTATGATAGAATCTTTCTGTATCTTGACCAAACTTGCTTGGAAATCTTTAAAATGCCCTTTTTTCTTTTCTTTTTTTTTTTTTTTTTTTTTTTCAATTTTGTGAGGTGTTAGGATAAGGTATGATGGAATCAATCTGCTTTTGACCAAACTTGCATGGAAATCTTTAAAATGCCCTTGTTTTTTCTATTTTTTTCCCAATTTTGCTAGGCATTAGGAAAAGGTGATGAAATATGTCTAAAAATCTTAAACTTGCTTGGAAATCTTTGAAAAGCCCTTGTTTCTAACCACTTTCTTTTTTTTCCCATAGTTTTGTTAGTTATTAGGATAAGGTACTATAGAATCTTTCTGCATTTTGACCAAACTTGCTTGGAAATTTTTAAAATGTCCTTGTATATTTTTTCTCCAGTTTCGTTTGGCATTAATATAAGGTATGATGGAATCTGCATTCTGACCAGGGATTGTTTGCAGCTTCTTGAAATGCCTCCAGTTTTTTTCTACATTTGCAAATTTAGTCAGGCATTAGGGCAAGGTATTCAGAAAATCTCCCTGAATTACCTCGAGTTAAGAACATAGCTCTTTTTTTCACTCTTTACCACATAATGCTGATTTTTAACAAGTCTGAAAATGAGCCTCTAGAAACACTGTAGAAAAGTGAGAAAATGGTGATATCCAGTATTTTCTTCTTTCCCCAGAACAGTTTCTATCAAAAAAAACATTTGGCCACTTTGTTTGTCATCTGCAAATGCTTTAAATTTGGACCTGTCTGAAATTTTGTTGTCTGGTTAAGGTATTTAGGAATTTTACGGATGGCAACAAGAACCTTAAAAGTATACGAAAATTAAATACATAAGTGAATGAGACTGAACAGAGCAATCTGACCCATACTTCATAAAAGTTGGGTGCCTATTGTGTAGGTTCTAAAAATGAATATTGTCTCTGTGACTCTTTCGGTTGGGTTTCAATAACCTTGATCAGCAGTTATACAGTGGGGACTTTTATGTCATTTTTGGCTGATATTCAGAGTATCACCTTTGTGCTTTGTGATAGACCAGTTACATATAAACCTTTGTTTAACAAGCTAAAGACATACCATGAAACAGACTGTAAGTTTGCTATAGCCATAAGCTGTTTTCTGTCATGTTTGCAATTTTGAGGGTGAAGGGAGTCGGAAACTATAGTCAAAAAGTTTTTTTAAGGTAAATGTGTGTTGGTACATCCCGTTTTGTCATTATTTGTTGCCATCCTGTTAAGGTTATTTGGTTAGCAAAAGGCTGGATTTAAGGTGCTAGGATTAAGAGACCAGTAGATTCCATTTTTTATCATTTGACTTTGGACATATAAAAATTGACAGATTACATCCACAGTGTGGACAATTTTTTTCCCGTAGAGATCCTGCAAGGGTCAGGATATTTCACACATGCCAAAAAACTATTTTAGGACCTCTTTGGATTACAGATTAGTGTATGGAATCTATTGCTATGTTTAGAAATAAGCTTACTGAGTCATAAACATCACTTGTTGCATCAATTTCAGGCATTATTACAGTAACTTGCTCTTGGTTTTTTTTTTCTGTCTTGCAGAATCAATGAGTAGATACCTGTCTATGGTAAGGGTAAAATAATACTCTGCTTCTAAAATCCTTGAAAAAGTATCACAAAATAGGAGGTAAAAATCAAGAACTTCATATCCAGTTTAAAGAGCCAGTTATATGATGACTGGAAAAGTCTAAAACTTTTGGATGTCAAACCCTTAATTTAATGCAAAGATGGAAGATTTACCAGTACTTAAGACTGTTTGTAACTGTCACCCACACATGTAATATGAACTATAATGTCAAAGTTGAAGACCTTCCCCACAGTCTCTCAGTTATAAGTATGACCAGGCCATGGATTGAACCATTCATTTCTTAAATCATGTAATTACAGCCCCACAAAAATATTGCTAGATATGACATTCTTACTTTGCCAGTACTAAGGGGCTTGTAGGCATATGATTACTGACTTTTGCCCATGATTTGTAACATACACACTTGAAGCCTTGAAGCCATAGTCAAATTGAAGGCTTTTTCTTGTCTCTCAGACATGGGTTGATATTTTGCTCACAATATTTCATTAAACAAGGGATTGAACTAGTTACCAGTACTATTTTTGTATGGACTAATATTACATACATGTACTTTTGTGTGTGTGCATAATTTATGAGCATTTACATATTGAGAGCATTGAGCAGACACAAAAAAGTTATAAAAACTTGTGAACATAAATGCATAATAAAGGTGATCATTTGCTTGGTTGCCTAAGATTGCTTTTTAGCATAGTCAATATAGTGGAGTGGTTTAGCGTGCCCCACCGTGGTTGTCCTGAGGGAATGAATCATTATACAACTGGGAAACATCACAGGTGAGAATCGATTATCGTACTTGTTATTTACAGGCATTACTAGTAATAAGCTAAGAAATATTAAATACATGTATCTCTATATATCTGACAACTGCCATCCAAGATCAAACTGGATATTCTGTATTTTTGCTCTCTAGCCTATGCGCTCATTTATAAAGACAACTGAACCATGCTCTGGTAAAAGGATTTTTAATGCCAGTGTGATGCCCAATACCAAACAACTTACCACATAATTATAGCAACTCATCACAATTAAAGATCCATAAAGTCCATTTTGTATAATAAGTGCTTGAATCATGGCATACACTGGTCCTTTGTTATGCAGAACATTGACTCGTCATATAAGTATATTCTCAGGGTTGTTGGATAAGCTTAGGGATTGTGTTGTAAAGGGTAGATTAACCCTTTACCTAAGAATCCTTACTTTTGATCACCTGAGAACAAAGCCAATAGAAAACATTGTAGGAAAAAGAGAAAATGTTAACTGGCTTAATTCCCAGCTTGGCCAATTTCTGGGGAAGGATTGATGAAAGTTGTACGACAGGACTCATTACTCCCACTGCTGATCATTGTTTTGATGAGTATGTTGGAAAGCAGCCATTGAGTTGGAAAAAAAAAATCGTGAAGTTGCAGGTAACAAAAAAAAAAACTCCAGGAAAGCAAGGATAGATGAATTGCCTCCTGCGATGCAACTGTAATAATTTTTAAAATGGCGTTGAACACCATACAATCAATCATTCATTTGAAAAAAGACTTTTGAAGATACTGTACCAAAAAAAAAAAAGAAAACACTGGTAAACCAAATTCAATATTGAAGCCATGGTTTCTGTTTTTTCAAGCTTTTAACCCTTTACTCCATAAATACTCATTTCTATGAATTGCTTGAAGGAGCATTTAGAAAACATTGTGGCAAAAAGTGGTATTGCTCATGACAAGCAATTTCACCTTTTGCCACGATGTTTTCTATGCTATCAAAAGGTGTCATACACGCATGAACAGCTTCAACCTTGCTGCTATTTAGGGTCAATTAGAGATACCATAGAAATGCCTTATGGGGTAAAGGGTTAAAGAGCTGTCCAACTACAATACAAACTATAACTTTTTGATTTCATTTTGTCAAGGGTCAAGAATGTTGTTGTTTGGTAATGCATGAGAACTTTCGTATACAAAAGTTAAAATTTTCAGATTCCAGGACCTATTAATTCTTTATCAAATGACAAGATTTTAGACTTCTCCAAACTGGAAGTATTGGCAGATGACAAAGGTGACTCAAGAATTGAAATTTAGATTTCGGAGGATTAGAAAATAATGTAGGAAAAGGAGAAAGTGCAGGTTGCCAGCAGTTTCTCCTTTTCGCACAATGTTTTCAGATGGCTTCTTTTTCAGGGGCATTAAAAGTCTTGATTGTGTGGTAAAGGGTTAGGCCATCTGTCTTTTTCAGTACTCAACATTTGTGTTTACATTCTTATTTTTTTACTTCAGGCTCCCCTATAAGGAATTCAAAGTGTAGGCAGAGTCTTTCCTGTTAGGAAGAGGCTACCATAAAGTAAGCAGTTTCTATACTGACGATAATTTGTTTGTTTTTTTTCTCTCTTAAAATCTTGCCATATTTATTTGTGCCATGTTTCTAGAAATATGAAATTCAGTGCATCTCACTAATGCTCTGTGCCAAGCCACTTTCACCGGTTAAGTTTTTTAAACCATTACCACACAATCACAACTTTTAATGACCCTAAAGAAGAAAGGCTTTGAAAACACTGTAACAAAAAGAGAAAATGCTAGAAAAGGGCATTTTCTCCTTTTCTCATGTTTTCAGTCCTGTCAGACAGAAAAATCACCATTCTAGCAACATTAATTTTGTTGTCTGCAAATGTTTTTAATTTGGTCCAGTCCAAAGATTTTGTCGTTTGGTAAAGAGTTTACTTCTTACCAAACATTCCCTGGTATTCATGACTCTGTGAAAGAAGCCCTTTGAAAACAATGGAGAAAGGGAGAAATAGGTTGGTAACCAGCATTTTCTTCTTTTCCCTGAATGTTTTCAACCATTCCCAAAATAAATTTCAATTTTTCTTTTTGAGTCACTTCAATTTTGATGCCCACTAATGCTTTCAATTTGGAAAAGTCTAAGATTTTACCGTCTGGTAAAGAGTTAATGGTGTGATACAAACATGAGCTATGCTCTGGGAAAAGGGGTGTAACTGAAGGCTAAAAAGTCTTACAGTTTGTTCTATTTTGTTTTTCCAGAGTCTCTCCCCCACGCAGCTTCAAAAGACAGACATGTGCCAAAGATTTCCCTGTCGACCAGAAGATTGCCAAAATATGGTAAAACATTGTCATTATGTCGCAATATTATTTGTTTATTGTTTCAGAGGTCAACCAATTCCAACCATAAGGAAGTCTTTCAAAACATCGTGGGAAGAGGAGAAAGTACTGTTATCCAGCATTTTTACTTTTTCAGACAATGTTTTCTTTCCTCATAAGCTGAGCCCCAGTAGCTCAGTAAGTTGAGAACATGGGGTCGTAGGTTCAATACCTGGCTTGGTCAATTGATGATGATCGTTGCTGCAAGATTTATTTCTCTCCCAAGAATAACCATTGTATCGATGATGGTTATGTGGGAAAGCAGCCAATAGCTTTGAAGGAATTATTGTAAAGAGTCCTGATAAAAAGAAATTCCAGGAAAGCATGAATAGGTGCCAAACCACTGTGATATACCTGAAACAATGTTGAAAACGGCATTAAATACTGTACAGTCTATCACAAAATATTTCCATTTAACATTTAACTCTGTACTATATGCCAAGAATTTCGACTAAGTTAAACTCGGAATTCAGAGCATTTTCTGACATTAAATAAGCTTTTACCAAACAATCCCTGGTTTTTATCCCCCCATCCTCCCGAGGAGGAAGCCTTCTGAAAATATTGTGGGAAAAGAAGAAAATGCTGGTAACCAGCATTTTCTTCCTTTACCCCACAATGTTTTCTTCCCAATGAAAGTCAAAAATTATATTAACAAGATTTAATTTGTTGTCTGCAGACACTTCGAATTTAGTCAGTCCAAAAACTAAATGCATCTAATCTGATGATTCTGTCTTTGATAGGATAGTAAATATTGAGGAAATAATTGGAATTTAGAAAATTTTGGTTCTTAGCTACTAGCATTTTTTCCTTTTCAACAATTTTTTCAGATGTTTTTTTCTCACGATTATTAAAACTTTGGATTGAGTCATCTGTTTAAAGTTAGCTCTGTAATAAACAACAAAATGTTGGATTTTTCCAAATTGAAAGAAGTTGCAGATACCAAACAATGACAAATAATACAAATAATAAAATTTGGCTTTAAAAAGGTAGAAAACATAGTAGGAAAAAGTGAAAAATTTAAATGTTGGTTACATACAGTGTTTTTAAGTATTTACCACACAATCCCAACTTTTAACATCCCTGAGAAAGAAGCCTTTTGAAAACATTCTAGGAAAAGGAGAAACTCTTTTTCCCACGATGTATTCAAACCAATGACCTCAATGAATAAAGGTATTGAAAACATTGCGGAAACTGGAGAAAATGCTAGTTACCAGCATTTTCTACTTTTTCCAAAATGTTTTTAAGCCATTCCAGATCAAATTCCATCATTTGAGCCACAAGTAAATTGTTGTCTGCAAAAACTTCCAAGTTTGATAGGTCTACATTTTTTTCTTGTTGTGAAGGTAGGCCTCTAGGATCTCAAATTTATTTAATTTTTCTTTCCTTCAGCCATTTTCCTCCAGTAATCAGACTCCCCAATCACAGTGGCAGAAGAAAATCTATGTAGTTGTTACGAGATTCTATCAGCTTTGACAGGGCGACACATACAGACATTTTTTGCTTTTGTAAAATATAAGTGGAGGTACCTGGTGGTACATTGATATAACACTACAGCTGTGAGCACCGTCTCTATTTCCTAGCAAAAATGCCTATTAAAACCGACAAGCTTTTTTCCAAAAGATACCCTCCGATTTACAAATTTCTTGAAATTTGTTTTGGAAGCTGCAAATCCATTTCATTGAATGAGGCCCAACATTCCATGGCATTAGACATTGACAAATGGGCACAGGTTTCCAGAGTTTTTTCTGCTTGTAGCTTTTATCTCTGGTTTTTCCTGGGCGAGTCGGCCATTGGATAATAAATGATACTAATATGATTAACATGTATAATATCAATATTATTAAGAAATATAGGGATGCTTCTCATGATTTCAAAGGGACAGAAATCAGCACATAATCATTAATACAGTGGAAAACGTTAATACAGTGCAATAACATACAGTGACGTAGTGTACATTGTGGATTGAGCTATATAACGAATAAAGGTTGACTTATGTATTTGTGAATGCAATAGATCTGCAAAAAACAAAAAGACTGTAACAATTGACTTGGCAGCTAACCTTAAATTTTAAGTCCACCAGTAAATTTTTATGCTCCCCGAAGGGCGAGCATATAGTCGCCGCTTTTTGTGTCCATCCATCCCTCCATCCGTCCTTCCCTCTGTCTGTCCATCCTTAGGGTAAAATGCCCATGAGTTTTTCTGTGTTTTTCACTTTGACCCTGTGTCATGGAAAAAGGGGGCTTAATGCAAAATTGCAATTTTTCACTAATAACTCATTCAGTTTTTGTCAAAATATCATGAAACTACATGGTTATATTGTTTATGGAAAGTTTCAGCATGTTCCCTTGCTATTACTTAATCTAGGCGTTTTATAAGTTGACCTTCTGTCACGGAAAAAGGGGGTTTCTTGCAAAATTCCAATTTTACTAATATTTCATTCAGTGATGGTCAAAATTTCATTAAACTTCATGGTTATATTGTTTTTTCAAAGTTTCACCATGTGCTCTTGTTTCTTTATCTATGTGTTTTTCAATTTGACCCTCTGTCATGGAAAAAGGGGGCTTCTTGTAAAATGCCAAGGAAAAAGGGGCCTTAATGCAAAATTGCCATTTTTACTAATATCTCGTTTCTTACTAATAAGCAAATACCTCTATCCTGGTTTCTCAATTTGAGGCAGCGTCACGAAAAAGGGGGACTTCATGGAAAAAATTGTTTTTCACTAGCATCTCCAACATCAGTGCTCAAGACTTTATGAAATTTCAAATCTAAACTTGTTGGAATGTTGCCCAGGTACCTCTCTTCCGGTGAATTTCAGGCTGCGTCACAGAAAAAGGGGGCTTCATGTAAAAAATGGTTTTATGTAATATTTTCTACATGACTGCTTAAAATTTTATGGAATTTCGAATTTTAAATTATTATTCAAAAATGCCACAAACCACACACCTGATGTAATAATTCAATGATGCAATATTGTCTTATGGGAAAATGGGACTTAAAGGGGGCTTAGTGGGCTTATTGTCCTCTACAAGTTCGTGTTGGCTATCTCCAAGATAGTAGTTGCCTTTTCACTTCAATTTTTTTGGGGGGCATGAAGAAGTCCTTTTAGGATAAAAGAAGTGAATTTATATCAATTACATATATTTTATGACAAGCACTTGTTTGGGGAGCATAACCTGTCTCTGACGGCTCTTGTTTATGTTAGTGGCCTCAACCTAGTTTGGAATTTTTTGTTGTAAATCTATGTAAACACAATTCATGTAGTACTTTATTGATCCATTTCTTTATGGAATATGGCTACTTGTAGTGATTTCCAAACTAACTATTTTACCTCTATCCAAAATGATGTAGCATAGCTCCGCCCTTCCAGGTCATATCTTACAGCCTATACTAGAATCCCTGTTTACAATGGTTGTTGTTTTTGTTCAAGATGAAACAAAGAGAGACAGGTTTATAGTGAAACTTCTTTCTTCAGTCCTTGTGTTTAAAATATTTTATAGATCTCTGATTACTTCATGATTTTTATAAGGTGTTTGTTTACTTTGGTATCACACATCCAAGTATTTTACCTCGCTCTTCACCATTAAAATGGTGATAAGAACATTTCAACATTTGAACTCCATTTAGACTAAGGCAAATACCAGAAAACTGACAACAGTCATGTACACAAAGTAGTGACAAGTTAAAGCAGTTTCACAGAAGTCTCTCAAGTTTGTCCCATTTTCAGAATTGATGGTGATTGCAACATTGAGTTAATGGCTAGTTATATGTTTAATGCAGCTGCAGTTAAATGTGCTTGCTCTCTCAAGTGCTCTGTACCGTATTTTAACATTTCACATGTGTTTGTTTATGTTGAATTTACATATGAGAAGGTCTTATAATTTATTCCTTTCTCACACAATCCTAAAAAAAAAAAAAAGACTTTCGAAAACAATTTTTGAAAAAGGAGAAAATGGTGGTAACCAGCATTTTTCTCCTTTTCTGAAAATGTTTTCCACTCATTCATGGGAATAAAATGATGATGCCACATTTGCCGTAGGAAAATAATCTGAAATTGGACATGTGTAGAACTTGTTGTATGGTAAAGATTTTATGGAACAAAATATGCCAAAAACAGTCCCCATTTTTTAAGCTTTTATGAATTTTCTCAAGCTTTAGGTGTGTGACTTGTGTAAGTGTTCAAGATACTTCATTAGCTGAGGATTGGAGAATGGTAAAAAATTACATTAATGGTCAGTTGAATCTTTGAAATGTGCACAATATCATATAAAATTGTTACCTGTATGATACAAATTGATGTACCAAAATGTGGGTATTCCACACACTTCTGTGCTGTTACATGTTTGAGGTTTGTAAATCAAAAGAATTTGTTCTAGTCCAATGACATGATGATGTTAGGTTTGTCTTTTATACCATTTAAGTTTTTTCATGTCTACGGTGGTTTTGACTGTTAGGGATTTTTAATTATGGTAATGCTCCTTTGGAAACTTCCTTGTCTCACTTAACTCTTGTATCCTTTTTAAAGTACTAGTGTTTACTAGGAAACAAAAAGGTGCAAGAGAAAAGGTCTCGCATAACTCTTGTATCCTTTTTAAAGTACTAGTGTTTACTAGGAAACAAAAAGGTGCAAAGGTAAGGGTCTCGCATAACTCTTGCCTCCTTTTTAAAGTATGTGTTCACTAGGAAACAAAAAGGTGCAATGGTAAGGGTCTCGCATAACTCTTGTACCCTTTTTAAAGTACTAGCGTATACTAGGAAACAAAAAGGTGCAATGGTAAGGGTCTCGCATAACTCTTGTACCCTTTTTAAAGTACTAGCGTATACTAGGAAACAAAAAGGTGCAATGGTAAGGGTCTCGCATAACTCTTGTACCCTTTTTAAAGTACTAGCGTATACTAGGAAACAAAAAGGTGCAATGGTAAGGGTCTCGCATAACTCTTGTATCCTTTTTAACCCTTTACCAAACAATCCCTGGTTTTTACGATCCTGAGATATAAGCCTTTTGAAAACATTGTGGGAAACAATGTTTTCTACCCTCCTAGAAACAATATTCAGTTTTTAAGTTACTTTTATTTTGTCATTTGCAAATGCTTTCAATTAGGACCAGTCTGAAATTTTGTCGTTTTGTAAAGGGTTAAAGTACTAGTGTATACTAGCAAACAAAAAGGTGCAAAGGAGGACAGAAACTGACAGCAGACATACCAGAAGCTGCATGCAGGGTTTTGAAATGCCTTTGTAGAGTAAGGTGTAAGGTGTAAGTTTAGTTCTGTAAGACTTTAAGGACAGGCATGGATGGAACTTGTCTGCAGCTAGACCAGGAGCATTACATAGATTTTGACAAGACAGACTACTTAGTACACAGGTTTTTCCTTTTGCCCCAAATTCTTTTGGTTTAGAAACATCTCAAAGATGTTTCCAATGGCAAGGTTTTTTTGTATATACAGTAGATTTAATATAAAACAGGTAGTTTTGGACCTGGTGCCTTGAAAAGATTCACTGACCTGTCTATGAGCATTACTTATATCAGATGTGACCATGATGCTCATTGCTAATCAGCTTTTGAAATATTTTGAATGCTAGCATAAGTTCCATTTCTCTCAACTCTGTACCAAACAACATAATTTTAGGCTAGTCCATATTGAGAGCATTTTGAAGACAAAATTGATATAAATGAAAATTTGATGTTTGTTTTGAGAAGGATTGAAAGCACTGTCGGAAAAAAGAAAATGCTGGTTACCAGCATTTCCTCCTTTCCCCACAATGTTTTCAAAAGGTTCCCTTTGCAGAGTATTTAAAAGTCCAGATTGTGTGATAAAGGCTTAAACCCTATGAAAGATTTGCCTAAAACTCTGATCAAGAGTTCACCTTATAGGACAGTGAACACATTAAATGACAGTTGTAATTTTCTGCAACATTGTTGGTGTTGTTTACTAAATTTTTTTTTGTACTGAGGAGATAGTATTCAATTTTTAACCAGAATGATAAATTATGTTGTTTGAGTTTATGGCCAGATGTGTGGAATTATTATACTTGTAGCAATCTTTGTATTGTTCTAATTTTTCTAAAATGTATCGTTTATTTCTAAGATAGCCTTTTAACTCTTTCCCAAACAAGAAAATTTTGAACTGGTCCAAATTGAAAACATTTGCAGACGACAAAATAAATGTGACTGAAAAATAGAAATTTGTTTTCGGAAGGGTAGAAAACACTGTGGGAAAAGGAGAAAATGCTGGTTACCAGCATTTTCTCCTTTTCCCACAGTGTTTTCAAAAGGCTTCTTTCTCAGGGGCGTCAAAAGTAGGGATTGTGTGGTAATGGGTTAAGCAACTTGGCCTCCTTATTATTATAAATATGATATTACATGGATACCTGTCCACAGACAGTCTGTATTAATCTTTTATCACACAACCCAAAGTTTAAATGACCTTGACAAGAGTAACCTGAAATTATTTTTGGAAAGAGGAGAAAATTTGGTAACCAGCTATTCTTCTTTTCCCTCAATATTTTCTATACATTCAAGGACAAATTTCATGATTGGAGTAAAATTTACTAGGTGCATTTTTTTTTCAATTTGGACAAGATTATTATTTGGCTGCAGGACTCATTGGCCTTCTGCTGTCAGTGTAGATCAAGATCAGACTGTTTAGAATCTGCCATCTGATCTTGCATCTACCATGCTTGATAAGAATAAAGTTTTCCACCAAAAATAACCTTGAAAGAGCAACATTTGACATTTGACTATCAAATTCTTCAAATTAGTTTAACAGTTTAAGGATTCACATCACTAATGATTTAGATGTGCTTTTTTTCATGTTCAAGTTTTCAAATTGTATATATTACATATATACTACTCAAAATTTGCTAGGGATCACCCTAAAAGATTCACCCTAGATATATATGTGGCATGTATTATGTATGGTTTTACAATATGTTATATCGTCACACTGATCAATAAAATGACAAATAGAAATGGATCTTTAGGCCTTTACTTCACGATGCTGAATTTTATAGACACTTAGAAAGAAGTCTTTGGAAAACAGTGTTGGAAAAACAGAAAATGATGGATCAACCAGCACTTTCTCCTTTTCCAACAATGTTTTCTATCCTATGACATACAGCATATTGCATGTTGCATATAGTTTTTGGTCAGTAAATGCTTTCAACTTGGACAGATCTATAATTTTACAGTATGGTAAAGTGTTTATGCAAAACTATTGTAATATATAAACCCATACACAAATATGTAAGTGATCCCTATCAAAGTTTGAGTAGTATATATTTTGCACCAGATATTAGTGTTTTCATGACTTCTGTTGTTCTCATTACATTCCATGATGGTATTTCTGTTCATAAATTGATGGAAGAACTATATATGATAATCACTGATCCTGTCTTTGTTATTTATGCTACTAATCTTTTCTCTTCCCCCAAACTGCCCCATTTTAACTCTTCACCACTCATTCTTGGACTGGTCCAAATGGAAAGAATTTTAATAAACATTATTCCACACAATCCAGATTTTTAACACCCATCACTTTAGAAGGCTTTTGAGAATATTGGGAGAAAATGCTTGTAACCAGCATTTTCTCCTTTTCTCACAATGTTTTCTACCTTTTCAAAGACAAAAACTGTTAGCTGTGGGAGGTTTCTGCAGGTAACCTGCCACAAGTTTATATTCAGAGGCACAGGAGTCATCCTTATAATGATGATAGAAGGAAAGAAACTATCCTAACAGTATGTAACTAAACTACCTTCAAACACAAAGAATCCTGTTTACAATGACATTTTTAACCCATCAAACAAAATACTCTTTCAAAATAAACCTAATTTTTATCAAACCACTTGGTCTGAGAGTTGAGCCTCTTCTTAATGAATCAAACATAAATGTAAAGAATATTAAACCCTTTAAACTTCCTGTGAAAGACCCGTGGACCATATATCCACTGAATATTAATTTTTATCACAACGTAAATAAGAAATTTATTGGTAACAAATCCATTTTATCAAAATTATTTTTTTAGAAATCATGGTATAAAGATTACATTTCAAGTTATGCTGATGGTTTGAAACAAGATAAAAAAGTTGGTTGCACTTCAGTACACAAGCAAGAAACTGTCAAACTAAGATTATAGCTGTATTTTTTTCAGCAGAAGCTGTAGCTTTAAATGTTGCTCTCTGTTCAATACAAAACAATATTAACAATAAATTCATAGTTTTTTTCCGACTGAAGGTCAGTTTTACAATCTTTAAAACATGCTGATAACCCAAATCTGTTGATTCAACATTTTCTAAGAAAATATGTTTATTTATGTAGGTCAAAGACAATAATATTCTACTGGGTACCCAGCCACATTAATATAAAAGGTAATGAAATAGCTGATTAGGAAGCAGAGGATGCTGTAAATAAGAACATAGCCAAAATTAAAATTCCTTATACTGATAAAAAAAAATGAATTTATCAAGTCTGAATGTCAAATTAAATGGCAACAATGTTTTAACATCAAGCTTGTAGCGATCAAGCCAAATTCTAATGTAAATATGACTTTTATTGTAACTGAAAGAGTCTAATAATTTTAAAGAAGATGTCCTGTGGGACACTCAAGGTTTTCACATACACATCTTTTAAATAATGAGAGACCTCCACAATGTATAAACTGTAATGAACCTTTCAACTGTATACAGTCAAAACATTTTAGTGTTGATGGCTTACAAACATTATTTTTACATGTAAAACAGAGAAACATTTTAGAATATCTTAAAGAGACAGATTTTTATAAATAATATAGACTTTGAAATTGACATTTTTTTGTTCCATTTCTAATCATTATCTTCAAGTACGCTAAATGACCACAGCTGTCTATGTACCATAAAACACCAATTAATAATAATGATTAATAATTAGTTTAAACCCATTACCACTCAATGACACCTTTTAATGCCCCTGAGGAAGAAGTCTTTTGAAAACATTGTGGGAAAAGGAGAAAATGGTGGTAACCATCAATTTCTCCTTTTCCCACAATGTTTTCTACCCTATCAAAGCCAAATTGCACCATTCGAGCTACTTTGAAATTGTCGTCTGCAAATGCTTTCAATTTGGAAAGGTGTAAAATTTTGCTGTGTGGTAATGGGTTAAGGGAGGATATAACTCTGAAAATATTGTGGGAAGAGAAAAAACATTTTTAATAGGCATTGCCTCCTTAGACATATTGTTTTGTATCCTTTGAAGATAAAATCCTATCATTTGGGACATATAATTATCATGTCAACTTTCAAAAATCAAGTTTGATAAAAATCACAACAGAAATAAGTGTAGCAACAAAACTCTACTACAATACAAAATGAAGGAAGCACGATACAGATGTTATGAAAAAGGGAGATAATATGTTTAAATGGGGATTGATTGGAGTGTTGCTTTAACATTATTTTTAGTCGTATCATGACAACAGCTTGCTTATTCATGTGTCTTAGGTTTCACAAGTGCTAGGCTAGAGTTCTGAAGTGTCTTGCATAAGGACACTATCATTAAAACCGGGGTAATTCCAATGTACCTCAAACCTGGGGCCTCCAGACGGCAACTCCTACACTCAGCTATGCAGGACCCCCCCGGGGATACTTTGGATTGTTCAGTGCTTTATCAAACAGTCGCTTACAATCCTACAGAAATGTGCTTTATAAAAATATGTTCTTTCAATGCATTATATGAAAAACAATGCAACTTCAATGCATTATATGAAAAACATTTGAACCATATTTGTGTTGTCTACAAAAGGTTGAGAAAATTAATGAGGCAAGTCTTTTTTTTTTCTTGAAGAGATGATAAGGCAAGTCTAAAATTTTGTTTTCTGGTAAAGATTACAAAGATGACAAAATCTTGGACTAGTCCAAATTGAAAGCATTACAGACATTAATTTTAAATGACTCAATTCATGGAACATGCCTTTAACTGAGCAGAAACATTGTGTGAAAGGAGGAAATGCTAGTAGCTAGCACTGTTTTCAAAGGCTCTTTCTTCAGGGTCGTTAAAACTGTTGTGCGGTGTAGGATTGAATGGGTTTAACCTTTACCACACAATCCAGACCATGAGAAAGAAGCCTTTTGAAAATGTGAAAAAGAAAAACGTGAAAACCAATGACACTAAAATGAGCAGCGTAGCATCTTCCGATCAGAGGGACTTTAAACTATCTTCCCATCTTTAATATTGAATTCAAACGATGAATTTAAAATGTATACAACGTCTTCTCATCTTTAATACTAAATTTAAAGAATGAATTTACACAAATCTCTGAATAAAGCAATAAGTGGAAACTGGAATTCTGTTCATGAGTGAAAAAAAAAAAGTGGTTTTATGAAATGAAAATATAGATCTATAGCAGACTTGGGGTAAGGGTGGGTAGGTGGGTCGTTTGCAAATGCTTGAAATCTCCTTTTTTTCAACAATATTTCAGTTGTGTCATAGCAGCCATTACACCAGGTTTTGCAGATTTTTCTTACATCAGTGCTTCACTTTTTTGCAAGCCACTGGCTGCTCAGTGCTTTCCTTACATAGACATTATAAAATACAGCTGAATCCTGTCCCATTGGCTGTCATTAACTCTGGAACAATTTGGTCGAGCTGAGACCCCAACTAGCAACCCTTGGATTACAAACTCTATACTTTGACTAAGGTACTGTGCTTGGCACACAACGTCGTCAATACTTGAGTTGTAAGTTCAAATTACTGGACTAGACATATCACTTCTCTTACGCATGGGTTCTGCCTTATGGCAAAATTGCACCATTTGAGTCAGTTTGAAATTATCATCTGCAAATACTTTCAATTTGGATATATCTAAAATTTTGCTGTGTGGTAACAGGTTAAAGTCTGTGAGCCCAATGCCCTCTTTCCTGCAAAGTAAGACTGAATTCTGGCACAAAAGAAAGTGCTTGCAATTTTCTCTTTTACATGCCACACTGATTTCAGAAGCATTTTCCTTCATGGTCCTAAATAACACAGGAAGGTTCGCAAATGGGGTAAGAGAATGTTTGGCTAATTAACTCTTTACCACACGAGAAAATTTTAGACTGGTCCAAATTGAAAGTATTTGCAGACGACAAAATAAAGATGAATGAAAAATTGAAAATTGTTCTGGGAAGGGTAGAAAACACTGTGGGAAAGGGAGAAAATGCTGGTTACCAGCATTTTCTCCTTTTCCCACAGTGTTTTCAAAAGGCTTCTTTCTCAGGGGCGTCAAAAGTAGGGATTGTGTGGTAATGGGTTAAGCACTTGACCAAAAAATCCCAAGTTTTAACAACCCTTAGAAAGGGTACCTTTTTTAAAATATTGTGGTGAAATGAGAAAATGCTAGTAACTATCATTTTCTTCTATTTCCACAATCTTTTTTGCCTTTCACAGACTAATTCCATCATTTAGTTCACATAGAATTTGTTGATTTGTAAACACCTTCAAATAAGAAAAGTGTAAAATTTTGATAGCATTGAGGGAAAAGGAGAAAATGCTGGTAACTAGCATGTTCTTCTTTTTCAACCACATTTCTTTGCCTTTCAGAGACTAATTCCACAATTCAGGTCACATATAGGCTAAATATTTTCAAAAGCTTTCAATTATGATGAGTCTAAAATTTTGTCTTCAGCCAAAAGGTTTTTACCATCACCACATAATCCCAACATCTAACAACCATGAGGAAGAAGCCTTTTTAAAACATTGTGGGAAAAGAAAAAAGTGCTGGTAATCAGAATTTTGCTCTTTTTCCCACTCCGTTTTCTACCCTTTCAAAGACAAAGTTCTTTTGTCATCTGCAAATGCTTTGAATTTATCATCTAACAACCCAGGGAAGAAGTAACAACCCAGGGAAGAGGCCTTTACAAATCAATGTGGAAAATGGGCAGTTGGATCCAGCGCTTTATGGGTTAAGAAAGGTCAGTCTTATTTCCACAAAGTACATGTAAATAGTTTGGCAAAGAACTCCTTACCAGCAATTTCTTCTTTTGCTACAAAGTTTCAACAACAAGAGGACCTTGATGCCCCTTTTCACTTTTTAGTAAAAGACGAAATTTTAAAATTAACCAAATTTAAAGCATTAAATTTAAAGTGGACAACGAAATATATTTTACTCAAAAGCTAAAATTTATGTCTGGAAGTGTGAAAAACATTGCAGGAAAGGGAGAAAATGCTGGTTACCAGCACATTCTCCTTTTCCTACGATGTTTTCAAAAGCTTTCTTTTTCAGAGTGGTTAAAACTCAGGATTGTGTGATAAACGGTTAACTCTTTCCCATATAGTCCCAAGTTTTAATGACTAAGGAAACCACCTTTTAAGTACAGTATGTAGTGGGAAAAGGAGAAAATGCAGGTAACCAGTAATTTACACAACATTTTCAGCACTTTCAAAGACACAATCAGTCCAGCTAAATTAAATTGTCATCTGTAAAATGCTTTCACAGTCTAAAATTTTGTTGCTTGTTAAAGGTTTAAGTACACGTGTCATATCATCCACAGTATAAAAACTTTAAAAAATCAGTATGGCAATAAAAACTTTAGGGAAGCAATATGACCACGATGGTCATATATCGCTCACTTGAGTACTAAGCAGTAGAGGTCTATAATGAAGATACATGTAGATACCAAATATTAAAGTTCAAGGCCAAATAATTCTGACAGAGTATGTAACTGTGCAGAAAGCATTTTCTTCTTTTCCCAAAATGCTTTCACAAACCTTTTTATTCAGTGTCATTGAAAGTCGGGATTGTATGGTAAGGGATTGAATTAACTTGGAAGGCCAGGTATTGATTTTCTGGTCAAAATGGTGGTCAAGTTACAGATTAAAACATCATTTGCTCGACAGACACCGGGCCATATCATAAGCCCGCTGGCCTTTGGCCAGTGGAGCTAACAAGTCTCAATTAATTTTTTACCAGATGTTAAAATTTTAGGCTTGTATAAATGGAAAGCGTTGTACCAAACAACAAAATTTTAGACTTGTCCAAACGGAAAGCATTTGCTGACGACAATTAAAATGTGGCCAAAATGATGGTATTTATCTATAATATGATAGAAAATATTGTGGGAAAAAAGGAGAAAATGCTGCTTACCAATATTTTCTCCTTTTCCCACAATGTTTTGAAAAGGTTTCTTCCTGGTGGTCATTAAAACTTGGGATTGTGTGGTAAATGGTTAAAACAATGCTCATAGAACATTTGTCTCTGGATAGAAGACATTGTTGGAAAGGGGAAAATGCTGGTAACCAGCATTTTCTACTTAAAAATTACCACCATGTTTTCAAAAGCTGAGTTCATCAGCATCAATCTGTAAATATATGCTGACGAGATAAAGAAACGCTTCAACGAAATTTGGCGTTAACTTTGTTCCAAAGTTTAAAATGAAGTTGAAATGTCCGAAATGTACATGTACTGTGACCAATAAATTCAAACATGATTTTATCGCGCAAGGTTTTTTAGCACATTTTGAAACTTGCCTGCATGGTCATGATTTGCTCGGAAAGCCTGCACGTGACAACCACGTGGTATAGTCAGGTGAATTTCACTTTGTTACATGTGCCAGTCGATACACAAGCATATTTTCACTAAGTTTTTAACAAATACTCAATTCTTGCTAATGCCAAGGCTAATTCCTGAAGAAAGAGCACGGGCGTTGGCCATTTTGGAGTACGGTCAAACAGAAGAGCAGGTATCTAGACGTTTTCACGTCTCACGTTTGACCGTAACTCGACTTATCAGGCGTGTTAGAGTTACCGGAACGTTTGCCGATAGGCCACGTTACGGTAGACCTCATATCACTACAGCATGTCAGGATAATTACTTCCGACAACGTCACCTCTGTGACAGATTTTTGAAAGCGGAATCCACATCCCGTTTAGTGGTAGGCAATACAGGTCGGCCTATTAGTCGATTTACAGTCCGAAATAGGCTGAGAGAGCGAGGAATTTTGTGCCGTAGGCCGTATGATGGCGTAGTTCTTTCACGTCGCCATCGTCAACTGCAAGCTAATTGGGCACGTAACCACCTTGATCAGCGTTGGCAGACCGTAGTATTTAGCGATGAGTCGCCTTTCAACTTGTGGAACCTTGACGGACGCACACGTGTGTACAGACGACGTAATGAACGTAACGCAAGGAATTGTGTTGTGCAGCACAATCGTTATGGTGGAGGCGGTGTTATGGTATGGGCAGCCATAAACAACAGGTTTAAGTCCGAATTCGTCGTGTGCCAAGGTAATGTCACTGCCAGGCGTTATATCGATCACATTTTGCGCCCACTTGTAGTCCCTATGTTCCGCCAACGTCAAGGCCTGGTTTTCCAGCACGACAATGCTCGGCCTCACGTTGCTCACGTTACTAGGGACTTTTTACAGACCAACAACATTGACGTCCTGCCTTGGCTGGCGTGTTCACCGGACTGTAATCCCATTGAACATGCTGGAATTAACTAACACGTCGGTTACGTAGACGTCATCCGCAGCCTGCCAACGTCTGAGAATTGACAGCAGCGCTTCACGATGAGTGGGCCAGGGTACCACGGTACCTGCTACGCAACTGATGTGGGTCTATGAGGCGACGCCTGGCTGCTGTGGTTGAAAGATGAGGTGGCCACACGCGTTGTTAATTTTTTCAATAAAATTTCTCGAACCAGTAAATTGCAATCAATGTTTTGAAGCATAGTCTGGCCTTAGAAAGCAATCACAAACAAATTAAGTAGTCATAAATGATCAATGCTTCAAATGAAATTCTTCTTTTCTAATTCTACATTACAGTTAACAAAATATTTATCAATCGACTGCAATGAGGCGTTTCTTTATCTCCTCAGCATATAAGATTGTGTTGTAGATGCTAGAGTTTAAACAAGGTGAAATGTAGCAATTTTTTCTAATTCAAGGGAAATAACTCCATTTATTCTGTTCCAATTATATCCATAATCAAACCCATCTGCGATCTAATGGTCATGTATATTTTGACAAAGTTTGGTGCTGATTTGTAAACAATTGTAGATGCTAGAGTGTAAACAAAGTGAAATAATACATTTTTTCTAATTCAAGGGCAAATAACTCCAGTCAATCCGATTACACCCATAATCAAAGTCATCAGAGATCTTATGGTTATTATATATATTTTGGTCAAGTTTGGTGTGGATTGGTTGATATTTGTAAATGCTAGACAGTGAAAGCCTAACGTAGCATTTTTTTTTTTTTATTTAAAGGGTACATAACTGCAGTTGTTCTTGTCCGATTACACCCATAATCGAACTCATCCGAGATTTTATGGTCACATATATTTTTACTAAGTTTGGTGCTGGTTGGTTGATATTTGTAGATGCTAGAGTGTAAACAAAGTGAAATGCAACAACTTCTCTAATTCAAGGGCCAATAACTCCATTTGTTCTGGTCCGATTACACCCATAATCAAAATCATCCGATAGATTATAATCATATATATTTTGACTAGGTTTAGTTCTGATTGGTTGATATTTGTAGATGCTAGGTGGTAAACAAAGTGAAATATAGCAATATTCATTCAAAGGCAAATAACTCCAGTCGTTCTGGTCCGATTACACCCATAATGGCAATCTCCGTGCAGAGTTGTCGTTCGTTACTCTCACATACATCTCTGCGATGGGCTAAATGACAAGAATCTTGTCAAACCGAGGAAAAGATGTTTTGTTACTGTTTAACTGTTTGTCTACCGTATAATTTTAACTGTGTAAAATTATACGGTAGACAAATGAAATATGATTCTGGATACATTTGATGAATTTACCCGTATGAAATAGAACTATTTTTTCAAGCCTCTTTACTTAAAAACATGTTTTATTCAATATAATATTTACATACATGATACTGTTCTGGTAGGTAAAGTTACGTGAAAAGGATTGGAACGAAAGCTACTAGCTTATAAAGTTCCTCTCCTGTGAGTCACGTTAATATCAGATGTTTAACAATATAAGAAATTGCAACAAAATGGTCAACTCTGTATGTGTGGGTGTGTTTGTGTGTGTGTGAGAGAGAGAGAGAGAGAGAGAGGGGAAGAGAGAGAAGAGAGGGAGGCGTGGAGTGCCATAAACAAATACTAATATTCAGATAATACAATTTTTTTAAAAAGAAAACGTGATTCAACTTCTAAAACGGTCAGTGTCACAATGCATGAGTGAACCGCTGAAAATATTTTTTCTTTATCTGCAAGACTGAGGGTCTCATCTCCAAAAAGAAGTGTGTGCAGGCTTACTGAGGAAATTTCTGATACGCTTTGAAATAAAGTGTCTCTAAAATCACGATAGTATCTGCAATCAAAGAAATAATGCTGATTTGATTCGATTTCGCCACAAGCACAAAGAAGAGAATCGATTATGTTTCTGAAATAAAGGTGTTGATGAAGTGAGCTACATTTAGTTCGGAGCCTAGCATGTATAACTTGAATCCTCCTGTCTCCAAAGAAATATTGCTTATTCGGAATTATTTTCTATTAATGTAACGTTTAAATGCTGAAAGGGAGTCCAGATTTCTAATATCAACGGGTGGACCATTCCAATCAGTAATAGCCGAGGGTAGAAAGGAGTTAAGATACAGATTAGTCCTGCAAGCTATATTTTGTAGATTGTGAGAATCTCTTAGGCTTTAGGATGAAGTACTTCCTATTGTATTAGGGACTAAAGAATTTAAACAAGAAGGGGACAGTCCATTTACCATCTTAAAAAACAATATAAGTTTGTGCTTATATCTTCTTTCGCTAAGTGTTTCCCAACCTGACTCCTTATTAAGCTCCGTTAAAGACACAAGTTTACTGCATCCAGTAACAATTCGTGCAGCCTCGTTTTGTACTTTTTCAATTTGATCTTTCTGGTATTGCAATAGATTCATCCAAATAACATCTGCATATTCAAGAATTGGACGGATAAAGGAAAAATATATTGTCTGTAAGGATTTTCGATCTAGTTGTATCTTTAGACGTCGCATAATTCCAATTCTCTTCCAGCATGCCTTGGTTAAAGACTGATTTACATGGTAATCCCAGGAACCATCATTAGAAATGAAAAAACCCAGATGCTTATGAACCTGAACAGATGGAACTCCAACACCAGACATAAAAAGCTCAGGGTTTGCGAGATATTATTAGAGATTCTGATTTTGAGGGATTAAATTTACAATCCACTTATTTGCCCAATCTGTAATTCTGTTGATGTCTGTTTGTAAAATAGCACCGGTTGTATCAGGATCACCTACAACCATGGATAAACTGGTGTCATCTGCAAATAGGTTTATGTTGGACTCAATGTCATTTACTATGTCATTAATGTAGACTAAAAATAGAAGAGGCCCGAGAATAGATCCTTGAGGGACGCCCGCATTAATAGAACTTAAGTCTGAGACAGCACCAGGTAGAACAACCCTCTGATACCTATTTGAGAGGTAGTCTGAAAACCACGAGAGAAGTTTGCCACCTATTCCAGCTTTATGTAACTTATATAGAAGACCTTTGTGCCATACTTTGTCAGGCTTTACTAATATAAAAAAATATAACTCTAATTTCTAGTCCTTCATCCAAAGTTTTGCAAATTTTATCGTATAGAAATACAACTTGGTTGACGGTTGAGTCTCCGGGTAGAAAGCCTGATTGAGAAGGTGTAAAGAAATTAGTATCGTTTAGGTGATTAAAGACATGTTTAAATATTATTCTTTCAAATACCTTTTCCATGGTGTTTAATAGAGACACTGGTCGGTAATTAGATGTAATAGCAGAGTCACCACTTTTAAAGATGGGACACACATTGGAAATTTTCCAAGAAGAGGGAAATATGCTTGTGTTCAAAGACTGGTTATAAATTTGACTCAAAGGATTGGATATTTGAAGTGCTACTTCCCTTAAAATATGATTATTGATAGCATCTGGACCAGATGCCTTATATAGACGGAGCGTCCTTAAAACATCCAACACTTCAGCGGGGGTAATTGTTATTGAAAAAGAGTTATCATTAATTTCATTTTTATCATCCGGGAGACTGTTAGCTGAGTCGTCAATAGTTAATTGTTTGGTAAAATATGAATTCAAAACGTTAGCCTTTTCGTGTTCATCAACAACGATTGTATCCTTAGTTTCGTCCATCAATGGAGGTATAGAGGAAGAAGACGATGGGGCTATAAAAGATTTCAAGACTTTCCACCAATCTCTCGCCGTAATGTTAATAGATCGTAATTTCAGCGCTATATCATCCAGGTGGTCTTGCTTTCTTTGTCGAATGAGAGCAATCAATTCATTTCTTAAAGCTTTAAATTTGGACCAGTGATGTGGATTGTTTGTACGTTTGGCTTTATGATATGCTCTGTTCGGTTGCCTAATTTTTCTTTTTATTGAACTATTAATCCATGGAGGTTCATGCGGATTAATAACTATTTCTTTATTTGGAATGCAGAGCTTTGCTTCTTTAGTTAATATACCAGTAATATTTTGTGTAAAAGTATCGATGTCATTATCTTGCAGTTGATCCCAATTAACATTTTCAAGAGTATCTCTTAATTTGTTATAGTCACCTTGTTCATATTTCCATATGGTACGTTTGAAAGTTTTATATTTAGGTTTTAAGAAATTAAAAACAGCAAATATTGGACAGTGATACCTAATATTAAGATCAAGACATGGTTCAGCTACACCAGTAGTTAGAATGGAATCTTTGTTTGTTAAAAAAATAAGGTCAATTATAGTTGCAGAATTTTCAGTAAAATGGGTAGGTTCCTCGATACATTGTGTCATACCAAACTGCTTACAAATTGATTCCACCTTTCTAGATTGAATTGGATTCAATGTGTTCAGGTTAAAATCTCCAGTGACTACTACATCAAAAATAGTGGAATCTATTGCAAGACCAATAGAATCTTAAACCGACGAAGTGTAGATTGAATCTGAACTTGGTGGTCTATAAAAGACACCATAGAGAACATTTCTTTTGTTGTGCAATTTGATCTGGATCCAGATACACTCGAGTCGATTTAGCTCCAAATCATATCTCCGTGTATATGTCAATGTATCCTTTACATAAAGGATAACTCCTCCATGTCTATCAATGAGTCTATCTTTACGTTCTGGAGGGTGAAATGTAGGGAAAAGCAGATCTTGTGATGACACGGATTTATCTAACAAAGTTTCAGAAAAAGATACAAGATCAAAATAAGAAAATTCTGATATAAGCACATCAACTTTGTTCGCTAGACTTTGCACGTTATAGTGCACGGTAGACAAGTGATTTGGAAGATTTAGAAAATTGTATAAATCAGTCGAGCTAGACGAATGATCTGAATGGCTACCACCATCTGGTCCTGGATTAGGATGAATATCACCAGATAGTAAAATTAGCGATCCAATCCATACGACAAAAAACAGAGTGACAAAACGAAAAAAGTGTGATAGAATCCAATATGCGTATCTTATATTTTTGGCCTGCTTATTGCTAATGAGAAGTCGAAATTTATTTATACAGGGTGTCCGGAAAGTAAGGTAACACTTTCGTACTTTCATATTTTGGCTTAAAATATAAGATAACGAGATGAAAAATATATATACATGTAAATAAAACGTGTAAGTTTTTTTGTGTGATAATCTAATTGAATTTTCATAACACTTTGCGCTTTTATACAGATTTCACTTCAAAAGTCCTTTTTCGGTCATTGGCGTCATTTTAGTAATTAATGACGTTTTCACGTCAATGTGACGACTTTTTACACTCTTTCCTTTCCGAAAACACACCTTTGAAATGCATTCAAATATCAATCATACATACTGATTTCACTAGAAGGATTTTTTTTAACGACAGTTCTGGGTTGTTTAGGTTGGGATCGTAGACCTTTGACTTTAACACACTGCAAAGGAGGAAGTCATGCAGGTTAAGGTTGAGTTTTTGACTGTGTGCAGGCCACGATATTCAACCATGTCTTACCTCCGGATATCGTTTCGACATTACCCTATATCACCGAACATAATTATTATATACAAAAGTCTGCCACAGATTTAGATGTGTGTGGCGTAACACTTTCCTGCATAAACCAATTGTTTTGCAATGAGGGCGACTTTATTCTGATTTCAACATGAGCGACTTCTTTCTGTTAGTTTAAGAGGTCAAAGGTTGACAGCCTCAACCAAGACACTACAGCCATATTGTTAAAGACCACTAACAGTGAAATAAAGAAGATTGATATTGAAATGTGCGCTGAAGTGATTCACAATATCATCGGGCATGATAGGCATGGAAACATAATCTGCCGTCTCACTGAAAACGTCATTAATTGTAAAATGACGCCAATGACAGAAAAAGGACTTTTGAATTGAAATCTGCATAAAAAAACCAAGTGTAAAGAAAATTGAATTAAATTATCACACAAAAAAACTTACACGTTTTATTTACATGTATGTATATTTTTCATCTCGTTATCTTGTATTTTAAGCCAAAATATAAATGTACGAAAGTGTTACCTTACTTTCCGGACACCCTGTATGTATAATTTGTTCAGTCAGATAAGCTGTTGACTCAATACCTAAAAACAAAGAATGTTGATGGACTGGAGAAATCTGGATTAGTGCAAGAATAAAAACAGTTATTGTTAGCCTGAATCTGAATCTTGGACGATATGCCGGCATCAAAGGACAAAGTTTTCTATTTTTCTTCATGTTATGTGATCAACAATGGACATAAATAACATAAAGCACAGCATACGTCCAAGACTCAATTCAGTTATTTCCATAAAGAAAAATGTACGCAAAAAAATGCAGAAAATTTGTTGGCACTCCACAGGAACAGATAAATGTGTAGTGAGTGATAAGAGTGTGTAAGTAGCAAACTGATATGGATAAAGCAAATACATATATTTACAAAACATATGTACAAAGGTATACATAAATAAAGATCTATGTTAATGTGTCATATAGATCTATCAAACAATACTAGATTATTCAAACCTTGGTTTTTTTTTTATAAGGATGCCATTTTATGTACAGCATGGACAATGGACATCGAAAATGTTTTTAAAAGAAAAAACACATAGAGCTTCAAATTAAGCATATGACATACATCTTCATGCATAGGCATGCACGTATTCATATAAATATTATTCTGAAACCAAAATTTTTAAAGTTTGACTATTTTAATCATAAAAATCAAGACTGTACACAGTGCTCTGGTTTCAGTCACAAGATAAAGGTACGTTTTCGTGGGTTGCAATGGTGGCAATATAAGAGGGATAGGTATGTCATTGTGCAGTGTACATGAGCAGTGGGTTTTAAAATACTCTAAATGCAGATACTGTAGGTATAACTTAAACAAAAAGTGAGATACGGAAAGAAAGACAATAGTTTAAATTCTAAAAATTGAAAAAAAAAGAAAATACATATCATTGCGCCTTTGGCGAACAGTGCACATTTAGATCAGACCGCCCATAACGGACTGTCTTATCCTCAATATGCACTGCTCCACATCACCGAGATATTCCAACGGAAGCGACAATGACATTACAAGTTCCCTATTTTAAAATGACTGAAAAGTTGCTCACTAAAAATCATACGAAAACCCATAACACATGATCAATCGCGAAAAAAGCGGGGGAAAGACAAACCTTCAAATATGTGTCACAATGGAATATTGGCCTTGGTCAGGTCTAATTTGTCATAAGACTTAGAGGCGAAAACCTATAAAGAAAGTTGAGCCAGTACTGGTGTGAGAAAGCCAAGAAACACATTCTTAGGTGCACTGTCCTCCGTGGCATGGCATTAATTTATCTTTGCTACAAACAAATAAATACGATGATCTGACCAATATATATATACCAAAGCAAATGTAAAACACTCATTATAGAATCAGTGAAGGTATAAAATGATTCTTGAAATGCTTGTTGCAGTTGGTATTCTTTTACGAACTTGACTAAGTGTCGTGACAGATAAAATAATCAACATACTGATTATACGATAATAAGTACACGAGTAAAAATTTTATCCAGAATCAAACAAATAATCCACTGGTTATACGATGATAAACACACAAGTAATTTCTTAATACAGAATCAATGCTTAGAGAACTCTAATCATCAAATACGCAAGACAACAACATTAGCAATAGCATAGAGCGAGATCCGACCACAGTACAAACGGTTCGATACTCGATCTTCCCAGTTACAGTTAGATATGACTTAGATTACAGTCAAATAGATGATTGCAATAGCACAGCCCAGCATTCTGACTGAAAACGTTTGTTAACAGGTCAGAACAAGACCAGATCGCCAAGGATTCGCCGTCGGATCCCTATTCTCCACCATGCTAGATTTAAGTAGATCTATGGTTTTACTAAAGGAATAAAAAATATCGCAATACTTGAACACTATATACAGTGACTAAAAAAATCATTCACACTTGACGGGGAGGCAGTGCAGATCTAGATCATAGGCTTCAAATACCATTTTCAAATAATTTTGAATCAAGAACAGCGTTGATTGAAATCAGACTGCCCAGAACGTGCAGTTCGATCTTCGATCATAACTGCTTGACATTATTGATATATTATCATTATAGAAGAAATACTCGCACACGATCCTAAAATGCTTTACCCATTTGCACTAACCAGACTGGAAATTCATATATACTCGCCTCCTTATCCCTTAATACTCAATCAGTAACAACATAGTTCAAGGTTTTAGATACTTACTACAGGCAATAGCTCATACACGAAAAAAATATAACACAAGATCGAACCGACTAGAGCGTTCTGTCCGATTTCAGCTCCTCACTGATCGGTATTTTAGAAACGTTAAAGGAGTAAGTGACATCGTGTTGTACAGAATCGATTTTTTTAGATCTATGAAATCATATAAAAGCTCTGTATTACGATACAAACTAAATTTTCAGATGTATATCAAAACTTAGCAGTTTACGAACAGTACGGACTAATACTGGATATTCAATAACGTGCAATTCAAGTCTTGATCCCTACTGCTCAAAGAAATAGTACTTTACTTATCAGAATCTTACGCCAAGTTATACAAAAATGGCTGCGCCCATGAATGATGAAACAGCTTTGACACACCGATAAATCTTAGGTTATAAGATTAAAAAAAAAAAGTTATGGTCGTTAAAAGACATTTAAGCTTTTCAGAAAATCCGTCTTTTTCACAGAGCCTACCATTTAGTCTGATTTGCCGTATGCTGTTTCAACAGCACACACAGTAATCGATATCAGTCTTTCTTTCACCGGCGTTTGTGTCGCCATTTTGAGTTCTGGTCATGTGACGAAAGTATCAGGTAATGACGGACTACTTTCTGAGCCCACTACAGAGGTGAATGTAATGATCCGGAGTGCAAGAGAGTGCCATAATGGAACCCATCCGAGATCTTATAGTCATTGTGGCGCCGCCTAAAGCGGCGGCACTATATTTTTATTCGGTTTTGTAAAGTGCCTATGGAGGCAGCCATGTTGAACTGGTTCCATGCTTTGTTTAAACATCCATCTATATCTACTGTACTTTAATTACCAGATCGGGGTCCATATTAACAGTTTTTTATTTATCTGTGGGATTCTTTAAATATATGATATATTGTATTTCATCGTTAAAAGGATAAAAAAACCCGGATTGTATAGACATATCAACATTTTCCTTTCGAAAAATAATAATAAAGATCCATTTCGAAAAATAAGTCAAGTGAGGAAAAATTATCTGTCACAAATGTTCGAAGCCGCCATTTAAATATCTTACCCTGGAAAAAGGTTAAGAGATATTTTCAAGCTCTTTGACCCTAGAACACCCTTTGTGGTACTTTTGACCCCGTTATATTTTTGTTCTAGTGTTGTATGGATTGTAGAAATATTGTTTTCCTATCGCGATCGTGTTTTTAAGACCAGCTAACTGTAACTAGGTCAATGTTTGAGCGGGTGACAGATCGGTCCCCCTAAACACAGAACCTTACAGAACCTTACCGATTCTTACCTAACCTTACTGAACCTAAGTTTTGTTTGGGCAATACTGTGTTTGTATGACATTAAAAAGTATATTTTCTATTTCACAAACGGTTTGATAGTTATAATTGGAAAGAAAATATAGCCATTTGTAATACATGACGAAATATTTGGACCGTATTGTTCAACAAACCTAAAAACTCGCGTGACTGTTCATTCATTGCCGACAAATGTCCGTTTGTGTAGACAAAATCTTACAAGGGCGACGATTTTCTCCACATATACTATCAAGGGTAACAACCTACGTCACAGGAAGTGATATCGGACCTGCGCATTTTCGTAACTTATATTGAAAAGTAAGTACGATATGAAGATAGAATGAGGCTAGCTTGGGTGGATACAAACGGACTACAAAGACACTCATGTATTTATCAAAGACATTAGATGAATACATTTAATATTCTGATGTTTTAGACAGGAAGCAGATTTCTATATGCACAAACACTTTGACCAAATATCAAAAAGGGATTGGGTTTAATAGTTGGTCGAAGTCTATTCCATTATCATAAGAAGTTGACAAAAAACAAAGTCCCTAGGCATTGTACGCTTTGGAGGTCTAAAGACTTTTTTTCAGATCATTTAAAGGAACGATTACAAAAAATAAAACAGACTTACCAAACACGCAAATTGATTTTATTACAAGGGTCCGATATAACTACCTGTGACGTCACACTGACGTAGGTTGTGAGGGGTGTACTATACTGGCACTCTCTTGCACTCCGGATCATTACATTTACCTCTGTAGTGGGCTCAGAAAGTAGACCGTCATTACGTCATATTTTTGTCACATGACCATAACTCAAAATAGCTACACAAACGCCGATGAAAGAAAGACCAATATCGATTGTTTCGTGTGATGTTTAAGCAGCATGGGACCAATCCGACTTAAACGATAGTAAACGAACAAAAGAGGGATTTTCTGAAAAGCCTAAATATCTTTAAAGGACGATAACTTGATTTTGAATCGTACAAACTTGGATCCAGCGGTGTGTCAAATCAGTTGTTATCATTGATGGGCGCAGCTATTTTTGTTACAATCGGCGTAAGATTCTTAAAAGTGAAGAGGCTAAAAAAAAAATAGTTCCATTTAATACAGGTAAATTCATCAGTTTGAACGCACCTATAATGTATCCAGAATCATATTTCCTTTGTCTAACTTACAATTTTTCATATGAAACAGTTAAACAGTAACAAAACATCTTTTCCTCGGTTTGACAAGATTCTTGTCATTTAGCCCATCGCAGAGATGTATGTGAGGTAACGAACGACAACTCTGCTCGGAGATTGCTATACTGGATGTTCAACGTGACAAAATGAGTCAGGTGATCAACAATATGATTCCTACTGAGCTGTTAACCCATTACCACACAATCCCTACTTTTGACGCCTCTGAGAAGGAAGCCTTTAGAATAAATTGTAGAAAAAGGAGAAAATGCTGGTAACCAGCATTTTCTCCTTTTCCCACAATGTTTTCTACCCTTCACAATACAAATTTCATTTTTTCAGTCACTTTCATTTTGTCGTCTGCAAATGCTTTCGCTTTGGGCAGTCCTAAAATTTTGTCGTTTGATAATGAGTTGAACGATCACGTGATTTTCATAAAAGATTTACGCGGCCGAATGCATTGTGCCCTGTTAAAGAAATAAGTGGTTTGCGGCGCCATTGATGTTCAGCATCAATATTTTCTTGTATATATTTTGACCAACTTTGGTGCTGATTGGCTGATATTTGTGGATGCTAGAGTGTAAGAAACTGTGAACTGACGCCGGACGGACGGACGACGGACGCCGAAGGACGGTGAGTAATCATTTAGCTCACTATGAGCACTTTGTGTTCAGGTGAGCTAAAAAAGTGGCATAACTTTCTTTATTTTTTAACCCTTTACCAAAAGACAAAGTTTTGGATTGGTCCAAGTTCAAAGCACTTGGAGACGACAAAATAAACATTTATAACTCAAAAGTTGAAATTTGTTTCGAGCAGGGTAGAAAACCTTGCGGGAAAAGGAGAACATGCTGGTTATCAGCATTTTCTCCTTTTCCAACAACGTTTTCAAAAGGCTTCTATCTCAGGGTCGTAAAAACCAGGGATTGTTTGGGAAATGGTTAAACACCCCCTTTATTTGTATTTACTCCGCCCACATCCATGCTTCGTGTAGTAATGTAGTAAAGGCTAGTAGAACTATTGTGTCACTTGAATACAAATATACAATACAACACAAGAACAAACAAATGGATAATTCAAACTTTATAGCATTGTAAATACTCATTTCTAAACGTAGATCTAGATCTATATAGTTTATAGGTTTTTTTTTTTTAAAGAATAATTCAAGTTTAATTTCATATTTTACTTTAGAACCCACTTTTTCAACCTTTCCCTAGTGCCACACTATCGTCGCTTTACTATAGGCAGCAATCGCATGATAAACTTTTTTGGCGGGAAAAAATTCTAGTATGCAGAACCTGGGAAAACGCTGTGTCAACACATATGAGTGTATTTAGTATTAGACATTGTGGAAACTGTAGGACTATACATAGAAAAAAAGAATGTTTCGTTGGAAAGAGTAAATGAGATGAGCTTAATAAGAAGAGATTAGACCTAGTTTACAGGCTTCTAGTTGGAAAATATTGATGCAGCTTTATATTGTGGTAGAGGACGTAAAACGCTGATTATGATAGCGAATCTAGATTGTGATTTGCGACGACAGTCAGAACACACAACAACGAAAATTACAACCAGACGATTAAAGGTAGGATGGTCATGCCAAATTACTTTTTAATACTGTGATAAACTGTTGCATGTAAAGTTACAATAAATGTGCTCTATCAAATCATCAGTCGTGTTTTTCAGACAAAAATATCTAGGTCAAGCTAACATGTTGACTACAGGTGCTCCGAAGAAAGTCCGCTATGGTACCGCGGTAACGCTTGAAATTTGGAAAATAATAAATATGACATTTATAGACCCTATTCAAAAAAATAATTTTACTCTTTACCAAACGACAAAATTTTAGACTGGTCCAAATTGAAAGCACTTGCAGACGACAAAGTAAAGGTAACTTAAAAATTGAAATTTGTTTCCAGCTGGGTAGAAAACATTGTTGGTTACCAGCATTTTCTCCTTTTCCCTCAATGTTTTCAAAAGTCTTTTCTCTCGGGGTCGTTAAAAGTCGGGATTGTGTGGTTAAAGAGTTAAGTACAATAGCTTTTGTTTCCGGCGGGGACTATGGCGCCACAGCAGATGACCCTTACTCGCCAAAAGTAAATTGTCGTTTTTTTTTTGAAGAGTTGGGGTTATTAATTTCAAGTCATGGAGGAAAAGTGTGCTTTATCGTTGCAATATGTGAATATTGAAAGTAACTCATTATTAATGAAGATATATCTAATATTTTTTAACCGATGCTATACAAAAACTCTTCTGCTTTCGATTTGATAGAGTAAACATTGGTTAGATGGCGCTACGTATGCAAATTAGGTATTTTCGGGATTGCCGCGGTATCATAGATGATGTGGTACCAGCAAGGACAACTATAAGTTTTCTTTTGCTTTTGTAATTCTGTTTATTCCAGAATCGTGTCTAGATCTACCTCCTTAACGGACTTGCAGCAGACAGTAGTTGAACTTCGACTCAAAGAAGCATTTTTTTCGGTTACCCCTATACCAAACAATCCTAGTACAGATAACTGTCCCCAAAGGCGATGTTGCTTTTCGACTGGTCGCCTCGGAGTACAGAGACAATCCGGACAAAATCAGTTGAAAGTTCCGCACAGATTTTGTGCACAAGTTTGAACTCTTATAATTTCCCAAATAGAGCACAAAACTAGGATTTAAACATACCCGTGGCTTGCGTATTCAATATTCTTTCATTTGAAATACAAATATTTTCAATTTAAACGCTGATCGAGAGAAATACCGTGCATTTCATCAGTGACTGAGTTTTTTACATTCCCGAAAATATTCAAAATGGCCACCACGCGAGATAAATTTCGTCCGTGATTTTTCCAAGATAAACATATTGTAAACGATTTCTATAAGCTTATTATGTAAAGAATGGTTTAACAATTTGTTTTTGGTCATGATTAGTGGAGCAAACTACCCTAATGTCAGCATACCAGTAATTTTGACACCCCTTACTATTTATGTAGTAAAATTGATTTTCACTTCATCTATTAATCGCTTCATCTGACTAGATCATGACTTCAAAATATTTTTGACATCTTCATAAAATCTTTGTTCAAAAGGCGCTCACTTTATCGGACATTTGCGGTGCAGACCGATTTTGTTTCTTGAATAAGTTTTTAAAAAACTAGCCGTTAACACTTTCCGTAAGGGCAGGGCTTTATGAAAAATTAAGCGAAATTGAATTTTTTTCATCAATTCAGTACTTGCAGTATTGAAATAGCCCTGTACTATGATGATATGATGTTTAGATTTTCTATTTGCGCCTGGAATAAAATTTTAGCAGAGGTGTCGAAAATAAGAAAGAAAATTGAAAGGGGTGCCGTAATTTCGCCACCCAACTTAGTAATAATGTAATAAAATTCCACCTGTAACTCAAAAGTGCCCGTGGCTTCATGGTTAAGAATGCAGTCCTCCATGAAGATGTATTTCGAGGGTTCAACGCAAGACTGTAGTAACTACCTTTTTTTTCCAAAATTCATGTTTTTACAGTTTTGTACATCTTAATCCACAATACATGTCCTGTAAAAATTTTAGGCCTCAAATCAAATAATTTTAGGAGATATTCTATAATTGCCATATAGTAGTAAGTCAAATTAACAAAATCTGTCACTGCAAGACTGTAGTATCTCTAGTTACTACAGTCTTGCAGATAAAAAGCTTCTGATATTATATTGTTAAATTTATGCAATAAAGTAGTATCTCAATAAAATGTATTGAAATGACATCATCTCATCATGATAGCATCTTTTTTTTTTCATTATGACATCACACTAATTATTAGAAATCACCAGATGCACCAACATCAGACACGGGACAAGCATTGAAAATATATATCACTTTCCAAATTATGCTGTATCTATTATTGTCAACATGTGTTGGAGAACAAAAAATATAAAGAAATAGCCCCCCCTCCCCCCCCCCCCCCCCATTGAGGAAGAAAGCTCTTGAAAACACTGTGAAAAAAGAACAAGTAATAGTAACCTGCATTTTCTCCTCTTTTTTTCCATTTCTACCCCTTCAGGTTGATCTTGCTATGAATGTCTGCAAAAGTTAACTTTCCGGTCCAGCATGACAATGGCTAGATTTTAGATAGTTCATAGCTTAAAGCATTTGCATACAGCAAACTGTGAGGTGGCCAAAATGACGAAAATTGTTCTTGATAGGATAGAAAATACTGTGAGAAAAGGCGGAAATGCTGGTTACCAGGATTTTCCTCCTTTACCACAATGTCTTCAAAATCCTTCCCCCTACAGTTTTTTAAAAGTCTGAATTACAAATATGTGGTTATTATTCTTGTCATAAAGTTAGACAAAATTTATAAAATAAGCTTAGTGAGGGTTTTTAATAATGATTAATCACTTAATTAAAATACACACAAAAAATACTCAACTCAGACTGGCTGGCTTTCTTACTAAAGGTTGAATCATGGCCCTAAAAGCCTGTTGACATCAAGGCAACACTACATTCAAAGGTTAACCCTAGACCACATAGTCCTGATTTTTAATGATCCAGAGAAAAGGACTTTTGAAAACATGAATAAAGCAGTTTATACTTTTCCTATAATGATCTCAATCTTTATGATCTAAATCCGATCATTTGTGCAACATGTAATTTGTCATCTGCAAATCCTTTCAATTTGGACCAGTCTTATATTTTGTCTTTCATTAAAGAGTATACCAAGCAGTGCCTTTCTAATCTTTTGTTGCAATAAATTACTCCAGTAAAAGTACTTTTCCTATAATGATCTCAACTTTTATGATCTAAATCCGATCATTTGTGCAACATGTAATTTGTCATCTGCAAATGCTTTCAATTTGGACCAGTCTTATATTTTGTCTTTCATTAAAGAGTATACCAAGCAGTGCCTCTCCAATTCTGTTGTTGCAATAAAGTACTCCAGTAAATGTAGTCCATCAACTTCAGATCCTACAATTCCTTGTCAGTATCTTACATACTAGTGACAGTCTTTACAAGCACTGGTATTTTATATCTAACTATTGATGACATTGCAAATGATATTAGTTAACTCTTTACCACACAAGAAAATTTTGGACTGATCCAAATTGAAAGCATTTGCAGACGACAAAATAAAGGTTACTGAAAAAGTGAAATTTATTCTGGGAAGGGTACAAAACACTGTGGGAAAAGGAGAAAATGCTGGTTATCAGCATTTTCTCCTTTTCCAACAGTGTTTTCATAAGGCTTCTCTCTCAGGGGCGTCAAAAGTAGGGATTGTGTGGTAATGAGTTAACTTACATTACTTTGAAAACCATTTCTATGGACAAATGACTTAAGCAAAAACACTTTTAAATGTCATTTTGTAAGCTAGATGATGCATTTCATACTTTAACAGCAAGGTCAAGGGAAGATGCTTATACATTTACCATGGGATGCAAAAAAGAAGGGTATTCTAATGCCATCATAAAACACTGGCACACATTTCTTTTTGATTCTCATAGCAGAAATAATGATGGTTTTGTTACACATGATGGTAAGGTAATAACGACGAAGCAGAACATTCTAGAACTGCTTTGTAATTTCATCAGAAACTTGCATTTTGGTTAAGTCTACATGGCAACATCATCTTTGAATTTGCAATATAAGGGATCTTATGTCCATATAATATCCCAGGCCAGATATACACAAATTCACGAGTCTGATGGTTCCTAAAGTGAGACTGACTGGTTTTTCAACAGCAAGTGAGGGTGATGATACATGCAGGTTATATCTATAATTATAGTAGTGTTGTTATTACCATTGAGATCAAAAGATGTCCCTCTAACTCAAAACATCAAATTAAAATATATTGGAGCTGTTGGTTTCACAATAAGCAAAGAAAAATATCATGATTTCCTTTACTAATGTCAAAAAAGTACATGTATTATCCTTAGAGTAAACTTTTCATTTATTCTTTGTCTTATTGCCTTATCAGTAATATAAGTAGATGTGACTTAGGTGTACTGTTCTCTTTTTAAACATCTTGAATGTCACAGTAACTAACAATTTCATTCTTTAACTTAATAGGACAATAATTTCAGTTACAGTGTCATTGTACTTTGTTAATTTATATTCCCTTTTTTTTTCAAAAAATGGAAATAAGAAAACCCTTTTTTCTACTATATAAAGACATTTTTAAACAATATATTCACAAATAAAACCATTCATTCGAACTGAGCTCATTTTATGTTTACAGGGAAGCCCTGTTCTCTTGTGAATTAATTAATGCTGTAATAGACTGTAAGGTCGGGGTTCTTTTTGCAGTAATTGTGTCTGAGAATAACAGGATAATGTAGGTACAATACTGTACATTTTGATATCTACAAAAGATATAAAAATATCCATGCTCACATAGTTTGAAATAAGACTCATTGAAAATGAAATGGCCATCCTAGTCCTGTAACCTAGAAAAGACACATTGTGATATGGATTTGTTATTATATGATATTGAAAACCAAAATTATTATTACCTATTATCCAGTATGTATAATACAGCCAGCTTAGTGTGAGTGGTGTGATGGGCTGTCACATACTGCTTATTTGGGCATGCAGGAATATAGATTTATTTCATATAACATTTTTCTTCTTAATAAAATAATATTCTGCACTTCATATAGCCAAAGTCTCTGACAATCAAGTAAAATTTACAAATTAACTTACAAATCTTACAAGTTTTTATTGAGATGACTGTCAGAGTCATTTTGGGGGTCCAAGAATGAACTGAATCTTGTTGCAAGTTTTGATGCCCGTTTGCAACAGTTTTTACAATATTTGATGTCTGTGGAAATAGTTCTAGCAATAGCTGATAAAATCTAAGAATTATAAAATACCCATTACATGAGTATTCATTAAAAATTACATTCATTACATTAATGTCCTCCTGTCTACTACTATTGACATAAGGAAAATGGGAGTAGACCCTACAACAAAATTTTAGCAATGCATGGATTCTAAAACAACATGTATGAAAGTGATTCTGAATTAATACCATGCAGCTATTTATAGGCATAAAACCAAACTGTTTCAGTCCTTCTTTATCTTTATACATAGTTCAAAATTTGAATTATTCAGATTGAAATGGTTAACTTTGTCAGAAAATAATTATGTAAAATTTTACAAAACAATAAAAATTTAGCTAATATGAAAACACTGAGCTTTGGAAAAAAATTGGTTAAAAGAATGCTGGTATAATCATCTATTTCTTTTTTCCATACAATGCTTTCTGTATTTTCTTATACAAATTTCACAATTTTTAACAATTTGTCAATTTTGTTGTCAGGAAGAAAGTCACCACTTCTGTGAAGATTCATGCCTGTTAGTGCTTTGAAATTAGCTCAAATTCATTAATTATTGCTCCTTTTGCTCTCTGTGTATTTTTTCATCATAATTATGTACATGAATGTAGATGACTTTAAAAACCTACATAAAACATAGGAATGTGATGTAGCTAGAAATTACTGAACAAATTAACATAACATAAAATTTAATGTTTTGATGAAAGTCTATCATTGATGTTCAATTTTGGATAATTCAAATAATGTTAACTGGCCCCATTTAGAGATTGCTTTTTTTGCATTAGTTACTATGAGTTACTATTTCTTGTAACTGTCTTTTATATTTGGGTTTTGTTTCTAATCATAAGTGTTTCAGAATGACCCACTAGCCACCAATACAAGATTTGTCAGTGCAGTTTTTATTCCATTTTTTGTGGATCACAATTTGGGATCAATCATAAAAATGTGCTGTTGTCATTTTGCAGACTGATCGTGACCTACTTGTATCATTTGAGGTTTAATTTGAACGATGAAATATAAGTCTGGTATGACCATTACACATTAATTTTGGAAGTAATGGTTTTATGGTTATGGTAGTGCAAGGGTTAAAAAAACAAAGTCTGAAGTTCATCTATTGCTAATCATAAAGAATACAACTTATTTGGCTCTGTCATCCCAATTTCATCAGAAGAATTTAACTTTTACTACATTATTGCAAAGATACTTTTTCCTAAATATGTAACTTTTAATATGCAAGACTGTAGTAACTCAAGTTACTACAGTCATGCACTAATTTTTTTCTGAAAAATATTACAATTCCAGTGCAATACAGTAGTAACTCAGAGATGTCCATGTATCTCATAAAATACAGCTTGTTTCCTATTTCTTTTGTTTTCTGTAACCTTTGCATGTGAAAATAAGAATAAATTGAAAATTTTTTCTTTCAAATATAGAAAATGATAAAAAGAGAACGTTTTTTCCCTCTCCTGTAAAATTTTCTAAAACGGAGTTACTACAGTCTTGCGTTGAACCCTCGATTTGTTACCGCCGTAGGTTCAAATCATGTAATCTGTAATTTTTTTTTACTTTTTTTTTTAATATCTTGGCTACATCCCAGGTCAAATCGAACAAATGAATGAACTTTTGTCTTCCAGTACAATTCTATCTCATTACCAATTGGAGATAAATCGAACTCATTTACCGACCCGAAAACTTGCAACGGTTGTTTCCCTGGTGATTGGTAAATGGGGGATAACTGTCAAAATCACATGTTTGCAGTAATCTGCATCTTTTTTTTTTAAAACAAAACAAGGGTGTCGAAATTACGATCCCCATGTCGAAATAAAGAACCATACCCTGGGTTACGTTTATATTGAAAATATCATACAGGAATTGCACAGATGACAATTCGAAGCATAAAATGGTTCGGGAAGTTATCATGCTTTGTCAAGGTATGTCGAAATTAGGTCATCTACAAATCGTATCTCATATGATAAAATTTTACTGTTAACCTGTCGAAATATGGGTACTTTGCTCTACTAAAATTTAATTGCATTTCACTCAATACAGATAAAACCGACAAAACCGAAAGTCGGTATAGCGCTCTATATTTGCTACCGGAAAATTTACGATGTACTTGAGACGGTACGGTGTACAGTAAATGTCAAAATATGAAAAAGATCACCGGGGCGTCTCATTGAGACTACAAACAGTCCCTGGTTTTTACGACCCCGAGACAGAAGACTTTTGAAAACATGGTAACCAGCATTTTCTCCTTTTCCCACAATGTTTTCTACACTGCTGGAAACAAATTTCATTTTTTGGGTTAGATCTACCTTTATTTCATCGACTGCAAGTGCTTTCAATCTGGTCAATTTTAAAATTTTGTCGTTTGGTAAAAAGTTAAAATAAACCTTTTACCCTAGGACAAATTTTTGACTTGACCAAACTGAAAGACTACCACTGAAGATAGCTAAATCTTTTACCAAACAATTCCTGGTTTTCACGACCCTGAGATAGAAACCTTTTGAAAACATTGTGGGAAAAGGAGAAAATGCTGGTAACCAGCATTTTCTCCATTTCCCACCATGTTTTTTACCCTTCTGGCAACAAATTTCAATTTTTGAGTTACATTTATTCTATCATCTGTAAATGCTTCCATTTTGGACAGGTCTAGAATTTTGTTGTTTGGTTAACCCATTACCACTCAATCCCTACTTTTGACGCCCCTGAGAAAGAAGCCTTTTGAAAACACTGTGGGAAAAGAAGAAAATGCTGTTTCTCCTTTTCCCACAGTGTTTTCTACCCTTTCCAGAAAAAAATTCTATTTTTAGTCACCTTTATTTTGTCGTCTGCAAATGCTCTCAATTTGGACCAGTCCAAAATTGTCTCGTGTGGTAATGAGTTAAGGGTTAACAGTGCTCTCAATAAGGGACCATTTCAGGAATTTTTGTAATTCCATGTTCAAATTTTAGGATTTTTTTTTAAAAAATCAGGAATTTATTTTCCACATTGGTCAATTCTGGTCTTGGGCTTAGATTTATTTTGATTGTGTTGCGGAATGACCAACCTTATGTTGTGGTTACTCTAAAGTTTTATCCAAGAAGACATGTTCTTAGAATAACCATATAATTGGGGTAAAAATGCATATACATGTATATCTATAACAAAACTGATCATGACATGTAATTGGCTGGCAATTTTTGTCCATGGTAATTTAACCCATTACCACATAATCCCTACTTTTGATGCCCCTGAGCAGGGATCTTATATACAGGGATAGGAAACGCAACTGGAGTTAAGACCAATTATTGATTTTTCACTGACTTACCTGTACGGCGGCCAATAGTCCGTCGTCGTTCCTTGCGAGTTATTATCTTCCTTTCAGATAATATAATTCCTTGCCGATTCCGTGAATTTTTACATCCGCTAAAGAAGCATTTAGTATCGATATGAAAAGCGTTTCAATGTTTATGTCAGTGGTTGTCTATTTTTTTTTTCAGTATTTTTTTTTAATCAGGAAAATTTTAACTATCGACTAATTGGGCGTTTCAGAAATACAGGTCATGCTGTCAATCTTGATTTCACACGAAACGTAATTGTGAATGGAGATCAAACGGCCCTGTGCCAAAACGACCCATTACAAAAAAAAAAAACAATTTTTCGTAGTAACTTAAAACATCTTAACATTTCTGCAGTGGATATATATTAGGGGTGAAACAATACGGTGAAAAGCCTATTGCAATATATCGCAATACGGCTGACCCGTATTGCGATACGTATTGCAATATGCTCTATATGCTGACATTCAGCATATCTGACCACTTGTAGTTACTGTTAGGGTTGCATATGCTAAAAAAATGACTAGTCATAAGTCTTTAACACAGACTAGACTGAAATGACAAAGAAATTAAGAATTATCCATAGAAACAAGTAAATGACTCAGTGACATTTCAAGTCATGTTCTTTTTCAAAAATATTAGCATGTCAACCTTGTCAGCACCCAGATAAGCCCTCTGTGCTGACAAAAAGTCACAAGCAATACTGAACACTCGCTCAGAGGGCGCACTTGTTTATGTAGAAACCAGTCAGGGCTACTATACCGAACTTTTGGAGCTCAACCGAGAAGACAGTGCAATGCACTAACTTACTCTGTTAAACACAAATACTTTCCTGCTTATCTACCGTGAGAAAAAAAGCGAAATAAGTGTGGGCAAAGTTATAGGAAATGAATAAAAAAACTCTGTTGGTCCAATATCAGTAATACGGTTGACGGTTATCTGGAGTTCGTATCTGCGGCGAATTTGAGGTGGTCATAATTTTACACCGGTGACACCGCCTGTAGAAAAAATAAACAACTTCCACTTTTGTAAATCTTTCAGATTGTTGAAAAACGATCGATTTCTGACCGAATTTTTGGGAAAACAGGACTTTCTAATGCAACTACTAGAAGTTGACATAATTGAAGAAATACCGATACGGTAAAATTCGTACCGGTTTCGGTTTTTTCTTTGAACAGACCGCGGTTAATCGGTAAACCGTTTCACCACTAATATATATTGTAAAATATTTTAACATTTCTGCTGTGGATATCTATTGCAAACAATTCGGGAAAAACAAACATCGCCTGTTGCATGATTAAGTTCGTCTAACGTTTTGGAGGTGGGTTGCTTTTTTCCACTCCCTGTACTTGACATGATCACAAGTGGGATATACCAAGTTGTGTCTCTGTCATAACAAATCTAGTGTCCTTTTCTGTTTATAGACAATATGCATCATTCATATTAAATGTTTATTTTCTGATTTGTTTTTTTTTTCTTCAAACGTTTCAGTATGGTTAGGTCAAAAGCTCGTGTTATCAGGAGTGACAAACATTCCACTTGTATGTGGTACAATGTATTAGACTAGTAAAAATATAGATCTGTTAATTGCTCTATTTCAGTTTTCAGTAGCAAACTACACAAAGGGCATATAGAACCAGAAAATTTCCTTCACTGCCCATTAATTAAATACATGTAGAACTTCCAGTACATTTTCAGTTCAGCTTGCGGTCAGTCTTTAATCACTGTCTTTGACAGAAATATGAGAAGTTCCTGCAAAATGGAAAGAATCAGTTAACTTTCTGAAAAAGTAGGCTGGTGAAGTGTGAGGACCTGTCTGCAACTCTGTTCCTACTTTTCTACATTGTAATCAATTACATATAGCAGTGGCCTTCACAGGTGCATCATTTCCAATCAATCTGTGTACCTTACAACCTTGTGTGTTTGATGACTTCGGAATATTTAAAGCTATTTGAAAATATTGTGGGAAATAAACAAAATGCTAGCCTAACACATGTACCTGTATTCAGTATTTTAATCTGCAATGTTCAATACCATGCAAAAAAAAGAAAAAAATCCAACCATTTTAAAAATCTACTTTCTGTTGTCGTTTGCTATTACTTTCAATTGGGGCTTCATCCAAAAAATTGTTCTTTGGTAAAAATAGTCAATAGAAGAATTATGAGAAAAAAGACTAATGTTCAAAATCCTGAGTTCTGTTTACCAAGAGAAAGAAGCTTTTTGGAAACATTGTGGGAAAAGAAGAAAATGCTTAGCAACATTTTCTCCTTTTCCCCAAATGCTTTCACTTGTTTCAATGACAAACTCCATAATCTGAATCACATTTCAGTTGTTGTCTGTAAATGCTCTCACTTTGTACAAGTCTACTTATGTGTCATTTGAACAAGAGTTAACAGTGTGGCAAAAGAAAAGATGCTTTTGACAAGCAATTTTTCCTTCTTTAATGATGTTTTTTTTTTGTTAATTCTGTGTCGGAGAACTTAACCTTATCTACTAACTTTTGAATGCTTTGATTTTGGACCAATTTGAAAACAGTTTAAGTTGTGTAGGACTTTGTACAAATTTGACTATTCACTCCTTATACAGTGGACAGCAATTGAAAACATTTGTAAAAGACCAGCTGCAGCCAGTGATCAAGTATTTTCAGAATGATTTCTGTGTTATTTGAAAAATAAGTTTTAGCCTTTCCTTGTTTTTCATTTTTTGATTTTTCCAAAAAACTTTACACAGAGATTTTATGTTGATATCTTAAAATTTCTCACTGAAAACCTCAAGGCAGCCATGAATATTGAGCTACACAAAATTAAATGGTGCTCAAAAATGTGTTAAGTTTGCAAGTTAAAACGTTTAAGAACTGTTTTCCACACAATCCTGATTTTTAACGACCCTTAGAAAGAAGCCCTCTGAAAACACTGAGGGAAAAGGAGAAAATGCTGCTGACCAGCATCATCTCCTTTTCCCACAATGTTTTCTTTCCTTCCAAAAATAAAATTCAAATTTTCAGTCATATTTATTTTGTCGTCCGCAAATGCTTTCTATTTGGACCAGTCTAAAATTCTGTTGGTTGGTATTAGAGTTAATGCCTATTATTGCATAAAACGTGCCTTTTCGGGCCGTTATAAGCATGTATTAACGGGTAAAAATCGGGCGGTTAATGGGAGAAAACGTGTATTAATCAGTAAATTCACGCGCTGTTAACGACCGGCTTTGTACTATCAATATCCTTGATTCGGGCTTACCTTGTAAACAACGTCTGACCTTGTCAGATTTTCCCTAGTCTCTGACCACCAAACTGTAGGAATTTGCACCATATTCGATCCTTTTCATGGCATGTCTTTGATGATATTAGTACACCACAAACAAACCTTTGCACAGAATCTCAGTTTAAAATCGAGATCTGAACAAAAATTCACCCGTGAAATGTACTCTAAACCAGCTACATCCCACCCACTTTTTAACGTGATCGGTCCGCTCGCTTTATGTACATATCGAACCCGCTGTCGCCTTCAGTTCCAGAAATTTATATCCACGCATTCATCCTAGTTGTAATCGTCCAATGTGTACAAGTTTATTCCACATAAGTCCAGTGTGTATTAAAAATCAATAGAAGTGTATGTACACCGAGAGAATCAAAACTGGCATACAGGACTAACGGCCCTTTCCTAGTCGTAACAAAAACTTCTTCGCCGACTTCCGGTTTTGACCCATGTACGAACAGTACATTTGAAATTCGCTTATATGCATTTCTATGGAAATATTTCTGCTATCTGTGCAAATTATTGTTAAAATACCTTTACTTTCTGCAATAATAGCGTTAATTCACATTTTTTTCGGTCGTTAACATTCGCAGAGGCCCTCAAAATACTTAAACACCCTCGTGCTTCGCACTCAGGCGTTAAAGCATTTTTCGGGCCTCTGCGAATGTTAACGACCTCAAAAACGTGAATTAACCCTATAATAAATTTGATTTTAAATAAATCATCTGTAGAAATCTTTGGACAACAGTATGAAAGTATGAGTTACAGTAGTGGGAAACCAACATCAACATCAAAATTCTCAGAGAATTTGGCACAACACAGATACATACTTCTCTCCCTCAAAAAATATGTTAATTAAATAATGAGGAAAAGCAATACCAGAGACATCTAGATATTGTACGTCTCTGGCAATATGCAGCTTGTGCAGACTTGTGTAAATTAAAAACAAAACAAATTGATTAGTATAATGGTTGCTATGATACAACTAAAATGTTGTGAAACATCACAAATTGAGCAAGGTTTCATCTTTAATAACCTTTTGCCAGATTAGAAAATTTAGGACATGTCTAATTCGAAAGCATTTGCTGATGACAAAATTAATGAACTGCAACTGAAATGGGGAGACTTGTTTTTTCTGGGGAAATGAGAAAATGTGACATGTACTTACCAGTAGTTTCTTCTTTTTTTCACAATGTTTTCGGAAGTATGGATATTCCCCAAGTTAGTGAAAACTTAGGATTGAGGAATACTAGCATTTGTCACAGATAGTTACTTAACTCCATACTTTTAGTGGCTTATTGAGATATAAATATTAAATATACTGGTAGAAGAAGCTCACAGCTTTCATATTAAAATACATGAATTTCACTTCAGCATTTTTCTTGCAGGTTTTATACAGTTCACAGCTGATTTGGTCTTTAATAGTCCAAGTTTTCAAACCCAGCTTCAGTTTCAAATAGCACACTTCATGCAGAATTACAAAACCCTCTTCAGTGTACCGTATATGCTCGACTATAAGACGCATTTTTTTCCCTGGAATTTTGAGCTTGAAGTTGGGGGAGCGTCTTATAAGCGCATAATCAAAGGACTTTGCAAAATTTCATCTGAAGAACGTACTTACCTGCTGATCAGCGCGAAGGAAAAAAAATCTCACAAACGGGTTACGCTGATCTTAACTTATAAGTGACTAAGCAATAGTTGTTTTTATCACCCATTGTGTGAAGCAATTTAAGTTTAAAACACAGTTATCACGTTTTACTAGTTATTTTAGATTAAAAATTACTCGACTGAGCAGTTACTCCTATTAGTGTGTCAGTTTCATCCAGTTCATTTATGGCCCACTAGTTCAGTGTAGTACAGATAAAAGTACGAGCTACTGATTGACCCTTTCGACGATTGTACAATTCAAAGTAGAATCATTACTTTTTTCAAAATCAAATTTGCATTCTAATTGATAAGTTTTGGCATTGTGAAGAATCAGAATGATGTAATAAGTAACCTAACTGAGGTAAAAAATTTCCACGGTGCAATTCAGATCTAAATAAAGATTATGAAGCATTTATTAGTTGATCGTGGAGGTAAGGAGGTAAAGGTTGTGACTGCAGTCAGACTCTGTGATTTTCAAGACAGTACACGCCTATTTTTAGAAGTTTACAGCCAGATGTCAAAATTTTATAGGTTACACTACCCAGGCCATCCATCGATAAATTAGTGCAGTTTACATCACTTTGGTTAACTCTTTACCGAACGACATAATCTTGGACTGGTCCAAACTCAAGGATTTGCAGACAAAAAAAAAAGAAAAATTAATGCGATTCAAAAATTAAAACTTGCTCTTGGCGGGTAGAAAACATTGTAGGAAAAGGGGAAATGCTGGTGACCATCATTTCTCTTTTTTCCACAATGATTTCAGGAGGCTTTTTTCTCACAGCCCTGAAAACTTCAGATTGTTTGGTGAAGAGTTAAACATAGCCTAAAGTTACCGTTAAGGTTTTGCCGATTATATAATTTAGGTTTGAATTAGCAAGAATTACAGTCTCTTTTGTGATAACTCATCAATTATGGCTAGAAAGTATCCTGGCCATAAAGATATTTAATCGCTTACTATATAATTCGTAGTACTTACAACCTGGAAGAAAAAGACTGATACAACACAATGTGTTGGAAAATTGGAAATGCTGATGAAACAAAATCCTGTTTTTGAGTCTGGTACTTTTATAATATCGCTACGTTAGTGCGAAACTATGGTAACTCCACTTTTTATCAAAAATTGTTTTTTTTGCTTAAAACTGCTTGTTTACATGGTTTGCATCTGAACTCAAAAGCGCAGACAGAAAAACAGCCTTAAAACATGTTTTTGAGATATTGTGGAAAATGTTGTAAGTGCAGTATGACATGTTTTCTCAGTGTGAAACTATGGTATCTCCATTTTGGACTTACAACAGTTTCACACTAACAATTCTGAATTTCACTAGGTATGATATTGTTGTATCTTACATTTTACCAAATTACTGGTACAAATTTGTTAAATGAAGACATCTTGTACTTTCTTGGCAACTGTTTTGTACAGGTGTACATAATAAAACTCGTTGAAATGGTGAAATTGCTTGCCTGAAACAAAATGATACAACAGTGTCAAAATACTTCTGTATCCTGTAAAAACAAACATCAGAAAGGGAAAAGCTTTCATTTACACCCATTTTATTTGATACAAACACACAGTGTATTTTGTATTTGAGAAAATAATGGAGATACAACAGTTTCATTCTGAGCACTTTACTGAACAGCTATATTTTTTACTTGGACTTACAATACTTTCATACTGACCTCAACTTAACAGTACACAACAGTTTATTGTCTTTATATTGAAATCAATTCAAAAACAGTGACTTTGGTCTATATTTTTAAAATGCATTTCTTGCATCTGTTATGTCTATCTGACGATTGTCTTATTACACATTTTCCTTATTTAAACCTAACCAGATATGCTATAAAATATGTAAGACTAAAAAAGTTCCAGATGAGAAGAGAGCACAGATTACCATAATTATGTTCAACTGGAATTTGGATTGAAAATATCTTAGACAACTGAAAATGATTCATACAGCTTAAAGGAAATGATATATGACTATTTCACTGAGGAAAAAAAGACGCAAATATCATGACTGCTGCTTTTATACTATCTCATACTGTTTTGTAAGCAATGGAATCCAAGTAAACGACTGCTCAGACTGACAACTGCCAAATTATCTACACTGTTCTCTAATACAACAACAGTTGATCTCAGTCCACAAGACTGAATCTATGTCAAAATTTCTTAATCTAGATTATTTCTATTCTATTAATTCTTTATTAAAGGACAAGGACAAAGATTCAGAGTCATCAAAGTTGAAAACATTTGTAGAAGCTTTTGGCTGTGAGAGTTGAAAACATTGTGGGGAAAGGAGAAAATGCATGCTTATCAGCATTTTCCCCTTTTCCAACAATGTTTTTAAAGGCTTTCCCTGTCAGAATTGTTAGAATTTGGGACTGTTTGCTAAAAAAAAGAAGGAAAAATTCCCTTTTTCAAATGGGTGCTTATAAAGGTCATAATCATAAGACATACTGGTAATTAATTTACAGTTTAGAGTACAGTAACAAAAATGACCAGATGAAAATGTGAAAAGGTTCTCTCTCTTTTAGGACACTTTCATGCAAAATGAAGATTTGATTTCTTGAAAATAGCAATTGTGTGACACATTCATGAATTCAGCAAAGGTATTCTGTAAGGTTCAGCTGAAATCATAATTTCTAACAGAAAAAGTTTAATGGACTGATCTCATTTTGCCAACTAGCATAGTTACACTTCTGTTACATGTTCAGTTTGCAGACATTTAAATGACTTTTTATGGAATAGCTACTATTTTACTGCTTTTACCTACAATTCAGAGAAGAGTTTGGGTTTTTTTGCCATAGAAAGAAATCATGTGCAGTAACAGTTGAAAATATCGGATCAGCCTTGCAAAGCATCAAAAGAAAAACCATGATTTTTAGTAAATTCTGATAACTGCAAACCTCCAATGTTAAATACATTTAGTTTGCTTCAAAATTGTGGAACGAAATACATCTTGATAAAATCACTGTCTGATGTGTGCCACAGATGTGCATACATTTCATCATGTCAGTGAAGATGCGCAAGTAAATGAACTTATGATGTCACAATTAGGTGTCCACTTATACACCAGAACAAATACTCATGAAATAAATTGGGGTCTTCATCTGCTCATCATATTCTTCAAAGATTCGACCAGTCTGCTATGACCAACCACTATCTTGTATAAGACAAATATCCATCCCCTATGTGTAAACTACCACTGCTGCTGATAAAGTAGCAAGAAAAAACAATACTTCTGTGGTAAGGTCCAGCTTGTTCTTGCGCCATATTTCTTTAATTCAGAGGGAAAAATAGTTTTTATTAAGACCATTGTTTTACTGCACATCTTTGAATACCATTATTTGACATAGACTGTAGGGAAACCAGGATTTGCATGGGTATTTTTCAGACTTATCAACTTGAAACATATGGGTTTTTTCCTAGGCCTGTAGGGTACGGCACATCTGTATTAACTCTTTACCACACGACAAAATTTTAGACTGGTTCGAATTGAAAGCATTTGCAGACAACAAAATAAAGGTGACTGAAAAATTGAAATTTGTTCTGGAAAGGGTAGAAAACACTGGGGGAAAAGGAGAAAATGCTGGTTACCAGCATTTTCTCCATTTCCTACAGTGTTTTCAAAAGGCCTTTTTCCCAGGGGCGTCAAAAGTAGGGATTGTGTGGTAATGGGTTAAGGACTATTGCATAGGTTACATGCTAGTCAACCATGGCTAGACCAATCATTCAAGGTAGTGTTTATTTTAATCATGCCACCTAGCAGAGATACTGAAATTGGGATGGTAAAAGTACAGTTGCAAACATTTCGAGTCATCACATTATTTAAATAAACTAGATTAGACTATACAAAGATAGAATAAATCTCAGCTTAAAACATTTAGGAGAAATATGCTTTTTTGATAATGCTGCAGGAATTTACCAATCAACTATTACAACAGTTTCCATCTTTCTAAAACTTCACATGCCTCTTGCGAGAGGTTAGGTTAACAAAAAAGACTAAAAGCAATGGTGGTCTATAAAGAAAAAGAATGCATGGTGTTTTTTATGCCGTTTTCAACACAATTTCAATTATATGGTGTTGCCAGTACCTTAGTCTATATCCATGCGCTCCTAGAGTTTCTTTTATAAGTACTCTGTACAATATTCTTCCCCAGTAACTTGCTGCTTTCTCATCATCAAAACAATGATCAGCAGTGATGGACAGGAATGACTTGTTGCAATGACTATTATCAATCTGTGAAAGAAAAGTGCTGGGGATGCAAACCAGTGTCTCCGTGGTCTCAAGTCCTAAGTTTGTTACTTAGACTCAGCTGTGACAGAATAATTGGAATACATAAATTCACTTTATCACTTCCGAAACCTAATGAGGTTTGTTGAATTTACACCCATGAAGACATTAAAAATTTCAGTATTTGTTTATTAAATAAAGCTTCATGGGAAAAATGAAATAAACAAATTTTCAAAATATACAAAAATTAAATAGATAATCAAAATATACAAGAGGAGAATCATCCCTTGTCACAGAAGTTTGCTATTGCGCAAACAAAGCCCCTCAGTTATAGATTAGCAGTACCAGTGCTTGTATACTAGTGGCTTATGAATGTGCTTGCAAGTAGGCCATTATAGTCCTGCTTACCATACATGTGCACAGTTTTTACAAAAATTACCATCTACTCATTCAATTTTATTGCACCAAGACAGGGGAAAAGCTTGCACATTCAGCTACTCTGAAAAAAGCCTGGGAGCAACACTTAATTCGGGGCTGGAGATTATTTTTTTCTTTCAGAACATGCTGTGTCAGAAATAAATATTTGAACATGTCTGCTGTCCCAAAAGTCTGTCCCACACTGGTTTTAGAGTCTTTACCAAACAACAGAATTTGAGACCTGTCCAAATTGAAAGCATTTGCTGGCAACAATTTCAAGGTGTCTCAAAAGGTGAAATTTGTGTAATAGGGTAGAAAACACTGTGGGAAAAGGAGAAAATGCAGGTCACCAGCATTTTCTCTATTTTCCACATTGGTTTCAAAGGGCTTCTTTCTCAGGGTTGTCAAAATGAGGAACTGTTTAAGATGCATCTGTTCGCATTTTCATCCAGTTTTGTAACCAATTTTATCTTTGTTTTATGAAACTATTATCTTTCTTGTACCTTCATTCCAAATGTTGGCCCTGATGGATGCAAGCTTGCACAGATTATGACGAATATAAATTGCATTTCATTCTATTGTGGCTACCCATAGACATAACCATAGTTTCCAGTTCAAATCGTTAGCCAAATCCATGGCATCTCTTCATCACATACACCTTATATCGAGTTTCTATCTACGTTTACACAGCTATCTAGATTCTACGCATTGTTATAACAGCGTTTGTTTACTCTCCAGCTGTAAGGGTGCATCTTTAACATGTATTTTAAACTTCCTGCAGTGAAGGTGACACTACCGTTTAACTCTTTACCAGACAATCCTGACTTTTAACGACCCTGAGAAAGAAAGCCTTTGAAAACATTGTAGGAAAAAGAGAAAATGGTAACCAGCATTTTTGCCTTTTCCCACAATGTTTCCTACCCTATCCAAATCAAATTTCAATCTTTGATTCACATTTATTTTACCATCTGCAAATGCTTTCACAATTGACTTCTCCAAAATTTTGACATTTGGTAGGGAATTAAGTGGAATTTTTGAGTTTTGTGCCATGTGGAAGTTTTTGCAACTTTTCTGTTCATATATTTGACCGGACAAGTTTACTGTTTCAAAACATGTAATAATTTTCAGTCAAAATCTGAAAAATTCAAAAGGAAGGAGGACCTCAGAGAATTCTACATACAAATTTGACAGCTCTAAATCTCATTGTTCCGGAGTAAGAGATCCTCTGTAAATATAATGAGATCTTTATCTCATTACCTGATGAGTAAAGTTTTAGACTTAGTAAAAATCCAAGCATTTACATAAAATAAAACAAAAGTGTCTAAAAAATATGAATTAGTGCTGGATTAATGGCAAAGGAAAAATGCTCTTTTTCCAATATTTTTTCTTTTCTTTCACATGGCTAAACATGCAAGTACTTGGTAAAGGCTGAAATGTGTTATATCCCTTTTTTTATGTGAAAGTTACATTTTTGCACATTAACTCTTTACCAAACGACAAAGTTTTGGGCTTGTCAAAAATTAATTGAATGCATTTGCAGACAACAAAATTTAATGTGAATCAAAAATTGAAATTTGATTTGGAAAGGATAGAAAACAGCATTTTCTCCTTTTCCCACTATGCTTCCAAAGGCTTTCTTTCTCAGGGTCGTCAAAAGTAGGTTAACTTTTATTTTCTGTTTGTAAATCATATGAAGTTTTCGGGACCATAATTCTTATTAATTGGTATTTAGTCACACAAAAATTCACAGGTAGATATGGGCTATATTCATGCAGTGTAACAGCATTATCTCCCACTAGATGGCATTTCTGGGTACAGAACCTGACTCCTGTCCTACACGATGACCACTACTTTGAATTACAAACTAAAATAAACGTTTACTCAATAAAACGCTAGCTGGGTGATTCATTTATCTTTGATCAGCTAGCATGTAACCTATGCTCCGCCTATTTATTAGAACAGCCCCTACAGGCTTGGGTAATAGTTTCGGTGTAAGCCCTGTTTTTTCCCCTATCATATGGGATTGGTGACGCATCATAGCAGATAGGTTGAATCTTTGAGGAATATGACATGCGCAGACAACAATGTAACAGTTCAGAATAGGACAAGAATGGACCTGATTAGCCTGTATTAGTATAACTGCTGCAAAATCATGCCAATAGCATTATGGTGGATTTGAATTCAAAAGAATCAAATCTATTTCAGATTTGGGGGAAAAAATAACTTACTTAGAATCTAGCTTCATAGTATATATTTTGATGAGTTCAAGGAACAATATTTGCTTATTTTATAGAATTATTTCTGATGGTCTTAAATAATGTTTAGGTATTTTCAGGCTGATGTTTCATTATTTTGTGTGGATTTTCTCTGCCAAGTAGCACTTTATTACTGAAGGCCATGGCCCTAAACTGAAAATAAATATTTACTTCAGTGTCTGTAACACTGGTAACTGTCATTGTGGTTTTAGCTCTGCCAGATAAATAACTTGAAGACTTTTCAGTCAGTAATGAAGGGAAGGAAGGGTGGGGTTCAGTTCATTTAATATTTTTTGTTTGTTTCTGCATTGAGATTTTAATTTGAGAGCACTGACAACACTTGACATATAAACTGCAAAAAAAGCCTTAGAAATTTCCAGCTGAAATTAAAGACCAAAATTTTACATTGTTTTTTACCAATTACATTAATTTTGTGCTATCAAATTCTGTACATCCAAGATCAAGACAACAAGTCTGTGCAGTCTGATCTTGTAGAAATACACAGATTAAAAAGCTTGTTGAGTCACATCATGCTTACCAAGATTTTAGTTGTGTCACATTCTATATTTTAAGAGAAGTTAACATGCTTCATCTCATGAGAAAATTGGGATCTCAGCTCCTTGGATCAAGAAGTTGTACATGTATATCTGACCCAACCATTATTATATAGTAACAGATAAAATTTATTGGATATTCTCTACTCAAATAAGAATATCAACGCCATGTCAGGCATTCACCCACAAGAAATCAGTGTAGCAAAGAGATAAGCTGCATATCTACACTAGTTCATTCCGTTTTATACATTGTTGCACAGTTATTCCTTCTAAAACTTCATTTAAATCTTATAATATGATTGTAACATGGTAAAAATTACAATTTGTGGATAAAGTATGAACTTACTAGCCAAAAATCAATCAAGAAAAGGCACTTACAACAGTTTCACACTGATATGATTGCTTGCAAAACACTCATATTCTCAGTGTGAAACTATTGTAAGTGAGAAAGGCCGCTGGCCGAAATATTGAAAAACTGAGTGACTATATTTATTTTATTGTAAGTGACGTTGCATTAAAATACTAAAAAATCCATTGATCTTTTTTCTGTCTGTTTTGAGTTATCAACAGATAATACTCAAATATTCTTTTTGATGAAGTATGTGTCAATTTTAGTCAATAATATTGAAATGAATCAGTTTTTTCCTTCTCCTGTAAAATTTTGCAAAATGGAGATACCATAGTTTCACACTAACGTAGCGATGTTCAAATCCTTTGAATTTGGACCGGTCCAAATTCCTTTCTTTTGGTAGAGATTTAAATTACAACCTACTTCAAGCGTAATACACTTGAATACTTTAGTTCTTTGATTTAACTCCTCCTGTCGGCGAGATAAATAGTCTGTGCACCCATTGATAATTAACAGTTAGAGCAAACCGTCGAAGGCCTAATTTCCCAGAAAGGATTATTTTAACAAAAGTGTGAGTGGTTTGGTCTATGCCTTACACTTTTTTCACCCTTTTCTTTTTCCCATTCTAAATTTAAAAAGAAATCAGAGTTGAATCAATTTATGATCGGCTAAGATACAGGCTATTCATTTTTGGAATGATGCAACTTTGACACCCGACGATATATTTGCTTGGTGTATCCAGCTGAATAATCACAATTTTAGGACTGTTATGGTTCGTGTGAAGTCTACATGCGTCTTATAGGAGGTCATCAACAAAATCCCTGATTTTGAATCACAAAGTTGGGGGAGTGTCTTATAAGCGAAGGCGTCTTATAGTGGAGCATATACGGTACTTCTTCTGTTCACAGGATGCATCACAACACTATGTAGACAGCTCTTGAAACCATGTTTTGAAGTGTTTGTGCTGTCAAAATACATCTGAAAAAGAAAACAAATATATATATAGACCAAACTGAATTTCAAATTTCTCTTTTTTACAAAAAGTAACATTTTAATTTTTCAAATACGTTGCAAAATATGATGTTATTTTCACATGGTTAGACTATAATGAGAATTTGTTAAGGCGCAAAAAAAAAAAACCTGTGTTTCCGGTTACCCGACCAACCCTAAATATTTACCGCCGACCATAAAATTTTTTCCGGGGGGGTTAAAAAAAATCGGGTGACCACCGACCCTCTTCTTCCGACCTACGATCCTATCAGGGCTGAAAAATAGCGCTGTTCTGATGTCCGGGACCTACTGAAATGGAGATCGAACCCGAGAAAAAAAAACAAGGAGAGGGTCTGACGGACCTGTCAAAATGGAGGTCGGACCTGTTCAGTCTTCAAAGTAAAAAGTCCGATGTCCGGAAGTATGTTCAGAATGAGTAAAATCGTTGAAGTTAGAATAGTCATTATAATAAAAATTCAGGTCTGTTTGTTTTGGACTATATTTGTGTGAAAGTGAACTACTTCGAGATTTTTTCAATACGTCAGGCCGCCCGACAACACTATCACATAGACTTATTTAGGTAATTTTAATATCAACAGTTTTCCCTGGTTCCCGGTTTGCTTGTCACAGTTACATGCGGTGAAGCCGATTAAAATCTACGAATACATATCGTCTGCGCTTTTCGCTGAAAGTTTACCTGGGCTTTCATCAAATATCAATCGGAAAACACCGCCGGCAGAAAAATAGAATAGGGCTTTCATAATTAGAAGTAGACAGAAAGTATGAGAACAAAGAATGGGTTTGTTCCTAGAACATCGAAATGAAAGTTGGTCGGGTTTCGTTCCACGATGCAACCGTTCAACTCCGACTAACACTCATACACACACAAAATATACGAAATTGCAAATTTCATTTTGTCAACATTACGATGCTAATTGTTTGTTTGGATATCTGTTTTCAACTGAAGCCACTAGGAGTTAAAGCAAATTGAAATGGTACTGATTAAGGGTTTTTGTTGTAGCCGGTACCCATCGTTAATTTTCAGCCGAGCTGGTTTTATACTGTAGAATTCACACAATTATGATTGATAATCATGAGAAATAAGAAATTTTGGTGGATAATTGATGTTGTGAATTGAATTGAATTATCTGGACCTTGTAAAGAAGATTTCTATACAGAATGACGGGTAGTTATTGTCTCATGGGTGAATTCACAACAAATCACGATTCTTATGAACATAAGAGAATTTTAAGAAGACTTTTAGCAAGCAGTTATATTTGATTCTATACAGTCTTTGAATAATTTGTAGATGTATTTTAGTTATGTGCATTCCACGGTTTTATAGAAATTCAGTAGAGGGGCCGGGGGTTTACTGAGTGAAATACCTTTTCTGTTATACACTTATCTTATACACTCGGACAATTTTACATACATGTATATATTGTAGATCTCTATATATAGCATTTAGGAGAATGTAGTCTATTCGACATTGTGTGATATTTTGTGACGATAGGCCGTCAAATTGTTCTGTCGAACTAAGCTTATAGACAGTACCACGATTACCAAATGTACTCGCCAATCACATGTACAAACACTTCATTTAGTCACAAAAGATCATTTATCCATAAAATCCTCTATCAAACATGTTTTTATCCATGATAACATTTATTTTGTCGTTTGACATCGATCAAAAGTGTCGGGGAACTGTCTTCAAAAGTGTCGGGGAACTGTCTCCAAATCTTTCGGGGATCTATCTCGAAAACTTGTGTCGGGAACTGTCTTGTTCCCGCTTTTACTATGTACAAATGTTTGTTATATTCTATCTTTCCTTCCCTCGTCACCTGTACTTTAGCATGGGGGAACCATTTCGTTTTGACTGGGGGCCATTTCGAATTTGGGCCCTCTTGACCTTTGGCCAAAATAGCGTCGTCTTTACTGGCTGTCACGTTGCTGTCATGCCCGCATTTTTCAGGTATAAAATGCCTAAATTCTTTTACGAATTTGCTGTCACTTTAACAAGTATGGAAGAGGTATCACCCAGAGCAAAGAGACAAAGAAAATGCCAAACGAACGATAACAGTATATCGGCAGGTTGAGGAATGGAAGGTGTTATGGGAGACCACTCCTTCCTGCATGGCATACTCCCGATTTAAATACCATACCTGGCTACTGCGTCAGAGAGATATCTCTTTGGCTCAGTGGTTATGGTATTGGCCTTGCGTCCTGGAGTTCGGGGTTTGAATCCCGCTCGGTACCTTATTTCTGCCATGCATTTATTCATTTGTTTCTTTGTTACGGACTTTGTTCATAAGATGGGGGCTCGTCCGGGATTGGCCATTGAGCCATTAATCCCATTTGTTGTCCAAAAATCGGACTTCCTGCCTAATAAGGCTTTGAGTCATCAATAAAATGATGACTTTAAGAGGGGGTGTGTTATGGGAGACCACTCCTTCCTGCATGGCATACTCCCGATTTAAATACAATACCTGGCTACTGCGTCAGAGAGATATCTCTTTGGCTCGGTGGTTATGGTATTGGCATTGCGTCCGGGAGTTCGGGGTCTGAATCCCGCTGGGTACCTTATTTCTGCCATGCATTTATTCATTTGTTTCTTTGTTACGGACTTTGTTCGTAAGAAAGGTGAGTAGCACAAACTTGGCACCACGCCTTTAAAAGGTTTATGCTACATTCATTACAGACGGTTGAGCTTAAAATGAGCCTGATCCCTCAGGATAGGGCCTGCTCCTGTCACTATAACACCACTCTTTTCTTGTAATATGTCACCTACATGAGTGAAAAACAGACAGACCAAGAGGTGCATGCAACTTTTACAAGTTGAAATTCTATGATTATTTCAGATATTGTCCAGATAAGCTTGCCTCCCATTTTCAACTAAATTTCAAATGATTTTTTTTAAAAAACGTACACGATAAAATCAGTGACAAATCATGAGTCATGTCATAATGATAACAGTTGTGGCCATTGCAGGGAATCTGGCAAAAATCCCATTGTTCATCTTCCTTTTGGCAACACAGAATATGGGTTAATAATGTTTATTATTAAAGCTTGCCAAAGATATAACTAGCCATTCAGACATGGCGATAGCTGTTGACTTGGATGTTAAGTGAAAAAACAAACAAAAAACAGACAGAAACATTTAAAGACTATATTAAAACTGACACATTTGGTGAAAGTGTAATTCTGAATAGCTATTAACAGAGAGATACTAAATGCACTGGAAACATTGTCATTTCAAATTTGCATCTTTTTATTAACAAATAAAAAATTAAAAATTAAAAATTAAAAAAAAAGCCTACCTACTGTCCCTATTTTTTTTTTTCATGTAACCTGAAACACACCTATTATTTTTTTTGGCCTAAGGATATTGCCAACTATCACATATCTGATCACTCTTACTGAAATAAACCCTTTTTAAGCTGCAATTTTATTTACCTAGGATTCTATAAACAGCTTATATTTGATTAAAGTGCAAAACGAAATACTTACTGCTTATAAATATGGCAATATCTGAACATAAGTAATTCAAAAGATGGAATCGGATTGCAACATTTATCACTAGGGTCTCAGTTAATTCACCATATTGGGCCGCCATCTTGCTATATTAAGACCGAAAATAGCCAAGTTTTTTAGCCCACAATTATCTAAATTTCGAATCGAAAATCAGTAGATTTGATTTAAAACCAGAAAGAAATACTTACTGCTTATAAATATGCCAAAATCTTAGCAAACTTACTTTTAAAAATAAACTGAGAAGGTGACAACTAACACTAGGGTCCTGCCAAATTCACAACATTGGCCCGCCATTTTGTAATGAAGTACAGTGGAGCCTCGTTTATCCGGACACTTCCGTTACCTACGAATGTTTCCGGATAAGCCGTATTTCCGGACCAGTGAACTGGGATCGCCATGTCTTCCATATTGATAAGAGATACTGTGCATCGTAAGAATTACAATAGCGTATGATTTACACAAGCACTTGTCTGTATTTTTCCTACGATTGTTCAGATATATAATAGAATATAATGTCATAAACTTGCATTTTGCCTTTTTTTTTAATGTGTTTTGAAATAATCTGCACGTTTTAAGTATTTTCTTACCACTTTTGACCCACAAGAAGTTTCTTTTCGACCCGAGTTAAGTCTTAGTTCAGGAGTGGTCCCTGTAGATCCAAGATCAGACAGCGTGTTCTGCGTAGTCTGATGTTTATCCACACCGTCCGCCATCTTGCAATAGGCAGAGTAATTTTGAATAATCAAAAATGTAAAACAAGCCATCTGTCAACGATTTGAGCTTGTTGCGGGTACACAAGTAGTAACCCTTTACCACACACTGTCAAGTTTTAAAGACCCTGAGGAAAAGGCCTTTCAAAAACATTCTTTGAAAAGGAGAAAGTGGCGGTAACAAGCATTTTTTCGTTTTCCAGCAATGTTTTCTACGCAATTCAAGACAAATTCTGTCATTTTAACCACATTTAAATTGTCCACAGCAAATACTTTAAATTTAGGCCAGTCATTTCTGTTTTTGACATGTAGTAAAGAGTTAAATTAGGATCATGGGTCTGATGTAATGTGCAAATCATTCGAAGCGAGAGGGTTGTAGTGCAAGCGTTTGTTGTACATTTTTACAACTGTTTTGCTCCAAGAAATTTACACCCTGGTACAAGCAGACTGCCAGTCAATACAAAATTACCACACAATAAGCTAATATCATGCCTGCTTTACATTAGCTGCTAATGCTTTTTTGCAGCTAGCAAAGATTGTTACTTGAACACCTGGGCTGCCGTGTCACATGGTTTGTGTTGTCGGCAGAAAAAAAAGTTTGGCTGTGTTCATAAAAAGAATCACTCAGAGTCAAAACAAAAAAATGCATACGATAATAAATGCTTTGGTGTTAAATTTAAATGGATTACTGATAAATAAAGAAAAGGAATACAAGGTTGTGTATTTTTTATTTCTATTTATTTAGATCTATTTTTCTAAGAGGAAGAACACAGTTACGACTTAAGCCATTTCCCTCACGGTCAGTTTCACACTTCTACAGGGGACTTTTGAAAACATTACCAAAAAGGAGAAATTGATTGTATAGCATCAAAAAGCCAGAAAAGATTAAGTCCTTCAAGAACATTTAAAAACATAAGTTGCTTATATGCGGCGTGTGTAGATCAAGATCAGTCTGTAGACAGAATATTTGGTCTGATCTTGGATCTGAAAAGGTATTGATAATTTGTCAAACTGACACTTGACGATGGCACGTGTGTGTCTGTTAACACTTTTCCCAAACCATGTCTAATTAAGACGTTTCTTTTCAAATGTGTGAAAACCATGTGAAATATACTAGACTGATTGTCGTGTTATTTATGCATACTATGGACCAGTCCAAAATGACGTACCGGGAAAATTGTGATACACAGGCCACATCCGGTTTATCCGATAAGACTTACATTGTTTTTTAACCCTTCGTTCCCGATTTTACCGTTCCGGTTCCGGAACGTGGATTTCCGGAACATAAAGTAAAATTTGTACAGAAAATATTTGTTCCCTGATGTTTCTTTCCGGATCTTGAGATTTAAGGAAATTTGGAGCCCGGATTAACGCGGCTCGACTGTACCGAAATTAGCCCAGTTTTGAGCCGATAGTTATCTACCATAGGAATCGAAATTGGGCACAAAATTGGCTTCAATACAAGGGGATATACTCTATCTCATGATTTTTACCAACATGTTACTATTTGGACGCTACTTTATGTACTTAAAAAGGTTTCTATGCACATCACCAAATCCTCTTGCTGAACACCCACTATCAGGGGAAACGATTAGGCCATGAATTTTTTAACTCCAAAATAAGCATATAAAACAAAATCTCCGGAAAAAAGCGATGTTTCATATTTTCAAAGCATGTTTATATTCGGAAACTTACCCTTTTGAGAAGAACGCATAGGTAAACTAAGCAAAACGTTGATTAAAAAGGTGACCGTCATATGCCGAAATTCAAGATGGCCGCCATTTTTCCTTTGCGGTCAATTCGAACGAAGGCAGTGAATAACCGGAAGTTACACCGCATTTCCTGTCCCTGTATATAAGATCCCTGCCCTGAGAAAGAAGCCTTTAGAAAACATTGTGGAAAAAGGAGAAAATGCTGGTAACCCGCATTTTCTCCTTTTCCCACAATGTTTTCTACACTTCACAAAAGAAATTTCAAATTTTCAGTCACTTCTATTTTCTCGTCTGCAACTGCTTTCAATTTGGACCAGTCTAAAATATTGTTTTTTGGTAATTAGTTAAAGGTGGGTATTTAGAATTTTTTCATCTCACCAAATTAAAAAATATATATATCACTGAAATTCATATGAAAAAATAATACAAATCATCAATAATTAAGATTCATGAAATTACTAAAAAAATTTTTTTTGATGGTATTCCCTTAAAAGGCTACGTAGCCACTTAAGATATTTTTAGATTTCGCGCCAAAAATCAATAAAGCATTTCGGGAATGCCTAGTGACTGGCACGTGACTCATAACGCTTTAATTCCATTACATAACAAACATGTAATAAGTATTTTCCATAAAGTCTTCTTCAAACGCTATGTTTGAAACTTCGTCTATGTATACCTGTTTGTAAATGAGCGAATTAATAATCTAAAAATAGAACGTGTCTCCCCTCGGTGTCGACCTGGGCTGTAGTAAATCTCTAATTTCTCGTGTTGTTGGATGGTGTTCGACTACTGGGGTTTAATGAATGAAAATTAAAAGGCTTTGGGAGTGTAAGGACGATTTTTTTGCATTTTTGTACAATTTTCGTCCCAAGACCTGAAGGGCCACATTTAAGGTGGTACATGTATCATTCTCATGGAAAACAGCTATTTCCACTGTAAAAATTATCCTAAAAAAGTTGCTGCAATTGAAAATGAGTATTGTTGTACTACTTTGACCGAGCCACTTTTTCCATTTTTTTCCTTTTAAGAATTATCATTTATAATAAATCCAGGGCCACTCTATTCTCCTTACAAAAGGAAATAAAAATTACCTCCCTTTTCTGAAAAAGAACAAAATGTCAACAAATATCTTCAAGATGGACATCAAATAAATTTCTGGATAGTTAGAAATGTGCAAAAATATTACATCAGTATAAGTCCTTACTTATCAACTAATAAGAAATTTAATTCCATTTTTGCGCTAGAAGTGTTAGGATGGTAATAACTGAAGAATTATAACCATTTCCATGATTCATGATTGTTAAAATGATGTGTTGCACAACAGCCTGTTACTTTCATCATTTGTTTCAAACCAAGTGAACATGCGAAATCATCCATCTTGTATTTTGATGTGCATGAATTTCTCTCAGTTTCCTAGTGGTTTATGGAAGACAAGTATTTCAGACAGATGTGAATTTCTTTGTAGCGACAGTCACGTCGCACAATGATTCTTTAAAAAAAAATAAAAACTCCTTATGTACGCTGCATAATTCCCAAAAGAAAGGCGCAACGAAACTATAATCTGCAGATTTTTTAAAGTGTTGGACAAATAGTTAGTAGATCTATTAAATCTACTTGATTATCTGAATTTATTTCATGTTGCATTTTTGCAAACTAACAACATTCCCCGATCTTCGATTGCATGCCTCTGTTAATTGCATTTATCCATTAATTTCTATCGCTGCAGTCAAATGAAAGACGATTGATTTCTAAGTGATCTTAAATTGATGGACCAATTAAACATGTACCATACCATAATCCGGTCATAAATTGGATAAACAATCTCATATGTGTAATTGTCATCTGCACACCGTAATCTGGATCACGAAAAAGCTTTAACATGGCTATAGAGGCTGGCTATAGAGGATCTTTGTAAAGCGCCTTCCTTACATTGAATTGACGTTATTGAAGTTTTCCCGCATGCGTCAAACCTTTTGTGCATTAAAAAAAAAAACGTCTGGGTTGAAATTCTCGGACACTTTTGTCATAATATGGACGTTAAAAAAACATTCGACTTGAAAAATGCCAACGTTTTTTCTAAAAGTATGGACGTAATACACGTCAACTTCCGCTTATTGAGAGCACTGAGTTAAATGAGCTTTATTTCAATTTTTTGATATGGTAGAAACAGGGATAATTCTTGTTGGACTTATATATGAGAGAAAATGTTCCATTTGCTTAATGAGATTTCTTATGTTTCAATTTACGGGAATCTAACTGTTCTCCAAACGACAAATCCAAACCTCTTTAATGACGTTTGGTATAAATGTTCACGCGCATCCATACAGCGCATGTGTATTTATCACAGATAGTAAAACTATCAGCGCTATTGGATATTTTTCACTCAAATGGCAAAAGTAACAGCGGATGCAGTTTTACAAGTCGAACTTTCTATGGATGGTACTAGTACAGTTGCACCAGCCATGGTGTTCTATGGTCGAAAGAAAATGGGGAATTTTTCATGAAAACGAACGCTTATTTGTCGTTGAAAAAGGAAATTGTCAGCCATCCAACGGGGAAAAAGATACAGCTTCTGACGTTTTCATGACAATGGCAGGCCAGTTGTCATGCTATCCTTTCAGGAATAAGGTGATAGCATCAAAACTGGCCTGCCAGTGTAAGGATGATATGACTGGTAAAGAACTAGCTGGAAAAACAGTCCAGTTACACAGTGAAACAGGCAGAAAATTGAAGCTGTTGAAGTATACCTATTTCTTGAAATATAGCTTTTTCCTTTTGAAAAATACTGTGGGAAAAGGAAAAATTTCTTTTTCAGAATAATTTTTCCTTTTCCATCATGACTGCCAAGTTTTTATCTCATTTTTTCCACAGAAATCTCTTTTTTTTTGTATTTCTATGAGCCATATGGCCATAATCATGTATGCAAATTTATAAAAAAAGACCTACATGTAGACAATGAAGAGTTTGATACGAGTTTAAGGTATATATGTTAATTTTTTGAAGGACTATAGGATAAAAAATTAATGTGGGAAAAGGAGAAATCACTTTTAATGAGCATGAGCAATTTCTTCTCTCCCTCTACGTCTGCTGAGCTCCTATCATATAGTTTTCCTTGGAAGAAATTAACTTCCAACGTGACTTCATCCCTGTTTCCTGGGGAAAGAGGCACGGGTTGGTGCCATTTTTATTTTTTCTTATTATCAAGATTTATAAGTACTATGATTGTAGAAATTTTAAAGAAAATCTGTCTGTTAGAAAGTATGTTTTTATTGAAGATTAACCCTTAACCTGGTCAAATTATCTCCCTTTTTAGCTCACCTGAGCACAACGTGCTCAAGGGGAGCTTTTAGGATCACCCGGTGTCCGTCGTCCGTCGTGCGTCGTGCGTCGTCCGTCGTGCGTCGTCAACAATTCTTTAAACATCAACTCCTCCTAAACCACTGGGCGGATTTGGACCAAACTTGGCAGGAATGTTCCTTGGGAGGTCCTCTTTAAAAATTGTTCACAGAATTTGATTCCATCAAAAACTCTGGTTGCCATGGCAACCAAATGGAATTTTTTAGCAAATTCTTTAAAAATCTTCTCCTCTGAAACCGCTGGTTGGATTTTAAAATAATTTCACAGATATGTTCCTTGGGTGACCCTTTTCAAAAATTGTTCGTGAAATTTTGATTCGTCAAAAAATGTGGCTCTGGTGAATGGGGGCTTCTTGCACTATACAGAAATGAAGGAATTCTTTAAAAATCTTCTCCTCTGAAACCGCTGGTCGGATTTTGAAATAATTTCACAGATATGTTCCTTGGGTGACCCTTTTCAAAAATTGTTCATGAAATTTTGATTGGTCAAAAAATGTGGCTCTGGTGAATGGGGGCTTCTTGCACTGTACAGCAATGAAGGAATTCTTAAAAAATCTTCTTCTCTGAAACCGCTGGTCAGATTTTGAAATAATTTCACAGAGATGTTCATTGGGTGACCCTTTTCAAAAATTGTTCGCGAAATTTTGATTGGTCGAGAAACATGGCTCTGGTGAATGGGGGCTACTTGCACTATACAGAAATGAAGAAATTCTTAAAAATTCTTCTTCTCTGAAACCGCTGGCCAGATTTTAAAATAATTTCACACAGATGTTCCTTGGGTGACCCTTTTCAAAAATTGTTCGCGAAATTTTAATCCGTCAAGAAACATGGCTCTGGTGAATGGGGGCTTCTTGCACTATACAGAAATGAAGAAATTCTTGAAAATTCTTCTTCTCTGAAACCGCTGGCCAGATTTTGAAATAATATCACAGAGATATTCCTTGGGTGACCCCTTTCTAAAACTGTTCGCGAAATTTTGATTGGCCAAGAAACATGGCTCTAGTGAATGGGGGCTACTTGCACTAGATGGAAATGAAGAAATTCTTGAAAATTCTTCTTCTCTGAAACCCGTGGTCAGATTTTAAAATAATCTGACAGAGATGTTCCTTTGGTGACCCTTTCCAAAAGCTGTACATATAATTTTGATCCGTCAAGAAACATGGCTCTTGTGAATGGGGGCTACTTGCACTATACGGACATGATGAAATTCTTTAAAATTTTCTTTCTCTGAAACCCCTGGTCAGATTTTGAAATAATTTCAGAGAGATGTTCCTTGGGTGACCCTTTTCAAAACTTGTTCGTAAATTTTGATCCATCAAGAAACATGGCTCTCGTGGATGGGGGTTACTTGCTCTTATACAGAAATGAAGAATTCTTAAAAATTCTTCTTTTTGAAACTGATGGTCAGATTTCGAAATGACTTTTACAGGTGACCTTTTGAAAATTGCTTGGCAAAATTATAAATTTGGTTCCAATGTTTCAACGCTAAAAAAGAAAAAAAAAATAGACTATGGTCATCTCAAAAATTCAGGTGAGCGATCCAGGGCCATCTTGGCCCTCTTGTTAACTCAATGCTCTATATATAAAATGCATATTGGTACATTTACCATGCTCAGAACCAGGCTTTTTCTTATTTTTTGTGCAAAACTGAATTATTTTTCTTTAAAGTGATGTATATTTTTATATTCTTCTGGTAATTTTCACTTTTAATTGACTGCTAAAGGAAAGATTGTTAAATCCAATATATGCTGAATTTTGGAACTGTATATACCTTTTTCAAAAGTGAATTTCTCGGAAACGAGCACGGGGACCCCAACTTTTTAGCTCACCTGAGCACAACGTGCTCAAGGGGAGCTTTTAGGATCACCCGGTGTCCGTCGTCCGCCGTGCGTCGTCTGTCGTGCGTCGTCAACAATTCTTTAAACATCAACTCCTCCTAAACCGCTGGGCGGATTTGGACCAAACTTGGCAGGGATGTTCCTTGGGAGGTCCTCTTTAAAAATTGTTCACAGAATTTGATTCCATCAAAAACTCTGGTTGCCATGGCAACCAAATGGAATTTTTTAGCAAATTCTTTAAAAATCTTCTCCTCTGAAACTGCTGGTCGGATTTTGAAATAATTTCACAGATATGTTCCTTGGGTGACCCTTTTCAAAAATTGTTCTTGAAATTTTGATTCGTCAAAAATTGTGGCTCTAGTGAATGGGGGCTTCTTGCACTATACAGAAATGAAGGAATTCTTTAAAAATCTTCTCCTCTGTAACTGCTGGTCAGATTTTGAAATGATTTCACAGATATGTGACCCTTTTCAAAACCTGTTCGTGAAATTTTGATCCGTCAAGAAACATGGCTCTGGTGAATGGGGGCTTCTTGCACTATACAGAAATGAAGGAATTCTTTAAAAGTCTTCTCCTCTGAAACCGCTGGTCAGATTTTGAAATAATTTCACAGAGTTGTTCCATGGGTGACCCTTTTAAAAAATTGTTCGCGAAATTTTGATTGGTCAAGAAACATGGCTCTGGTGAATGGGGGCTTCTTGCACTATACAGAAATGAAGAAATTCTTAAAAATTCTTCTCTGAAACAGCTGGTTAGATTTTGAAATAATTTCACAGACTTGTTCCTTGGGTTACCCTTTCAAAAATTGTTCGCGAAATTTTGATTGGTCAAGAAACATGGCTCTGGTGAATGGGGGCTACTTGCACTATACAGAAATAAAGAAATTCTTGAAAATTCTTCTTCTCTGAAATGGCCGGACAGATTTTGAAAAAATTTTACAGAGATGTTCCTTGGGTGACCTTTTTCTAAAATTGTTCGCGAAATTTTGATTGGCCAAGAAACATAGCTCTAGTGAATGGGGGCTACTTGCACTATATGGAAATGAAGAAATTCTTGAAAATTCTTCTTCTCTGAAACCCGTGGTCAGATTTTAAAATAATCTGACAGAGATGTACTTTGGGTGACCCTTTCCAAAAGCTGTACATATAATTTTGATCCGTCAAGAAACATAGCTCTTGTGAATGGGGGCTACTTGCACTATACGGATATGATGAAATTCTTTAAAATTCTCTCTTCTCTGAAACCCGTGGTCAGATTTTGAAATAATATCAGAGAGATGTTCCTTGGGTGACCCTTTTCAAAACTTGTTTGTAAATTTTGATCCATCAAGAAACATGGCTCTCGTGGATGGGGGCTACTTGCTCTTATACAGAAATGAAGAATTCTTAAAAATTCTTCTTTTTGAAACTGATGGTCAGATTTCGAAATGACTTTTACAGGTGACCTTTTGAAAATTGCTTGGCAAAATTATAAATTTAGTTCCAATGTTTCAGTACCTCAAAAAAAAAATAGACTATGGTCATCTCAAAAATTCAGGTGAGCGATCCAGGGCCATCTTGGCCCTCTTGTTTTTCATTGTAATCTACAAGAGACATAATGAGCTTTGTATGTGCAAAGTTTAAAAAAAATCTGTCCTTTGGAAGAATTTGTCAAAAATGTCCTTAAGACACTATTTTAAAAGTAATTACTTTCTTTGAAATGAGAGAAAACAATGTTGGAACATCTTCGCAAGCCAAGGATACTAAGGTAGTACCCTTAGCCGCTCGTCTCTTTAAAAATCGAAGCTCCCGCTGCGCCATTTCATTGGATGCGATCAAAACCCATCGCGTCCAATCAAACCATTCGTAACAAGAAATCTTTCGCAAAACAGAAAACAACAATGGCGGCGCCTATCAAAAACGAAAGTTGTCGTGTCTGTAGGGCTGTAACGATACAGGAGGTCACGAATACGAATACACATCACGATACAGGGGCACGAATACGAATATTTATTCATGAATATGAATTTTTCCTAGGCACAAAATGAATTACTTTTTCAATACTTTGGATTTAAAAAAAAAAGTCATATCAATATTTATAAAGTAATGAAAAAAGCTTACCTGGCTTAAATATTGATTTGACCCTTTCCCAAATGACAGATTTTAGAATCTTCCAAACTAAAAGATTTTGTAGAAGACAATTTTGAATTTGATATAAATGGTGGAAAGTTCATCAAATGGGTAGAAAACACTGTGGGAAAAAGGAGAAATTGCTTGTAACCAACATTTTCTTCTATACCCACAATATTTTCTAATCTATCAAAGACATAAATCATCAATTTAACAACATTCATTTTGTCTTCTGCAAATGCTTTCAATTTGGACAAGTCTAAAATTTTGTCATTTGGTAATGGGTTAATCAACTGCTTGATACTATGATTTTTTAAAAAATTTGTAGGAAACATCTCACACATAGACTTTATGCACACCCTTAATCATTTAAATCTGTAAAACTCAACATTAATACACCAATCATTTGTCATCTTCATACAAACTTGCCTCCAAATTAATCTCAGAAAAAATATAAATAAATATCAAAGATTTATCTTTATAAATACATATATTTGAAAAATTATACTATAACCGGGCCAAATTGCCAATTTCTGGGCTTGACCGGTTATATTTTTCATTTAAAGATGGTACCGATTTGACTTCTTGTCACATACGTTTGACAGACTGAGACCGTTTTGACTAGGGGCCGACTTCATATTTGGTCAGTTTGACCTATTAAAATAGATTGATATTTATCTTGAGTTCTTGACATACTTTATTTCATGACTGCGTAGTCTGTACACTGTCGAGGTTTCCTTTGTTATGACCTTGTCCCCCTCCTTTGCTAGTGGAAACCGGAAATATTTCCACAAGGAGAACTTAAATTTTGCCAGTGGACTAACAATCTCGTCTGACATTTTTGCGGGAAATACGAGCGACTTCTTTACAGCATGTCGCTATGTTAAATCTGTACACAATGACGATAAATAAATAAAAAACTTTATTTCTTAAATTCTTATAATTAATATTTAGAACAAAAACCGATTTCAATTGTTTTTAATTCCTTTTCGAGTAGTTTACGACATACTGTGCCATAAAGCGTCGTACAGACCTCTCAAACTTGCTTCCCTTTCAATCATTGTCTACATCTAGATAAAATTCCCGAGATTTGTTCTGCGGGCAAAACTTTGTTGAATTTTACGGAGTTGTAAGCATTCCGGATTATTTATGTTTATTGTATTCGCCAATATTCGGTTCTCGGACAGACGAATATGATACGTATTAGCCGGGAAAAAAATATTTAGTGCACCGAATATTCGAGTATATCGTTACAGTTCTACGTGTCTGTGACGAAAATTTGCCGAAAAAGAGTAGACGATAGACATTTAATAAGTTTTATATAGTTTACAATTAATCATGTGAAGTATTAGGACGGGTTCTACAGCCAAATAATTGCGGATTATCGTATGTCTGTTCGTCTTGTTTCTGATCTGATGATTCCGAAAGCGCAGCCATATTTGATGCATTGCCCAACAAATTTTTTACGAGCATCTTGATTGGTCAGAAATAACATCAGCAAAGGTTACACAACTTGTGATATTTGATAGGTGGCGCAGCGGGAGTTTCGATTTTCAAAGAGGCGAGCAGCCAAGGTACATAACGAACAAAGTGGAGTTAGTATCCTTGGCTCGCGAAGATGATGTTGGAAAAGGATAAACTGCTCACTTTGAGCAGTTTCTACTTTCCCCACATTGTTTTTAGTAGTCTTACAACTAAAAACCAGTGTGTCAACATTTTTTCAAAATAAGTCTTGACATCTGGCTCTGCCACACCCTTAGTGTAGATCTTTAATCAAATTCATGAATTATCAAAGCGCAACCACCCATCTAATTTAAGCCACTTTTTGTTAAATTTGACTTTTTTTTTTTTGTATCGAGGGATCCAAAGAAGGAGCGGTGTCATTGTCGGACTTGGCCATCGATTTATCATGTTTATCTGAGCTTTCAGCACTCTCGTCAGTCATGGCTCGTGAGTTCGTGAGAAAAATGGTTATTTTATCACAAAATTTTATTTGGTTTGATTCTACTTTCCTCTACTTTGGAGGCATTTTCCTGGCACTGTGCCTGACACTGAACTGCAGATGACTTCAACATGAACTGCATTCGTATGGAATATCACAGTCCACTAATGATAAGGAAAAACACCGAACAAGCCGAATGTTGCAAATAGTAATCTGCTTCCCGTATACCTTGTTTTATGATGCGGGGAACTAGTGTATAGACTATTGTGCGGATTTCCACAATGTAAGGACTGACACTTGAGTTCTATCCCTATCATCTGCCAAAAATTGGTATGTGAGATTTTGTTTCAATTGAGATTTAGAAATGGGATTTTTGTAAATTTAATGAGAGAATCTCACGATTTCGCAGCCCAGAATGATCCCTGTAGAAAACATTGTGAGTAAAGGAGAAAATGCTGGTAACTAAGTTTGCCGCCTCTGAGTAAGTTTTTGTGTTTTGCGTCTTATTTTGAAAACTGCAGTTTTTCATCGAACTTATCACATCTATCAACCAATAATTGGAAATGCAACTTCCACCTAGGTTGACAAAGCAACACCACAGTTGTATATGCCTTTTTTAATGCTTTGTCATGGGAAAAGGGGACCTGATGTATAATTTCAATATATGGACCAGGATCTCTTTCACTAAAGGACATCAAAGGACTGATAGTCCTGAGAGTCGCCTGTAGGGTAATGGGTTAGAAGTTTTCACCCTTTTTTGTTCAAATCTATTAAAAGCATTCAAGATACAAAACCACAAGACAGTATTATATGCAAGCATATTTCTGAGTTGTCATCCTAAAATTCAAAATAGCCGTATTAAAATTTACATTTAAAAAATGTGGTGGAAATTAAAATTTAGGCACCAGGACCAGCTTTAATAAGTTCAACATTTTTTACTCACAGACAACAACCCTTTACAAATAAAGACCAGATTACCTTCTGGTATAGGATCTAGTGACAAACTTTTAGACCAAAAATGCCCTTTTGCAACTCGCTCATATCTAATTTTAGCAGTCTGACAAAGTTTCATAAGTATTAGACTGAACATAAATGGATTCTACAGCTCTATTACGGTTTCGTCTGATTTGACCTAATGACAACCTAAGGCTTTTTCTTTTAAACCCAGGTGACTTATATTCAGTTTTGTCAAAAATATTATTGAGACAAACAGCCTGGCAATTTCATGATCATTGGACTGAACTGTGGCCTTTGGAGCACAAACAAATATTTGAATCAGTGATCTACCTGTCTTTTGGAAATAATCTGTTGTTGTTGTCCAGGTTGAGGTTATGTCCAGCAATGGACTCTATGAATGTGGTTGCTGCAACTCAATAAAATTTATAGCCCAACAGCATGATCATCAGCCTTCAATCTTTGTCTGCATTTCTCAGGGATTATAGTGCTTCCACACCATTCGAAAATTGTCTACATGTATATTGCTTTGGTGTAAATTAAATGTTTTCAATTTGCTTTATTACCCTATTCAAAAACCCTTCACAAGATTACAAACACTCAATAAAGAACCCGTTGTTCGAGCGGGTAAACACTGACCTGTTCTATTACATTTGAATTATAGCGGAGTAAAAAGTCAATTTCTCACATTGCTGGTTGTTAGAACTGCATGTGTAGGGTAAATTCAGATTTTGGCAGTTACAAAAGAACCTTGCGTTCTAACAACCGCACTAATAAATTGTTGTTTAATAAATACTAGATCTATGTTAATCGCTAATTGACAAAAAAACAGCAGACTTTAACAAATTTGGCCGTCTTCATGAACGTAAATCAATTAAATATAGCAAACTTCAAAGCACTCTCTCTACATAGGTCGGTGCACGCTGAAAGTAAAGGCCAGTTCAGCAACTAATTAATAAATAATTATGTAAATTCATAAAGATTTCTGTGGTGCAAATGACATTTATACGTCACATAATTACAAGATCTATATTTGTCGCAAAGCTACATTCCAGAAAATACCTGCAAAGCGATAACTTGGTACAGCCTAGAACCGTGTACATTGCATACGCTATGTATGATCTCTGGTGCACCTAGAATGTGGGTGTGCAAAGTATCGGAAGTCTAGATTAAAAAGCTGGGAGGAAGCAAAGTGTAAGAATGGCTAAGAAGGCAATGCAACCATTTCAAGTTATTATAAATTCGTTAAAAAAAATAGACTCCTGTTGAGAAAAAAAGCAATTGAAAGCTTCCATGTTAACTCGGCATCGCCTTTCGGCATCAATCATAGGTTGAGCGTTGAATTGAAATAAGGCTTGCAGTTAGGATTGTAAGATTAAAAGAGCTAGAGTGTACTTGTAATAGTTAATTATCATACAATTTTCACTGAGAATTGTCCACAAATAGAAGCAGAAAAGATGCTTGTAGCTGAAGATTTCTCAGCGTGTCCACAGACTTGTTTACTTCACGGCAGCTATTTTTACATATACGTAATGCTCTATTTTTAGAGATGATGTCTTACACAGACATCAGGCTAATGTGTACCCTTATGGACGAAATGATTGTTTCAAAGGTTTGAACCGTTAAACAGCCCAGTCTTCCATAGGATAGTTGTTGATACAATTTTCTTTATATATAAATGATTTGTCATGGTAAAAAGGGGCTTGATGTATATTTTCATTATTTGTTCTCATTCAATTAAATATCATGTTATGGTAAAAGGGGACTTCATGTATAGTCTCATTACTGACCGCTTATTATATAGATTTTTTGATTAATTCTTTACCACACAATGACGACTTTTGACGACCCTGGAAGAGAAGGCTTTAGAAAACATTCTGGTAGGAGGCATTTTCTCCTTTTCTCACAATGTTTTCTACCCCTCCCAAAGCAGATTTTAACTTTTTAGTCACATTATGTTGTTTGCAAATTCTCTCAATTTGGACTAGTCCAAAAATTTGTCATTTGGTAAAGAGTGAAATGCTTTTCCATGGAGAAAAGGGGCTTAATGTGTAATTTTGTCATTGTCCATACACAAAAAGGCCACATGTACATTTAACACACAAAACCTCTAATATTGTATCAAAAAAAGGTCATTTTCTGCTGGGGATATCATTTCAGTGAAATTGCTTGTTTCTTCATTATTAATTCAGTATCTCCCATCCATTTCATCTCTGTCCCCTTGGGCCGGAAACCTTGGCAGATCATTGTTTGTAAATTCTGGATGTGTTTATTTGTAAAGAAAAGGCAACATACTATCAAAACGCGATAACTGTGGCCTTTGTTTACAAACACTGGATCAGTTCAAAACATTCAAATAAGGAATACCAGGGACGAAACAGTTACTTATTGGTAAATTTCAAGAGGGACGTGTAAGTAATTATGTGGTGCAATGGTCAAAGAGACTCTACTACCACCGAAACGGATCGAGTTCGAGTCACAGAAAATTTTTTTTTTTACAGTAATGCAACATTTTTTTTTTTCTTAAGCTAAGTCAATGGTTACATTAATTTTTATGACATCATAGTGAATATTTTTACTTTGTAGTTTTATTCATATTTAATTGACATCACACAAGATTGCACATTGATCCTTTGAAAGTTGGGAAAAATGAACCAAGACATTTCTTGTACCGGAATTGATGCCAGAAAAAGCCTTGTGATTTAGACTTCTAAGATGACGAAAGCCACAAAGTTTTTGCTACTAGTTTTCTTCCTGTTTCATGGCTTTGACGGAAGAGACATGTCTACTCACTACAGTTGGAAACGTACGCATCTTGGAAGTTTGACTGCACAAGGGTTTAAATTGAAGCACCAGTGGAACGGAACCACTTGTGAACTAAAGCAGCCTGAGTGGAAAAGTTACTGTAGATGTGGGGTCTTAGCAGAATAGATATTTAAAAAAAAAAAACACACATTGCAGATCAAGAAACCTGTGAGCAGTTCAGCGACAAGGAAGCAACAAATACTGAATGTTAAGAGGGTTAGGGTACCGATAAGGCCAGTGAAAATGAAGCAGGTTCCGATACTGCCAGAGCACGGGATGACAGTTGCACACTTATCATTTTATTGTTGAATCAGTCATACAGAAATATGCTTTAAAAAAAAAAGAAGAAATAATGAATAAGAATAAAATGCAATAGTAACAAAAGAATATTAATGACAAAAAAAAAATGTATAAGTCCTAAAAAAGGAAGAAGAAAGGATAAAGAAAAGAAACATAAAAGACATTCAAACAAGGATAAGAAAAGTATTGAGAGGAAAAAAAGAAAAATAAAGCGAAAACCGAAAAAAAAAAAGACAACATGCTTCCTTAAAAAAAAAAAAACAGTTCTGACAGCTTGAACGAGGATCACCAGTCCTGCTTTATAGGCATAGATGTTATCCATTACACCACTACTCGCACAGTGCCATAGAGAATTTGTAAAAGTTTTAAGCTTTTTCAATTTACATTTTAAGTAAAATTATCGGATAATTTACCTGTCCTTCCCGTATACGAAAATAGAATGGTCTGAATTTTTGTAAACAAAGGCCATGGTTATCGCGATCCATTAATACCTATACACACAATTAAAGAGATATAATATAGCCACATCTAAAACTGATGAACTTACATTGTTTTACAAGCAATTTCTTTGAAATGATATCCCCCGCTGAAAAAGACCTTTTTTGATACAAACGTATAGGAGGTATTCTGTTTTGCATGTACATGTGGCCTTTTTGTTATTGGTCCATGATGAAATTATACATTAAGCTCCCTTGTTCCATGGCACAGGATTTCATTACATAAAAAAGGTCCATTACAGGATTATACATTAAGTGTCCTTTTGGCAGAGCTTGGTATTTCATAAAAGTTGGAGATAAACCAGGGTTCGAATTTCATTTTTTTATCCACTTGCAAATTTTAGCAAGTAGCTTTTATTTCCACTTGCAAAATTAAAACTGGACTCGCATTTTTTCCTTGAAGCTCAGCTTGCCTACCAATTTTAAAGAACGAATCAATGGCCGGTAAAAACTATTCAATTCTATTCTATTACGTAATCTGTCAACCCGAGACAACAACCAAACAAAAGGAACGTTAATTGACATTAAAACCCTCATTTAACAATCAATTCAATTTCAGTTGAATTTCTGTTCTAATGCGAGGTTAAATTTCTACAAAACTTACACTGGTGGACGATTTTGTAAATGAAAAACGGACGTGTCACATCCGAATATCTGCGTGTCCGGTTACTGGTTTAGCGAGTCCACCAAGTCCGACTTGCTTCTCGTTGCTATTTGTGTGCAAGAATTTATCTTTTCATGAAAGATTGACAAATGTTTTTGTTTCAAATCAGATATTGAATTCACCTACCGGTTTTTCCGTATAAAAAACGCAAAACCTCAGTATCGGCTGTAAGTGCAGACGAACGCAATTGCCTCACGAATCTCGGGTAACGAACGACAACTCGGAGGCTTCAATGGCGACATATAAAATTATCGACATCCGTCGAAGGGGTGTTCTCTGCGATATGACCGATGTTTATCCAGCAAAAAAATAATTACCTGTTTTTTGTATTCACATATGAAATTTAGTACATTTGGTAACTGTTCTTCAATAATTTGCACTCGCATTTTTTTGCAAGTGCTTGAAATTTCAACTCGCATTTTCCAATTCTGGCTTGCATTTTGCGAGTAAATATATGGGAATTTCGAACCCTGTACACTGACAAAAAATTAAATTTGACATAAGGTCCCCTTTATCCATGATACAGTGATAAATTGAAAAACCCAGACAACATGTGCTAGGTTGCATGATCTGTGAAAATCTCGTCCAAATCTGTTGAGATATGTCCAGTAATTAAAGAGATACAGGTGAAAAATGAAATTATAACATGAAGCCCCCTTATTCCATGATGCAGCTACAAATCCCAAAACCTTGACAATATGGCGTAGGTCACATGATCATGTGAAAATTCCATCCAAATCTGCCAAGAAATGTGGGAGGTGTTGTGTTAGGTCACATGATAATGTAAAAATTCCATTCAAATCTACCAAGAAATGTGGGAGGAGTTGCCTTCACAAGAAATAAAATAAAACATGAAGCCCCTTTTTTCATGACGTAGCCACAAATTGCAATATGCAATAGCTCAGATGATAAACATTCTGTGAAAATCCCATTGAATTCTGTCAAGAAATATGGGACGAGTTGCATTCACAAGAAATAAAATGACGCAGCTACAAATTGTAAAACCTTGAGAATTTGCGATAGGTCAAATGATGAGAAACATTCTGTGAAATTCATTTCAAGTCTGTCAAGAAATATGGAACTAGTAGCATTCACAAGAAATAAAATGAAAAAAACCATGAAGCCCCTTTTTTCATGACGCAGGTACAAATCGCAAAATGTTGACAATATGCAACAGGTGACATGACAAGAAATATTCTGTCAAAATTCTATTCAATTCCGTGAAGAAATATGGAATGAGTTGCCTTCAAAAGAAATGGAATGAAATATAACATGAAACCCCCTTTTTCCATGACACCTTATTACAAAAACAAGGGCAAATAATTGTGGTGTTGTACGGTCAATGTAGGTGAAACTTTTTTTCCAGCATTTCCTAATGGAGGTTGGCAGATGTGACAAGTTCCATGTAAAAACTTTGTATAGTTTTGAAGAGAAGACTCCAAACATTAACAGTGTACTTAAGTGTAACTTAAGTGAAACTTAAAATCGCTCTCAGTCGGCCATTTCACATCGAATCAAAAAAAACAAAAAAAGTGTCTCGGGAGATTGGGTCATTGTACATGTGTATAAAGTTTCACGAAATTCTGTCCAATGGTATTGGAGATATTTGCCGGGACGGACGGAAGGACAGATGGACGGACGGACGGACAATGCTAAAACTATATCCCTCCGCCTACGGCGGGGGATAATAACCTATACAAGCACTTTCCTTTCTGTTACAGATGGCTGTTTGAAGAAGACTGCATACTTCAACAAAATAGAGAACTTCCAGGAAAACATACTTTTCAAGAAATGTGAGTTACCTTTAATGTTCTTGGTGTCCTCAAGATAGATGCACATAAAAAGATTTGTCACAACTACTGTAAAATTGGGACAAAGATGGACTGCTTCAGTGATAGTAAATGTAGAGACCAGAGGACTTGACAAAGATGCTAGGAGCTTTTGTGGCCTTGTCATGTGTCAAAATTAGGCTTCAAAACAACCTTATATCAACAATGCTGCATATCTGAATTGAATGTTCAGAAAAGATACTATGATGCATAACACATTTACTTTCAAAGTTATCAAATTTGCCAAAGATCTGTAAAAAAACCCACATTTTTATTTCTAAGTTAAATGGATTTTTATTTCCTTTAACTCTTTACCAAACGACAAAATTCTAAACTTGTCCAAATTGATAACACTTGCAGACGACAAAATAAACGTAACTCAAAATTTGAACTTTGTTTCCAGCAGGGTAGAAAACATTGTGGGAAAAGGAGAAAGTCTTGGTTACCAGCATTTTCTCCTTTTCTCACAATGTTTTCAAAAGGCTTTTTGCATAGGATCCTTAAAAGTCTTCTTTGTGTGGCAAAGTGTTAATTGTAAAAAGGAAATAAATACAAGTTTCAGTTACACAGTCTTTGTTTCACATGACTGTAAAGGTGGGATGTCAGTGGAAATTCTGTTGCATGTGCGTGTTTATGGCCCTTTACAATACAACAATATTTTGGACTTGTCTGTATCAGCATTCACAAATACCAATACAATGTGGCTTAACTCTTTAATAAAAGCCAAATTTTAGTACTCATCCATATTGGAAGCATTTGCATGGGAGAAATTACATATGCTTAAATGATTGAATTTGCATCTGAAAGATTACACAACATTGTGTTAGCAGCATTTCTCCTTTTCTCACAATGTTTTCAAATACCCTCTACCCCAGGGTTATTTTAACCCTTTGACTGCAAAGTGCAACTCACTGACCTTTTGCGGATAGTGTTGATCAAGATTAGACTGCACAAAACATGCAGTCTGATCTTGGATCTATGCTGTCGATAATGAGATATTATTCCCAAAAATATACCTTTGAAATAGCAATATTTGAGTTTTTACTATCAAACTGAAAATTTCATTTTGATTATTTAGTAGGATAAGGATTAACTTGGGATTTGTGGGAAAGAGTTTAATTTCAATTACTAGTTGACAAAATTATAGATTGGTCCAAATTGAAAGCATTTGCAGACTAGAAACCGAGTAAGAAAATGTTACTTTGAAAGGGTAGAAAATTGTTTGCAAAGGAGAATGCTGGTTTCCAGCATTTTACTCATTTTCCAACAATGTTTTTAAAGTCGTTCTTCTTGTTCATCATTAAAAGAGAAATCTATTTCATGGGAAAAGGAATAAAAAGACCTTTTTTTTGCATTTTTCTTTTTACATTTTCTGTATAGTATATAATTAAGCCACTCATTTCTAGGTCATGAACTCTTTACTAAACAACAGAAATGTATTGACTTCAAACCTTGAAGCATTTGCAGATGATAAATTGATTGTGACCCAAATGTTTAGGTTTTTCATGGGAGTGTCCTTAGGCAAGACACTTCAGAGCCCTAACTTAATTCTGGTGAAATCCAGGAAATGGATGAATTTGTAGGTTCGATGATATGACTAAAATAAAGTTTAAAGTACCGTGAAACAGGATTTAATCAATCAGAGCTCCAGATAGAGGGAGTGGTTTTGATTCCAAAATTGAAAATAATAATTATTAACCACAAAACCCTATATTTGGTAAAGGATAAATACACAAGTTTGATTTGGAAAAGGTTAATTCAGTGATAAATTTGGATTGAGAAGAAGCTGCTTCATAGGTGAAATTGTCGGTCAATGAATAGAAGCGCTAGTGTTGCAGTATTGTGTCGAGGCCGGGCCATTGCAGTATTCCCACTATATGTTTGAAAATGTCCCCCAAAAAAATACAGGGGTGCAGGCCACAAATTTAATATTGGGCCCCAAAAGTCTTGACTTTCTTACTGCATTGTCCGAAATTATGCAGTCCATAACTCTATTCTATTCTGTTCTATAGTGGAGAGCATGCTTGTTTAGCCTGTATCTTGCCTTTTTTCGCATGTTGTCAGGTACTGTTGAGCATAATATTATGACCAGTCTGAAGAGGTTTGAAAAATTTCAAGGCTGCATCTTGACTTTTTAGCTCACCTGAGCACAAAGTGCTCATGGTGAGCTTTTGTGATTGCCCAATGTCCTTCGTCCGTCGTGCGTTGTCCATAATTTTTTTAAACATCTTCTCCTAAACCACTTTGCCAATCTTGATGAAACTTGGCAGGGATGTTCCTTTGGTGAAGCTCTACCAAAGTTGTTCAAGAGATTGAGTTCCACCCATAACTCTGGTTGCCATGGCAACCAAAAGGAAAAAATTGGCAAAATCTTTAAAAATCTTCTCTGAAACTAGAAGGCGTAGAGCTTTGATATTTGATATGTAGCATATACTAGTGGACCTCTAAGATTGTTCATATGATGCCCCTGGGGTCTAATCTGGCCTCGCCCCGGGGGTCGCAAGTTTTAAACATAGGCACAAGGAAGGAAAACTTCAAATTCTTTTTCTCTGAAACTAGAAGGTGCAGGTTTTTGATATTTGGTATTATAGCATCTCGTAGTGGACCTCTACCATCTCGTTGTGGACCTCTACCAAGATTTTTCATATGACGTCCCTGCGGTCAAAACTGGCCCCGCCCAGAGGGTCACAAGTTTGAAACATGGAAATAAAGAAGGAAAACTTCAAAATTCTTCTTCTCTGAAACTAGAAGATGTAGAGCTTTGATATTTGGCAAGTAGGATCTTCTAGTGGAGTTCTACAATGTTTGTTCATATGATGTCCCTGGGGTCAAAACTTGTCCTGCCCCTTGGGTCACAAGTTCGAAACATAGGAACAAAGAAGGAAAACTTTAAAAATCTTCTTCTTTGATAGTCGAAGTAGTAGAGCTTTGATATTTGGTATGTACCATCTCCTAATGGACCTCTACCAATGTTCATATGATGCCCCAGGGGTCCAAACTGGCCCTGCCGCAGGGGTCACAATTTTGAACATACAAACAAAGAAGGAAAACTTTAAAATTCTTCTTCTCTGAAACTGGAAGGAGAAGCATCTCCTAGTAAACCTCTTCCAAGTTTGTTTATATGATGTCCCTGGGGTCTAAACTGGCCCTGCCCCAGGGGTCACAAGTTTGAACAAGGGAAAAAAAGGAAAACTTTAAAATTCTTTTTCGTTGATACCAGGTGTTGAGCTTTTATATTTGGTATAAAGCATCCCCTAGTGGATGTCTGCCAAGTTTATTCATATGATGACCCTGGGGTCATACTTGGCCCAGCCCTGGGGGTCACAAGTTTAAACATGGGAACAAAAAAGGAAAAATTTTTCTTCTCTGAAACTAGAAGGTGTAGAGCTTTGATATTTGGTATGTAGCATCTACAAGTGGACCTCTAACAAGTTTGTTCATAAGATGCCCCAGGGGTCAAAACTGGCCCCCCATAAGATGCCCCAGGGGTCAAAACTGGCCCCCTCCCAGGGGGTCACAAGTTCTAAACAAAGGAACAAATAAGGAAAACTTTAAAATTCTTCTGAGAGCTTTGATATTTGGTATGTAGTGAACCTGTTCTAAGTTTGTTAGCCCTCCCGCGCACATCATGTTCAGTGAGGTCAAAATTGAGTCAACTTGGGTCAAAAACTAGGTCACTATGTTAAAAAAATACCTTGTGGGCACTGTAGAGGCCACATTTTCTTGCTCAGTGCTTGTCTTGAATATAACTTTGTCATCTCAAGTCATAACCGCCTCAAACTTGGTATGCATGTCTGTTGCAATATCACTGCATATTGTGTGCAAGAACAGTAACTCTACCTAGCTGGGATTTTGAGTAATTCCTCTTTGATATTTACTTTTAGCTCACCTGAGCACAACGTGCTCAAGGGGAGCTTTTAGGGTCACAGGGTGTACGTCGTGTGTCGTCCATCGTGCGTCGTCAACAATTCTTTAAACATAAACTTCTAAACTGCTGGGCCAATTTTGACCAAACTTGGCAGGAATGTTCTTTGGGAGGTCCTCTTTGTTCACAGAATTTGATTCCGTCAAAAACTCTGGTTGCCAAAGCAACCAAATGGAATTTTTTAGCAAATTCTTTAAAAATCTTCTCCTCTTAAACCGCTGGTCGGATTTTGAAATAATTTCACAGATATGTTCCTTGGGTAACTCCTTTCGAAAATAAGAAATGAAGGAATTCTTAGAAATTCTTCTTCTCTGAAACGACTGGTCAGATTTTAATATAATTTCACAGAGATGTTCCTTGGATAACCCTTTTCAAAAACTATTCACAAAATTTTGATTCGACAAAAAATGTGGCTCTGGTGAATGGGGGCCTTTTGCACTATAGGGAAATGGAGGAATTCTTAAAAACTCTTCTTCTCTGAAAACGCAGGTCAGATTTTGAAATAATTTCATAGAGATGATCCTTGGATGACCCTTTTCAAAATTTTTCGCGAAATTTTGATTCATCAAAAAATGTGGCTCTGGTGAATGGGGGCTAATTGCAATATAGGGAAATGAAGAAATTCTTATAAACTCTTCTTCTCTGAAACCGCTTCTTCTTCTCTGAAACCGCTGGTCAGATTTTAAAATCATTTCATAGAGATGTTCTTTGGATGACCCTTTTCAAAAATTGTTCGCGAAATTTTGATTCGTCAAAAGATGTGGCTCTGGTGAATGGGGGCTACTTTCATAATACAAAAATTCTTTAAAATTCTTCTTCTCTGAAACCGCAGAGCAGAATTTGAAATAATTTCACAGAGATGTTCCTTGAGTGACCCTTTTCAAAAATTGTTTGTGAAATTTTGATACGTAAAGAAACATGGCTCTGGTGAATGGGGGCTTCATGCACTGTACAGAAGTGAAGGAATTCTTGAAAATTATTCTTCTCTGGAACGGCAGGTCAGATTTTAATATAATTTCACGGAGATGTTCCTTGGATAATCCTTTTCAAAAATTGTTCGCGAAATTTTGATTCGTCAAAAAATGTGGCTCTGGTGAATGGGAGCTACTTGCACTATAGGGAAATGAAGAAATTCTTAAAAACTCTTCTTCTCTGAAATCACTGGTCAGATTTTGAAATAATTTTACAGAGATGTTCCTTGGGTGACCCTTTTCAAAACTTGTTCACGAAATTTTGATATGTCAAAAATGTGGCTCTGATGAATGGGGTCTACTTGCACTATAGGGAAATGAAGAAATTCTTAAAAACTCTTCTTCTCTGAAACCGCTGGTCAGAATTTGAAATAATTTCACAGAGATGTTCCTTGGATGACCCTTTTCAAAATTTGTTCGCGAAATTTTGATTCGTCTAAAAATGTGGCTCTGGTGAATGGGGGCTACTTGCAATATAGGGAAATGAGGAAATTCTTGAAAACTCTTCTCTGAAACCACTGATCAGATTTTGAAATTATTTCACAGAGATGTTCCTTGGGTGACCCTTTTCAAAAGGTGTTCATGAAAGTTTGATTAGTCAATAAACATGGCTCTGGTGAATGGGGGCTACTTGCACTTTATGGCCATGAAGGAATTTTTTAAAATTCTTCTCTGAAACGGCTGATCAGGTTCTGAAAAAATTTCACAGAAATGTATCTTAGTTGACCCTTTTCAAAAATTGCTCGAAATATTTTGATCCATCAAGAAACATGGCTCTGATGGCTATGGAAGGGGATTTAGGTAAAAAATCCATTCATATGAGTGAATCAATCATTCTTGCATTCAAATTACATTGGTATTATGGTAAATGAATATTCCATCAACATTGCGTACATGTCTATTCATACTTGTTACATGCAGATCGTGATGTGACTACTGCAAAGTATCAAATACTAGATGGGTACTCTTTTATCATTGTTAAATCATGTATGTCAACAATCATTAAGTGTATATGGGGCCTTTACTACGCTTTTGGTTTGTACTTCATTGCATAAAAGAAAATGTAGGAGTTTAATGAGAACCAAATAATAGTTGACACTATTACGTAGCTGACAAGAAGTACTCAAGAAGCATTTGTATGAATTGAATAAGAATCTGTATGCATATAAAGCTGAGAACCAGCATCTTCGTGTTTTTACGTAATAAGTTCAAAGGTCGACCGGTGTAGGCTACCCCGAGAAAAGTTCCATCTGGACGTGCAAGCAAAGAGACGACGATCTAGCGGACGAGGTAATTTGTTTTATTGCAGGTATAACACCTTATTTAAGATCATTGTATATCAATGATGTCAGAAACTTTGCGATACGTAGATAGGTAATCAAGAATGTACCAATGTGTACCCAAAATGAAATTGCTGAAGTTTCGGACAGTACATATTTCGGATAAAATTGTATGGTGCTTTTGTTCTTGTGTAAGTCGAATAGATGCGAGTTTAATTATCCCTTTACCACACAGTCCCGACTTTTAACACCTCTGTGAAAGAAGCCTTTTAAAACCCTTGTGGGAAAAGGACAAAATGATGGTAACCGGCATTTTCTCCTTTTCCCACAATGTTTTCTTCCCTTCCTAAAACATATTTCAAATTTTTAGTCCCTTTTACTTTGTCGTCTGCAAATGCTTTCAACGTGGACCGATCTAAAATGTTGTCGTTTGGTACAGAGTTAACCCTTTACTCCATAGATACTCATTTCTACACATTGCTTGTAGGAGCCTTTGGACAACATAGGGGCTAATAGCCTAAAGGTGAAATTGCTTATGACGAGCAATTTCACCTTTTGTCACAATTTTTTCTATGCTATCAAAAGGTGTCATTTACACATAAGAAACAGCTTCATCCTTGCTGTTATTTATGGTCAATTATAGCTGCCATAGGAATGAATGCCTTAGTTATTGGGTAAAGGGTTAAAGGTGGCCCTTCAGAATTTGGGACTAAAATTTTACAAAAATGCAAACAAATCATCCTTATACTCCCATAGCCTTTTGATTTGCGTTGATAAAACCCCAGCAGTCGAAAACCATCCGATAACGCGAGAAATTAAGAGATTTATTACGGACAAGCAGGGAAGTAAAAATTTTTCTTTGTCTACTTGTCCTGTAGGACGAGTGGGTAGCAAAAGTTACTCGTCCTTATGACATTATCACTCGTCCGAACTTACAGACTTGAATGACCATTTTTACTGCATATATGCCCTTTTCTCAAAAATGTGTGAACCTTACTGGTGTTTTCCTTCTTTCAAAGAGACAAACAAAGCAATGATTTAATTCCGGAACATTAATAGACAAAGAAAGCGTCAGAAATCATTTCTGGGCAAGGGAAAATAGACTTAACTCATTTGTCATTGCAAGATCACCATTAAAATAGTTTACAGTTAAATTTTCTGCTTTATTCAATACCATTCTTTTTTTTCCATAGGCCTATATTTTAATTTCCAAATGAGATAAAAAAGAATCAGCCATATTTCAAGCATTTGCAGAGGATGCCACCTTCTTCACCCCCACTCCCTGTCTGCTATAGATCTTATTTTCATAAAACAACATTTTTTTTTCACTCATGAACTGAAATTTAGCTTTCATTTATTGCTGTATTCAGAGATTTGTGTAAATCCACTGTTTACATTCATTATTAAAGATGAGAAGATAGTTTGAAGTCCCTCTGATCGGATGACGCCACGCTGCTCATTGTAGTGTCATGGGTTTTCACGCTTTTTTGGCAATCTATTTTTTCATGATAATTAATTTATAGAGAAGTATTACAACAATATTTGACATCAATTAGTCAGTTTAAATAGCATATAACTTAAAAATTTGCTACTTTACTTTAGATAAGAGGAATAACACTTTTGTTTACAAAGCCTGATCTGAGTGATGGACTGCCATACTATAGACAGGTTAAATGAGTTCTATTATTTACTTTCAATTGCAATACTTTTTTTTTGGGGGGGGGGGGGGGGTGAATGATAGATTTACTAATTAGAACCCAATCAAATTTGATAACTAAGGATTAAATTCATTTATACCTGAAATTGTAAGAAGTATGGAAAAAAAAATAAAACATTCAAATATCCCTCAAGGAAATTTTGACAATAAAATAAAAACCTTAAAAGATAAACAAGTGAATACAAACCTGTTCTAAGTGATGGACTGCCATACTGCAGACTGGGTTAATGAACTAATATCTACCAAGTTAATGATTATCACAGTTGAATAACTTTCTATTGATCTAATATCCTAATTAATCAAAACCAGTGAACTGCAAAGAAATAAAAATTTTGTTGGTAATTAAACCTTGTTAAATTTAACTATGGCAACCACTCATAAATACTCAGTTTTATTTTTCAATGTGTTTGATAGGAATAAGGCTGTTGGAAAAAAAAGAAAAAAAAAAAAAGTGTACATACATATTATATTATATATGTTATATGTGTCATGTGTGCAGATTGTGTTGTAGTTAGTGTTAATAGTGACCACCTGTTTGTGTACAGTGTTCTATAATGTTAATATAAGTGGATAGTGAAGTCCTGGTGGGAGTGACACTCCATGAATTAAAGAGTTGGACAATGGAAGTCTAATTCATTTGATTAAGTTAAATTGGGAAAACGACACGCGAATGGGCCATCAAAGAAGCTTACTAGCTTATGCACATAATTGTGCATTTGGTCTCAACAAACTTTATGAACTTTATGAACTTTACTCTGTCATGAATGACTCGCCTGCTTCACTATCATGCACGTGTCCTTCGCATTTTATATTGATCGTGTTTAGCCCATATTTCTGCCGGATGCGCGCAAGCTAGGTTATATAAAGCTTTAGACGATAAGTTCATGTGTCATGTTGACATTTAGGCAGATATTTTTCATTGTCAAAGACAGGTCATTTCAAATTTCCAAGTGCAAAAACCCAGACTCGGGGATAAAATGAGAAGCGAGCCGAGTTGTCAAATTTTGTCAAGACATCGTTGGACAAAAATTTCTTTCTCATTTTTCCGCCCAATCTTCATGTTTGTTATCCACTAATCTATGTTTAATAGAATATTGTGATTAATCATAGTCACAAAACCAAGAATTTAAGTTTAGGCACCAAGCGAGTTCAGGAACCGATTATAATCGATTCGGGGATTTCTCAATCAATTTTATCGGAGTTGGAATCCAAGACCGACAGACTTTCGACTATAGACTGTCATCGGCCCACCACTAAGCTATATATTACTCTAACCGACGCCGTGAACCGAAAACCAATCAAGCACTCAACAGCTGATGCGCGTGCGTAATAAACATAAACATCCTGTATCGTGATCGAAGAGACGCTCTGAAATTTCAGTTTTACTTTCGTTTTGTGTTCGCCGTGAATTAACCTGCAATTTCAATTTTACGGGACCAATTTAAAATTCAATAGTTTTAAAATGTACTCGTCCAAAAGGACGAGCTTAGCATTTTTTCTACTCGCCCGAAGCCAAATGTTACTCGTCAATACAAGCGGACGAGTGGAATTTTACATCCCTGACAAGGTTGACATCAACAGGAGACACATTCTTTTTTTAGATTATCAATTCTCTCATTTAAATACAGAAAAACAGAGAGAAAGCTTCAAACATCTGTCCGAAGAAGACATTATTGGAAATAACTATTACATGTTTGTTATGTAGTGGAATTTAAGCATTATTAGTCACGTGCCACTCACTTGACATTCCCACAATGCTTTATTGATTTTTGGCTTGAATTCTAAAAATAGCTTAAGAGGCTACGTAACCTTTTAAGGGAATACCATAAAAAAATTTTTTTTTTGTAATTTTACGATTCTTAATTACTGATGATTTGTATTTTTATTTCATATATATTTCAGTGACATATATATTTTTTAATTTTGTGTGATGTGAAAATTCTAAATACCCACCTTTAATGTCTGATCTAAGATTTGAGAAGTGGGGGATTGTCCCCCCGTCATTCTGAAAAGCATCAGTGATTTCTAAAAGGTATGTGGGAAACAAAGTTGACCGCAAAATGCTAAAAGAGAACGAATAATGGAATATCAGAGAATAGTATGTAGTCCCTCACTTTATTCAGTTACGCTCACCTCTGCAACCCACTTGCTTGCATTGTTGGATGAATACCAGATTTTTCTGAGACTGGTTGTATATTGATTGAATTTGTGTTTATTTATTATACCCACCCGTTTCCCAGGTGGGCAACGCACCCTGAAGGCTGTTAGTTTTGTTATAAGGGATTGTGCAGATACAGGACGAAATCCATCCTCTAACGTGCTTGATGTATAGCACAGTCACACGGGACCTTAGTTTAACGTCTCATCCGAAAGACTGTTAGTATTAAATTTTGGATGGCCAGCTGTTTGGATCAAACCTACACCCTCATGATCACAAGTCGTACGCTCTACCAACTGAGCTATACAGGCTTTTCATGGTTTCACATCTTCATAGTTGCTACCCACTTTATACGTCAGAGCTCCAAGTAATAGGGAGTGATGGTATTCTAAATTTGTTATTTCTCTACGAAACCCAAAGTTGTCGGAACAGTCACCTTACTCATGATTGTTTCGATGAGATGATTTTATGAGTACCCACAGCATAGGGTGTAGTGAGGATAATTAATATTTTAATTTTGAAATCAAAATCATTCCCTCTATCAGGAGCTCTGTATGTAAAGAAATCCATAATTTGATGTTTTTTGCCGAGTTATCCATTCCTAAAAAAATGGAGCTGTCATTATTGTCAATATTTGTTGTAGCTTGCATGCAAAGAAAATACTATATATTTACAAAATCAGACCAGTTTTGTCCAGAGTCTGCACTTAAAATAGAAAAATTGCTGTATTTGACCGTGTCAGGGCTTGACACTAACTTTTACATCAGGTGTACTAAACTCAGAATTTAGCAAAATACATGACACCTCACTCTCAAAAATGAAGAATTCTAGATGTCCCTTCTGAAATTTTGGTGTCCTCAGGACTGCAGGACACAGTTAATGTCAACCCCTGATAGAAACAAAGCAAATATTTTCTCACTGCCACAGTGGCCTTCTGAGCAATAGGTCATTGGTTCAGTCTATGGCTAGTTTAGACCAAAGACTTAAGAAAATTAATGGTTATGGTGGCTTCCTCCCTTGATGCTCAGGATTAAGGGAATAGCATTATGACTGGCACCCAGTGTCAGCGTGAGTTAACCAGACAAGTACTTGTTAACCCATTACCAAACAATAAAATTTAAGACTATTCCAAATTGAAAGCATTTGCAGATGACAAAGTAAAAGTGACTGAAAATTTGAAATTTGTTTTCTGAAGGGTAGAAAACATTGTGGGAAAATGAGAAAATGCTGGCAACCAGCATTTTCTCATTTTCCCACGTTGTTTTCTAAAGGTTTCTTTCGCACAGGAGTCGAAAGTAGGGATTGTGTGGTAATGGGTTAATGAACCTGAAAAACTTAAATTATTTGAATCTGTGAATTGTTGCTGTGAAGTGAAATAACAGAAATACATGCACCGTTGTTACTGTGTTAAAACATTGAACAGATTGGTGTTTTCATAATTGTATAATTTACATTTCAGGAGAGTCCATCCTCATCTTATGCCACTGTAAAGAGAGAAGAGGGATGGTAGAAGAACAGGAACCTACAGAGGAAGTGGGCATCAAAAGAGCCATGAAGAAAAGGATCGAAATAGATAGGAAAGAGTGCCGGTAGATGGACAAGAAAATAGAGTGGTGTGAAAGTTGTTCCATAGATTATAATTATGAACTGGTAGAAATGTCACATTTCAATAACCCTTTACCACACAATCCAGAAAAAGAAAACTTTTAATAATTGTGGCAAAAATAAAAATACTGGTAACCAGCATTTTCTCCATTCCCCACAATGATTTCTACCATTCTGTAGACAAGATCCATTGTTGGGAGCCATTCTCAATTTGGCGTCTCCACTATATTGCCTTTAATTTTGATCGGTCTAAATTTTGTCACTCAATAAATGATTAAAGGGTATCTTGCTTGTGCTTTATCATATCCTTTTGTTGGGGACTGAGCTGAAAACATTCACAGATAATAAATTGTTGGGCATTTAGTTGTACAATTTTCTGAAATAATAAAATACACGGTGGAGAAAGTTGAGAATGTTAGAAATAAGCATTTTTATAATTTTTCCACAATATTTTTACAAGCCCTTGATCTTACTTAGGATCAGATATGTGTGAAGTAGTCAGACTAGTGAGGAAACACATTACCTTATGAAAACAAGAGCACTTCATGAGGGTGCCAATGCTGGGTTGCAAGTGCTTGATTTTCAGAAAAAATTCAGTCAACAAAAGGGACAGGAATATTTTGGTTACCAGCCCATGATGTTTTGGCTGACCTTTCATAGTGGACAAATTGAGCAAGTCTGAAGTATGAACCTTCAGTATTAAAAGCCCTGTCACACTACACGGCGATTGCACCGCGCTTGCACAGCGCTCTAGCATTTTTCAGGGCGCCATAGGATCGCCGGAAAACATCAATAATTTTCGGGAAAATAGAGATACACGGCGCTTTCACGGCGCTCATGGCGTTACTACGGCTCTCCTACGGCGCTCCGTCGGCGATTCTACGGCGATGTATCGCGTTCCTATGGCGATTGAATGCTCTCCTAAGGCGCTTCTACTGCGCTCATGGAGATGTCACGGCACGTGCACTGCACTCTCACAGCGATTGCACTGCGCTGCCGGTGCGCTTGAGACACTGTTAAAGTACATTCATACCTTTTAACAGTTCCTTGTTTGCTCTTATACAGTAAGCATGCCAACAAAAGAAAGAAAAGGCAAGAAGTCCAAAGACAAGCCTGTGCAAGAAGAGGTTCTGCCGCCCCCAGCATCCCCGCCATCGCCGCTGGGTGAAGCAGGATCTCCTCTGCCGCCAACTTCACGTGCTAGCTCTCCATCAAATTCAATATCTCACAGCCCTACCAAGCCACAAAAGAAGACCAAACCTGTAACTGAACCGGTTGAGTGCCTTTCTGTACCGCGTGTCCTACTTGGTAAGTGCAGGACGTAGCCTATCTAGGAGCTCATCAAACAGCTCGGGTGGTACTCTAAGAGAGTTAAAGTAGCTAGCGGGATCCTCGTTTTGCAGCTCTGGCATAAGTTTGTTGTAATGCCTCGTCCAGCCATGTTCGAACCCAGATCCTCCTACGCCTTGGTGCCCTTCTCCGCCACCGTCTGAAAATTACTTGTATTTTATCAGCATCAGTCTGGAGCTGTGGCACTTGCATTAAAGCCAGCAATAATCCGGCTTGCTGCTGTTCATTTGCCATGTTGAACAATTATTTTTACAACTCATGGATATAAACATTTTTTGTTTGTCATGCTAATTCCGGACATCGCTGAAGGAAGGTCATAGGAGCGCAGTAGAGACGCAGCGGATACACATAGAACGTGGTAAAGTCGCCGTGCAAGCGCCATGGCCTGCATTGGCGTTCTTCATTGCGCTCACACCGCGCTGCTGCGGCGCTCCTGCGGCGTTGTAGGAGACCTCATGGCGCTGCTAAGGCGACCTCACTACGTTCCTACTGCGCACTTATCACACTGCGCTCCCAAGGCGATTGTTTTGTGTATGCCCAAAGTGCGCACCGTCCCTTGCCGCTCTATGCGACTGCATGGCGCTCCCATTGCCCTCCCGTGGCGATCATGGCGATGTCACGACATCCTCACAGCGCTCTGGAAATTTTTGGAACGCCGTGGGAGCGCAATGGGATCGCCACCCTAATGTGACAGGGGTTTAACAGAGATGCTATGAAATAATGAAGTTTCACATGACATTACAGACACTATCACTATGATATAATTAATTTTTGTTGTTTTCTTTGAAAACAGCCAAACTTAAAATGCACAAGGAAATTAAAAAAGATCCTTGTAATGTGATTGGTATATCATTGGCTAAAATAAGTTATGTCTTAAAGTTTCACTCTTTTCTATGCGACAAAATTTTACACCTGTCCAAATTGAAAGCATTTGCAGACAATTATTTTAATGTTGCTCAATGATCATTGATGTGATTTCTATTTGATAGGGTAGAAAATGCCGTGGGAAAAAGAAGAAAATGCTTGTTACCGGCAATTTCTCTGTTTTCCGGTGTTTTAAGAAGGTCTCTTCTTATTCAGGGCAGTTAAAAGTCAGCATGTCTTTCTAGTAAAGGGTTATAGAACATTGTGAAAAGAGAAAAAATAGCTGGTTACCAGTAATTCCATCTTTTCCCTAAACTCTATCAAAAGATGTCTTATAAATGTCATTTTTCCTTTTCTAAATGACAGATTTTTAGACTCTTTCAAATTCAAAACTTCTTGAAATGACAAATTAAAATGAGTCAGAAAATTCAATGAGCCCTTTGATGGAGTCAAGAAAATTGTGGGAAAGGGAGAAAACTCTAATTACCAGACTTTTGCCTTTTCTCAAAAGCTTTTAAAGCCTTCTTTCCCTGGACTTTGAAAATGTGGGATTGTTTGGTAATAAATTACAAGAGATATTTTGGTAAATGTTTAAATTGAAATATGCATATGTGTACTTTGTGATGATGAGAGAGATTCATTCTAGAAATTTATTTTGCCACTAAGTTATCAAAATTGCTTGTCCTCATAACCCAGTGAAGCTATGATTTACTCTCTAAGAGTTTTGGCCTCCACTATTTCTCCGTGTAGCCAAGTGTTTCATCTACATGAAAATGCTGTTAACTCTATCAACTTTCAACGACCCTGATAAATAGGGTTTTGAAAACATTGTGGGAAAAAGGAGAAATAGCTGGTTATCAGCATTTCTATGTTCCACTTTTCCTAATTTTTTTCTACCCTATCAAAGACAAAAATCATCATTTTAACATCATTTAATTTGTTGTACTCCAATTCTTTGATTTGTTCCAGACTGAAATTTTGTTATTTGGTAAACAGATAAGGTACAGTTAATCTTAGGACATTCAGCTCTACTTTATTATTATTCTTGTACATTTATAACACCATTAAAAAGGTACAAAAAGCAATGTTTGAATAGGTACGCAAGTGGTTAAAAAGTTAGTACAAAATATTATTTAAAGTAACTGTATTTCTTCCTTTATTTCTTGGTTTTGACAGTCCAGTAATAAGCAGCTTTGAAATGGACTCTAATGTTATTGAAAATATATTCATACTGTTTTGTTAAATTTTCTTTAGGAAAAATTTTCTATAGGTTGTACATGCTTTAGAAACTGTATCAATTCTAGGTTATGATGATTTTAGGCTCCACCGGCCGATGGCCAGCGGGCTTTTGTGATGGCCCCGTGTCTGCAGAGTGTTACATTTTATTTTAACTCTTTACCATGCAACAAAATTTTAGACTGGTTCAAATTGAAAGGATTTGCAGACCACAAAATAAAGGTGAATGAAAAATTGAAATTTGTTCGGGGAAGGGTAGAAAACACTGTGGGAAAAGGAGAAAATGTTGGTTGCATTTTCTCTTTTTCCTACAGTGTTTTCAAAAGGCTTCTTTCTTAGGGGCTTGTGAAGTAGGGATTGTGTGGTAATGGGTTAAACATCTTGTTCTCTGAAACTATCTATCCAAATTAGATGAAACTTCACAGACATTATCCTGCCATGTTCCTCTCCAGAATTTCTTGGAAAAAATTGACTCAAAAAGTCTGGTTACCATGGCAACAAAACTGGAAAAAAAATAATAACATTTTTAAGTCTTCTTCTCTGAAACCACAAGGACCAGGGCTACTGAATTTGACATGTAGCATTATCAAATGGATATTTTACAAGTTTCTTCATATTATAGGCCTGGGATTAAAGTTTGCCAAATTTCGGGAATCATAACTTCAGCATGGGCTCCCATCTATAGTTACTTCAATTTAAACTTAGATTAAGAGAAATAACTCTTGCTATAAAGGGTAAGGTTTGTTACTATTTACCCCCTTTGATTATCAAACTGCAGTGATACATGACTGGTGCTAGATATGTAAGTTTTTTTCATAGAAAATATTCTATTTTCAAGGAGAGTGATTCATTTTGATGCTAATAGTTATGCTCACATGAGTGGACTATTGAATTCAAAAGTAAGGTTTCTATCATTAAGGGTCCTCTTTACAGAACTTGATCTTTCATGCCAATGAACAAACCTGTTTGTATTGCCTGACATTGTTTTAGAAAGCCCTTTTTTTCAGGGTCATGAACACTTCAGCTTTTGTGCCCGCACAGGTGGCACAGTGGTGAGTGTGTCAGAATCATGACTTGGTGGTTGTGAGTTTGATACCGAGTTGAGGCAAACTATCTTTCCGATATATTTTTGCCTCTCACCTCTGCTGAAGCATGTGAGAAAAGTAGTGTGAGAAAGCCATGAAACATGTGTGCGCCACAGACCGCCATGATATGACCATAGAAATTATAGTGGCAATAAACCCCAATACAACTAACCAACCAAATTCAATTTGTGTGATAAAGGAATAAAAGACCAGTGGAGCGATACAGGGCCATCATGGCCCTCTCATTATCACAAAGCTATCTTAGTAAGGTAATTATTATTTTTTTGTAACTTACCAATATTCTCCCGTTTCTTTTTGTTTTGTAGGGTCTATTCACATGCAGCAATCTAACATCTACACTTATCCAAAGTATACCTGTATTTTTTAGCTCACCTGAGCACAACGTGCTCAAAGGGAGCTTTTAGGATCACCCGGTGTCCGTCGTGCGTCGTCCGTCGTCAACAATTCTTTAAACCACAACTCCTCCTAAATGGCTGGGCGGATTTGGACCAAACTTGGCAGGAATGTTCCTTGGGAGGTCCTCTTTAAAAATTGTTCACAGAATTTGATTCCATCAAAAACTCTGGTTGCCATGGCAACAAAATGGAATTTTTTAGAAAATTCTTTAAAAATCTTCTCCTCTGAAACCGCTGGTCGGATTTTGGAATAATTTCACAGAAATGTTCCTTGGGTGACCCTTTTTAAAAATTGTTCGTGAAATTTTGATTCGTCAAAAATAGTGGCTCTGGTGAATGGGGGCTTCTTGCACCATACAGAAATGAAGGAATTCTTTAAAAATCTTCTCCTCTGAAACTGCTGGTCGGATTTCGAAATAATTTCACAGATATGTTCCTTGGGTGACCCTTTTCAAAAATTGTTCGTGAAATTTTGATTCGTCAAAAATTGTGGCTCTGGTGAATGGGGGCTTCTTGCACTATACAGAAATGAAGGAATTCTTAAAAAATCTTCTTCTCTGAAACCGCTGGTCAGATTTTGAAATAATTTCACAGATATGTTCCTTGGGTGACCCTTTTAAAAAAATGTTCGCGAAATTTTGATTGGTCAAGAAACATGGCTCTGGTGAATGGGGGCTTCTTGCACTATACAGAAATGAAGAAATTCTTAAAAATTCTTCTTCTCTGAAACAGCTGGTTAGATTTTGAAATAATTTCACAGACTTGTTCCTTGGGTTACCCTTTTTAAAAATTGTTCGCAAAATTTTGATTGGTCAAGAAACCTGGCTCTGGTGAATGGGGGCTACTTGCACTATACAGAAATGAAGAAATTCTTGAAAATTCTTCTTCTCTGAAATGGCTGGACAGATTTTGAAGTAATTTCACAGAGATGTTCCTTGGGTGACCCTTTTCTAAAAGTGTTCGCGAAATTTTGATTGGTCAAGAAACATAGCTCTAGTGAATGGGGGCTACTTGCACTATATGGAAATGAAGAAATTCTTGAAAATTCTTCTTCTTTGAAACCCGTGGTCAGATTTTAAAATAATCTGACAGAGATGTTCTTTGGGTGACCCTTTCCAAAAGTTGTACATATAATTTTGATCCGACAAGAAACATGGCTCTGGTGAATGGGGGCTACTTGCACTATACGGACATGATGAAATTCTTTAAAATTCTCTCTTCTCTGAAACCCCTGGTCAGATTTTGAAATAATTTCAGAGAGATGTTCCTTGGGTGACCCTTTTCAAAACTTGTTTATAAATTTTGCTACATCAAGAAACATGGCTCTCGTGGATGGGGGCTACTTGCTCTTATACAGAAATGAAGAATTCTTAAAAATTCTTCTTTTTGAAACTGATGGTCAGATTTCGAAATGACTTTTACAGGTGACCTTTTGAAAATTGCTTGGCAAAATTATAAATTTGGTTCCAATGTTTCAATACCTCAAAAAAAAAAATAGACTATGGTCATCTCAAAAATTCAGGTGAGCGATCCAGGGCCATTTTGGCCCTCTTGTTTTATATTTGCTCACATGTTTATGATAAACTTGTGGAAAATTTAATAAAAGTAGCAAAAAGTTTCATTTCTAGTACATGTATTTATTTCTCCCTGTCAAGACATAATGGATACTATTATACAACTTGAGCAATCCATTGATTCAATGGTGTTTACACCACTGTTAATATAATTAGGTGACAGCAGTTATGATGTTTTATCTGGGGCTCCAAAGTGTGTTGCTCAAGGGCACTCCCATGTAAGCAAAATGCCTCTAGATAAGGAGTTCTGCACTTTACCACTGAGACACTTGAGCAATTTATTTGACTCATGATTTGACTACTAGTAGAAACATGGGTAACTTCCATACGAAATTCCTTCAAATATTATCAAAAAGTTGATGTTTTAAGACATGACTTTAGAAAACATTATGGGGAAAGGAGAAAATGCTGGTAACCAGCATTTTCTCCTTTTCCCAAAATGTTATCTACCCTTCACAAAACTTTCAAATTTTCAGTTACTTTTATTTTTTCATCTGCAAATGCTTCTTCCATTTGGACAACCCTAAAATGTTGTCATTTGGTAATGAGTTAACTATAACCAGAAGACAAAATTTTTATGACTGGTCATAATTGAAAGATGTTGCAGACAACATGATAAATCTTCAAATTAGTAAAACTTGTATCCAAAAGAGTAGAAATTATTGTGTAAAACTTAAGAAAGTTCAGGTTACTATTATTTTCCTCTTTTCTCACAATGTTTTTCATAGCTTTTTTTTTCTTTAGTGACCTAAAATGCAGGAATGAATGGTAATTGTTAAAAACTTCTCATCACCGTTACAGAAAAATCAGGCCTGTGGAGCGATACAGGCGCTCAAGCGCCTCTAGTTTTTTTTTAAATGTGAAAAAGGAGAAAATGCCGGTAACCAGCATTTCTTTTTTTCCTACAATGTTTTCTACCCTCGAAAAGCCTACTTTCTAGAGTTTTTGTCACATTTATTTAGTTGTCTGCAGTGTCTAATGATCCTTCAAAACAAGCCTTTTGAAAGCATTGTGGCAGAATGACAAAATGCTGGTTATCGTAGGCTAATTTCCACTAGACCGCTATGTGTATCTATTGCTTGCCATTTTAGAGAACACTTTTTAATAAATTGTCTAAATTTCAAGTTTTTCATCTACGGATGTTTTCAAATGTGAAGCAATGACCTATATTTACCTCAAACAAGGGACTTTTATTTGCCAACATCCCGCAGACATCGGCTAAATTATATGATATGGTACTTTCTATCCGGTATTTTTTTGCTTATCACCGTCTCGCCACAGAAACTCTCGAATTTATGAATACGCCTGTCAAGAGTGATCTCCCGTCTATATGAATATGCGCTAGAATTTCAATTTTTTGAACTGGTTCCCTCCAGCAGTATGACTAGTGCAGAGTGCTTAGTGCATAGTGCCTTCTTAGTTGTTGAACTTACAAATCAATATTTACAAAGCAAGAGTGCACAACCATGGATGATATTTAAGCAACTCTATGCATACACATTTTAACTATGATAACACAGTACCCATCTAGTATTTGATACTTAGCAGTAGCCACATAACGATCTGCATGTAATAAAAGTATAAATAGAAATACACGCAATGTTGATGCAATATCATTTAGCATAATACAAATGTCATTTGAATGCAAGAATTAATCACTTATATGAATGGATTTTTTACCTAAATCCCCTTCCATAGATGGCTGTGGGCTATTTACACTATACAGACATGAAGAAATTCTTAAAAATTCTTCTTCTCTGAAATGGTTGTTTAGATTGTGAAAAAATTGGCTATGTTCCTCTCAAAAATTCAGGTGAGGGAACCAGGGCCATCTTGGCCTTCTTGTTACAGTTTTTCTTGCTTGTCCAGAATGGAACTTTGAAGTCTCAAGTCAAATTGATTTGAGACTGGGTGAATATGTATTGCCTGCCCTTTGCAGCTATTGTACCTCCTTGACAACTGCTGGTGGGATGGGCATATAATGAGACAATTTGCCACTATTGTTTCATTATCATTTAGCCTTTAACCTCAATATTTGGTATTTATCTTCATTGTTGACTTTTACTGCTTAGTACTCAGGTGAGCGATATAGGACCATCATGGTCCTCTTGTTTTCAAATTCATGTTGCAACATTTGCAGTCTATATGCATTTAGTGCGTAAACTATGTCTGCTATGAATTTCCATGTTAGAAAGAAAGAAGACAAATTTGACCAACATCAATAACAATAACGAAAGTAGAGTTGTAAAATTAGATCTTGCTTCAAGTCCACACTGAAAATAGGATATTTCGGGATAAGCCGGACAAATTCACACGGTTACAAGCAAATGATTCCAATGCCTAGTTGTCTGGTTAGATGTGAGTCTACTTTGAAACTTTCAAACCATTTGCTTGCTACGAGGGTTGTAGTAATATGTACACAAGTATACTTCACATGCATAAAGTCAAATCTGTTTGAAGTGGTCTTTGTCCCTCTACTTTACAGAATGTCCCCTATGATTTTACCATAGGAACACTGGTGTACCCCAATATTTTCGGCCTTTGAACAACACTAGTTTTGTGAAAATTTGAATTCAGTTTAAATTTTGGATTTAGAAGAAGCTGTTTCTTATGTGAAATTGTCGGCCATTGAAAAGAAGTGCTAGTGTTGTGCTTTTGAAGTCAGTGATAATTTTGGATTTACAAAAAAGCTGTTTCAAATGCTGTGTAAGTGTAGATTAGACTAGTGAAAAGTCTAGTGCTAGTGTTGTGCTTTTGAATTCAGTGATAATTTTGGATTTACATAAAGCTGTTTCAAAAAGCTGTGTAAGTGTAGATTAGACTAGTGTAAAGTCTAGTGCTAGTGTTGTGCTTTTGAATTCAGTGATAATTTTGGATTTACAAAAAACTGTTTCTAAAAGCTGTGTAGGTGTAGATTAGACTAGTGTAAAGTCTAGTGCTAGTGTTACAACTTTTGAATTCTGAGATAAATTTGGATTTATAAGAAGAAACTGATGAGACGATGCATCACAATACAACACTGGTAAGTACAGCCAAGTTTATTATTTATATCTCAAAGCTTTTATAAGGAAGCATTAATCCTTCCTTACAATCTGAGATTGAACCCTTTACCATACAATCCCAACTTTTAACACCCCTGTGACAGAAGCCTTTTGAAAACAGTACGGCAAAAGTTGAAAAAGCTGGTTACCAGCACCCGATTGTATAAACGTTGGTTAAATTTAACCAGTGGGTTAAAAGTTTGGTTAGGAGGGAGTTTGGGTTAAATTGTTGGTTAGCGATTGTATAAAGGTTTGGTTAACTTTAACCAGAGTCGAATTCCAGTTAAATTTAACCCACCTCTACTATACCGGTTAACTATTTAACCAAAAGCCAATATGGCCGCCATTGTAACACCAGTGGCTAGACGACTGAACAATTTCGACGATTACATGATCAAACTTGCTAATATATGGACATAAACTTCGACAGCCATGCAGATCTGGGTTAAAAGCTGCAAAATTAGACATGAGACTGTATATTTTTTTTTATTTCTGTGTAGACAGAACAGAACAAATGTTAGGGAATCGACATTGACACATGACGAACCGTAGCTTGTCATTGACATCAAGATCTAGCCTCGCTAGGTATAATGTCGTCCTAAGACTTTTCGAGGATGATATTTTGGGCACATTTGGGATGGATTCCGTACTGTGTCCAGAATCATCACAAGGGTTAGACACAAAAGACATTGTATATTTTGAAAGACGGAATGCGGTCAAAACGTTACCAATCCGACGACCGGAGACAAACGATGGACCACACGACACGAGTTTTACGAGATCGCAGTCTATTCTGCTGTTTTGCCTTTGGAATGCGTGCATGGGACCCACAATAGAATTTAATGTCCATCTGAAGATGGATTGGCCTTCAATAAAAGATAGAAGAGTGCAGGAAACCTGCAATATGATGAAATAGTGTGTACAGTAGCCTCCCATATTGAGACTACTGTACCCTGAACGTCAAAAGTGACTTGCAAATAAGAGGAAGTAGTGGTCGTATTGATTGTCCCTGCAAACTACAGTCATTATTTTCTTTAACCCATTTCCACACAATCCCTACTTTTGACGCCCCTGAGAAATAAGCCTTTAGAAAACATTGTGGGAAAAGGAGAAAATGCTGATAACCAGCATTTTCTCCTTTTACCACAATGTATTCTACCCTTCACAAAACAAATTTAAAATTTTCAGTCACTTTTATTTTATTGTCTGTGAATGCTTTCAATTTGGACCAGTCTAATATATTGTCGTTTGGTAATAGTTTAAAGACCAAGTTGTACCTAATTCATGCATCAGAGGATGTATATTTTATTTAAATTTGGTAATCTATCCCAGTACCGTGTTTTGGTGTGTATAACATGCACTTTTTTTCAGCTCTGAATAATTTCAAACTGGGGACTGCGTGTTATACACTACAATAGGCAAAACCATGTTTTTCTCCTCCCTGAAAGTCGGTCGTATATCTGTTCAAAGTGGGTGGGGGACAAAACAGCAAAGTTCTCTCGCCACAGCCTTAACTTTCGTCATCATCCCATTTCAACTTTTACCGATTACAAAAAAAAACATGTTTTAATGTTGTTAAAATGTACTTGTTGTGGCTCCGCCTGAAGCGGCGGCACTATATTTTTATTCGGTTTTGTAAAGTGCCTATGGAGGCAGCCATATTGAACTGGTTCCATGCTTTGTTTAAACATCCATCTATATCTACTGTACTTTGATTACCAGATCGGGGTCCATATTAACTTTTTTTTATCTATTTGTGGGATTTTTTTTAATATATAATAATTATATTGTACTTTCATCGTTAGAAGGATAAAAAACCCGGATTGTAGGCATATCAAAATTTTCCTTTCGAAAAATAATAATAAAGATCAATTTCGAATAAGTCACGTGATGAAAAATTATCTGTCACAAATTTACGAAGCCGCCATTTTAAATATCTTACCCTGGAAAAAGGTTAAGAGATATTTTCAAGCTCTTTGACCCCAGAGCACCCTATTTGGTACTTGTGACCCCCGTTATATTTTTGTTCTAGTGTTGTATGGATTGTAGAAATATTATTTTCCTATCGCGATCGTGTTTTTAAGACCAGCTACCTGTAACTAGGTCAATGTTTGAGCGGGTGACAGATCGGTCCCCCTAAACACAGAACCTTACCGAACCTTACCTAACCTAAGTTTTGTTTTTACAATACTGTGTTTATATGACATTAAAAAGTATATTTTCTATTTCACAAACAGTTTGATAGTTATAATTGGAAAGAAAATATAGCCATTTGTGATACATGACGAAATATTTGGACCCTATTGTTCAACAAACCTAAAAACTCGCGTGACTGTTCATTCATTGCCGACAAATGTCCGTTTGTGTAGACAAAATCTTACAAGGGCGACGATTTTCTCCACATATACTATACTTGATGTTAAACGTGACAAAATGAGTCAGGTGATCAACAATATGATTCCTACTGAGCAGTTAACCCATTATCACACAATCCTTACTTTTAACGCCTCTGAGAAAGAAGCCTTCAGAAAACTTTGTGGAAAAAGGAGAAAATGCTGGTAACTAGCATTTTCTCATTTTCCCACTATGTTTTCTACCCTTCACAAGACAAATTTCAATTTTTCAGTCACTTTTATTTTGTCGTCTGCAAATGCTTTCGCTTTGGACAGTCCTAAAATTTTGTCGTTTGATAATGAGTTGAACGATCACGTAATTTTCATAATGCGGCTCAATGCATTGTGCCCTGTTACAGAAATAAGTGGTTTGCCGCACCATTGATGTTCAGCATCAATATTTTCTTGTACATTCTTAATTTGTGGATTAGGATTCGTAATTTCCCGATTCTATCAGTCATTTTGGCAATGGCGAAACTATCCCGGAATGATAAATATTGATTTACTGTTATTGTCTGATTCGTCTCATATTTTTTTTCTTTTGTTGTTAATAGCTAAAATTGAACAATTATAAAAGAGTAAAATAATGATTCAGACAGAAATGAATGATTTAAAAATATAATTTATATTTATCGCTACTTTTTACAAAAAAAACGTGATTTACATCATATAGATCTATGTTTATTTCACACCTGTCACATCTGTCGACCGAGGTGAGAAAATAGGAGATTAACTACGATATTGTGATCAGTTCAATGTGTGAATTTGCAACATGTCATAAGCTGGCATGTTTTTATATTCCCCCAAGTACACATCGAATCATTACGTTTCCACTTTGATTAAAAATGGTTATTTCCCTTTGATAAAGTATCGCCATTTACAATTTTTCAAGACGGCGACCTAATCTTCACATGTTACGATATTTTGGTCAATTTTTGATGCGTGTTGTACATCCGAACAACCTTTTTTCCTCGGATCTGATGCTGAAAAAGGCCTGCGTGTTATACATGCCTGTGTGGTATACACAGCATTTTAAGGTAGCTGCAAGCTGTATGGCCGAGTGGTTAGGGCACCTGCTCATAGAGCAAGAGGTCGGGGTTCAAATCAGGCATGATATATTTTTTTTTCCAACTAGATTTCCTCCACAATCTTAACTTTATAAACATTGATATAGTCAAAAATTTAATTTGTATCAAGAACCTTTTCCTTTGACTTCAATGTATATGTGTCAGTGATTTCAGAGAGGGGTCTTAAGACAAAAAAAATATGGCTTCTTTAGTTTTTCTCATGATTGGGTACGACTAACTGTCTAGAGCATAATCTGCCAAGCCTTGGTATCTCAGTCGGTTGTGTACAAGACTTGAGAACAGAGGTCACTGGTTAGATCCGCAGCTCAGCCAATTTCTCCAAAGATTGATGATAGTCACTGCGATTCATTCTTCTCTGCTGATCATCATTTTGATATGGTCATGAAGGAAAGCAGCCAGTAGCTCAAAAAAAAATATTGTTGGGAGTACTGGTAACAAAATTTACAGGAAAAGTATATGGATAGGTATATTGGCTGCAGTGATAAAACTGAAATGATAGTGATAATGATGTTACAAGACACCATACAACTGGTACGTAATATGTATATACCTTTAATAAACTTCTGTCTTTCTTCCACAATCAAATCAGACTTAAACTTAACCAGCTATTTTTAGATTTACTAACCCATTTCACCTTTCGTTTAGGATATATACTTAAAGCAGTGGAAAATGTGCTTTTTTCAGTAGAATAACTAAAATAGTAGATTGATATGCAATCAACTTTTCATAGCACTTTCTCCTTTTTGAAGCTTTCAGCTTCAGGGGCATAAAAAGGTTGGAGAGTGATGTCAAAAGTCTAAATGTGGAACAACAACAAAAACAGTTTTATTATTTTAAGTTATTTATTTTTGTAACATATGACAAATGTTATTTCCATCTAATCTTTGTAATAAACTGATTAAACATCCAAATTTAAGAAAAAAAGAATGCAATTTAAGCCTCTACATGTACCACACAATTAAATAATTTCAAGGAAAAAAGCTTGCGAAAACATAGTTGGAAAACAAGGAAATGTTGGTAACCAATTTTTTTTTACCTTTTCCCAAATGTTCCCAATCCCATCAAAAAGAGGAAATTATCATTTGATCTACAATTTAATATGTCTTTTGCAAATACTTTCTATTTGCAGTAGACTTCTAGAATTCAGTTGTTTGGTAAAGAGTTAATGGACTTTTTCCAGTCTAGAAAATAAGTGAAAAATATAATTTCACAATAATGTTAACATGAAATAAAGGTATAGATCAAAGATCAAACTTCACATTCATTGCAGTCTGATCATGACTATGTTTTCTGTATAAGGCAGTCTAAGGGAAATTGCAATATATTTTCTATGTGCTAACTTGAGTGGTTCAAATAACTTTGATTAAAAAGACTGGTTGAACAAATGACATGTTCAAGTTTCTTTTGCACATTGTGACACACTTAAGACACTTAAATAACTCAAAAGTTCAACTGATTGAATGTATGGCTCTCCATGTAAACCTCTCATAACACTAAAACACCTGTCTTGAGCAAACTTGGTACAGCATTGTCCAGGCACTACCATTCTGTACTGAATGTTTGTGTTTTTACCTGTTTAAAGTAGAAATTCAATCTTTAAGGAGTGAAATTCATTGTCTCAACACTTTACAAAACAATTCTGTCTTGGCAACGTTAGAAAAGACCTTTTAACAGTGTGAGAAAATGGAAAAATGCTAGTAATCTATGTTTTTTTTTTTCCATTAACCACAATGTTTTATACCTTTTCAACTGTTTTACCATTTGAATCACACTTTAATTTGTTGCCTGCAAATTTGAATCCAGCCCAGTGCTGTATTTTTGTACTTGGTAAAGAGTTGTTGTGTGATGGATGTCATCTGTAAATGACAATTGCAAAGATCTATCCAGCTCACTTTTGTAACTTTAGTGCCATCTACCATGAGCAAAATATGCACACAAAAATCAGTCAAGGGCGGATCCAGAGGGGGGGGGGGGGCGGGGGTCCGGACCCCCCCCCCCCCTGGAATTTTGGCAAAAAGGTGGTTATCGGATTCGTGATTGGGACAGATTTGATATTGCGCAGAATTTATGTAAAATACAGTCATGAATTTAAAAAAGGGTTCAAAATTTGGAGACCTCCTCATGGTTAGAACTGGAAACGTTGACTTTTCTTGTAAACGGCTTTAGTCATCGACTGAAATCTGGAAATCAAGGTATCATATAATAAGATGAGTGCGTTTTCTGTGGGACCCCCCCCTGAGAAAATATCTGGATCCGCGCATGTCAGTAATGTATATACATACAAGCTCTGAGACCTACTGAATGAAGCAACAATACCCCTGTTTTCTATTATTGTTCACCTTTCAATTTCTATGTAGAAATGAAATTATCCTTAGCAAAAAACAGTATACAAACCTGTTCACCCTTTACCAAATGACAAAATTTTGGACTAGTCTAAATTGAAAGCATTTGCAAACAAAAAATGTGCATCAAAATTTGAAATTTGATTTAGAAAGGGTAGAAAAACATTGTGGGAAAGGCAGAAAATGCTGGTTACCAGCATTTTCTTCTTTTTCTACAGTGTTTTTAAGGGCTTTCTTTCTCAGTGTCTTTAAAAGTTGACATTGTATGGTAAAGAGTTAAAAGTGTCTATAATGAAGTAGACTCTTTTTTCTGTTTATCATGGATCTATTTACCACAGTGGATATGAAAAAGATTTCACACTCTGTTCTTACAAGTCAGTGTTTACCATTCAATGATGTAGCAATAGTACAAGCTTCAAAGGTACCCAACAAAATTTAACCCAAGGTTAGCCTTTAACCCTGGGTTAAATTAACCAACGTTTATACAATCAGGTGCAGATGTTTTCTTCTCTTCGTAAAACACGTTTCTATCCTTTAGTCACATTTATTTTGTTGTCTGCAAATGCTTCCAATTTGGACAAGTCCAAAAATTTGTCATTTAGTAAAGAGTTAAAGGCCCAGTAGAGGCCATAGGGGTCCGTAGTTTGACTCCTGTCACCCATAGACTGTTATAAACAGGGAATTTAATTGTATGCACCCATGACTTGTTCCCGGTTACAAAAAGAAAAATCCACAAAATAGTAAACAAAAGTAAAAAGTAAACAAAAGACACAGCTAGCTGGCAGGTTTTTACCTCGTTTTGAAATAATCTTCCCTGCCAGCGACTAACCCTGGGACCTACTGTACGCAGCTACCTGACAGGTTTTTACCTAGTTTTGAAATAATCTTCCCTGTCAGTGACTTACCCTGGGACCAACTCTGCAATGACATATTGTCATCTTCACAATGATTTCCCTACTTTTAATTTGTATGACATAAATTTATTGCTATTTTAAACATCAGCTTTGTTTACTTTACTTTTGGGCTTCATTAACAACCCATGGAAAGATATCATTTTAAAACATTATGGGAAAATGATAAAATGTCAGTAACTGGCATTTATCAATTTCCAACATTCTTTTCAAAACTTTCTCCTTTTAGCAGTATTCTAGCATGTTGACTGAAATCAACTTATCGATTGGGGTAGCAGGGAACATAAATACCATTAGACCATAAGCTAATTGAGAATGTTTCCTATCTGATTCATGATAAAAAAAAAGTTGCCTTCTCAATCAGCATGATATATACACTGATAAACATTTGCTGCATGTCCATGAATTTGCTTGAGATAGGCTCGGAGAGAGATGTGATCTAAGAGTTGCTCCGATTCTCACTAGGATCATCTGTATGGGTCTGTTAATAAACGATCACTGTGGGAAAGAAATTACTGATGGCGCCCTGATCTTCATGCAATTTTAAATGTTCCATGGTATATTTTAATGCTTAGGTAGTTGTTGAGTTTGAATTTTACTGCAAAATCAGGAGAGTTTCGTCAAGACAACAAAATAGGTTCAATGTTCAATAAGCATTTTATAGCTGAAAACATGAAGTCACACGCACGTCATAGCTACTTTTATTTCATGCTTTCCGGTAGGATATCGAGAAATAGCAGTGAAAATATTTTTCGATCTTACAATGGTACCACCAGTGAAAATACCGATTTTCACGCTCTTGTTGCCTAGGTAAATTGCGCGTGCCTAACAACTAGATGGGAAATATGACGTCATATACCTTACATTTCACGCGCTTGACGTAATGTTGCTATGCGGGAGGGGTACGCCACGGGGAATAAGGGAAAAGAACTCTACTGAATTTTGATAAAGCTCCTCCCAGAAAGGGTTAAAAGCATAAAATAAATAGAATATTTGTTTTTTTCGGTGTAAGATAGAAATTTATTTCATCGAGTGGACACCATCGGTAATATTTTCACGAGTGGCGCAGCCACTCGTGAAAATATTACCGATGGTGTCCACTCGATGAAATAAATTTCGATCTTACACCGAAAAAAACAAATATCCTCTATATCTTGTACAGCGTCGAAGTGGCGCCGATCAAAGGAGATTCAACTGACTAAATTTCATACTTTTATGACATCGAAGATTGAATGGGATAAGGGCGCACTTATTGGCAAAAATGATGTGACATTTTGGATTTTAATGTGACTGTGGTGCATGGTGCAAGCCTTTCCCTGTCACTGCTTTTATCATTTTTAGGATCGTAATAACTCAGCTGTACATAAGTTTAGGCAAATCTCTGTAAGCCAACTATTACTCTTGTGGACACTTTTCCTTCACAAAGAAATTTTTTGCAGGCAATACATAAACCATAAAATATTGCAAAGTAAGGCCTGATATGGGTAAGAACATTTCACACACTGTCAGCGTGTTCCTCTATATCTTTACATATATAGTGTTGAGCATTATTCTCAATATGATTCCAGTCATCTCAAGGCTGCCAGCTAGTGCATCTGCATTTGTTTTCCTCACATTGTAAAATTATTTTTCAAGACAATGAAGATACTGTTTGTTGTCCAACCCACAAATTGTAGAAACAGTGCTCAGTTTTGAGAGAAGAATGAATGTTGTCGTAATGACCAATATCAATCCTTGAAACCAGTTTTGCTGAGCTGTGATTCTGCGTCTTAAGCCTGCATTACTAGCCAGCTAACATGCTTGGCAGATTCAGAATTGTGTATCAAATTCTTAAATATCAAAGGGGATTTTGAAGATCAGTGGAGAAAGGGTTTGGTTTGTAAACTAAATCATAGTTTATTAAACTTTCCAAAGTGTAAAGGGATATAAGGGTTTTGATTTACAAAAGACATCCGCAATTGCAAAATAAAGATTATCAACTTGCAGATTTGTATGATCTTTTTCTAAAGTTGGAAGAGAAGTAAATTTGACCTTTAACCCTTCAAGAGAAGACAAAATTTTAAAGTCGTCCATATTGAAAGCATTTTGGCTCAAATGAGAAAAGTTGTCTAAACCCTTTCCCAAACAATCCCTGGTTTTCACGACCCTAAGAAAGAAAGCTTTGGAAAAACATTGTGGGAAAAGGAGAAAATGCTGGTAACCAGCATTTTCTCCTTTTCCCTCAATGCTTTCTACCCTTCCAAATATATTATAATAGAATAATTATACCCAGCGGTTTTCTTAGCTGGTAGCTTTTAAGTAGCAGAGTGTCCAGTACCTTCTGTCAGATGGTCTGCTTCAATGCTATTTTTGTTTCTGGTCTGTGAAGACCAGAAATAATAGCATCGGAGCAGACCTTTTAGATTGAAGGTAAGTGTCCAGCAGCAATTTATATGGGAATGGGAATTCCTTGTTGCTTGTTCTTACAACTGTGTTGACTCCTGCTGTACATCTGATGCTTGGGCATCATGTTTTGAGGGTGTACAAATTAGTTTCAAGTATTCAGTTTTCAGGTAAGTCTGCAGTATTGAACCCATCGGCATTTGGTACATGCAGTCTCAGACCATGGTCCAGTTCTGTTTTCTGACATGAAAACATCCCTTGGGGTATCGAGGTCACACCTATACTTAAACTAAAACTTCTGGAATGTTACATGACTGACAATGTTCAACTGTTTTTCAGTTGGTCCATGTGAGCATTTTTCTTTAAAGATGAGCAAAACTTCATCATTTCTAAGCCACAACATCATGTGATCATTGCGATATGGAGTGCAACACGCAAAAATAGGCATTCGGACATTTGCGTAAAGTATCGTACCGGATTAGCCTGCGCAGTCTGCGCAGGCTAATCCGGGAGGGCACTTCATGACTACATTAGATTTTGTGCTACAGTAGACTTGCGTAACACAGAAAATTGCATAAAATCGGAAAGTGTCGTTTAGGATTAGCCTGTGCGGAGTGCACACGCTGATCAGAGACGACACTTTACGCAAACGTCTGAATGAACCTTTTCGCGTGTTGTACTCCATAAGCGTGCAGAGGCTAACCAAATGTACTGAGACACATTTTTCTTGAACTTTTACCAGACTTTTGCAAAAAAAAAAAGTCGGGGCTTAACTCATTACCACACGAGAAAATTTTAGACTGGTCCAAATACATGGATCCGTGGAAATCGATATTTGACCAATCAGGACATAGGGTTTATTCTACCCGATGTCCTACCTTGGTTTCTGCTATTTCGGCTCACAAATAAACGACTGTTAACGTTGGAAGAATGCAATTCTCTTTATTTATCTTGTGTTTTTAACGTTTGAATTAAAAAAAAAAGCTTACAAAATGTGCTTTGCGAAGTGTATGACGTGAGATCAGGCAGAGGCTATAGAAAAGTTTAAATTGTGATGATTACTGAAAATCTGAACTTGTGCAAAGAGCTGATCAGCGCTGGATAATAGATTAATTTCAAGTATTCTGTAATTTTTCCTCTCTGAAAGAGAAAACTGGACAACAAAGGTAAAAACAGACCTATATGAAATATTAATAAAAAGAAAATACGTTTACTTGAATATTAACCTATGCACATCCAAAAAGTGGCCGCGTTACTTGTCACCAATGTTTCAATTTGACATTAATTTTAACCCATGGTGCATGAAGAATATGCTGAATGTGTACTGGGATCTCTGATGTGTAGATATAGATCAGATCGCAAATTACATGATGTTTATTCTTTGATTTAAAGTACCTGCAGATTACAATAAGCACTCTGACGTGTAGTTCTTCCTCATTATTGGTCGCCCGGCAGAAGCCGGCGACCTTATATTTAATATAGTTCAGAAGAGATGTTCATGGAGAGTGTAGGTACTTCCGGTTGAAATCTTTCATCATATTCGCCAGGTTTAATTTGGTAAAATAGGTGTGAATGTTTGTGAAATTGTTGTGTGGGGTTTTCTTCACCTTTTTTGAGTTTGTTTACTTGTTTTTAAACCGATAAAGAATCGTGAAAGAATTACTAGCGGTCTGCTGCGCAACATTTTGTGAAACAATTAATGTTCTTGTGCAGAATGCATCTATTCTTAACGCTAATGAACTCGTCCAGTCACATGATCTTAGGAACCAATGGAAATGCAGAACTGCTCCTACTCTTTACCGTGGTCTGTACATGTCATATTCTTCGATGATTCGAGTATTTATAGAATGCCATCTGGCGGGAGATAATGACTCTTTACCGGTAGGCCCAAAGAGCGGAATGGAAATATTCTAGAGCAATGGACGGAATGGAAAAGAAAATACGCATGGAAATATATCATGCCTGTTTATTAAATAGAATAACAATAATGATTTAATTTTTTCTACCCATTAAAGGTAATTTACAAGTAAAAACCAAAAATTACGTTTTTGTACCGCTGAAAAAAATGTACTTGTGATATTTTTCCTTTATGCACGTATTCCTAGATGGCAAAATGAAAAATTTACGAACAGTATATTGTACCTAAAGTGTTACAGGTCTTTAATGTATTTTCTTATGGGTAGTTAATTATAGAAAATGATTAGAATTTCTTTATGCTTATAAGTACAAATGTTAAAACCTTTTAACCCTTTCCAAACGACAAACTTTTGGACTGGACCAAATTGAAAGCATTAGAAGACGAAATTTAAACTCTTGCTGAAAAGATGATTTCTGTCTATGATAGGGTAGAAAACATTGTGGGAAAAGCAGAAAATGTTGGTTACCAGCATTTTCTTCTTTTCCCACAATGTTTTCAAAAGGCTACTATTCTAGATCCGTACAAACCAGGATTGTTTGGGAAAGGGTTAAATTTCCTCTGTACAGGACTGGCGCAATGGAAAAGAAAACTTGTACGCAATAGACATTATACATTTGTTACTATATAAAGTAAATATGTATGATTTCAAACGTATGTATTTGTACTCGTATATCTTTCCTAGGGTATATCTACAGGAATATTGAAAAATAAAGTTTTTACTGTTAAAAAAAATATATTTGTAGCAATATTTCCTTCTTTAAGCAGGTAATCTCAGAAGGGGAAATGGAAAAATTACCAAGTTCGAACAAGTACAATATAATGCACCCAACACAGGTCTTAAAGTTAAGATTGAATTTTAAAATGGATAATAACTTGATTTATATATCAGCTAACATGCATTAGACTGCGTGAATCTAGGATCAGACTTCAGTTTTGGTAAGTCTGATCTTGATCTACACCGTCCTCAGATATTTCGGATTGTTCTAAAAATTGTCATTGTCATTTGGTATGCAAAATAAAGATTACGTGTTAAGTTATAAGTTAAATAAACTGAAACTTTTTTCCCAATACCTATTGAGTATCCAGATAATAAAACTACATTTCAAATTTCCATTGCGCGGGATAGGCGCAATGGAAAAACAAAATTCGCATTGGAAATATAATGTTACTATAATATAAGTTGTAAAGTAAAGTATTTGGTAACCACGTATGGTTTCAAATGCGTTTATTTTATTTGTAGTAACTGACCAATTATATCTCCAGTTATAAACGAAATACAATATTTTTGTAATCATGGCTGAAAAATATATTTGTAGCATTTCTTTTTTTCATTATGCATTTATTCTCAGATGGCGAAATTGAAAATAGACATAAAAGTAGCATAAAATGTAAATCGGGCATTTGAACGTTTTCCAGCCCGAAAACCCATACGTTATCTTGACAGTTAGTTATATGACATTGTAGGTCACTATTGTCATGTCAATTTATTGGAAAACAATATCTATTTTTTTCTCAAATGAAAAATAACTGAAAAAAATGAAGTTGGATATATTCTCTTGACTGCATATTTGTTTAGTAATGGAAAGAAAAAAAAAAATCATTTTCGGGCGACCTTTGACGCTCTTGCGTCTTCTTTTTCTCTTGTAGGAGTATATTTCAATTTTAAAAAAAGTCTAACTTCTGATCTGGTGGAACATGGAAATTTTTCTCTTGACTTATCTGTTTTAACCGTTTACCAATAACGGGTTTTAACGACCCTAGAAAGCTTTTAAAAGCATTGTTGAGAAAGGAGAAAATGCTTGTAACATTCATTTTATCCTTTTCTCACTGTGTTTTGCGCTCTTTCAAAAACAAATTTCAATTTTTGAATCATTTATTTTGTTGTCTGCAATTATTTGAATTTGGATTGCTCTAAAAATTTTGTCATTTGGTGACGAGTTTAAATGGATTAGCACATCTGCACATTAGCAGAAAGGGTGTGTTGGTAAACTGTTAATTTGGTAAGAAGTGTGTTTGATTGCAACACAATTTGCCGCTCTAATCAACTTGACCACCCGTTGTCATCAATATATCATATACTACCGTCAATGATATTAACAATTTTTCTTAATTGACAACACACTAAACGCATTTTATAATCCATCAGACAACCCTTTTCCCCTTAACCTGATATTGAAATTTTTCATTAACTTAAACCTCTCTGTACATTCAGACATTCTATAAACTTTTCAAAAGGTTTCTTTAATTTGATATGATGCTGAGATGACTTTACTTGCCCAACGAAAGCAAAAAGTATCGTTAATTCTATTATTCTGTGGCAAAACTGAGATCTGTTGATGTTTTTTATATGTTCAAATTTTTTTTTAAACATGTAAATCTGTTACATTGTACGTCGCCCCCGTAATTTGCCCTTTTAATACATCTCCGTATGTAAATTATTAAAGCATCTTTAAATTTCTAACTGAGAATTTATCATCGATAGAAATATATGATTAAAATACTTTTTCCGGAATTTTATTGAGAGAAACAGTCATGAAAGCACGATTTAAGTAGCCTATCTGCTATACTGTATATGTATTGACTACGTTTGTTTGTGAGACCTTGGCAACAGTAACTAAGGTAGTCGGTTTATCTTTTCACCACGGATCCATGTATTGAAAGCATTTGCAGGCGAAAAAATAAAGGTGACTGAAAAATTAAAATTTGTTCTGGAAAGGGTAGAAAACACTGTGGGAAAAGGAGAAAATGCTGGTTACCAGCATTTTCTCCTTTTCCCACAGTGTTTTCAAAAGGCTTCTTTCTCAGGGGCGTCAAAAGTAGGGATTGAGTGGTAATGGGTTAATCGTAGGTAGGGTCGGGTCATCCGAAACACACATATTATTTTATTTGGCCTTATTTCTGTTGTCCTGACCCTTGTACTGCAGACATGTAAAAACCAGGGCTTGTTTGGGAAAGAGTTAAACTGCTGCACCTTTCTATTTACTGTACATATGTACACTGTCATTTATTTGCTTTATTAATGTACCTTGAAAGTCGGTCAGACTTTTCCCAATATGGCCAAAATCTCACTTGAATTTCCCATAATGAAAAGTGAAGGCCACTTCCCAATTTTTGGAAGAAAGCCCTGTAAACCAACATGGATTAATCGATGGTCAAACAAATCCAGATATTTAATCCTTTCCCAAACGATAAATTTTGGACTCTTCCAAACTCAAAGTTTGCCGACCACAATTTCAAATTTGATAAAAATGACAAAGTTCTCTAAATGGGTAGAAAACACAGTGGGAAAAGGAGAAATTGCTCGTTACGAGCTATTTCTCCTTTCCCACAGTGTTTTCAAAAGATTTGTACAGCAGATACGTAAAAACAAGGACTTGTATGGGAAAGGGTTAACTAGCCTTTGAAAGGTCTCCTGAAAGCAATGTTGGAAAAGAAGATGATGTTGGTAACTAGCCTTTTCTTTGGTACAGTGTTAAATAGCCCAGAGATAGAACTGTTGAAAATGTTTTGGGAAAAGAATTAAATGATTTTCTCCTTGTAACACAATATTTCTATGATTTAACTCTTTACCAAATGACAAAATTGTAGACCAGTCCAAATTGAAAGCATTTGCAGACGACAAAGTAAATTTATATGGCTAAAAAATGGACAGCCGTTTTGCAGTTTTCCCTTGGCCACAAAAATAGGGTGTCATTGTGACCCCCTAGTCAAAAATAATGGGGGTCATTTTGGAATTTGTAGGGGTCACAACAAAATGTAATTTGCTAAATTGCTTAAACAAAAACTACTATTTGTGAAAGTATGCTTTTTTTTTTCATGCATAGCCTCTCACTATGGTTAAGGGTTATTTTGTTTTTATCACAGGAATCGATAATTTCGTTGGCGAAGAAAGCTTGTTGTTGGCCAGAGTGGGAAGTCTGTTATTTTTCTTGATGAAGATTATTCGTTTCGGCCAAAAAAAAACTATTTTCACCAATTAGATGAATGACCGATCCTTATGTTTTGACACATGGATTGCATTCATTCTGCTGTTTTCAACGAATAACAAAATGTATCTCTAGCTAATGTATTAATGGAACGCGATAACTGTGGCCTTTGTTTACAATAATTCAGACCGTTCTATTTTCGTATACGGGAAGGACAGGTAAATTATCCGATAATTTTAGTTAAAATGTAAATTGAAAAGGCTTAAAACTTTTACTAGTTGTCTATTGTACTAAACGAGCAGTGGTGTAATGGATAACATCACTGCTTTTACAGCTGGCGATCCTCGTTCGAGCCGTCAGACCTACCTTTTTTTTAAGGAAGCATGTTGCATTTACTTTTCGGTTTTCGCTTTACTTTTCTTTTTTTCCTCTCCATACTTTTCTTTTCCTTATTTGAATGTCTGTTATGTTTCTTTTCTTTATCCTTTCTTCTTCCTTTTTTAGACGTGTACATCTTTTTTTTGACATTGATATTCTTTTGTTACTATTACATTTTATTCTTATTCATTTTATTCTTCTTTTTTTTAAAAGCATATTTCTATATGACTGACTCAACAATAAAATGATAAGTGTGCAACTCTCATCCCGTGCTCTGGCAGTATCGGAATTTGCTTCATTTTCACTGGCCTTATCGGTACCCTAACCCTCTTAACATTCAGTATTTGTTGCTTCCTCATCGCTGAACTGCTCACAGGTTTCTTGAACTGCAGTGTCTGCTTTTTGAAAAAATAACTATTCTGCTAAGACCGCACATCTACAGTAACTTTTCCACTCAGGTTGCTTTAGTTCACAAGCGGTTCCGTTCCACTGGTGTTTCAATTTAAATCCTTGTGCAGTGAAGCTTCCGATATGCGTAAGTTCCCAACTGTAGTGAGTATATAGACATGTCTCTTCTGTTAAAGCCATGAAACAGGAAGAAAACTAGTTGCCAGAAATTTGTGGCTTTAGTCATCTTAGACGTCCAAATCACGAGGCTATTTCTAGCATCAATTCCTATACAAGAAATGTCTTGGTTCATTTTTCCCAACTTTCGAAGGATCAATGTGCAATCTCGTGTGCTGTCAATTAAATATGAATGAAACAACAAGTAAAAATATTCACTATGATGTCATAAAAAATAATGTAAGCATTGACTTAGCTTAAAAAAAAAGTTGCTTTACTGAAAAGAAATATTCTCTGTGGCTCGAACTCGATCCATTTGGGCGGTAGCAGAGTCCCTTTGACCACTGCACCACAGCATTACTTGCAGGTCTTTATTGAAATTTACCAATAAGTAACTGCTTCGTCCCTGGTATTCCCTATTTGAATGTTTTGAACTGATCCAGTGTTTGTAAACAAAGGCCACAGTTATCGCGTTTTGATAGTACAGTAAACCCATGAGACCTTGAAATGTTGTTCTGGGTGCTCTTACCAGCCGCAGTATCGTCAGATCTTTGTTTAAGGGCTATTCTTCCTTGCAGACAGCAAGAATGACATCGATTTTGACAGAGCCGTATTGTTTTCATTTGAGACCAACTGGTTTAGTTTAGTTTAAAGACTGATGGTAATTTAGTAAAATCGATACGCAGTCCAGTGTTTCGTCCCATTGGCCCTTCGTACTCCAGATTTTTGATCTGCTCACGATGCAACAGTGTCAAAAGTATATACGATCATTATTACCTCTTATTGTATTTGTGCGTCCACCATGACACATCACTGAAAAAATGCGGGTCATTTTCCTTAAAAGTGCATCAAAACGCATAAAATAGTGCCTCAAGGAAAATCCTGCGTTTTGAGAAATGTAGAAAACATTGTAGGAAAAGGAGAAAATGCTGGTTACCAGCATTTTCTCCTTTTCCTGCAATGCTTTCAAAAGGCTTCTTTCTCAAGGTCGTTAAAAGTAGGGATTGTGTGGTAAAGAGTTAAGAAAAAGTTGTACAATCATTTGATCAACATAAAAATTGTAGTCTGCAAAAACTTTCAATTTGGAGCAGTCTACAGTTTCAGTGTGAGAAAATTGGAATGAAAGATATAATGTAATAGAAAACAGCGGATAGTAAGGATATGGTCAAAGTGGAAAAAGTAAGAAATAAAAATCATAGCTCTTTCTTGCATAGGTTTATTTCCTCTTTGATTCTTCTACAATTGATGAGTATTGTTTCATAAAATACATTTATGCTTGTATACTATCGTGATAATGTAAAATAATATGTCATGTACATTTTACAAAACATTCCCTTGTTTTAATTCTACCATGCAATACTCACTGTAGTGACCCTTAGGAAGTTCTAAGCCCTTTGAAAACTTTGTGGGAAATGGAAAAAATAGTGGTTATCAGCATTTTCTTTTCCGACCATATTTTCTAATCAGTTGAAGGCAAGTTTAATAATTTGAGCAATATTGAAACTGTAGTCTGCAAATGCTTTGAATTTGGATGGGCCTAAAATTAGATAAAATGTAATAAAGAATTAACAACCCTATAGAAGACAATATTCTTCTTATGAAAACATTGTTGGAAAAAGAGACAGTGCTAGTAACCAGCATTTTAGTTTTCCCATAACATTTTCTACCCAAAGATGAAATCCATGATTTGAAAAAAAATTACTTTGTTATCTTGCAAATGTATTGATTTTGAAACAGCCAAGTTTAAAACTTTGGTGCCTGGTAGAGAGAACCATTAACATTAGCCTAAAAAATAATATATAAGAATTATTAAAATAACAGTTGGGAGGAAGGCTTTGGACGATAGTGTGGTAAAAGAAGTAAATTCTGGTTACCAGTATTTAATTTTCCCATTGTTTTCTACAGTTTCTAAACAAAATTTCATCATTTCTGCCAAATGAAGTATTTCTGCATGTCTGAGCTTTCTGTCAACCGAGACATGTCTTGAATTTTGTTGTTTGCAAAGTAGTACAGAGCACTAAACGTAAAGACTCTTAACGAAACTCACCAGTTTTAACCATCCTGAGCAAGAAAGCTGTGGAGGAAAGGAGAAAATGCTGGAAACTAGCATCTGCTACTTTTCCATGATGTTCTACCAAGCAAAGTCAATGAGTAGAAGTACCTTTAAAGGTGGCCCTTCAGAATTTGGGATGAAAATTGTACAAAAGTGCAAAACAATCATCCTTATATTCCCAAAGCCTTTTAATTTTCATTCATAAACCCCCATCCGACAACACGAGAAATTAAGAGATTTACTACAGCCCAGGTCGATACCGACAGGAGACACGTTCTATTTTTAGATGATCATTTCGCTCATTTACATACAGGAACACACAGACGAGGTTTCAAACATAGCGTCCGAAGAAGACATTATGTAAAATAATTATTACAAGTTTGTTATGTAATGGAATTTAAGCATCATGAGTCACGTGCCAGTCAATTGGCATTTCCAAAATGCTTTATTGATTTTTGGCGCGAAATCCAAAAATGCCTTAAGAGGTTACGTAGCCTTTTAAGGGAACACCATCATTTTTTTCTTTTTTTTTTTTCGTTATTTGATGAATTTTAATTATTGATGATTTATATTATTTTTTCATATGAATTTCAGTGATATTTATATTTCTTACTTTGGTGAGATGTAAAATTTCTATATACCCATGTTTAATTTGTTGTCTGCCATTTTGTGCTTTGCAAGTGCTTTTTTACATAGGCATGTTTTAAATGTCATTAGGTTAACAGTTAAGACACCAAATCCTTAGTTAAGCTACCGAGAGAAGAACACTTGAAAACACATGTATTGTGCGACAGAATAAAATGCTGGTGCACAGCATTTTATTATTGTCATTATCAATTGTTGTTTCATGGCGCATCAACAGCTGTGGTCATTTAGTGTGTATGAAGGGAATATTTCAAAACAGAAGAGTAAAATTTTAATTTGAAAGCCTATAATGTTATTGTAAAAATCTATCTCTCTTAGGTATTCTAAAATGTTATTCATATTACCTGTAAAAATAAATTTTACAAACTATCAACACTAAAATCTTTTGCCTGTTTACAGTCGAAAGTTTTACAGTTTAATAAAATATGTTTTATAGTTAAAAGGTTCATTACAGTTTATACAGTTTGTGGTGCTCTCTCATTGTGTAAAAGTGGGTATTTAGTTTTTTCACATCACACCAAATTAAAAAGAATATATATATAACTGAAATTTATGAAAAAACAATACAAATCATTAATAATTAAGAATAATAATATTGCAAAAAAAATTTTGGGGGTGGTATTCCCTTAAAAGGCTACGTAGCCCCTTCAGCTATTTTTAATTTTTTTACCAATAATCAAAACAAGCATTATGGGAATGTTTAATCAGGGATCTCCTTTGACCCGGGACCTCGGGTTTTGACACTTGAAAATCGTTAGTGACCACAATTTGACGCTTGAAAAAAATACCATAAACGTCAAATTGACGCACACGAATTCTGGCCAAAGCGTCAACCATATAACTTATAAGCCGTACTGTACACATAGGCGTGATTTAAACGTAATCAGATAATATGGCCGACCGTCAAATTCTTATCAGTGTTGCATATTGAACACTTCAGAAACTGTGAAATCGGCCTACACCAACTTGATTGTGATATATCGGGTATCATAAGCTGCTAACCCTTGCATCTCCCTTAACTATCCGATAGACGAAGATCCACTGTGGTTCAGAACGAATTACATGTTACAAGCGAAGTTTTACTTTCGTTTATCAAGTAAATTTGACAGCGTCAAACGCGATTTTTTTTTTTTTTTTGAATAGCTCTACTTGACCTTTTAAATTTAAGTGGCCTTACAGAATTCTTTTCTCATAAATTTCTTTTTCTTATGAAGAATACTGAGGTCTATATTTCGCCAATTTTTTTATGGGAGCTCTAGACAAAGTTGTTGCCTGATAATTTTTGGAAATCGGCATCATCAAGAAAGGTTAAGTGTGAAACGATATTTCTTAGATCATTTGAAAGACAAAACAGATATTTTGCGATGAGTTTAACTCTTTACCAAACGACAAAATTTTGGACTAATCCAAATTGAAAGCATTTGCAGGTGATAAAATAAATGTGAATCAGAAGTTGAAATTTGATTTGGAAAGGGTAGAAAACATTGTGGGAAGAGGAGAAACTGCTGGTTACCAGCATTTTCTCCTTTTCCTACAATGTTTTCAAAGGCTTTCTTTCTCAGGGTCGTTAAAAGTCGGGATTGTGTGGTAAAGAGTTAATTAAAATCGTGTCACAAATATTTCTTGCAATGCATGAATTAATGATTGGTATAAAGAAATTGAAATAGCTTTTGAGCAGACGGCACCTTTTCAGATTTGAATAGATTGAAAGAATTTGCAGACAATTTAATTGTTGCCTATGAGAAGGTGTTTGGCCTTTTCAATGGTAGAAAACACTGTTGGAAAAAGAACCCAAAAAAATGCTGGTTTCCACTATTTTCACCTCTTTCGCCATTAATAATGGCCTTCTTTCTCAGGATTGTTCAAACTGGGGATAGTGTGGTCTGGGATCTTATACAAGATCCCTGGTGTTGTGAAAGGTTAAGCCTAATTAAGTTTTTTTTATTGAACCTTTAGATCATTCACTAGCCTGCAAGCACAGGAATTTGAAGCTGACTTTCAATACTTGGCTCTCTAATGGATGTAATGAAACCATCAAAAATAGTTAACCCATTACCACTCAATCCCTACTTTTGACACCCCTGAGAAAGAAGCCTTTTGAAAACACTGTGGGAAAAGGAGAAAATGCTGGTAACCAGCATTTTCTCCTTTTCCCACAGTGTTTTCTACCCTTCCCAGAACAAATTTCTATTTTTCAGTCACCTTTATTTTGTCGTCTGCAAATGCTTTCAATTTGGACCAGTCCAAAATTTTCTCGTGTGGTAATGAGTTAAATGAACTGAACGACTTACAAATTATATCAGTGATGCAAAGCTGTAGATCTAGATTTATATTGATCATACAGGACTTACAGTCATGAAATACTTAGAAAATGACACTAAGACAGTGATTAGGCTCATTGACTGATCCTGGGTTTTGGCGGATCAACCTTTTGGCTACTAAAACTCTTTGGCTGGTACCAACCTAGCTCTTGAATTGAAAATTTGGCTCTTGAAAATTTCAATTTGACTCTTGGATTTTGTGGCCCAAGAGTAGAGCTGGGGCGATATCATCGATGCATCGGTGCATCGTGATATTTTTGCTGGCGATAGTATATCGCGATACTAACTCATTGTATCGATACTTGGCGATACATTTACGTCGTGTCGTGTGCAGAGTGTGTGAGATCACGTATCAATGTAAATGATTCATGTATAAAATAGGGAAAAAAATACGCACCGTTTGTCTCTGCTATACATACAAGAACGTTCAAAAACTCGCCCTAGAAACAATGAAACTCATAAAACTTTGTAATTTTGGGAATAATACGAAGCGAAATGTTTACAGTCACTCGCTCATGCTTAGGGTTTTCCAGGTTTTAAATATAGATGCTAATTCGGAACGTTCTAAGGTTATCATATTTTCTTCGTGTCCAAAAAGTTGTGGCTGCGTTTTGATCGGTTTGCCTCCTTACCAGTTTTGTCACAAGGACTGTAAAATAAAATAAAGCATTAATCAACAAGGTCATTTGATTTAGCGGACGAATATAAGCTGCAATTTGATTATTTGCTAGCGAAAGATAGCACAGTTTGAATTGTCTTTGTTCTTTTTAAATAACAAATGAATGAGATGCGGATCGGCAACTGTCTTCCGAAGTTGACTACAGTGCGGGTTTTTACGCTGGGAAATTGAATTGATGTCTTTTAGGCTGAAAAATATCTGCCTAATTGTCAATCTGACGCATTAAGTTATTATGGTCTAGAGCTTCATATAACCTAGTTTTAATGCATCCGGCAGAAATATGGGCTAAACACGATCAGTATAAATGCAAAAGACACGCGCATGATCATGAAGCTGGCGAGTTATTTATGACAACGTAATAAAGGTGTTAATCCTCTGATCTAGTGTAAAAGGACCGATTTTAAAGTTTCCTGCTATTCAAAATAACAAACTGATGTCAAATCATGTAGTAATACCTCTCCAAAAATTATTTGTCACGAAAAAATAGATCGCCAAAAAACCGTGAAAACCCATGACACTACAATGATCAGCATGGCATCGTCCGATCAGAGGGACTTAAAACTATCTTCTCATTTTTAATAGTGAAGTTAAACAGTGGATTTACACAAATCTGTGAATAAAACAGTAAGTTGAGGCTAAAATGCTATTCATGAGTGAAGAAATTGTTTTAGGAAATGAAAATACAGATCTACGTGGTGGGGGGAGTCTGCAAATGCTTGAAATATGTCTAATTTTTTTTTTTGAAAATTAAAAATAGAGGACCAAAATGAATGATATTGAATAAAGCAAAAACTCTAAATGGTACTGCAAAACCATTGATTTTTGAAGTACAAAACAAAGCATCCTTATAAACTTAATATCATGTAGACAAACTGTCATGGTATTTAAAGCCAAAAAGCATTCTCGGTTAAATGGAGACACCGATTGTGCAACAGATAACTAGTTGGTGTGCTCTTCAGATTACAAAACAATAATCATTTGTGATTTCAACCTGATTGCCCAGCACTACCGATCTGATAGATTTTGTACAGGAATTGGACCAGTTCGATGGTATTTCACATACCTACTTGTTTTAGCAAACATTTGGGTTGATTTTGCCAAAAATGGTTGCACAGTTTGAGAAAAGGTTCCTAAAGTCTTTGAAGAGCTTATAACTGTGAACATGTAGATCTATTTATAAAATCTTGTTTGTGCATATCACATGAAAACAGTCTCTCTTTTAAAAGACTGTCATTAAGTTAATCTGGACCAATTAGGTATCGTGATATTGTATCGTATCGCCTGTCTGGTATCGCGATAGTATCGCGATACATTTTTCTTGGCGATACCCAGCTCTACCCAAGAGTCAATGACTCTTGAGTTTCAGATGCTAGGGAGATCCCTGTTTAATGACTGGCATGTGACTAATGATGCTTAAATTCTATAAAATAACAAATATGTAATTATTTTCCATAATGTTTTCTTCTGACGCTATGATTGAAGCATTGTCTGTGTATTTCCAGTATGTAAATGAGCAAGTTGCTCATGTAAAAATAGACCATGTTTCCCACTGGCGACAACCTGGACTGTAGTAAAACTATAATTTCTCTTGTTGTGGGATGGTTTTCAACTACTGGGGTTTAATGAATGAAAATTATAAGACTTTGGGAGTATAAATATTTTTTTGTATTTTTGTAAAATTTTTATTGCAAAATCTGAAGGGCCACCTTTAAAAGATGCACATGTGAAAACCTTGAGTGTCCCACATGACATCTAGTTGAAATTACTTTACTTTTTAGGTTACAATAAAATTCATATTTATCATTAAAATTTGGCTTGATCGCTAAAAGCTTGTTGTTAAAACATTGTTGCCATTTTACATTCAGATTTGATAAATTCATTTATTTGTTGTTTTTTGTCAGTATAAGGAATTTTTATATTGTCTATGTTCATATTTACAGCATCCTTTGCTTCTTGATCAGCTATTTCATTACCTCTTACATTAATTTGGCTGGGTATCAAGCAGAGTATTGTCTTTGATCTACATATTTAGTCCGCCAGAGTACACAAGTGCTGAGAACAATAGAGACAATTATCCATCATTGTCTTTTATCAGTTTTATGTTCAATTTAAACGGTTAACCGTATCTTGAAGTTAGATGTTTTTATTCAACAATATTGGAGGCTGTCTCCGAGGACTAGTTTTTCTTTTAAAGTTTGCTATCCATCGCGATTTATCGTTAATGTCGAAGATCTTGCTAAATTTCCCGTATCAAGTTACATGTTCCGAGTTTAAGGTGCATGAATGGTAAAATTACCTTTTATGTAGTGTTTTCTGTCCATAAACATTTTTTTTTGTCTTAGATTTACTCCTGGTTTCAGTATTAATTGATAAAGTGATGTTAACACTTGGGTAAAATCGGTGAGTCAGCAAATTAATCTATCGTGAGTCGGGAAGTGGCGCATTCCTAAAATGGACCTAGAATAACACCACAGCATATTGTTGACTTACAATTTGTTGTACACCTGGGTCTTAGAATTTTGATAGCTGTTTGCGTTCCAAAATTATCTGCCCTTGATTTCTGAAATAACCAACTTTTCACTTTGAAGTTTTGTTCAGGCCATAACTTCCATACCATAAAAGGTATCAAATTGAAACTACATACACTGATAGAACACATTATGGAGAAGTGTAGTGCACATGAACCATAACTCTGCCACCATTACTTTTTTAGTTACAGCCCTTTGTTAATTTTCAATTGAATTTTTTGTTCAGGCCATAACTTCTAAACTATAAAAGCTTTGAACTTGGAACTTCATACACTGATAGAACACATTGAGGAGAAGTGCATCGCACATAAACCATAACTCTGCCACTTTTATTTTTTGAGTTATTGCCCTTTGTTAATTTTCAGTTTGAATTTTTGACCAGACCATAACTTCCGAACTATAAAAGTTAATAACTTGCAACTTCATACACTGATAGAACCCATTATGGAAAAGTGCAGTGCATATGAACCATAACTCTGTGACATTTATTTTCTTGGTTATTGTCCTTTGTTAATTTTCAGTTTGAATTTTTGTTCAGGCCGTAACTCCCAAACTTTAAAACCTATCATCTTGAAACTTCAAAGACTAATAGAATACATTATGAAGAAGTGCACTGCACAAGAACCATAACTCTGCCATCCTACCTTTTTAGTTATTGCCCTTTGTTAGTTTTCTCTTTGAATTTTCGTCTGGGCCATAATTTCTAAAATATAAAAGCTGTGATCTTGAACCTTTCAAGACTGATAGAACACCTTGTGGAGAACAGCAATTCACAAAATTTGTAACTGTGCCACCTTTTTTTTTTTAGCTATTGCCCTTTAATAAAACTCATTTCACTGACAAGCCCCTTCAAGCGTATATGCGCCGCTTTGCGAAGCTCTTGTTTATTTCATGCCTTCCAGTTGGATATCGTGAAATAGCAGTGAAAATATTTTTTGATCTTACACTGGTACAACCAGTGAAAATACCGATTTTCACGTTCTTGTTGCCTAAATAAGTTGTGCATGCCTAACAACCAGATGGGAAATACGACGTCATATACCTTACATTTCTCGCGCTTGACGTAATATTGTAATGCGTTGCTATGCGGGAGGGGTAAGCCATGGGGAATAATAGAAAAGAACTGTACTCCATTTTGATAAAACTCCACCCAGAAAGGTTTGAAAGCATGAAATAAATAGAATATTGTTTTTTTCGCTGAAAAAGCAAAATTTATTTCATCTCGTGAACACTATCGGTAATACTTTCATTTGTGGCTGCGCCACTTGTGAAAATATTACCAATGGTGTCCACTTGATGAATTAAATTTCGATCTTTCACCGAAAAAGACAAATATCCTCTTTATATTTAACTTCAAAGTGCGGACAAGTGAGTTTTTGATATGAACAAGTCAATTTGTGATCATCACTTTTCTATGGACAAGCAGACTTTCAAGATATTTCAGAACCACTGCCTCTATTTCCTATATTTTAGCCAGAGTTACTTGTATTTGGTATTTTTAATTTCTTTCAACTTGGAAAAGCAATAAAACTTGTCATCTGCTAAATGATTAACCCTACACCTCAGGAGAAAAGCCTTTGGAAATAGCCCATTACCGCACAATCCCTACTTTTGACGCCCCTGAGAAAGAAGCCTCTAGAAAACATTGTGGGAAAAGGAGAAAATGCTGGTAACCAGCATTTTCTCCTTTTCCCACAATGTTTTCTACCCTTCACAAAACAAATTTCAAACTTCAGTCACTTCCATTTTGTCGTCTGCAAGTGCTCTCAATCTAGACCAGTCTAAAATATCGTCGTTTGGAAATGGCAATGGGAAAAGACATCCTCTTTTATCCAGTTTCGATTCATGTTGTAAAAGACCCTGGATTACTTAGCTGGCATTTTCTCGTTCTCATGAATTATTCATGAAGCATTTTGATTGGTAATCTCAGTTTTTCTTTGAGAAAATTTAAACTATTTTTATCACAAATATACCATCATTTCTATTTTTAGTAACTGACGAAAGGAAATTGCCCTCCCTACAAGAAAGAATGAATATGTTATCGATCTTTCCGATTGGCTATCAGGATACTTTCTGACCATATGAATATTCATAGGAAATGAAGATTTGCAAGTCAATTTTCTCGGGGGTAATGCATGGAGAGTAACGTAATGTTTAAACCTGGGTTCCGAGGATGGGGAAAAGAAGGAAAAGCCAGAAACTAGCATTTTCTTCTTTTCTCGCAATGATTCTTTTACTTTCGAAAAACAATGTTCTTTTTTTGAGTAACGATTGTCTTCTGAAATTGCTTTCAATTTGAACAAGTGCGAAAGTTGCTGTTTGTAATGAGTGAACACTTTACCAGAGTTCTGACTTTTAACAACCTAGAGAAAGAAGTTTTGAAAACATTGTGGAGAAAGGAGAAAATGCTGGTTACTAGCATTTTCTCCAGATCCCACAATGGTCTCTTCATTTCCCTCAATTTCCAATTTTTGAGTAACAATGATTTGTTGTCTACAGATAGTTTAAATTTGAAGAAGTCTAAAATTTTATCATTTGGTAAAGAGCTCAGGAAACTTATGGAATGAAAAGAAACCTATTAAATCATCTTTTTGTAAAGTTTGTCATAATACTAGGCAATAATTAATAATACATATAATGTGCATTGCTCTGGCAAAAGGGGGCTTAATATTATGTCTCCATTGCATTAGACTGATCATGCTACCAGCTAATTTTGGATTCATGCTAGCCGCTTTTTGTAACAACCAACATAATCAAATGGTAGGATGGTCCTTGAACACACAGACAATTGATTGATAGCAAAGTTTTAAGTTTGGCAAGCATGGACTGTGCAGGCTGACCTTGATCTTTACTGTTCATATGCATTAAGTCCTCTTTTCACAGAGCATGGCTTTAACATGTATATACTTATGGACAAAGTTTTGTCCAGTATTCCTTTTCATAATATCTTTTAAATGCTTGAAGATCTGACGTTAAATTTTTTCCTACTTTATATCATGTGTATTTCAAACTGGTTTCTTAATTTTGATAGTTGTTTCCAACATTTCCTTACTATTCACATCTACTTGGTCATGATACAGGTGAGGAAATTCATAAAGTTTCAAATTTCTTTCACACTGATCTAATTTATTTGTCCTCTCCAGTGCAGTAACAGAAAACCCAGGTAGCAAGGCAGCAATGTTTTAAGTTTTGGTTTAAAACCCTCCATATCAAAAAAAGTCACTGAAGGAGCTTAAAGAAGTGTATGCATAGCTTTTGGTGGCACCTGCTGCTGGTCATCTTTAAACTTTTGCTTCTTAAAAATAAGCTCACTTGTCTTTTTAGGACTCTCACATCAGTTTATTCCATAAGCGCTCTTGTGAAGTAACTGCATCAAGGCCTTCTTTCTTTTTATAAATGATATCAACTAAGGCATAATAACATTGCTGCAGCATGGTTACATGAACTCCTTCCCTGAAACAAATTAAACAAAAAAAAAAAGTCCAGAAAAAAATGCATCCAAAATATAAGATCAGTGATGACATGAAAAAGTTCTGCTTTCATTTTCAACTGAAGATGCAAATTTAGATCACTGGCCTGGGAGAACGCAGAACGCATGACTACAAATCTCAATAATGTAGATGTTTTAGTTCTGTAGCATTTTTTGTGTGACCGGTTTTGCGAACAGTTTGGGATCAAAGAAAAATGCCATCTTAACAGGGATATTCCAATGCCACGATTATTGCTTCATCAAGAATCTCTAATCCCGCGAAGAAAAAAATTGCACTCAAAACGAAAGACCAGTGATTAAACGAAAAAGCTTCATTAACGACTTTAAAAGTGACACAAATGATGTATGCGATGTATAGATCTATAAAATGTAGATGCGCAAATTAGACTCTGTTGCATACCTTTACCAGTTGTTTCCTTCCACGGCTCGTTTTTATTCCGTAAAGGCGATTTTTCCATGTGATAATTTTGCAGACAGTTTTGAAAGAATGTTTTCAAACAAAAAAGCCTTGACTTTATCTTACAGTTAATTGCATTTGATTACAGGCCAATGAAAGGTATGGAACACCCAAAACATCAGAAAGCGTGTTTCATGAACACAATGGTGAACTCTGACCAGGGATAAGCTCATCGAAGTGCCCACTCCATACTTCTTGGCCCAGCAGTTGCATTGTAAAGTGAATATTGAATTTGAGGGAAAAAAAAATAGCCAAAATCATAGAAATCTGATTAAGAATCTCTAAACCTTAGAAAACCTTGTATCCAAAAAGTAGAGATCTCAGACCACAAGAAAAAGTTTCACCTTTTTGTTCAGATGCAACCTAAATAATTTAGACTGGTGTACGCTGTATAGATCTAAATCTATATAATGTAGATTTTTGACTGCTTTACATACTTTCAATAATTGCTGCGTACAACCACTTATTCCGTGTATCAAGTTCGCAGAGTTTTTTTATCGAAAAAAGAAGCCACCCTAACAGGGATATCCCAATGCCACAACATGTTTTAGAAAGAATCCTAGAAATCTACCTATAAATTCCTAAAGGCCAGAAAAAACTGCATCCAAAAAAAAGATCAGCAATTACATGAAAAAGTTCCACTTTCATTTACGACTTAAAATGCGAATTTAGATCCGTCAGCAGGAAGAACGCCTGATTACAAATCTCGATAATCTGGACTTTTGAGCTCGATAGCATTTTTTGTGTGACCAGTTTCCAAACAGATTGGGATTTAAGAAAAATGCCATCTTAACAGTGATATGTCAAAGCAGCAATTACTGCTTCATGAAGAATCTCTTATTCCGAGCAGAAAAAAATGCACCCAAAACGAAAGACCAGTCATGAAACGAAAGACCAGTCATAACACGAAAAGTGTCATTAACAAGTTAAGAAGTGACATGAATCATTTTGAACAGTGTACACGTTGTATAGATCTTTAAAATGAAGATGCACGAGTCTAGACTCTGGTGATTACCTTTACCAACCGTTTCCTACCACCGTCCAATTTTATTCCTAAAAGGTGATTTTTCCAAGTGATAATTTTGCAGACAAATTTCAAACAATGTTTCCAAACAAAAAAGCCTGAAGTTTAGCTAATTACACATCACTTATTCCCAGACAAGAAATCTGATTAAAAATCTCTAAACCTTAGAAAACCTTGCATCCAAAAAGTAAATTTCTCAGACCACAAGAAAAAGTTTCACCTTTTTGTTTTGACGCAACCTAAATAATTTATATTGGTGTACGCTGTATCTAAATCTATATAATGTAGACTTTTGACTGCTTTACATACTTTCAATAATTGTTGCGAACAACCACTTATTCCGTGTGTCAAGTTTGCAGACAGAGTTTTTTGATCGAAAAAAGAAGCCACCCTAACAGGGATATCCCAATTGCATGACATGTTTTAGTAACAATCCTAGAAATCTACCTATAAATTCCTAAAGGCCAGAAAAAACTGCATCCAAAAAAAAGATCGGCAATTACATGAAAGAGTTCCACTTTCATTTACGACTTAAAATGCGAATTTAGATCCCTCAGCAGGAAGAACGCCTGATTACAAATCTCGATAATCTGGACTTTTGAGCTCTATAGCATTTTTTGTGTGACTAGTTTGCAAACAGTTTGGGATTGAAGAAAAATGCCATCTTAACAGGGGGGATATGTCAAAGCAGCGATTACTGCTTCATGAAGAATCTCTTATTCCGAGCAGAAAAAAATGCACCCAAAACGAAAGACCAGTCATGAAACGAAAGACCAGTCATAAAATGAAAATTTGTCATTAACAAGTTAAGAAGTGACATGAATCATTCTGAAAAGTGTACGCATTGTATAGATCTAAAAAATGCATGAGTCTAGACTCTGGTGCATACCTTTACCAACCATTTCCTACCACCGCTCCATTTTATTCCGTAAAGGTAATTTTTCCATGTGATAATTTTGCAGACAAATTTCAAACAATGTTTCCGAACAAAAAAGCCTGAAGTTTAGCTATTTACACTTCACTTATTCCCAGACAAGAAATCTGATTAAGAATCTCTAAACCTTACAAAACCTTGCATCCAAAAAGTAAATTTCTCAGACCACAAGAAAAAGTTTCACCTTTTTGTTTTGACGCAACCTTAATAATTTATATTGGTGTACGCTGTATCTAAATCCATATAATGTAGACTTTTGACTGCTTTACATACTTTCAACAATTATTGCTGCGTACAACCACTTATTCCATGTGTCAAGTTTGTAGACAGAGTTTTTCGATCGAAAAAAAGAAGCCACCCTAACAGGGATATCCCAATTGCATGACATGTTTTAGAAAGAATCCTAGAAATCTACCTATAAATTCCTAAAGGCCAGAAAAAACTGCATCCAAAACAAAGATTGGCAACTACATGAAAAAGTTCCACTCTCTTTTACGACTTAAAATGCGAATTTAGATCATTCAGCAGGAAGAACGCCTATTTACAAATCTCGATAATCTGGACTTTTGAGCTCTTTAGCATTTTTTGTGTGACCAGTTTGCAAACAGTTTGGGATTGAAGAAAAATGCCATCTTAACAGGGATATGTCAAAGCAGCAATGAAGAATCTCTTACTCTGAGGAGAAAAAAAATGCACCAAAAAAGAAAGACCAGTCATAATACGAAAATTTGTCATTAACAAGTTAAGAAGTGACATGAATCATTCTGAACAGTGTACGCGTTGTATAGATCTATTAAATGAAGATGCGAGAATCTAGACTCTGGTGCATACCTTTACCAACCGTTTCCTACCACCGCTCCATTTTTTTCCTAAAGGTGATTTTTCCATGTGATAATTTTGCAGACAAATTTCAAACAATAATTGCAAACAAAAAAGCCTGAAGTTTAGCTAATTACACTTCACTTATTCCTAGACAAGAAATCTGATTAAGAATCTCTAAACCCTAGAAAAAATTGCATCCAAAATGTAAAGATCTTGAATCACATGAAAAAGTTTTACCTTTTTAAGTTCAGACGCAACCTTAATAAGTTAGACTGGTGTACGCTGTATCTAAACTAATATAATGTAGACTTTGGTACCTTTACACACTTTTGACAATTGTTGCATACAACCACTTGTTCCTATTCCCTAAATGCATTTATCGCCTGCTAAATTTGCAGACTGAGTTTTTCGATAAAGAAAAGATGCCACCGTAACAGGGATATCACGACGTCACAATATGTTTCAGGAAAAATCCTATAAGTTTACTGGCAAATTCCTAAAGTCCAGAAAAAAAATGCATCCGAAATATAAGATCAGTGATGACATGAAAAAGTTCTGCTTTCATTTTCAACTGAAGATGCGAATTTAGATCACTGGCCTGGGAGAACACATGAATACAAATCTCAATAATGTAGATGTTTTAGTTCTGTAGCAATTTTTGTGTGACCGGTTTTGCAGACAGTTTGGGATCAAAGAAAAATGCTATCTTAACAGGGATATTCCAATGCCACGATTATTGCTTCATCAAGAATCTCTAATCCCGCGAAGAAAAAAATTGCACTCAAAATGAAAGACCAGTGATTAAACGAAAAAGCTTCATTAACGACTTTAGAAGTGACACGAATGATGTATGCGATGTATAGATCTATAAAATGTAGACGCACAAATAAGACTCTGTTGCATACCTTTACCAATTGTTTCCTTCCACCGCTCGATTTTATTCCATAAAGGTGATTTTTCCATGTGATAATTTTGCAGACAGTTTTGAAAGAATGTTTTCAAACAAAAAAGCCTTGACTTTATCTTACAGTTAATTGCATTTGATTACAGGCCAATGAAAGGTATGGAACACCCAAAACATCAGAAAGCGTGTTTCGTGAACACAATGGTGAACTCAGACCAGGGATAAGCTCATCGAAGTGCCCACTCCATACTTCTTGGCCCAGCAGTTGCATTGTAAAGTGAATATTGAATTTTAGGGAAAAAAAATAGACAAAATCATAGAAATCTGATTAACCCATTACCACATGAGAAAATTTTGGACTGGTCCGAATTGGAAGTATTTGCAGACGACAAAATAAAGGTGACTGAAAAAGTGAAATTTGTTCTGGGAAGGGTAGAAAACACTGTGGGAAAAGGAGAAAATGCTGGTTACCAGCATTTTCTCCTTTTCCCACAGTTTTTTCAAAAGGCGTCTTTCTCAGGAGGCGTCAAAAGTAGGGATTGAGTGGTAATGGGTTAAGAATCTCTAAACCTTAGAAAACCTTGCATCCAAAAAGTAAAGATCTCCGACCACAAGAAAAAGTTTCACCTTTTTGTTCAGATGCAACCTAAAATAATTTAGATTGGTGTACGCTGTATAGATCTAAATCTATATAATGTAGACTTTTGACTGCTTTACATACTTTCAATAATTGCTGCGTACAACCACTTATTCCGTGTGTCAAGTTTGCAGACAGAGTTTTTTGATCGAAAAAAGAAGCCACCCTAACAGGGATATCCCAATGCCACGACATGTTTTAGAAAGAATCCTAGAAATCTACCTATAAATTCCTAAAGGCCAGAAAAAACTGCATCCAAAAAAAAGATCGGCAATTACATGAAAGAGTTCCACTTTCATTTATGACTTAAAATGCGAATTTAGATCCCTCAGCAGGAAGAACGACTGATTACAAATCTCAATAATCTGGACTTTTGAGCTCTATAGCATTTTTTGTGTGACCAGTTTGCAAACAGTTTGGGATTGAAGAAAAATGCCATCTTAACAGGGGGGATATGTCAAAGCAGCGATTACTGCTTCATGAAGAATCTCTTACTCCGATGAGAAAAAAAATGCACCCAAAACGAAAGACCAGTCATGAAACGAAAGACCAGTCATAAAACGAAAATTTGTCATTAACAAGTTAAGAAGTGACATGAATCATTCTGAACAGTGTACGCGTTGTATAGATCTAAAAAATGCATGAGTCTAGACTCTGGTGCATACCTTTACCAACCGTTCCCTACCACTGCTCCATTTTATTCCGTAAAGGTAATTTTTCCATGTGATAATTTTGCAGACAAATTTCAAACAATGTTTCCAAACAAAAAAGCCTGAAGTTTAGCTATTTACACTTCACTTATTCCCAGACAAGAAATCTGATTAAGAATCTCTAAACCTTACAAAACCTTGCATCCAAAAAGTAAATTTCTCAGACCACAAGAAAAAGTTTCACCTTTTTGTTTTGACGCAACCTAAATAATTTATATTGGTGTACGCTGTATCTAAATCTATATAATGTAGACTTTTGACTGCTTTACATACTTTCAACAATTGCTGCGTACAACCACTTATTCCATGTGTCAAGTTTGCAGACAGAGTTTTTTGACCGATGAAAGAAGCCACCCTAACAGGGATATCCCAATTGCATGACATGTTTTAGTAACAATCCTAGAAATCTACCTATAAATTCCTAAAGGCCAGAAAAAACTGCATCCAAAAAAAAGATCGGCAATTACATGAAAGAGTTCCACTTTCATTTACGACTTAAAATGCGAATTTAGATCCCTCAGCAGGAAGAACGCCTGATTACAAATCTCGATAATCTGGACTTTTGAGCTCTATAGCATTTTTTGTGTGACTAGTTTGCAAACAGTTTGGGATTGAAGAAAAATGCCATCTTAACAGGGGGGATATGTCAAAGCAGCGATTACTGCTTCATGAAGAATCTCTTATTCCGAGCAGAAAAAAATGCACCCAAAACGAAAGACCAGTCATGAAACGAAAGACCAGTGATAAAACGAAAATTTTTCATTAACAAGTTAAGAAGTGACATGAATCATTCTGAAAAGTGTACGCGTTGTATAGATCTAAAAAATGCATGAGTCTAGACTCTGGTGCATACCTTTACCAACCGTTTCCTACCACCGCTCCATTTTATTCCGTAAAGGTAATTTTTCCATGTGATAATTTTGCAGACAAATTTCAAACAATGTTTCCGAACAAAAAAGCCTGAAGTTTAGCTATTTACACTTCACTTATTCCCAGACAAGAAATCTGATTAAGAATCTCTAAACCTTACAAAACCTTGCATCCAAAAAGTAAATTTCTCAGACCACAAGAAAAAGTTTCACCTTTTTGTTTTGACGCAACCTTAATAATTTATATTGGTGTACGCTGTATCTAAATCCATATAATGTAGACTTTTGACTGCTTTACATACTTTCAACAATTATTGCTGCGTACAACCACTTATTCCATGTGTCAAGTTTGTAGACAGAGTTTTTCGATCGAAAAAAAGAAGCCACCCTAACAGGGATATCCCAATCGCATGACATGTTTTAGAAAGAATCCTAGAAATCTACCTATAAATTCCTAAAGGCCAGAAAAAACTGCATCCAAAACAAAGATTGGCAACTACATGAAAAAGTTCCACTCTCTTTTACGACTTAAAATGCGAATTTAGATCATTCAGCAGGAAGAACGCCTGTTTACAAATCTCGATAATCTGGACTTTTGAGCTCTTTAGCATTTTTTGTGTGACCAGTTTGCAAACAGTTTGGGATTGAAGAAAAATGCCATCTTAACAGGGATATGTCAAAGCAGCAATGAAGAATCTCTTACTCTGAGGAGAAAAAAAATGCACCAAAAAAGAAAGACCAGTCATAACACGAAAAAGTGTCATTAACAAGTTAAGAAGTGACATGAATCATTCTGAACAGTGTACGCGTTGTATAGATCTATTAAATGAAGATGCGAGAATCTAGACTCTGGTGCATACCTTTACCAACCGTTTCCTACCACCGCTCCATTTTTTTCCTAAAGGTGATTTTTCCATGTGATAATTTTGCAGACAAATTTCAAACAATGTTTCCAAACAAAAAAGCCTGAAGTTTAGCTAATTACACTTCACTTATTCCTAGACAAGAAATCTGATTAAGAATCTCTAAACCCTAGAAAAAATTGCATCCAAAATGTAAAGATCTTGAATCACATGAAAAAGTTTTACCTTTTTAAGTTCAGACACAACCTTAATAAGTTAGACTGGTGTACGCTGTATCTAAACTAATATAATGTAGACTTTGGTACCTTTACACACTTTTGACAATTGTTGCATACAACCACTTGTTCCTATTCCCTAAATGCATTTATCGCCTGCTAAATTTGCAGACTGAGTTTTTCGATAAAGAAAAGATGCCACCGTAACAGGGATATCACGACGTCACAATATGTTTCAGGAAAAATCCTATAAGTTTACTTGCAAATTCCTAAAGTCCAGAAAAAAAATGCATCCGAAATATAAGATCAGTGATGACATGAAAAAGTTCTGCTTTCATTTTCAACTGAAGATGCGAATTTAGATCACTGGCCTGGGAGAACACATGAATACAAATCTCAATAATGTAGATGTTTTAGTTCTGTAGCAATTTTTGTGTGACCGGTTTTGCAGACAGTTTGGGATCAAAGAAAAATGCTATCTTAACAGGGATATTCCAATGCCACGATTATTGCTTCATCAAGAATCTCTAATCCCGCGAAGAAAAAAATTGCACTCAAAATGAAAGACCAGTGATTAAACGAAAAAGCTTCATTAACGACTTTAGAAGTGACACGAATGATGTATGCGATGTATAGATCTATAAAATGTAGACGCACAAATAAGACTCTGTTGCATACCTTTACCAATTGTTTCCTTCCACCGCTCGTTTTTATTCCATAAAGGTGATTTTTCCATGTGATAATTTTGCAGACAGTTTTGAAAGAATGTTTTCAAACAAAAAAGCCTTGACTTTATCTTACAGTTAATTGCATTTGATTACAGGCCAATGAAAGGTATGGAACACCCAAAACATCAGAAAGCGTGTTTCGTGAACACAATGGTGAACTCAGACCAGGGATAAGCTCATCGAAGTGCCCACTCCATACTTCTTGGCCCAGCAGTTGCATTGTAAAGTGAATATTGAATTTGAGGGAAAAAAAATAGACAAAATCATAGAAATCTGATTAAGAATCTCTAAACCTTAGAAAACCTTGCATCCAAAAAGTAAAGATCTCCAACCACAAGAAAAAGTTTCACCTTTTTGTTCAGATGCAACCTAAAATAATTTAGATTGGTGTACGCTGTATAGATCTAAATCTATATAATGTAGACTTTTGACTGCTTTACATACTTTCAATAATTGCTGCGTACAACCACTTATTCCGTGTGTCAAGTTTGCAGACAGAGTTTTTTGATCGAAAAAAGAAGCCACCCTAACAGGGATATCCCAATGCCACGACATGTTTTAGAAAGAATCCTAGAAATCTACCTATAAATTCCTAAAGGCCAGAAAAAACTGCATCCAAAAAAAAGATCGGCAATTACATGAAAGAGTTCCACTTTCATTTACGACTTAAAATGCGAATTTAGATCCCTCAGCAGGAAGAACGACTGATTACAAATCTCAATAATCTGGACTTTTGAGCTCTATAGCATTTTTTGTGTGACCAGTTTGCAAACAGTTTGGGATTGAAGAAAAATGCCATCTTAACAGGGGGGATATGTCAAAGCAGCGATTACTGCTTCATGAAGAATCTCTTACTCCGATGAGAAAAAAAATGCACCCAAAACGAAAGACCAGTCATGAAACGAAAGACCAGTCATAAAACGAAAATTTGTCATTAACAAGTTAAGAAGTGACATGAATCATTCTGAACAGTGTATGCGTTGTATAGATCTAAAAAATGCATGAGTCTAGACTCTGGTGCATACCTTTACCAACCGTTCCCTACCACTGCTCCATTTTATTCCGTAAAGGTAATTTTTCCATGTGATAATTTTGCAGACAAATTTCAAACAATGTTTCCAAATAAAAAAGCCTGAAGTTTAGCTATTTACACTTCACTTATTCCCAGACAAGAAATCTGATTAAGAATCTCTAAACCTTACAAAACCTTGCATCCAAAAAGTAAATTTCTCAGACCACAAGAAAAAGTTTCACCTTTTTGTTTTGACGCAACCTAAATAATTTATATTGGTGTACGCTGTATCTAAATCTATATAATGTAGACTTTTGACTGCTTTACATACTTTCAACTATTGCTGCGTACAACCACTTATTCCATGTGTCAAGTTTGCAGACAGAGTTTTTTGACCGATAAAAGAAGCCACCCTAACAGGGATATCCCAATTGCATGACATGTTTTAGTAACAATCCTAGAAATCTACCTATAAATTCCTAAAGGCCAGAAAAAACTGCATCCAAAAAAAAGATCGGCAATTACATGAAAGAGTTCCACTTTCATTTACGACTTAAAATGCGAATTTAGATCCCTCAGCAGGAAGAACGCCTGATTACAAATCTCGATAATCTGGACTTTTGAGCTCTATAGCATTTTTTGTGTGACTAGTTTGCAAACAGTTTGGGATTGAAGAAAAATGCCATCTTAACAGGGGGGATATGTCAAAGCAGCGATTACTGCTTCATGAAGAATCTCTTATTCCGAGCAGAAAAAAATGCACCCAAAACGAAAGACCAGTCATGAAACGAAAGACCAGTGATAAAACGAAAATTTTTCATTAACAAGTTAAGAAGTGACATGAATCATTCTGAAAAGTGTACGCGTTGTATAGATCTAAAAAATGCATGAGTCTAGACTCTGGTGCATACCTTTACCAACCGTTTCCTACCACCGCTCCATTTTATTCCGAAAAGGTAATTTTTCCATGTGATAATTTTGCAGACAAATTTCAAACAATGTTTCCGAACAAAAAAGCCTGAAGTTTAGCTATTTACACTTCACTTATTCCCAGACAAGAAATCTGATTAAGAATCTCTAAACCTTACAAAACCTTGCATCCAAAAAGTAAATTTCTCAGACCACAAGAAAAAGTTTCACCTTTTTGTTTTGACGCAACCTTAATAATTTATATTGGTGTACGCTGTATCTAAATCCATATAATGTAGACTTTTGACTGCTTTACATACTTTCAACAATTATTGCTGCGTACAACCACTTATTCCATGTGTCAAGTTTGTAGACAGAGTTTTTCGATCGAAAAAAAGAAGCCACCCTAACAGGGATATCCCAATTGCATGACATGTTTTAGAAAGAATCCTAGAAATCTACCTATAAATTCCTAAAGGCCAGAAAAAACTGCATCCAAAACAAAGATTGGCAACTACATGAAAAAGTTCCACTCTCTTTTACGACTTAAAATGCGAATTTAGATCATTCAGCAGGAAGAACGCCTGTTTACAAATCTCGATAATCTGGACTTTTGAGCTCTTTAGCATTTTTTGTGTGACCAGTTTGCAAACAGTTTGGGATTGAAGAAAAATGCCATCTTAACAGGGATATGTCAAAGCAGCAATGAAGAATCTCTTACTCTGAGGAGAAAAAAAATGCACCAAAAAAGAAAGACCAGTCATAATACGAAAATTTGTCATTAACAAGTTAAGAAGTGACATGAATCATTCTGAACAGTGTACGCGTTGTATAGATCTATTAAATGAAGATGCGAGAATCTAGACTCTGGTGCATACCTTTACCAACCGTTTCCTACCACCGCTCCATTTTTTTCCTAAAGGTGATTTTTCCATGTGATAATTTTGCAGACAAATTTCAAACAATAATTGCAAACAAAAAAGCCTGAAGTTTAGCTAATTACACTTCACTTATTCCTAGACAAGAAATCTGATTAAGAATCTCTAAACCCTAGAAAAAATTGCATCCAAAATGTAAAGATCTTGAATCACATGAAAAAGTTTTACCTTTTTAAGTTCAGACGCAACCTTAATAAGTTAGACTGGTGTACGCTGTATCTAAACTAATATAATGTAGACTTTGGTACCTTTACACACTTTTGACAATTGTTGCATACAACCACTTGTTCCTATTCCCTAAATGCATTTATCGCCTGCTAAATTTGCAGACTGAGTTTTTCGATAAAGAAAAGATGCCACCGTAACAGGGATATCACGACGTCACAATATGTTTCAGGAAAAATCCTATAAGTTTACTGGCAAATTCCTAAAGTCCAGAAAAAAAATGCATCCGAAATATAAGATCAGTGATGACATGAAAAAGTTCTGCTTTCATTTTCAACTGAAGATGCGAATTTAGATCACTGGCCTGGGAGAACACATGAATACAAATCTCAATAATGTAGATGTTTTAGTTCTGTAGCAATTTTTGTGTGACCGGTTTTGCAGACAGTTTGGGATCAAAGAAAAATGCTATCTTAACAGGGATATTCCAATGCCACGATTATTGCTTCATCAAGAATCTCTAATCCCGCGAAGAAAAAAATTGCACTCAAAATGAAAGACCAGTGATTAAACGAAAAAGCTTCATTAACGACTTTAGAAGTGACACGAATGATGTATGCGATGTATAGATCTATAAAATGTAGACGCACAAATAAGACTCTGTTGCATACCTTTACCAATTGTTTCCTTCCACCGCTCGATTTTATTCCATAAAGGTGATTTTTCCATGTGATAATTTTGCAGACAGTTTTGAAAGAATGTTTTCAAACAAAAAAGCCTTGACTTTATCTTACAGTTAATTGCATTTGATTACAGGCCAATGAAAGGTATGGAACACCCAAAACATCAGAAAGCGTGTTTCGTGAACACAATGGTGAACTCAGACCAGGGATAAGCTCATCGAAGTGCCCACTCCATACTTCTTGGCCCAGCAGTTGCATTGTAAAGTGAATATTGAATTTGAGGGAAAAAAAATAGACAAAATCATAGAAATCTGATTAAGAATCTCTAAACCTTAGAAAACCTTGCATCCAAAAAGTAAAGATCTCCGACCACAAGAAAAAGTTTCACCTTTTTGTTCAGATGCAACCTAAAATAATTTAGATTGGTGTACGCTGTATAGATCTAAATCTATATAATGTAGACTTTTGACTGCTTTACATACTTTCAATAATTGCTGCGTACAACCACTTATTCCGTGTGTCAAGTTTGTAGACAGAGTTTTTTGATCGAAAAAAGAAGCCACCCTAACAGGGATATCCCAATGCCACGACATGTTTTAGAAAGAATCCTAGAAATCTACCTATAAATTCCTAAAGGCCAGAAAAAACTGCATCCAAAAAAAAGATCGGCAATTACATGAAAGATTTCCACTTTCATTTACGACTTAAAATGCGAATTTAGATCCCTCAGCAGGAAGAACGACTGATTACAAATCTCAATAATCTGGACTTTTGAGCTCTATAGCATTTTTTGTGTGACCAGTTTGCAAACAGTTTGGGATTGAAGAAAAATGCCATCTTAACAGGGGGGATATGTCAAAGCAGCGATTACTGCTTCATGAAGAATCTCTTACTCCGATGAGAAAAAAAATGCACCCAAAACGAAAGACCAGTCATGAAACGAAAGACCAGTGATAAAACGAAAATTTTTCATTAACAAGTTAAGAAGTGACATGAATCATTCTGAACAGTGTACGCGTTGTATAGATCTAAAAAATGCATGAGTCTAGACTCTGGTGCATACCTTTACCAACCGTTCCCTACCACTGCTCCATTTTATTCCGTAAAGGTAATTTTTCCATGTGATAATTTTGCAGACAAATTTCAAACAATGTTTCCAAACAAAAAAGCCTGAAGTTTAGCTATTTACACTTCACTTATTCCCAGACAAGAAATCTGATTAAGAATCTCTAAACCTTACAAAACCTTGCATCCAAAAAGTAAATTTCTCAGACCACAAGAAAAAGTTTCACCTTTTTGTTTTGACGCAACCTAAATAATTTATATTGGTGTACGCTGTATCTAAATCTATATAATGTAGACTTTTGACTGCTTTACATACTTTCAACAATTGCTGCGTACAACCACTTATTCCATGTGTCAAGTTTGCAGACAGAGTTTTTTGACCGATAAAAGAAGCCACCCTAACAGGGATATCCCAATTGCATGACATGTTTTAGTAACAATCCTAGAAATCTACCTATAAATTCCTAAAGGCCAGAAAAAACTGCATCCAAAAAAAAGATCGGCAATTACATGAAAGAGTTCCACTTTCATTTACGACTTAAAATGCGAATTTAGATCCCTCAGCAGGAAGAACGCCTGATTACAAATCTCGATAATCTGGACTTTTGAGCTCTATAGCATTTTTTGTGTGACTAGTTTGCAAACAGTTTGGGATTGAAGAAAAATGCCATCTTAACAGGGGGGATATGTCAAAGCAGCGATTACTGCTTCATGAAGAATCTCTTATTCCGAGCAGAAAAAAATGCACCCAAAACGAAAGACCAGTCATGAAACGAAAGACCAGTGATAAAACGAAAATTTTTCATTAACAAGTTAAGAAGTGACATGAATCATTCTGAAAAGTGTACGCGTTGTATAGATCTAAAAAATGCATGAGTCTAGACTCTGGTGCATACCTTTACCAACCCTTTCCTACCACCGCTCCATTTTATTCCGTAAAGGTAATTTTTCCATGTGATAATTTTGCAGACAAATTTCAAACAATGTTTCCGAACAAAAAAGCCTGAAGTTTAGCTATTTACACTTCACTTATTCCCAGACAAGAAATCTGATTAAGAATCTCTAAACCTTACAAAACCTTGCATCCAAAAAGTAAATTTCTCAGACCACAAGAAAAAGTTTCACCTTTTTGTTTTGACGCAACCTTAATAATTTATATTGGTGTACGCTGTATCTAAATCCATATAATGTAGACTTTTGACTGCTTTACATACTTTCAACAATTATTGCTGCGTACAACCACTTATTCCATGTGTCAAGTTTGTAGACAGAGTTTTTCGATCGAAAAAAAGAAGCCACCCTAACAGGGATATCCCAATTGCATGACATGTTTTAGAAAGAATCCTAGAAATCTACCTATAAATTCCTAAAGGCCAGAAAAAACTGCATCCAAAACAAAGATTGGCAACTACATGAAAAAGTTCCACTCTCTTTTACGACTTAAAATGCGAATTTAGATCATTCAGCAGGAAGAACGCCTGTTTACAAATCTCGATAATCTGGACTTTTGAGCTCTTTAGCATTTTTTGTGTGACCAGTTTGCAAACAGTTTGGGATTGAAGAAAAATGCCATCTTAACAGGGATATGTCAAAGCAGCAATGAAGAATCTCTTACTCTGAGGAGAAAAAAAATGCACCAAAAAAGAAAGACCAGTCATAACACGAAAAAGTGTCATTAACAAGTTAAGAAGTGACATGAATCATTCTGAACAGTGTACGCGTTGTATAGATCTATTAAATGAAGATGCGAGAATCTAGACTCTGGTGCATACCTTTACCAACCGTTTCCTACCACCGCTCCATTTTTTTCCTAAAGGTGATTTTTCCATGTGATAATTTTGCAGACAAATTTCAAACAATAATTGCAAACAAAAAAGCCTGAAGTTTAGCTAATTACACTTCACTTATTCCTAGACAAGAAATCTGATTAAGAATCTCTAAACCCTAGAAAAAATTGCATCCAAAATGTAAAGATCTTGAATCACATGAAAAAGTTTTACCTTTTTAAGTTCAGACGCAACCTTAATAAGTTAGACTGGTGTACGCTGTATCTAAACTAATATAATGTAGACTTTGGTACCTTTACACACTTTTGACAATTGTTGCATACAACCACTTGTTCCTATTCCCTAAATGCATTTATCGCCTGCTAAATTTGCAGACTGAGTTTTTCGATAAAGAAAAGATGCCACTGTAACAGGGATATCACGACGTCACAATATGTTTCAGGAAAAATCCTATAAGTTTACTTGCAAATTCCTAAAGTCCAGAAAAAAAATGCATCCGAAATATAAGATCAGTGATGACATGAAAAAGTTCTGCTTTCATTTTCAACTGAAGATGCGAATTTAGATCACTGGCCTGGGAGAACACATGAATACAAATCTCAATAATGTAGATGTTTTAGTTCTGTAGCAATTTTTGTGTGACCGGTTTTGCAGACAGTTTGGGATCAAAGAAAAATGCTATCTTAACAGGGATATTCCAATGCCACGATTATTGCTTCATCAAGAATCTCTAATCCCGCGAAGAAAAAAATTGCACTCAAAATGAAAGACCAGTGATTAAACGAAAAAGCTTCATTAACGACTTTAGAAGTGACACGAATGATGTATGCGATGTATAGATCTATAAAATGTAGACGCACAAATAAGACTCTGTTGCATACCTTTACCAATTGTTTCCTTCCACCGCTCGTTTTTATTCCATAAAGGTGATTTTTCCATGTGATAATTTTGCAGACAGTTTTGAAAGAATGTTTTCAAACAAAAAAGCCTTGACTTTATCTTACAGTTAATTGCATTTGATTACAGGCCAATGAAAGGTATGGAACACCCAAAACATCAGAAAGCGTGTTTCGTGAACACAATGGTGAACTCAGACCAGGGATAAGCTCATCGAAGTGCCCACTCCATACTTCTTGGCCCAGCAGTTGCATTGTAAAGTGAATATTGAATTTGAGGGAAAAAAAATAGACAAAATCATAGAAATCTGATTAAGAATCTCTAAACCTTAGAAAACCTTGCATCCAAAAAGTAAAGATCTCCGACCACAAGAAAAAGTTTCACCTTTTTGTTCAGATGCAACCTAAAATAATTTAGATTGATGTACGCTGTATAGATCTAAATCTATATAATGTAGACTTTTGACTGCTTTACATACTTTCAATAATTGCTGCGTACAACCACTTATTCCGTGTGTCAAGTTTGCAGACAGAGTTTTTTGATCGAAAAAAGAAGCCACCCTAACAGGGATATCCCAATGCCACGACATGTTTTAGAAACAATCCTAGATATCTACCTATAAATTCCTAAAGGCCAGAAAAAACTGCATCCAAAAAAAAGATCGGCAATTAGATGAAAGAGTTCCACTTTCATTTACGACTTAAAATGCGAATTTAGATCCCTCAGCAGGAAGAACGACTGATTACAAATCTCAATAATCTGGACTTTTGAGCTCTATAGCATTTTTTGTGTGACCAGTTTGCAAACAGTTTGGGATTGAAGAAAAATGCCATCTTAACAGGGGGGATATGTCAAAGCAGCGATTACTGCTTCATGAAGAATCTCTTACTCCGATGAGAAAAAAAATGCACCCAAAACGAAAGACCAGTCATGAAACGAAAGACCAGTGATAAAACGAAAATTTGTCATTAACAAGTTAAGAAGTGACATGAATCATTCTGAACAGTGTACGCGTTGTATAGATCTAAAAAATGCATGAGTCTAGACTCTGGTGCATACCTTTACCAACCGTTCCCTACCACTGCTCCATTTTATTCCGTAAAGGTAATTTTTCCATGTGATAATTTTGCAGACAAATTTCAAACAATGTTTCCAAACAAAAAAGCCTGAAGTTTAGCTATTTACACTTCACTTATTCCCAGACAAGAAATCTGATTAAGAATCTCTAAACCTTACAAAACCTTGCATCCAAAAAGTAAATTTCTCAGACCACAAGAAAAAGTTTCACCTTTTTGTTTTGACGCAACCTAAATAATTTATATTGGTGTACGCTGTATCTAAATCTATATAATGTAGACTTTTGACTGCTTTACATACTTTCAACAATTGCTGCGTACAACCACTTATTCCATGTGTCAAGTTTGCAGACAGAGTTTTTTGACCGATAAAAGAAGCCACCCTAACAGGGATATCCCAATGCCACGACATGTTTTAGAAAGAATCCTAGAAATCTACCTATAAATTCCTAAAGGCCAGAAAAAACTGCATTCAAAACAAAGATCGGCAATTACATGAAAGAGTTCCACTTTCATTTACGACTTAAAATGCGAATTTAGATCCCTCAGCAGGAAGAACGACTGATTACAAATCTCAATAATCTGGACTTTTGAGCTCTATAGCATTTTTTGTGTGACCAGTTTGCAAACAGTTTGGGATTGAAGAAAAATGCCATCTTAACAGGGGGGATATGTCAAAGCAGCGATTACTGCTTCATGAAGAATCTCTTGCTCCGATGAGAAAAAAAATGCACCCAAAACGAAAGACCAGTCATGAAACGAAAGACCTGTCATAAAACGAAAATTTGTCATTAACAAGTTAAGAAGTGACATGAATCATTCTGAACAGTGTACGCGTTGTATAGATCTAAAAAATGCATGAGTCTAGACTCTGGTGCATACCTTTACCAACCGTTCCCTACCACTGCTCCATTTTATTCTGTAAAGGTAATTTTTCCATGTGATAATTTTGCAGACAAATTTCAAACAATGTTTCCAAACAAAAAAGCCTGAAGTTTAGCTATTTACACTTCACTTATTCCCAGACAAGAAATCTGATTAAGAATCTCTAAACCTTACAAAACCTTGCATCCAAAAAGTAAATTTCTCAGACCACAAGAAAAAGTTTCACCTTTTTGTTTTGACGCAACCTAAATAATTTATATTGGTGTACGCTGTATCTAAATCTATATAATGTAGACTTTTGACTGCTTTACATACTTTCAACAATTGCTGCGTACAACCACTTATTTCATGTGTCAAGTTTGCAGACAGAGTTTTTTGACCGATAAAAGAAGCCACCCTAACAGGGATATCCCAATGCCACGACATGTTTTAGAAACAATCCTAGAAATCTACCTATAAATTCCTAAAGGCCAGAAAAAACTGCATCCAAAAAAAAGATCGGCAATTACATGAAAGAGTTCCACTTTCATTTACGACTTAAAATGCGAATTTAGATCCCTCAGCAGGAAGAACGCCTGATTACAAATCTCGATAATCTGGACTTTTGAGCTCTATAGCATTTTTTGTGTGACTAGTTTGCAAACAGTTTGGGATTGAAGAAAAATGCCATCTTAACAGGGGGGATATGTCAAAGCAGCGATTACTGCTTCATGAAGAATCTCTTATTCCGAGCAGAAAAAAATGCACCCAAAACGAAAGACCAGTCATAAAACAAAAATTTTTCATTAACAAGTTAAGAAGTGACATGAATCATTCTGAACAGTGTATGCGTTGTATAGATCTAAAAAATGCATGAGTCTAGACTCTGGTGCATACCTTTACCAACCGTTTCCTACCACCGCTCCATTTTATTCCGTAAAGGTAATTTTTCCATGTGATAATTTTGCAGACAAATTTCAAACAATGTTTCCAAACAAAAAAGCCTGAAGTTTAGCTAATTACACTTCACTTATTCCTAGACAAGAAATCTGATTAAGAATCTCTAAACCCTAGAAAAAATTGCATCCAAAATGTAAAGATCTTGAATCACATGAAAAAGTTTTACCTTTTTAAGTTCAGACGCAACCTTAATAAGTTAGACTGGTGTACGCTGTATCTAAACTAATATAATGTAGACTTTGGTACCTTTACACACTTTTGACAATTGTTGCATACAACCACTTGTTCCTATTCCCTAAATGCATTTATCGCCTGCTAAATTTGCAGACTGAGTTTTTCGATAAAGAAAAGATGCCACCGTAACAGGGATATCACGACGTCACAATATGTTTCAGGAAAAATCCTATAAGTTTACTTGCAAATTCCTAAAGTCCAGAAAAAAAATGCATCCGAAATATAAGATCAGTGATGACATGAAAAAGTTCTGCTTTCATTTTCAACTGAAGATGCGAATTTAGATCACTGGCCTGGGAGAACACATGAATACAAATCTCAATAATGTAGATGTTATAGTTCTGTAGCAATTTTTGTGTGACCGGTTTTGCAGACAGTTTGGGATCAAAGAAAAATGCTATCTTAACAGGGATATTCCAATGCCACGATTATTGCTTCATCAAGAATCTCTAATCCCGCGAAGAAAAAAATTGCACTCAAAATGAAAGACCAGTGATTAAACGAAAAAGCTTCATTAACGACTTTAGAAGTGACACGAATGATGTATGCGATGTATAGATCTATAAAATGTAGACGCACAAATAAGACTCTGTTGCATACCTTTACCAATTGTTTCCTTCCACCGCTCGTTTTTATTCCATAAAGGTGATTTTTCCATGTGATAATTTTGCAGACAGTTTTGAAAGAATGTTTTCAAACAAAAAAGCCTTGACTTTATCTTACAGTTAATTGCATTTGATTACAGGCCAATGAAAGGTATGGAACACCCAAAACATCAGAAAGCGTGTTTCGTGAACACAATGGTGAACTCAGACCAGGGATAAGCTCATCGAAGTGCCCACTCCATACTTCTTGGCCCAGCAGTTGCATTGTAAAGTGAATATTGAATTTGAGGGAAAAAAAATAGACAAAATCATAGAAATCTGATTAAGAATCTCTAAACCTTAGAAAACCTTGCATCCAAAAAGTAAAGATCTCCGACCACAAGAAAAAGTTTCACCTTTTTGTTCAGATGCAACCTAAAATAATTTAGATTGGTGTACGCTGTATAGATCTAAATCTATATAATGTAGACTTTTGACTGCTTTACATACTTTCAATAATTGCTGCGTACAACCACTTATTCCGTGTGTCAAGTTTGCAGACAGAGTTTTTTGATCGAAAAAAGAAGCCACCCTAACAGGGATATCCCAATGCCACGACATGTTTTAGAAAGAATCCTAGAAATCTACCTATAAATTCCTAAAGGCCAGAAAAAACTGCATCCAAAAAAAAGATCGGCAATTACATGAAAGAGTTCCACTTTCATTTACGACTTAAAATGCGAATTTAGATCCCTCAGCAGGAAGAACGACTGATTACAAATCTCAATAATCTGGACTTTTGAGCTCTATAGCATTTTTTGTGTGACCAGTTTGCAAACAGTTTGGGATTGAAGAAAAATGCCATCTTAACAGGGGGGATATGTCAAAGCAGCGATTACTGCTTCATGAAGAATCTCTTACTCCGATGAGAAAAAAAATGCACCCAAAACGAAAGACCAGTCATGAAACGAAAGACCAGTGATAAAACGAAAATTTGTCATTAACAAGTTAAGAAGTGACATGAATCATTCTGAACAGTGTACGCGTTGTATAGATCTAAAAAATGCATGAGTCTAGACTCTGGTGCATACCTTTACCAACCGTTCCCTACCACTGCTCCATTTTATTCCGTAAAGGTAATTTTTCCATGTGATAATTTTGCAGACAAATTTCAAACAATGTTTCCAAACAAAAAAGCCTGAAGTTTAGCTATTTACACTTCACTTATTCCCAGACAAGAAATCTGATTAAGAATCTCTAAACCTTACAAAACCTTGCATCCAAAAAGTAAATTTCTCAGACCACAAGAAAAAGTTTCACCTTTTTGTTTTGACGCAACCTAAATAATTTATATTGGTGTACGCTGTATCTAAATCTATATAATGTAGACTTTTGACTGCTTTACATACTTTCAACAATTGCTGCGTACAACCACTTATTCCATGTGTCAAGTTTGTAGACAGAGTTTTTCGATCGAAAAAAGCCACCCTAACAGGGATATCCCAATTGCATGACATGTTTTAGAAAGAATCCTAGAAATCTACCTATAAATTCCTAAAGGCCAGAAAAAACTGCATCCAAAACAAAGATTGGCAACTACATGAAAAAGTTCCACTCTCTTTTACGACTTAAAATGCGAATTTAGATCATTCAGCAGGAAGAACGCCTGTTTACAAATCTCGATAATCTGGACTTTTGAGCTCTTTAGCATTTTTTGTGTGACCAGTTTGCAAAAAGTTTGGGATTGAAGAAAAATGCCATCTTAACAGGGATATGTCAAAGCAGCAATGAAGAATCTCTTACTCCGAGGAGAAAAAAAATGCACCAAAAAAGAAAGACCAGTCATAACACGAAAAAGTGTCATTAACAAGTTAAGAAGTGACATGAATCATTCTGAAAAGTGTACGCGTTGTATAGATCTATTAAATGAAGATGCGAGAATCTAGACTCTGGTGCATACCTTTACCAACCGTTTCCTACCACCGCTCCATTTTTTTCCTGAAGGTGATTTTTCCATGTGATAATTTTGCAGACAAATTTCAAACAATAATTGCAAACAAAAAAGCCTGAAGTTTAGCTAATTACACTTCACTTATTCCTAGACAAGAAATCTGATTAAGAATCTCTAAACCCTAGAAAAAATTGCATCCAAAATGTAAAGATCTTGAATCACATGAAAAAGTTTTACCTTTTTAAGTTCAGACGCAACCTTAATAAGTTAGACTGGTGTACGCTGTATCTAAACTAATATAATGTAGACTTTGGTACCTTTACACACTTTTGACAATTGTTGCATACAACCACTTGTTCCTATTCCCTAAATGCATTTATCGCCTGCTAAATTTGCAGACTGAGTTTTTCGATAAAGAAAAGATGCCACCGTAACAGGGATATCACGACGTCACAATATGTTTCAGGAAAAATCCTATGAGTTTACTTGCAAATTCCTAAAGTCCAGAAAAAAAATGCATCCGAAATATAAGATCAGTGATGACATGAAAAAGTTCTGCTTTCATTTTCAACTGAAGATGCGAATTTAGATCACTGGCCTGGGAGAACACATGAATACAAATCTCAATAATGTAGATGTTTTAGTTCTGTAGCAATTTTTGTGTGACCGGTTTTGCAGACAGTTTGGGATCAAAGAAAAATGCTATCTTAACAGGGATATTCCAATGCCACGATTATTGCTTCATCAAGAATCTCTAATCCCGCGAAGAAAAAAATTGCACTCAAAATGAAAGACCAGTGATTAAACGAAAAAGCTTCATTAACGACTTTAGAAGTGACACGAATGATGTATGCGATGTATAGATCTATAAAATGTAGACGCACAAATAAGACTCTGTTGCATACCTTTACCAATTGTTTCCTTCCACCACTCGTTTTTATTCCATAAAGGTGATTTTTCCATGTGATAATTTTGCAGACAGTTTTGAAAGAATGTTTTCAAACAAAAAAGCCTTGACTTTATCTTACAGTTAATTGCATTTGATTACAGGCCAATGAAAGGTATGGAACACCCAAAACATCAGAAAGCGTGTTTCGTGAACACAATGGTGAACTCAGACCAGGGATAAGCTCATCGAAGTGCCCACTCCATACTTCTTGGCCCAGCAGTTGCATTGTAAAGTGAATATTGAATTTGAGGGAAAAAAAATAGACAAAATCATAGAAATCTGATTAAGAATCTCTAAACCTTAGAAAACCTTGCATCCAAAAAGTAAAGATCTCCGACCACAAGAAAAAGTTTCACCTTTTTGTTCAGATGCAACCTAAAATAATTTAGATTGGTGTACGCTGTATAGATCTAAATCTATATAATGTAGACTTTTGACTGCTTTACATACTTTCAATAATTGCTGCGTACAACCACTTATTCCGTGTGTCAAGTTTGCAGACAGAGTTTTTTGATCGAAAAAAGAAGCCACCCTAACAGGGATATCCCAATGCCACGACATGTTTTAGAAAGAATCCTAGAAATCTACCTATAAATTCCTAAAGGCCAGAAAAAACTGCATCCAAAAAAAAGATCGGCAATTACATGAAAGAGTTCCACTTTCATTTACGACTTAAAATGCGAATTTAGATCCCTCAGCAGGAAGAACGACTGATTACAAATCTCAATAATCTGGACTTTTGAGCTCTATAGCATTTTTTGTGTGACCAGTTTGCAAACAGTTTGGGATTGAAGAAAAATGCCATCTTAACAGGGGGGATATGTCAAAGCAGCGATTACTGCTTCATGAAGAATCTCTTACTCCGATGAGAAAAAAAATGCACCCAAAACGAAAGACCAGTCATGAAACGAAAGACCAGTGATAAAACGAAAATTTGTCATTAACAAGTTAAGAAGTGATATGAATCATTCTGAACAGTGTACGCGTTGTATAGATCTAAAAAATGCATGAGTCTAGACTCTGGTGCATACCTTTACCAACCGTTCCCTACCACTGCTCCATTTTATTCCGTAAAGGTAATTTTTCCATGTGATAATTTTGCAGACAAATTTCAAACAATGTTTCCAAACAAAAAAGCCTGAAGTTTAGCTATTTACACTTCACTTATTCCCAGACAAGAAATCTGATTAAGAATCTCTAAACCTTAGAAAACCTTGCATCCAAAAAGTAAATTTCTCAGACCACAAGAAAAAGTTTCACCTTTTTGTTTTGACGCAACCTAAATAATTTATATTGGTGTACGCTGTATCTAAATCTATATAATGTAGACTTTTGACTGCTTTACATACTTTCAACAATTGCTGCGTACAACCACTTATTCCATGTGTCAAGTTTGCAGACAGAGTTTTTTGACCGATAAAAGAAGCCACCCTAACAGGGATATCCCAATGCCACGACATGTTTTAGAAACAATCCTAGAAATCTACCTATAAATTCCTAAAGGCCAGAAAAAACTGCATCCAAAAAAAAGATCGGCAATTACATGAAAGAGTTCCACTTTCATTTACGACTTAAAATGCGAATTTAGATCCCTCAGCAGGAAGAACGCCTGATTACAAATCTCGATAATCTGGACTTTTGAGCTCTAAAGCATTTTTTGTGTGACTAGTTTGCAAACAGTTTGGGATTGAAGAAAAATGCCATCTTAACAGGGGGGATATGTCAAAGCAGCGATTACTGCTTCATGAAGAATCTCTTATTCCGAGCAGAAAAAAATGCACCCAAAACGAAAGACCAGTGATAAAACGAAAATTTGTCATTAACAAGTTAAGAAGTGACATGAATCATTCTGAACAGTGTATGCGTTGTATAGATCTAAAAAATGCATGAGTCTAGACTCTGGTGCATACCTTTACCAACCGTTTCCTACCACCGCTCCATTTTATTCCGTAAAGGTAATTTTTCCATGTGATAATTTTGCAGACAAATTTCAAACAATGTTTCCAAACAAAAAAGCCTAAGTTTAGCTATTTACACTTCACTTATTCCCAGACAAGAAATCTGATTAAGAATCTCTAAACCTTACAAAACCTTGCATCCAAAAAGTAAATTTCTCAGACCACAAGAAAAAGTTTCACCTTTTTGTTTTGACGCAACCTTAATAATTTATATTGGTGTACGCTGTATCTAAATCCATATAATGTAGACTTTTGACTGCTTTACATACTTTCAACAATTATTGCTGCGTACAACCACTTATTCCATGTGTCAAGTTTGTAGACAGAGTTTTTCGATCGAAAAAAAGAAGCCACCCTAACAGGGATATCCCAATTGCATGACATGTTTTAGAAAGAATCCTAGAAATCTACCTATAAATTCCTAAAGGCCAGAAAAAACTGCATCCAAAACAAAGATTGGCAACTACATGAAAAAGTTCCACTCTCTTTTACGACTTAAAATGCGAATTTAGATCATTCAGCAGGAAGAACGCCTGTTTACAAATCTCGATAATCTGGACTTTTGAGCTCTTTAGCATTTTTTGTGTGACCAGTTTGCAAACAGTTTGGGATTGAAGAAAAATGCCATCTTAACAGGGATATGTCAAAGCAGCAATGAAGAATCTCTTACTCTGAGGAGAAAAAAAATGCACCAAAAAAGAAAGACCAGTCATAACACGAAAAAGTGTCATTAACAAGTTAAGAAGTGACATGAATCATTCTGAACAGTGTACGCGTTGTATAGATCTATTAAATGAAGATGCGAGAATCTAGACTCTGGTGCATACCTTTACCAACCGTTTCCTACCACCGCTCCATTTTTTTCCTAAAGGTGATTTTTCCATGTGATAATTTTGCAGACAAATTTCAAACAATAATTGCAAACAAAAAAGCCTGAAGTTTAGCTAATTACACTTCACTTATTCCTAGACAAGAAATCTGATTAAGAATCTCTAAACCCTAGAAAAAATTGCATCCAAAATGTAAAGATCTTGAATCACATGAAAAAGTTTTACCTTTTTAAGTTCAGACGCAACCTTAATAAGTTAGACTGGTGTACGCTGTATCTAAACTAATATAATGTAGACTTTGGTACCTTTACACACTTTTGACAATTGTTGCATACAACCACTTGTTCCTATTCCCTAAATGCATTTATCGCCTGCTAAATTTGCAGACTGAGTTTTTCGATAAAGAAAAGATGCCACCGTAACAGGGATATCACGACGTCACAATATGTTTCAGGAAAAATCCTATAAGTTTACTTGCAAATTCCTAAAGTCCAGAAAAAAAATGCATCCGAAATATAAGACCAGTGATGACATGAAAAAGTTCTGCTTTCATTTTCAACTGAAGATGCGAATTTAGATCACTGGCCTGGGAGAACACATGAATACAAATCTCAATAATGTAGATGTTTTAGTTCTGTAGCAATTTTTGTGTGACCGGTTTTGCAGACAGTTTGGGATCAAAGAAAAATGCTATCTTAACAGGGATATTCCAATGCCACGATTATTGCTTCATCAAGAATCTCTAATCCCGCGAAGAAAAAAATTGCACTCAAAATGAAAGACCAGTGATTAAACGAAAAAGCTTCATTAACGACTTTAGAAGTGACACGAATGATGTATGCGATGTATAGATCTATAAAATGTAGACGCACAAATAAGACTCTGTTGCATACCTTTACCAATTGTTTCCTTCCACCGCTCGTTTTTATTCCATAAAGGTGATTTTTCCATGTGATAATTTTGCAGACAGTTTTGAAAGAATGTTTTCAAACAAAAAAGCCTTGACTTTATCTTACAGTTAATTGCATTTGATTACAGGCCAATGAAAGGTATGGAACACCCAAAACATCAGAAAGCGTGTTTCGTGAACACAATGGTGAACTCAGACCAGGGATAAGCTCATCGAAGTGCCCACTCCATACTTCTTGGCCCAGCAGTTGCATTGTAAAGTGAATATTGAATTTTAGGGAAAAAAAATAGACAAAATCATAGAAATCTGATTAAGAATCTCTAAACCTTAGAAAACCTTGCATCCAAAAAGTAAAGATCTCCGACCACAAGAAAAAGTTTCACCTTTTTGTTCAGATGCAACCTAAAATAATTTAGATTGGTGTACGCTGTATAGATCTAAATCTATATAATGTAGACTTTTGACTGCTTTACATACTTTCAATAATTGCTGCGTACAACCACTTATTCCGTGTGTCAAGTTTGCAGACAGAGTTTTTTGATCGAAAAAAGAAGCCACCCTAACAGGGATATCCCAATGCCACGACATGTTTTAGAAACAATCCTAGAAATCTACCTATAAATTCCTAAAGGCCAGAAAAAACTGCATCCAAAAAAAAGATCGGCAATTACATGAAAGAGTTCCACTTTCATTTACGACTTAAAATGCGAATTTAGATCCCTCAGCAGGAAGAACGACTGATTACAAATCTCAATCTGGACTTTTGAGCTCTATAGCATTTTTTGTGTGACCAGTTTGCAAACAGTTTGGGATTGAAGAAAAATGCCATCTTAACAGGGGGGATATGTCAAAGCAGCGATTACTGCTTCATGAAGAATCTCTTACTCCGATGAGAAAAAAAATGCACCCAAAACGAAAGACCAGTCATGAAACGAAAGACCAGTGATAAAACGAAAATTTGTCATTAACAAGTTAAGAAGTGACATGAATCATTCTGAACAGTGTACGCGTTGTATAGATCTAAAAAATGCATGAGTCTAGACTCTGGTGCATACCTTTACCAACCGTTCCCTACCACTGCTCCATTTTATTCCGTAAAGGTAATTTTTCCATGTGATAATTTTGCAGACAAATCTCAAACAGTGTTTCCAAACAAAAAAGCCTGAAGTTTAGCTATTTACACTTCACTTATTCCCAGACAAGAAATCTGATCAAGAATCTCTAAACCTTAGAAAACCTTGCATCCAAAAAGTAAATTTCTCAGACCACAAGAAAAAGTTTCACCTTTTTGTTTTGACGCAACCTAAATAATTTATATTGGTGTACGCTGTATCTAAATCTATATAATGTAGACTTTTGACTGCTTTACATACTTTCAACAATTGCTGCGTACAACCACTTATTCCATGTGTCAAGTTTGCAGACAGAGTTTTTTGACCGATAAAAGAAGCCACCCTAACAGGGATATCCCAATGCCACGACATGTTTTAGAAACAATCCTAGAAATCTACCTATAAATTCCTAAAGGCCAGAAAAAACTGCATCCAAAAAAAAGATCGGCAATTACATGAAAGAGTTCCACTTTCATTTACGACTTAAAATGCGAATTTAGATCCCTCAGCAGGAAGAACGACTGATTACAAATCTCAATAATCTGGACTTTTGAGCTCTATAGCATTTTTTGTGTGACCAGTTTGCAAACAGTTTGGGATTGAAGAAAAATGCCATCTTAACAGGGGGGATATGTCAAAGCAGCGATTACTGCTTCATGAAGAATCTCTTACTCCCATGAGAAAAAAAATGCACCCAAAACGAAAGACCAGTCATGAAACGAAAGACCAGTGATAAAACGAAAATTTGTCATTAACAAGTTAAGAAGTGATATGAATCATTCTGAACAGTGTACGCGTTGTATAGATCTAAAAAATGCATGAGTCTAGACTCTGGTGCATACCTTTACCAACCGTTCCCTACCACTGCTCCATTTTATTCCGTAAAGGTAATTTTTCCATGTGATAATTTTGCAGACAAATTTCAAACAATGTTTCCAAACAAAAAAGCCTGAAGTTTAGCTATTTACACTTCACTTATTCCCAGACAAGAAATCTGATTAACAATCTCTAAACCTTAGAAAACCTTGCATCCAAAAAGTAAATTTCTCAGACCACAAGAAAAAGTTTCACCTTTTTGTTTTGACGCAACCTAAATAATTTATATTGGTGTACGCTGTATCTAAATCTATATAATGTAGACTTTTGACTGCTTTACATACTTTCAACAATTGCTGCGTACAACCACTTATTCCATGTGTCAAGTTTGCAGACAGAGTTTTTTGACCGATAAAAGAAGCCACCCTAACAGGGATATCCCAATGCCACGACATGTTTTAGAAACAATCCTAGAAATCTACCTATAAATTCCTAAAGGCCAGAAAAAACTGCATCCAAAAAAAAGATCGGCAATTACATGAAAGAGTTCCACTTTCATTTACGACTTAAAATGCGAATTTAGATCCCTCAGCAGGAAGAACGCCTGATTACAAATCTCGATAATCTGGACTTTTGAGCTCTATAGCATTTTTTGTGTGACTAGTTTGCAAACAGTTTGGGATTGAAGAAAAATGCCATCTTAACAGGGGGGATATGTCAAAGCAGCGATTACTGCTTCATGAAGAATCTCTTATTCCGAGCAGAAAAAAATGCACCCAAAACGAAAGACCAGTGATAAAACGAAAATTTGTCATTAACAAGTTAAGAAGTGACATGAATCATTCTGAACAGTGTATGCGTTGTATAGATCTAAAAAATGCATGAGTCTAGACTCTGGTGCATACCTTTACCAACCGTTTCCTACCACCACTCCATTTTATTCCGTAAAGGTAATTTTTCCATGTGATAATTTTGCAGACAAATTTCAAACAATGTTTCCAAACAAAAAAGCCTAAGTTTAGCTATTTACACTTCACTTATTCCCAGACAAGAAATCTGATTAAGAATCTCTAAACCTTAGAAAACCTTGCATCCAAAAAGTAAATTTCTCAGACCACAAGAAAAAGTTTCACCTTTTTGTTTTGACGCAACCTTAATAATTTATATTGGTGTACGCTGTATCTAAATCCATATAATGTAGACTTTTGACTGCTTTACATACTTTCAACAATTATTGCTGCGTACAACCACTTATTCCATGTGTCAAGTTTGTAGACAGAGTTTTTCGATCGAAAAAAAGAAGCCACCCTAACAGGGATATCCCAATTGCATGACATGTTTTAGAAAGAATCCTAGAAATCTACCTATAAATTCCTAAAGGCCAGAAAAAACTGCATCCAAAACAAAGATTGGCAACTACATGAAAAAGTTCCACTCTCTTTTACGACTTAAAATGCGAATTTAGATCATTCAGCAGGAAGAACGCCTGTTTACAAATCTCGATAATCTGGACTTTTGAGCTCTTTAGCATTTTTTGTGTGACCAGTTTGCAAACAGTTTGGGATTGAAGAAAAATGCCATCTTAACAGGGATATGTCAAAGCAGCAATGAAGAATCTCTTACTCTGAGGAGAAAAAAAATGCACCAAAAAAGAAAGACCAGTCATAACACGAAAAAGTGTCATTAACAAGTTAAGAAGTGACATGAATCATTCTGAACAGTGTACGCGTTGTATAGATCTATTAAATGAAGATGCGAGAATCTAGACTCTGGTGCATACCTTTACCAACCGTTTCCTACCACCGCTCCATTTTTTTCCTAAAGGTGATTTTTCCATGTGATAATTTTGCAGACAAATTTCAAACAATAATTGCAAACAAAAAAGCCTGAAGTTTAGCTAATTACACTTCACTTATTCCTAGACAAGAAATCTGATTAAGAATCTCTAAACCCTAGAAAAAATTGCATCCAAAATGTAAAGATCTTGAATCACATGAAAAAGTTTTACCTTTTTAAGTTCAGACGCAACCTTAATAAGTTAGACTGGTGTACGCTGTATCTAAACTAATATAATGTAGACTTTGGTACCTTTACACACTTTTGACAATTGTTGCATACAACCACTTGTTCCTATTCCCTAAATGCATTTATCGCCTGCTAAATTTGCAGACTGAGTTTTTCGATAAAGAAAAGATGCCACCGTAACAGGGATATCACGACGTCACAATATGTTTCAGGAAAAATCCTATAAGTTTACTTGCAAATTCCTAAAGTCCAGAAAAAAAATGCATCCGAAATATAAGACCAGTGATGACATGAAAAAGTTCTGCTTTCATTTTCAACTGAAGATGCGAATTTAGATCACTGGCCTGGGAGAACACATGAATACAAATCTCAATAATGTAGATGTTTTAGTTCTGTAGCAATTTTTGTGTGACCGGTTTTGCAGACAGTTTGGGATCAAAGAAAAATGCTATCTTAACAGGGATATTCCAATGCCACGATTATTGCTTCATCAAGAATCTCTAATCCCGCGAAGAAAAAAATTGCACTCAAAATGAAAGACCAGTGATTAAACGAAAAAGCTTCATTAACGACTTTAGAAGTGACACGAATGATGTATGCGATGTATAGATCTATAAAATGTAGACGCACAAATAAGACTCTGTTGCATACCTTTACCAATTGTTTCCTTCCACCGCTCGTTTTTATTCCATAAAGGTGATTTTTCCATGTGATAATTTTGCAGACAGTTTTGAAAGAATGTTTTCAAACAAAAAAGCCTTGACTTTATCTTACAGTTAATTGCATTTGATTACAGGCCAATGAAAGGTATGGAACACCCAAAACATCAGAAAGCGTGTTTCGTGAACACAATGGTGAACTCAGACCAGGGATAAGCTCATCGAAGTGCCCACTCCATACTTCTTGGCCCAGCAGTTGCATTGTAAAGTGAATATTGAATTTTAGGGAAAAAAAATAGACAAAATCATAGAAATCTGATTAAGAATCTCTAAACCTTAGAAAACCTTGCATCCAAAAAGTAAAGATCTCCGACCACAAGAAAAAGTTTCACCTTTTTGTTCAGATGCAACCTAAAATAATTTAGATTGGTGTACGCTGTATAGATCTAAATCTATATAATGTAGACTTTTGACTGCTTTACATACTTTCAATAATTGCTGCGTACAACCACTTATTCCGTGTGTCAAGTTTGCAGACAGAGTTTTTTGATCGAAAAAAGAAGCCACCCTAACAGGGATATCCCAATGCCACGACATGTTTTAGAAACAATCCTAGAAATCTACCTATAAATTCCTAAAGGCCAGAAAAAACTGCATCCAAAAAAAAGATCGGCAATTACATGAAAGAGTTCCACTTTCATTTACGACTTAAAATGCGAATTTAGATCCCTCAGCAGGAAGAACGACTGATTACAAATCTCAATCTGGACTTTTGAGCTCTATAGCATTTTTTGTGTGACCAGTTTGCAAACAGTTTGGGATTGAAGAAAAATGCCATCTTAACAGGGGGGATATGTCAAAGCAGCGATTACTGCTTCATGAAGAATCTCTTACTCCGATGAGAAAAAAAATGCACCCAAAACGAAAGACCAGTCATGAAACGAAAGACCAGTGATAAAACGAAAATTTGTCATTAACAAGTTAAGAAGTGACATGAATCATTCTGAACAGTGTACGCGTTGTATAGATCTAAAAAATGCATGAGTCTAGACTCTGGTGCATACCTTTACCAACCGTTCCCTACCACTGCTCCATTTTATTCCGTAAAGGTAATTTTTCCATGTGATAATTTTGCAGACAAATCTCAAACAGTGTTTCCAAACAAAAAAGCCTGAAGTTTAGCTATTTACACTTCACTTATTCCCAGACAAGAAATCTGATCAAGAATCTCTAAACCTTACAAAACCTTGCATCCAAAAAGTAAATTTCTCAGACCACAAGAAAAAGTTTCACCTTTTTGTTTTGACGCAACCTAAATAATTTATATTGGTGTACGCTGTATCTAAATCTATATAATGTAGACTTTTGACTGCTTTACATACTTTCAACAATTGCTGCGTACAACCACTTATTCCATGTGTCAAGTTTGCAGACAGAGTTTTTTGACCGATAAAAGAAGCCACCCTAACAGGGATATCCCAATGCCACGACATGTTTTAGAAACAATCCTAGAAATCTACCTATAAATTCCTAAAGGCCAGAAAAAACTGCATCCAAAAAAAAGATCGGCAATTACATGAAAGAGTTCCACTTTCATTTACGACTTAAAATGCGAATTTAGATCCCTCAGCAGGAAGAACGACTGATTACAAATCTCAATAATCTGGACTTTTGAGCTCTATAGCATTTTTTGTGTGACCAGTTTGCAAACAGTTTGGGATTGAAGAAAAATGCCATCTTAACAGGGGGGATATGTCAAAGCAGCGATTACTGCTTCATGAAGAATCTCTTACTCCCATGAGAAAAAAAATGCACCCAAAACGAAAGACCAGTCATGAAACGAAAGACCAGTGATAAAACGAAAATTTGTCATTAACAAGTTAAGAAGTGATATGAATCATTCTGAACAGTGTACGCGTTGTATAGATCTAAAAAATGCATGAGTCTAGACTCTGGTGCATACCTTTACCAACCGTTCCCTACCACTGCTCCATTTTATTCCGTAAAGGTAATTTTTCCATGTGATAATTTTGCAGACAAATTTCAAACAATGTTTCCAAACAAAAAAGCCTGAAGTTTAGCTATTTACACTTCACTTATTCCCAGACAAGAAATCTGATTAACAATCTCTAAACCTTAGAAAACCTTGCATCCAAAAAGTAAATTTCTCAGACCACAAGAAAAAGTTTCACCTTTTTGTTTTGACGCAACCTAAATAATTTATATTGGTGTACGCTGTATCTAAATCTATATAATGTAGACTTTTGACTGCTTTACATACTTTCAACAATTGCTGCGTACAACCACTTATTCCATGTGTCAAGTTTGCAGACAGAGTTTTTTGACCGATAAAAGAAGCCACCCTAACAGGGATATCCCAATGCCACGACATGTTTTAGAAACAATCCTAGAAATCTACCTATAAATTCCTAAAGGCCAGAAAAAACTGCATCCAAAAAAAAGATCGGCAATTACATGAAAGAGTTCCACTTTCATTTACGACTTAAAATGCGAATTTAGATCCCTCAGCAGGAAGAACGCCTGATTACAAATCTCGATAATCTGGACTTTTGAGCTCTATAGCATTTTTTGTGTGACTAGTTTGCAAACAGTTTGGGATTGAAGAAAAATGCCATCTTAACAGGGGGGATATGTCAAAGCAGCGATTACTGCTTCATGAAGAATCTCTTATTCCGAGCAGAAAAAAATGCACCCAAAACGAAAGACCAGTGATAAAACGGAAATTTGTCATTAACAAGTTAAGAAGTGACATGAATCATTCTGAACAGTGTATGCGTTGTATAGATCTAAAAAATGCATGAGTCTAGACTCTGGTGCATACCTTTACCAACCGTTTCCTACCACCACTCCATTTTATTCCGTAAAGGTAATTTTTCCATGTGATAATTTTGCAGACAAATTTCAAACAATGTTTCCAAACAAAAAAGCCTAAGTTTAGCTATTTACACTTCACTTATTCCCAGACAAGAAATCTGATTAAGAATCTCTAAACCTTAGAAAACCTTGCATCCAAAAAGTAAATTTCTCAGACCACAAGAAAAAGTTTCACCTTTTTGTTTTGACGCAACCTTAATAATTTATATTGGTGTACGCTGTATCTAAATCCATATAATGTAGACTTTTGACTGCTTTACATACTTTCAACAATTATTGCTGCGTACAACCACTTATTCCATGTGTCAAGTTTGTAGACAGAGTTTTTCGATCGAAAAAAAGAAGCCACCCTAACAGGGATATCCCAATTGCATGACATGTTTTAGAAAGAATCCTAGAAATCTACCTATAAATTCCTAAAGGCCAGAAAAAACTGCATCCAAAACAAAGATTGGCAACTACATGAAAAAGTTCCACTCTCTTTTACGACTTAAAATGCGAATTTAGATCATTCAGCAGGAAGAACGCCTGTTTACAAATCTCGATAATCTGGACTTTTGAGCTCTTTAGCATTTTTTGTGTGACCAGTTTGCAAACAGTTTGGGATTGAAGAAAAATGCCATCTTAACAGGGATATGTCAAAGCAGCAATGAAGAATCTCTTACTCTGAGGAGAAAAAAAATGCACCAAAAAAGAAAGACCAGTCATAACACGAAAAAGTGTCATTAACAAGTTAAGAAGTGACATGAATCATTCTGAACAGTGTACGCGTTGTATAGATCTATTAAATGAAGATGCGAGAATCTAGACTCTGGTGCATACCTTTACCAACCGTTTCCTACCACCGCTCCATTTTTTTCCTAAAGGTGATTTTTCCATGTGATAATTTTGCAGACAAATTTCAAACAATAATTGCAAACAAAAAAGCCTGAAGTTTAGCTAATTACACTTCACTTATTCCTAGACAAGAAATCTGATTAAGAATCTCTAAACCCTAGAAAAAATTGCATCCAAAATGTAAAGATCTTGAATCACATGAAAAAGTTTTACCTTTTTAAGTTCAGACGCAACCTTAATAAGTTAGACTGGTGTACGCTGTATCTAAACTAATATAATGTAGACTTTGGTACCTTTACACACTTTTGACAATTGTTGCATACAACCACTTGTTCCTATTCCCTAAATGCATTTATCGCCTGCTAAATTTGCAGACTGAGTTTTTCGATAAAGAAAAGATGCCACCGTAACAGGGATATCACGACGTCACAATATGTTTCAGGAAAAATCCTATAAGTTTACTTGCAAATTCCTAAAGTCCAGAAAAAAAATGCATCCGAAATATAAGATCAGTGATGACATGAAAAAGTTCTGCTTTCATTTTCAACTGAAGATGCGAATTTAGATCACTGGCCTGGGAGAACACATGAATACAAATCTCAATAATGTAGATGTTTTAGTTCTGTAGCAATTTTTGTGTGACCGGTTTTGCAGACAGTTTGGGATCAAAGAAAAATGCTATCTTAACAGGGATATTCCAATGCCACGATTATTGCTTCATCAAGAATCTCTAATCCCGCGAAGAAAAAAATTGCACTCAAAATGAAAGACCAGTGATTAAACGAAAAAGCTTCATTAACGACTTTAGAAGTGACACGAATGATGTATGCGATGTATAGATCTATAAAATGTAGACGCACAAATAAGACTCTGTTGCATACCTTTACCAATTGTTTCCTTCCACCGCTCGTTTTTATTCCATAAAGGTGATTTTTCCATGTGATAATTTTGCAGACAGTTTTGAAAGAATGTTTTCAAACAAAAAAGCCTTGACTTTATCTTACAGTTAATTGCATTTGATTACAGGCCAATGAAAGGTATGGAACACCCAAAACATCAGAAAGCGTGTTTCGTGAACACAATGGTGAACTCAGACCAGGGATAAGCTCATCGAAGTGCCCACTCCATACTTCTTGGCCCAGCAGTTGCATTGTAAAGTGAATATTGAATTTGAGGGAAAAAAAATAGACAAAATCATAGAAATCTGATTAAGAATCTCTAAACCTTAGAAAACCTTGCATCCAAAAAGTAAAGATCTCCGACCACAAGAAAAAGTTTCACCTTTTTGTTCAGATGCAACCTAAAATAATTTAGATTGGTGTACGCTGTATAGATCTAAATCTATATAATGTATACTTTTGACTGCTTTACATACTTTCAATAATTGCTGCGTACAACCACTTATTCCGTGTGTCAAGTTTGCAGACAGAGTTTTTTGATCGAAAAAAGAAGCCACCCTAACAGGGATATCCCAATGCCATGACATGTTTTAGAAACAATCCTAGAAATCTACCTATAAATTCCTAAAGGCCAGAAAAAACTGCATCCAAAAAAAAGATCGGCAATTACATGAAAGAGTTCCACTTTCATTTACGACTTAAAATGCGAATTTAGATCCCTCAGCAGGAAGAACGACTGATTACAAATCTCAATAATCTGGAAATTTGAGCTCTATAGCATTTTTTGTGTGACCAGTTTGCAAACAGTTTGGGATTGAAGAAAAATGCCATCTTAACAGGGGGGATATGTCAAAGCAGCGATTACTGCTTCATGAAGAATCTCTTACTCCGATGAGAAAAAAAATGCACCCAAAACGAAAGACCAGTCATGAAACGAAAGACCAGTGATAAAACGAAAATTTGTCATTAACAAGTTAAGAAGTGACATGAATCATTCTGAACAGTGTACGTGTTGTATAGATCTAAAAAATGCATGAGTCTAGACCTGGTGCATACCTTTACCAACCGTTCCCTACCACTGCTCCATTTTATTCCGTAAAGGTAATTTTTCCATGTGATAATTTTGCAGACAAATTTCAAACAATGTTTCCAAACAAAAAAGCCTGAAGTTTAGCTATTTACACTTCACTTATTCCCAGACAAGAAATCTGATTAAGAATCTCTAAACCTTACAAAACCTTGCATCCAAAAAGTAAATTTCTCAGACCACAAGAAAAAGTTTCACCTTTTTGTTTTGACGCAACCTAAATAATTTATATTGGTGTACGCTGTATCTAAATCTATATAATGTAGACTTTTGACTGCTTTACATACTTTCAACAATTGCTGCGTACAACCACTTATTCCATGTGTCAAGTTTGCAGACAGAGTTTTTTGACCGATAAAAGAAGCCACCCTAACAGGGATATCCCAATGCCACGACATGTTTTAGAAACAATCCTAGAAATCTACCTATAAATTCCTAAAGGCCAGAAAAAACTGCATCCAAAAAAAAGATCGGCAATTACATGAAAGAGTTCCACTTTCATTTACGACTTAAAATGCGAATTTAGATCCCTCAGCAGGAAGAACGACTGATTACAAATCTCAGTAATCTGGACTTTTGAGCTCTATAGCATTTTTTGTGTGACCAGTTTGCAAACAGTTTGGGATTGAAGAAAAATGCCATCTTAACAGGGGGGATATGTCAAAGCAGCGATTACTGCTTCATGAAGAATCTCTTACTCCGATGAGAAAAAAAATGCACCCAAAACGAAAGACCAGTCATGAAACGAAAGACCAGTGATAAAACGAAAATTTGTCATTAACAAGTTAAGAAGTGACATGAATCATTCTGAACAGTGTACGCGTTGTATAGATCTAAAAAATGCATGAGTCTAGACTCTGGTGCATACCTTTACCAACCGTTCCCTACCACTGCTCCATTTTATTCCGTAAAGGTAATTTTTCCATGTGATAATTTTGCAGACAAATTTCAAACAATGTTTCCAAACAAAAAAGCCTGAAGTTTAGCTATTTACACTTCACTTATTCCCAGACAAGAAATCTGATTAACAATCTCTAAACCTTACAAAACCTTGCATCCAAAAAGTAAATTTCTCAGACCACAAGAAAAAGTTTCACCTTTTTGTTTTGACGCAACCTAAATAATTTATATTGGTGTACGCTGTATCTAAATCTATATAATGTAGACTTTTGACTGCTTTACATACTTTCAACAGTTGCTGCGTACAACCACTTATTCCATGTGTCAAGTTTGCAGACAGAGTTTTTTGACCGATAAAAGAAGCCACCCTAACAGGGATATCCCAATGCCACGACATGTTTTAGAAACAATCCTAGAAATCTACCTATAAATTCCTAAAGGCCAGAAAAAACTGCATCCAAAAAAAAGATCGGCAATTACATGAAAGAGTTCCACTTTCATTTACGACTTAAAATGCGAATTTAGATCCCTCAGCAGGAAGAACGCCTGATTACAAATCTCGATAATCTGGACTTTTGAGCTCTATAGCATTTTTTGTGTGACTAGTTTGCAAACAGTTTGGGATTGAAGAAAAATGCCATCTTAACAGGGGGGATATGTCAAAGCAGCGATTACTGCTTCATGAAGAATCTCTTATTCCGAGCTTAAAAAAATGCACCCAAAACGAAAGACCAGTCATGAAACGAAAGACCAGTGATAAAACGAAAATTTGTCATTAACAAGTTAAGAAGTGACATGAATCATTCTGAACAGTGTACGCATTGTATAGATCTAAAAAATGCATGAGTCTAGACTCTGGTGCATACCTTTACCAACCGTTCCCTACCACTGCTCCATTTTATTCCGTAAAGGTAATTTTTCCATGTGATAATTTTGCAGACAAATTTCAAACAATGTTTCCAAACAAAAAAGCCTGAAGTTTACCTATTTACACTTCACTTATTCCCAGACAAGAAATCTGATTAAGAATCTCTAAACCTTACAAAACCTTGCATCCAAAAAGTAAATTTCTCAGACCACAAGAAAAAGTTTCACCTTTTTGTTTTGACGCAACCTAAATAATTTATATTGGTGTACGCTGTATCTAAATCTATATAATGTAGACTTTTGACTGCTTTACATACTTTCAACTATTGCTGTGTACAACCACTTATTCCATGTGTCAAGTTTGCAGACAGAGTTTTTCGATCGAAAAAAAGAAGCCACCCTAACAGGGATATCCCAATTGCATGACATGTTTTAGAAAGAATCCTAGAAATCTACCTATAAATTCCTAAAGGCCAGAAAAAACTGCATCCAAAACAAAGATAGGCAACTCCATGAAAAAGTTCCACTCTCTTTTACGACTTAAAATGCGAATTTAGATCATTCAGCAGGAAGAACGCCTGTTTACAAATCTCGATAATCTGGACTTTTGAGCTCTTTAGCATTTTTTGTGTGACCAGTTTGCAAACAGTTTGGGATTGAAGAAAAATGCCATCTTAACAGGGATATGTCAAAGCAGCAATGAAGAATCTCTTACTCCGAGGAGAAAAAAAATGCACCAAAAAAGAAAGACCAGTCATAACACGAAAATTTGTCATTAACAAGTTAAGAAGTGACATGAATCATTCTGAACAGTGTACGCGTTGTATAGATCTATTAAATGAAGATGCGAGAATCTAGACTCTGGTGCATACCTTTACCAACCGTTTCCTACCACCGCTCCATTTTATTCCTAAAGGTGATTTTTCCATGTGATAATTTTGCAGACAAATTTCAAACAATAATTGCAAACAAAAAAGCCTGAAGTTTAGCTAATTACACTTCACTTATTCCTAGACAAGAAATCTGATTAAGAATCTCTAAACCCTAGAAAAAATTGCATCCAAAATGTAAAGATCTTGAATCACATGAAAAAGTTTTACCTTTTTAAGTTCAGACGCAACCTTAATAAGTTAGACTGGTGTACGCTGTATCTAAACTAATATAATGTAGACTTTGGTACCTTTACACACTTTTGACAATTGTTGCATACAACCACTTGTTCCTATTCCCTAAATGCATTTATCGCCTGCTAAATTTGCAGACTGAGTTTTTCGATAAAGAAAAGATGCCACCGTAACAGGGATATCACGACGTCACAATATGTTTCAGGAAAAATCCTATAAGTTTACTTGCAAATTCCTAAAGTCCAGAAAAAAAATGCATCCGAAATATAAGACCAGTGATGACATGAAAAAGTTCTGCTTTCATTTTCAACTGAAGATGCGAATTTAGATCACTGGCCTGGGAGAACACATGAATACAAATCTCAATAATGTAGATGTTTTAGTTCTGTAGCAATTTTTGTGTGACCGGTTTTGCAGACAGTTTGGGATCAAAGAAAAATGCTATCTTAACAGGGATATTCCAATGCCACGATTATTGCTTCATCAAGAATCTCTAATCCCGCGAAGAAAAAAATTGCACTCAAAATGAAAGACCAGTGATTAAACGAAAAAGCTTCATTAACGACTTTAGAAGTGACACGAATGATGTATGCGATGTATAGATCTATAAAATGTAGACGCACAAATAAGACTCTGTTGCATACCTTTACCAATTGTTTCCTTCCACCGCTCGTTTTTATTCCATAAAGGTGATTTTTCCATGTGATAATTTTGCAGACAGTTTTGAAAGAATGTTTTCAAACAAAAAAGCCTTGACTTTATCTTACAGTTAATTGCATTTGATTACAGGCCAATGAAAGGTATGGAACACCCAAAACATCAGAAAGCGTGTTTCGTGAACACAATGGTGAACTCAGACCAGGGATAAGCTCATCGAAGTGCCCACTCCATACTTCTTGGCCCAGCAGTTGCATTGTAAAGTGAATATTGAATTTGAGGGAAAAAAAATAGACAAAATCATAGAAATCTGATTAAGAATCTCTAAACCTTAGAAAACCTTGCATCCAAAAAGTAAAGATCTCCGACCACAAGAAAAAGTTTCACCTTTTTGTTCAGATGCAACCTAAAATAATTTAGATTGGTGTACGCTGTATAGATCTAAATCTATATAATGTATACTTTTGACTGCTTTACATACTTTCAATAATTGCTGCGTACAACCACTTATTCCGTGTGTCAAGTTTGCAGACAGAGTTTTTTGATCGAAAAAAGAAGCCACCCTAACAGGGATATCCCAATGCCATGACATGTTTTAGAAACAATCCTAGAAATCTACCTATAAATTCCTAAAGGCCAGAAAAAACTGCATCCAAAAAAAAGATCGGCAATTACATGAAAGAGTTCCACTTTCATTTACGACTTAAAATGCGAATTTAGATCCCTCAGCAGGAAGAACGACTGATTACAAATCTCAATAATCTGGAAATTTGAGCTCTATAGCATTTTTTGTGTGACCAGTTTGCAAACAGTTTGGGATTGAAGAAAAATGCCATCTTAACAGGGGGGATATGTCAAAGCAGCGATTACTGCTTCATGAAGAATCTCTTACTCCGATGAGAAAAAAAATGCACCCAAAACGAAAGACCAGTCATGAAACGAAAGACCAGTGATAAAACGAAAATTTGTCATTAACAAGTTAAGAAGTGACATGAATCATTCTGAACAGTGTACGTGTTGTATAGATCTAAAAAATGCATGAGTCTAGACTCTGGTGCATACCTTTACCAACCGTTCCCTACCACTGCTCCATTTTATTCCGTAAAGGTAATTTTTCCATGTGATAATTTTGCAGACAAATTTCAAACAATGTTTCCAAACAAAAAAGCCTGAAGTTTAGCTATTTACACTTCACTTATTCCCAGACAAGAAATCTGATTAAGAATCTCTAAACCTTACAAAACCTTGCATCCAAAAAGTAAATTTCTCAGACCACAAGAAAAAGTTTCACCTTTTTGTTTTGACGCAACCTAAATAATTTATATTGGTGTACGCTGTATCTAAATCTATATAATGTAGACTTTTGACTGCTTTACATACTTTCAACAATTGCTGTGTACAACCACTTATTCCATGTGTCAAGTTTGCAGACAGAGTTTTTTGACCGATAAAAGAAGCCACCCTAACAGGGATATCCCAATGCCACGACATGTTTTAGAAACAATCCTAGAAATCTACCTATAAATTCCTAAAGGCCAGAAAAAACTGCATCCAAAAAACAGATTGGCAATTACATGAAAGAGTTCCACTTTCATTTACGACTTAAAATGCGAATTTAGATCCCTCAGCAGGAAGAACGCCTGATTACAAATCTCGATAATCTGGACTTTTGAGCTCTATAGCATTTTTTGTGTGACTAGTTTGCAAACAGTTTGGGATTGAAGAAAAATGCCATCTTAACAGGGGGGATATGTCAAAGCAGCGATTACTGCTTCATGAAGAATCTCTTATTCCGAGCAGAAAAAAATGCACCCAAAACGAAAGACCAGTCATGAAACGAAAGACCAGTCATAAAACAAAAATTTGTCATTAACAAGTTAAGAAGTGACATGAATCATTCTGAACAGTGTACGCGTTGTATAGATCTAAAAAATGCATGAGTCTAGACTCTGGTGCATACCTTTACCAACCGTTTCCTACCACCGCTCCATTTTATTCCGTAAAGGTAATTTTTCCATGTGATAATTTTGCAGACAAATTTCAAACAATGTTTCCAAACAAAAAAGCCTGAAGTTTACCTATTTACACTTCACTTATTCCCAGACAAGAAATCTGATTAAGAATCTCTAAACCTTACAAAACCTTGCATCCAAAAAGTAAATTTCTCAGACCACAAGAAAAAGTTTCACCTTTTTGTTTTGACGCAACCTTAATAATTTATATTGGTGTACGCTGTATCTAAATCCATATAATGTAGACTTTTGACTGCTTTACATACTTTCAACAATTATTGCTGCGTACAACCACTTATTCCATGTGTCAAGTTTGTAGACAGAGTTTTTCGATCGAAAAAAAGAAGCCACCCTAACAGGGATATCCCAATTGCATGACATGTTTTAGAAAGAATCCTAGAAATCTACCTATAAATTCCTAAAGGCCAGAAAAAACTGCATCCAAAACAAAGATTGGCAACTACATGAAAAAGTTCCACTCTCTTTTACGACTTAAAATGCGAATTTAGATCATTCAGCAGGAAGAATGCCTGTTTACAAATCTCGATAATCTGGACTTTTGAGCTCTTTAGCATTTTTTGTGTGACCAGTTTGCAAACAGTTTGGGATTGAAGAAAAATGCCATCTTAACAGGGATATGTCAAAGCACCGATTACTGCTTCATGAAGAATCTCTTACTCCGAGGAGAAAAAAAAATGCACCCAAAACGAAAGACCAGTCATGAAACGAAAGACCAGTCATAAAACAAAAATTTGTCATTAACAAGTTAAGAAGTGACATGAATCATTCTGAACAGTGTATGCGTTGTATAGATCTAAAAAACGCATGAGTCTAGACTCTGGTGCATACCTTTACAAACCGTTTCCTACCACCGCTCCATTTTATTCAGTAAAGGTAATTTTTCCATGTGATAATTTTGCAGACAAATTTCAATGTTTCCAAACAGAAAAGCCTGAAGTTTACCTATTTACACTTCACTTATTCCCAGACAAGAAATCTGATTAAGAATCTCTAAACCTTACAAAACCTTGCATCCAAAAAGTAAATTTCTCAGACCACAAGAAAAAGTTTCACCTTTTTGTTTTGACGCAACCTAAATAATTTATATTGGTGTACGTTGTATCTAAATCTGTATAATGTAGACTTTTGACTGCTTTATATACTTTCAACAATTGCTGCGTACAACCACTTATTCTGTGTGTCAAGTTTGCAGACAGAGTTTTTTGAATGAAAAAAGAAGCCACCCTAACAGGGATATCCCAATGCCACTACATGTTTTAGAAAGAATCCTAGAAATCTACCTATTCCAAAAAAAAGATCGGCAATTTCATGAAAGAGTTCCACTTTCATTTACGACTTAAAATGCGAATTTAGATCTGTCAGCAGGAAGAACGCCTGATTACGAATCTCGATAATCTGGACTTTTGAGCTCTATTGCATTTTTTGTGTGACCAGTTTGCAAACAGTTTGGGATTGAAGAAAAATGCCATCTTAACAGGGGGGGATATGTCAAAGCAGCGATTACTGCTTCATGAAGAATCTCTTATTCCGAGCAGAAAAGAATGCACCCAAAACGAAAGACCAGTCATAACAGGAAAAGTGTCATTAACAAGTTAAAAAGTGACATGAATCATTCTGAACAGTGTACGCGTTGTATAGATATATGAAATGAAGATGCACAAATCTAGACTCTGGTGCATACCTTTACCAACCGTTTCCTACCACTGTTCCATTTTATTCCGTAAAGGTAATTTTTCCATGTGATAATTTTGCAGACAAATTTCAAACAATGTTTCCAAACAAAAAAGCCTGAAGTTTACCTATTTACACTTCACTTATTCCCAGACAAGAAATCTGATTAAGAATCTCTAAAGCTTAGAAAACCTTGCATCCAAAAAGTAAATTTCTCAGACCACAAGAAAAAGTTTCACCTTTTTGTTTTGACGCAACCTAAATAATTTATATTGGTGTACGCTGTATCTAAATCTATATAATGTAGACTTTTGACTGCTTTACATACTTTCAACAATTGCTGCGTACAACCACTTACTCTGTGTATCAAGTTTGCAGACAGAGTTTTTCGATCGAAAAAAGAAGCCACCCTAACAGGGATATCCCAATGCCACGACATGTTTTAGAAATCTACCTATAAATTCCTAAAGGCCAGAAAAAACTGCATACAACCACTTGTTCCTATTCCCTAAAAATGTTTTCTGTGTGCCAAGTTTGCAGACTGAGTTTTTCCATCAAAAAAGGGATATCCGGAGACCATGATATGTTTCAGGAAAAATCGTAAAAATCTACTTAAGAATTCCTAAAGGCCAGGAAAAAAAAAAATTCATCAAAAATAAAAGATTGGCAATGACATGAAAAAGTGCTTCATAGTACTACATAATCCTACATTCCTAAAAATGCATACGAAAGAGCTTAAGAACCTATATCCCTTCCTTCACTGTAGTGCCTTTAACGAGGACAATATCAGTAGCCTCTTCCTTGGTAAATACACTGCAAAGGGTTCAAATATAACTACCTTTCAAATGCTATAATTTTTCAAGTGACCAGAAGTTTAATAATGACCAATCTTGACTAACTTGATCTTTGGGCTGCATTATGGGCTAATGCGTGTGCCATTAAAGTACCATAAATAATGCATGTAAAAAAAGCAATCCTAATATTTTTGTACAACCCCCCCCCAAAATTAGGAATAGGGGTCTTAAATGACCCTAAAAAGTTTGAAGCTGGCAGAAAAACAGCAAAGAGATAATGTTGAAAATAATGTAAAAACCACATACCAATGGCTGCATCTATCGAAGTCTTTCCTGATGGTAGCCTGCACATGCTTGCTGTGTCACCCTTTGTAAAAGACAACCATATTTCAGTAAAATTGTCTATGAAGTACACAAATGAGTATTCTGGGAAAAAAGCTAAAGGCTTGGAGTAGTGTGAAAAGGACTGGTAAACAGAATTTTAGTAATGCATAGATAGGTGCACTTGCCATTGGGACATGACCAGATTATTTCTAGCATACCACTTACTGCAAAAGAAATGACCCAGTGCTTTTGCCTGACCTAAGATGACCTTTTTGTTTATTTTGAACCCTAAGACTTTGTACTGCATACATGAATTATAATCATACATTGGTTAAAAACTTCTAAGTTACTGATCATGGATATTTTGTGGACAGAAATGTTTGCAAGGTAAAGTTGGTTTTTAGCTCACCTGAGCATGACATGCTCATGGTGAGCTTTTGTGATCAGCCAATGTCTGTTGTTTTTTAGCTCACCTGAGCATGACATGCTCATGGTGAGCTTTTGTGATCACCCAATGTCTGTCGTCCATTGTGTGTCGTCCGTCACCCACAATTTCTTTAAACATCTTCACCTCCTAAACCAATGGGCTAATCTTGATGAAACTTAGCAGGGATGTTCCTTGGGTGAAGCTCTACCAAAGTTGTTCAAGAGATTGAATTCCAACCATAATTCTGGTTGCACTAGCGACCAGAAGGAAAAAATAGCAAAATCTTTGAAAATCTTCTCTGAAACTAGAAGGCGTAGAGCTTTGATATTTGGTATGTAGCATTTCCTAGTAGACATCTACCAAGATTGTTCATATGATGTCCCTGGGATCACAAGTTTGAAACATAGGAACAAAGAAGGAAAACTTCCAAATTCTTCTTCTCTGAAACTAGAAGGCGCAGAGCTGCGATATGTGGTATGTAGCATCTCCTAGTGGACCTCTACCAAGATTGTTCATATGATATGTGGTATGTAGCATCTCCTAATGGACCTCTACCAAGATTGTTCATATGATGCCCCTAGGGACAAAACTGGTCCCGCCCCGGGGGTCACAAGTTTGAAACATAGAAATAAAGAAGGAAACTTTAAAATTATTCTTCTCTGAAAGAAGAAGATGTACAACTTTGATATTTGGTAAGTAGGATCTCCTAGTGGACTTCTACAATGTTTGTTCATATGATGTCCCTGGGGTCAAACCTTGCCCTACCCTGTAGGTCACAATTTCCAAACATAGGAACAAAGAAGGAAAACTTTAAAAATCTTCTTCTCCGGAACCGGAAGGAGTAGAGCTTTGATATTTGGTATGTAACATTCCTAGTGGACCTGTACAAAGTTTATTCATATGATGCCCCTGGGGTCAAAACTGGCTCCGCCCCTGGGGTCACAAGTTTGAACATAGGAACAAAGATGGAAAACTTCAAAATTCTTCTACTCTGAAACTGGAAGGCTTGGAGCTTTGATATTTTGTATGAAGCATTTCCTAGTAAACCTCTTCCAAGTTTATTCATATGATGCCCCTGGGATCCAAACTGTGCCTGCCCCGGGGTTGACAAGTTTGAACATGGGGAAAAAAAAGGAAAATTTTAAATTTTTCTTCTTTTGGAACCAGATCGTGTTGATCGTTGATATTTAGTATAAAGCATCTCCTAGTGGACCTTTGCCAATTTTATTCATATGATGCCCCTGGGGTCATAATTGGCCCAGCCCCAGCAGTCACAAGTTTTAACATGGGAACTAAAAAGGAAAAAAATAAAATTCTTCTCTGAAACTAGGAGATGTAGAGCTTTGATATTTGGTATGTAGCATCTACTAATGGACCTTTGCCAATTTTATTCATATGATGCCCCTGGATTCATAATTGGCCCAGCCCCAGCGGTCACAAGTTTTAACATGGGAACTAAAAAGGAAAAAAATAAAATTCTTCTCTGAAACTAGGAGATGTAGAGTTTTGATATTTGGTATGTAGCATCTACTAATGGACCTGTATCAAGTTTACTAATAAGATGCCCCAGGGGTCAAAACTGGCCCTGCCCAGGGGGTCACAAGTTCTTAACATAGAAACCAAAAAGGAAAACTTTAAAATTCTTCAGAGAGCTTTGATATTTGGTATGTCAAATTGACTTGAGACTTGGTTAACATGTTTGTTGTCTTACCTGCCCTTTGCAACTATTATACCTCCTCGACAACTGCCGGTGGGATGGACATATGTTGCGACAATTTGCTACTCTTGTTTTATTATCATTTGGCCTTGAACCTCAATATTTTGTATTTATCTTCATTATAGACCTTTACTGCTTAGTACTTGGGTGAGCGATATAGGACCATCATGGTTCTCTTGTTATAGATATACTTGTGGTAAAATATGTGAACAGGAATTGTTTATTAACTTATCAAATTTGCTAAATCAAAAATTTCTGCTTCACAAAAAACTCCACTGTTAGAGTATTGTAATATATACCTTTGTTATGGAGAAATTCCACTATTGCCCAGGCTCATCATGGTCTTTTTACCATCCACTTCTTTAATGTTGTCCATTGACACATCTAGAAACAAATTGAAATTAAAAAAGATAATTACATGGCATGGTATGCATCCACAGGGAGTACAAGCCTACTTTGCCAACCTACTATGGCTTAATTACAGCATGTGCATTTGAAGATCAGACTACATTGAAACTGGTGTCTGATCTAGGGAAAATAGGGAAACAGCCTGGAAACTTAGTAACAAACTAAATTGTAACCAGAATGTATAAAGATGGAACTTCAAATTGAGCAATTTCTTGTCAAAAGCCACTTATAGTCATTCTGACAAGATTCATTCCTATCTTGCCAGTGAAATTTATTTTTCATGGTGTTTAAGGAATGCATCTGTTTGAAAAGAGTAAGGTGCAAAGTAACAGCAACAGAACTTTCAGCAACTCTATAATGGGCCTTATTCTGTACTATATGTTATATATATCTTTTTGTGATGAATGGGCTGCGAACAACAAACAAAAAACAAGAGGGCCATGATGGCCCTGTATTGCTCCACAGGCTAATTAAAGACTCCAAGCCAAATATTGAAATAATTCGCCCAAACTAGAAGACACAATTTTATTGTGTCTAAAATCTTCCAAGAAAGTTATGACCCCAGGGTAAAGCCATTTTTGGCAACAATTTCTTGAATCCTAGAGGATGTCTGGTACCAAATAATACAGGTCAAGTATGTATGGTTATAAACAAGATTCTCAAAGTTTCCTAGATGAAAGGCCCTATAATGCGAGATCCCTGAGACAGGACTAAATTTAGTCACCCTTGGTCTTATGGTTAGTAACAAGGCGGTTTATAAAGTTTTCATTATAAAGCCCATGGAAAACTTGTGACTTTTTGAGTGGGACCCAGGGCGTTCATTTGGATACTCTTAATAGAGATCTTCTAGATAAAGCTACATGCAAAATTTGGTAGCCCTCTAGGTCTGATGGCTGGTTTGGGTACATTTTTAAAGTTTCTCCATATAAGCCCATGTAAAACTCGTGGCTCCCAGGGCAAGGCCAAATTTGACCCAAGGGCTTTAATTTGGGCACCCTTGGTAGAGAACAACTAGATAAAGCTTCCTGCTAAATATGGTAGCCCTAAGCTTTATGGCTTGGTATGAGAAGATTTTTAAAGTCCTCCCTATATAAGCCATTGTAAAACTTTTGACCCCAGGACAGGCCCAAATTTGACCCCAGGGCTATAGTTTGGGCATTCTCAGTAGATGTCTTCTTGATAAAGCTACATGCAAAATTTTGTAGCCCTAAGCCCTATGGCTAGGTACTAGAAGAATTTTGAAGTTTTCCCCAAATAAGCCCATATAAAACTTGTGAATAATCAATTAAAGAACAAGCTAATTCATTCCCAGACATTTAAAGTCATCAGTAATTATGGGTTATAAATTCAAGATGTTAATTAAAGCCTGTATCAGTATGACTGTGGGACTATCGACACACCAGAAGTCATATGATGCAAATATTTAGTGTGAAGTTGCCTCTTTATAATAAATTTTTTGTAGTTTTTTTTTGCAATACTGTACTAGATCTACCTCACAAAATGACGATTTATCAATTTTTCTATATCTCAAAACACACAAATTATCATGGGAAAAAAAACAAAAAAACACATGACAAAACATTGTGTTACAAGACAAGCGTAACAATAAAGAAAACCAGCAACAAGCATTCAATAATTGCCAATATTTATTAATGAACAAGGACAAAAGTGTACAACAGGAGTTAAATTTGAATGAAATTTTGTCAATTCTAATCTTAGAATGTTGAAATAAAATAAGTCCCTCAACATTAACAATAATGTTTAGACTACAAAAGAATGAAATTTCTTGTTCCTAACACCTAAATTAACATTAGTTTCAAATTGCAAGTAGAGATATGAGCAATCTGTAACAAAATTAAAGTTATTCCAACTTACTGATGTATATCCCAAGTTAACCCATTACCACACAATCCCTACTTTTGACGTCCCTAAGAAAGAAGCCTTTGGAAAACATTGTGGGAAAAGGAGAAAATGCTGGGAGAGACGACAAAAGACAAGTGACTGAAAATTCTAAATTTGTTATGTGAAGGGTAGAAAGCATTGTGAGAAAAGGAGAAAATGCTGGTAACCATAACTCCAAGTCCGAAATCACCCAAGTAAGTCACTCCTATTTATACTAACTTGGAAAATGTTAGATTAGTCATTTCTAGAAAGATGACATTATTGATTAGTAAACAGCCCGATTATAATCAAAGCGTTGAAAACGCTGAAGTGGTATTTGTCAAGGAAACCCCATTGAATTAATAGTTTGAAAGAAACAGAGACATATTGTTCAGATATTGGCTTAAAAGTCAACCCACTAAGCAAATGAATACCTTTTCGGTTGAAGGGAGAGTATTCATGACAAAGTTTGGTTTATTTTTGTATATGTGGTCTACTTTTGATCATGAGGAAGAAGCAGGAGTAACGCCCCTTGACAATAGGATACATGACGAATAGAGAAAAATCCTGTTGACATATCTAACAAAATTAAGTTTGTTCCTGAAAACTATAATTTTAAAATATCTCTAGCCTTTTACATTCAAATTCCAACATTACAATCAATAGACGATAGGCAATATTCAGGCTTCAAATTTAACGGTCGCAAACTCGCAAAATGCGAGCTGAAATGAAAAAAATGCGAGTGCCAAATTCTAACGGTGGAAATAATTTGTGAGTGCGCCGGAAAATGGGCAAACCTACCGCTTAAAAATCTAAATTAATCTATGAATGTGGTCGTTTTTCGTGTCCACTGTATTGCCGGATGCGGTGTAGAACTATCCTTTGAGAGTATCGCCGACCATGTGACATTCATGGAGACGCTTGTTGCGATATTATAAATTACATGTATCCGATATTTCAAGCAGGTAGACGATTCTGACGTTGTTTTTACGTCTGTCTGCATTGCCTCGCTAAGAGTATGGAGCGGAAAATATCTATAGTTTTTTTGGCAAAATGCCGTATTCTGTGACATTGCCGGAATACACAGACCCCAAAACAATAAAACTGTCGAAGCCCACTGTCGAATGTGCAAAGTCTGAGCTAAGCCTATAATATTAGCTGTATTCGACGGGTAATCAGGGTTTTTCATGTTGCACTTTTTGTATTCAAATTGTAAATTTCACGATTTTGTAAACTTTTGGGAAGCACAAACCTTGCGCTCTCAAATCGACGTAATGTTTGTGAAGCACAAAACATGCACCTTATAGATAGGCGGAGCTTATAACATTGTAGGAAAAGGAGAAATTGCTCATCAGTGTTTTCGTAAGTTTCCCATTTCAGAGTAGTTAAAACAGGGGACTGAGTGGCAATGGGTTAAAATATTGCTAGTACAAAATTGAGTTTTGCGAGTAGAAAAAATAGTCACTAGCAAATTTTTGCTAGTAGAAAAAAAAGTTAAATTTGACCCCTGATATTTCCATTTTATGGTAAGCGCCGCACTAGTAGTATGACGTGACACTGGACAATCAAAGCATTATTTCAGTAACAAATGCTGTATGTCCTGTTAGCAAATCCTTTAAATTTGGACAAATTCATAACTGAAAAGAAAATGACATAGCAAGAAATCAATGGAAATCGATTCTAATACAATTCAAACATATTTCATGATATTGCCTATGAAAAAGAAAATCACAAACAGACAAGTACACCGACCATAAATTTGGATTAGACCAAACTTCATGCATCTGCACCTTAAAAGAATTAAGATGTTTTAGCTCGAGGATGTGTTTCTGAACATGATGTTAATTAAACAATGCTGATATACTAAATTATACGATGTGTCCCAAAGCTACCAATGGTTTGTGAATACCCTTAGTAACAACACTCTATGTTTTGGAAAAAAATATTTCTTTCTTAGAAAAGTGTAGGTCAAAGATCAGACTGCATGTTCTTTGCAGTCCAATCCTGATCTACACTGTCCACAAAGGGTCAGCATCAGTCACACTTAGCAACCTACGGGTTAATGAGACTCAAATAATTGCAATTTTGGGGGTTACTGTAGTTCAGAATGTTTGCGCAGTCTGATCTTGGTCTACATTTTTCGGAAAAGTCAGCTATTGTCATGAAAGCTGTTATTCCTGTACTTAACTCTTTGCCACACAATCCTGACTAAGTGACTTTTTATGACGCTGAGAAAGAAGCCTATAGAAAACATTTTGGATAAAGGAAAAAATGCTGATAACCAGCATTTTCTCCTTATTCCACAATACATGTATTTTCTACCTTTCAAAGTCGGAAATCATCATATTGACAATTCAATTTGGACAAAGCTAAAAATTTGTCATTTGGTAAAGAGTTAGGGAGAATTTACCAAATAATTCCAAGAAGAAGGAAGACGGCTTTTGAAAACATTGTGGGAAAAAGAGAAATGCTAATCTGCAATTACTTCTTTTCCCATGTTTTCTAGCCTATCTATGACAAAGCCTACCATTTCAGCAACACCAGCTCAGGCAGTTGATTGTTATTTAACACATGACCTGGTGGTCACTATTACAGTACTAGGTTGAGACAAACTTTCAATACACCAAAATTTCCCATCTCACCTCTGATGTATGTGAGAAAAGTAGTCAGTTACTTGGAATGTGTAAGTCCTGGAGTGAGAAACCAGGGAACATATGCACAGGTGCACTGACCACTAGGATATATAACCATGGCTATTGAAACAGTGTTAAACTCCAATACAATCAATTTTAGCAACACTTAACCCCATACCACACAATGCTGTCTCAAATTTTGTCGTTTAGTAAAGAATTAATTTATGCCGACTTTTAACGACCCTGGGAAACTGTCCTTTAGAAAACATTGTGGGAAAAGAGAAAATGCTGGTAACCATCATTTTCTCCTTTTCTCACAATGTTTTCTACCATATAAAGGAAAATTTGCACTATTTTAGACACATTCAATATCTCGTCTGCAAGTGCTTTCAATTTGGACAAAGCTAAAATTTTGTCATCTGGGAAAGGGTTAATAATTATGTTGTCTGTACATGTTAAAGGTATTTAGACATTTAAAATTTTGTTATTTGGTAAAGAAATAATCTTTTACCAGACAATCCCAAGTTTTTAACTCTTTTCCACATGACAAATTTTGGATTCTTTGCAATTCAAAACATCTGCAGGCCAAAAAATCGTAATTAGTGTAGTAGGGTCACTTTTTAATATGACATGCCTATATGGTCAGTCTGCATTTACCTGTGTTCCACTTGATCGACCATTTCCCTCCAATCAATCACAAATCCTTTCCTTTTTTCCACAATAATTCGTAATCAAGTGATCAACAATGGTTTTCCAAGTAAACAACTTACAGACTGAAGCAGGAATGAAAAATTCAAAAGGTCATGTGATTGATTGGAGGGAAATGGTCGATCAAGTGGAACACAGGTAAATGCAGACTGACCATATAGGCATGTCATATTAAAAAGTGACCCTACTACAATTAGTACAAAATTTAATGAGCCTGAATAAAATTGTGGGCAAAGTAGAAAATGCTGGTTACCAGCATTCTCTCCATTTACCACCATGTTTTCATAAAACATTCACTCTCAATAAAACAAGGGATTTTGTAGTAAAGGGTTTAACAAACTTGAAGGTAGAAGGCTTTTGACAGCATTTTGGAAAAGAAGATTTCGTTGTTTTGGGGTTTAAAGTCATTTTAACAGCTAGCCACTGACTACTTTTCTCACATGCTTCAGCAGAGATAAGAGGTGAAAATACGCCGGAAAGAAAGTTTGCCTTAACCGGGTATCAAACTCACAACCACCAGGTCATGAGTCTGACATGCTCACCACCGAGATGTGCATGGAAAAGAAGAAAATGATGTGTTCAACAGTTTTTTTTCTTTTCTAGCAATCCAGACTTTGAACAACTTTGAAGGACAAGCTTTTAACCCTTTACCAGACTTTTAATGACCCTGATAAAGAAGCCTTTTGAAAACATAGTGGATAAAGGAGAAAATTTTGGTATCCAGGATTTCCTCCTTCTCCCATAAGGGTTTTTACCTGTTCTATAACAAATCTCAGTGTTTGTTTTGCATTACTTTTGTCGTCTGCAAATGCTTCCAATTTGGACCAGTCTAGGATTTTGTCCAAAAAACAGAATTTTTGCATGTCCGAATTCAAAACAGTTTAAGTCTTTACCACACAATCCCAACTTTTAACGACCCTAAAGAAGAAGTCTTTGAAAAATACTGTGGGGAAAGGAGAAAATTCTGGTAATTCGCATTTTCTTCTTTTCCCTCAGTGTTTTCTACTCTATTAAAGAGAGAGCTTATCATTTCATTAATGTTTAATTTGTTATCTGCAAATGCTTTCACTTTGGTCGCATCCTAAATTTTGTTGTTCAGGTAAAGCGGTTAACCCATAACCACAAAATCCCTATCGTCGATGACCCCGAGAAGCCTTTAGAAAGCATTGTGGGAAAGGGAGAAATGCTGGTAACCAGCATTTTCTCCTTTTCCCAAAATATTTTCTACCCTTCGCAAAACAAATTTCAAATTGTCAGTCAATTTTATTTCGTCATCTGCAAATGCTTTGGATTTGGACAAACCTAAAATTTTGTCGTTTGGTAATGAGTTAAATGCGACTCAAAAACTGCAAAAGAAACTCGTTTCAGGAAGGGTAGAGACTGTGCGGGGAGAAGGAGAAAATATTCATTTTCTTCTTTTCCTGTAATGTTATCAAAAGTTAGCTTTCTAAAGGTCCTTGAAATGTGAAACTAGGTGGTAAAGAATTAAACATTTACCAAAAAATCCCGGAATTCAACGACCCTTGGAGAGTAGCCTGGTTACCAGCATTTTCTCCTTTTCCCACAATGTTTTCTGCTCTATCAAGTACCAATTCTGTCATTTTAGACATCTTTAATTTGTCGTCTGCAAATCCTTGCAATTTGAACCAGCCTGAAATTTTATCGTTTGGTAAAGAGTTGACTCTACTACTCTATCCCGACTTTTAATGACCGTGAGAAAGAAAGATGTTGAAAACATTCTGGGAAAAGAAGAAAATGCTGGTTAGGAGCATTTTTTGCTTTTTGCAGGATGTTTTCTACTTTTCCATAAAGAACTTTTAATAATTGAGTCACATTTATTTTGTCATCTGTAAATGCTTTCAGTTTGAAGAGGTCTAAAATTTTGTCGTTTATCAAAGAAAGCAGAAATTACCTGTTGAACCATCTTGATCTACAGTACCCTTTTCTTGCACCAGCTGCTCTTAAGTGCATCTAGATTTATCATAAAACAGCTGATCATTTAAAGTATGTACATGTCTGTGTGTATGGATATTGGCCACAAGTGAAATCATATTGCATAACAAGAGAGATTAATCCAGGGTCAAAACCTGAAAAAATTCACACCCAATACTTCTACTGAAAACACTCATAATGTGAGTAACCCTTTCCCCTCAACTAAACAAGTTTAGACTGTAATCAATAGATCAGCTCTTTACCACACAACAAAAATGTACACTTGTTACAATTGCAAGCATTTGCAGACGACTAAATAACAGTGACTGAAAATGGGGAATTTGTTTTGTGAGGGGTAGAAAACATTGTGGAAAAAAAGCTGGTTACAAGCATTTTATCCTTTAATGTTTACAAAGGGGTGCTAAAAGTCCGGATTGTGTGGTGATGGGTTAAAATGTATCTCAAATGATGGAATTCGTAATTGGGGTAGAAAACATTGTGGTAAAAGAAAAAACGCTGGTTACCAGCATTTTCTTCTTTTACCACTGTTTTCAAAAGACTTTTTCCTCATTGTTGCTTACATTGTGGGTTGTGTGGTAAAGGGTAAAGATCAAGATCAGACTGCACAGAACATGCAATCTGATCTTGGATCTACTCTGTCTGATCAGGAGATTATATTTCCCCAAAAGATATCTTTGGAAAAGCATATTTTGGTTTTTACTATCAACTTGAAAGCTTCATGTTAACTATTCACCAGTACGGGTAAAAAGTCTGGATTGTGAAGTAAAGGGTTAACATTGAGGTGGCTAGAAATGGCTTGGTGACCTTTTGTGGGTAGTGTAGGTCAAGATTAGATGATATACAGTGCAAAAATTTCCTCCTCCCCCACAAGAAAATTTTATAGCTTTGAATAAGCAGTATGAGGGGTGATCAGAAAGCACGTGGACCAGTACCGGTATTGGAATATTGTTGTAAAAAGCAACTTGGAGTATTCACTATTTTTGAAAATAACCTCCTCTGAGTTCTACACACTTAGTCATTCTTGATTTCATGAGCGAAGCACGTGCAGGAGTGCATCACGTGATGTTACCATCAAGGACCCGGTTTTAGCAAGGGTTAGCTCCTGTCTGCTCTCGTGGTGCATGCCACATAGAGAATCTTCATAACAGGTACCGTATTTATTCTAATAATCGCCCTTATTCTAATAAATGCCCAGTCCCCAAAGAAGCGCATAAAATCGGCCATAAAGTGGTAGATTTTACTGAAAAGTTGGTGATTCTATTAAACGCCCACCACCGAGTCAAAAAATTTCGACTTACGGTCTATGCAGTAATTTTCAGTATTTCCTTCTTTAAAAATAATCGCACTTCAGCTTTCCTCTCACCAGATCTGTACAGTTTATATGAACATGGCACTTCTATGCCGCCACCCTTCACAAAGATTCCATTCGAGGACGGCCGAGGAGGTCCCGTTATTTCAGCCGAAATGTTGACGACAAGGCCGTCATTGAAAAGTTTTGTAAATAATTGACAAAGTCCTTCGGGCACGTGCCCAATAACTATTTCACCTTTTTTCACGATAATTGCTGATTCACTGTATTCGTTTTCTGGTTCTTGTAAGCATTCTAAAATTGTCCCTTTAGAAAATTCGTTTCTGTATACATGATATCCTTTAACAGCAGATTTCACAGACACTAACATAGTTGCCATTATTGTTACAACCATATCTAAAATTACGGGGTTAACACATTGATTCTCACGACAGTGAGTCACAAGTGACACAATCGAAATATATATCACGTCAGCTTTTCGTGGGAGTGATACATGTAAATCGACATTCGGAACACCTCGGCCAATCTTTCGATCCAGCCTCGGATGTATGCCGACGGAATAATATGTTAAAAAACTTGACATGCATCGCCGGAAGCGGTTATTCGACAGATACTCCCTACTACATAGTTCTCAGGATGTTCCAAATGATGTCAACTAGTAACCATTTCGAATGGCAACAAATCCTGTAGAATGACGGTAAGTCTAGCTGTAGCAGCATAAATGGCTTAATTTAGACTTGCATTGATTACGCACTTGAAAAAATGGGCTAGATCGAAAGATTGGCCGAAATTTTCCAAACTTTTGCGCGATAATGACATTGTATTTCTTGTTATGGGGGTGTTGTTGTTCCTTCTGGAAGTAGTCTGTCGGCATACATCCGAGGCTTGATTCGTAGAATTGAACGAGATGTTCCCAATGGTAAATCAAGCGCGTATCTTGTAAGGGGTGTTTATGGGGTGTTTATGGCCCCAGTCTTGGCACCATTTGCTGGCAATTCCAAGAATTTAAGATCGGACATTACTAACCCGATGGAAGAATCTTCAGAAGGAAAGATTTGTTCGCTTGGAGTAATTTATCTTTTTCAAATAAGGATTTGGCCAACTAGGCCCAGGGACGACCAAGCCCATGGACGAACTGGCGTTGTGACGAACAAGCACGGACGACACGACAGTCTATTTTTACACTTCTTCCGTATTTCCGATGTAAACAATGATTGTACGCAGTTATAGAGTGAAAAATGGCTATATGAATGACGATATTACGTAGATGCTGATTAAAACATGGTATTTACGTCTTTTTGAGGGTTGAATTGGTCACTTTAGATCTATTCTCTGCGATGCAATAACCGCCCACCCCAAACTTCGTCATTGATCATGATTCTAATAATCGCCCATCCCCAACGTCATCATTGATCATCATTCTAATAAACGCCCGGGCCTTTATTGGAATAAATACGGTACTAGTCAGAGGACACATGGAGTCGTCACTAAATTATACAGAGCATTGCTAAGTTTTTCCATGTTTAGTTTTTGCAAAGTTTCCAGTACTAGTGTGGCTCTGAGAGCTAGGGCGTTATTTTGTTTTAAAGTGACCTCACCCTCCAGGACTTCTGGCAAAGTTTTTTACAGTGTATGTGAAATTCATCTGAATAGTGTGAGCAGAAAACTCACTATTGACTAGTGCCATAAAACGCTGTGTATACCACGCAGGCATGTATAACAGGCAGGCCTTTTTCAGCATCAGATCCGTGGAAAAAAGGTTGTTCGGATGTACAACACGCATCAAAAATTGACCAAAATATCGTAACATGTGAAGCTTAGTATATAAGATGATACATGTAACCAAAGCCGATCAGTGAAATATCTGAAGAGGGTGTAGATCAAGATCAGACTTGCCAAAACTGAAGTCTGATCGTAGATTCACATAGTCTAATGCATGTTAGCTGATATATAAATCAAGTTATTATCCATTTTTAAATTCAATCTGAACTTTAAGATCTGTGTTGGGTGCATTATATTGTACTTGTTCGAACTTGGTAATTTTTCCATTTCCCCTTCTGAGATTTTCTGCTTAAAGAAGGAAATATTGCTACAAATATATTTTTCTAACAGTAAAAACTTTATTTTTCAATATTCCTGTGGATATATACCCTAGGAAAGATATACGAGTACAAATACGTGCACACGTTTGAAATCATACATATTTACTTTATATAGTTACAAATGTATAATGTCTATTGCGTACAAGTTTTCTTTTCCATTGCGCCAGTCCCGCACAAAGGAAATTTAACCCTTTCCCAAACAATCCCTGGTTTTTACGGATCTAGAATAGTAGCCTTTTGAAAACATTGTGGGAAAAGAAGAAAATGCTGCCAGCATTTTCTGCTTTTCCCACAATGTTTTCTACCCTATCATAGACAGAAATCATCTTTTCAGCAAGAGTTTAAGTTTCGTCTTCTAATGCTTTCAATTTGGTCCAGTCCAAAAGTTTGTCGTTTGGAAAGGGTTAAAAGGTTTCAACATTTGTACTTATACAGTGATCGGAAAAGAATTTATTTCAATGAGACAATGTCTCCTGTTTTTGAAAACCAATGAGACATTTTCAAAAGTAATGAGACATGTTTATTTTCAGATGAGACATTATAAAGACTTCAAGTAAAACTCTTTATTCTGTTTTATTAACACATGAATAATCAATAATGTTCATTTCTTCCATATATTTTAATTTCCGAGTTTAAAAAAAGAAACAATCAGACATATTTCAAGCATTTGCAGACGACGAATTCAACCCCCTCCCCCACCCGTCTGCCATAGATCTATATTTTTATTTCATAAAACAACATTTTTTCACTCACGAACCCGGAAATTTAGCTTCCAATTATTGTTTTATTCCGAGATTTGTGTAAATTCACTATATAAATTCATTACTAAAGATGAGAAGATACTTTGAAGTCCCCCTGATCAGACGATGCCACGCTGCTCTTTGTAGCTTCATGGGTTTTCATGCTTTTTTGGCGATCTATTTTTTCTTGACAGTTAACTTTTGGAAAAGTATTGCTACATGATTTGACATCAGTTAGTCAGTTTAAATAGCAAGTAACTTAAAAATCTGTCACTTTACACTCGATAAGAGGAAAAACACCTTTGTTGTTCTGTCATAAATGACTCGCCAGCTTCTTTATCATCCTTCTGCTATAGATCTATATTTTCATTTCATAAAACATTTTTGTTTCACTCATGAACAGAAATTTAGCTTTCATTTATTGTTTTATTCAGAGATTTGTGTAAATTCATTGTATAAATTCATTATTATTGATGAGAAGATAGTTTGAGGTCCCCATGATCGGACGATGCAAAGCTGCTCATTATAGTGTCATGGGTTTTCACGCTTTTTTGGCGATCTATTTTTTCATGACGATTAATTTTTGGAGAAGTATTGCTACATGATTTGACATCATTTAGTCAGTTTAAATATGCTGTCTTTTACAGACTCGCGCAATCTCGGTGTAACTCCTGCAAAAAGAAGACACAGCTGCGTGCCTAAAAGAGAAATTAAAAAAGTTGGGTCAGGTTTCAAGTTTCAAGTCATTTCAATATAATAATCGGAAGTCCAACAATGCCTCCTTACATGTAGACTAGAACTGGCCACCGTTGTATACCATGTACCTATACACGTAGTAGCATCAGGAGGGGTAACCAGTCTAATGGAGACTGTTTCAGGTGGTTTTGATTTCGTAGTGAAGTTTCTATTGAAGCGGGGAAACAATATATTTATGCATGCGCATTGAATGTTTACTTTCATAATGCTGATGATTGGAAGAACCCGGCGATTTTAAACTAGCGATTTGTGATGTATTCCACTGAAAGGAAACATGTCAAAGACTTTCATCGGTTCTGTTGCTGACACCGATGGTTCATTCGATGATATTATGGAAAGAATTGATTGAAAACAGCGGGGAATAAACTTAAGTTTGTTCGGCCCAAGATTCTGACTTACTACCAAGGATCTATCGTGAACGTGAGCAAAAATTGATGTGTACATCTTTAGATGCACATTATCGATCAAGAATGAGAATCTTTAATGTTTTGTGTTAGAAATAAGGTAAGATCAAGCACCAGTAGGCATCAACCCTCCCCTGTCGGGCGTAAAAATATAGACCTAGCAAATATCCTATCAGCCCTTGAAAGACAGTATTCATTTCCATTCAAAAAAGGAAATTGACCAGATAAATACATATTTTGTATATACTTAATTTTCTTTCACCCACCCCAAAAATATTTACTCCCCCCGTTTTGATAATTCATGGGGGATCTCCCCCTCTTGGCAGAATTCCTGGATGCAACACTGCAATCATCAAATGCAGTTTTGTCCTTAACTGACTAAAAAAGCAAAATATAACTTGAAAGTTAGCAATGCAGAAATAGCAGCCAAAAATGAAGTTCACTATTTGTGACTTTGATAAATTTTTAAAAAGAAATAAACCCAATACTCCATTTAATGCAAATATGTCAATTTTTTATTAGGTACAATGTTTTTAAAATCACAATTATTTTCACAATTAGTATTTGGCCACAACATCCTACTTTGTATAATTATTTAGCTGGTCAAAACATCCTTGGCCAAAAAGTCCTAGCTAAAACATCCTTGCCGTGGCCACAAAACGTCTGGCCAAAATGTTCTGGCCAAAACGTCCAAGCTAAAACATTCTGGCCGTGGCCACAAAACGTCTGGGCAAAATGTTCTAGCCAAAACGTTTGGCCAAAATGTTCTGGCCAAAACATCCAAGCTAAAACATTCTGGCCTTGGCCACAAAATGTCCGGCCAAAACGCCCATGGCCAATACATCCTACATTCATAGTTACCAGCATTTTCTCCTTTTCCTACAGTGTTTTCAAAAAGATTTTCTTAGTACATGTAGTTGTTGAAATCTAGGATAGTATGGTAAGCAGAGGCTCTGGGGCAAGAGTTGTTTGTATGATGTCATTCAATATATAGTCAATGTCAGTTATATGGCCATGGCAAGTGAATCTACTCATGCTTTCCATGAATTTCTTTTAACCTTACTCCACATTTTATTCTTTCCAAGTCACTTGTGGCTTAGGTAGAACCATTGTCGATTGAGTGAGAGAGAGAGAGAGGATGATGAGAAAATATTAATTTCATCAGACTCCTATTTCATGACCTTATGCTGTCTTTTTACAAAGTCAGTATTAAAAGCCCAACATTGGAAGCATTCTTTTTAATTTAAATCATTCCAATTAAAAGTATGGAAATATTCTGAGGATGACAGTTTGTGTATTCTCTCCAAATGTAAGGTGAAGGCAGAAAAATGAATTCATGTCAATTCAGGCCAAAAGTAAGCTGAAGATGTTATGACATCCCAACTTTTAACCTAAATTTTTTACTGATTTCTCTGCTAGAGACAAACACTTGGTCCGAGCATGCAATAACAGATTGTCATTGTCACAATAATTTCCATTCTGTTAACTCTTTCCCCAACGACAATATTTTAGACAGGTCTAGATTGAAAGCACTTGCAGACACCAAAATAAATGTGTCTCAGAATTTCTAATTTATTTCCAGAAGGGTAGAAAACATTGTGGGAAAACAAGAAAATGCTGGCTACCAGCATTTTCACCTTTTCCAACAATGTTTTCAAAAGGCTGCCCACTCAGAGTCTTAAAGACCAGGCATTGTTTGGCAAAGGATCAAATGGTATTCAGGGTTCCCACGCAGTCGGGAAAATGGGAAAGGTCGGGAATTTCGAAATACCCGTTCCCGGTCTTGAATAAGTCCTGATTTTTGTTATATCTCTGAAAAATCGGGAAAAAACCGGGAAAAGTACGAAACGTTTTGGGTGTGAAACAAGAATTTAGGACGATAATAATCTCCGGTCTGCGTCCTCCTTTTTTTGGATAAAGATCCAATATTTTGTTGTGGCGCCACCTGAAGCGGCGGCACTATAATTATTTTTATTCTGTTTTGTAAAGTGCCTATGGAGGCAGCCATATTGAACTGCTTCCATGCTTTGTTTAAACATCCATCTATATCTACTGTACTTTGATTACCAGATCGGGGTCCATATTAACTTTTTTTTATTTATTTGTGGGATTTTTTTTAATATATAATAATTATATTGGACTTTCATCGTTAGAAAGATAAAAAACCCGGATTGTAGACATATCAACATTTTCCTTTCGAAAAATAATAATAAAGATCCATTTCGAAAAATAAGTCATGTGATAAAAAATTATCTGTCACAAATTTTCGAAGCCGCCATTTTAAATATCTTACCCTGGAAAAAGGTTATAGTCCGGCAGCCAAGGGCTCGAACCTGGATCTGCGGTATATAGAAAATGTTTTGTGTGATATTGGTAGGTGATGCTTGGAGGGGCATCGCCGCCCTTGGGGAAATCAATATATTCAACATGGCATCCAAGATGGCTGCCATCATATAGAGAATGTCGCTTTTTAGAAGATCACCTAAAAAAAGGTGCAAAATATTGCATCAAAGACGCTCTTTTCAACTAATTCAACGTCTCAAAATCTCTAGAAAGAATTGTGGTTTACTCAAAAGTGGTTTTAACCATCATAAGTAAGTTTTCCCAAAGAAAAATGGCGGCCATTTTGGAGAAGCCAGGGAAACAACATAGACACACCCCTAAAATGGATAAATTATGTACATTTACCTTTCTTTTTGGTTGAAAGGTGTCCATAAGCATGCTTGATTTTGCGATGAAATGGTTACATTATTGATAATATATGTTAACACAGTATATGACACAAAATCAAAGAAACAATGGCGCCGTATGTCAAATTCAAAGTACTGAAAGTACCAACACTTAATCAAGGTTTTCACCAAGGCATCTTTTTTCAAATGAATTACCTTGTGTTGTGAGGTATAATTATGATTCAAACAGTTACCGTTAACTTTTTCTTTTTTGCTCATTACAACAAAGATCAGATCCTTGAAAATTACAAAACATGTGATGCGAAGCGTTACATCTGCATCTAAGGGTACTGCAAGGTTTTGTGCTTCACATGAACATTTGATTAACTTCAACATATCATCTGAGGCATCTGATATGTTTTTTTGAAACATATAACTGACTCAAGAGAGAGTGCTTTTCCCTCTTTTCCCAGCCGTAATCGCACGGATCCATGCTTGGGGGATCTTGATCAACTGCATGTTTCCAAACACAAGTTTGAAAATGAACTTGACTAGTATTTTCAACAAAGAATTCCGTGGTGCAGTGGGACGTGATAGTGCAATTGCTATCTTCAGCTTATAATTGCTCAAGTTCTTGATGCAACCCATCCTTGTATATATACATTAGCTTCACCTGGGTGGCTCAGTCGTTAGCGTGTCGGACTCATGACCTGGTGGTTGTGTGTTCGATACCCGGTTGAGGCGAACTTTCTTTCCGGCGTATTTTCGCCGCTCACCTATGCTGAAACATGTGAGAAAAATAGTCGGTGGCTATGTAAAGAAAGTTGTGTTAGTGCTGGTGTAAAAAAGGTAGGAAACATATCTGCATCACCGACCGCCATATGGCCTTAACTGTTAAAGTGGTGTTAAAATCCTATACAACCAACCAACCAACCTCCTATATCCTACTACATATAATAATTGTTTGATTGGGCGACAGGCCATTGCTGGATAAATTAACCCGATGTAGGATTATCCACTTTTGAAAAATAGCATTCAGCCATTTTTCAGGTAGTGATGAATACACTAGAACAATATATAAGTGGTAACAGATCTACAGTTATATATGTTGTTATAACTTGTGACCCAACCCCATTTCCATGAAAACTTGAGGGAAAATAAATATGTTTAAACTAGTTATATATACTTGCAGAAAAAAGTTCATGTGCATTGCCAATCACAAACATAACCGAATTAAAAAGGGGAATTGTTGTCAATCTATTGAAATTAAGTAAGTATTAAGGATTGAACAATTTGATGATGAAGCAAATTTGCTACTACCAAAACTTCTACAAGCACTATGTACAGCCCTTCAAATGACATAATGTTTAAACACTGAGTACAAACCAGTATTTTGTGTAGCCGCCTTTTGTTGCAATGCATTCTACGCACCGATTTTGCACGAATTGCTTCAAGATTTTCACTGGAGCCTGCGGAATAGCAGTCCATATGTGAAACGGGTCTTTTTTAAGCAGTTCAAGCACGGAAACCGTTTAGTTAAGAAGGCGCCAGCGAAGCCGTTCCATAGTGTCCCACAAAGGTTTCTTTGGGGAAAAATCTGACGATATAGGCACAGGAAGGATATGAATATTGTTTTGTATTGTCTTAAAAAACTCTTGACGTGAGTAAGCTGTATACATCAACTGTGACACTGGAAATTGATGTGCTGTATAAAATCAGCAAAACGAAGGATTGGATGATTACGTCCCAGTACTGTAGCGTATGCTATTGTTAAGTTAATATAGAAATGTACAGATGGGTCTATGAATTACAGCTTTTTCTCCCCAAACGGATCAGAAATACCCTGCCAAAAAACATCCGTTGAACAACACATTGGTCTAAGCATATTTCACGGGGATGTGGATAGACACGATGTCGCCAACTGTACTGCCTAAATGGAAACAAGACTAAAGGGAAAGCAGGATATTTGCCCAAGTTTGTCTCCTAAATCCAATATGTCGTCTATGATGATGACGTAATATAGGGTGTATGGGAGGCGTGTCGGGCGTATGCAGTGCTCTTGTTGTCAATTTTTATAATAGTTTGCCCCTGATCGGCAAGGGATTAAAGATGCCAGGGACATTTAATGCTGCTGTCTGAAAGGGATTCCCAGGTTGCTGTTGGCCTTGACGTCATAGGGGGTCGCCATGACCTCTAAGCATCTGGAACGCTGCCTTAATATTTATAATGTCTCCATACAGACTGTAAGGTGTTTCTGTGCACTTAGAATCGTCTAGCAGCCTCAATTCGTGCTTTCTCTGTTTCGACCGTGCCAACGCCTCGTCGACGTTCATTTTCAGATAGACATGGCATTTCTGACGTGTGGTTCCACGGAAGAACTCACACATGATTTGACAAGTCTATATTTGAGGTCAATTTTATATAATGGTTGTTTCTTACCTACACAAGTCTATTTTATACTTTTTGTGAAATGCACAGGAACTTTTTTCCGCCAGCATATTAAAGCAAGTATAACTTTTAACAATAAACGGGATATGGAGCTTATAATTGGATGCTATGATAGCAGATATCTGAATATATTCGTAACAGGGATAGATAATGTAGGCTAAATCCCATCTTCGCAAGCCAAGGCTGACGATTCACTATGCTACTCTACCCTTGGCGGATCGAGTTTGATTTTTACATTCCCACGATACGCTTTTTCTTTGGATGCTGCCAGCTCTAACTGCAACGAATGAAATCCTCGTAGCATTTTATCGTTGATAAAAATAGAACAGAAAGTAAACACGGAAACACACGTAGATGTCTGCTTATCGCTTCATGTTGAATAATTGTAGCCTATTCGTAAGCGGTTTGTAAAAACGGTATTTCATTGGCTTTCATAAATATTATGTAAATGGGGGGGGGGTGTTAATAACCAGTACCCAATTGAGAGCACATCGCAGGAATCTCGAAATCAGGCTAATCAGCCAAGGTAAGATCCACGTAGTGGTCGTAACCTTGGCTAGCTAAGATGGCTATATCCTCGCTATGGATTATAATCACAGCACCGACTATGGTAGTATTGATTTTCTAGCGTAAAAATCAAAACAACCTAAGTCATTATTACGTATAGAATACACATTTTTTACGGGTAAATACTCATATTTCTCCTTAACTTTGTGATGTTCGTAGTTTAAAATAATTGAAATTATTTTGAACAGTAAATTTCTATTCAATCGCTATTTAGTGAGGTAGATTATGAAAAGAAAACGATTGACAAATTGTCTAATTCAGCATTTTATTTTAAGCCATTGTTTTAAAACTGAAAGTCTCCCTTTAATAAAGTAATGCTATATTACAGTTTTTATGTCCATATTTGTTATTAATCTTTTGTCACCAATTAAGGTTTTTAAACCCTTCAAGTGAGAACAAATGAATGAATAAATAAACAAATAAGAACAAATATTGATCACTAAGGCAGAAAATATCCTCATTGAAAAAAAAAAATCTGTTGAATAGTGCATTTCGTAACGCCTCGACCGTGTTTTTGGCTTAATCAGTGTTTTTTTTTTTTCTTTAAACTATTTCAAATATCATGTTTAGTTGTATTTCAGCGTATTATAAGAAAATAGCAAGTTATAGGACGATTGAGTCTACCGTTATAATGTTATATATCATATTTTGACATTCTGGCGGCCATCTTGGACGCCATTTTGAATATTTCGAGTTGCCCAAGGGCGGCGATGCGCCGCCAATCGAATTCTTCAACTAGAAGGTCTGGTGAACTCAAAACACCAAAAACATTTTCTATATACCGCAAAACAAGGTTCGACGAAAAATCGCTATTTGGCTGCCGGACTATTAAGAGATATTTTCAAGCTCTTTGACCCTAGAGCACCCTATGTGGTACTTGTGACCCCCATAATATTTTTGTTCTAGTGTTGTATGGATTGTAGAAATATTGTTTTCCTATCGCTATAGTGTTTTTAAGACCAGCTAACTGTAACTAGGTCAATGTTTGAGCGGGTGACAGATTGGTCCCCCTAAACACAGAACCTTACCGAATCTTACCTGACCTTACCAAACCTAAGTTTTGTTTGGGCAATACTGTGTTTGTATGACATTAAAAAGTATATTTTCTATTTCACAAACAGTTAGTTATAATTGGAAAGAAAATACAGCCATTTGTGATACATGACGAAATATTTGGACCCTATTGTTCAACAAACCTAAAAACTCGCGTGACTGTTCATTCATTGCCGACAAATGTCCGTTTGTGTTGACAAAATCTTACAAGGGCGACGATTTTCTCCACATATACTATACTGGATGTTAAACGTGACAAAATGAGTCGGGTGATCAATAATATGATTCCTACTGAGCTGTTAACCCATTACCACACAATCCCTGCTTTTGACGCCTCTGAGAAAGAAGCCTTCAGAAAACATTGTGGAAAAAGGAGAAAATGTTGGTAACCAGCATTTTCTCCTTTTCCTACAATGTTTTCTAACCTTCACAAGACAAATTTCAATTTTTCAGTAACTTTTATTTTGTCGTCTGCAAATGCTTTCGCTTTGGACAGTCCTAAAATTTTGTTGTTTGATAATGAGTTGAACGATTACGTGATTTTCATAAACGGTTTAACGCGGCCCAATGCATTGTGCCCTGTTACAGAAATAAGTGGTTTGCGGCGCCATTGATGTTCAGCATCAATATTTTCTTGTATAATATGTAGACTGTCATTGGTCGAAGTAGGTGAATTTCCCAAATACATGACGGTCTTTTTTTTTAGATTCACTGGTCCAGGAAAAGTTATTCTAATGTTTAAACAAACTGGGATCCAGTGTATTGGTTTCGGAGAAGTCGGTACTTACCCTAAAATACAATGCAGCTGCGCTTTGTATTTTCCGGGAGACGAGCTGATGTGAATAGGGTACATCAGCGTGACGTCACATTCCCTAGCAACGTGCGGTCGCCATTTTCGGAGGTGAATCGATAACATAGCAACCATATATTTAAGTGCTATTTGCAATTTTTTTTTTGTTGAGAAAAACTACGTTTTTCACTAATCAAAGCTTTTAACAGTGATGGTAACTATTAGGAATATACTTTAGGAAACGTATGGCTAGTTGTCAATTTTTCTTTGAGACGATTTTCATTACTACACAATTAGACCTAACCATTTAAATGTATAGTGGATCTAGACCCTTCAAACATAGAAATAAATGTTCATTTTTTCCTAGTCTGCTTCATGTCCGAGCCTCAAAATAAATGTAAACACATTATGTTGTTCATCAGATTTAAAGAAAGGTCCGAGAATTCCATGCTTCCCAAGGATTTTCTCTCTATCTCTCTCTCTCTCTCTGACCAGAGCTATTTCCTGAATTTTCAAAGGCTGATAAGCTAATAAACCTCTCAAGTATCGTCATGAAAAATTACCATTCCTGTAAAATATCTTGGTATTTGATGGTGATTATTTTAATTTTCTAATATTTGAGCTAAAAAAAAAGAGTAGTCTGATAAAACTGTTTTTAAAACGTTGCCCCGAGACAGACTTTAAGATCTAACCCATTACAAAAATATCCAATGTTTTTCTGACCATGAAGAGAGAGAATTCTGAAAATATTGCAGTGAAAGGAAAATACCAATCAGCATCCTTTCTTTTTTCCACAATATTGCTGTTCTTTAAAAGACAAATTATATCGCTTTGATATGTTTCGTTCCAAAATTCTAATTTTTATATATATATATATGTTAGATTGAAGAATGAACTTACCCTCTGTAACCTGCGAAAAATTCCAAATTTTAAACACAAATGGTCACCATAAGGGTGAATGAAGATCAGTAGCAGACATAAACAGTCAGTGTAATGTGACACGTGTGCGTAATTATTTTTTATTTCCACCAAGCAATTACGTTACAGCTTTTGGGTCGTCCACCTGCAGTGCGATACCGAGATCAAAGGCACACGGAACACCCTTCACCCTTTTTGTGAAACTTCATATGACACGTACAAAGTATTTCTTAAAAACTTTTGAGAACTGGATTATAAATATTTTCTGGATGGGGATGGAAAATTAAAAATTTGAACTGAAGCTATATGTTTTGGAACATGACTAAGTTATGCACTACATAAAAAGTTCGTTTTTTTTTTTTAAGGATCGTAATTTTCTTAATATTCAAAAGTATGCTTTTAGTGCTGTAATTTTAGTAAATGGACTGTCCCAGTTCCTTTCAAGACACCGGAAAGATTCTTAACCCTCTACCAAACGATACCGAGTTTTAACAACCCTGGAAACGTAGGGTGTTTCAAACAAAACAATGTGAAATGCTTTGAACCAGCATTTTCTCCTTTTCCCATGATATTTTCTACTTTTTCAAAAGCCATTTCAACAATTTGACCCACGTCTAAACTGTCGCATTCAAATGCTATGGATTTTGATAGGTCCCAAGTTTTGCAGTTTACCAAGATTTTTAGTCAAATAAGCCATTACTCTCATTGTTCAAACCCGACTTTTAGAGACCCTGAGAAAAAATCCTTTAGAAAACATCGTGGGAAAAGGAGAACATTCTAGTTACAAACATTGTCTATTGTTACAATATCTTGTACCCCTTTTTAAACGAAATTCCAGTTTTGAGCCATACTTATTTTTGTTATCTTCACATGCTTTAAACTTGGGCAAGTCAAAATTTTGTCGTTCTGTAAAGGATAAATTAATTTTATAAAAATTGCCATAGACAGTCTGATTGCTCAGCACATGTCAGACATTGCTAAGTTGGAAAAGTATAGCGCTTGCAACCCAGGGATAATTGGTTAGATATATTTTAACTATTAACCTTTTACCACACAATCCCCAGTTAAAAAAGAAAGAAATCATTGTAGGAAGGATAGAAAGTACTCGTGACCAGCATTTTCGTCCTTTCCTACGATATTTTTCATTTAGTTTCATTAGTTAAGCCATATGAAATTGAAGGGTGTCAATATTTGCAATTTGGAAAAGTCTTTTTTTTATCTTTGAAAAGGATTAGGGTGGTGATAAATTTCTGTAGTAAGAAAAAAGAGTTTGATTGTGTGCAAAGTTTGAAAGTTGAAACATGATAAAGTTTGAGTTTCTTGATCAAATTCTTGCCAAAGAAGATACCGTATCTTCTTAGTTGCATTTTTATTTTTCATCACTCTTAATCGATGACTATCGTAACGACAAAGCTCTATTCAAATTTTAAACCTCTCTTTCCATCTAAAAATTGTGGTGTATGTTTCATTTTTATCGAGAAATGTGTGCTAAAGCTGTTTTCGTTTTAAAGCTGGTAAAGGGTTAGCTGGGTGTCCCTTTGATCTCGGTATATCACTGCAGTAATGGGTGACACACAGTCTTTGCTAAACACTAACACACACGTGTCATAAAAATGTGTCTGCCCTGTTTAATTTTCTCTTGATCATTCGTAAATACGGCAAACAGGATTTGGAATAATCATCTTTTTTTAAACATAGGGTAAGTTCATTCTCATTTTTGAGTTCCGAAAACTTTTTTTGTTTTCAAATGCATTTTATTGCTTCTCGATTTAACTACAGTTTGCTTTTCATTTTCTTTTTTAAATTCTTGTCTTATAAGTCAAAGGCAGTTTGCTAGAAATAATTATTTCTTTCTCGGTGTGAATAATGAAGTCTGCGCACGAAAGTTTCTATGAAAACCAAAGGGGGAAAGCGCTCGAATTATAACTCTTTTTATGTAGGATTCCGGAAAATTGATAAATTGACAGTTTTTGCCTCTTCGAAAGTGATAATGGATACAACTACCGACACGGTCAATTTCTGGCATTTTTATCGTTTTTACGGTGAATTTCATTTTTAAAATGTCATGAATTACTATACAGGTATATTCAAGTTGGCGTTTGCTTTCACCTCCGCCGTTTTTGCTATCACGTGATCAACGAAAATGCACGGATGTCCGACGCTATCAAGTTACGATTTTTCGTATTTTCAGAAACTGTAAAAACAGGGATATTGCCTTTGAAAAAGACCAATTTATTTATTCATGTATTTCAGGTCATGAAAACTGAACAGTTAAAGTGAAAGTAAAACATGGTACTTTTGAATTGGGTTTTAGTTTCAATGACTGAAGAGGGAAAAGAACCTCTATTTGAAGGCTACAACAAAACTGTTGTGCACAATGATAGTAAATGATATGCAAGGAATTGATTTGGTGTCTTAAATCATAAAGAAAATAATTCCCAATATAAGAAAAAAAAAACACATTTTTATACGCCCGAAGGGTCGTATTATGTTATACCCCCGGTCGTCCGTCCGTCCGTTAGCAATTTCTTGTGTGTGCAACTCCTCCTACAGTTTTCATCGGAATCATTTGAAACTTGCCACAATGAATCTCCATGATGTCTAGTTGTGCACCTGGGTCTTAGAATTTTGATCGCTGTTTCCGTTCCAAAATTATCTGCCCTTGATTTCTGAAATAACCAACTTTTCACTTTGAATTTTTGTTCAGGCCATAACTTCCATACCATGAAAGGTATTAAATTGAAACTACATACACTGATAGAACATATTATGGAGAAGTGCACTGCACAAGAACCGTAACTCTGCCACTTTTATTTTTAGAGTTACAGCCCTTTGTTAATTTTCAATTTGAATTTTTGTCCAGGCCATAACTTCTAAACTATAAAAGCTGTTAACTTTGAACTTTATACACTGATAGATAACATTGTGGAGAAGTCCTTCGTGCATGAACCATAACTCTGCCACTTTTATTTTTTGAGTTATTGCCCTTTGTTAATTTTCAGTTTGAATTTTTGTCCAGGCCATAACTTCCAGACTATAAAAGCTAATAACTTTCAACTTCATACACCGATAGAACATATTATGGAGAAGTGCAGTGCACATGAACCATACCTCCGCGACTTTTATTTTTTTACTTATTGCCCTTTGTTAATTTTCAGTTTGAATTTTTGTCCAGGCCATAACTTCCAAACTATAAAAGCTAATAACTTTCAACTTCATACACCGATAGAACATATTATGGAGAAGTGCAGTGCACATAAACCATAACTCTGTGACTTTTGTTTTGTTAGTTATTGCCCTTTGTTAATTTTTTAGTTTGAATTTTTGTCCAGGCAATAACTCCCAAACTTTAAAACCTATCATCTTGAAACTTCAAAGACTTATAGAACACATTATAAGGAAGTGCACTGCACAAGAACCGTAAATCTGCCATCTTTCTTTTTTAGTTATTGCCCTTTGTTAGTTTTGTCTTTGAATTTTCGTATGGGCCATAATTTGTAAAATATAAAAGCTATGATCTTGAACCTTTCAAAACTGATAGAACACCTTGTGGAGAACAGCAATTTACAAAATTTGTAACTGTGCCACCCTTTCTTTTTTTAATTATTGCCCTTTAATATTTTTCACATAATTATCATGGAGATTAACTACTCTTCATTCATGGCCCTTCCGTCATTTCAACTCATTTCACTGACAAGCCCCTTCGGGCGTATATGCGTCGCTTTGCGAAGCTCTTGTTAGCTTTGTGATCGCCCTATGGCTGTCGTGCATCGTCCACAATTTCTTGACATCTTCTCCTAAACCACTGGGCCAATCTTAATGAAACTTGACAGGAATATTCCTCATTCGAATCTCTACCAAAGTTGTTGGAGAGATTAAATTCCACCCATAACGCTGGTTGCCATGGCAACCAAAGAAAAAAAAAAGCAAAATCTTTGAAAATCTTCTTCTCTGAAACAAGAAGGCATAGAGCTTTGATAATTGATATGTAGGATCTCCTAGTAGACTTCTACAAAAATTGTTCATATAATGCTCCTGGTGTCAAAACTGGCCCCATCCCGGGGGTCACAAGTTTGAACAATGGGAATAATATAAGAAAACTTTGAAAAAAATATTTTTCTCTGAAACAAGAAGGGGTAGAGCTTTGATATTTGGTGTGCAGCATCTGCTATTAGACCTCTACCAAAATTGCTCATATGATGCCCCTGGGGTTCAAACTGGCCCTGCCCCAGGGGTCACAAATTTGAAATACAGGACCAAAGACAGAAAACTTTCTTTTTTCTCTGAAACTGGAAGTCCTAGAACTTTGATATTTTGTATGTACTAATTTCTAGAGGACCTCTATCAAGTTTGTTCATATGATGCCCCTAGGGTTCAAGCTGGCCCAGCCCTGGTGGTCACAAGTTTGAGCATGGGAATAAAGAAGGAAGACTTTAAAATTCTTCTGCTCTGAAACAAGATGGATTTTATGTACATATGATAGTTTGCCAATAACAACATTTTACCTTTGTTCATTAAATGTCATGTCATGGAAAAAGGGGGCTTGGTGTATATTTTCACTGTGGACCAATATCTTTTTCATTACAGGGCAAAATGTAATTCTATTACGTCATACTATTTCCGGTATCAAATGAGATGTGCAGTGACCGTGAAGCATTTCGTCAGTGCGCTGTTGTACCTTGAAGAGTGAAGACCGGTCTCGGCTTCTCTCTATATACAACACTACCGTGACGAATTCTTTTCTATTCGTCAGTTTATTTTCGGTTGAATATATTCTTTGGAACATATATTCAAACCTTTTTAAGCTATCTTGGTAGCTTATTATTATTCTGTTCGCAGAATTTTGTTGTCGTAATTTCATGACTGCCTCTTTGTGTCTTCGGCCACTTTTCGGCCACGTGGACAATATGGCTGACAAGGAAGTACAGCTGTCAAAAGACAGTGCGGTTTCGGCCGCTTCTGGAGGAAAGAAGTTTACAACAACTTCTTCGAAGGCACCGATAGCAAAACCTGGTCCTTCTAATGCCTCAACAAGTACCACTTCTTCGACGGGCACGAAAATGTCGACCAAAGAGGCCCAAAATCCGCCCATGCGGGAGCTCGTGGGTATTTTGCGAGAACTTAATGCCAATTTAAATGCCCAGAGTGAGCGTATTGACAAACAGAATCAAAGTATTGACTTTTTGATGTCACAATGGAATGACCCTTGTAGCTATGCAGATGATTCTCAATTTGATGAATCTGAGTACAATTATGATGAGGAGACCGACTGTTCTTATCCTGAACAGGGCGACCAGGAGTCTCCTATTGAACCATTACAAAATTCCATATTCAAAAAGATGTCATACAAATTTCAACAGACAGAACCTTTGGATGTTGATGTACATCCTGATCTGGCAAGTTTGGTAAATAACTCATTTAGGAATGGACTGTCAGAGGAAAATTTAGATGAATTATGTAAACAAATTCATCGTCCTGAGAATTGTGATGCCCTTGTTAAGACCAGGGTTAATCAAGGAATATGGCGTCTTCTGAAAAGCTATACTCAAGCTGAGGACACTAGACTTACAGCAATACAGGGTGTTATGTTGAAAGCAGCCACTAATATTGTTAAACTCTTGGAAAAACTTAGTTCATCAGATTCCGAGCATGTTGAACCAGGGACCACAGCTATAGCTCTACTGGGTCATGCTAATAAGATGATAAATACCAAGAGGAAAGATCTGCATAAGTCTGACCTGGACTCCAAGTACCATTACTTAGCTTCTGCCTCTTTACCATACACTGATCTACTGTATGGTAATGATACTGATGTTAACAACAATGTCCGTGAAATAAACACTATGAATAAGATTGGGAAGTATCCTGGACGAGGTGCTTTTGCCAGAGGCCAGAGTCGTGGAAAACGTGGTTTTTCTCCTTACCCTGCTCGAGGGCGTGGTTTTCGAGGCCGTGGTAGAGGTGGCCCTATGAGTAGACCAGACAGTTCTGGACCAACAAAAAACCCCAAACCACAGAAAAAGTAGAGGTGAGTACACCTGTTTTTTATGCTGGTAGAATATCTGATTACATTGAAAATTGGAGAAAAATAACTTCAGATGAAAATGTTTTAGACATAGTCCAGCATTGCCACATTGAATTTGAACAAGGTGAAAACCCTGTTAATTCCCATTGCCCTAAAAATAAATTTACTGTGCATGAAGAAAAAGTCATTGATGATGAAATCCAGAATTTATTAGATATGGCAGTCATTGAAGAAGTTGATCATCATCCAGAGGAATATATTTCTCCAATTTTCGTAATCCCAAAACGCAATGGCGAATATAGAATGATTTTAAATCTAAGAGAATTGAATGAGCATGTAGAATACCATCACTTTAAAATGGATACTTTTGAATCAGTCATAAAATTAGTCAAGCCAGATATGTATTTTGCTAGTACTGATATTCGCCATGGCTATTATAGTGTACCTATTGCAAAAGAAGATAGAAAAAAGCTTAGATTTTCACACAAAAATAAAATCTACCAGTACCGAGCTCTTCCCAATGGAATTTCTTGTGCACCAAGGCAATTTACAAAATTGATGAAACCTGTATATGCATCTTTGCGCATGCTTGGTCATAAAAATTCTGGATACATTGATGATTCTCTGTTAATGGCTGATACACAGTCAGACTGTGCAAATAATATTTTTGATACTGTGAGTCTTATGTCAAATCTTGGTTTTATGATTCATGAAAAGAAATCGGTTCTTGTACCAACAAAAAAGATTACCTTCCTCGGTAATGATATTGATTCAGAAAAAATGATTGTCACATTACCTAACAATAAGATAGAAAAAATAGTTAAAGCATGTACAGAGCTCTTTATGGCAAAAAGAGCTAGAATACGCCAGGTTGCACATGTATTGGGTCTCATGGTTTCTTCCTTTTCGGCAGTTGAATTTGGTCCTTTACATTACAGGATCATTGAACATGAAAAAATTCAGGCTGTAAAGCAAGTCTGTGGTGATTATGATTCGTATATGACAATTACACCTGAAATGAGAGATGATCTTTCTTGGTGGATGCATGATCTCTACACACAAGAACGAAAAATTTGTCATGGAAATCCAGACATCATAATCACTACTGATGCAAGTGCTTTTGGATGGGGTGCCATTTGTAAAAATATCAAGATAGGTGGCCGTTGGAACGACTTTGAGATCCAGAATCATATCAATTATTTAGAATTGCTGGCTGCATACTTAGCTGTTAAAGCATTCTGCAAAGAAAAATCTAATGTACATGTTCAAATTCTGTCTGATAATTCCAGTACAGTTTCATACATTTGTAGTATGGGGGGTAAGATAAAAAATTTGAATGATCTTGCAAGAGAAATGTGGCTTTGGTGTAAAGACAGAGAAATTTGGCTATCATCCACTCATATACCTGGTGTTGAGAATGAAGCAGATTTTCTATCAAGAAATTTCAATGAGAATGTTGAGTGGAAACTGAATGAATCTATTTTTAATGAGTTGGTTAGTATTTTTGGTTTACCAGAGGTAGACATGTTTGCCTCTAGATTAAATAAACAGTTACATAGATTTGTTTCATGGAAACCTGATCCAGATGCAGAAGCTATAAATGCTTTTTCAATAAGTTGGGAAAGAAAATACATATATGCTTTTCCTCCTTTCAGTTTGGTAGGTCGACTTCTTCAGAAGGCTCGACAGGATCAGGCAGATGTCTTACTGGTGGCTCCTTTTTGGGTGACACAGAACTTCTACACAACTATTTTGGAGATGTTAACCCACGATCCTTTTATCATAAAAATAGGCCAGAACACTCTGAGATTACCTTTAACGGAGAAAAAACATCCTCTACTGAACAAACTACATCTGATGCTGTGTCGTATATCAGGAAATCCTATGAAAGTAAAAAACTATCAGAAAAATCTATTGACATCATCATGGCGTCCTGGAGACAATCCACTAAGAAGCAGTATTCCACATACATTAACCGATGGATTTCATTCTGTGATGAAAGGAAAATTGATACATTTCAAACCCCTATTGAATTTGTAATAGAGTTTCTTACTGAGTTGTATGAATCAGGACTTAGTTATGAAAGTTTAAACTCTGCAAGAAGTTCCTTGTCTAACCTTTGTAATAAGCAAGATGGTTATACTGTAGGGAGTCATCCTTTGGTAACTCGCTTTATGACTGGGGTATTTAATTTGCGTCCATCACAGCCAAAATACCTAGAAACTTGGGATGTGAATATTGTTCTGCGTTACCTGAAGACGTTGTCACCAGTGGAAGATTTATCATTAAAATTATTAACTTACAAGTTAGTCATGTTGGTTGCTCTGACTCAGGCAAGTCGTACGCAGTCTATTTCATTATTGTCATTACAAGGAATGAAGAAAGATTCCAAAAGTATTGTTATGTTCTATAGTGGGTTATTGAAACAATGTAGAAAAGGAAAAGTAAATCCTTTTGTACAGTTCCACATGTATACGCAAGACAGCGATATTTGTGTATATAAGACACTTAGTCACTACATTCATCGCACAAGTTCTTTAAGAGGTTTAGAGAAAAATCTCTTCATCAGTTATGTAAAACCATATAAGCGTGTTGTTTCAACAACAATAAGTAGATGGATAAAATGTGTTTTAAGGAATTCAGGAATTGACATTGAAAAGTATACATCACACAGTACAAGATCGGCAATATCATCAAAAGTGAAACACTCAGGACTTCCGTTAACAGAAATTATGAAAGTAGCAGGATGGTCGAATGCTACTACTTTTTCAAGATTCTATGATAAGCCAGTAGACACAGGGAACAATCATACAGAGGCCTTTCAGAAAAGAGCATTGCAGTAAAAGGTACTCCAAGTAGGCTTTTAAATTGTTTCTAATCTAGTTCATTGGTTTTCTGTTGCCACAAAGAAGTTCTACATAGTGTTTCTTATGTATACTTGTATATTGCTAGCAAGAGATATTTGTCTTTTGCTTTGAAGTCTCATTTGATACCGGAAATAGTATGACGTAATAGAATTCAAAAAACAAACAAGACTTACCTGTAGGTTGATGTTTGTTTGGAATTCTATGTAGTCATATAACTATTGAAGGGATCAAATGCCCACCCACCACACCCTTGTTTATTTCAAAACAAAACATGTTATGGCAAGGATTGAAAGTTGATCCTTCAATACTGATGACAAATAACCCTTGCTAAACAGCGTTGAATACTGACGAAATGCTTCACGGTCACTGCACATCTCATTTGATCCCTTCAATAGTTATATGACTACATAGAATTCCAAACAAACATCAACCTACAGGTAAGTCTTGTTTGTTTTTTGAATTAAAGTTCATCTTGTTGAGCCACAGACAATAGTTATTTGATTTTATTTCATGAAACGACATGTTATCAAAAAAGGGGCCTAAATGTATAATTTCATTACGGACCAATTACAGTCAGTTGGCCCATCCATCCACATTGATGGTTATCTTCTAAAGTCCTTGGCATTTATGAAACTTCATACATGTCTTCCTTAGGATAGTCTTGTGTCACAATTTTCTTCTGTAAGATGAGTCTTGGAAAAGGGGTTACCTTTCACGTACTGGACTTATCGAGCTCCAATAAATTAGTAATGTTGTGAGCTGTTAGTTTAGGGTTCCCAGTTTGCGCTGGCTTGATTACTGTCTCGGCCAACATCCTTTGAAATTTGATAAAATGTTATTGAGACATATCTGATTTGTGTCTTAACAATGAGCGAATGATGTTTTTTAATCTGTCATTCGACCACCATTTTGACCAGGAAATAAATGCCATGCCTCTGAAAGTTAATTCAATCCCTTACTATACAATCCTGACTTTCAATGACCCTGAAGAAGAAGGGTTGTGAAAGCATTTTGGGAAAAGAAGAAAATGCTTTTTGCACAGTTATATACCCTGTCATAATTATTTGGACTTGAACTTCAATATTTGGTATTTATCTTCACTGTAGACCTTTACTGCTTTGTACACTGTATGGAAACTCTGTACGGGAAATTTCTTCTGTGAATTCAAGATGACGGACACGTGTTATTGACAAAGTAAGTGTCGTTTAATTTTGGTCCAAACTTGTTTCAAATTGCATCCCCTACAACGAGTAAGGTACCAATCTAAAGAGTTTTGATTGAAAAATCAAGCGATAGTAGCTTATGAGAAAACGGGAGTGCCTCTTGTCCGTAATCCCGCGCTGAACATGATGTTTTGATGAAGTTGAAAAAAACTAAGCAGGAGATCAGAAGAAAACTGGCTTTATTTCATTGAATAGAAAGCTAGTGATAAAAGAATGTGCCTCATTAAACGACACTTACTTTGTCAATAACACATGTCCGCCATCTTGAATTCACCGAAGAAATTTCCCATACAGAGTTTCCATACAGTGTTGTACTCAGGTTAGTGATATAGGACCATCATGGTCCTATTGTTCCCAATTTGCCTGGTTACTGGTATGTAGTCTTATAAGGATCTATACTATTTGCCTTCAAATACTTCATTACTTGTAGGAACTGTAAGTGAACAGCATGGATCCTGATTAAACTGCCTGTATGGATAGGCTGATCTGAATCTATATTCGGTCATTTGTAGTTTTTTTAACTGGCCAAGTAAAGAAATGAAATAACTATGATGCAGTTAGAATGTTCTTTAAATCTTAATTTTTCATTAAAACAAGGAATGTATGTAAGAAAGTAGCTTTCAAAAGGTTTTGCGTTTCCTGTTTTTCTATTGGAAAAAACCTTGAATTTTGAAAAAAATCCTGGAAAAAGTCTGGAGAAAGTCTGGAATTTTGCAAGCAGAAAGTTGTGGGAACCCTGGGTATTATTTATTGCATTTTAACACCTGCTTTGTTAACCTGTTGCAGCCATTGTAACTAAAGGCACTTGAATGCAGTCAAAGGCAACAGGTACTAAATTTATAGTGCATGGCAGGATTTTTACAGACATCATGGATTGAGATTGGACTATGCATCATGTGATGTCTGATCTTCATTATTCACTGTCCACATACTAGTGTCAGAGTTACCTTATCAGCCTGATTTTACATGTTTTTTGTATAACTGTGAAAAAGAATATATATTCTGCATTCAATTCAGTTCACTCCCATTAGAAACATTTTAACCCACTTCCTTCTTGATTAAATGCCAGTGTAAATTCATTGAATGGCGGTCAAAAGCTCCTCCCCTCATTATCCCCTACCCCCAAAACAGGTATGGTGGTCAAAATCCCCTTCACAATAGTGCAAGGGCGGTCAATATCCCCTTCATCAAATTTTAAAGGCAGTCAAAATCCCCTTCACAATATTGCAAGGGCGGTCAATATCCCCTTCATCAAATTTTAAAGGCAGTCAAAATCCCCTTCACAATATTGCAAGGGCGGTCAATATCCCCTTCATCAAATTTTAAAGGCAGTCAAAATCCCCTTCACAATATTGCAAGGGCGGTCAATATCCCCTTCATCAAATTTTAAAGGCAGTCAAAAGCCCCTACGCAATTTCGCAAGGGTGGTCATCATCCCCTTCATCCAATCTTAAAGGCATACAAAAGTCCCTTTAAATAGGCTAGTGTTTTCTGTTGTAATTTCTTACGAAGAAATAAAATAATCTCAGTGTCTTACCTTTGCATGCATCCCTATCTCCCTTCCCCTTTTTAGCACACCTGAGCACAACATGCTCAAGGAGAGCTAATAGGATCACTGGGTGTCCGTCGTCCGTCATCCATCATCAACAATTCTTTAAACATCAACTCCTCCTAAACCACTGGGCCAATTTGGACCATACTTGGCCGGAATGTTCCTTGGGAGGTCCTCTGTTAAAAGTGTTCACAGAATTTGATTCTGTCGAAAACTCTGGTTGCCATGGCAACCAGAAAAGGAATTTTCTAGAAAATTCTTTAAAAATCTTCTCCTCTGAAACCGCTGGTCAGATTTTAAAATAATTTCAAAGAGATGTTCCTTGGATGACCCTTTTCAAACAGTGTTTGCGAAATTTTGATCCGTCAAGCATTATGGCTCTGCTGAATGGGGGCTACTTGCAGTAGAGGGAAATGAAGAAATTCTTTAGAATTCTTCTTCTCTGAAACCACTTTTCATAATTTGAAATAATTTCACAGAGATGTTCATTGGATGACCCTTTTCAAAAACTGTGCGTGAAATTTTGATCCGTAAAAAAATGTGACTCTGGTGAATGGGGGCTACTTGCAGTAGAGGGAAATGAAGAAATTCTTAAAAACTCTTCTTCTCTGAAACCAATGGTCAGATTTAGAAATTATTTCACAGATATGTTCCTTGGGTGACCCTTTTCAAAAGGTGTTCATGAAAGTTTGATTCATCATTAATCATGGCTCTGGTGAATGGGGGCTACTTGCACTATATGGCCTTGAAGGAATTTTTTAAAATTCTTCTCTGAAACGGTTGATCAGATTCTGAAATAATTTCACAGAAATGTATCTTAGTTGACCCTTTTCTAAAATTGCTGGAAATATTTTGAACCATCAAGAAACATGGCTCTGATGGCTGTGTGCTATTTACACTAGAGAGACATGAAGAAATTCTTAAAAATTCTTCTTCTCTGAAATGGTTGTTAGATTGTGAAGAAATTGGCTATGGTCCTCTCAAAAATTCAGGTGAGTGAACCAGGGCCATCTTGGCCCTCTTGTCTCTTTTCTTGGCTCAATGATGATTTACTCATTACAGTTGTTTCCTGCCGGTCTAATATACTGTAATTCCCCCAAGTATTCGGACGGAAAAAAACAATTATTTTTTTTGGTGTCCGAAAACTTATTAAATTATTTGTGTGACTGTCCGAAAATTTCGGGAAATCTCTTTCCACCAACAACAACATATCCTTTAATAATATCCTTGCATATCCCTTAATATGCATCGTGTTTACAACATACAGTAAGGCATATATTTCCCGAAAAGAACTGACATGAGATCGACCTTTATGGATTAATAAAACTTACTTGTAAATAGAGTTCACACAATTACGTATTCGAACGCAAATAGCTACTTCGCTAAACAATCCTAAATCATGGTCGTGATAAGGGTTATTCTTGACCTGACTAAACTTGGTTATGTCACCCATACATGTGCTTGTCTCCATGCCACATGTCTATGTACAGGTCGTTACAACTAGCCATCCCATTATGCATTAAAAGTGTATCTTATAGCGTTTATAGATAAGATTTACATCTTTAATGCGTCACGGGTATTGGACTAAATATATACAGCCTGTGTAACACAAATTAGCACCTGCATTCAGTCTACCGCGATCAATCAGATACCAAACAAAGGATTTAAGCTTAAAACATAGATCGATTTACTCTTCTCAGGTACTTGCTAATTAACTCTTTACCACACAATCACGACTTTAAAGGTGACCCTTCAGATTTTGGGATGAAATTGCAAAAAAATCATCCTTATACTCCCATAGCCTTTTAATTTGTGTTCATAAAACCCCAGTCGTCGAAAACCATCCGATAACACGAGAAATTTGAGAGTTATTACGGTCCAGGTTGACACTAATGGGAGACACATTCTATTTTTAGATTATCAATTCTCTCATTTAAATACAGGAAAACACGGACAAAGTTTCAAACATCCGTCCGAAGAAGACATTATGGAAAATAATTATTACATGATTGCTATGTAATGGAATTTCAGCGTTTTTAGTCACGTGCCGGTCACTTGACATTCCCACAATGGTTTATTGATTTTTGGCGCGAAATCTAAATATAGCTTAAGAGGCTACGTAGCCTTTTAAGGGAATACCATCAAAAAAATTTTTTTTGTAATTTTATGATTCTTAATTATTGATGATTTGTATTGCTTTTTCATATAAATTTCAATGATATATATTTTTCTTAATTTGGCGTGATGTGAAAATTCTAAATACCGACCTTTAAACGATCCTTGGGTAAAACCTTTTGAAAACATTGTTGGAAAAGGAGAAATGCTGGAATTAATCATTTTCTCCTCTTCCCCCACTGTTTTCTTTGTTATCCAATCAAAAATCATTTTAGCAAAATGTAATTGTCGTCTGCGAATCCTTCGAATTTTATGTAGTCCAAGAACATTTTCGTTTGGTAAAAGTTTACCATATCCCAAACAAGCCTTTGTCGAATGCAAACTCTTTCAGTATGGAAGAGTCGTTAATTTGTTGTCTAGGAAAGAGTATTGCAGACCTTCGTCGATCTTCAGAACCATTTTAATTTGTTGTTTGGGAAAGAGTATAGCGGGTCGTAGTCAACTTCTAAACCATTTTAATTTGTTGTTTCGTCGAAAGAGTATTGCAGACCTTCGTCGATCTTCAGAACCATTTTAATTTGTTGTTTGGGAAAGAGTATAGCGGGTCATCGTCAACTTTTAAAGGTGGCCCTTCAGATTTTGGGACGAAAATTTTACAAAAATGCAAAAAAATCATCCTTATACCCCCAGTAGTCGAACACCGTCCAACAACACCAACGGGAGACACGTTCTATTTTTAGAAGACCAATTCGCTCATTTACATACAGGAATGCACAGATAAAGTTTAAAACATAACGTCCGAAGAAGACATTATAGAAAATAATTATTACATGTTTGATATGTAAGGGAATTTAAGTGTTATTAGTCACGTGCCACTCACTTGACATTCCCACAATGCTGTATTGATTTTTGGCGCGAAATCTAAAAATACCTTAAAGGTGGCCCTTCAGGTCTTGGGATGAAAATTGTACAAAAATGCAAAAAATCATCCTTACACTCCCAAAGCCTTTTAATTTTCATTCATAAAACCCCAGTAGTCAAACACCCTCCAACAACACGAGAAATTAGAGATTTACTACAGCCCAGGTCGACACCGAGGGGAGACACGTTCTATTTTTAGATTATCAATTCGCTCATTTACAAACAGGTATACACAGACGAAGTTTCAAACATAGCGTTTGAAGAAGCCTTTATGGAAAATAATTATTACATGTTTGTTATGTAATGGAATTAAAGCATTATGAGTCACGTGCCAGTCACTAGGCATTCCCGAAATGCTTTATTGATTTTTGGCGCGAAATCTAAAAATATCTTAAGTGGCTATGTAGCCTTTTAAGGGAATACCATCAAAAAATTTTTTTTTTGTAATTTCATGAATCTTAATTATTGATGATTTGTATTATTTTTTCATATGAATTTCAGTGATATATATATTTTTTAATTTGGTGAGATGAAAAAATTCTAAATACCCACCTTTAAGAGGCTACGTAGCCTTTTAAGGGAAAACCATCAAAAAATTTTTTTTTGTAATTTTATGACTCTTAATTACTGATGATTTGTATTATTTTTTCATATGAATTTCAGTGATATATACATTTTTTAATTCGGTGAGATGTAAAATTTCTAAATACCCACCTTTAAATCATTTTAATTTGTTGTTTGGGAAAGAGTATTGCAGACCTTCGTCGATCTTCTGAACCATTTTAATTTGTTGTTTGGGAAAGAGTATAGCGGGTCGTCGTCAACTTCTAAACCATTTTAATTTGTTGTTTGGGAAAGATTGTAGTGGGTTTTTCGTCAACTTTTAAATCATTTTAATTTGTTGTTTGGTAGAGTACTTCGGGTCTTCTTAACCATCATAATTTTGTGTCCGAAAATTTAGGGACAATTATTTTACCAAGTGTCCGAACTTAGGGACAAAAAATAAATTATTTCGGAAAATAATTAATGGTGTCCGAAAATTTAGGGTGTCCGAATACTTAGGGGAATTACGGTACATTCAACATTTATTGTACATGCATTGTAACATGTAAATGTGTGATCACATTGCATAATAACAGATAATTATCTTAATCCGTCCAGTTTGTCTCATCCATTTCAGTAGATATAAAGATAACACCTTTTTCAATATAAAGAAAATAGATGACCCACTTTAATCAAAATTTTGAAACTATCCGTAATTAAAATTGCACATAAAGCCATAGACAGATGGATTTACATTTCACGAAAAAAATGGAATTCATTGAAACAGCTATGATGGCCGTGTCCGTTTAAGACAGTCTGATATTGATCTACACTGTTCTTAATGTTGCCTTGATGTTTTCCTTAGTGATATACATTTATTCCCAGGATCCTGCAGGATTCAGCGGTAAAGGAATGTAGGATGTTTTGACCAGAACATTTTGGCCACGGACCTTAGGATGTTTTGGCAAAATGCTTTTTATCACAGAGAAGTGCAATAAATGTACTATCTATATATCTAAGTATAGATTTTTTATGCAGAAATGCATTTTCAGTTATGGATAATTTCATGCTATTTTTGTTTAAAAAAGAAAAACTCTTTGCCAAAATATGATATTACTTTGATTTGCAATCTTCTATAGCAAACTAGTTTATTTCAAAATATTTTGGCAACTAGAAATTTTAAGTAATTGTTAAATCATTACTAATTAACAGGGATGATAATTAGCAATTAAAGCAATTATCAAATGAAGTTTTGTCCTTAATTGAGTATAAATCATATTTAATAGTACAAAAATTCACAAAATCAACATTTGGCCAAAACGTCCTACTTTGTATATTTAGCTGGTCAAAACGTCCATTGCTAAAACGTCCTGGCCAAAACGTCCCATGATCAAAACATCTGTCCACCACGGTAAAGTGTAGGACTTGTTACCTGGAGGCTCTGGGTACAAGTCTCAGGATTGATGATATTCACTGTGATAGGATTCATAACTGTCACTGCTGACCATTGGCACTTAAATGGTTATGTGATAAAGTAGCCAGTGGCTTTGGGAAAAAAACACCCTGGGAAAGCATTAATAGGTACACAGTAACACTGGCAGCTATGATATAAGTCAAATAATGTTGAAAATGGCGTTAAACAGCATACAATTAATCAACAATCATCAATTCTAGATCCACATCGAATGATTTCACAAATTCAGAATTTGTAAAGAACTTACAGTATATTCTACAAGTGTTCTATTTCAAAGCGATTATCAGACTTCAGATCTACGGAGGGGATAATGTCGGCATGGTTACCATTCATACACTGTAAAAACAGATGTTTCACATTTGCACACATATTGAAACACTTTTTCTGTTACACTTTTTAAACACATTATTATAGAACGTGTCACATGTTCACTTCTGAAATACATGGTGTTCAGACGGGAAAACACTAGTGTTCCAGTTTTAAACACTTCACATGTTTAAAACTGAAACATGTGACGCGTTTAAAAGCGAAACACATCCCCTGTTACACTTTTTAAACACATGAACACTTCGGGTAAACACGTCCGTTCCCTTTTGAAACACATGGCGTTCATGCAGGAAAACATTAATGTTCCACTTTTAAACATGTCACATGTTTCAAAATTGAAACACGTAACATGTTTCACACAAATGGTGTGCCGTTTTACAACACCCTATTAAAGTCCTCTGCAGATGCAGGATGAACACTTCATGTGTTTCAATACCAGGGCTGCGTCTTTGGCCTGAATATAAAAGGGTGAGATCAGTAACATAGAACGATTAAAATTGTTCCCCCATTTATTAAAGATATGTCTAACAAATAAAATCAGTTATTCACCAAACCAAACCATTACCATTACTGTAATTAGTTATCAAAATGTTTTTGTAGCACTGTCTACTGTAAAAATCATTAGGGTATTCTACACCAGTTAAATAATAAAACCCCATCAAAATAGCCACAGCCAATAGTAACTGTCAAAAGCAACTGCCGTGTTCTCAATCTGTACTTATTTCTCTTCAACTATCAAACTGGGTGCCCACAGTAGAGACTAGTGAAGATTTCAAAATCTGCTCAAGTTTCCTCAATTCTTAAATCTGTAACAACCAGAGAGAAAATTGTGTTACTGTACGCAAAGCTCAACTATTCTTGCAAATTTGGTGTAGCAACATCACCCAAGCAACGTCTGATAATATTTTAGCTGAAAAACAACAACAAAATTCATGTCTAAATTAAAAGTATTCACAGACATCGCCCCACCCCCTTGCCCCCCACTGAAAAAAACAAACGAGATTCAAAAATTGGTTATGACGGAGAGAAAGCATCATAGGAAAAGGACAAACATGCTAGCTACCAGTATTTTCTCCTTCATCCACTATTTTTTGAAAAGGCATCTTTCCCATGGCAGTTAGAAGTTTAGGTTTGTAGTAAAGGGTTAAGATTCCTGAAATTAGCTCTGGTAGCTATACCAATTAAAGGAACTCAACAATTCAAGCAATGTGACAAAGATCAGGCATATTGAACACTTTCTGCTCAGGTGAATTTCAGGCTTTATAGCAATTTTATTTTGAGAGGTACCTTAAATAACAAAATAACAGCAAACAGATGATTCCTAACTCCTTACTAAATTGCACTCTGGTTGAAATTGAAATCATTTAAAGGCTAAGAAAAATAATCATTTGGCCTCAAATAATTACATGTACATATGATTTTCAAAATCAAAAAACCTCTGTGAGAAAGGATAAAATGACTGATACAGCATTTTATCCTTTTCCCACAGTGTTTTCAGAAGCTTTCTCTATAAGGGTCAACAAAAATTCTGAGCTTTTGGTTGAAGAGTTCAACTACCACAAATTTTGCACCGTATTTTTCTTCAATTTTAATGGTAAATGAACAATTGATATGTGCTTCAAAAGTTTGGGGGTAGATTATAAAGTGGTGTCCCTGCCAATAGTTTAATACCAACATAGGAAAGTGTATAACAATGCTTAAACTTTATGCAGCCTGGCTGTAAAATGGTTCGATAAATCAGAATACAGCACATACCTTGCTACCTTAGCAAAAGTTTTTGTCTTCTAACAATTTCCCAGTATATAGGCAGCTTCAGACTCAATTGGTTGATCAGCACAGCCAAACAATTAGTGTTATCCACTCAGTGTTATCCACTTATCCTATACAAGGTGCATCATTATCCATTTGTCAAATAACCTGTTGTTTTCACCTGGGGAAGAAAACCATAAAAAATATGGGAAAAGGATAAATTATAGCTACCACTTTTCTCACAATCTTTTGTAACCCATTCATCTATCTTTTGTAGCCACATCATTTGAAATTCATCTAATTTGTCCTGTTCAGATGCTTTACATTCTGGGAAATCCTACATTTTATCAAATGGTTTACAGACTTAAACCTTTACCACACAATGACTAATTTTAACGACGCTGAGGAAGAAGCCTTTGGAAAGCATCGTGGATGATTACCAGCATTTTCTCCTTTTCCCACAATGTTTTCTACCCTTTACAAAACAAATATAAAATTTTCAGTTACTTTTATAATGTCGTCTGTAAATGCTTTTAATTTGGACCAGTCTAAAATTTTGTCGTTCGGTAAAGAATTAACTCATTACCAAACTGGTCTGAATTGAAAGCATTTGCAGGCCACAAATTAAAAGTAGCTCAATGATGATTTTGTCTTTGTCAGGAAAGAAAACATTGTGGGAAAAGGAGAATATTCTGTTACCGGCATTTTTTCCTTTTAAAAGGTTTTTTTGCAGGGCTGTTGAAACTTGTGATAGCAATTTAGATTCTTACCTACAGAAAATTGTGGATTGCAAAAGAATTGTAAATTCAATGGTAAACAGCAATGTAATTTTTAGCTATATGTACCAACAACAATGTAATCTCTATGCTCAATCTTTATACTCAAAACACAACTAAACAGCAATGAGACTAAATGATCTGAAAAAAAAAAATCAAATTCTAATTCTTGAACACTCCAATTCAATTTCTTATTTACACTTCTAAACAATGGGCCAATTAAATGAAGCATGAAAGGTATAAAAGAAAGCTTTTGTGGTTAAACTTGCTTCTGCCATATCCTGTAACTTGAAAAAAAAAAAACATTGTCAAACCCACATAATCTACATGTATCAGGGTTTTCCCCTACTCGGACTCCTTATTCTTTTTAATTGGTACCCTCAAATTTTCTATAATATATAGATCTATCCCCCAAAATTTGATCGTTTTCCTTCTTTCAGTCATGTAAATAGGATCAAATGACCCCTGTTTGAGAAAGTCAGAGAAAACCCTTGATGTATTTTACAGAAACCAAACAAAATTTAGTTTACTCACATTTACCATGTTTCTCAATCTTGTATCTGCTTCAAATAAGGTCTCAAACCACTTCATAACCGGTAGTGGGTTACTGGATTTTATCCACTTTCAGTATGAGCAAGCATTGTACTTCAGCCAAAATCTGTAAAATTTGATGAGAATCAACATTTCCTGCAACCACTGAAAACTTTGTCCTTGGTTGGCTGTCACACTTTTTAAAATTTGCTTGAGTGAAATATGATTCCAAGAATAAGCTCAAAACTAAACAGAGACCTATTTTTTATTCCAAAGAAGCTATATATCTACTGCAGTACAGAAAAAAAAAACCTATTGATGGTAACAATCCTAACAGTATTAAATTAAAATCATGTAGAAAGAGTTATTTAATTGAAATGAAATCCCATTCCAAAAAAGACCTCTTCTGATAGAAACATATAGATCTAGACCTCTTTTTCTAGAAACGTATGAGTAGTATTGTATTTTGCATGTACACATGGCCTTTTTGTTATTGGTCCATCGTAAAATTTTACATAAAGCCACCCTTTTCCATGAAATGGCCTTTAAAACAAATGAAAAAAACAGATAGTGATTGCCTGTTGCTCATTATAAACAACATCGATATAAAGTTTCATTAAATTTGCCTAGTACTTATTTAAAGAGATGTTGGTAGATCTACATATAAATTGGAATTTAAATCAAGCCCCCCTTTTTCAATACATGGCATTAAATTGAAGAAAAAAGAATAAAAAACAGCAGACTATCATATAGGATTTTCATTTCCTCCCAGTTCGCTCAATATTTTCGGGATTTCCACTCTCCAAAAATCTTTTCAAAAATGTCTGTGTTGTTTGAACTTGTTTCAGAGTCTACAGCTTTTCCCAGATAACTTAGTTATTTTTCACGTAGATTTATGATTGTTTGTTTATGTTCGGTTGTCAAATTAAGACCTCTGGCAGACATATTTTAGATGACGTCAAACATGACGTCATCTGACATCATCAATATTATATAGGCAAATCTATTTGCAGTTACAAGTTTAGACTTTACTATGAAACGGTTATTCTCTGTTGAAGAGAGACAGATAACAATGAAATAAACACAAATTGCAAGACATTATTTTTTCTCAGATAGTTAACTCTGACGTTGCGTAGACTCTAGATACCTACATCATTATGGCTACACACTGTAGAAAGGCGCCTAAAAGAAACTCCACTTTTCATTTGTGGATCTGCATCCACTTTTTAAATATTGCTAATTCCTGTAGATCTACAACAATACTATTTTGTTGAAAATGTCTTTACACCGTGTTCCTTGTGTAGATTCTATGCATACTTAAACAAAAGACATATTTTTTTTCAAACTTACCCGCATCTGTATCTTTCGGCTTCAAAATGGCGGTTGTTGTTTCGTCCTTGGATAAATCGCCCAATTCGAATTTCGGCCCATAACAAATTCGCCCCATACAAAATAAATCCAAAGTCTAAACATCATTGTCAGTCATTTGTAGTGGGACTCTTGTTTGATGCATACATCGAAACTTTCGAATGTTCCTGTTTGATTCTATATTTAATATCTATACGATTATCGTATGAATCGTGAGTTCATGCTTTTTTTTCTCCTCTCTGAGTAAATGAAAACCGAACTCGGGGACACAACACTGGAAGCATAGGATGGAGACAGAATTTTCAATTATCCTGCCAACGTGTCTTAATTATGTAATCAGATTCAAATAAAAAAAAAATAAAGACATAGAAACACATTCAAAAAACATATGTTCGTGCTTTATTCGGATCATGAAGGCAACCTGAATTCTAAGTATTATACTTGAGTCTTGATTAAGTCGAGAAATTAGTGCTGTAACATTTGATTTATGCCCTGTTATCTTTGACATTGCTTGACTCCAACACTTTTAATCAAAGAGTACGTATATCTTACTCTAACAAACAATGTAAGGTAAGCCGAGTAAAATTCTGATAGACCAACAGTCAATAACGTTCTCAACATATGACTGTAAAGTGATTTTTCAAAAATGAAGAGAATAGCATTGTGTCTGATGAAAAATTCCCAATTGTTGCAGAAGATAGAAATATACCTGCGCAAATGTTTTCTTTTTCTCGCTAATGAATTAGATCTATGACAAGATACAGCAAAGACGATGAAGCAGTCATTTTCATTTCTAAGAAGTTTCTATTTATATAAATTTTAATCAGAGAGTAGATCTAGTAGTAAATGATGTGTATCGAGTACAGCTGAGCGGAGTTCGATGTCACCTACACCAGAGGGTGGGGGAAAATAACGGACTTAAAAGGGCGTCAAAACTCTTTATCTTCAATACACATGAGCGGATGGTAACTCTCGATTGAAACGCCTAAGTGTGCATAATTCGCTGACAAGAGAACACCAGCGTTTCATAATGAAACACCCCTTACAGAGTTTTGTGTTTGAAGTCACCAGAACTCACTCGAAGCTATCTATTACAATGAGATTTCAATATAATTAATCAGGAGTTGAGTTACTATGATTTACTTCAAATTTTTTAAACTTTAGCCCAAAGCACTGGTGTTTCATATCTGTACGCCGGCGTTCTGAAATAAACACACGCGTTTCATTACGGAACACATCCGTTTCAGTTTGAAACGGCTGTTTAATTAGTGAACGTCATGTGTTTTGGTATAATTGCACACCTCGAAACGGCAATGTTTCGCTATGGAACACTTTCGAAACGCGTCACGCGTTACCATTTTTTACAGTGTAGGGACTATTGTCTGCTACTGATTAAGGGGGTTTTGACTACCTTACCTCTTTTGGGAGTAGGGGATAATGACGGGAGGGGCTTTTGACCGTTTACCAAATTCATTCGATCTATGTCCTTAGCAGAATGCTGGCAAGTTTTACTGCAGACTTTTTAGATTATGGAGAGCTCATATGGATAGAGTTTGCACGAGACCCTGTTTGTGGATAAAGTAGGGAAATGTAACCGACCGTTATTTTTCTCAAATAAAACTGATTTCATGCATTGAAATGTTGAAAAATAGATCTACAATCTGCTGTGGCAAGCAATGTCAAAAGCTCTTGTAGTTTAAATGGAAAAACACCTCTGAAAAAACATGTACTCTGGAGGAGTTCTGAGTTCGATCCTCAGCAGGAGCAGAAATTTGCTGTGCCAAAGTATATATTTACAGAGTAATTAAACAAGGCCTCATTAATAAAGGAACACTTCTGACATAGATTAACCCTTAGGCTAGTGAGAGTAACTCTCTGACCTTTTGCAGACAATGTAGATCAAGATCAGACTGCACACAACATGCAGCCTGATCTTTGTTCTACTTTGACTGATAAGGAGATATCTTACAAATTATTATCCACAAATATGGTCGACAGCAATATGTTTTTGACTTTTTACCAGACGATCCCAACTTTTACTGACCCTGAGTAAGAAGCCTTTTGAAAACATTGTAAGAAAAGGAGAAAATGCAGGTAACCAGCATTTTCTACTTTTCCTACAATGTTTTCTACCCTTCCCTAAACAATTTTTAATATTTCAGCCACATTTATTTTGTCTGCAAATACTTTCAGTTTGGACCAGTCTAAACTTTTGTTGTTTGTTAAAGAGTTTATGATATATATCAAAATTAATAACAAAGTTTTTCTATGTAAAAAGTCTTAATCGACTGATAGAGATAACTGTCATGGTGAAAATGAATGTCTTTACACGGTTTTATGCACATGAAAAGTTACAGATTCAACATATAAAAAAGCATTCATTCAAAGTTGGTTTTCATCGAACAAATAAAAGAAAATGGTTCATTCCGAACACTCCATGTACTGTATGGCGCCGATATGTATTTTGGCATGATGAGCGATGTTGCATTTGCTTACAATGTCTACTACTATCAATACACATAGTTGTATTTGAAATGTTTCCATTTTGAGCGAGTCTAAAGGCTGTTTAAGTATAAGTTTTTCAGAACAACTTAGGTCTATCTATGCACTAAACTACCTTATATCTTTATACATAAAAGTAGGTCCAAACTATTATTAATACACAAGTTCAAAAACGCTGCCAATGCAATATCAATACTTACGATTCCTTTTATTGCATCCGAAATGGGAAAAAAATGTACTCGAGACGCAACTGAAAGTTATAAAAAAAGGTTTGTGTTGAAAGTATCATAAAAGATCAGCTCTTGTGAACTGATCCGATGTGACACTCTAGCGCCACTTACAGATAAAAAGGGATTTCTTTCTCGAAAAAAGTTATGTATGATGCAGACAGTGTCATTTCAACTAATCATCAGTAGAATTCACCAGCAAGCAGTGTTAAAACCAAAATACATGTAGATCATCCGTAATAGAAGGTTGATTAAATACTATCTCTTGAAATAATAAATAATGATTACGCAGCAGGTAACTTTTTAAGTTACTGGTAAAGGAGAAGTAGCTTGTATTATTCCCTTTTCCATGTACATACATGATCTATGTCAATTTTTTTTTTCATCTTTTATTTACTCTTAGCGCTTTTTTTAGGCTAATTCTTCGGTCAGAAGTCGTATTTGTACAACAATAGGTTAAATTTGTTCTACTTAACCTTTTACCAAACGACAATATTTTAGACTTGTCCAAATTTTTATCATTTTCGTGACTTACGTGACGAAATTTGTCTCAAAAAGGACCAATTGCGAGAAAAGGTTTAAGCTCAGGTTACCAACATTTTCTCCTTTTCTCACAATGTTTTCAAAGGCCCTCTACCTCAGGATCGTTAAATCTCAGGAATTTTGTGGTTTAAGGTTCAATATTACCTTTCCCCACAGAGCAATTTCAAAACGATGCCATTTCTTCGGGATATTTCATTTTATGATAATTACCAGTATGCAGCAGCATAAAGTCGCCGATAAAGAAGAATTCACATTTTTTTTAACCTTTTTCCCCTATATTCATAATCTGTGTCAATTTTGATCTAGTGTTGTCATTCTTTGAACGGTAAATACTCTTTGCAGGAGAAACTGATTGAGTGCTGTAGAAAATAATTGTTTGAAAAGTAAAAGATAATTTGTAAAAAGATAATGCGCCTGTATCCCAAACAATCAATAGCGGGGTCATTAGATGTCCTATTTCTACAGTAACAGCTTAAGTTTGTTATTTGAATGTTTACCAAAAGAAAATTTCAGACTTGTTCAAAATGAAGTAATTTTCTTAAGACAAATATTAAAACATAAAAGAAAATGGAACTTATCTTTTGTAGAATTAGAAATATTGCAAGAAAATGGGAAAATGTTGAAATCTTTTTCTTCAGTGTTTTCAAAGTCCTTCTATATGATATGACATGTCAAAGACCGATTTGAAAAAAGCAAGGAAACATGAGGTTGTGAGCTGTCAGCAGAAAGAAAATTGATACAATATGAATTTCAAAAAGTTGAAAAGTTGAAAAAAAAACATATCAAACGTGCATTTTCTTATTTCAGATCTTAATCTTAATGATTGTAAAAGGAAATAACCTCATAAGTATTAAATTCTGGTCTTTTAGGTAAAAAAGATACATAATAAAATATCTTAGGGATACTGTCATGATCAAACAACCCAGGTATAAATTCCAGTTTATAATCATGTGGATACATGTATATCATAAACATAGCAGGGGGTCCGTTTGTCAATAAAACATTACGTAACACCATAAAAATACCCGGCAGGGTTATCTAACAGTGAGACTCGGCCAATATCGGCAAAGTTCAGCATACTCCGAACATTCACAGAAAAAGAAAAAAATAGGATAGTGGCATTAAAAAACTGTAAAAAAGACCAAAAGTTTCTTTTTTAAATGACTCAAACTTATACCAGTTGAAAGAGGAATGAATAAACTAACTGACTCCACTTGAGATAATTTTTACTTTTCAAGTCAAAGAAAGAAAATTAAACAAATATTACAGTTTTTGACTTCAGAAAATATGTTTTTCCTCTTTATTCTATATAAACCATACCTACAATTTTTAAGTTAAAAAAGGACCAAAAGTTTCTTTTCCGAAATTTTTACAACTAAGTTCATTTGAAAGAGAATACCGTGAAATGCAGTGTATACCATGCAGGCATGTATAACATGCAGGCCTTTTACAGTATCAGATCCGAGGAAAAAAGGTTGTTCGGATGTACAACACGGATTAAAAATTGACCAAAATATCGTAACATCTGAAGCTTACGTCGCTATCTTGAAAGATTGTAAATGGCGATAGTTTATCAAAGGGAAATAACCATTATTAATCAAAGTGGAAATGGTAATGATTTTATGTGTATTCGGGGGATTATAAAAACATGCCAGCTTATGACATGTTGCAAATTCACCCCTTGAACTGACGACCACATCGTAGTTAATCTCCAATTTTCTCACCTCAATCGACAAATGTGAGAGGTGTGAAATAAACATAGTTCTGTAAGGGATGATGACGAAAGTTAAGGCTGTGGCGAGAGAACTTTGCCATTTTGTACCTACGACCCACCCCCACCCACCCACTTTGAACAGGTATACATACAACCGACTTTCAAAGAGGAGAAAAACATGGTTTTGCCTATTGTAGTATATAACATGCAGTCCCCAGTTTGAAATTATTCAGAGCTGAAAAAATGTGCGTGTTATACGCACCAAAACACGATAAATTGAAATTTCTTAACTCACTTGAGATAATTTTCAATTCTTAAAATTGATGAAGTTATAAGCGTTTATTTACCTAGGCCGTCATAATTCTATATAAAAAATACAGGTAAAATTGGCCAATATCAATTTTTCCATGTCTGAGAAAGTTGGCTATGATCAGTAAATGCCGCCTGCTGGCGTCGTAACTGCCAGTTTTCACTCAAATTCGGCCGGTGGCAGCTCGGTGGCAGGCACAATTGGCATTTTAGACGCCGTCAGGATTACGCTGAAATTTTAAGAAAAATTCTGTCTGCCACCAGCCAATTTTTAGCTCTACTGGCTTTCAGCCAGCAGAGCTTATGTCATGGCGTAATTTCCGTCGTCCGTCCGTCTGTCTGTCCGTCTGTTCGTCCGTCCGTCCATTAGTCTTTTTCTTGTTTACACGATAAAGTCTGTATTTGTGGCCTGATTTTCATGAAACTTGCACAGTTTGTATATCTCATCAATAGCTTCAACCCTATTGATTTTGAGAAAAATCCGATTAACAGTATGGGAAAAGTAGCCATTTCAAGTTGAAAATTTCAAATTCTTGTTTATGCGATAATGTTTGCATTTGTGGTCAGATTTTAGTGAAACTTGCACAGTTTGTTTAGCTCATCAATAGCTTCAACCCTATTGATTTTGAGAAAAATCCAACAAACAGTATGGGAAAAGTAGCTATTTCAAGTTGAAAATTTCTAATTCATGTTTACGCAAATAAGTCTGCATTTGTGGTCAGTTTTTAGCTCTACTGGCTGAAAGCCAGCAGAGCTTATGTCATGGCGTGGTTTCCGTCGTCCGTCTGTCCATCCGTCCGTTAGTCTTTTTCTTGTTTACGCGATAAAGTCTTCATTTCTGGTCAGATTTTCGTGAAACTTACACAGTTTTTTTTTATCTCATCAATAGCTTTAACCCTATTGATTTTGAAAAAAATCGGACAAACAGTATGGGAAAAGTAGCCATTTCAAGTTCAGAATTTCCATTTCTTGTTACGCGATAAAGTCTGTAGTTTTGCTCAGAATTCCATGAAACTTGCAGATTTTGTTAATCTTATCAATAGCTTCGACCCTATTGATTTTGAAAAAATTCCTACAAACAGTATGGGAAAAGTAGCCATTTCAAGTTGAAAACTTTCATTTCTTGTTTACGCAATAGTCTTCATTTTTGGTCAGATTTCTGTGTAACTTACACAGTTTGTTTATCTCATCAATAGCTTTTACCCTATTGGTTTTGAAAAAAATCCAACAAACAGTATGGGAAAAGTAGCCATTTCAAGTTTAAAATTTCCATTTCTTGTTTACGTGATTAAGTCTTCATTTTTGGTCAGATTTCCTTGAAATTTGCAGAGTTTGTTTATCTTATCAATTGCTTCAACCCTATTGATTTTGAAAGAATTCCAGCAAACAGTATGGGAAAAGTAGCCATTTCAAGTTGAAAACTTTCATTTCTTGTTTACGTAATAAAGTCTTTATTTTTGGTCAGATTTCCATGAAACTTACACAGTTTGTTTATCTCATCAATAGCTTGAACCCTATCGATTTTGAAAAAAATCGGACAAACAGTATGGGAAAAGTAGCCATTTCAAATTGAACAATTTCATTGCCTGTTTACAAGATAAAGTATTTATTTGTGATCAGATTTTTATGAATTTTTCAGCTTGTTTATCCCATCAATTGCTTTTTAACCCTGTTGAGTTTGAAAAAATTCAACAAACAGTAATGGAAAAGTAGCCATTTTGAGTTGAAAATGTCAATTTTTTTGCGTAATGAATTCCTATGTATGCTTTATTTAAAAGCAAACTCTCTGCCAGTAGAGCGTATTCAGGCCCTTCAGGGCCTTCTAGTTTGTAAAACTTGCAAAGTTTGTTTAGCTCATCTATAGCTTCAACCCTATTGATTTTGAGAAAAATCCAACCAACAGTAAGGGAAAAGTAGCCATTTCAAGTTAATTCTTGTTTACGCAGTAAAGTCTGCAATTGCTGCACGATTTTTGTGAAACTTGCCAAGTTTGTTTATCTCATCAATAGCTTCAACCCTATTGATTTTGAGAAAAATCCAACCAACAGTATGGGAAAAGTAGCCCTTTCAAGTTGAAAATTTCTAATTCATGTTTACACAATAAAGTCGGTCTTTCTTGTCAGATTTTCATGAAAATTACAATTTTTTTTTTTTATCTTATCAGTAGCTTCAACCCTATTTATTTTGAGAAAAATCCAACCAACAGTATGGGAAAAGTAGCCATTTCAAGTTGAAAATTTCAAATTCTTGTTTATGAGTTAAAATGTGCATTTGTTATTAGATATTTGTGAAACTTGCACAGTTTGTTTATCTCACCAAAAGCTTCAACCCTGTCGATTTTGAAATAAATCCAACAAACAGTATGGGAAAAGTAGCCATTTCAGTTAAAAATTACCAATTCTTGTTTTTGCATTAAAATCTGCATTTCTTGTCATATTTTCATGAATTTCACAGTTTGTTTAGTTGCAAGAACACATTTGTGTGTTTTTTGTCTTTTTGCATTATGAATTCATAATGTATGCTACCATAAAAGCAAAATTCAGTTCTCTGCCAGTAGAGCGTATTCAGGCCCTTCAGGGCCTTCTAGTTTCCAATTGTGCCTGTCGTCAGGGCACCGTGCAGGCGCATTTCGTAGTTGTGTGGTGGCTGTCAAGCGGCAGATGGGCTGCAGCGTGATTTTTACTCAGTCGTCATGGGGTTCGAAGGCCTTCAATTTTCGGCTGGCGATCGGTAGCGACTAACTGCTACTCTCTAGCCTCCGGCCTGCTACCTTTATGCTACCGATAGGCCACCATGCAATTTCAAAATACCTGCCGGCGGCAGGCTGGTACTTTGTCCTGCCCCTTGCCTTTAGGGGGCAACTGGAAGGAAAAAATTTCTTTAGAATTAGATCTATTTGTACTGATACGAGAGCATTCTAGCTTTATATATCCCCCGTAAACCGGCCTGCCACCACCAGATTATCGGGCGGGCGCCTGGCGGTGGCAGTTCGAACGGCCAATCGCCGGCCAGTGTCAGGTGTAAATGGTCGGTGTTCGTCAGGTCGCGGGGTGTTAGCAGGTAAAATCTGACGGCTGCCGGCCTGTTGCCTAACTGCCACTGGCCGATACCCTGATGACGCCCCACACCCCTCGAACTTAAGAAACTGCCTGCTGCCGCCCAGAACCCACCGGGTGACCTTTAAAGTTTTGGCAATTATTTATGACCACTCTCACCGACTTGTAAAAAATCGGCCGGCAACATGTAATTTTAAGAATCTACCCATGTCTAAAAATCGGTAGGCAGCAGTTTCACATTGTGACCATAGTGTTAATCTGTAAGCTACTAAGTGCTACTGAAGGAAATTTTGCAGACAGTGTAAATCAGGATCAGATTGCACGTGCAGTCTGATCTTGGATCTCGATACTACCTTGTAAGGAGGTAATCCCCCCCCCCAAAAAAAAAATAAATTTGAAATAGCAATATTTGGATTTTTACTAGCAACATGAAAGTTCCATTTTGGTTAGGTAAAAGTCCATGTTTACTATGCTTGTCACACTGTGTGTATCTTGATCCATTTTGGGAGGAAGAAAGAAAAAAAAATGACTATGTATTGCCAGGTGATGATTTTAATTCTCTTCTTTTCATAACAAAAATGGATTCACCAACAGTGTGTGTGTGTTTTTTTTTTAACCTAACCCATAGTAGTTTCAAATCAATACATACTATTTTCCTCAGAATGAGGACGTTTGTTTGTATTGTATCAAAAGTAGATTAAGATCAGACAGTCTAGCATAGTAAACTTCTAATTGTATAGGCATACCAGTTTAGATTTGAACTCTTTGCAGTCTATATGATTATATCCACTATATAAAAGTTTAGAAAGTGTTGTGTTATAGTCTGAGCAGATTTGTAATGTAGTAAATGCTATGGAAAAGAAAGATGCAGCCATCATACTAAGTGTATCTATTTCAGCTCCCATGTTCACAAAACCTAGGGCAAGCTATGTATATTTGTGTATAAATGCATAATCTCAAACCAAAACCATCTTCTCTAGTTTTTCTGAAAAGCCTTAATTTTTGAGTCGCCTGTTTGCGTAGCAAACAGGCTCTCATTGTTATCATCCTGATCTATGGGGTGACGTAAGCATACCTCCGGCCTTGTACTGCTTCCTGTCCCAAGTTCCGGTTTACGAGACAAAACAGTTTTCTTATTATTTGGTGAACAACCCAGTTTTTTTTCTGTTGTAAATAATTTACAATTGTGCCTTTGTGATAATGAATATGTCTATAAAGACTGAGCTGTTTAACGGTTCAAACCTTTGAAACAATCATTTCGTCCATAAGGGTACACATCAGCCTGATGTCTCTGTAAGACATCATCTCTAAAATTAGCGCATTACGTATATGTAAAAATAGCTGCCATGAACTAAACAAGTCTGTGGACACGCTGAGAAATTGTCAACTACAAGCATCTTTTCTGCTTCTATTTGTGGACAATTCTCAGTGAAAATTGTTTGATAATTACCTTAATTACCTATTAGGAGTACACTCTAACTCTTACAATCCTAAGTGCAAGCCTTATTTCAATTCAACGCTCAACCTATGATTTGACAGAGAAAGGCTATGCCGATTTAACATGAAAGCTTTCAATTGCTTTTTTTCTCAACAGCAAGCTATTATTTTTTGGCTGAGGCTATCCGCACGACGGTCATGCCAATAAGAATGGTTATTGGCATGACCGTCGTGCCGATAACCATTCTTATTCGCACAACAGTCGTGCTGTTAGCACCACTATCCACACAACAGAAAATGGACCACTGACAGTACTTTTACTATTGCGTTTGGGGAAAAAATATTCACTTTTTTAACCCTTTACCAAACAATCCCTGGCTTTAACGACCCAAAGACAGAAGCCTTTTGAAAACATTGTGGGAAAAGGAGACAGTGCTGGTGAATAGCTTTGTCTCCTTTTCCCATAATGTTTTCTACCCCGCTGGAAACAAATTTTAATTTTTAAGTTGTGTGGTTTATTTTGCTGCCTGAAAGTTCTTTCAACTTGGACCAGACTTAAATTTTGTTGTTTGGGAAAGGGTTAAAGGGGGGATAGGGTTTAGAGTACCGGAAATTTTGTTTGCCATATTCAGTTACAAAGCCGTCTTTTTTTCATTTTCTGTGGCCCTTCGATCCAGTTACTTTTTTCCTCAAAATTCTAAAGATATCACCGATTGTGCGGATAGTTGTAACCATTGAGGGTAGGTGATCCGGCTAATTTTTTCCCCTACTTTGGGGCCGGAATCTTTTTTTTGCCAAGTTCCTCCTCCTCCTCTCCAATGAAACTCAAATGTTTCTTCCTTTACTGGATTTGTTCCACAACACTCCTGTACGTTTCGCTCCATTGGCTGATAGGCCTACATCAGATCCCTTCACACCAAACATTACAATACTTGGGAGTGGTTTAAAGCATAAGACCCCTTAGACCCTAGGGCTATGATTTATACGCTCTTGATGAAGGCCAACAACAGTCGTGCGAATACCAGACCTTATTGGCACGACCGTCGTACTGATAGACATTCCTTGTCGGCAGGACCGTCTTGCGAATACCGGACCTTATCGGCAAGACCATCGTGCCGATAGACACTTCCATTTTTTTTAACGAATTTATAACGACTTGGAATGGTTGCATTGCTTCTTCCCAGCTTTTTAATCTAGACTTTAGATACTTTGCACACCCATATTCTAGGTGTACCAGAGATCGTACATAGCATGTGCAAAGTACACGGTTAAGAACTAGGCTGTACCAAGTTATCGCATTGCAGGCGTTTTCCGGAGTGTAGCTTTGCGACAGATATAGGCCTTGTAATCACGTGACGTATAAACGTCGTTTGCACCACGGAAATCTATGGATTACATATTTATGAATCAGTCGCTGAATCGGCCTTTACTTTCAGCTTGCACCGACCTATGTAGAGAGAGTGCTTTGAAGTTTATTATATTTAATTGGTTTTTGTTCATAAAGACGGCCAAATTTGTTAAAGTTTTTTCAATGAGCGATTAACCTAGATCTAGTATTTATTAAACAACAATTTATTAGTGCGGGTGTTAGAAGGCAAGGTGCTTTTGTAACTGCCAAAATCTGAATTTACACTACACAGTTCTAACAAACAGCAATCTGAGAAATTGACTTTTTACTCCTCAATAATTCAAATATAATAGAACAGATCAGTGTTTACCCGCTCGAACAACAAGTTCTTTATTGGAGTGTTTGTAATCTTGTGAAGGGTTTTTGTAAAGGGTAATAAAGCGAATCGCAAACATTTAATTTACACCAAAGCAATATACATGTAGACAATTTTCGATTGGTGTGGAAGCACTATAATCCCTGGGACGTTATAAAATGCAGACAGATATTAAAGGCTAATGATCATGCTGTTGGGTTATAGATTTTATTGAGTTGTAGCAGCCACATTCATAGAGTCCATTGCTGGTCAAAACCTCAACCTGGACAACAACAAAAACATATTATTTCCATTTAGGACAGGTAGATCACTGAGTCAAATACATTTGTTTGTGCTCCAAAGGCTACAGCTCAGTCCAATGATCATGAAATTGCCCGGCTGTTTGTCTCAATAATATTTTTGACAAAACTGAGTACAGGTCACCTGGGGTTAAAAGAAAAAGCCTAAAGGTTGTCATTAGGTCAAATCAGACGAAACCGTAATAGAGCTGTAGAATCCATTTATGTTCAGTCTTATACTTATGAAACTTTGTCAGACTGCTAAGATTAGATATGAGCAAGTTGCAAATGGGCATTTTGGTCTAAAAGTATGTCACTAGATCCTATACCAGTAGATAATCTGGTCTTTATTTGTAAAGGGTTGTTGTCTGTGAGTAAAAAACATTGAACTTATTAAAGCTGGTCCTGGTGCCTAAATTTTAATTTCCACCACATTTTTTAAATGTAAATTTTATTACGGATATTTTGAATTTTAGGATGACAACTCAGAAATGTGCTTGCATATAATACTGTCTTGTCATTAAGTCATTTTGTATCTGGAATACTTTTAACAGATTTGAACAAAAAAGGGTGAAAACTTCTTACCCATTACCCTACAGGCAACTCTCAGGACTATCAGTCCTTTTATTAATGTTACTAAATAAAGGCGCCAGTCACACCGCCCGAACTTTGCTGGAGCGTTCCTTGAATGGTAGGGACAGGGGGCCGAATTTCGACAACACTGTCTTATCACCGCGCACAAAATGGGAAAAAAAACCCGAAAACATGGGCGTTGGCTTAGCCAGGAATGCTCCAGGAAAGTTTGGGCAGTGTGACTGGGCCTTCAAGCACATTTAAGTGGATAAGCTGTGTGAAAAGGTTTTTCTGAACATCCTTCAAAATGGGATAATATAGCTCCACACTTACCTTAACCCATTACCACACAATCCCTACTTTTGACACCCCTGAGAAAGAAAACATTGTGGGAAAAGGAGAAAATGCTCTACCAAATCATCATTTCTCCTTTTCCCACAATGTTTTCTACTCTTCACAAAACAAATTTCAAATTTTCAATCACTTTGATTTTGCTGTCTGCAAAATGCTTTAGATTTGGACAAGCCCAAAATATTATTGTTTGGTAATGAGTTAATTAACCCGTTATCACATGGCAAAGATTTAGACCTAACCAAATTGAAAGCAAATTTTGCAGACAACAATTTCAAAGTGGCTGTAATGGTGCAATTTTCATTTGATAGGGTAGAAAGCTTTGTAGGAAAAGAAGAAATGCTGGTTACCAGCACTTTTTCCTTTTCCCCAATGTTTTCGAAAGGCATCTTCCTATGGGTCATTAAAAGTCGTCATTGTATGGTAAAGGGTTAAAACACACAGTATCCTGTATGGTGTTATGGAATAGGGAAAAATGACTTTAGTAAGAATGAAAAAAACTGAACATTTTGTTAGTTTACCAATGTTTTCAAAAACTTAAGTGCTATATTTTGTAAGACCTAGGGAAATGTTAAATAAAGGTTACCCTTGCATGTCAATTTTAGATCCACATTGACTTATTGAATGGTGTTCAATATTTCATTCATATAACCGTGTTACAATTATGGTATGTCTAGGTTTTAGCAGTACTAGGCTAGAGATCTGTTCAAGGTGTCTTGCTTAACCCTTTACCAGTTATGCCAATTTGAGACTCTTCCAATTCAGCAGCTAATAAAGATATGATATCAAAAATATGGACAAATGAGGATACAAATATCTGATTGAGTGGAAAACATTGTGGGAAAAGGAGAAATTGCTCATTATGAGCAATTTCTCCTTTTCCCACAATGTTTTCAAAAGCTGTCTGTTGTTGATGTGTCAAAATGAGTATCTATGGAGTAAAGGGTTCAGGACACTCCCACAGTAAAACTAGTACGGAGCTTCCAGTAAGGCTGGAACTTAGACCATCGGGTAACAAGTCCTACAAAGTACTGGTGAGCCATGCAGGACCCCAGATCCACATTTAGAGGGGAGCTGATTTTTGTAAGATTGTATGACAAGTTTTAGGTTCTTTAAATTCAATGCATCTGCTGACAACAAGTCAGAAACTGATACAAAATGGGCTGAATTTTACTCATATGATTGAAATCACTGTTGGAACAGGAGAAAATACTGCATACCAGGATTTTATCCTTTTTCTGTAATGCTTTCAGTTTTTTTTTTATTTCCTTCAGGGTTTAATTAACGTAGAGGGTTTGGTGAAGTGTTAAAATAAAACCCCAAACAAAATTTTCTTTTGATCCAGTTGTCGAATGCCAAGGAAATCTGACACGGTGCATATTCCTTTCGCTACTCCAAACACTCCAGACATGTTCTAAGTCAATGGAGTATTTCAGAACTCTGTGCCGTGTTTGTCAGAACATGTTCTGACAGTTCTAAATCAATCAAGGGGCAGTGCTCCTGCTGAACGGTTACTAGGTGATACAAGATGGCAGAAAGCTGGACAATTCTTCATTGCGAAATTTGCAACTGTCTTTTTTATGAATTCCATAAATAGGGGCATTGTAGACTAATTAATATCTTACTCCCTCTCTGCAGCTAATCATATCCTACACTAATACAGCTAAGACAATAGTTCTTGCAACAGCCATTCTGGCAATGTACTTTCATTTTGATATGGTTTAGAACAATGTTCTGAACACGCTCCATTCAGAACATACTTCCGGAACAGTGTATTGTGTTCTGAAATATTCCTGTCACTCATGTGATTCCAGAATAACATTTCAGAACATTGTGCCAAAACAGAAGAAAGGAATACACCAATGGGTATGCTCTATAGTGGTTTATCCCACAGATTTGGTATAAATGTATTGCATCTGTTTATAGGCCTATAACCCTTTACCACAACAGCCCTGACTTTTAACGACCATGAGAAAGAAAGTATTTGAAAACAGCATTTTCTCCTTTTCCCACAATTTTTTCAACCTTGCTGCAAACAAATTTCATTTTTTGTGAGAAGTTTATTGTCATCTGCAAATGCTTTCAATTTGGACCAGTCTAAAATTTTGTCATTTGGTAAAGGGATAAGGGAACACTCATACTGTCTAGCTACATAGCTAGCTTTTACATCAATATGGTAGAGCATATGCCGTAGGGCCTGAAGGTTCTGGATTCAATCCCAGCCTTGGGAGGCTATTAAGAGAAATGTTACAGATTCATTTAATCAGTATTCAGAATGCATAATGGTTTGTTCATTGTGCCTATATTTGACCCTTGAATTCTATATCATACAAAGTCCAATTGAGAGAATTTTTGAGGATTTTTCTTTTTTTAGCCCTCAACCACACAATAAACCCTGTTTTATCAGTTTTGATTGAAAGGGCTTATGAAAACAATGTTGGATAGCAAGACATAAGTATGTCTTTTCTTTTTTTCTTCCAGATTTTTTCTTCCCTTTACCAATACAAACCACAAAATCTGAGCCATATCTACGGGAATGTTTGTTAATACTCAAAAAGGGAGCTGTTTAGTTTTTATGCCACAAATTATCTCTTTTTTTTTGTAGAAGGCCAATAAATACTACCACATATATTTTTTTTTTGTAGAAGGCCAATAAATACTACCACATATATTTTTTTTTCTTATAAAGTGTATGGTTAGATTAAGTAGAAAGATACAATTTTTGATGTTTTATCATGGAATTGTACCATAGTACCTGGGTCACTATGTTAATTATTATACTAGGTATGGTGTCTCAATACTGATTTGAATATGTATCCTTGTCGATGGTGCTTGTAACTTATTATGTACCATTCCCATACAGCTTTCCAGAACTGTGGCATGAAATCCAATAAAACCAAAGAGGCTATGTAGCCCTTTAAGTAAATACCATTTTTAAACTCCCCGAAAGATTTAGGGGCACCATATAGTCGCCATGCTGTGGGTACGTCAGTGTGTCCGTTCATCCATTTGTTCACCCATCCAAAGCCATTTCACCACAACCCCTGAACCAAATTTTATGAAACTTCATATCTGAACTCCTTGGAACAATGTGCAAATACTGCTTTCTCGGTTTGTCAATTTAAGGCTGCGTCATGGAAAAAGGGGGCGTCATTAGTGCTCAAAAAGTTCAAATCTGAACTCGTTGGAACATTGCCCAGATACCTCTTCTCCGGTTTCTTAATTTCAGGCTGATCATGGAAAAAGGGGGCTTCATTGTCCATTATCTTGCTGTTCAAAATGTCACATTTTAGTTACTATCCTCCCCAAATGAATTTTGCTCTCAGTCTGTCCATTTGTTTTGTTACGAGAGACCACTCCTTCCTGCATGGCATTCTCCCGATTTAAATACAATACCTGGCTTCTGTGTCAGGGAGATATCTCTTTGGCTCAGTGGTTAGGGTATTGGCTTTGCGTCCGGGAGTTCCAGGGTTCGAATCCCGCTTGGTACCTTATTTCTGCCATGCATTTATTCATTTGTTTCTTTGTTATGGACTTTGTTCGTAAGATGGGGGCTCGTCCGGGATTGGCCATTGAGCCATTAATCCCATTTATTGTCAAAAATCGGACTTCCTGCCTAATAAGGCTTTGAGTCATCAATAAATGATGACTTTAAGAGGGGGTGTGTTACGGGAGACCACTCCTTCCTGCATGGCATTCTCCCGATTTAAATACAATACCTGGCTGCTGCGTCAGGGAGATATCTCTTTGGCTCAGTGGTTAAGGTATTGGCCTTGCGTCCGGGGGTTCCGGGGTTCGAATTCCGCTCGGTACATTATTTCTGCCATGCATTTATTCATTTGTTTCTTTGTTACGGACTTTGTTCGTAAGAGTTTGTTGACTTAAATATATATTGGGAAATCTCTAAGTAAAGATAGTAATTGCCTTTTCACTTCAATTTTTGGGGACATGAACAGGTCCTTTTATGATAAAAGAAGTGAATTTATGTTCATTTCATACATTTCATGACAAACATTGTTTGGGGAGCATAACCCATACCTGACCGCTCTTGTTTTTTCTAAATCTTATGTTTCTTCTTTACTAATAATTTTTCACCTAGAAATCAGTGATAAGTCATTTCTGAGTTTGGTGAAAGTATGAAAAATCTGAATAGTTATTTTTGGGCAGGGGGAGTAAAAGATTTTGTCCTCTGGAGAAGAGTTCAACAAGAAGATACAAAGATTTCATATTGAATACATGTGTAAGTAGCAATATCTTGTACTCTTTGGTCAAATTTGTCCATGTTTGCTGAAAGTGATAGACAGTTGTAGACCTTAGCACTTTGTTTTCAAAGAATATTTATTGTGCACAGTACCATCTCAAGACCATCGTAGATTTTCCAGTAGCAAAGATAAAGGGCTATACTGCCTTCCTGTGTCGTCAACAATTTATTTAAACATCTCCTCCTAAACCACTGGGCCAATTTGGATCAAACTTAGCAGGAATGTTTTTTTGTAGATCCTCTTTAAAAAAAATTGATTCCATCAAAAACTGGTTGCCATGGCAATCAAATGTAATTTTTTAAGAAATCTTCTTCATTGAAAAGGCTGGTCAGATTTTGAAATAATTTCACAAAAAATTTCTTGGGTCACCCTTTTTAAAACTTGTTTGTGAAATTTTGATCCTTCCAGAAACATGGCTTTGGTGAATGGGAGCTACTTGCACTATAGTGATATGAAGAAATTTTCTTCCCTGAAAAGGCTAAATTCTTGTGTGTACAACTCCTCCTACAGTTTCCATTGGAATTATTTGCCACAATGAATCTCCATGATGTCTAGTTATGCACCTGACTCTTAGAATTTGGATCACAGTTTGCGTTCTAAAATTATCTGCCCTTGATTTCTGAAATAATCAACTTTTCATTTTGAATTTTTGTTCAGGCCATAACTTCCATACCATACAAGGTATCACAGTCATTCCCCAATAACAAGCGACATTTTTATAAATTTATTGAAAGTCTTTTTAACTGTGTCATCTACCCTAAAATACCTTTTTTCAGTGGTGGAATGAATAGAGCTCACAATCCTTTGATATTTTTCAACATTACCTTAAAGTTGAGCTGACTGTTACATGTGAAATACAAAAAAGCTTTTTGGGACAAATTCTTTTCTAACATCCGTAACGGCTTTTTCTACCATAACTTGATTGGTTTCCATGAAATTGATGCCGTTTTAGTTTGGACACAATCAAGGACACATAATTGAAACAATGCACACAAGTCTCTCCTGCATCTCCTTAGCTAAATGTCAGTTTCAATGAAATATTTCTAACATCCGTAACGTCTAACATCCGTAACGAAATATTCATTCTAACAAACGTCACTTCACTTAAGATCTTATGCTGAGGGTGTAACCTTTTTTGACACCGCCATTCATGTAAAATTCGAAATGAAAACGATCGGCTGCAAGTGTTTTGTCTGGAACCCACGCCGGAGGTTGGAAGTAGGTGATAAATGAGTTCTCTAGTACATCATAAACAGACTTTTAAACGGTGATGTCTGCACTGACTGATTATTAGGCTACATATCAGTGTAAGACAATAGGCTACCGCAAGAGACCTCTTTTAGTATTCTTCCTACAACAGGATACGTTAGCAGATACTGTCTTACTCTTTACAGATATTAAGTACAGAGTTCCACAGAGATACACTGAGGATACTTCCATTTATGGTGCATATAAAATTATCATCAAAGTAATATGTAAATCTTTTTATATTTTAACATTGTATGATAAAAAAAACTTGTAGAAATACTGGATTTGTGAATTCTACTCTTCTTAAGGGGCCTAAAGTTAAGTGAACCCTACATGGATAATTTAACTTTTCAGGATTCTTTCCCATCATCTCCACCTGCCATTCATGGTGATAACGTAAAAAATTCACCCATTCTGAAATTCCGCAGAACATCCCTGTCCGAGTTCAGATCCTCCGCCCTCTGTCCTGTTCACAGGACAGAGGGCCATGGATCTAAATTTGCACAGACCTTTTCTCGTATACATGTATATAATCCATCAGAATCCAATATACAGTCATGTACATAGCATTTTCCTATTTCCAAAGAGAGAGTGTACATGGTTCATGGACCATTTCTAATCGCACGGTCAAAAATTAGGAACTGCCAACGGACAGTGCGCCTTTATCCGGAATCGGGGCAGAATGGAATTGCACCAGCCCAGCGGCAGTTGCAAATGAACAAGAACTGCTGAAAATTTTGTCAGAAAACAGAGTTTGTTGGATGTTAAGGTACAACTTAACAGTTAACGGCAACAACAACAACAAAACTCATGTCATCCGGGCATCTTTTCAAATAGGCACTGTCTTTTACTTATTGTCAGGGTATCGGCGATTTCTGTGTAGGCAGCAGGCAGTAGAAGTCTTGTCTGACTGGAGCCGCCCGGCTTACATGTAACTAATGAAATTTGAGATTCCAAATTCTCTATTGTCGGGATTTTGTTTGCATTATAATCAGAAGAAACATTCTTTTGAACCGGAGGCTGTGTGGACCGTATCTTCAGCAAAGAAGAAACATGCTTGTTGCCACAGCAGTTTACACTGGGAAAGCTGGAGGAATAAAGCCCTGTTTAAGTGAAAGCCTTTCTCTAATGTGGGAGTCATGAGTAGATTCCAAGTCATAACTTCACCTGAAACTGGATAAGGTTCTTGAGGTTCTCGAAAGGTTGGCGCCTGGTTTAAACTGGCCAATAATCTGCGCTTCTTGGCAAATCATATTCTTTCTGCAGTCTTGCCATTGGCTTTACCTTGTCCTTCTTTGCTGGCAATTTTATCATTAGTAGTCGATATAAAACTACTGATAGACTGAAGTAACCTAGATGGTCTCAGTGCAGTTACCTCCTGGTTCACGCACGGAAGAATGTAAAGTTTACTATTTGTAGACAAAGTTGCGGCTGGAAATAAAACGCGCGAAAAAATCGAATTTCATATCTTCCGATTTCGTCCTACTTTTTATATGTTGTTGAGGAAGGGTAACCCCTCATAAAAATCAAAGAATGGCTTGTGTTGCAATTACTTTTGGGTTAAGCCCTTTTTTTCATTATTTTGACTGGACTATTATAGTTGTCAGTCAGTTTGAAAGTATCTAGCAAACTGAAAGTTAAATCATTGATCAATATATTTCATTTGCATGAAACTAAATCGTCGGTCATCGTCGCCTCCCTCCAATTTAAATTCATACAAATGAAATATATGATCAATAACATCTACATGTAAACTGCAAATTTTTTACCATTCCAACTTTTGTTTAGCGATTTTCACCTATTTTCAGTTAAAAACTTAGATACTCCAGATGACGAAGAAGATATTCCCTTCTGAGTGCCCCCCCCCCCACATTCAATCAAAACTGACGTCACTGGGAAATGACGTAACTGAAACCTCGGTAATATGGTAATATGTGCTATTATACAATCTTGACTTGGCTTATAGGCCTAATCTTGATGTTAATCTTGATCGATGCCCCCATTTCTAAAAATGTTTCGTTGATAGTGGAGTCATGTACATTGGGGTGCCAAAATGGGAAACTGCTTTTACATTTGTTTTGTTAGTGTACATGATTCATATACTACTCAAAATTTGCTAAGGATCACTTTTTCGTTCAATTATTTAATGCTCAAAACAAATCGACTCAAAAAAAGATTTTTTTTATAAAGATAGGTTAACATTCGGACTTGATGACCCTGTAGGAAACATGTCGATTCGGCATGTATACTACGCACGAGGAGCTCGGGAAAAGACATACCCCCTAAAACGTCTTTCATTTTGCTTTGTATCTTCAAGTGCGTTGGTACATTTTGTTACGAGTCAGGCGTAACTAGAAAGAAGAAGCCAGCAACAAACGATAACAATTAACAGAATTTATTAACAAAAATATCAAATAAACAGTGACAATATTACAATAGTACAAAACAATACCTAAGACGTTAAATTCAGAAGACAAACTATTCCAGTCTTAATTCCAATCTGATCCTGATCCAAACTGAATGTAATCCAAGCACACAAAGTAATCCTCACTTTAGTCTAGTCTGATCCAAATCCAAACTGAATATAATCCAAACACAAGATAATCCCCACTGTAGTCTGGCAATCATGTATTAACTAGTGAACACTGAGATGTAAAAAGCTTTTCCTTTTATAATAACAGAGAAACTTCCAGAAAATTCATGTTAAAATCAGTTGCATAATTTCTAGTAATCAGATTGTATAAAGGCCTGGAAACTTCCAGCACAATATTCCACAAGAGAGAATCCAGTTCTAAAAATAGTAACAGGGGAAAACCATTCAAAAAATAGATACACACATGAACAAAGCTAGGAATAACTGGGTATGTACATAACACTTCCCCCCTTGAAAAGAAAAAGAAAGGTTTATGAAATAAATCTTTCTTTTTTGCAATATTATTTACATACATGTATATGACACTTTAACTTAAGTATACATAGGAAATGACAAACTCAAATATTAATTATTTCAGACTAATGAAAATAGTCAAGGTAATGAAATTACAATTTAAAAGAAAAACAGTTTAAACTTGATTTAGGGAAAATGACTATTGGAATTTCAATCTCTTGAAAGAGCATCTGGTATAATGTTATCTTTCCCTTTTATGTGTCTTATGTCAAGATTATACTCTTGAAGCAATCAACTCCACCTCAGTAATCTTTGATTCTTATTCTTAAGTTTGTGTAGAAAACTTAAAGGGTTATGATCACTGAATACAACAATTTGTGAAGTTGAAGAGGTTAAATAAACTTCAAACTGCTGGATTGCCAGAATTAAGCAAGACACTCTTTTTCTATGGTAGAGTAATTTTTCTGATGTTTGTTAAATTTCTTAGAAAAGTAACAAACTGGGTGATCAATACCATTATTATCTTCTTGTAAAAGAACAGCACCAATACCAACATCACTTGCATCAACAGCTAATTTGAAACATTTGTCAAAATCAGGTGCCAAGAGAACTGGTGCACTCTTTAGTATGGCTTTCAGACGATCAAATGCATCTTGACATATGTCATTCCATTTGAACTTTGTGCTTTTCTTAAGTAAATTTGTTAAAGGTTCAGCAATACCCGAGAAATTTTTACAGAATTTCCTGTAGTAGCCAGCCATACCAAGAAATCGCATCAGCTGTCTTTTACATTTAGGCACAGGAAACTCAGAGATAGCATTGACTTTAGCTTCTAAAGGTTTAACTTGACCCTGTCCCACAAGATGTCCTGGAAATGTTACAGTAGCATGACAAAATTCAGTTTTTGCAAGATTCACAGTCAGTTTCGCTTTACTGAGTCTGTCGAAGAACTTCCTGATTCTTTGAAGGTGGTCACTCCAACTGTCTGAGTAGATGATGACATCGTCAATATATGCATCACAACCATCTAATCCACATATAACGTTGTTTACAAGTCGCTGAAACGTTGCAGGAGAATTTTTCATCCCAAACGGCATAACTTTGTACTGGTACAGACCGTTTGGAGTAGCAAAGGCTGATACTTCTTTTGCTCTATCAGTCAGTGGAACTTGCCAGAATCCTTTTAGCAGGTCGAATTTGGTGACATATTTAGAATTTCCAACTTTGTCAATACAGTCATCAATTCTTGGTATTGGAAAAGAGTCTGTTTTTGTCACAGAGTTCACCTTACGATAGTCAGTACACATTCTATAAGTTCCATTTGATTTGGGTACTAATATACATGGTGAACTGTAATTACTCTGGCTAGGTTCAATAAAGTCATTTTCCAGTAAGTATTTTACTTCATCCTGGAGGTATTTCTGTTTCAAAGGATTCATCCTATATGGATGTTGCTTTATTGGTTTAGAATCTTCCACAATGACATCATGATAGATTTTATCAGTTCTTGTGGGGATATCAGGAAATAAATGTTCATATTCATGTATCAACTGTTTCAGCTCTTCCTGCTGCGATGGTTCCAAGTGAGAAAGTTTGTTGTCGAGGTTTCTCAAAATATCAGAATTCTCAAGTTTAGATGGACCAGGATCAGATTTATCAATAAAGTCCGAATTTACTTCAAGATCAGATACATTTGATTCTTGTGGGACAGTGTTTACAACTGTAATTGGTTTTGAAATAGAGCTATCTCTGTCAAAGTATTCCTTTAACATATTTATATGACACATTTGTTTGTTTTTACGCCTTCCTGGAGTATTAATTATATAGTTTAAATCACTTGTTTTCTTGTCAATAGTGTAGGGTCCAAAATATCTTGCCTGTAAAGGTCTGCCAGGTATTGGCAAAAGAGCAAGGACTTTGTCACCTGGTTTAAATTTTCTATCTATAACATGGTTGTCATATCTTGCTTTCATTTTGCCCTGAGACGTTTTAAGATTAGACCTAGCAACCTCACATGCCCTAGACAGTCTATTTCTGAAGTCAGAAACATACTGTAGTAAATTCAAAGGTGTTTCATCATTTGAGAGAAATTTCTCCTTCAAAAGTTTTAAAGGTCCACGAACAGAATGGCCAGAAACTAATTCAAAAGGACTGAAACCAAGAGATTCTTGTACAGATTCTCTGGCTGCAAATAGTAGCAAATGGATGCCCTCATCCCAATCTTTTTCAGTGTCAAAGCAATATGATCTTATCATATTTTTTAATGTCTGGTGAAATCTTTCTAAAGCACCTTGACTTTCAGGGTGATAAGCGGATGACCTGTATTGCTTAATCCCTAATTCATGCATAACCTGTTGGAATATACCAGACATAAAATTTGACCCTTGATCAGACTGAACTGATTTTGGAAGACCAACAAATGTGAAAAATTTTATAAGAGCTTTGACTATTGACTTTGTTTTGATGTTTCTTAAAGGAATAGCTTCAGGAAAACGTGTAGAAGTACACATAATTGTTAAGAGATACTCATTTCCTGACTTGGTTCGAGGTAAAGGACCAACACAATCTATAAGTATCCTACTGAAAGGTTCATCAAAAGCAGGAATAGGTTGTAATTGAGCTTTGGGAATGGTTTGGTTGGGTTTACCTACCATTTGACATGTATGGCAAGTTTTACAATATTTAGAGACATCTGATTTGAGACCAGGCCAATAAAAATGATTAATAATTTTGTGATAGGTCTTGTTTATACCTAGGTGACCTGACATAGGACTTTCATGGGCTATACTTAGTATTTCATGACGATATGACTTTGGAACCACAATTTGGTGGTAAACAGCCCATTCATCATCAGCTGGGACATCAAATGGTCGCCATTTTCTCATAAGAATCCCATTCTTTATATAGTAACACATTGGGACCTGTGAAATTTCATCTTCAGGTAAAGCCCTAAAAATTAATTTTGAAATCTCAGGATCAGTCTGCTGTTCCTGGATAAGCTGTGACTTTGACAGCGTGTCATGACCTTGGTCAATAGACCGTGGTGGTAAATGACAAGACATTGACGAGTCTGTCTGAGTATCGGACAAACTGGGATCAAGAGACTTTTTAATCTCATTATTAAAATATTGACCGATAAAAGTATCCGTCAAGTCAATGTTAGAGTTTGAGTTTTTCAAAATGGCCTTTTTAGCCATAGCTCGGGTAACTGCACAAGAAGGATACAAGTCAGGAATTTCCTGCTCGATAGGGTCATCTGTTTGACCTATAGTTGGTGTGTCAGTTACAAGTGGATTAACCACAACCTTATCTCCAGCTAAGTCATTGCCTAGCAGTAAATGGACACCTTTAAATGGTAAGGAAGGTTTAATACCAATAACCACAGGCCCAGTAACCAAATCTGATGACAAATTAACATGATGGAGAGGGATATTAACAGTTCCACACTCTACACCCTGAATAAGGACACTAGTACCGGAAGAAGTCTTCTCAGAAAAAGGCAGTATATCTGCCAAAATAAGAGATTGAGAAGCTCCTGTGTCTCTTAAAATTTTAATAGGGGTAGGTGGGCAATTATCACCTGAAAGTGATACAAAACCATTCAACATAAATGGTTCAAAAATCTCCATAGTAGAATCAGACTTGGGTTTTGTGACTATGTCAATTGTATTGGTTTTGATAGAAGACTGTGGCCTTGGCCTAAGAGTGGTGAGCCCTGTTGGTTTGGCTTCATCACTTTCTAACTTCCTTTTTAATTTCGAACATTCAGAAACAAGGTGACCAGGTTTCTTACAATAGTTACAAGTGGGTCGAGATAAGGGATATTGACTTTTGGTTTCACTAGTAGAATTGGGTTTGGGTGTATTGGATTGACTGGGCATGCCAGATGAATTACCAGACATAAATTTATTTTGGGGATGTGAGGAAGTAGGTTTGGGTTTATTAATAAAAGAAACTTTATGTGTAAGATAGTAATTATCAGCCAGACGAGCTGCTTCTTCTAAAGTTTCAACTTGTTTTTCGTCTAAGAATGTCTTAACATCAAATTGAATACAACGTTTGAATTCTTCAACTAACATAAGTTGTCTGAGTTTATCAAAATTTTGGTCTATTTTCTTAGAACAGCACCATCTATCAAATAACTGTTCTTTGTTTCTAGCAAATTCAACATGAGTCTGGTTAGAATCTTTTTTACAATTTCTAAATTTTTGTCTATATGCTTCTGGGACCAGCTCATAACCTTTGAGAATAAGTTCTTTAACAGTCTCATAATGATGACATTGTTCAACACCTAGTTGTGTATAAATTTCACGAGCTTTGCCTATCAGAACACTTTGCAGAAGCAAAGTCCAGTGCTCTCTTGGCCAATTTAAGTTTTCTGCAACTTTTTCAAAGTGTAGGAAGTATTTATCAACTTCTTTTTCTTGAAATGGAGGAACAAGCCTAATATGTTTTGTAACATCGAAATTGTATTCAATCTTTTGCTTGGGCTGATTTGCTCTTTCTTGCATTTCTATTTCCCTCATTCTTAATTGAAATTCTCTCTCCTTCTCTCTCTCTTCCCTTTCCCTTTCTTCTCTCTCCCTTTCTCTTTCCCTTTCTCTTTCTTCTCTCTCCCTTTCTCTTTCTCTTTCCTTCTCTCTCTCTACTCTTTCTTCTCTCTGTCTTTCCCTTTCTCTTTCTTCTCTTTCCCTTTCTCTTTCTATTTCTAACTGTCTGATCTGAAGTTTTAATTCAAGTTCTTTCGAACTTGAAACTGACTGAACGTCAACTATCAGGGAAAGAGCATTTTCATTGAAAATCTCCTCATCAACAAAATATTGTACCAAAATGTTCTTAATTTCATGTTTACGCATTGAAGATTTTATTTCAGACAATTTATAGTGCTTCGCAAGATTAAGCAAATCAGTCTTTTTACCCAAATTCAATAACTCCACAGACGGTTCAGCCGTAAATTTATCTAAGTCAAAAGACATGTTTGTTTGTTGCTGGATTCAAGTACAAAATTGTATTATAATTACTGATTAGTAAACGAATGCGTTAGTCTTATTTTCCAATCGATGGTTAATCCCAAAAGGAAAACGAATGCATTAGTCTAGTTTCCAATCCCGGACGAGCCCCCAATTTCTGTTACGAGTCAGGCGTAACTAGAAAGAAGAAGCCAGCAACAAACGATAACAATTAACAGAATTTATTAACAAAAATATCAAATAAACAGTGACAATATTACAATAGTACAAAACAATACCTAAGACGTTAAATTCAGAAGACAAACTATTCCAGTCTTAATTCCAATCTGATCCTGATCCAAACTGAATGTAATCCAAGCACACAAAGTAATCCTCACTTTAGTCTAGTCTGATCCAAATCCAAACTGAATATAATCCAAACACAAGATAATCCCCACTGTAGTCTGGCAATCATGTATTAACTAGTGAACACTGAGATGTAAAAAGCTTTTCCTTTTATAATAACAGAGAAACTTCCAGAAAATTCATGTTAAAATCAGTTGCATAATTTCTAGTAATCAGATTGTATAAAGGCCTGGAAACTTCCAGCACAATATTCCACAAGAGAGAATCCAGTTCTAAAAATAGTAACAGGGGAAAACCATTCAAAAAATAGATACACACATGAACAAAGCTAGGAATAACTGGGTATGTACATAACAATTTGGCGAACTTTCAACTAAGTTATCACAATTTTTAGATTGATTTCCCTTTTAATATGGCAGATAGACGTTCAAGACGCCATCTCAGTCAAGATGAGATTAATAGGGCATTGGGATGCTTTATTCTGGGTTATCCCAAAGACATGTTGCTAATGTCCTTGGTGTCTCCCAAAGTGTTGTCTCCAGAATGTGGAACCGGTTTATTACGACCTGAAATGTTAGGCATTTGCATGCGGGGGGACGAGAACGCTCAACTAATGAGGTTCAAGACTTCAAAAATACTTTTGTAATTTCCCCAAGATACAAAAAATATTTAACTAGAAAAAAGTGATTCTTAGCAAATTTTGAGTTGTATATATAGCTAGATTGCTCTCTTATCACTACAAAGTGTTCATCATTATTATCAACTACAAGATAAATACGTGTATATCTAATTTATAAGAAATTTTTCCCTCCAACAAGTTGTCGCCTAAAGGCAAGGGGCAAGACAAAGCGCCAGCACCGAAGCGCAAGAGACCGCAGCCCAACCCAGCAATATGCAAGTCGCCCTGGTGCTGTTCGAATCGCCATAATGACAATTTTTTATTGTGAATAGCCTCGGATTTATATTCAGAAGCCCGGGAGTCTGCACTCTGCAGATCGCTATCCTGCCACCTACCAACACCGACAGCCGCCTTCCATCTGCTTTTCAATCTCCGCCCTGCCGCCGGCAGATAGTTGAAATCGCACGGTGGCATGTCGGTAGCATAATGGTAGCAGGCCGGATGCTGGAGAGTGGCAGTTAGTTCCTACTGATCGCCGGCCGAAGATTGAAGGTTTTCGAACCCCGTGACGACTGAGTAAAACTCGCGCTGCCGCCCGTCTGCCGCCTGAATGCCACCGCGCCACCACGAAATTCGCCCGGCCGGCGCCCTGACGACAGCCACAATTGGAACAAGAGGGCCAAGATGGCCCTGGATCGCTCACCTGAATTTTTGAGATGACCATAGTCTATTTTTTTTTTTTAGGTATTGAAACATTGGAACCAAATTTATAATTTTGCCAAGCAATTTTCAAAAGGTCACCTGTAAAGTCATTTCGAAATCTGACCATCAGTTTCAAAAAGAAGAATTTTTAAGAATTCTTCATTTCTGTATAAGAGCAAGTAGCCCCCATCCATGAGAGCCATATTTCTTGATGGATCAAAATTTACGAACAAGTTTTGAAAAGGGTCACCCAAGGAACATCTCTCTGAAATAATTTCAAAATCTGACCAGGGGTTTCAGAGAAAAAGAATTTTAAAGAATTTCATCATGTCCATATAGTGCAAGTAGCCCCCATTCACAAGAGCCATGTTTCTTGATGGATCAAAATTATATGTACAGCTTTTGGAAAGGGTCACCCAAGGAACATCTCTGTCAGATTATTTTAAAATCTGACCACAGGTTTCAGAGAAGAAGAATTTTCAAGAATTTCTTCATTTCCATATAGTGCAAGTAGCCCCCATTCACTAGAGCCATGTTTCTTGGCCAATCAAAATTTTGCGAACAATTTTAGAAAAGGGTCACCCAAGGAACATCTCTGTGAAATTATTTCAAAATCTGTCCAGCCATTTCAGAGAAGAAGAATTTTCAAGAATTTCTTCATTTCTATATAGTGCAAGTAGCCCCCATTCACCAGAGCCATGTTTCTTGACCAATCAAAATTTCGCGAACAATTTTTGAAAAGGGTAACCCAAGGAACAAGTCTGTGAAATTATTTCAAAATCTAACCAGCGATTTCTGAGAAGAAGAATTTTTAAGAATTTCTTCATTTCTGTATAGTGCAAGAAGCCCCCATTCACCAGAGCCATGTTTCTCGACAGATCAAAATTTCGCGAACAATTTTTGAAAAGGGTCATCCAAGGAACATCTCTGTGAAATTATTTTAAAATCTGACCAGCGGTTACAGAGAAGAAGAATTTTTAAGAATTTCTTCATTTCTGTACAGTGCAAGAAGCCCCCATTCACCAGAGCCATGTTTCTTGACGGATCAAAATTTCACGAACAATTTTTGAAAAGGGTCACCTAAGGAACATCTGTGTGAAATTATTTTAAAATCTGGCCAGCGGTTTCAGAGAAGAAGATTTTTAAAGAATTTGCTAAAAAATTCCATTTCGTTGCCATGGCAACCAGAGTTTTTGACGGAATCAAATTCTGCGAACAATTTTTAAAGAGGACCTCCCAAGGAACATTCCAGCCAAGTCTGGTCCAAATCCGCCCAGCGGTTTAGGAGGAGTTGATGTTTAAAGAATTGTTGACGACGCACGACGCACTGACGCACGACGGACGACGGACACCGGGTGATCCTAAAAGCTCCCCTTGAGCACGTTGTGCTCAGGTGAGCTAAAAAATAGGCCGGTGTCAGTCAGAATTTTAACTTTTTCTTAAAACTTCAGCGGCGTCCTAGCGGCGTCTAAAATGCCGCCTGCCGATTGTGCCTGCCACCAAGCTGCCACCGGCCGAATTTCAGTGAAAACTGGCAGTTACCACACCGGGCGGCATTTACTGATTTGTGACCGTACAATAAGATGAGCCTGACAATTTTCAGAACGGGTAAAACCGACGTATTTCTTGGCGATGGATGTACCGATCTGCTGCATATCAATCCACTTGATACAGACGAGGGATACGATGGCTACCATCACCCGTGATATGCCGATTGAGCCTGACTGCAGACAATTGTCCTGAATCTAGTTCAAGGACAACATAAATAAGAGTTAACGCTGTACGACTCAAAACGCACGTTCGTACAACCGTCAATCAAATGAGGCGTGGCAAACCGAAGTTTCTGTTGTTCTTGTATGGCTCTTTCCACCCATTCGCAGCCGTCAGTCAATTAGAAAGTGGGGCAAGCTGTAAGTTAGTTATTGATCAATATATTTCATTTGTATGAAACTAAATCGTCGGTCGGCTTCGCCTCCCTCCGATTTAATTTCATACAAATGAAATATATTATCAATATATGATCAATATACATCTGTGTCGTCAGTTTAATCAGTATTGCAACGAAATGCAATTAAATCTAAGCATTTTACATGACCAAAGACAAATTTTCAAACCTTTCATTACCTAAAATGCTTGTTGTGGCGCCGCCTGAGCGGCGCCACTATAGTTTTATTCGGTTTTGTAAAGTGCCTATGGATGCAGTCGCGTTGAACTGGTTCCATGCTTTGTTTTAATATCCAATTATATCTACTCTACTATGATTACCAGATCGGGGTCCATATGAACTTTTTTTTTATATATTTGTGGATTTTTTTTTTAATATATGATATATTGTACTTTCATTGTTAGATGGGTAAAAACCAGGATTGTAGACATATCAACATTTTCCTTTCGAAAAATAATAATAAAAATCCATTTCGAAATTCGAAAAATAAGTCACGTAATAAAAAATTATCTGTCACAAATTTTCGAAGCCGCCATTTTAAATATCTTACCCTGGAAAAAGGTATTTTCAAGCTCTTTGACCCTAGAGCACCCTATGTGGTACTTGTGACCCCCGTTATATTTTTGTTCTAGTGTTGTATGGATTGTAGAAATATTGTTTTCCTATCGCGATCGTGTTTTTAAGACCAGGTAACTGTAACTAGGTCAATGTTTGAGCGGGTGTTAGATGGTTCGGTAACAAACAAATTCGGTAACACAGACTTATAAATATCGTTTATCGATTAGATGTTTCGGTTACAAAACAATTATGTTATGTTTTTCTTCTGTGACACTCTTTACACCTAATGTATGGCTTTGTTTTGTTCAAATCTTTTACTTTTGCACTTTTCAACAATTTATCCCTTGATAGATAAGTTCAAATCCTTTATTTTTTTTTTTCACTTTCCACCCATTTCGCTTTATAGATAGGCAATCCACACGGCCAATACATACAGCATGGAATGAGGTTCATAACAAAAATTATTTTTAAAACATAGTGGAAATTATAAATTAAGGTTTTAAAAACGAAGAATGGAATAAAATAAAGTCGTGCGTTGGGTGTAAAGAACGTCACGATACATAAACACTATATATAATTGATTTGTTACCCAAACATCCAATTGATTTACTGTACAAGTCCATGTTACCGAACTCGTCTGTTACCAACACATCCGTAAATCGTTGGAGCGCCTGAAAAGTGGTATCATACCACCCCTATAGTCGATATAGATATAATAAGAACTTCATTCAAGTCTTTGTTATATCTATGAAGAGGGATTGTATGATACCAGACAGATGTATAAGAGTGTCAGATTTAGCACAATCCGATAACAGACTTTTTCTTTCGTTAATGTATGGTACATTCATTGCCGACAAATGTTGGTTTGTGAAGACAAAATCTTACAAGGGCGACGATTTTCTCCACATATGTAAATACTGGGTGTTAAACGCGAAAAAATGAGTCACGTGATCAACAATGTGATTCCTACGAAGCTGTTAAACGATCACGTGATTTTCATAAACAGTTTAACGCGGACCAATGCATTGTGCCCTGTTACAGAAATAAGTGGTTTGCGGCGCCATTGATGTTCAGCATCAATATTTTCTTTTAAAGGTCATTTATAACATGATAATTGCACTCAGGGTGTAAAATCGTTTTTTGAGTGGTCAGAATCGGGTCATGTGATGGAAAAACCTGCATATTAGTTTTCGATGCACACAATAGCACTAGACTTTTAGTTTTTCCAAATTGTTGTGTAGATCTAGTATCTAATTTTAGATTTCATGCAAACTGTTTATGGGCTATATTGAGAGTTCCATCGCTGAATCAGTCAAATGTAAAAAGATCGATTTCTTTTTCTTTGAAAAATTTACAAAAGGAAACTACCGAATAAACCTTGACAAAATGATGCGTGTTTATATGCACCCTAAAATAAAGAAATACTCTATTCCAACAGTGAATCGAGAGTGTGAATGGTCGACGTCATCAGTTACATCATTCAATACGTCAGCGGCCGATTTTTATGAAGCCAAGGTTACTGAATTAAGTTTAGTGCACTGTTTACAAATGGAAAGATCACTCTTGCATGTACATATGAATTTGATTTCTTGTTTCATGGCGAAGAATTTTACTCTTAAACGTTTTTATTGCAGGGATTAGGTTTAAAAAAATGATAGATGACTATTGACCGGATAAAAGTCATCATGAATTTCATGGAATGTATGTAGTGAAAGAATTGTTGGATAAAGGACCGAAAGAAGTGAATCTGGAAGAGATCCGCATAAAAGCGCTGTAATCTTAGTTTTGCAGACAGTGTCGATCAAGATAAGACTGTACAGAATGTACAGATTAATCTATGCTCAACACTTATGACTAGTTTATAACATATTCATGGAACAAGAAAGAAGCCTCTAGATCTATATAGTGATAGATAGGAAGATTTTTCGATAGAAAACCTGCCTTTCATTGATGTAGTGCTTGAATGGGGTAGCCCTAAAGGTGGGTATTTAGATTTTTCACATCTCAACAAATTAAAAAAATATAGATCTATATCACTGAAAGTTAGAATCTACATGAAAAAATAATACAAGTCATTAATAGTTAGACTCATAAAATTATAAAAAAAAATTATGGCTACGTAGCCTATTAAAGTATTTTTAGATTTTGTGCCAAAATCAGTAAAGCATCGTGGGAATGTCAAGTGACTGGCACGTGACTAATAACGCTTAAACTTCATTACATAACAAACATGCAATAGTTAGAGGTTATTACACGGCTGATGAGGGCCGGAGAGTGATATCGGCCCGCCACCTTGATAATTATTATTAATTCAGGTTCATTCATGAATATGTTTAAACAAACCTTAATTAACTGCTTTATCCAGGATTGGTCATCTAGTAAAGATACAAGTAGAGTGCTGAATTTATACAAATACTGTAAAGAAGTTTATGGATATGAACCATATTTAGATATATTGCCAGATGGATTAAGAGTATTTTTAACTAGAATTAGAATTTCGGCACATTGTTTACAGATCCAATCTGATAGGCAATCAAGGATACATATTCCCCAAAATGAGCGCTATTGTCAATGTTGTAATTCTGGAGACATTGAAGATGAATATCATTTTATGTTAATCTGCCCATGTTTTAGCGAATTACGTAGTAAATATATTATGAGATATTTTTATGTTAACCCAAGTATGTTCAAGTTTTTAGACATGTTGAAATCAACAAGCAGGAAAACACTTTTAAATTTTTCTTTATACTGCAAAGAAGCTTTTGAACTGAGAAAAAACATTCTAAGTAGGATTTAACCTTCTGAAAAAAGAAGAAATAAGTTCTGTCTTCACTAGTTAAAAAAATGAATGTATTTGCAGACGATAAATTAAATGTAGCTTGGATGATGATTGGTGTCCTTGATGGGGCCGGGGACACTGTGCGGGGGGGGGGGGGGGGGGAGTGCCGTTATTGGCATCTTCTCTTTTTCAGACAGTGTTTTTGGGGCCTTCTTTGTCCGAGTCACCATTTTTAGGTTTGAGTGGAAAAGGGTTAAAATATACTCACTTATATTTAAAATTTAAAATAGCATTTTCTCCTTTTTCAACATGTTTTCAATTTTTCGATGTAAAATTTCTCCAGGCCGTTGAGGGTTGGGTCTGTTTAATAAGGGGTTAAAATAATACATGTACTTACCTGTTTATGTACATTCTATTATGTTTCTTTACATTATATACTGTAACACTATGCTTGATGGTTGAAACTTGTGATTAGTCTGTGCTTGCTTCAGAAGTCGTCTCCTGTTGAAAGAAAGATTACACAAAGAATCAAATTCATAAAGATCTAGTGAACCTTTTGTCATTCAATTCAGTATTATTGTACATAGAATTAATGTAAGCAGGGACTATGGACGGGGAGGGTGAGTTTGCATGTTATATGTAAATTCACTTTTTCAATTGGTGTCATGCCACATGTTGTTGATACAATCAAGCTGCATAACATATTATCATGTGTCATTGTTATTTTGCATACAATTGTAGTTCAAATATTTTATGAACATTGTTTGTGGACTGGAAATGGATTTAACTCACTTGCTGAACCATATTTGCAGATTGCCAAGCAGTAACACTATTAACTGGTTAACCTGTTAACTCTCTGCAAAATAATAAATGTTGGACTAGTCTAAATTGAAAGCATTTACAAACAACAAAATAAATTAAAATTTAATAAATTGAAATTTGTTTTTAGCAGGGAGGAGGGCATTGTTGGAAAGGGAGAGAATACTGGTTACCAGTATTGTCTCCTTTTCCCACAATGTTTTCAACAATGTTTTCAATAGGCCTCTATTTCAGGGTCGTAAAAAGTCAAAGATGGTTTAGTAAGGGGTAAATATCTTAATATCTTATACATAATTACTGAAAAAGTATAAACAAAGATTGCCAAGCAGTAACACTTTTAACTGGTTAACCTGTTAACTCTTTGCAAACAATAAAATTTTGGACTAGTCCAAATTAAAAGCATCTGCAGATGACAAAATAAAAAAAAAAATAAAAAAAAAAAATTGTTTCCAGCAAAGTGGAGAGCATTGTTGGAAAGGGAGAAAATTCTGGTTACCGGTGTTGTCTCCTTTTCACACAATGTTTTCAACAGGCTCCTATCAGGGTCGCAAAAATCAGAGATTGTTTGGTAAAGGGTTAATATCACATACATAATTACTGAAAAAATATAATCAAAGATTAGCTTGTACATCCTTGCAGCCTGATCATGGTGCATACAGGATATACTGATGGCTCCAATAAAATTAAAAAATCCATAGAGAATTTTAAAATGTACTTATCTGAATCTGTGGGGGCTGTCTTTTTTTTCTCTCTCTCGTTGTTCAAAAGGCGTCTGAATAATCTCCATAAAATGCAATATCTGGATGTAAAGTATTCAGGCACAGTGAACGAGGAATCACTACTTTCACTTTCGGTTTAGACAACAAGAATTAATTGAATTTTCAATTGGAACTGTAGTTGCGCGTATAGTACACTGACATGAACTAGAATTCACAAATATTTCGAATAAATTGTATTTCCCAAATGAATAGCACAAATAATTTAGAGAACGAAAGACACTCTCTCCTTGCTGAAATGGTTTTCCACGTGAGGCAGGAACTGGTACCCGGTCTAATGAGACTAGTTCCCTATATACGGGGACCTATTATTGTTTCACGTGGAAACTGTTTATCTTACGGCTTCCTATTGCCAGATGGGTTTTTTTTTTTTGTTGTTGTTGAATAGTTATATTGAACTACATTTTATTGTATTTCAAACTGTGAGAAATTGAATGTTTAATAGATGCAAATTATAATGGGATACTAACACATTATGAAATGATTTAATAATCTGAAATTACATGATTAAATACTGCAATTACGCCAGTTCATCCTCAGAATTGAACTAACTTGACAACGAGCAGTTTTGAATGTATATGTTTATATATTAGTTAAATATCGATCAATGTTTAACTGGAATATGTTTATTGAGAATTTTTTTTGTTGCACTGATTTTATCGCTTTCTCTCTCTCTCTCTCTCTCTCTCTTTCACCTCCAATAGGTGAGCATCCTATAATAGAAATTAGATGTACTTTTTTTCCGATCTAGTTGAGCAAACACATGTATATATTTAATGAAAACAACTTTGTATTTTGACGATGTACATTGTACAAGTCTGATGAATAAACTTTTCTGTCTGTCTGTCTGTCTTGATATCTCCTTATCAGACAGTCTAAACCCAAGATCACACTGTACATTTTTTTCCAGTCTGATCTTGATCTACATTGGTCGCAAAAGTTGGATGAGTTGCGCTTTGCAGCCGTTGGGAATAGTGCGACTTCGCATTGACACAAACATTGAAACAGATAGATCTAAATGAAGTAAAAATAAAGTTGCAAATGGGGACACCAGTTTAATCTGCTGACAAACATTGTGTTTTAAGCGTTTGAATTGGTGAATAGGTGAAAAAATGGATAAATATTCATGTCACACAAAGTCACTACTTCTCACTTACCAAGCCCATTATTTACACAATAACCTTACTTCTAACTATTTACTAGAAGACAAAATGCTACCTTGCTCGGTTTGAAAACATTTTCAGGACTCGATATATCTACAGGGGCTGAAGTTTTGTTCTTCGAGTATAACGCCACCCATTCCCTCCTTTTGACGACCCTGAGACAGAAGCCTCTAGAAAGCATTGTGGGAAAAAGAGAAAATGCTGGTAACCAGCATTTTCTCCTTTTCCCACAATATTTGCTATTCTTCACAAAACAAATTTCAAAATTTCAGTCACTTTTATTTTGTCGTCTGCAAATGCTTTCGATTTGTACATGCCTAAGATAATTGTCGTTTGGTAATGAGTTAACTCATTACCACACGACAAAATTTTAGACTGGTCCAAATTGAAAGCATTTGCAGACAACAAAATAAAGGTGACTGAAAAATTGAAATTTGTTCTGGGAAGGGTAGAAAACACTGTGGGAAAAAAAGAAAATGCTGGTTACCAGCATTTTCTCCTTTTCCCACAGAGTTTTCAAAAGGCTTCTTTCTCGGGGCGTCAAAAGTAGGGATTGTGTGGTAATTAGTTAAATAACGTTTAGGTCTCATCACCCACGCATTTGTTTCCTGATTTCCTCACACCAGTACTGACACAACTCTCTCCCCAAGCCACGACTACTTTTCTCACATGCATCAGAGGCAATCAGGCAATGTGCTAAAAAATACTGGAAATAAAGTTTGCCTCAACTGGATATAGATACCTTTCGGTCACGAGTCGGATACTCTAACCACTGAACTACCCGGCTTGTCTGCAATGATGGAATCATTGGTGGAAAGGTAAAACAACATTGTTCCAAAGGGGTAAAAGGCTGTTTTTAAAGACCTCTTTTTTCCATAACAGATAATGAAAAGGATTCGTAGCCTAGATCTATCTATAATTTAAGAAAGAAAACATTTTGGAAAAAAGAAAATTTCTCGTCACAAGCTGCAGCCATATAGATCTAGATCTGGATCTCCCGTAGTCTAAGTTACCACACACACAAAAAAAAATCTGCAGCTTCAAATTGACAGCATTTGGAGACGACAGGATGAATGCAGCAAAAAAAAAGGGGGGAGTGTGATAAACATTTAACCAAGTTGTTTTCTTAAGAGCGCTGAACATGTTGACATCCGTGGGCCCGCCATATCTTCTTTGTCGCGTTTATAAACGACCCTATGCAGTGGGGAGGAGCTTTGGGGAGGAGCTAGAAAATGTCTTCGACATTCGGCAAAAGGCGGTAGAGACATTAGATAGTCTTACGGAATCGACCGATTAGGGACGAGTGAATCTGTAGGTCTCTTCGGAGCTGTGACGTCAGCTCCCCGTTTGAGCGTTCAGAAATAATCATTCACTTACAGGAACATGGCGGCAACAAGCACTGAATTAAAACCTCTTCGCTGAGATCATACTGGAACTACAGCGATTTTTGCTAAAGACTGGGACTTGGGCATTATTCTGTGTGAGTACTGTCTGAATTTTGTTCTTACGTTGTAACTAAGCGGTACTCGATTTATTCAGTCGGTTGCAAAGCATTGTGCGACACGGGATAACTTGCCATGCCTAGCCTAGATCGATTCCGTAACTGCATCCAACCAGTAGTGCTCGGTCTTGGTTTAATATTGTTGCATGTGTTTAACATATATGTGCATGTTTGTAGACCTCATAAGGTTACACACATGTAAACATATTAAATTAAGATTAGTGCCAGTGCTTCTAATTAAAAAAAAAAAATGGCGTATGGCGCGACACGTGGCACGTGATGTCCTACCTTCAGTCTGAAGGTCTGCGCTGATGCTATTTTTGTTACCGGTCCCTGCATACTTTCAAAGCAACATTCATCAAAGGTATCTGGAATTAATACGAATTTATTTGCATCTATGAGAACGCCGCTTTTCCACTCTAGATTAGAGGTAGTCCCATTTATAAGACCCTACGTACGTTATTTCACATTTTGACATTCATCGTGTAGGTAGGGTCTTATTGGGCCCTTCATAGGTTCCTTTAGAAAACTCCGACATCAAATCTTGTCGCTGTTTGAGCATCAAATTTGGATACTTAAAGGGCAAATCAACAAGTTTCTGATATGATTAATTTTGAAATCTACATCTATCAAATGGCAACCTGGTAATATTGTAATTTGAAAAAAAAAATAGTAAAAGTACTTTTTTTCAATTTATATTTTTGCTTATTAGTTTTTCTTGCATCGCTTACCTCCCTTACTTATTGTAGCGCACCTTGATCTGTGACGTCATAGGAGCGTTTGTTTCAATATGGACCTAGTTTCAGATAGTGAAATGAGCGATATTTAAGACGAAGGAATACATGATTCTAGGCCGGTAAGGCCGTACATGTACCACCAAGTTTTTAATGAAACTTAATAGTTTCTGATGATGAGGATAAAAGTAAAAATTCGCCCACCAATGGCGAAAATAACGATGTTATGCCGGACTTTTGAACAGCGTGATGAGTATCACGCCTACATGTATTAGGCTACGGGGCGAACGTCGCTTACAGAAATATTATTCGATACATGATAAAATTAAGTGTACGGCATAAGCTTTGTTTCACTTGAAGTATTTTCAGTAGATTTACGGGTGGCATTAATAATAATAATAATAAAAAAGACGGTTTCAAGACAGTTCCACGACTACACAGTTCCCCGACACTTTTAAAGGCATTTCTCCTACACTTTAGTTTCATGTCAAATAACCGATTTCTTGACTTTAACGATTGATAATCGTGAGATGTTAGTTCTAACTATTTGTTGATGGATCCTATATTTGTACCTTGTAAAGAATTCTGTAAACATTGACAGGTACAAAATTTGTTCTCTCATGGGTGAAGGGTTACACAATAAATCGCGATTTTCATGAGAATAAGAATAGTTTGAAATGCTGTTAACGAGCATGAAATTTGAGAAAATAATATGTTCCGAGATCATTAAGGCAATCATCAAAATTATTTTATATACTGGGTAACCACATTTGTATCAATTTATCCTTTATCCACAATATTTTCTACTTTTAACTCTTTACCATACGACAAAATATTAAACAGGTCCAAACTGAAATAGCTTGCAGACGACAAAATAAAGTTATATATTTCAAAAATTGAAATTTTTTTCCAGCAGAGTAAAAACACTGTGTTAACAGGAGAATATGCTGGTTACTAGGTTACTTTCTACTAGGTAGCTGTGTAACATTATACATGTCTAAGTCATCATCATATTTAATTAATGAGTATCATGAATATTGATACAGCGGCAGATAGTGGGCGGTTATGATGTTCCTATAACCAACAATAATGTCTTGGTGGGACGTCCACAGAGAATTTGGCTATTTTAAAAGCAGCCGCTCTGCCGGAGAAAGGGGAGAGGAGGAGATAGATTGGTTATTGAGTTGTAGACCCGCGTCAGCGGTCTCGGTTTAACAGGGATGACTTTCCCCTGGATATTTTCTGTCGTATATTGTGGGTAGTTGCAGTTACCCCGTATAATTATAAAGAATGGATTTATGTTGTTAATTAACGTTGTTCGTCACATTTAGACTCCGTTTCCTTCCTCCAAATTATAATATTCCACTATACGATCACATTGATTTGTTCCGAGGTAGTAAAGACTGCCATTATGTTACATGAACACCCCTATATTTTGGTGCCGTGACCAGGATTGGTGATCCACCAAATAACGAACAGGGAACTCTAAGGTTATTGTTTTCTGTGCACTTAAAAAAATGGATTTAATGACAATAAGCACAAATGGAGAAGAAAATCCCACCATCAAAAAGTACTTTTGAAATTCCGGTGATAGATGATTGGGGCGCTGAGAAACAAACGGACAAACAAGAGCTGACAAACATTTCAGACTTGTAATTCAAAAGCATTAAGGTGACTTTGGTTGCCTGTCCCTTTTTTTGCCGAAGTTTCTTATGTCATGGACAAAATTGCTGCCGCTCAGTGTTTGATTAAAATTGGTTCATTTTTGTTCCGTCGCTAGTGAAGCCGAAGTATGGACCCGAAGCCGGAGCTCTCGACCCAACAACCAAAGCCAAAATTATTTGGATTTCCACTGAACGTTTTATCTAGGAACGTATTCGAAAATTTGTTCTAAGACTGTGAAAGATATGCACATGCATTAACACCTGCAAACATATACTGGAGTTTTGCTGAAAATGGGACAATCCCTGAGAAACCCAAGAATCCTTACCTGACAAAGCTAAACATGTTCTAGTAACGTCGGACTGACAACCATTTATTTTCACGAAGTGACAGAAACAGGAAAAAAGAAGCAATGTTTTTGTGTCAACTATTTTAGCGGTAAACGGGAACTGTGAGTAACCATCATTTTCTTTGATTGAAACTTGCAATACAAAAGAAAATTATCAGTCAGCCAGATTTTTTATACAGCTCTTGAAAATTTAAGAGATCTTAAAGATATAATTCAAGAAGGATTTTCATTTTTCCATCGTAGGGCAATTGAAAAACATGGTATGTTGGCTAGGTTGCATTCAGAGCAAAGAGAAAAAATATATAACAACTACATAAAAGTCCATAGGAATGGTTGCCGATATTTTGTAGCTATTTTGGGGTCGAATAAAAAATTTTAAATAGGAACAGGTAAAAGCCAAGTTAAGTTCTCCATTTGTATCGGAAGCAGATTACAAAAAAATTATAGGCTTTAAATTTGGTTGCCCTAAATCATGCAAGACAAAAGGGACAATATTCATGTATTTGCAGACAGGGTGTTAAATTTTATTGTTAAAGGATTTAAACATCAAGGGGGTTCCTTGAAAGAATTGCAGGTAATTAAAATGGTTTGTTGATTGGGCGAATTTCAAATTCTTCTAAAACGAAAATTAGGAAAGAGAGTCCAGCATAAATTTCAGGACGCCACTAGAAGTACTACCGCGGAGCAAAATAGTAATTGATAAGTCATATTATTAGAATCAACGTTCAGTTGTAGCGAGGAAAAGCCGGAAAAGAGTTTCATTGGGGAAATGGGTAAAAGATTAGATGGATATCGGAAAACCAGATCTGACTCCGATTGTAATATTCCCTTGTATATGCGGAATCAAAGATTATTGGATAGGAAAATTATGAAGAGCCTGTTCTGAAACACATTCGAGTATCGGAAAACTCTTAAGACTGCCAATTGATAGTTGCCTTTGTCCTTGAAGAGAAATGATGAAACAGATTGGATCAAAAGTGACCAGTAAGACATATATCTGGGTTTTTATATGTCATCTAATCAGTCTTTTTCACTTAGAAAACATGGAAAGGTTACGAAAAGCGTAATGTTGTTTTTTTTTTCGCGATAAAAGTAGCACCTACATGTAGGCACACAGATAAAGGTTTCGTATATATGGTTTAGGTATTAAGGGAAAACATTGTTTAATGTTGCTATAGGTTTTATTTCACAGAGATGGAAGGACGAAACTGAAATGTTGTATATATGTTGTACAGTTAGGTTGCATATTTTCCAGTCAAAGTAGTATGTTAAGAGTTGAAGTGTGTGTGCTGTTGACATAGAAATATCTCTGAATCATTTTAATTGAAATATCTGCATCTCATTAAAGGTCGAGAAGCTAAGTTAGCCATAAATTTCTGAGAAGATAAATTTATGCTAGTGAGCCACAAAACATCTAACCAATATCTCAGTTCACTTATAAAGTGTTGCGAGACAGAAATCCAATATATTTTATTGGCACTAGCTAGGCACGTAGGTTGATCGTAAAGAAAATAGAGACAGAACTACGTTCCAAAATGATCAATCTAAATGTCATATTTATGTTTTATTCAAGAAACTAATCCGAAAGCGAGGATGGTATTTACAAAGATTCCTATTCAATTCACTTTTCTTTGTTACCAAAAGGAAAACAATTATTTTAGGAATATCAATAAGGCAACTCACAGGAGAAGTTAATCTGGAGTTTGATTTCTCTGTTCACAGGATCACAAAAAGAATATGATTTATGATATTGCGCGGAGCAAACACAGAAGAAAAATGACTTTCTAAACAAAACACGTGAATTAATAACAAAGTTGGTCTTATGATTTTGAAGCAAAGATACGACCAGAGAAATCAATTGGCAAGTTGAAGATTGACAAATATCAGGACATTTTTTTTCTTTTTTCCAATAAATGGGTTCATGGGAATTTCATGAATGAGTGTTATTGTAGTAAATTTGTAATAGTAGCTGTCATACTTGTCAAGTTTAGAGAAAAAATAATATGTATAGCTGGCTGGAAAATTGCAAGGTTCAAAAAGGAAAAAAATGGTTCAATTGACTTGGAGCTACGTAAAAGTAGGAATGCCATAGTGTTGCATTCGAGGACCGGAGTCGTGTCACCTCCAAAGTAGTCGACGAACCAGGGGGCACTGTTGCCGATAGAGAACCACAATGGACTTTATGGGTTCAGAAGAAAGTTTAGATTCTAGACTTTTATTGTATTGTATATTGTGAATTTGAAATGTTGTTTGTACCCTATAGTTTTATGGTTAAAGCAGTATGTACCTTTAATATAGGGAGCTTGACGACCATAAAGGTTTTGTTCGAGGAGATAGCAGATTAATCTGGGGAAAAGGATTAATGATATCTCATGTTTTTAATGTTAAGGCAGTATTTTTCCTTTAACATAGGAAGCTTTAACAATTAGTCATAAAGGATTGGGTATATTTTCGATGAGGCTCTGAATCGTTCTTGTTGAAGATAATTGATTTAACCTCATGGTTTTGTTAAAGCAGTATTGTCCTTGGAAACAAGGAGCTTTAACAAGTCGCCCTAGCAGCCTGTGACGAGTTAGACTAGAAACTAGTAAATTAATCTGGATGTGAATGATTAATCATACTTTGTTGAAGAGTAGAGGTTTCTGATGATGATTTTTTTTAAGTAATTAATATTAAGTATTGTGAGGTGTTACTTGTATCGTCTTTTCTCATATTGTATTGTATTAGAAATCATTTTGACCATTGGATGAAAACATCATAATGTTACTGTTTTTGTGTGATATTATGTCTAGGTAGACAAAATATCTTGAGAAAGGGAGATGTGTAACATTATGAGCTAAAACTCAGAAACCAAGAACTCTTGACGGACTGAGGAGGCGTGGTTTTAGAGAATCTAATTTTCTCAGATTTTGGCTGTTGATGCCTTATTTGCCTGGTTGGCAATATGAATATTGATATTGAGAGTGGGAGTGTTTTGGCTTCCTCTATAGGTGGTGTAGGATGTTTGATCTAGGAAAGAGATGTGAGGACAGAGTGAATTAAGATCTCTGTAGAGAGAAGGTTAAGATCAGGACAGAATGTTTTACCATCTAAATGAAGTGATAAGATCTGGAATGAGAGAACAATTGGTTTTAGTAACTAAGAAGAGTTTTACTGAGTAACTGACTCATGTCTGAATATCATGTGGGAGTAGTTTACTTGTGTCGTAATTAATAAACACGTAGAACAGCAGATTCGTGTTTATTTTATATTTGACGTACTAAAATCCACTATACGATCGAGACATTAGACGCATTATGTTACAGCTGGTTACTTTCTTACAATGTTTTTAAAAGTCTGCTGTCTTCGGGGTCGTAAAAATTATGGATTGATTGGTAAAGGGTTAAATATAAATCCCACACATTGGGCACAAGTTCTGCATAAGTTCACAGGGAGCAGTATCCAAATTTGAATTTTGCTTTGAATTTGGTCTGGTCCAAAATTTGCCATCTGGGAAAGAATGCAGGTAAAAAAGCCAGAGGTAAAAAGGCCATAGGTAAAAAGGCCATAGGTAAAAAAGCCAGAAATAAAATGGTAAAAAAGCCATAGGTAATAAGGCCATAGGTAAAAAAGCCAGAGCTAATTTAGTACATGTATATATGATTTATTAAGAAAATACCAAATATTTTAAATATAATATTGATTTATATAAATATTTAATGAAAATGATTTGTGATGATTTGTGCATTAATTGTTGATAAATTAATTGAAACCAATAATAGGTGCAGGAAATGCCCTATTACATAATTTAACAGTATTATTTCAAACTGTTATTGACCAATTGCATAATTATGATTAAAACTTGGACTTATGAAATGACACTTTGCACTTGTTTGCAATTAGTTTGTTTCTTGTATTGAATGTTTGTTCCATGGAAACTTTGAAGTATAAGATAATGGTATGCAATGATTGCAAACATTGTAGGAAATTGCTTCCTTTGAGCAGTTTCCCCTTTTTCCCGAAATGTTTTCTAAAGTCATCACCTGCAACTGCAAAAGTGTTAAGTATGACCAGTTTCACTATCAAACAACTAATTTTAGACTCTTTCATATTGAAATGAGCATGCATAAAACACATCAAGATAGGATATAAAACATTGTTGGAAAAGCAGAAATTGTTTCGTGTTATGAGCAAGAAAAGTAAAAGGAGGCCTGTCTTAAATTGCGCTGTTCTGGAATTTAGAAAAGGGTTAAATATTGAAAGAATCTGTATACAACACATCAATATAGGGAAATGTGTGAAAAGGAAAATTTGTTTGTTATTGGCAGTTTCTCCTTTTCCTTAAATGTTTTCAAAAGTCAGTAGCTGAAGACTGGAGAAGTTCCCCTTATCAAACAACTAATTTCAGACTCTGACATATTGAAATAATCTGCATACAACACATCAATATAGGATATAAAACATTGTGTGAAAAGGAAAATTGGCTTCTTCTTTTCCCAAAATACTTCTAAAGATTTTCTGAAACAAAAAGCTTTCTCTACATCATATACTACTAAATTACCTCTTTTTTTCTTAATAAACCATATATACTAAATTAGCTCTGGCTTTTTTACCTATGGCCTTATTACCTATGGCCTTTTTACCGTTTTACTTCTGGCTTTTTTACCTATGGCCTTTTTACCTATGGCCTTTTTACCTATGGCTTTTTTACCACTGGCTTTTTTACCGCACACCTCTGGGAAAGGGTTAAATTGTTACCAAACATCAAATTTATTGACTCAACCGAATTGAAAGCAATTAGAGTCAACAAATTGAATTTAACTCGCATGTTTGGACTTGTTTTTGATGGGTAAAAAACATTGTAGAAAAAGGAGAAAATGCTGGTCAGCAACATTTCTCTTTGACCTACAATGTTTTCGAAAGTTTTTTTTCTATCTTTACAAGGGTCGTAAAAACAAAAGATTTCTCTCAGTAGCCTGTCTAGAAGACAGATAATGGAGAGGAACAGGGAAATATCCACAAATCAGAAATGTAAAGATACAATTCAAAATTTGTTTAAAATGATAGTAAGTTGTCAAATCATTTTTAAGAGTGAAATGTCTAAGAGAAGAAGTGTACGGGATAAAAGCCGTAACATGGGTTTACTGTCACAAACAAACATTACAGAGTAAAGGGGTGAGATATGCAAATGTTATGTAACCATTTCCTGTATTGTTTCAACTGGCCGGTGATGGATTAACATTTATGACCATGACTACGGGTAGCCATGCAAACCTTAGGTCCAGTTTCCAATACCCAAAGAAAGAGTGTTTGAAAAACAGTGTGGGAAGAAAAAGATGTTTACTGTTTAAGGGCAAATCCTAATATATTTTGACCATACTGTTTTTTACTCCAATCAGCTGCAAATATTTTTGGTTCACAATTCTTTTGTTGTCTGCAAATGCTTTCAATTTGAACCAGTCTAAAATTTTTGTGTTTGGTGAATGGTCACTTGACCCTTTGTTTTTTTACAACCCTGAGACAGAAGACTCTTGAAAACATTGTGGAAAAGGAAGAAAAAGCTGAAACACTTGAAAGTTAACATCATTTGAACAATCCAGACTTTGGTACTTGCAAAATCTATGTTACGAATTTGGATGAATATGTTATGTTGTTGCCTTTGAAAACATTGTAAGGAAAGGAGAAAATGCTAAGATTTTCTCCTTTTCTCATAATGTTTTCCATCCTTTCCAAATCAAATTTCATTTCAACTTTTTGATTACCATTTTTTGTCATGTGCAAATTAACCCTTTACCAAACAATCCCTGGTTTTTACAACCCCGAGATGGAAGCCTTTTTAAAACATTGTGGGAAAAGAAGAGAATGCTGGTAACCAACATTTTCTTATTATCCTACAATGTTTTCTATCCTGGTGGAAACAAATTTCAATATTTCAGTTAGGTTTACTTTGTTTGCAAGTGCTTTTAATTTGGACCATTTTAAAATTTTGTCTCTTGGTAAAGGGTTAAATGTTGAAAACATTTGGGGGAAAAAAGGTAGAAAACGGCACCAATTTCTACTTTGTCCAGAATGTAGATCTAGAAAAGGATAAAACATTACAAAAAACAATTAAAGGAATTACCGATCTTATATTTGTTTTTCTTTTTGGAGATTGCCATTGCGGAATGTCTGTCTTATGGCCTATCTTATTTTGACTCGGAGTTTCGAACAATGTCGGCACAGCATCAGGTTTTAATCGCAGCCTAATATTCCTATTACCAACTTCTTTTACGAGTTTTGGACTTATTAAGAATTTACTGTCCTCGAAGTGTTTCAAACACAATTTGGAATGAACTGATGGTACAAAATCCTCCGTTACTGTCCGGCCCCGGTTTAAACGTTGAATCCATAGTTTCCTCCTTTTTAATTCCTTTGGAAATTTGAACATACTAATTCTATGTGTTCCTGATTTGACGTTGAAGCCATAGGCTGCACAATTTACCATTTTTTAGGCTGAATTCTATGTTAATACTCAGATATCTGCGTATAATCATCAGCGTTCCTACTTATTTCTACTGACTGTAAACACAGGCTTACGCGACTATGACGTCACACAGGTACGGAAGATAAGCGAATCAGGGGAAGTAAGCCATGCACCATTTTTGGGGCCGTATATCAGCGTGACAATTCGAGCATGATTTATGACATGTTACAGGGTGGTATTTATGAAAACTGATGGACACGCGTTTACTAACATCATTTGCAACTGATTGGAGCAAAAAAACAGTATGGTCAAAAAATCTTAGGATTTGCCCTTTAAAATGCAAAATGGCCAATGAAACTGGTATCGGTAACAAGATAAATCAATATTGAACCGATATTAAAAACTTGGTTGTAAAACACTTACGTTTTATGAGTTAAATCCGCTTTTATTTCACACTACCCTGTTTTTGAAGTAAAACATGTATGTAAATGTGTAGTTATCGCGGGTTAACGGCAACTAAACGAAAATTTTTAAACGAAATTCCTTTACCTCCATTTACCTCCATTAACCCATTACCACTCAATCCCTACTTTTGACGCCCCTGAGAGAGAAGCCTTTTGAAAATACTGTTGGAAAAGGAGAAAATGCTGGTAACCAGCATTTTCTCCTTTTCCAACAGTGTTTTCTACCCTTTCCAGAAAAAAAATCTATTTTTCAGTCACCTTTATTTTGTCATCTGCAAGTGCTTTTAATTTGGACCAGTCCAAATTTTTCTCGTGTGGTAAAGAGTTAAAGTGTTACAGAAAGGGGCAACCTTCATTCACCAATATAATTTTGCCTAGAAAGAAGGACTGAATCGTTTAATGGTCCACTACAGACGGTTATCGAGTTTTAAGACTATTCATAAATCAAAGAAACGTCGAGAGAATGTCCTAGTAACTCGTCCCAAATCTAGTTCGTTCCCACGTTTTCTGGATCGATTTCGCCGGATTCCCGTCCAACCTGAGTTCCTGATACTTTTTGGATGTGTGTTGAATAGAGTGATAATTCAAGAGTTTCTTGAATTATGGTTGAGTGTTACATATAGGATTTTATGACGTTTATATGCATGGCCTTATTTTACGTAGATAAAGGCATGGACATAAATGACTGTGCGACAGTAAGGCTCCAACTATTTAGGTAAACTTTAACGTTGGCAAGTATTGAAAAGCTTCATTTCATTAAAGAGAAATAAGATCTGGCAAGTATTGAAAAGCTTCATTTCATTAAAGAGAAATAAGATCTATCGTCGATAGATGTGTTTTCGCGGGGTGTATGTTTTTGAACCCTAAATGCATCCCAGTTTTCTCAGGCACAATGAAGTGAAAGACGTCGCCTTTCTTTTTACGAACCCCTTATTTAAATGCAAACAATAGTTTCACTGCTGTTAATTTAGGAACTGCAACCAAAACAGGAGCGTATGCATATTTTAAAAAGAAAGATCGGTTTTAGTGGTATTTTATGACGTTTTTCCAGACCAATCGCTCTTATTACTGGGAGTGAATATTTCCATCCAGTCCTACTAAAATACGACATGGAGAACGTATACGTCATGGATACGCCATGGGGGTTTTTGCACGCCACAGCTGTTCCATAGCAATGAAACCCATTGAATACGACACTGAATATTTTCCAGGTTATTTATAATAAAGTAGTTTTGAAGAAAATTCCTAGTCCTTCTTCACAACTGCTAATAAATTGATAGAAGGAACTGAAACCGGTATTTCCACTCAGGACACACTTAACCCCTGAGCTATAATCTGTGGTTAAGTTCATAATTAGAGGGTTTGACAATAATGATTCTAACTGCATATTTATGTTTTGCAGCAAAACAAGTATGTTAGATCAAGATAATTATGAAAATTTTTTGTTTAACCCATTACCACACGAGAAAAATTTAGACTGGTCCAAATTGAAAGCGTTTGCAGATGACAAAATAAAAGTGACTGAAAAATTGAAATATGTTCTGGGAAGGGTAGAAAACACTGTGGGAAAAGGAGAAAATGCTGGTTACCAGCATTTTCTCCTTTTCCCACAGTGTTTTCTAAAGTTTTTTTTCTCATGGGCGTGAAAAGTAGGGATTGAGTGGTAATGGGTTAAAGTAATTAAAAAGCTGAAAAGACGGTCTGAAGTCACTGACAGGGCTGAGTCTAACGGAACATTCTGTTGTGTCATGGGTTTCTGCGTTTTTTGCACCAATCGATTTTTCATGTCTGTAAATTTATGCATACGTATTTCCGCATGATTTGAGAAGAATAATGTCAATAAGGGTGTCAAGTTACTGCATAAGTGTCATTTTACACGAGACAACGGAAAAAAATGACACTTTATTATGTTTTTTTTTTGGCGTGAGGGTTCGCGTGTAGCCAAAATTTATTACATGAATTTCAATTCCACAACTTGATTTTCTTACAAATTTGCTGGAGCAGAAATACTGCAAAAAGTGTATTTTTTTAAATTGTCTGGTATTCTAGTGCTGCTCTCAAGAGAAGACCAACAGACGTCAAATTTTACACAAGTCCGTCCCGTTCATCTTGCTTCAAAAACTGAGCTAATCGACTTAGAACAGTTCATTTATGTTATTCAAACAGTTACTTCTGGTGATAGGAAGCATTTTCCTTGAGTTCTGGTATACAGTATGTTTTTCATGAACTGTCCAATGGATATATAAAGCCACGCAATGAGGCCGCGGTTTCCCATGTTTAAATTCAGCTTCTGGCACAAGACCGAAGGCTGAATATGTTGAACACATTATCGTTGAATATATACATGATTCAAGAAGGGACTATGACTATAAAGGCATTTCACATTAATTCATGTTGGGGTTTTAGAAATAATTTTGGTAAACAGAACTTCAGAAAATGGTTGCCAAATCTAAGGTTACAATCTGTTTATATGGGGGGGGGGGGGGTTCTAATCGGATTTCGTTCAAAAATTGTTCGGAAATTCGTTTGTTTTATTTAACCCGAAATATGCTTGTAAACATTGCAGCTTTTGTGTTGAAAAAGTTACACGATTGAACTCAAGATGAATATATCATGAATGTGGCCCTTTTTCAGAGGCAGAAAAGTAATTTTGTATCCAGTTAAGTTATCTATCATGTTTACTCGAGTGATTTTTCACCATTAACCCGGATTTTAGGAAATCGAATTTGCTACGTAGAACTATGTAGGGCCTGTTTAGACGTAACATGCAAAAGAAAAGTAAAATGTAAAATGTCCGAAAAATAAATGTTAAACGGCAAACAAGCATGTGTACGTCTAAATATTTGGACTAGATTAGAGGTAGTGATGGTATTCTAAGTACATTATTTCTCTTTAAAACAGTATGTTGTGGGTTCTTGCGATGAGACGATTCTAATAAGTAACTACAACATAGTATTTATTGGAGACTTATTAATATTTTCAATTTTGAAATCAAAATCACCCCCTCAATTTGAAGCTCTGATTCTGGCAAAAGGTCGAATTTTTGCAATGACAAAAAAACACCTTTTTCCATAGTGTTTTCAAATTAACTCTTTAAGAAAGAATCCCTGGTTTTTCTGACCCAGGGGAAGAACTGGTAACTAGTATTTTCCCCTTTTCCCACAATGTTTTCTACTCTGCTAATGTTAAATTTCATTTTTTGAGTCATGTGTATTATGTCAATTTGGACAAGTCTAAAATATTGTCGTTTGGTAAAGACTTAATTCATGTATTCAACCTTAGTTTATGTGTGATCGTTCATATTTTTCATGGATGTTTTCAAACATGTTGGCTGCAAATTTTTTTCAGGATATGATGAGTAAATGGCAGTTAAAATTTGCTGATTTGATGTATGCAGGTGTCCTTTCAAGAATTTTTTATAACTTAGCTCTTTATGCATTTAGATAAATAGATTTTTTGTCAGCAGAGATGAGTAAAGCACTGCCCTTGTATAATGTGCAAAATAACAGACAACATCTTTGATCTACACTGTTCACAAACCTGTCTGATAAAATATCTGGAGTTGCTTTATAGGATGTAGAACACTTTACAAAATTTCTAACAAATTTTCTTTTTATCTGTTTTTTTTAGGAAAGACAATGTCATACATCTCTGGAACTACTTATTGGAACTGTTACAGTGTACAAGTATATGCCTTGAACTCTCCCACACCTATAAACAGATCCTCTGAGAAATGCTCTTTGTGCTTGACTGGGTAGAAGAAATTAAGGTAAGAAGGACTAAACTTGAACTCTTTGACTTGTATAAAGTACAGTACACTCCTCGCGGATTTTGCTCAAGTCCGCGAGCCGCGACGGACAAATTTGACCGCAGCAAATCTGCTGTACAGGTATCGGCCGCGGAAACGCGGCGGACGTGTCACCGCGGCCTCAGAAAATATCAGGCAACTTCACAGCAGGAGGTAAACGAGGTGGATCACGGCAACGTTGCGAGGGATCGCGGGGGAATATTCACCTGGCTGACTGTAAATTTTTATTCTTAAATATCTGTAATTTTCCCCACTGTTTCGGGAACCAGAAATTAATTCTTCCATTACGACCGCTACATTTTCGTACCATTAAATGCGGATATAAGCTTTGCCAACAGGGATTACTTAATTTAAGATGCCACAAAACACATTTTAATCAGCTATTCGCTAAGTTACAAATTTGTAGGCCTATCCCATATTTAGTGTTAGCGATATGAAAATTCGAATTTCGGATTAAAAGTGCTATTTCATGCTTGATTCCAAAAACCGAAAACCGAAGTTACTACTTCTTGATTGTTTGTGACTCACAAGCGTGTACTTTAAAAGTGGAAAAACTCCGACTGGAATGCCAATTAATAACTTAACCCACAGAGCGCCGAAAACCCATAACATAATCTAAAATTTGAATAAAAAAAACACCAAGAACCAGCATTTTTCAATGTTGTTTTCATCCTACAAGAGAGCAAAGTGCACATCCAAAATCAGACTGCACAATTTGTGCAGCCTGAACTTGATTTTATAAGTCGCAAAGGCAATTACTGTTGTGAATGCCGTATAATGGGTTAAAGAGCAAAACCGTGTAATGTAGCATTATCGAAAATTTACCACTACACCCGCGGTCTGAAACTGCACACACTAGAAAAAAACGCACTATTTTAAAGTTCATGTACAACAGGCTTCATGTGTATTTTCATCACACATTCTTTCTTACCCTTCATTAGATGAAACAGATATAGCAGTTATTAACCATTTCTTTTTTTTTATCCTGTTTTTATAATTAAAAACTTAAACACAATTTAAAAATTATGCTACCCTGTACGTGTATATTATCACACTGTTTATCCTCATTTTCTCAGTCTCTGGATGTAAGGAAACCAAAGGGTAACGAATAGAACTGTACATATATTCAGCTTTTTCAAAATGCAGGCTGGATCGTCAGAAAAGCAAAACATCAGTCCACATTCTGAACTAAAATGATCCTCTTGTTCTCTTAACCCTTTCCCAAATGACAAATTTTAGACTCTTCCAAACTGAAAGAGTTTGCAGACGACAAGACGACAATTTTAACTTTCATAACAATGGCAGAAAATTATCTGAAGGGGCAGAAAACACTGTGGGAAAAGGAGAAATTGCTCGTAATGAGCAATTTCTCCTTTTCCCACATTGTTTGCAAAAGACATGTACTGCAGACACGTACAAACAAGGGCTTGTTTGGGAAAGGGTTAAATAAAAACCCGCTCTTTTCATTGCCTTTTAACCCTTTACAAAAACATTCCCTTTTTTTTAAGACGCTGAGGTAGAAGCATTTTGAAAACATTGTAGGCTAAGGAGAAAATGCTGGTAACCAAAATTTTCTCATATTTTCCCACAATGTTTTCTACTCCGCTAGAAACAAATTTCAATTTTTGAGTAACATTTACCGTATAAGCACTTATTTTTGCGGTGACTTTATTTCTGCTTTATCTGCGGGACCATGCAGGAGCGCAGATTTAAAAGACGCAAAAATTTAGTCCAAATAAAAAGAAGGATTCTATCGTTGTCATCGTTCTTTTACTTGTTGTTGTTGTTTTGTGGGGACATGTGTAAATTACACGTGTATTATCAAACTCGGCATATTATTATCGTCTTTTTGCTGTTTCCTACTCTCTATATTTAATGGCTTGCACTACCTGTACTGTATTAAAACAATATGATTATCGCAATAAATTTTCTGCCTTCCCACAATGTTTTCAAAATACTAGAACTCTCCTGCATACATTTTAAAACGAGTCATAATGTTAACTGTACAGTTAATTTACAGTTTGGTAGGTGCGATCTATTATTCGCGCTTTAAGGTATATGCATGCCGTTATGACATCGCCTGTGGGTAGAAAACAAAGGTTATACTATTGTTAGTTTCACACATCGAACCATTTATACCCTTTCCCCCAATATTATTTTGAGACAGTTAAAGCCAAGCTGAAATCTTCCTTTGATAATTGATATTCGGAACAGATTGCAGCCCAGATTAAGGAAAATGGGTCCGATGAGGTACCAATTGACCCAGTTCACTTATCCATAACTATTTTGAAAGACCTTGTCTCAAAATGGCGGGTCAAAATGCAACAAGAAGTGTCGAATTAAAATGGGTTAAACTCTAATGGATTCAGATCGGCACGGAGCTTGGAAGCAATAGAAGAACATGTTCTCTGGATCTGATACAGAAATAGATATGGCATTGCAATGAATGAAATAGTTATTAATTTATATTAAAAAATGTGTGTGTGTTTTATATACATGAATATCATCCTTTTCATTGAAGACGATAACAACCGAAATACATTTTATGGAGTAGATCTATACCTGTCCAAAAAGGACGCTGGTACCGGTACTTCATCAAAATAAAGCGCAATAATTTAATCCTTTTTTTATCAGGTTCATTACCGCAGAAAAAAGGTACGCAGAATTTTAAACCCCTTGTTTTTAACTCACCTGAGCACAAAGTGCTCAGAGTGAGCTATTGTGATCACTCACCGTCCGTCGGCGTCCGTCGTCCGTCTGTCCGTCCGTCCGTCGTCCGTCCGTTCACATTTTTTTGTTTACACTCTAGCATCTACAAATATCAACCAATCAGCACCAAACTTGGTCAAAGTATATATGACAATAAGATCTCGGATGAGTTCGATTTTGGGTCTAATCGGATCAGAACATCTGGAGTTATTTGCCCTTGAATTAGAAAAATTGCTGTATTTCACTTTGTTTACACTCTAGCATCTACAAATATCACCAATCAGCACCAAATTTGGTCAAAGTATATATGACCATAAGACCTCGAATTAGTTCGATTTTGGGTCTAATCGGACCAGAACGTCTGGAGTTATTTGCCCTTGAATTATGAAAATTGCTGTATTTCACTTTGTTTACACTCTAGCATCTACAAATATCAACCAATCAGCACCAAACTTGGTCAAAGTATATATGACAATAAGACCTCGGATGAGTTCGATTTTGGGTCTAATCGGACCAGAACATCTGGAGTTATTTGCCCTTGAATTAGAAAAATTGCTGTATTTCACTTTGTTTACACTCTAGTATCTACAAATATCAACCAATCAGCACCAGACTTGGTCAAAGTATATATGACAATAAGATCTCGGATTAGTTCGATTTTTGGTCTAATCAGATCAGAACATCTGGAGTTATTTGCCCTTGAATTAGAAAAATTGCTGTATTTCACTTTGTTTACACTCTAGCATCTACAAATATCTACCAATCAGCACCAAACTTTATCAAAATATATATGACCATAAGATCTCGGATGAGTTCGATCATGGGTCTAATCTGACCAGAACGACTGGAGTTATTTGCCCTTGAATTAGAAAAATTGTTATACTGCACTTTGTTTACTCTCTAGCATCTACAATTTTGAACAAGTCAGCTGTAAACTTGGCCAAAATATATATAACCATAAGATCTTGGATGAGTTTAATTATGGGTGTAATCGGACGCAAACAACTGGAGTTATTTGCCCTTGAATTAGAAAGTTCTTTATAATAGTTCTTGATCCAGAGCATAACTTTGTCATCTCCAGTCTGATTGACTTGAAACTTGACATTTGTGTTTGTTGCAATAATGCAGAGTGCAATGTGAAAGATACATAACTCTACCTTATACTGTCTGTAAGTTATTTCCCTTTGATTGTCATTTTTACAGCATTTTCTGCTCGTCTGGAATATAACTTTGTCATCTATAGCCTGAACATCTTCAAATTTGATATGCATGATCGTTGTATATTTATGGAGTGCAGTGCACAAGAACTCCGTAGCAAAACTTTGTCATATTAAGTAGGAATGACTTGAAATTGGGTATGATTATTTGGTGCAATATTTGGAAGTGCAGTGAACAAGAATTGTAACTCTAATTGGTGCTGTCGAGTTATTTCCCTTTTAATGTCATTTTTACAGCATTTAGTGCCTGTCTGGAATATAACTTTGTCATCTCAAGTCAGAATGACTTCAAACTTGGTATGCATGTTTGTTGCAGTATTACAGAGTACAATGCGCAAGAACAATAACTCTACCTAGTGCGAACTTTATGTAATTCCACATTGATCTTCATTCTTACAGTATTTCTTGCTTGTCTGGAATGGAACTTCAAAGTCTCAAGTCAAATTGCGACAAATCGCTGCTCTTGTTTCATTATCATTTAGCGTTGAACCTTGATATTTGGTATTTATCTTTATTGTAGACCTTTGCTGCTTGGTACTCAGGTGAGTGATATAGGACCATCATGGTCCTCTTGTTTTGAAAATCCGTAGAATTTGGACCCCGCAGAAAAAAGTACTTATACGGTATTTTGTCCATGTGCAAGTGCATTCAATTTGGACCAGTCTAAACTTTTGTCCTTTGATAAAGGGTAAAATAATATATGCAAACTTAACACAAAGGAGAGGCAATGGTTAACTCGGTATTCCTTTGATGTTGGGTATAGCACTCTGGCAGTGTGAAGTACTGTCCCAGTTGTTAGTTCCATATGCATGTGTCATACTAAACCGACTGACACTTTTTTATACGACCTTACCTAACCCTTCTTAAATATTTACAACTTAGATTCCTATGATGGATTACCACTTCATTTGGTAAGTCAAAATAACTATAGATCTGTTTAATTTTCTATAAGAAATTAAAAAATATTCGAATAGCAGCGAATGTCTAGAAATATGTCGCTTAAAATGTTCGGAATATTTTCTCCTTTTTTTTCACCAAAGTCATTTTTAAACCGAAAAAACGGTTACATCTCCCTCTCGTCATTTTGCTGCCATTAGGCCTAGATATTGGCGGATCCCATGTTGCTGAACATAGTGTAATCTTTTGGACTTGAAGGTTATCCCGGCTAGAATATCTCGCCATACCGCAACAGATTTAACTCATTACCAAATGACAAAATTTGAGGTTTGACCAAATCTAAAGCATTTGCAGACGAGAAAATAAAAGTGGCAGAAAGTTTGAAATTTGTTGTGTGAAGGGTAGAAAACATTATGGGAAAAGGAAGCAATACTGGTTTACAGCATTTTCTCCTTTTCCCACAATGTTTTCTAAAAGCATGTTTCGCGGGAGCTTCAGAAGTAGGGATTGTGTGGTAATGGGTTAACTTTTGGCACTTTGGTAGTTTTCGAAAACGAGACTGGGGTTCTCTTCGGCATCTCAAACCTTTCAGCATAAAGCTGCTTTTGCAGAGAAAACCAAGATCAGAAAACGTCATACGTTCATATCTTGGAACTTAACTGTCTGAGATTATGAAAGACTTTTTTATTATATTCAATTTCCCAGAAGGCATATGAAAGACTTTTTTTTATTATATTCAAGTTCCCAGAAGGCAGATTTGAGATAGATTAACTCGGTTCTTAATCGATATAAAATAAATATGTTTAACAGGCAATTAAAGAGGAAGGAAATAGGTTAAAATGTCTACTAATAGGAGTGAATTCAATTAGATACACAATATTATTTCTATTTCATCATCATTTTTGGAAAAAAAAACTCTATATGAAATTAATATGTCAATAGAAATTGTAACAACTAAAGACAAAATTACCATTACACTAAAATATTATAGTTCACGTCGGGATTTTTTTTATGATACAGTTCACATTATAAGTTGCTTTTCATATTAAAATAGTTCTATCATGAATACTGTTTTGATTTGAATGAGAGAGAGAGAGAGTAAATCAAATATGCCGTATAACTTGCAGAATCTTATAACATGCAGAATTTATTTAGATAACCAGATATTATAAATTAATTAATGCATTTATTAACCATCATAATGAAGCCGTCTCCCTTCGAACTGGTAATCGGCTGACCTACGGAAACAACCATATAATGTGTTATTTTCTCGTTGAGTGCAAACTGAATGAGCCATACTCTGTGAAAAATGGTTCTAATGCATATCCGTGACGCACCTAGCAAGCCATCATTGATCCATTTTATTTAACAACCGACCGAGTCATGAGGTAGAATGACATGCTGAAAATTGACCAAAGAGCAAAATGTTTCGACGCAGGTAAGCCTGTGCGTTCTGTGCAGGGTTACCGGAGTTGATACTGTTTGTAGACACAACAAACCAATTTTTCACAGAGCATGGCTCAAATGGAATCGACATCAACCGTAGGCAAGAGTTGCATAAATAAATTGTAGAATCAGGCTGTTTGGATAACTCTGACACTAGTATGCGGACAGTGATCTATTAAAGATCAGACATTGCGTGATGCGTTGTCTGATCTCAATCCATGATGTCTATAAAAATCGTAACAGGCACTTTAAATGTTTTGACTGCATTCGAGTGCTGTAGATAATAATGTTTGCCAAAGTAAACAAAGCTGGTGTTAAGATGCATTTAAAAGAGTGAAAATTATGAAGATGATAATCTGTTATTGCATGGTTGTGCCAGGGATCTTGTATGTAAGATCCCTGGTTGTGCTAACTGTTTGTCGCATGATATTAATACAAAAATTAGGTTAAAAGTTGGCAAGTCTTAAGTTTACTTTTTGCCTGATTTTGACATGATTTGGTCTGCCTGCAACTTGCATTCGGACATAATACACAGATTGTCATCCTCGGAATATTTTCCATACCTTTAGGTTGAAGCCTATGTTATCCGTATCCTACATCTGAATAAGGCGACACATTTTTAGACTTGTTCAATTTGTATGCATTTGCAGACGAGAAATTTAGTGTGTATTACAGGCCCGTAGGAACAGGGGGGGGGGGGGGGGGGCCTTGCCCCCCCCCCCATCCCAATAATTTTGCCCCCCCCCCCCCATCCCAATAATTTTGAAAATCATAGTAACTAAAACATGAGTTCTTAGCACTATGAAACAACCATGCAAAAAATCTCAGTATTTCGAAGTTAGCCCTCCCAATCTTGAAATGCTTCCTACGTCGCTGTATTATGATTATGTTTCTCTTTGAAAAGTAGACAATATCGTGGAACTATGGTGGTATATTGCTTTACAGAATTTTCTCCTTTCCCAACATTGTTTTAAAAACCTTTTTACCTGGGTCCCTAGATTGCTGATTCAGGCTTTACCCCAGTTTATCCTAAAACAATACAAAAAATAACTCCACCATACAAATAACAAAGAATTTAAAGCTTTTAATCTTGTCTCGGCTAGAAAAGCTCACAGTGCATATAGTTGTAAGAGATAGTGCAGCACGATCTTCATCTACATTGTCTGTAAACGATACTGAAAGGAATTAAAGCTGCAATTGGTGCGTTAAGCGTTTACCGAATAATACTATTGACAGGTGACTAGCAATTTATCTTTTTACTCTGATATTCTAAGACATGTTCTAACTCAAAACAATAGTGAAAAGTTCATAATTGTCGTCTTCTACACATACGTTTCAGCTCCATTTATTTATTGCTGTATGGACTAAGGGTTAAAGCTTATATTGCACCCCGACAACCAAATTTGGCAATAAAAACCGGCGGGGGGGGGGGGGGGGGGGGGGGGGGTTTGTCCGTTTATTGTTAACCCTTTACCAAATAATCATGGTCCAAGTTTCAAGAGCCTCGAGAAACCAAAGTGGGAGAAGAAAATATGCTGATATCAGCAGCTGCTTCTCTTCTGACAACGTCTTCACTCAAAAGACAAGTTTCATTGTTTGAATTACATTTGGTAATCTGCAAATGTTATAGAATTGGATATGGGTAAAATCTGGAGGTCTGGTAAAGAGTTAACACATGTCATTTGTGTATGAAATCCTAACCCTCTATTTTTTAGAACATGACGGAATGTTGTCTCGTAGGAAAAAATAAGATAATAGGTCGTAAACATAAATATACCAGTCTTCAAGAACGAAAACAATTATCATATACTCTTCATTTTATCACATGTACATGGAGACAAGCTAGAGCTGGGGTGATATCATCGATGCATCGGTGCATCGTGATATTTTTGCTGGCGATAGTATATCGCAATACTAACTCGTTGTATCGATACTTGGCGATACATTTACGTCGTGTCGTATGCAGAGTGTGTGAGATCACGTATCAATGTAAATGATTCATGTATAAAACAGGAAAAAAATTACACACAGTTTGTCTCTTCTATACATACAAGAACGTTAAAAAACTCGCCCTAGAAACAATGAAATTTATAAAACTTTGTAATTTGGGGAATAATTTGAAGCGAAATGTTTACAGTCACACGTTCATGCTTAGGGTTTTCCAGGTTTTTAAATATAGATGCTATATTCGGAACGTTCTAAGGTTATCATATTTTCTTCGCGTCCAAAAAGTTGCGGCTGCGTTTTGATCGGTTTGCCTCCTTACCAGTTTTGTCACAAGGACTGTAGAATAAAATAAAGCATTAATTAACAAGTTCATATGATTTAGTGGACGAATATAAGCTGCAATTTGATTATTTGCTAGCGAAAGATAGCACAGTTTGAATTGTCTTTGTTCTTTTTAAATAACAAATGAATGAGATGCGGATCGGCAACTGTCTTCCGAAGTTGACTAAGTGCGGGTTTTGACGCTGGGAAATTGAATTAATGTCTTTGAGGCTGAAAAATATCTGCCTAATTGTCAATCTGACGCATTAAGTTATGGTCTAGAGCTTCATATAACCTAGTTTTAATGCATCCGGCAGAAATACAGGCTAAACACGATCAGTATAAATGCAAAAGACATGCGCATGATCATGAAGCTGGCGAGTTATTTATGACAACGTAGTAAAGGTGTTAACCCTCTGATCTAGTGTAAAAGGACCGATTTTAAAAGTTTCCTGCTATTCAAAATGACACACTGATGTCAAATCATGTAGTAATACTTCTCCAAAAATTATTTGTCACGAAAAAAATAGATCGCCTAAAAACCGTGAAAACCCATGACACCACAATGATCAGCATGGCATCGTCCGATCAGAGGGACTTAAAACTATCTTCTCATTTTTAATAGTGAAGTTAAACAGTGGATTTACACAAATCTGTGAATAAAACAGTAAGTTGAGGCTAACATGCTATTCATGAGTGAAGAAATTGTTGTTTTAGGAAATGAAAATACAGATCTACGTGGTGGGGGGAGTCTGCAAATGCTTGAAATATGTCTAATTTTTTTTTTTAAACTTTTGAAAATTAAAATAGAGGACCAAAATCAATGATATTGAATAAAGCAAAAACTCTAAATGGTACTGCAAAACCATTGATTTTTGAAGTACAAAACAAAGCATCCTTATAAACTTAATATCATGTAGACAAACTGTCATGGTATTTAAAACCAAAAGGCATTCTCAGTTAAATGGAGACACCGATTGTACAACAGATAACTAGTTGGTGTGCTCTTCAGATTACAAAACCGTAATCATTTGTGATTTCAACCTGATTGCCCAGCACTACCGTTCTGATAGATTTTGTACAGGAATTGGGCCAGTTCGATGGTATCTCGCATACCTACTTGTTTTAGTAAACATTTGGATTGATTTTGCCAAAAATAGTTGCACAGTTTGAGAAAAGGTTCCTAAAGTCTTTGAAGAGCTTATAACTGTGAACATGTTGATCTATTTATAAAGTCTTACTTGCGCATATCACATGAAAACAGTCTCTCTTTTAAAAGACTGTCATTAAGTTAATCTAGACCAATTAAGTTATAATCGTGATATTGTATCGTATCGTCTGTCTGGTATCGCGATAGTATCGCGATACATTTTTCTTGGCGATACCCAGCTCTAAGACAAGCACAACCACTTACATTGCTCAGATATTATTTTTCCCAACTGGTTAACCTATTACAACACAAGACCCAGTCTGAATGGTCCTATGACAATAAGCTAAGTGGGTAAAGGAAAAATGTTAACAACATTTTCCCACAAAGTATCCCAACCTTTTTAAGACAACTTCTCTCATTTCAGCAAAAATACTTTTATATGGATGAGTTTAATATTTTGTCGTCTGTTGAATGGATAAAGGTGGGGTTAAACCATCTTCCAACTTTAGAACAAGATCAGCCAAATATGGGGATTGATAAACTTTATTTTGCAAAATGCATGCGTCTTTTGTTAATTAAACCCTTGTATCCCTTAACACTTTTGAAAGTTTAAGCCTTTGCCAAACAATCACTGGTTTTTACGGCCCTGAGAGAGAAACCTTTTGAAAACATCGTGAGAAAAGGAGAAAATGCTGGTAACCAGCATTTCCTCCTCTTCCCACAATATTTTCTTCCCTGCTGGAAACAAATTTTGCTTTTTGAGTAACATAAATTTTTGTCGTCTGCAAGTGCTTTCAATTTGGACCAGTCTAAAATTTTGTCCTTTGGGAAAGGGTTAACACGCTAAAATTTAGTTTACAAACCGAACCCTTTTCCCGCTGATCTGCAAGTCCTCTCTCATGATATTTAAGAACGTGATATCCAATCTTGAAAGTTAGCTAGTAATGCAGGCTTATGACGCGGGATCCAAGATCAGCAAAACTGGTTTCGAGGATTGATATTGGTCATTACGAAAAGATTCATTCTTCTCTGACAACTGAGCATTTTGCTACGATTTGTGTTTTAGAATCAGTGACTTCATCGTCTTGAAAAATAATTTTACAAAGTGTGGAAAAGAGATGCAGATGCACTAGCTGGCAGCCTTGAGTTGGCTGAAATCATGTTGAGAATAGTGCTCAACACTATATACATGTAATGATTTTATCTACTCATTGGGAAGAAGTCTTCATTGTGAGGAGCGAAAACAGTGATCGTAGCCAGCAATTTCTCCTTGTCCCAGACGGTTTTCTATCACATTGCTACTTTTAGTCGTCGTCTGCATTTGCTTTCAGTTTTGGAAAATTTTGTGACTTTGTAAAGAGTTGATTTTTAACCAAAACCCTCACGGAGGAACCAGGGACTTTGATTTTATGTATTCAGTCCTACGAGATTCATTAACTAATTTTGTCACGAATGTGGAGATAACCTTATCAATTTGTAAAAATAAACATTTTGTTTGCTAGTGATCGTTATCGCTGGTAGAAAAAAAATAAGCTCAAGAGTCAAGACCTAATAAGCCTACGAGCTGCTCGTGAACTATTTCTCCTTGACGACACATGCCGGTGTAATGCAGAAAAATGACCCCCATTACAAAATGTCCTCCGGGTCATTTCTCGACGTAGAAAAATGACCCATGGGTCATTATTCTACGTTGAGAAATAACCGTAGGTCATTTTGTAATGGGGGTCATTTCTCTGCATTACACCGGCGCTGTCATTATGCCTCAAACCAGCATTTTCTTCCTTTTCCCGCAATGGTCTCACCTAACAAAAAACACGTTTTATATTTTGAGTTAGATTCAAATTTTCGCTTGCAAATGTTTTATTCAATTTGGACAAATTTTGTCGTTTGGTAAAGAGTTCAGGAAATATGAACATCACTCGTAATATATATTGTCGAAGAGTGTTTGACAAAGTAGATAAACATTGCATAAGAGAAATGCTGGTTGCCGGCCTATTCATTTTTTCCTACAATGTTTTCGCAACCCTTGTTCTGCAAGGCACTTTAAACTCATGATTTGTGGTTAAAGATTTATGTGTTTCGATTCTATAACCTATTAATTCAGTGCCCGTTGAATAATTTGCTTGGCAATGATGACTGCTTATCGTCTTTTTTCTTTCTGATATAAAAAATGCTCGTGGAGATACATACGTGTAATATGACTTTGTAAAAGAGTAAAATGGCGCGTAACTTCATTCATTCTTGAATCATTTGCTACACTGAAAAGAAGCTTACCTGTCTGATCGCGGCAGAGTCATCACGTCGTTTTAATTACGTAATCAGACCGCCGCGGTCCGCCAGGGATCGCCACATTTAAACAGCGCTCCGGGTTAGTCTGTGTTCACCTGTGTTGTAAAATCGCCGCGTTGGGTCCGCGCTAAATCCATCGCACACAGCGAAAATAGCAAAATCCGCGAGGAGTGTACTGTATGTTTTGACTTGCAAATGTCCCAATTCCAGACAGATTGTTTCTGAGAGGCGATTTCAAAAGCTTTCTCTTCCATGTGTGTTAACTCATTACCACACGAGAAAATTTTGGACTGGTCCAAATTAAAAGCATTTGCAGATGACAAAATGAAGGTGACTGAAAAATAGAATTTGTTTCTGGGAAGGGTAGAAAACACTGTTGGAAAAGGAGAAAATGCTGGATACATGGATTCAAAATTAAAGGCCATGTAAAAGTATCTATGTTAACATGTCTTGTCTTGACTCATCTTGCACACACTAGTGATGGATGCATGGATTCAAAATTAAAGGCCATGTAAAAGTATCTTTGTTAACATGTCTTGTCTTGACTCGGCTTACAGACACTAGTGATGGATACCTGGATTCAAAATTAAAGATCCGCTAGCAACCAAAAGTAATGAACTGTCAGGTCAAATTGCAGGCAAATTTAACTCGGACCATGTTAAAGTATAAATTTATGTTACCATGTCTTGTCTTGACACTTCTTACAGACACTAGTGATGGATACATGGATTCAAATTTAAAGATCCCTTGCAGCCAATAGTAATAAACTGTCAGGTCAAATTGCAGGCAAATTCAATTCAGACCATGCAGGAGTATTTATGTTACCATGTCTTGTCTTGACTTGTCGAGTCTCATCTTGACAATGTATTTAGTACAATCTAAGTTCCCGAGAGGTCTTGACCAAACAACAAAATTTTTGATAACCAAATTGAAAGGGTTTGCAGACAACAAATTTAGCTCAAGTGATGATTTCTTCCTTTGATGGGGTAGAAAACATTTGGAGAAAAGGAGAAAATGCAGGTTACCAGCATTTTCTTGTTTTCCCACAATGTTTTCAAATGACTTCTTCTTCAGACTTCTTAAGACGCAGATTGTGTGGTAAGTGCATAGGCATAGATTAATCTAAGCAAGAAATCTAAATGCATTACAAGTATAATATCCTAATCAAGTATGTTCTCCTTCATCTTTCAGTTATTTTGCTGACGCTGATGACATGGATGCATAAATACGTTGCGCATGGTCTCTAGTGATGATGTGGGTCATGATGAAGCCAATAATCAGTCCTTGTTGAAAAAAAAAAAACCAACGATGAGACAGATGAGCTGAAGAACTACCAGTCTGTGATAGAAGCCTTGCATGAGTAGGCTGCTAATGTGGGAGAGCAGGTGAGCCCTCAATGTACACCATGTTTTTTCAAGTCCGTAACAAAGAAACAAAGTAATAAATGCATGGCAGAAATAAGGGTCCGAGCGGGATTCGAACCCCGGAACTCCCGGACGCAAGGCCAATACCCTAACCACTGAGCCAAAGAGATATCTCTCTGACGCAGTAGCCAGGTATTGTGTTTAAATCGGGAGAATGCCATGCAGGAAGGAGTGGTCTCCCGTAACACACCCCCTCTTAAAGTCATCATTTATTGATGACTCAAAGCCTTATTAGGCAGGAAGTCCGACTTTGGACAACAAATGGGATTAATGGCTCAATGGCCAATCCCGGACGAGCCCCTATCTTACGAACAAAGTCCGTAACAAAGAAACAAAGTAATAAATGCATGGCAGTAATAAGGGTCCGAGCGGGATTCGAACCCCGGAACTCCCGGACGCAAGGCCAATACCCTAACCACTGAGCCAAAGAGATATCTCTCTGACGCAGTAGCCAGGTATTGTATTTAAATCGGGAGAATGCCATGCAGGAAGGAGTGGTCTCCCGTAACAGTCTTCTTAAGTAGATGGTTATCAAATATAAATGTAAGCTGAAAGGAGTACTTTTTGATACATTTTCAAACAAGAGTATCTTTGACCTTAGAGTAGCCCAGATTTTGAAAGGATAGAGGGAAATTTAGCAATCGACTCTTTGTCACAGAGAGTGAATGGAACACTGTCTTGATTATTAAGCTTTATTTCATGCTTTCCAGTAGGATATCGAGAAATAGCAGTGAAAATATTTTTCAATCTTACGGTGGTACCACCAGTGGAAATACAGATTTTCATGTTCTTTTTGCCTACGTAAATCGCGCCTGCCTCACAACCAGATGGGAAATATGACGTCATATACCTTACATTTCTTGTGCTTGACGTAATATATTGAAATGCATTGCTATGCGGAAGGGGCATGCCGGGGGAATAACGGAAAAGACCTGTACTGGATTTTGATAAAGCTCCTCCCAGAAAGGGTTAAAAGCATGAAATAAATAGAATTTTCGTTTTTTCTGGTGAAAGATCGAAATTTATTTCATCTTGTGAACACCACCGGTAATATTTTCACTCATGGCTGTGCTACTTGTGAAAATATTACCAATGGTTTTCACTCGATGAAACAAATTTTGATCTTTCACCGAAAAAAACAAATATCCTCTATTTTTTAATGCTTTTCAGTAGATTCTCAAGAAATAGTGCTGGATTTTGGCTTGTATTTCATGGTTATGATCAGTGAAACATACTGATCTCCTATCTTCTATCTGTTCAGCTGATGGAGGGAACTGTAGTGCCCTGTATAAGTAGCCTATGGAAACAGCATGTGCCAGAGCTTTGTGTGATATTGCAATTTTTTGTTAGATGAGGGGTCATGCCATTGGGAAACCGAAAACAACTGTACTGGATTTTGATCCCAATTTAACCCATTACTACACAATCCCTACTTTTGACGACCTTGAGAAAGAAGCCTTTAGAAAATACCAGCATTTTCTCCTCTTCCCACAATGTTTCCAATCCTTCCCAAATCAAATTTTGATTTTTCAGTCACATTTATTTTGTTGTCTGCAAATGCTTAAATATGGACCAGTCTATAAATTAGTGGTTTGTTAACAGGGTTAACAGGGCTTAGAAGCATGAAACAAATGGAAAAATTTTGGTGTTTTTTTTTTTTGGTGAAAGATTGAAATTCATGTCATGGTGTGAACATCACTGGTAATGTTTACAGTTGTGGCACATTGCCAGTTATGAAAATATTACTGATGATGATCATTTGATAACTTTTGATCTTTTATCATAAAGAACAAACTATATCCTTCATTTCATCAGTTTTTATATTACAGGATAGAGTCCGAGTCTGTATAGCGTACATTGGGTAGCATCGACTAACTATACCAAGAACTACTGGAACTTGCTAAGATTAGAAAACAAGATTATTGGATGCATTGTCCTTGTGCAATCTCTTACATGAGCTGACAGTGTGGTTACTTGGATCGATGATAAGGTAATCTTTTGTAACCAGTTACGAATGATCAATCTTGCATTTATGCCACATTGAGGTAGAAGGCTTTTGAAAAAATTGAGGGAAAGAAGACAATGCTGGTAACCTGTGTTTACTGTTTCCACTATTTTCTATTTATTTGAAAGACAGATTCAAAGAGAGGAGCATTTCATATGTTGTCTTCCAAAGCTTTCATTTGAGATGAGATCAAAATATGGTCACATGGTAAAGACATGTATTGTTGTAGAGTTGGAAATAGCCGCAAATAGTGCGAGTTTACATATAACATGCACATAGCTGTGAATTTGAAAAAGAAGCATTTTTGAAGAATGTGAGCTTACACATCATGTTAATCTGTTTTAAGATAAATGAAAATGTTGAAAGTACAAAATAAGAGAGTTTACACACTATTGTCAGACGTTCAAGAAACAGAAAAATTGAAATTAGTGAGCTTACACAGTCATTACATACAATTATCTGAAAAATTAAACCCAAGAAAAAAGTAAACTCAAAAGTCATGTACTGGTAAAACCATTACTGTGAAAGAAAAAATGTGTTAGAAAAGTTTAAAACAAGCATCTTAACTCTTTACCACACGGGAAAATTTTAGACTGGTCCAAATTGAAAGCATTTGCAGACGACAAAATAAAGGTGACTGAAAAATAGAAATTTGTTCTGGGAAGGGTAGAAAACACTGTGGGAAAAGGAGAAAATGCTGATTACCAGCATTTTCTCCTTTTCCCATAGTGTTTTCAAAAGGCTTCTTTCTGAAGGGCGTCAAAAGTAGGGATTGTGTGGTAATGGGTTAAACCTTTCCCAAAGAATCCCTGATTTTTACGGGTCTGGAATAGTAGCCTTTTGAAAACATTGTGGGAAAAAGAGAAAATACTGGTAACCAGCATTTTCTCTTTTTCCCACAATGTTTTCTACCCTATCATAGACAGAAATCATCTTTTCAGCATGAGTTAAATTGTCATCTGCAAATGCTTTCAATTCGGTCTAGTCCAAAAATTTGTCGTTAAGGGTTAAATACCATACTTGAGAGTACTTGATTTTTAATCTAGAGAAATTACATATAGGATAGTGAAATACCATCATATATCCAACTCACATTGTGACAAGTAAAAGTCTTTCTCGGCTATTCCAGGATAAACTCCTCACTACTATGATTGTAACTGACGACATTGAAGAGCTTGCCGTCATGAAGCACCGTTTTGAAGGCTTTGAACATGATGAATGCCAATGCTTCCAAGGTTGGTGTGGTGAACCAACTTGCATGACAGCTTCTACAAGTGGAACATACAAATGCTGCTGAAGTTATCCAGCGACAAGTATGTGCTTAATTAAAGCAAAAGAAAGTCTATTTCATCCATAGCTCGAGATAAGAAGGAGCAATGGTATTCTGAATGGATTATTTCTCTTCCAAACCCTATGAGATGAGAGTTTGAGAGTTCTAATGAGTGCCCATAACATAATGTTTCATTGAGGGGGGGGGGGGGGGGGGGTTTGATTTACATTTTCAATTTGAAATCTGAATCACTCCCTCTAACCAGAGCTCTTCATCTCATGTAAGAACTTCAAGAAAAAATTCAGAAAATATGTCTGTATACAGTCATGCAGAAGTATTTACTTACAGGGTTTAACCCTGTACCACACAATCCCAACCCTGAGAAAGAAGCCTTTTGAAAACATCGTGAGAATTTAACCCTTTCCCAAACAATCCCTGGTTTTTACGGGTCTGGAATAGTAGCCTTTTGAAAACATTGTGGGAAAAGGAGAAAATACTTGTAATCAGCATTTTCACCTTTTTCCACAATGATTTCTACCCTATCATAGAAATCATCTTTTCAGCAAGAGTTGAATTGTCATCTGCAAAAGCTTTCAATTTGGTCTAGTTCAAAAGTTTGTCGTTTGGGAAAGGGTTAAGGAAAAAATTCTGGTAATCAGTATTTTCTGCTTTTCCCACAATGTTTTGTACCCTGTTAGAAATTAATTTTAAATTTATTTGGGTTACATTTATTTTGTTGTCTGCGAGTGCTTTCATTTTTGGACCATCTAGAATTTTGTCCTTTGGTAAAGAGTTAAACTCACATGATCAATTACTTTTGGAAGATAACTTGTAGAAATTTGAAATGGCTGCAAAATTTTTGAAGAGAAAATACTGACAATGAAATTTTCTGAGCAATTACCTCTTTTTCACAAATTGTTAAAAATCCATGCAGAAGAAATAAAGACAAAGCTTCTCTTCACCCTTTGTATAGTTAATACCTATATCCAAAAGCAAGCACAGTCTTAAACTATCTAAACCTGCTAAATGTTTATTTTCAAACTACAGCTGGATACAATCTTAGAGAGATGGTTGAAGAGAAGAGAGATGAAATTGAATCAACCCATGGTCTACAAAACTTCCATATTGAATGTAATGAAACCATTGTAAGTTATTCCCACCTCATCTTCTTGTTTAAATGTCATGTAAATTCTTGAGAAAGTTCTTTTCTACAATTTAATCATAATAATGCAGTTTTACAATAAAAAAGGTGAAAGTATTGGTAGTTATAGTTTTCTTTCAGAATTAATCTAAGTAGCAGTCATCTGGAAATCAGCAAGTTATCAGAAGAAAATTCGTCGGTTTTGACAGTAATTCTACCAAATACTAACATGGAGGCCATTTTTACAATTCCTTTCACAAAAATACTTTGTCAGAAATCCCAATACTGTCTGTATTAAGATAATTTTCTAAAAATGTGTATGAAGGGCACTTGTCCGAATCATTGCTTTTTTACTTAACTGATAACAAGTAATCCAGACAAGCGGGGTATTTGAATCTATCATGCACAATTGTCAAAAAACACAAATTGGTGCAAATTTAAGACAAATTTTGCTGCCAAATGTGTTTTAATTTTGTTATTGGAATTTATACTGCTCACAAATTTGTGTCAAGCCTTACCATCAACCAGCTTTGTTGAATTCCTGTGATTGAAGCAGATGACATTAAGAGCCTTGCTCTAAACTACATGGTATTGCCAAGCATGTAGTAACTGGATGAATAGAACTATGCTGTCTGCCTGTACTCATGAGTTCTGAAATGTTCTTTTTTCTAAAGGACAGGGTGGTCAGAACTAGTTCTTTGAACAACACTAAAAACGTTTGCCTGTATGGGGGCATTTGTGTTTAACAAACACACCTTGTCTAAATAGAACTTCTTCAATGAACTTAATGAGGAAAACGCATATAAGCATTTTCTCTAGAGTTATGTAAAACCTTTGAAAATTTTGTTTGTAACTACCGCAGTAAAATGTAGCCCTGGTGATAAATGGAGCAAACAAAGTTTCTTGATAGGTTGGTCATTCTGAAATGAAAAATGGTGTCATCATAATCTGTTTAACTCTTCGTTTTACTCTTTGGCACATGAAAAAAAAATGGACACCAACTAATTGAAGCACTTTGCAGACCACAGAATTAGTGCAGCTCAAGTGATACTTAGTGTTATCAAAACATTATCTTTTTACATCGATAGCACCCCCTTTTTCCATGAAGATTGCAACCCTTTGACACTTAAGTTATTTTGCCAAATTTTCTTTGCTGCCTCCGAATAATTTCTAATTGGACAAGTATACAATTTTGTTTTGTAGTAAATGATTGAGGTAATAAGGAGAATATGAAGTGAATAATACACATAGGGGTTAAACTTTATGTATTAATTATACCTTAGGGCAAATGTTAAGCCTATTTTGTATTCCTTAAAAAAGAGGTAAACAAAGACCGAAATGACATGGCATATGACTTTATTTTGTGTGGTGCATTTCATCCATTGATTTAACTCTACCATACAACAAAATGTTAGGCTGGTCCAAATTGAAAACCATTGCAGACAACAAGATTAATGCGACTCAGAAATAGAATTTTTTTTTCTGGAAGGGCAGAAAACTTTCTGGGAAAAGGAGAAAATGTTGGTTCTCCTTTCCACACAATGTTTTTAAAAGGCTGCTTTTTCAAGGCCAAGAAAACCAGTCATTGTTTGGGAAAGAGTTAAATGCTTAACATAGATATTAAAGAAAAATTAATGATACATTTGGGCAAAACAATTGTTTTAACTGAATGAGATGGAATATGCTTTTTTCCCATAGATATATTTTTCTTCTTATTTTTCCAGATAATGACGGGATGTTGTATTATTCAGTTTTGAGGAGGTCACTTTTGTATTTAATGACGCGGAAGCATACATTCATAGTGTGAGAAAAGCACCAACATATACTGTGACGGATGCACCAGCATACACAAGACTCTTACAGAGTAAAATTTTACAATGTCCTATGAGTCGGGTGAGTAGCATCTCTTATCATTGTTGACTCTTTACCAGACAATAAAACTTAAGACTTGTCCAGGATTTGGCTCCATTGGTGGGACTTATCTTTCATAGGGTAGAGAACATTTTGGGACAAGGAGAAGATGCTCATGAGGGATAAAAAGAAAATGTTGGTTACCAGCTTTGTCTCCTTTTCCTACAAAGTTTTCAAAAGCTGTCTTACTCAGAGTTGTTAAAACTCGTGATTTTTGGTAAAGTGTTGACTCATTACCCCATGAACAAAATTTATCTTGGAAAACATAAAATGAAAAAGGTTAGCCCTGAAGTCCCTGGCTTTGAGCCATTTTGCCAAATACACCCTTTTTCAAATCTCTTCTGAGATGTGATTTTAACTCTTTTGTACACAGTCCTGACTTAAAGACTGCAAAGAAAGAAAGCTTTTGAAAACATTGTTGGAAAAGGAGAAAATGCTGGTAACCAGCATTTTCTCCTTTCCCCCCCAATATATTCTGCCCTACCTAAATCCGATGTCAATTTTTGGGTCTCCCCGTGGGGTCCCGGGGTTTTTTTTTTTTTTGTTGTATAGAATAGGACCTCGGCCTTTCTCTATGGCATGTCGTAGAAGGCGACTAAAATTAGAGACGAACGCCTGCTTTCCTTGTAATTCTTAGGATTGCAGCAGGCTGGGTTGTTCTTATTCCAAATCCTATATTTTTTTTCGAATAAATAGGGTTTGGAATGGGAATCAATTGGCCTGTGGGACCCAGTGTGGTTAAATCGGGGGTATAAGAATAAACCACTGCAGTCCCGCCATAGTCACATCTGCCATTTCATCTGGCGGAACAAACGTGAAGCATGCATGTTATAAAAGGTGACAAAAGGGGCATCATTTTGTGTTTTGTCCATTCCTCATTTATCATGTTTGTCTTATGTTGTTAAAACACTATTCATTCTATTCTATTCAATTTTTGAGTCTCATCAATTTTGTCGTCTGCAAATGCTTTCAATTTGGACTGGACCAAAATTTTGTTGTTTGGTAAAGAGTTAAGACAATTATTCTAACCAAATCGGACTGAAAACTTGTCCTCTGGAGTGCATACAAGCCCATCTGTAGTATTTGTGTATTTTAGCCAAACATAGCCCATTTTCAAACTTGTGCAGATATCATCACGACAAATCTGATGACCACCTTTCATAAGAAATGGAAAGAAAATGTGTCTGGCCCTCAGATCCATTATATGAAGCAAACCATCACATCATTTGGGATCCATAATATTTACTTAACCCATTACCACTCAATCCCTACTTTTGATGCCCCTGAGAAAGAAGCCTTTTGAAAACACTGTGGGAAAAGGAGAAAATGCTGGTAACCAGCATCTTCTCCTTTTCCCACAGTTTTTTCTACCCTTCCCAGAACAAATTTCAATTTTTCAGTCACCTTTATTATGCTTTCAATTTGGACCAGTCTAAAATTTTCTCGTGTGGTAAAGAGTAAAAATTGGGAGAATTGGTTGAATCAATAGGAAGAATGGTCCTTAGAGATGCAGAAAATGCAAAACGTTTCTTCCCATGTCAGGTTTAAAGAACTGCGCAGGTTGACATAGGTTGAAACTTTTTGCAGATACTTTAACTCTTTACCATACAATCCCAACTTTTAATGACCCTGAGAAAGAAAGCCTTCGAAAATACTGCGTGAAAAGGAGAAAATGCTGGTAACCAGCACTTTCTCCTTTCCCCACAATGTTTTCTACCCTTTCCAAATCATTCTTTGATTCACATTTCTTTTGTCTTCTGGACAAGTGCTTTCAATTTGGACTGGTCCAAAATTTTGTCATTTGGTAAAGCGTTAAACTTCCTTATTCCCTTCAGTGATGGCATTTCCATTGTATATATGTATTTTTTATGCCCAGCCAGGGTTTGATAGGGTTTAAAGTATTGAGGGAAAAAGCTATGCTGTTAAAATTCATGAAACTTAAATACACATTTTTTTTTTTCATGTAAAAGATAACAATTTCTGTTAGATTTTCATGGAGTTTGTAAAGTATGTGATGCAGATAGTGCTAGAACTAGGATAATAGCTCATCATTTTCTGTTAACTCTTTACCACACAATCCCGAATTTTATCGACCCCAAGGAAGAAGCCTTTTGAAAACATAGTGGGAAAAGGAGAAAATTTTCTACATTTCCCACAATGTTTTCTTCCCTGTAACAGATTCAAATCATCATTGGACCTAATTTAATTTGTTGTCTGCAAATGCCTTCCATTTGGACCAGTCTAAAACTTGTTTGGTAGAGTTAATACAGCCAAGCTGAAAATCATGTGTGAAAAGGCTGGTAAAGGTTGTTGGAGAAGGAGAAATTGCTAGTAACAGCAATTCATTCTTTTTCCACAATGTTTTCCCAAGCTTTCTTTTACAGGGTCATGCCTCTAAATTATGATTTTTCTTACCTAGACTAAGATAATTAAAGGCGTCTGAAGGCAAAAAGTCAAATGTAGTTCAAACAATGATGTCAGTGTTTGATAGAATGGGAAAACATTGTAGGGAAAAGTAGAAAATGCTGGCTTTGTCCACCTTTCTTGGATTTTTTGACAAAAATGTTACCAAAAGTCAAATTATGTGTCTCTTCTAGATTGAAAAATGTCTGTTGATTTGTTCACTGTGGTAGAGATTGATTAGGGTTGACTATTAACCCATTACCACTCAATCCCTACTTTTGACGGTTCTGAGAAAGAAGCCTTTTGAAAACACAGTGGGAAAAGGAGAAAATGCTGGTAACCAGCATTTTCTCCTTTTCCCACAGTATTTTCTACCCTTCCCATAACAAATTTCAACCTTTCAGTTACCTTTATTTTGACGTCTGCAAATGATTTCAATTTGGACCAGTCTAAAATTTCCTCGTGTGGTAAAGAGTTAAGGGTAAACACAATTTTTTTCATGGCATTTCTATCTGGACTGCCATTACTATGGAAGGCGCAATATTGTGATGCATTATAATTCTATCAAATATTAATTTTCTAGGAATCTTTATTCAGTATTAGAAAAGACTAATTATCATTCTGTAAATATTTACTGAGTACCAATTGTATAACTGATAGGAATAATGTTCTGTCTCTCTGTTCAAATGAATGCCACCAAAAACTTGCCTTTTCAGATTTCAAAATATCTGATGATTATATAGGTTTATCTAATGGATCTATATTAAGTTTTGTCAAATTATAGCCCTGAGTTCAAAATTTGGCCCTTAGAGTCATCTTACATGGGCCTAAACAGGGGAAAAACTTCAAAATTCTTCTGGTACACATATTTATACTATAAGATATAATAAAAATGTCTATAACTGAACCCACTCATGGATGATAAGATGTAAATATAGCTCCTTTCATCAATTAAAATGTATATAACTGAACCAGCTCATGGATAATAACATCGCAAACAAGATAACCCACTCAATGTTAACTATGTTTTCAACAATTAAAATATCCATATATGAACACACTATTGATATATTTATACTATTGCCCCTGTTAACGATTAAAGTATCTATGAACACACTCATTTATAATCGTATACTACTATCCCTTTACACAATTAAAATATGCATAACGGCACACCCTCAAAGATATTTATTGATACCAACAAAGTCAATATTCAAATCCTTAGTTACTTTGCAATCAGTAGCTTTGTCTTTTTTTTTCAATGAGATATAAAATCATTTCATCGCTGTTGATGCTTTTTCACATAATCAATATGTAGTTGTGCATAATATTGGCCTTTCAATATGCAGTGAGTTTTGCAATATGTAGTCCTTTGTATATTAAAAGTTATATTCAATTTGCTGCTCCTCTCTTCTTAAATCCCTTGCCCATATTCAGTGAAATTTTACAGGGGCTAACAGTCAAAAACTGATTGTGCATAGTGTCAGCATATCCCTTTGCAATGACTATTTGCAGAGTTATAGCTCTTTCTATGCTACATGAGATTTTCCAGCCCCTTTTTTTCTCATGACTTTGCTTAATGTTGATGAAATTGTAAAGGAGTCAGTTGTCATTTGTATGAGCATGTCCCTTTTTAGTAAATAAATGCAGTGTTATAGGTACTTTTGATTGCTATTTTATTAATTTTGTAAGCACTTCTTCATTTTCATACAATTATCTAAGAATCATCAGTAAGACATCAAGCTGTGCTTAGTGTCAGCATATCCTTTTCAAGTGAAACACTGGCAGAGTTATGTCCCATGTTGAATTACATGCTACGTTGAATTGTACTAAATTCAGTATGACTCAGTTTAACTGATAAGTATAACAGTCCCTATGGCCAAGTTGAGCTATCCTAAAATTGAATAGGGCCAAGGTTTCTCATTAAATTTTGTGAAGAATGAACTACCATTAGTGCTGGTCATGGTTAGAACAATTACAGGCACGACAGAATATGTGCTTCTAAGTGTTTTGATTTAGGAATAATAAGAGCATGTGCTGTATAATTACTGGTAGAATACAACTAAAGAAACAAATATAAAGATATGATGAGGCCAATGTCAGCTACCCTATTACTGGAAACAGCCCAGGATTTACTCAGAAATTGTGGGAAAAGTTAAATTTCCACCAGTACAGATCATGGTTAGAAAAATGACGTCGGGCAAGATATTTTATATGTTCTACTTATTGGTTTGGGTCCAGGAAAATTTCTTCAGGGTTTTTATATTATACATAAATAGTGGTACTAGCAGTCATGGAAACAATTATTTGGTTAAAATAAAGGCCAATGCACCACTACTAATTACCACTAGTACACCTGCCTTTCATAGTTCGAAGGATAGAAAAACAAGATATTTTATTTGCTGCTTCTGGTTTGAGTCTTGGAAAAAAGTCTTCATAAAGGACATGACATTGTGCTTTACATTAAATGGTAGAACTTGCAACCATAAGGACAAGTATTAGGTTCTGAAAAAGGGCCAATGTCAGCTACTCTAATACTGGTTATGGTAAAGGTTTTATCCATAAATAATGGAAAAAGCTGAATTGTCATTGTCATTGGTCATGGTTACAACAATTAAATCCAAGTTTTTATATCTATGAGCTACTCACTTGTTTGGATCTAGGTAGTGGTAAGTGTTTGGCTGCAGGGCAGGAGGAGGTCATAATATTTCTCTGAATTATAACACAGAAAACAAACAACAAAATTGAGAAAATAAATATTAATACAAAGACATTTGGTAGGATAAAAGGTGGTAAGGGTTTGGCTGTAGGGGAGGAGGAGGCCATTATATCTCCTTGCATTATGACAAGAAAAGCAAACAACACAATTTAGAGTACAAATAGTAATACAGTGAGAGTTGGTGTAAAATAAAGGTGATAGGAGTTTGGCTTCATGGAGGATGAGGCCAATTTCTCCTTCACTTATGACAAAAAATGAATTAAACAACAAATACTTATACAATGATATTTGGTAGGAAAAAAAGATGGTAGGGTTTGGCTGTAGGGGAGGAGGAGGCCATTATATTTCCCTTGATTATGACAAGAAAAGCAAACAACAAAATTAAGTGTACAAATAGTAATACGATGAGAGTTGGTGGTAAATTAAGTAGGTAAGATCTCCTTGAATTATGACAAAAATAAAAAAGAGTAAACCACAAATTATAATACAATATTTGGTAGGAAAAAAAGGTGGTAAGGGTTTGGCTGTAGGTGAGGAGGAGGGCATTATATTTCCCTTAATTATGACAAGAAAAGCACACAAAAGAATTTAGAGTACAAATAGTGATACAATGACAGTGGTAAATAAATGTGGTAAGAGTTTGGCTGCATGGAGGAGGGTGAGGCCAATATCTCCTTGAATTATGACAATAAGAACAATTAACAGAATTTAAAATACAAATAGTAACAATGATATTTGGAAGGAAAAAAAGGTGGTAAGGGTTTGGCTGTAGGGGAGGAGGCCATAATATTTCCTTTCATTATGACAAGAAAAGCAAACAAAATTAAGAGTACAAATAGTAATACAATAAAAGTTGGTGGTAAATAAAGGTGATAAGAGTTGGGCTTCAGGGAGGAGGATGAGGGCAATATCTCCTTGAATTAGGACAAGAAAAAGAATTACACAAGAAAATTAGCAATACAAATAGTAATACAATGATATTTGGTAGGGATAAAAGGTGGTAAGGGTTTGGCTGTAGGGGAGGAGGAGGCCATTATATTTTCCTGAATTATGACATGTATTTGAATTTAAGCACTCATTCAACACATCACAGTATAAATGGTTGGCAGTGTGGAAGGAGGCCAACAGATGTAAATAAAAAAAAAAGGAAACTTGGTTTTAGTAAGGGAAAAGTCAGGAAAATTTGCTTTAATTTAACCCTGGGGAGGTTTCATGGTTATTGCATAGATAGGTTGTTCCATTTTGTAGCCATTTTGGTAGTTTTGTGCCTTTAATTACTGTTTTCAAACTGAATTTTGAATGGTTTAAAACAGAAGATTAGAAAATCATAGATGAATTTTGAGTTTGTCATCTCTTAGTTATTGATCAATGTGGAATTTCAGGTTATGTATGTAGATATTTATGTGATCATAATGACAACTTTGTAAAATTTTGACACATTGACAACACATATCATAAACTTTGGATCGCTTCCACATTTGTAAGACTGAGATATGATAAAGGACAGCTCTACCTGACTTGCAAGGTTTGGGCCTGTCTTTAACATCCAACTCTGTTTGTGTCATCTGGCAAAAGATAGCTCCTCAACTCTTGGTTATCCATACTTGCCTGTGTAAGACATAGGAATATGTTAAAGTACTGTATCTGTACCCAGTCTATGTGAAATTGTATATATGAGGTCTTAAAATTCGCACTCACCAAAGAAAACTTTTGCCAACCATAATTATCCAATGGATGACAAAGGTATATGACTTGTTACCTGTCAGCAAGAATATGTGAAATAACATGCGAGATTAGAGCGCAAGCACGTTCAAAGAGAAAACATGACTTATAGGAGTTATGGTTGTGTGTTTCCCATGCACTCTACAGACACAAACAATGACAATCTACCGCCATTGCTAATGTGTATGTTTCAGTGATAGAATAACAAATTTTGATAGGACGTGATATTCATAATTTGATGTGAATAAGTGGTCCTCAGCAAGGTTTGAGATGTATATTTGTTACACCATAAAAACCATCTGCTGTTTAGTCCTTAGGAAGCTATTTTCCCATGTAGCAGACAGTGTACAAGGGTTGTCCCATTGAATCATAGACACTTGATGTAAAAATATTTCTTAATGTCTGATTGCAATACTTTTACAAGAATATATATTTTAGAGCTGTGATGTGCTATATTTTAGAGCTGTGATGTGCTATATTTTAGAGCAGTGATGTGCTATTTCTAAAGAGCATAAGCTTACTGTTAAATATAGTTGTTAACTTCACAAGGTGCACTGGTTGGCAATTTGTGATATATTTCAAAATGTTTGAAGTCAATGACTATACTTTATATCTTAATGATGTTTTCAGCAAATAGTAATCTAAGGTTAACTCTTTACCAAACAACCCCTGGTTTTTAAGATCCTGAGACAGAAGCTGTTTTAATACATTGTTGGAAAAGGAGAAAATGCTGGTAACCAGCATTGTCTCCTTTGCCCACAGGGTTTAAAACTCTGCTGGAATTAAATTTCAATGTTTTAGTTACGTTTATTTTGTCATCATCACATGCTTTAAATTTGGACCAGTCTAAAATTTTGTTGTTTGGTAAAGAGTAAATAAAATGATGAATAAAACTGTACCCCTCAGTTTTATTGTCACTCTGATTGTCTATGATTCAGTGGGACAGCCCTGGTAGATCTAGATCAGGCTGCATGGGGATGCGTTCCCTATTTTGATGTACACTGATATTTTGCGAGGTATTCTGGTGAGAGCAGCCTTGAAATTGCTTTAATTATACCTTTACTACCTATAAACTCACCTGAACACGAAGTGCTTCATGTGAGCCATTGTGATTGCTTATTGTCCAACAACATCTACTGTAATGTCTGTTCAACCACAATTCCAAAAAACTAACCCCAGACACTAATTGATGAAAGAAAATTGAATTTAATGTCCAAACTCCTCGAAACATGTAAATCAAAAGTTGATAAAGGATTTTAATAATGTAAACAATTTTACTACTTGCGGCATCTGTGTTGATGACGGCATTTACATTTACATTTTTTTTTTACATTCAAGATTTTTAAGAGCTTAGACTTTCCAAATCATATGGATTGGTTCATATTTGTTACAATGATAGATATACTGGTAGGTTCAGAGTTTCTGTCAACAGTGCAGTGCCCATGATCTGAAAGTCCAGATTGTAGACGTTGATACTGTACATCAAAGTTAAACTTTCTGTAAGTTTTTTAAGAGCTCATATTTTCCAAAGTGAATAATGGATTAGGTTCATGGTTTTGTTGTAGCGTTGCATTGTCAGGTTAAGCTTTATGTTTATTTTTGTTTTACCCACTGTTAACTTTGTACATTTTTTGGTATTTTTCTACAGGTCTTTAAATATTAATAATTTCCAGCTAACTTTTGAATTTCATATTGGTCATTAAAAGTTACTTCATAAACTTGGCAGGTTTTCTTTTCTAGGACCACAAGACCTGGGATATTGATACTTGATATTTAGCATAACTGGATAGTTGTTGGTCAAAGTTCTTCATTATTTGTCCCTAGGGTAAAATAATGTCCTGCTGTATTAGTCACAGGTCAACGATGGAGTAATAAGAGGAAAATGGTAGAAAAAAAAATCTTGCCTGATATCCCAAAACATATAATGTTCAAGTTTGGTTATGTGTCTACTACATAGGTTGATCCATTGTCAAAGTTGTTCAGATTGTACCCAAAGATGTTAAAGATTGTCCAGTCCCAGGGGTCTCATGTTTACATTGTGTTTTGTTGGAAGAACTTCAAATTCTTTTATTGGTTCTGTAGTATTTAACATTCTAAGAGTTATGTCTGTGAAACTTTACTGTGATAAAAATCTTTATATGGAGATGATCTGCTCACCTTCATTGAGAAAAACATCGTCATGTACACTGTTGCTATAAACAGCAAGAGTGAAACCTGCAGTTTCTTCAACACTTTGGGCTATGTTTGTGGAATTTAAGTTGGCAATAGGTTTTAGCAGGTTGATTCTGACAATACAATTCATTTACAACACATTTCTCTAGTACTTTAGATAAAACAATCAAGATTCAAACTCTGAGCCAGTATGAGTCTTACCTTTAGTCATGCAGCTGTAGCTCTTATAAACTAGGTGAGCGATGTATGACTACCATGTTTTTCTTGCTCAATTTGTCATTTTGTTTATATAGCAGGCACTTAAACCCTTCTCTTGTAAAAGCAGCCTTCTATTAGGGCCAAAACAGAGATACACCTTGGTAATTTGGAACTAACTTGAAGCATCTCTAGGGGCACAGTCTGTTTTGATCACCTATGAATGCCAGCAAGTCAACAGTGTGGCACCAACACACCAGTGTGGTGAGATGGGACGACTCTGTCAAGCTTTGGAACATCACTGGTGGCAAACCTGCGGTAGTCTGTCACAAACTAGGGCTGAACCTCGGTAGCCTTTGGTCAGAACATGCAATCCATCTTCTTGAACTGGGACAAAACCAGGTAACATTGGGTCTATGAGAGTGTTACCCCATTTTGGGGGGAAAATGCCCCTGGTATACATGCTACTCTTCACCATGAGGAATTCAGACCATTATCATGACCATGAGTGTGAGAATGGGGTTTAATTAGAGACTTTCAATGATCTTCAGTAAAGTAGATTTTGAATATTTTAAGAGTCAAGTACAACTTTTAGTTCCTATTGCAGAGTGTAGATTACGATCAGACTGTGCAGAACATGCAGTCCCATTTTTGATGTACACTGTCTTGACAGTTTGTGAAGAATGACGGTGAAAAAAACCTTGAAGTTGCAATATTAGTGTCTTGTCTATTGGTTTGAGATGTCCTTTTCATTTTGGCAGGCACATTATTAGTTGTACGGTCAGGTGGCAGGGGACTTGGATACTTGTTCACGGCTGTGGTTAATCATGTCGCCCCGAGCCGAAAGCAAGGTGGTGACATGATTCACCACAGCTATGAACAAGTTTCCAAGTCCCCTACCACCTGACTGTACAACTAATTTATTATACTGCAAAGTTTTACCCTTTGAAAGCGCGGTAAGTGGGCTTTTACTGTTTTATAATTTTACGAATCGAGTATGCTGACAAAATAAAAATTCCCTTCTGTGTGCTCCAATTCAACGAAAACTGACGTCACTGGAAACTGACATCAGGAAAACATGCAGTTTGGTGCATAAATGTGCAGTCTGGTGATTGATCGACACGGCCATTTTGGATGTTGTGTTGCATGTGCAGAAATTCCTTGTGATTCTATCGATAAGCTCTGTATTTCAAAAGGAAGAAGCAATTAAATACTGCATACTCTCAATTTTTCGCTCTTTTGGTCAAAGGCCAGCAGAGCTTACATCATGGTGTGGTTTTCCTAGTCATTCTGTCCATACCATCAACAGCCTTAAACCCTATTGAATTTGAAAAAAAAAAAAATTTTGGGAAAAGTAGCCATAGAAAGTTGCAAATTTGCAATTCTTGTTGATGGGATGAGGTTCACATTTTGCGGCTCTATTTTTTTTTTGAAACATGCACAGTTTCTTTATATTGTCATTAGCTTGAACCCTATTGATTTTGAAAATAACCTGATGATTCAAAGTGTAAATTAGCCATTAGAGGTAGAATATTTGCATTGTTTTCACAATAAAACCTACCTTTGTGATCAGATTTTTGTAAAACTTGCACAGCTCATTTGTTATTTCAATAGCTTTTACTATATTGATTTTGAAAAAAAGTGTGACAATATGGAAGGGAAAAGTAGTCATTTAAAGGTAAACAACAATTGTCTTTCTTACTTACACACTTTAAGACTAGATTTGGTGTCAAATTTTCTTGAAACTTGCAAAGTTTATATTTATCAACCCAAACTTGTTAGAAAAAGTTGCCATTTTCAGTTGCACTTCTTGTTTACTTGATTAAGTAGGCGATTTTGATCTTGTTGTTTGGAAACTTGTACAGATCACTCGTATAATCATCAATGGCTTTTGCGCTTTTGAAAATGAAGAAAATCTAGTATCATTTAGAGTAAAGGAGCCATTTGTTTACTAAAAGTCTTGGGTATTCAACACAGTCCACATTTTTGGTTCATGTAAACTGCATGAAGTCCAAAACTTTTGTCGTAATGAGCAGCAATCTAACAAGTACTAAATCCTTGTCAGATTTCCAAAGTGGTTTCAACCATATCTACTTTTAGTATTTCACTAATTGTTTATGCCTACATATTATGCTGTAATAGTGAATTCAAGCCCAATTACAGGTCCTCTCCCGCCGCCCAGCATGTTTTGTCAGTGTTTTTGTCTTTTTCCTTTTAGCATCCATGATTGTATGCTAGAAAATACTAATAAGCAAACTTACAGCCAGTAGAGCAATTCAGGCCCTCAAGGGCCTCTTGTTTCCTGAATTTGGATTTTAAATTCACAAATTTTTCTGTAAAGAGTTAACTCATTACCACATGGAAATTTTTTAGGTTTGTCCACATCAAAAGCATTTGCAGACAACAAAATGAAAGTGACTGAAAATTTAAAGTTTGTTTTGTGAAGGGTAAAAAACATTGTGGGAAAAGGAGAAAATGCTGGTTACCAGCATTTTTTCCTTTTCCCACAATGTTTTCAAAAGGTTTCTTTCTAAGGGTCATCAGAAGTAGGGATTGTGTTGTTAACTCTTAACCAAATGACAAAAAAAAAACCTTGGACTTGTTTACTCACAAATTGAAGCTTTGACAGATTTTTCTTTGCAATGGTAACCAGCATTTCCTTTTCTCATATTTTTTTAAAGCTTTATTCAGTAAAGAATTAAGAGTGAGGAGGTCAAGCTTATACCATTATCCCCTCAGTTTTTTTTTTTGTCTACTCTGATTTTTATGTTGCCAGAGAAATGCAGAATAAGTGTGAGTCTATTTCACCCAAAATGAAGACAAGATTTCAAATAAAAATACATTTAGGTAAATGGAAAAATTACTCGCCAAGAAAAGTTTCCTTTTGTAATAGCAGAGACAAGCAATGGAAACTTTCTCTTAAGTCAAAAGTGATTCTTGTCAATGCATTTTTCCATACTTAGTTACATAAATTGCCTGTCTTAAGAAACAAATGGGCCAAATGAAAGAAGTGTGTAAACTCAGAGGTAAATTATAAAGAATTATTCAGGACAAAGACTAAGATGATTCTTGAGCTGAAATCGCAAAAACCTGGAGCCACTTTTGCAAAAACCTGGACCCAGTTTCACAAAAATACCTAAACTCTTATTTTGCTCTGATCCACTCACAGACTTGGTGTCTGATTTAAGTTGACTTGATCATTTCAGTCAAATTTCTTTTAACATTTGCAGGCTTTAGAAACATTCTCAAATCCCATGATGACTCAATGTTCCAGACACAGCTTATCAAATTAATTGACTTAAAACATCATTTTAACAGATTTTAGTGCATTATTTTGCTAAAAGGAGTGAGAAATGTGTCAGTTCAGAGTTGTATCTTCTAAAATCCTAATGGATTTTCATGTTATGAACAGAAAAGTTGAAATAGACTGTCACCAATAACGGATCAAGGCACTCCAGAAAGCTTGTTGACCTATTAAGGGGCAGATAATTGTAGTAAAGTAATCCCAGCATGATTTATTTGTCTCTATTCAATGCAGATAATTGTAGAGAATTCATTACAACAGCCCTTATCTTTCTTTTTCCATGAATTTTTGGGAGAGTAAGATTTCCATCAGAATAAGTCGTGGTTTGTACAGTTATAGTTAGCAAGATATTTTATACAAGCTAGACTAGTACTGGCCAAAGTCCAGGATAGTGGCAGATTGGCAACTGTCCACAGATTGGGTGAGAATGCTGTCACCAAGGACGGATCAAGGCAAGCTAGAAAAGTTGTCGGTCTATTCAGGGACAGCTGTGTTCAAGTGTAAAGTCAATCTTGCACATCTGAAGTATTTCTTCAAACTGAAGAACATAATTATCAAGTAAATCACCCACGGGGCAGACCATTTTTACAGACCACATCAGTGGACTTTTTTCACCTTCTAATCAAAGATTGTGATTGAAATGAATTTAACATATTGCAGAGATTAAGACTAGACTGCAAAAAAAAATGTGTAAAGACCAGTACAAGGCTAGTTATAACCGAATATATTTTTTAGGGGATTTTTTTTCCAGGACCTTGGAAAGTAACAAGCTTGTGTGACAAATCTTGCCTAAAATTGTCCTAACCAGGACTTAAAATGGTGTAACTCGGACTCTTCCTTAACTTCATGGATAGAACCTAGACTTTTACCAGTATTAGAGTAGCTGACATTGGCCCTTGTTATTACCTAATACTCACTTAGATAATTTTCAGGCCTACCAAATTCAAAATACATTTTATATGAAGAATTTTTCCTGGACCCAAATCAGTATATGGCTTGCATATTTTTACTTGCCATTGCACTTACCGTTTGGATCCTAACTGTAGAATAATTTCGTTTTAAACTGTCTGGTGACAATTAATGTACTAGGAGCTTTTGATATCTCTGATAGAGAAAATAAAGCTTGAGAGGATGATTTTTTTACAACAATCTGCCCCTGAAAGATCAATAACTAATCTGGTTTGTTTTGATCCAACTGTAGAGGCAGTATATCGCCTCTTTTGTGTAGAGAAACTGGAAATTTTGGTTTTTTCTTTTAAGACATAAGACTTCCGCTATTCTGTCTCCTGTTGAGTAATGGACTCTGTACTTTTTCTGACTGGAATTTCCCAGATACTAAACAGAGCAATTGAAAAGTTTTGGAAAGTTTTTGTGAAATTGATAAAAAAAGAATTCTGCTTTTTTTTTATGTTTACAACATGCTATTAAGATTTTTGGCACTGGCACCAGCTCTAAGGCCAGAAGAGCTGGTGCCAGTGCCAAGGCATGGTTTTGGTCATCTATCCATCCATCTGTCCATTTCTGTACATTATATTTGTGTTATAGTCAACATTCGTAGTTTGATGTTTTTAAAAATTATGCACAATAGTAATTTAATCCATAGCGTGAAGTAAGAAAATCCAACATGTGGGAAAGTTTTATTTTTTTTAAATGATAAGATCTACATTTTATTTTGTTCTTTCGGATATTTCTGCAACTTGCAAAGATTATTTGTAATAACTCTTTACCAAACAACACAATTTTAGATACAACCAAATTGAAAGGATTTTGTAGAAAACAAATTTAGCATGGCTCAAATAGTGAAAACAGTCTTTACAAAATGCTTGTGAAAATAACTGTTTACAAGCATTTTCCCTTTTCCTGTCAGTATTTCAAAGCTATTATATTCGTTGGCTGATTTTTGTGTACAAAACAAAGTCAAAATTATTTGTTGCACTTTTTTAAAGCTAGATGCTATTCTATATTACAGTGATTAATAAAGCTGTGTTGAATTTGGACTGATTTTTAAAGATTTGAGAATTTTCCAAGATTATTGCCCATATTTTCCATTGCAAGATATGTATTAGGCTGTTTTTATTCTGTTACTGCAACTGTCATGCACATCCAGTGCAAACCTGTTTTTTTTTTTATCAGTTTGGCAATGGTGACTAATGGATGTTAGAAAATGACAGAATTTCCTGAAATATTGCTTTAACCCTTTACCAGACGACAAAATTTTAGCCCTTTTCAAAATGAAAGCATTTGCAGATGACAATTTCAATACGACTCAAATGGTGCAACTGTTTATTGACAGGATAGAAAAAAATTGTGGGAAAAGGAGAAATTGCTGCTTACCAGCATTTTTTCCTTTTACTACAATGTTTTCAAAAGGCTTGTTTCCTAGGGTCATCCGAAGTTGTCATTGTGTGGTAAAGGGTTAACCCATTACCACACAATCCCTACTTTTGATGCCCCTGAGAAAGAAGCCTTTTGAAAACACAATGGGAAAAGGAGAAAATGCTGGTAACCAGCATTTTCTCCTTTTCCCACAATGTTTTCTATCCTTCCCAGAACAAATTTCCTTTTTTTAGTCAGCTTTATTTTGTTGTCTGCAAATGCTGTCAGATTTGACCAGTCTAAAATTTTCTTGTGTGGTAAAGAGTTAAAGGAATTAGAGAATTTTTTCGCTATGGCCTGAAGCTAATGATACTGTAGGAAAATTTAGCGTAAATTCTACTGCTTCTTTCACTTTACTGGTCAGTAATTGCTGGTAGAGCGAATTAGGCCCTCATGGGGCTGTTGTTCCATTCGTTTTAACAGTATTTTTATCTATAAGTCTCTCTACATTTAAGGCATAACATAAACAAGCTTGATCTTCATTTCTCTAGCAGTGTTCAAGTTAGAGTAGTTGAAATTTTCTAAAAGGGGTGGGGGATAATGGTATAAGCTTGACCCTTGAAAGTGCCTGCCAAATAAGAAAAGGACCATTAATATTAATAGGACAGACTTAGATTGTGTAATTTCAAGGTTGATTTCACCAGAATACCGAACAAACCGTCAGGCATTGCACATCACAGATGATACTGCATGCTCTGTGCAGTCTGAACTTGATCTACCATATCTGCAAAATGAACTTAAAGTTGTACTTGGCTCATGATTTAGCAACCAGTCTCTTTTATGCAATTGAAGAAAGATCAAATAATACAAAAATCAGAATCTACTTTAAGTAAGATCGGCCTAAGTCTCTTGTTAAAGCCCCACCCTCACAATCATCACAGTGTTTGCTGGGTTCCTCCTGGTGAAGTGTAGCTGGTAATCAGAGGGTGTTTTCACCCTAAAAATGGGTTAACATTCTCATACACCTGATGTTTCCGTGGTTTTATCCTGGAAAAGAAGATGTATTGTGTGTTGTGACCACAGACTGTCGAGGTTACGCCCCGCTTTGGGATGGAATACCAACGGCTTGTCGTTAGTGATGTTCTGAAGATTGCCAGAATTGTCCCATCACACCCCACTTGTGTGAAAGTGACATGCCAGTGTCATGCTGTCATCAACAGGTTATCAAGACAGGATATGTTCCTGGGGGTGATTGAACTTGCTGCCAAATCACCAAGGTCTATATTGATTTTGGTCCTGATAGGTAATGCAATTTCAAGGCTATTCTCACATGAATACCTCACAAAATATATTGTTCATCAGAGATTATTATCCCACCTATCCCCCACCATAGGTGGAGGGGTATAGTTTTTGCGTTGTCCATCTGTCCTTCCGTCTGTCTGTCCATCTGGATGGAATTTCATGATACTTTGTACATGTGTACAATAACCCATTCTGCCATGACACTTTTTTTGTTAGCTTCACTGGCTGAAAGCCAGCAGAGCTTATGTCATGGCGGGGTTTCCATTGTCCGTCTGTCCTTCTGTCTGTCCCGCCCAATAGTCTTTTTCTTGTTTACATGATAAAGTCTGCATTTCTCATCAGATTTTCATGAAACTTGCACAGTTTATTCATCTGATCAATAGCTTCATCCCTATTGATATTGAGAAAAAATGCAACAAAAAGTATGGGAAAAGTAGCCATTTCCAGTCGAAAATTTCCAATTCTTGTTTACGCAGTAAAGTCTGCATTTGTTGCTAGATTTTCGTGAAACTTGCACTGTTTATCTCATCAATAGCTTCAACCCTATTGATTTTGAAAAAATCCAACAAACAGTTTAGGAAAAGTAGCCATTTCAATTTGAAAATTTCAAATTCTTGTTTACATCATAAAGTCTGCATTTCTTTTCAGATTTTCATGAAAATCACTCAGTTTATCACATCAGTAGCTTCAACCCTATTGGTTCTGAAAAAGTGCAATAAACAATATGGGAAAAGTAGCCATCTCAAGTTGAAAATTTCCAATTTTTGTTTACGTGATAAAATAAGCATTTGTTACCAGATTTTTGTGAAACTTGCACAGTTTGTTTATCTTATCAATAGCTTCAACCTTTCTCATTGAACTTCTCGCATCTATCAACCACTATTAGAAAATGCAGGAAAAAAAGTTTAACACAGATTGACCCATCTTTGCAAGCCAATACTGACGATTCTTTATGCTACTTTACCCTTGGTGGATCGAGCTTGATTTTTACATCCCCCCATATGCATTTTCATTGGATGCAGCCAGCTCTAACTGGAACAAATGAAATCGCTCGTAGCATTTCACCTTTGATAAAAATAAAAGATAAACATGGAAACCCACATGGATGTCTGCTTATCGCTTCATGTTGAATAATTGTATTCGTAAGCTGTGTGTAAAAGATATTTCAATGGCTTTCAGAAATATGGTGTAAAGGGGGGGGGGGGGGTAATAACCAGCATCCAATAGAGGGTGCATTGCAGGAATCTCGAAATCAGGCTTAATCAGCCAAGGTAAGATCCATGTAGTGATCGTAACCTTGGCTCGTGAAGATGAGATTGACCTTGCAACACCAGTTATATACCCATGTTTTTGTAATGCTGCGTCATGGAAAAAAGGGGAATTCATGTTATACTTCATTCCATTTCTTTTGAATGCAACTCCTCCCACATTTCTTGACAGATTTGAATAGAATTTTTTCACTATGTGACCTATTGCATGCTGTCAAGGTTTTGCAATTTGTAGCTGTGTCATGGAAAGAGGGGGCTTCATGTTATATTTCACTCTATTTCTTGTGAACGCAATGCTTCCCACATTTTTTGGCAGATTTGGATGGAATTTTCACAGAAAGATCCTCATCATTTGACCCATCGCATATTGTCAAGGTTTTGCGATTTGTTGCTGCGTCATGGAAAAAGGGGGCTTTCATGTTTTTTGTCAGATTTCTTGTGAAAGCAAAGTCCCTCACATTTCTTGGCAGATTTGGACGGAATTTACACAGAATCATGTGATCTAATGCATATTGTTAAGGTTTTGGGATTTGTAGCTGCATCATGGAATAAGGCAGCTTCATGTTAAATTTCATTTTTCAACCACATCTTTTTAATTACTGCAAATATCTCAACAGATTTGGATGAAATTTTCACAGATCATGTGACCTTAGGCATGTTGTCAGGGTTTTGCAATTTATTGCTGTATTTTGAAATAAGGGGGCTTCATGTCAAATTTCACTTTTTATCGTACATACCTCAACAGATTTAGATGTGTTTTTCACAGATCATGTGACCTTGGGTATGTTGTCAGGGTTTTGCAATTTATTGCTGAATCATGGAAAAAGGGGACTTCATGTAAAATTTAATTTTTATATCACATATCTGAATAGATTTGGATAAGATTTTCACAGATCATGTGACTTTGGGCATGTTGTCGTTAGTCATGTATGCAAAACACAATACCTCTGATATGTTTATATCAAAAAATGTCTTTCTCGGCGGTTGATACCATTTCAACGAAAGTGCCACTTGGAATAATCTCCTTACAACGCATTGGAAAAAGGAGAAACCAGGATTTTCTAAAATTTCCAACAATGTTTTCTGCCCAGTCAGTGAAAAATTCCATTTTTATGCTTCCCGAAGGGCGAGCATATAGTTGCAGCTTCGTCCGTCCGTCCTTCCATCTATCCGTCTGAAGCCATTTCTCCACAACCCTTGGACCAAATTGGATGAAACTTCATATATGAACTCCGTAGGGTGAAATGCCCATGCAGTTTTCCCGATTTTTCACTTTGACCCTGTGTCATGGAAAAGGGGGGCTTGATGCAAAATTGCAATTTTTTACTAATAACTCGTTCAGTTTTTGTCAAAATATCATGAAACTTCATGGTTATAGTGTTTATCCAAAGTTTCAGCATGTACCCTTGCTATTTTTAATTTAGGAATTTTTTAAGTTGACTTTCTGTCATGGAAAAAGGGGGTTTCCTGCAAAATTCCAATTTTTATTAATAATCTCATTCAGTGTTGGTCAAAATTTTATTAAACTTCATGGTTATATTGTTTTTTCAAAGTTTCACCATGTGCCCTTGTTTTTTTATCTATGTGTTTTTCAATTTGACCCTCTGTCATGGAAAAAGGGGGTTTCTTGTAAAATGCCAAAGAAAAAGAGGCCTTAATGCAAAATTGCAATTTTTACTGATATCTCGTTCAGTTTTTGTCGGACTTTTATGAAACTTCATGGTTATATCTTGTTTTACAGGTTTCAGCATGTGCCCTTGTTATTTTCAATCTATGATTTATTAATGCGTAAATACCTCGATCCTGGTTTCTCAATTTGAGGCTGCATCACGGAAAAGGGGGACTTCATGGAAAAAATAAATTTAATGACAAGCACTTGTTCGGGGAGCATAACCCGTGTCAGATGGCTCTTGTTTTAAAATTCAGGGCTTTAAGCCTGATAAGTGCAGTCTGATCTTAAATCTATGTTAATGCTGTCTGTTGCTTAATTCTACACCAAGATCTGACTAGAGATTACCTTCATTATACCTCCCCACAACAAACTTAATGGGGGTATACTGGAATTGCCATGGGCTGTCCATCCTCCTGTGGAATTTTAAAGGAAGTTTTTGGCAAGGTTCACATTGACAAGGTTTTAATTCGATTATTTGTTATACCCCCACAAAACCCCCCTAAAACCCCCCGCTTAACAAATGTTTTTGGGGGTGTGTCCATCCATGTGTCCATCTGTGTACAAAATTCTAGTAATTAATGTCACAAACTCCTCATACAGTTTTCCTTCAACTGTATTGAAACTATCCACATATATTGATCATGTATTGAAGATTTGTAAGATGCAATTTTTAACTGTCAACTCTTCTTGGTTGAGGAATTCTCTCTCCTTGAACTCGACATTTTTTTTATGTGAAAGCGCTTGCAGGGGTATAAATTCACATTCAGTGACCGCTCTAGTTTTCTCAGTCATGGCCCTTAATTTTATTATTTATAAATGTGTTTCCATGCTGGGCCCCCGCCATTGGGGCCTAAGAAATAGGTGGCTGCCTTCACCTCTGTGGCATATGGGTGGTAAGAGTCCCCAGAAACAGAGGAGACCGATATGTAGCATCACCCTTTCCCCACCAGCTCTTCTTTGGTATAGTTGTCTATCTGTCAGGGCACCTGTCTTAAAAAAAATGGAGGGGGATTAACTGGAATCACCTCTGTCCGTCTATGCGTAGACACAAATTTGCCGGGCGAAATACTCAAGTTTTTCATGTTCTGAATTCATTCTTAGTCTTTTTGCCCATCCATCTGATCAGACAGATATTTTGTAAAGACCTTGGTGAAAATTGATGAAACTTCATGCCTTCACCTCTGTGGCGTATGGGTGGTAAGAGTCCCCAGAAACAGAGGAGACAGATTTGGAGCATCACCCTTCTGTAAGGGCTTGCTTTTATAGAAACACAGAAGAAAATGCAAAAAAAAAAACCTATAAAACATATTTAAAAAAGTATATAAAGATTGAAATGTTTTATGTATAAGAAAAAAAGCAAAAAAAAAAAAAAACTGGAAAAATATTAGTAATAAGAAAAAAAAAGAGAAATAACAAGAAATAATGAATTTTGTAGTTTCTAAGTTTGTTTCCATGACGGCCTCTGCCTCTCGGGGCCTCAGAAATAGGTGGCAGCCTTCACCTCTGTGGCGTATGGGTGGTAAGAGTCCCCAGAAACAGAGGAGACCGATATGGAGCATTGCCCTTCTCCTTCAGCTCTTCTTTGGGCTTAATGTATACTTTCTTTGCTTTCATTTCATTAAAGGCCATGTTATGGAAAAAAGAGACTTATTTACAGTAATATTATGGATCTCTCATATGTTATATCATACTCATTGCTATAAAATAATAAAAAAAAAAAAAACACACACACACACACACACATACTAAAGAAGAAAAAAAAAATCTATAAAACACATAAAAAGTACAAAAAGATTGAAATATTTTATGTAAAAAAAGTAAAATAATAAAAAGACTTATTTAAAGTCCCTTTATGGATCTCTTTTATGCTTTATCATACTGCTTGCCATAAAATGAAAAACAAAAAAAACACTAAAGAAGGAAAAAAATCTATAAAATACGCATAAAAAGTGCAAAAAGATTGAAATATTTTATGTAAAAGAAAAAAGAAGTAGGAAAAAAAAAGACTTTTTTTACAGTCCACATTATGGATCTCTTATATGTTTTATCATACTGCTTGCTATAAAATGAAATACAAAAAACCACAAAAGAAGGAAAAAAATCTATAAAATACATATAAAAAGTACAAAAAGATTGAAATATTTTATGTTAAAGAATAAAACTAGAAAAAAAAGGAGAACAATAATACAGAAAGAAATAATAGGAAATAATGAATTGTATAGTTTCTAAGCTTGTTTCAATGCTGGGCCCCCTTATGCATGTCCCATGTCTTCAGTTGGATAGATTGATAAAAAAAATAAAAAAAAACTACAAAATATATATATAAAAAAGGTACAAAAAGATTGAGATGTTTTACGTAAAAGAAAAAAAAAGAAGTAAAAAAAGGAAATAATAATAAAAAAAGAAATAATAATAAGAAATAATGAATTTTATATTTTCTTAGTTTGTTTCCATGTTGGGGCGCCTGCCACTTGTGGCCTTAGAAACAGGTGGCTGCCTTCGCCTCTATAAAGTACAAAAAGATTGAAATATTTTAAAAAAAAAAAACTTATTTACAGTCAAAATATAGATCTTTCATACTGCTTGCTATAAAATGAAAAAAAAAATAAACCACTAAAGGAGAAAAAAAAAAAAATCTTAAATACACAAAAAAATACAAAAAGATTGAAATATTTTATTTAAAAGAAAAAAAGTAGAAAAAAGACTTTTTTACATTCCCATTATGGATCTCTGATGTGTTTTATCATACTGCTTGCTATAAAATGAAAAACAAAAAAAAAAAAAAAAACACTAAAGAAGAAAAAAAATCTATAAAATACACATAAAAGATACAAAAAGATTGAAATATTTTATGTAAATCAAAAAGGAAGTAGAAAAAAAGACTTTTTTACAGTCCCATTATGGATCTTATATGTTTTATCATACCGCTTGCTATAAAATGAAAAACAAAAACCACTAAAGAAGAAAAAAAAATCTATAAAATACATATAAAAATTAACAAAAAGATTGAAATATTTTATGTAAAAGAAAAAAACATGATACAAAAAAAGAAATAATAATAAAAAAAAAAATGGATTCTAGAGTTTCTAAGTTTGTTTCCATGCTGCCCCCCCCCCTTCTGCATGTCTTCAGTTGGATAGATCGATAAGAAAAATGGACAAAAAAAATCTACAAAATATATATATAAAAAAGTACAAAAAGATTGAGATGTTTTATGTAAAAGAAAAAAAAAAAGAAGTAAAAAAAAAGGAAATATAATAATTTAAAAAAAGAAAAATCATAAGAAATAATGAATTTTATATTTTCTTAATATAGTTAAAAAAATTAAATTTTAAAAAGTACAAAAAGATTGAAATATTTTACATATAAGAAAAAAAGCAAAAAAAAAACTGGAAAAATAATAATAATTAAAAAAAATGAATTTTGTAGTTTCTAAATTGGTTGTCATGCTGGGCGCCCGCCACTTGGGGCCTTAGAAATAGGTGGCAGCCTTCACCTCTTTGGCGTATGGGTGGAGAGAGTCCCCAGAAACAGAAGAGACCGATATGGAGCATCACCCTTCCCCATCAGACCTTTTTTTGTTATATTTTCCTATCTGTCAGGGCACCCCTCAATTGAAAAAGTGGAGGGGGATTAACTGGCTTTGCTTTCTAGAGTTTCTAAGTTTGTTTCCATGCTGGGCCCCCTCATGCATGTCTTCAGTTGGATAGATTGATAAAAAAAATGGACAAAAAAAATCTACAAAATATATATAAAATAAAGTACAAAAAGATTGAGATGTTTTATTTAAAAGGAAAAAAAAAAGAAGTGTAAAAAAGGAAATATAATAATAAAAAGAATTATAAGAAATGATGAATTTTATACTTTCTTGGTTGTTTTCATGCTGGGCCACTGCCACTCGGGCCTTAGAAATAGGTGGCTGCCTCGCCACTGTGGCAGGTATTTGTGTGATAAGAGTCCCAAGAAACAGAGGTAACTGATATGGAGCATCAACAGCTTGCTTTTAAAGAAAAACAAGAAAATGCAAAGACGAAAAAAAAAATCTATAAAATGTATTTAAGAAAGTACAAAAAGATTGAAATATTTTACATATAAGAAAAAAAGCAAAAAAAAAACCTGGAAAAATAATAGTAATAAAAAAAGAAATAATGAGAGATAATTAATTTTGTGGTTCCTAGATTGTTTTCATGCTCGACCCCCGCCTTTCGGGGCCTTAGAAATAGGTGGCAGCCTTCACCTCTGTGGCGTATGGGTGGTAAGAGTCCCCAGAAACAGAGAAGACCGATATGGAACATCACCCTTCTCCAACAGCTTGCTTTTAAAGAAAAACAAGAAAATGCAAAGAAGAAAAAAAAAATATAAAATATATTGAAAAAAGAACAAAAAGATTGAAATATTTTACGTATACGAAAAAAAGGGAAAAAAAATATAATAGTAATAAAAAAAAGAAATAATAAGAAATAATGAATATTGTAGTTTCTAAGTTTGTTTTCATACTGCGCCCCCACCATTCGGGGCCTTAGAAATAGGTGACAGCCTTCACCTCTGTGGCCTATGGGTGGTAAGATTGCCCTGTTCCCAAGGTTTGTTTTTGTACATGTATACTGGGGCTTCTATCATTTTTGTTATTAAGTATCTAGCCAGGGTTCGAAATTCCGACATATTTACTCACAAAATGCAAGCCAGAATTGGAAAATGCAAGTTGAAATTTCAAGCACTTGCAAAAAACTGCGAATGCAAAGTATTGAAGAACTGTTACCAAATGTACTAAATTTCATATGTGAATACAAAAACAAAAGGTAATTTTTTTTTGTTCTGGATAAACATTGGTCCTATCGCATTGAGAACACCCTTCGACGGATATCGATAATTTTACATGTCGACATCGAAGCCTCTGATTTGTGGATTGTTACCCGGGATTCGTGAGGCAAGTGCATTCGTCTGCACTCACAGCCAATACTGAAGTTTTGCATTCTTATAAGGAAAAAAACAGCAGGTGAATTCAATCTCTGATTTGAAGCAAAAACATTGTCAATCTTTCATGCAAAGATAAATTGTTGCACGCAAATAGCAACGAGAAGCAAGTCGGATGTGGTGGACTCGCTAAGCCAGTTACCAGACATGCAGATATTCGGATGTGACATGTCCGCTTTTCATTTACTAAATCGTCCACCAGTGTAAGTTTGTGGAAATTTAACCTAGCATTAGAACAGAAAAAATAATAAGAAATAATGAATTTCATATTTTCTTAGTTTGTTTCCATGTTGGGGCCCCTGCCACTTGGGGCCTAAGAAATAGGTGGCTGCCTTCACCTCTGTGGCAGGTATTTGTGTGGTAAGAGTCCCCAGAAACAGAGGAGACCAATACGGAGCATCACCCTTCTCCAACAGCTTGCTTTTAAAGAAAAACATAAAAATGCAAAGAAGAAAAAAAAAACCTATAAAATATATTTTAAAAAGTACAAAAAGATTGAAATATTTTACATATAAGAAAAAAAGCAAAAAAACCCAAAAAAACAAAATGGAAAAAAATAATTGTAATAAAAAAAAAAATAATGAAAACTTATTAATTTTGTAGTTCCTTAGTTTGTTTTCATGCTGGGCCCCCGCCACTCGGGGCCTTAGAAATAGGTGGCAGCCTTCACCTCTGTGGCATATGGGTGGTAAGAGTCCCCAGAAACAGAGGAGACCGTAATGAGCATCACCCTTCCCTATCAGCCCTTTTTTGTTTTATTTTCCTATCTGTCAGGGCACCCCTCTATTGAAAAAGTTGAAGGGGATTAACTGGCTTTGCTTTCGTTTCATAAAAGGCCATGTTATAGAGAAAAAGAGACTTGTTTACAGTAACATTATGGATCTCTCATATGTTTTATCATACTGCTTGCTATAAAATGAAAAAAAAGGGGAAAAAAACGTATTATTATCCTGCTTGCTATACATTGAAAAACAAAAAACTACTAAAAGATAAAAAAAATCTATAAAATATACATAAAAAGTACAAAAACATTGAAATATTTTATGTAAAAGAAAAAAGAACAAAAAAAATTACAACAATGATACAGAAAGAACTGATAAGACTCATGCCTGTCTTTTATTGGATAGTTTGTTGATACTTTTTTTTCTATAAATGTAGTGACATGTCATGTAAAAAGGGGGCTTGATATATCATTTGTTTTGTTTTCATTCGATGATCCATGTCTACTCTGAACCAACTGCACAGTCAATAAAATTTCTAAGCTCACCCAATTTAGGTAGACATAAAATAGTCCTAATAAAATAATTATTCAACGACACTGCTGTTCAGTATTTTTATGTAAAAGTTCTTTCCATTTTGCTGAGTAGAATATTACTATAGTTGTATGACATATTATAATTCTGCGATTTCATCAGCTGGCCAAATCATGAAAAAGATTTATTTGTTGAAGTATAACGTTGATCAACTTTCAAACGTAAAAATATAACCAAATGAGTGAAGAAGTCTTTGGTGGCATTTCATTTGTGTAATCTGCCTAATTTTGGCATTGGTAGTATTTTCCTTCAGACTGTCATATGAAAATAATAATAAAGTCTGCATTTCTTGCCAGATTTTCATGAAACTTGCACAGTTTGTTATCTTATCAATCACTTCAACCCTACTGATTCTTAGAAAAATCCAACAAACAGTATGGGAAAAGTAGCCATTTCAGTTTGAAAATTTCAAATTCTTGTTTACAGGATAAAGTCTGCATTTGTTGTCAGATTTTCGTGAAACTTGCACAATTTGTTTATCTCATCAATAGCTTCAACCATATTGATTTTGAAAATCCAACAGACAGTATGCGAAACGTAGCCATTTCAATTTGAAAATTTCTAATTAATGTTTACGCGATGTCTCTCTTTGTCAGATTTTCATGAAAAGCACACAGTTTGTTTTCCTTACCAGTAGCTTCAACCCTATTGATTTTGAGACAAATCGAACAAACACTGTGGGAAAAGTATCCATTTCAACTTCAAAATTTCAAATTCTCTTTTTTTTTTCATCATGAATTCATGATACATGTATATGCTGGCATAAAAGCAAAATTCAATTTTCTGCCAGTAGAAGATACTTGGGCCCTTCAGGGCATTCTAGTTCAATAGAATATTGTTTTCAACTAGTGTACCGCTGTTTGAAGATTTTTTATAAGAAATCTGCCCAGAAATGAATTATCAGTGTTATACATGTATCTTATTGTATATTATGGAATACTGTCCAGAATTGATGTGTCTGTGTATTTGAAATAGTGCATGAATGATCAGTTTTTTAGGATTATTTTAACACAATATTATCTGTAACCAATGTATGACTTTGTAGTATGGTATGAATGAGGCCATTTTTTTTTATCAGAAAAACTGTCTGGAGCCGATGTATCGGTGTTTAAAGTAATGTATGAATGAGGGTATTTTTAAGATTTTTTAGTAGAATATTGTATCTGTGTTGGAAAAAGTTTTTTTTAAGGATTTTACAGTAAAATGCTGTCTAGAAATGATATTTAAGTATTGGAGTAACATATGAATGAAGGAATTTTCCGAACTTTTTAGTGTAATACTGTATGGTACCAATGTATCGGTGTTTGAAATAATATGTGCGAGAATATTTTTAGGATTTTTCAGTGGAATAATGTATCTGTGTTGGAAGAAGTGAGTGTGGTTTTTTTTTAATGATTTTTCAGTGGAATGCAGTCTAGAAACGATGTATCCATATTGAAAGTAACATATGAATGAAGGAATTTTCAGGATCTTGTAGTGGAATACTATCTGGAACCGATGTATTAGTGTTTGAAGTAACATGAATGAGGGAATTTTTTAAAAGTTTTTTAATAGAATTCTGTTTAGAACAGAAGTAAAAATTTTGTGTTGGAAGTAACATAATTATGAATGACAGATTTTTTAGTCAAATACTGGCTGGAACCAATGTATCATGCGTTAAAAGAATGGTATGAATGTGGAAAATTTTAGGATTAAGTTTAATAGAATACTGTTTACAACAGAAGTATAGATTCTGTGTTGGAAGTAACATATGAATGACAGCAATTTTTTAGGATTTTTTTAAAAAGAATTCTGTCAGATACTGACATGTGTGTATTAGAAGAAGTGCATAATAAGAGTATTGATAGGATTTTTTTTTTTATAGAATGCTGTCTGAACTGGTGTATCTGAAGTAATATGTGAATGAAAGGTTTTTTATTAAATTTTTATTAGAATACTGTCTGGAACCAATGTATTGGTATTTGAAGTAACATATGCGTGAGAACATAGTCAGGATTTTTCAATGGAGTACTGTATCTGTGTTGGGAGAAGTGTATACATGAGGTTTTTTAGCTCACCTGAGCACAACGTGCTCAGGGGGAGCTATTGTGACCGGTCATCGTCCGGCGTCCGTCCGTCTGTCCGTTAACAATTTCTTTAAAAATCTTCTCGTCCAAAACCAGAAGGCCAATCTTGATAAAACTTGGCAGGAATGTTCCTTGGGTGAAGCTCTACAAAAATTGTTAAAAGAATTTAATTCCAACAAAAACTCTGGTTGCCATGGCAACAAAATGGCTGAAAATGGAAAAAATCTTTAAAAATCTTCTTGTGACAAACCATGAGGCCGGGAGCATTCATATTTTGTATGAAGCATCATTGGGTGACCCTTTACCAAAATTGTTAAAATTATTCCCGTGGGGTCATATTTGGGCTTTGCCCGGGCGCACCCTATTTTACATGGAAACAAAGAAGGAAAGCTTTAAAAAATCTTCTTCTGACAAACCATAATGGCTAGAGCATTCATATTTAGTATGTAGCATTATCTGATGATCCTCTACCAAAATTGTTAAAATTATTCCTCTGCTGTCATATTTGGGCTCTGCCTGGGCGCACCCTATTTTAAAATCTTTAAAAATCTTCTTGTCACAAAACATAAGGTTGGGAGCATTCATGTTTTGTTTGAAACATCATTGGGTGACCCCTTACCAAAATTGTTAAAATCATTCCCATGGGGTCATATTTGGGCTTTGCCCGGGCACACCCTATTTTACATAGAAACAAAGAAGGAAATCTTTTAAAAATTTACTTGTGACAAACCATAAAGGCTAGAGCATTCATATTTTGCATGTAGCATCATCTAGTGACCCTTTATAAAAATAATTAAAATTATACCCTTGGGGGTCATATTTTGGCTCTGTGCCCTGGTGCACACTATTTCACATGGAATCATAGAAGGAAATTTTTAAAATCAAATCCATCTAAAAAGGAGAAATTGTTTGTAACAAGCAATTTCTCCTTTCTCACAATCTTTTCTACCATATAGATCACTTATTTTTCATTTTAGATACATTTTAAAATGTCGTCTGCAATTTGTTTCAATTTGGAACGGTAAAAAATTCTGTCATCTGGTAATGGCTGAACTACAAGTCAAAAAGGGAACAAGATACTGTGAAGAGAAAAACTGATGATAAGCAGCAACTTTTAGCTCAACTGGCCAAAGACAAAGAAGAAAATCTGTGAACATATTTTTGTGACGAACCCCAGGGTATGCCTTATTTGAAAAGAATTAATAGCCTGCCCTTGATAAACCATATAAGTTACAAATATACTCAGGTGAGCGATATAGGACCATCATGGTCCTCTTGTTTAAGGATTTTACAGTGGAATGCTGTCTAGAAACGATGTGTCTGTATTGGATGAATTTTCAGGATTTTTTTTTTTTATAGAATTCTATTTAGAACTTACGTATCGGTGTTGAAAGTAACATAATATGAATGAAGAAATATTTCGGGATTTTTTAAATAGAATACTTCTTAGAACAGAAGTATTTGTGAATGTAGTTTTTAGCTCCACTGGCTGAAGGCCAGTGGGCTTGTATCATGGCCCAGGGTCCATTGTACGTCTGTCAGTAGGGTCATCTGTCCATGAATGAGTGCATTAACTTTTATTTCAAACATCTTCTCTGAAACTACTATTCAATTTTGATCAAACTTAGAAGTAAGGTATATTAAGAGTATTTTTAGGATCCTTTATAGAATGCTGTCTAAGCAGATGTATCTGCGTTGGAAGTAACATAAGTTAGTGTAGTCTTTTAGCTCTACTGGCTAAATGCCAGCGGGCTTATGTCATGGCCTGGTATCCGTAGTGTTTCTGGCTATCTGGTCGCCCATCCATCCATGCATGCATGTGTTTACTTTTATTTCAAACATCTCTGAAACTATTTACATGAAAATTTTGTATGTTTTCCACATAATTATGTTTAAAGCTAATTGGACAAGTATTGTAATGTTTGGCTTCTAAAGTTTTGACTTATTAGCTAGTGGAGCGATACAGGGCTGTCATAGCCATCTTGTTCTATTAATCTTTTATAGAGAGCTTAAGCCAAAAGTTTAAATATTCAGTACATGTACATAGCATTACAGGAGCATTTCTAGCTTAGTTGCACATAGGGTCAAAGATGGCCTTTAAATCTCTGTGGCTGAACCTTTGGAGATGTTTGGTAAGTATCAAGCAACATATAATCATTATTTACCTTAAATGTTTAAGTCTTGCACATGGAATCAAAGATTACACTGTTCCCAAGGTCTGTTGTCTGATTTTGTTCTGTAAGTTTTTTTTAAAAAAACAATTTTGGCCAAGACTCTGAAAATGTTGGTCCAAAGAGTCTAGATAGTATGTTTTTAGCGACAAAACATAACTGTTTGTAGAAGTTGTTCAAGTCCTGCACATGGGGTCAAGATGGCCCTTTTCTCATGGTCTTTTGTTGAAGTTGAGGTTCTATAATTTCTGAAGTCTATCTGGCTGACTCTATTGAAATTATAGACCTAACATTCTGAATATGTAGTATATTAAATAAAAAGATAATTATTAATCTAAGTTGTTAAAGTTCAGCAAATGAGTTTTTTCCAATGTTTGTAGTTGTGCTTGGTGTTCTCGGAGTTGGTTTTATTTTATATACTGCCAGACTTAACATATATTGGTGTCATCATCTCCCACTGTCAGTCTTTCCATCTGTATATACGTAGGTCTGTGTCTTTTGACATTTCTTGACAGATTTGGATGAAATTTTCACAGAATGTTTCTCTTCATGCGACCTTATAGCATGTTGTCAGTTTTTTGTGACGTGGCAGCATATATTGTGATTATGGCACTCTTGTATTTAATGTTTTTGGCTGAAACCGAGGAGATATTATACGTAAGAGTCTTTATATCTAGTATATAGAATAAAAACAATAATTATTTTCACAGGTTTTCAAGTCCTGCACATGGGGTCAAAGATTGCCCTGTTCCCAAGGTCTGTTTTTGTACATGTATACTGGGGGTTCTATCATTATTTTAATCTTTTTGGCTGAAACTGGAAATGTTAGGTCAAAGACTGAATATTAATTAAGTATCTAGCATCAAAAGATACTTACTCATGAAAGTTGTTCAAGTACTGCACATGGGGTCAAAGATGGTTCCATTCCTAAGGTCTGTTGTTGTACTTGGGTTTATATACTTTTTTTCTTTTTTAAAAACTTTTTGGCCTGCCCGGGTGGCTCTGTGGTGAGCATGTCAGACTCATGCCCTTGTGGTTATGAGTTTGATACCCGGTTGAGGCGAACTTTCTTTCCAGAGTATTTTCGCCTCTCACCTCTGCTGAAGCATGTGAGAAAAGTAGTCAGTGACTTTGGAAAGAAAGTAGTGTAAGTACTGGTGTGAGAAAACCAGTAAACACATGTGCGTGACGTCACCAACTGCCATGATATGACGTTAGGTGTTAAAGTGACGTTAGACCCCAATACAACCAACTAAAAAACTTTTTGGCTGAAACTATGGGGATGGTAGTGAAAAAGCTCTGAATATTAAGTATGTATCATCAAAAGATAATTATTCATTATTATTAAGTTGTTCAATTCCTGAACGAGTGTCAAACATGGCACTGGTCTGTAGGTCTATTGTTGTACATGTAGTTCTCAAAGGTTGTTTTTTTTTTTATACCCCTCAAAACAAATTATTTCAAGGGTATACTGTTATCAACCTGTGTGTCCATTGATGTGTACATCTGTACAAAATACTAGTAATTGCCTGTTGCTGAATATCTAGTGTATAGCATCAAATGATCAGTATTCATCTAAAAGTTGTTTAGAGTCTTGCATCCTTGGTCAAAGATGGCTGTGTTTGAAATGTCTGTCATGTAGTTCTGTAATTTTAAAAAGTCTGCATTTTTTTATATGTCCATCTATCAGCTGAGCCCTGTTTTCATATGGGAATCAATAATGGATTGGTGGTTCGATCCCCAGATCTGTCAATTTTTTTCCAAGGATTGACGATAATCATTGCTACAGATTCATTCCTCATTCACTGCTTATCATTGTATCAATACTGGTTATGTTGGAAAGCAGCCAGTGACTTGGAAAAATATTGTGAAGATTACTGGTAAAAAGAAACTCCAGGAAAGCATGGGTAAGTGCCTTGCAGCAGCTACAGCATGTATAGCTGACATGATGGTGAAAACACCAATCAAGTAAGCGTCCATCCATCCTGACAGAATATCTTCCATACCCAGGTCTGTTGAACTATATAAAGTTCTAAAGGTTTTATTAAAATCTTCTTGGCTGAAACTGCGACCGTTTTGGCCTTAAATCTTATGTGAGTAGTATCAAAAGAATGTTCTTAAGCCCTGGGTCAAAGATGGCTCTTTTCCAAGATTTGGTGTTGTACACAGGTCTGTTGTTGTTTTTTCTACATGTATCTTGAATCAAGCAGCCAACAGCACCGTAATTTTGTATATTGCATCTAGGGAAGGTCAGTAAAGTTATTGAAATTGGTCATTTGCAATCAAAGATTGCCACGCCCAGGATAACCATGTTTCCAAAATATATATAAAAAATAGATATTATACCCCCGCGAAACGAATGTTTTCGGGGGGGTATACTGGAATTGGCCTGTCCGTCCAAGTGTCTGTCCGTGTGTCTATCCATCTGTCCTTCCAACCGTGTGTCCATCTGTGTACAAAATACTGTAAAAGTGCTGGGGGGTATAAAGTCACATTCAGTGACAGCTCTAGTTAAACTAATAACGAAAGCTTCCTCTAAAGCCATTAGGCTTGATGTGTTGATATTATGTAGTATCATATGGTCTTGTATAGCATCATCAAAACAGGTCCTCTGCACATGGGTCAGTTATTTTGCAGAGTTATGATTTCATTTTCTTTTTTTCTTTCCTTGTCTTGAACTACCAGCCAGGTATTTGGTCTCAGAATTATGAAATATTTCATTTAAATCCAAGTTGTTTGAAATATGCTTCTGGGTCAAAGAGGGGCCTGCAAAGGGGTTACCTGTTTTACTTTGTGTTTTGTAGGAATATGTTTCAGAAATATATTTATATTTTTTGTTCCTGTCAGAAACCATGGAGCCTACAGTGTGATAAATACAGTAGTGTCATAATGTAGTCCCTAGTCAAGGTTGTTCAAATTGTGCCCTTAAGATCAAAGCTGGACCTGCCCCAGGTGCACATATTTTGCAAAGAGAAACATGTGAGCACACATTTTATAGAAAGTAACATAAGTAACTATTTTAAGATAAGCAGCTCTCTTAAAGGTGGGCATTTAGAATTTTCACATCACACTAAATTGAAAAAAAAATATATATATATTTGTAACATAATGCGTCTAATGTCTCGACCGTATAGTGGATTTTAGTACGTTAAATATAACAGAAACAAGAATCTGCTATTCTACGTGTTTCTTAATTACGACACAAGCAATCTACTCAAACATGATATTCAAATATGAATCAGTTCCTCAGTAAAACTCGTCTTAGTTGTTAAAGCCAACTGTTCTCTCATTCCAGATCTTATCACTTCATTTAGATGGTAACACATTCTGTCCTGATCTTAACCTTCTCTCTACAGAGATCTTAATTCACTCTCTGTCCTCACATCTCTCCCCCAGATCAAACATCCTACACCACATATCGAGGGCTCAACGCAAAACTATTCTAACTGTGTTTTGACAAATTTTTCAGGAGAGGGAAAAAACTGATTCATTTTTCTTGTATTGGCTTTTTTAAACCATTTTATCCACCAACATACCTGAAAGCACTTGGGAAACAACAAGTACTTGAAAGTTTTAATAAAAAAAATTGTATTTTGATTTTATAGCACATTTTTCAACTTAGAATAGTTTTGCGCTTGAAATCACAAAAATATTATGGGATTTGTTTTGCAAGACTATTCTATCTTAAGTTGGAATAGTTTTGCGATACAAAAACAAACAAAAACCCAAAAAGGGTGATGGCAAAACTATTCCAACTTAAATTTTCAGTAGTTCTAGGCTACTTTTCTGATGACTCAGAGGTGTATACTTTGACCTTTGAGGTGATATGACAATACTGCATGTATGCCGAGTCTTTCTTAACTGTACAATTATAAAACCTACTATTTTCCTGAGTGGAACACATACATGCATTGTTTGATACATTAGCAAAATTAGATTTTCAAAGCACTCTAATCACAACAGTTTCAAAAAAAAAAATATTTGAAATGGTAATAAGAGAAATACTTTGCCATAAAGTAGTTTTCCTAAAATATTATGTAGTTAATATCTTCCACTGAGCCAGTCAGATTTTGGAATCATGATCACCTCCCATGATTGTCACCAATCATGATGAACAGAAGACACAATGATGAAATTCTTTGTTTTATAGTCATACTTGGTAAATCTTATGTGTATAATTGTGAGCAGTAAAAGTTGTTCCACCTGTATTGTCAAATTGTCCCATAGTCATCTTACTGATATAAAAGAAAATGAAGTACAAGGTGGACTCTTTGAATGACCATTTTTGCAGATGGATATTAAATCATTGTACTTCCCACTAATGATAGGTGGCTGATCATCAGAAAGCTGTTTTAAACTGCTTTTTTGGATTCACAACAGACTGGATCATTCTAGGACGCTGAACCAAGTGAATGTTTTAGACAGAGCTATATAATTGTTGTTGTGTCTGTGGTCATGAGGTAGAGCGTTGGCCTCATAACCTAAAGGTCCTGAATTTGAATCCAGGGAGCAGGTGTCAACTTTGGGATTTTTCATTGGCCTACATATTCTGTGCAAGTACTGGTGTAGTTCCCAGGAAGCAGAATCGAGAGAGATTACTATAAGTTGTAAGAACTTGTTTCTCAATCGATGTAAAATAAATATGTTTAAAATATAATTGTTATACTGTAAAACAATATTATTCAAATCTTTGTGATTTATACAGAGTGTTCTGAGCTCTTCCTCGAAAAGCTTTTGCTTTTCTGTATCCACATCGTGAGAATTTAAAATGATGGCTTTTTATCCCTATCTTTTAAAGATTTCAGAAATCTGAAACATCCATCATAACAACATGGTTATGGTCTCAAGTGTAACATAGCAAAAACTGCTCAAACTGAGCTATTATGATCTCCCAAAGTTAGTTGTTTGTCATCATTTTCAAAGATCAAGAATCAAATTTTATTATCTTCCCTATATTTAGGAGCAATAGATTTCTGGAAAGGTCTGGGCAGTGCCACCTGAATGTGATCAAAAGTTACAAGCTAACTCAAGAAATCACCCAAAAGCAGAGGCATAAACAGCACCAGTAATAGTATTAAGATTGTTTGAATGATCAGAATCAGAATTAAATTGACCTTTTTTTTTTAAGTGAGGGAAGGGATAAATTATAGATACACATAGAGAAATTTAAAGATGCCCATGTCTTGAACCAGATATCAAAGCTCAGCACCTTCTAGTTTCAGAGAAGAAACCTAGACATTCAATGTCCTGTATATAGCAAATGCTTGTGGAACCCAACACAGCTCAAAGTGAGTCTTCTGGGGTAGACATGGCCCTGCCCTATGGTCATATGTTTCAGAAAGTTTTTAAATTATATATCTTCTTTTCTGAAACCATTGAAATATATGATATTTGAGAATATTTTTTATTACTAGTATTATCAAATAGTATTATTTGAGTGTTGTCCAAAGTGTGTCCATGGGGACAGCTAACATTTTGAAAAAGTATTCTTTTTGGCCCAAACCAAAGTTACTCTAACACTTTGCTGAAGCCAAGAAGCCTAGATAGTTCTTGTAAGTCCTGCAATATCATCTCACTGTCCTGAAATCATATTGTCCAAAATAATTCCAAGGATGGCCTGGTCCTGGATTCAGTTGTTTAAGAGTTCAGTATTTAAAAAACTTGGGTACCTTGTCCCTAACCACCAGACCTACAGCTTTGATACATGTATGTAGCTGTATGTAGCATGTCTTTAGTAGCCCTCTGCCAAACATTTTCATAATTTAGTACCCTTGATGCAGAATGCTGTAGAAAACAATCGTCTACTTTTCCAATACAGTATTCCAACCTTTTACAGACATATCCCGTCAAGAGAACCACATTTAATTTGTCATCTGCAAATACTTTCAGTCAGGAGTATGTCATATTATGGTATTTCAAAAACAGTCCTAACATGAGAGTCCTATGTTCTAGATCTGTTGTAGCCTCGTTTCTTTTCATGGAATTGTAAGGTCCATACTTATAGTGAAAATATGTGTATGAATCATTGTCAAATGTCAGATGATCAAAAGTGCTCAAACTGTGTTCCATCAGGTCAAATATGAGCACTTTCCAGCCCCAGCCTTTGGTGATCACATGTTTAACTAATGAAAATGGGTCCACCTTCAGCAGTCGACTGTGCTTAGATCAAGCTTTTGAAACCTATAGATACCATCATCATGAAACAATAGATTCAAATGCTGCCCATGCTTTTTGAAAATGGCTCTATTTTCAAATTAGCTGCTATAAACTAAGCTAACTAATTGGTGCATCACAATCCAGGTTTTCTTGTTTAGGCCTACCGAACTGAATTTTTCTATATTAGTATCTAAAAGAATGCAGTGCTGATATAGCAAAAAACTGTGCAAGTCAAAGTACCAAGTTTCCTTTATATACAAATTTACATCATTTTAGATACAAGCATCACTTCAAGTAATTGTTTGGTGATCACTTTTTCCAACATAATCAGATGGAAAGGACTGAAAAGTATGTGTCGATATTGATTACTTTAACACTTTTTTAAATGTTATATTTTGTAATAAAAGAGAATACAGGAAGCTTAAAGAGTGTTAAGTTTTTGTCCTCTTAGACCACATAGAGTTGTCCTGCACTATTACAGATTCCAATTCAGCCACATAGGTCATGTATATATTATTCAAAATATACATGTATGTAACTTGCATCAAATTTAACCATTTCAAGAAAAAAAAAGTAATTTTGGCTTTAACATTTTTAAGAGTTGATGTATTTGTAAGATGTACCAGAAAGTGGATAAAGTGGATATTAGTATTTCTTCGATGATTTTCTTAAGAATATTTTTGTGTGTTAATATTCATATAATTAAAAGCAAATTGTGACATTCTATAGTGATCATCAATTCAAATGTTTCAAAGTTTTTAAATAAACATTTCAGGTGGGAATAAATGTATGCAGGGATTTCAGTGGCATCAGTTTCATGAATTCAACTGATATATATTTATTAGACATCATTAAACATACAAGCTGCAGAACAGTATCAATGACTGTTCACATATTTAATTATGAAATTACAGCATGGTGTGACAACGTAAAGACTGGGAATAGTCTGCACATGCAGAAAAATTGATCTGAGACATCTTTACTCACAAAATGACAAGAGTGTGGCCAACTTATATCCATCATTTCATTGCTTGTGCCGCATTTTGACAACCTAAGATTTAGTGGTTTTCCAAACTTTTAACTGATGTTCAAGGGCTGTATTAATAAATATGGCTGAATGGGATAAATAAAAAGGAGTGAAACACATCTAGTAGAGGATCTTTACCTAATATTGATCATAAAATTAATCTTAAAGTAATGCAAAATGGCCACATTGTTAAACGATTTTAAGTCAAAGCAAAGAGTATCAAAGTATACAACTTTTCTCCATTAAATTTGTTAAATCTTTCTCACCAAAGGCGTAGATAAAGGTCAGATAGAATAGCTACACAGATTAAGAAAAGTATTATGAAATCAGAAGCAAGATTTAAGATGTAATCAAAACCTAAAAATCAAGATAGAATAGTCTTGCACTTTGAATTTGAACTTTTAATGCTGGATAATAGAGCAATACTATGCTAACTTGAGTTAGAATAGTTTTGCACCAAGAGTATCCCGATTTGGAGATAGAATATCTTTTAAAAGATTGAATATCTCCAAAACTACTTGGCATATTACTGCCATATTTTAACATAAGGTGTATCATACCATTTTAATCCAATAAATGCAAAAAAACAATTTTTGACAAAAAGTGAGTTAGAATAGTTTTGCGTTGACCCCTCGATATATAGGAAGTCAAAACACTCCCACTATCGATATCAATATTCATATAGCCAGCTAGGCAAATAAAGCATCAATAGCCAAAATCTGAGAAAATTACATTCTCTAAAACCACGCCTCCTCAGTCAGTGTAGAGTTCTTGGTATCTGAGTTTTAGCTCATAATGTTACACATCTCCCTTTCTCAAGATATTTTGTCTACCTAGACATAATATCACACAAAAACAGTAACATTATTATGTTTTCATCCAATGGTCAGAATGATTTCTAATACAATACAATATGAGAAAAGACAATACAAGTAACACCTCACAATACTTAATATTAATTACTTCAAAAACAAAAACATCAGAAACCTCTACTCTTGAACAACGTACAGTTAATCATTCCCATCCAGATTAATTTACTAGTTTCTAGTCTAACTCGTCACAGGCTGCTAGGGCGACTTGTTAAAGCTCCTTGTTTCCAAGGACAAAACTGCTTTAACAAAACCATGAGGTTAAATCAATTATCTTCAACAAGAACGATTCAGAGCCTCATCGAAAATATACCCAATCCTTTATCACTAATTGTTAAGGCTTCCTATGTTAAAGGAAAAATACTGCCTTAACAATAAAAACATGAGATATACTTTATCCTTTTCCCCAGATAAAGCTGCTATCTCATCAAACAAAACCTTTATGGTCGTCAAGCTCCTTATTTCAAAGGTACCTACTGCTTTAACCATAAAACTATAGGATACAAACAACATTTCAAATCACAATACACAATACGATAAAAGTCTAGAATCTAAACTTTCTTCTGAACCAACAAAGTCCATTGTGTAGTTCTGTTTTGGCAACACTGCCTTCTGGTTCCTCGACTACTTTGGAGGTGACACGACTCCGGTCCTCGAATGCAGCACTATGGCATTCCTACTTTTACGTAGCTCCAAGTCAATTGAACCATGTTTTCCTTGTTGAACCTTACAATTTTCCAGCCAGCTATACATATTTTTTTTTTCTAAACTTGACTAGTATAATAGCTACTATTATGAATTCACTACAATAACACTCATTCATGAAATTCCCCTGAACTCATTTATTGACAAAAAATGTCCTGGTATTTGTCAATCTTCAACTTGGCAATAGATTTCTCTGGTAGTGATTTTACTTATCATAAGACCAACTTTGTTATTAATTCATGTGTTTTGTTTAGAAAGTCATTTTTCTTCTATGTTTGCTCCGCGCAATATCATAAATCATATTCTTTTTGTGATCCTGTGATCAGAGTAATCAAACTTCAGATTAACTTCTCCTATGGGTCGTCTTATTGATATTCTGCTGGGGTTTTATGAACGCAAGTTAAAAGGCTATTGGAGTATAAGGTGACTTTTTTTGCATTTTTGTTAAATTTTCATCCCAAAATCTGAAGGGCCACCTTTAAGACCATAAGGTCTGATATTTAGATATTTGTTACATAGCACTATACTGTTGTCCTGCATCAAATCTGCATTTCAATACCAATTCTGCCAGGAGATAAAGGCCTGCTCTCATATCTTTTGACTGGTCTCAATTCTATTCCACACATACCAGTCTAGATGCTTGATGGCATGCAGAGTAGAAGTTTGCATACCTGTCTGTATGGTCGAGGTCATAGCAGCAGTTATAAGATCGAAAACACAGAATTTGATGCTGATTAGTATCTCGTGAACTTTGTCCAGTTCAGAAGATCATTCACACTCATCATGTCATCAGAATCTGTACTACTTATAAAACTTCAGACTTGTACTGAATAGATATTAACACTGTAAGCAGCGCTCTTGCAACTTAGTCATGCATTATACAAAGCAAGCTGTAAAATGGTTTTAGTCGTGCTTTATACAAAGCAAGGTGTCACACGGTTTAAATTAACTTTGTCTTAATACCAGGTGAATTATGAGGAAAATTACCATAATTTGACCTATAGCCAAAGTCTGGACCCTGGTAAGGCCTCACATACTCAGAGGTTAATGTCTGCATAAGATAATATATGTTGTAATGTATATAATAAATTGTATTAGATATGTATGTATTATAGATTGTATTAAATATTATGTCATGAAAATGTTCCTTGAGAATTCTCAGGAGCCATTATATCTTTGTTGAAATTATTAAGCTGCAGTTGACTTATAGTAGTACTCAATATATGAACCGGTGTTGTACAGAAAAGTTTTCAAAGGCATTTGTTCCAATGACAAGTTGGTGCACATGGCTATGTCGCCCATAAATTTATTTTGGAAAGACTTGTTGATTGCATGGAATTTGCCTGTATCTGTCTGCCATAATTTTTGTTTAACCTCCGTAATCTCTTCAACTGTTCAACTGCTTACCAAATCATGAAAAAAGTAATTCACACAAATGTCTACCATAATCAGATGCCATGCAGAGGTCTCACATAACATGCAATCATCCTTTATAATCAGATTGATGGAAGATTTCATTCAAACAAGTATCTAGTTCAAATGATAATTATAATTGTAACATAACTAAAACTACACAAAAAAATTCTGACTAATATCTACAATGTAGCTGAAATATAGTTGTAATGTAACTCAAACTACATAAAAGAGTTCTGGCTCTTCTTCACATGTTTAACTTAATATAGATTAGATTCTATTCCTTTTGTACCAGCATTGATATCGTTACCAATCGACAAAATTACCAGCGTTTTCTACTTTTCCTACAACGTTTTCAAAAGGCTTCTTTCTCAGGGTTGTTAAAATGATATAACACTGAAAAATATGGGAAAGACCTTATTGCAATAAAGAAGGTCTTTCAAATGAATTGCTCAGACAAGTTGTCCTGGCTAAATGGGTGGTTTTGCTGCACTAGTAAGTATACATGAAATATAAACTTGATTAGGGATTCATACCCACAGTGTATTTTGGGTTTTCTTTTTTTTTGTTCATGAATTTTTGGGAAGAGTAAGATTCTCACCAGTATGAGTCAATAGTTAGAATAACTGTAGTCAAGATATTTTATACAAGCTACTTTAGTGCTAGCTGAAATCCAGGTAAATTTCAGGTAGAAAGTAGTCTACAAATAAAGAGTTTATGCTGTCACCAATGAAGGATCAAGGCAAGCTAGAAAAGTTGTCGATCTATTCAGGGGCAGTTGTGTTTAAGTTGCAAAGTCAGTAAAAGCTACTTATATTGCTTGCATGGTCAGTAGAAGCTACGTTAGTTGAAATCCAGGTAAATTTCAAGTTGAAAATAGTCTACAAACAAAGGGTTAATGCTGTCACCAATGACGGATCAAGGCAAGCTAGAAAGGAGGTCGATCTATTCAGGGGCAGCTGTGTTTAATTTGCAAAGTCAGTGAAAGCTACTTACATGTACATTGCTTACATGGTCAATAGAAGCTACTTATACTGCCTTTTCTTTTTGAGAGGCATTAATAAGTTCATTGATTAAGTAGCATTTAACAATCTGACAAAAAAAGTTAACCCAAGTTTGTCAGAGGTATAGCAGTTTCTACCATTGTTCATTATGGTGCTGGACCCATACCAGTAAGAAAGAATATTATGATGCATGTTTGTCTGGACCCATACTAGTAATTAGCATAAAATGATATCTTGCCTACATTTGTTCAAACATGTCTTATATGGAAGGGAATCTAAACACCCCCAAAGATTTATACATAAAAACCTCGACCCCTATCAGAATTAGACTAGCTGACATTGACCCAAGCTATAACTTAAAGATAGGAGAATTAAAGTAGTACCTTGTCTATGTTACAAGAAAATGTTTCCTGAACCAAAGCTAGTGTTTATTTTGCTTAGTTCTCGCCTACCAATGTCTACAACACTACCTTAATTTCATGGATACTGAACAGTGCAAGGAAACTACCCATTCAGGTAAAAAAGTCTGAGCAATTTTTGGAATATTTTGTGCCGTTTATACAGTTTTATTTTGATTTGACATGTTTCCAAAATTTATTAAATCTAAGACTATCACTTTGATCAAATCCACCGGAGGCTTTTACTGTGAGATGTTGACTTAGAATTTACTTTGAGTCAAGCTACATCAAGTCAATGTTGAACTCTTTACAAACTGATGGAATTTTAGACCTTTCCAAATTGTAAGGTTTGTCACTTACAGATATTTACATAAGGGTAAATACCAAAACCAGCATTCTTCATGACGGCTCTCAAAGTCCAATTGAGATCCTTCTTACATTTGTCTGTCTGTCTGCCTGTGTACTCCATATCATTTGTGCCCTTAATTTATAAGATAATTCATACATGTTTACCTTGATGGGACTACATTCAAAACAGGGTACCACAAGCTTAAGTTTGTATTTAAGGCCAACATGTACTACAATATCTCTTGAACCCCTTTTCCGACAATAAAAATATTTTACAGAAATCTCTCATTAATGATTCGACATGATATGATACGCAGAGTGAAGGCAGAGTTTTATTACAAATTAGTTTTCTTGTTCCAGTGATGTTTATTTGATAGCAGTCGATGTTTTCTCGAGTTGGCCACCTTGCATTTTTTGGCACTTGTTTCTTTCTAAATGTGCTAGCTGCTTTCCTTAATAAACACATGACATATTGCAAATAAGAATAATTTGTAGACCAGTACTGTACTGTTTCTAAACTCACTAGCTGCTTTCCCTCGTAAGCAAATGAAAGATTGCAAATAAAAGAGTACTTTTATTCTTACTAAACCTTCTAAGTGCTTTCCTTTATAAACAGTTGACAGTTTACAAATAACAGTGCATTTTACTTTCCAACAATGCAATTTAATTTATCTCCTATATATCACTGTATGGATTGTCTAAACATTACAATGATAGGATGTTTTTTATCATTCTGAGGCCTCAGATTATCATGTTTTTTCTTTTTATAATTCTTTTAAATAGTTTCACTGACAGTAGTTTTTTTTTACAGAGTTTTACCACTTAAGAGCCCTAGCCTAGAACTAGTGAAAACCAGGAAAATATGAATAATTTTATGAGCTGTTGCCATGATATGACTAAAATAATGTTCAAAGCGACATGAAACACCATTTAATAAATCAATACATAGTTTTGCCATATATCGCAGTTAGGGGCGAAGTATATTGGCAGTATCTTCTCCATCTGTACATCCATCCATCCATCTGTTCCCTCGTCCATTCATACACATTTCCATTTCTTGTGTATACAAATCCTCCCAGTTTCTTGAAAGATTTGGATAAAATTTTCACAGAATATTTCTCATTATGTGACTACTGCATACTGTCAGGGTTTTGCGATGTGGCGGCGTAAATTGTGACAATGGCACTCTTGTTTTTAATACAATTGATTCACATTAGCATTCTATATAATGACAAAAATTTCATGATGGCAAATAACTATATATACACTCTGTCCTAAAGCTGGCTACAATGAGTTGGATGGTATCCAATGACACCCCTGCAGTATTTATGCAGATAATACTTTATGACCATACATTGATCTTTTACAAAGAAAGATATCAATGTATAAGCATAAAGGGGGACCAGTATCCTTGGACATGCATTATCCTTTTAACAGACAACAAAATTTTAGCCTTTTCCAAATTCTAAGCATGGCAGACGACAATTTCAATGAGGTTCAGATGGTGCAGTTTTTCTCTGGTAAGTTAGAAAACAGGTGAACCAGCATTTGCTACTTTTCTCACAATGTTTTTCGAAGCTTTCTCTCTCAGGCTCATTAAATGTTGGCAATATGCTGTAAAGGGTTAAAGATTGCACAATGTCATTCACATAATATTATGAGCTGAGCTCTGGCAAATGGGGGCCTAATGTATTTCTGTGATGTATTATGCCATGCAATACATCACATAATTAGGGATCCACAAAACTGTCTATGTATATACTACTCAAACTTTGATAGGGATCAGTTTCAAATTGCTGTATGGTTTTTAAGTTACAACAGTTTTGCATAAATTCTTTACCATACTGTAAAACCATAGATTTGTCCAAGTTGAAAGCATTTGCTGACCAAAAACTAAATGCATCATACACTATGCTGTATGTAATAGGGAAAGCATTGTTGAAAAAGGAGTATCCAGCATTTTCCAGCATTTTCTCCTTTTCCAACAATGTTTTCAAAAGGCTTCTTTCTCAGTGTCTTTAACAGTCAGCATTGTGAGGTAAAGGCTTACAGATTCATTTCCACTGGTCATTTTATTGATCAGTGTGGCAATGTAACTTATTGTAAAACCATACACGATAAATGCCACATATATATTTGGAGCGAATCTTTTAGGGTGATCCCTAGCAAGTTTTGAGTAGTATATAACAACCTACTGTATCATAAGGTACACTGGTCCCTTGACATACAGAAAATTGACCAACAGCAAAAAGTTTGGGCACAGATCCGCCTGCATGAACTGCACAGGCTGACCCATCCTCGGATACCCCGGGTTCCCTATTTGCTACGCTACATCAACCCCTGGGACAATTAGTTGAATTTCCTTCGCTTTACCGCTGGCCGAATGCTGGCTTTTCATTGGTTCCATCATCATTTTGTGATGGGCGAGTGTACTGTATGCTATGACGTTTCGTATCGATTTTCAGCGGCTCGCTTTACCGCTGGCCGAATGCTGGCTTTTCATTGGTTCTATCATAATTTTGTGATGGGCGAGTGTACTGTACGGTATGATGTTTAGTATCGATTTTCGGCGGCTGATTCAAAGTTTTATTGGTCAATATATTGTCCCAGGGTCGATGTAGCGTAGCAAATAGGGAGACCCTGGGGTATCCGAGGATGAGGCTGACCTGGGTTGATAGTTTTCGCAGATGCATTAAGACCCTTTTCCCAAAGCATAGCTCATATTATTTAATAAATTCACCTGAAACTGACCTTTATGCAAATAATAAATAAAAAATAAAGTGAATATTTATATCATTGGGCATAATCACAAAGGGAATTCTGTTAAGTTTGACCATTACTGTGCCATAGTCTAAAGAAGAGGGGTTTGTTGATGACTTAGGACAAGATCAGACCTCAGAAAGTGACAAGATCAGACCTCAGAAAGTGTATCATAAATCTCTGTCCTCCGCCACATATTACCACTTTAAACCAACAAAATCATGTTAATTTTAGGTATTCTAAGTATTCGTTAAAGACGAGCTGAATCTATTAGCAGCATAAAGTCTTAAAAAAAGTTTTCATAGTTCCGCATGCAGTCGACACTAGCCGAAGCTAAGTTTGGACAATGAAAGCATGTAATACATGGTAATAAAGGTCATTAATTTCATGTCAAGTTCTTTAACTTATTACCAAACGACAAAATTTTAGGTTTGTCCAAATCGAAAGCATTTGCAGACGACAAAATAAAAGTGACTGAAAATTTAAAATTTGTTTCATGAAGGTTCTATGTGGCTTGTGTTTTTAAAGGGAGTAGATCTGCGATGGGTTCTATAGTCCAATTTATTATTTCTTATTCATCTTCTTCTTTTTCTTCGTCTTCTTATCATCATTTTTATTCCCCTTTTTCTTCCTTTGATCAATATCCTTATCTTTCCTCTAATTCTGGACATTAAACAGATAAATGTAGGAAATAACATCTATTCTATTGCGAGGGATTACTAGAACTATTTCTTTGGCGTAATAAAGAAAACCTAAGTACATATTACCCCACACGTATGGCCTTGTTCTTTACCCAAGGCGGTCGGAATTCAGACATTGCGATATTTACATTAGGTGAAGCCGGTAGAAATTAATGAACATCATATGTTATCGTCTAGATCTACGCTTTTGCGAGAAGTTTATGAAAAAAGTGTATTCAAACTTGGGTTTCATCAAATATCAAACGGAAAACTCCGCAAGAAAAGGTAACAGAGCTTTCATGATTAAAGGAAGGTAGGATGTTTGAGGGTAACGGGCTTGTTCGTCTCTGGGCTTGTTCGCCCGGGCTTGTTCGTCCAGGCTCATTCGTCCGGGCTTGTTCGTCCCAACTGATTTTTCCTTAATCCGGGCTTGTTCGTCCCAAAATTATGTATCTGCCAACCAAAGTGTTCATAGTGAATTTTTGAAAAGGTTTCAACTGCGCATTAAATTGCCTTTCATTTTACTCAATCAAAGTTAAAACTGTACAAAAAAGATCCCTATCATGTTTATAGAAGAAATCAAAGTAAATGAAATGTGGTGTCCGTGGTCGTGACGTGCAGCGGCGGCCTCGTAACCAAAAGGTCCTGAGTTCGATTCTCGGGAGCGGGTGTCAACTTCAGGATTTATCATCGGCCTACACATTCGGCGCGAGTACTGGTGTAGTTCGAAGCAGAATCGAGAGAGATTAGTATAACTTGTCACAACTTGTTTCTCACTGTGTGTCAAAGTCTTGAATAATTAATTCAGTTTCTATTCTGTTCAAAATACGACTTCAAGAGAGGCAAAAACAAAGCATAAGTAAGTTTTGTTCAAAATACGTGCATGTTTAAAATAACAGTTAACTTGGAGGGCACATAGCGATTATATTCCAATAAGATCGAAACGGTGATGTGGGACGAACAAGCCCGGACGAACAAGCCCGGGTGAATAAGCCCAGGGACGAACAAGCCCAGGGACGAAATGAAAAGTTGCTCGTGGGTTTTGTTTGGGATGCGGTCAAAACTTACCCAAACCAAAACGTACCCAAAAAATAAGTCAACACATACCCCAAAAGAAAGTCAAAACATACCCAAAATTGAAGTCATAACGTACCCAAAATAAAATGTTCTTCGTACTATTTCCAGTGTTAATTATAAAAAAAAAAACCATCATGAATCTTACCTTTTAACCCATTACCACATGACAATATTTTAGACTGGTCCAAATTCAAAGCATTAGCAGAAGACAAAATAAAAGTGACTGAAAATTTGAAATTTGTTTTGTGAAGGGTAGAAAACATTGTGGGAAAAGGAGAAAATGCTGGTTACCAGCATTTTCTCCTTTTCCCACAATGTTTTCTAAAGGCTTCTTTCTGAGGGGCTTCAAAAGTAGGGATTGTGTGGTAATGGGTTAAGGATGGTTTAACTCCAAATTCACTTTGTATGCTTTTAATACTTTAAAAACGATGTATGGTTTCAGTCCAAAGTTCCATTCAATTATAGGTGAAGTGTTTATGTCAGGCCTAATCAGGTGTAACAAACTAGTTGTCATTTAACAGTTACATTTTCACATAAAATGATTTACACACATGTGGACATATTATTTAATCCTCCCACCCCTCCTTTTTTTGGGGTGTGACTAAAACGTGGACGCGTTAAGCGGACTATATAGACAAAGAGGAAAAAAGCTGACGATATGAAATATAGAGGGAAAAAGCGGACACAGTCCTGCACCTAATTCGGTGTCTAATATTAGCTTTATAAGAGCAATTAGCCTTTTTCTTTCAGATTGATCTACTTGATATTTTGATAATTAATGAAGCATATATATTTCCACTCAGTTTTTTGTTTTTACAAAAATAAACATAAATGTCTGCATAATTTATTTCACTTTCCTACATGCATTGATCGTAAGGGACATAATATATATATTCATGTACATTTCCTCATTGCTATCAGATGGGAAGATAATAAAAAATTAGAGTCGCAATTGAATAAATTAAAAAAAGCTGACGATTTGAAACATTGAAGAAAAACTCGGACGCCGTCTTACATACTTATTTGGCCATATAATTAGTATGTTTTAATTACTTGATTTTCTTTTTTTTTTTCCTTCTTTTCTTTCTTTAAAGGTGGCCCTTCAGAAAATTTTACAAAAATACAAAAAAAATATCCTTATACTCCCAAAGCCTTACAATTTTCATTCATAAAACCCAAGTAGTCGAAAACCATCCAACAACAAGAGAAATTAGAGATTTACTACAGCCCAGGTTGACACTGTAGGGAAACACCGTCTATTTTTACATCAGCTACTCGCTCATTTACATACCGGAAATATATAGACAGAGCTTCAAATGTAGCGTTCATAGTTCTAGACATTTGGAAAATAATTACATGTTTGTTATCTTATGAAATTTAAGAGTGGTAAGTCACATGCTACTCACTTAACCTTCCCACAATGTTTTTTTGATTTTAGGCGGAAAATCTAAAAATGGCTTAAGAGGCTACGTAGCTTTTTAAGGGAATACCACCCAAAAAACTTTTTTTTGAAATTTTATGATTCTTGATTATTAATGAATTGTATTGTTTTTACATATAAATTTCAGTGATACATATATTTTTAAATTTGGTGTGATGTGAAAATTCTAAATACCCACCTTTAAGATATATTAAGAAATGAATGGATAATTAATAATTTCGTGCACACTAATTAAGCTTTAGAGAAAGATTAACCAAAATCAATATAGTGATAGAGAACATATCAATCCACAAATGGCACATGCTCATGAATTAAAAATGTGATTGTTTACCAATACATAAACTTTAAAGTAGTGTGTGAGCTCATTTCTGAAAAAAAGTCACAATTACAGATGCATTCTTGTTTACCCATTACCAAAACGCAAAGTTTTGACTGATCGAAATTAAAAAGGTTTTCAGACAACACTTTAAAGTACATATACATGTACATAGAAATTGAAAAATATCTTTAAATACCATATGAAGTAAAGAAGATTGTGAAATCTTGAAAAAACTTATGTTTAAAGCATTTCCTTCTTTTCCAGAACGTTTTCCTTAAAACTTCTTCATGGGCATCAAAATGAGAATAATATGTTGATTGTTTAAAAAACTTGTGTGTTTCTTTACAGAAAACAGAGAGCCCAGAGATAATAAAGATAGTTGAGGTAATGTCTGTCTGTATAGAAGAAAGTGAATTCACTCTGCTGTTAAAAAACGATGAAATTATACAGTTGGAGGAATCAGTTCTTAGAGAGTGTCTGCCAGAAGCCATTGACCTGAAAGAACAACTCATGTCCCTCTGCAATCCAACTTTCAAGGCTACATGTACATCAAAGGGAAACAGAGTGACCAAGTTAAAAATAAATTAAAAAAAAATACACCTGTACTCAACTAATCAATGCATGATTATACCTTTATTTCATGATTGCAAGATAATGTCTGAAAATGTTTTTCAAATCCATGTTTCCCACTTATGAACATGCAAATAAGTTTGTTGTCCTGTAGACTATATTTTTAGAAATCCATTTATTTTTTTTTTTGTAACGGTAAAAATGTATCATTTTAAAGCTGAATGTTGATGTACTACACTTCATTGGTAGGTGCACTTCTATTAAATCTTTTGACACAGAGGAAAAAGCAAGTGCATTTGGAAAACATTGTGAAAAAAGGAGCAAATGCTGATTATCAGCATTTTCTCCTTTTCCCTCAGTGTTTTCTACTCTATCAAAGAGAGAAATCATCATTTCATCAATTTATCATTTGCAAATGTTTTCATTTTGTTCAAAATGCTAATTACAAGCATTTTCTCCTTTTCCTGCAATGTTTTCAAAAGATGATTTTCTTGGTCATAAAAAACTCTGCCTTGTGTTGTAAGAGCTTGCATGCAAAATCCATGATTATAAATGTCTTACAGAAAAAAATGAAAATATTGTGAAAAAAAGATATTTTGAATGAGGAAAAGTTCTGAAATTGTGTTATTCTCGAAGACAAACAATGGATTGGATTCAGAGACTGATGGGACCATTTCAATATTATTTGTAATGTATATATTTGTTTTAACATTTGAAAAATCTTTTAAGAGATTTGACTTATACAAGTCTGTCATTATATGTACAAGTCAAGTATTGCAAGATTCATAGCCAAGATCTATTCTTCAATCAGAAAATATATTGTATGATCATGCAGTTGATAGTATTATCAATGCATGATTATACCTTTATTTCATGATTGCAAGATAATGTCTTTAAATGTCTTTCAAATCCATGTTTCCCATTTGTGAACATGTAAATAAGTTTGTTGTCCTGTAGACTATATTTTTAGAAATATGTTTATTTTTTATTTTTTGCAACAGTTAAAATGTGACATTTTAAAGCTGAATGTTGATGTACTACACTTCATTGGTAGGTGCACTTCTATTAAATCTTTTGACACGGAGAAAAAGCAAGTGCATTGCTGCTTTCAATTACACAAGTAATTTGATCAGTCAGATAATTACTTGTAGTTTGCCAATATTAACCCTTTACCAAACAATCCCTGGTTTTTACAATCCTGAGGTAGAAGCGTTTTCAAACCAGCATTTTCTCCATTTCCCACAATGTTTTCTGCCCTGCAGGAACAAATATTCAATTTCTGAGTTAAATTTATTTTGCCATCTGCTAATGCTTTTAATTTGGATGAGTGTGAAATTTTGTTGTTTGGTAAAGGGTTAATAAATTTCCATAATCATTTAAACTTTATTATAGAAAAGTGAAAAAAACATATAATTTGAAAATGGAAAAGTTTTGAAATTGTGTCATTCTAATAGTTAAATGATATATTTGATTCAGAGACTGATGGCTCCATCATGCAATATATTTAGTAAATATTTGTTTATACATTGCTGAAAAAGTAAGAAATATTTTAAGACATTTGACAAAGTAAGGTCTATATAATTATGTACCATCATCGTATAACTTATAGCTATTAAAAAATGTACCCTTCAATCAGAAAATATATTGTATGATAATGCACTTGCTAGTGTTATCAATGTACGACTATACCTTAAACCTTTATTTGATGATTCAGCATTGCATGATTTATAGCTAAGATCTATCTTTCAGTCAGAAAATATATTGCATGATCATGGGCTTGCTAGTATTATCAGTGTATGATTATGTCTTTATTTGATGACTTGCTGGAGTATATCTGAAAATGTTTTTAAAATCCAAGTTTGCCATTTGTTCACATATAAAATAGTCTATTATTTGGCACATCACGTTTTTAGAAAGACAAATTAATCACTTTTGCAATGATTCATGTAAAACTTTGATGTACATCTATTGATTAGTATATGCAAAGCACTGGCGGGGGTATTATTATACAACTTTAACTTTTGTCATTTACTGATTAAATCCACAAACCAAAATTATTGCTCTCTGCCATGAAAATTGATCTTTTTTTTTTTACAAGAAAAAAGAATAATTTTGGTTTGATAGACTTTTAATATAAACAGATTGAACATTAGAAATAGAACTTTTACATAAATGTTTATCAGTCAGATTCACTTACTTCTTCAGCCTGACAAATATGATAAATGGCAGCTTTTATCTGTTGAAAATTATATTGCTTTGACGGAAATTTTTTTTTAAAAAATTGGACTCTTGTAAAATATGAGATAAAGGTATTGCAGTCATTAGGTCAAAAGTGAATGTCTAAGAAATTCCATTGAAAATTGAATTTGGTCTCTATCACAAAAGCCATTTTTTTCTAGGACTCAGAAAATTTATAATGCTAGGTTTCTTTTACTTTTTCCCCAGTCCTCCGTCAGATGTCATCTTAGTTTAATACTTTAATATTCTGTTATTGCTTCCTGAATGTCAATTTTCTGATAAGAGAGAGGAACTAGTCAATCTTTGACAACTCTTATTCACTTTCATTTAATCCACACAGTGACGGCTTTATAAAACCCAAGGGAAGAATCCTTTTGAAAACACTGTTGGGAAAAGCAGAAAGTGCTGGTAACCAGCATTTTCTCCTTTTTTTTCCCACAAAGTTTTCTGCCCTTCCCAAATCAAATTTGGGTTTCTCAGTCACATTTATTATGTTGCCTGTAAATGCTTTCAAATTGGACCAATCTATAAATTTATCGTTTGGTAAAGAGTTAAACTTTATTGCAGTATGAATTTCAAAGTAAAAGCAATTTTTTACTATGTTCACCTTATTTATGATCTGTATTGCACACCATTTTCAAAACGAAAGTAAACACATAAACTGATGCTATGAACAATATAATCATGACTGCTCTTACTATAAGATTCTCTATACCAAAATGTGCTATAGTGTAATTCTAGTCCCTTGTGCCTTATGTATGAAGTTTGTACAATTTGTAAACTTCCCTCGAGTATTGTCATAGGCCTGTCAGTGTTTATGTGCAAGAAATAAGATGTAAATGTCATTTTTTTGGAATTGGAATTCCTGTGCACTGAATGACCTTAGCTGTGATGTGCCATAAAACCCATTCATTTAGAATTGGATATTTTGCAATTTTCAAGCACCCTACAGCCGAGCATATTGCCCACAAGTGCTCTTGTTATTGCTAGTCATTACTTTTATCTTACATTGTATTCAGGAAACTTAATGTCTCAGGTTATGAAGGAAAATTACTCTCGGGATCATTTACAATGTTCATTTTGTGATTTTGTTTCATTCCTCATTTTTCAAGTATTATGTTTTTTTGATTTCATTGTGCAGTTTTCTGTGTTACTTTGTTGACCATTTTATATGGTGCAGTGAACTACTTGACTCTTTACCACACAAGAAAATTTAGACCGGTCCAAATCAAAAGCATTTGCAGATGACAAATGTGATTAAAATGTCCAAATTTGATCTGAGAATAGTAGAAAACATTGTTGGAAAAGGAGAAAATGCTGGTTACCAGCATTTTCTCCTTTTCCAACAATGTTTTCAAAAGGCTTCTTTTTTAGGGTCGTTAAAAGTCGGGATTGTGTGGTAAAGAGTTAAACTGTCAATGGCCATGTGTCAATGGCCATTCATTCATTCATGTAAAATGTAAATTAATACGCCACCCAGACATAAAGACAAGTATGACCTTTCATAGGGAACTTTAGTTTATGCTATTCATATGATGGGGTCACATGCTGTCAAGAGGATACTATGAAATGAAATGCTAAGTAGGTACAAGCTTGTCAGCTCTTACCTATTCAGAGAATTGCATTCCATGAGGAAGTCGGATCATGGCAACAAGACAGAAGTTTGAATACATGTATCCCCAAGATTTTACTGTGGAAACAGAAGAAACTGCTTGGGACAAGCAATTTCTTCTTTCTCACTATGTATCTGCCCTATAATTTCTACCCTATTATTTCATATTTCCTACCCTAATCATTTATCAATTTACAGTCATTTTGATTTGTCTTCAACATCTTTCAAATTGGACCAGTCCATAGTTGAGTTGTTTGGTAAAGGGGTAAAGGATACAACAAGGCTATCATATTTCATATTTATATTAACCCATTACCAGACAACAAAAATTTAAACCGGTATGAATTGAACGAGGTTGCAGATGACATAAAATATGTGTGCAAATCAGTAAAATTTGTACCAGAAATGGTAGAAAATATTGTTGGAAAAGGACAAAATGCTGATTACCAGCATTTTCTCCTTTTCCCACAATGTTTTCCAAAGCCTTATTTCTTCGTTGTGTCAAAATGTGTTATTGTGTGTTTCTTTACAGAAAACAGAGAGCCCTTTACTCCATTGATACTCATTTCTACGCTTTGCTTTTAGAAGCCTTTGGAAAACATTGTGGCAGAACGTGAAATTGCTTGTAACGAGCAATTTTACCTTTTACCACCATGTTTTCTATGCTATTAAAAGGTGTCATATACACGTAGGAAACAGCTTCATCCTCCTTGCTGTTAATTAGGGTCAGTTAGAGATACCATAGAAATGCTTTATGGGGTAGGGGGTTAATGTAAGACCTTTCTTTTGATCCCACGATCAAGGTCATATGTCAAGATCAAATATTAAAGCCATGTATCTTTTACATGGCAGTGCTATGGGTAGTGAAAAGTAAGAAAATAGCTAGTGTATTTGTGTGTATTTTATTCGGTTATGATTCTAATGTTTTTCAAAGTTTATTACTTTCAAAGCTGTAAAAAAAAAAGTATTTTGTGAAAAAATAAGATTTAGCTTGTTCTTTTTTTTAAAGCCCATGTATTGATTAATCAGGGGTTTATTGTCTGTCGATTTGTTCAAATTATTAACCAAGATAAATTCCAAGTTACTTAGTCTGGGTTAACCCTTTACCAAACAATCCCTGGTTTTTACGACCCTGAGATAGAAGCCTTTTGAAAACATTGTGGGGAAAGGAAAAAATGCTGGTAACCAGCATTTTCTCTTTTTCCAACAATGTTTTCTACCCTGCTGGAAACAAATTGCAACTTTCGAGTTGTGTTTATTTTGTAGTCTGCAGGTACTTTCAATTTGGACCAGTCTAAAATCAATCGGGTCAAATGTTTCAAGTGACCTTGTCCAACCTCTTGTGTTGACTCGTATCCTCAATTTCCTGGTCTTCAGTACTATCAGTACTTTGATTTTCATTCTCTGTGGGAAGGGTGTTCAATGTATCTACAAAAAGATCAACTTAGTTCAACTTACTCTGTTTGCGCATGCAGACGTGGTTAAAACTTTCCACAGACCTTGACTCAAATAAGATGATGGCCAGCATTTTTGCCTTTTTCCCCCAAGAATATTTCTTTCTTTTCAAAATCAAAATATATGTTGGTGTTATTCTCCAGAAAATACAGAATTTTCTACATTTGAAATTAACATACAGAAATTGTGTTACTTTCAAATTTAGAAATTCTTGGGGAATGTTCCCAAGAATGGTTTGTGAGAAGGGACCCAAATCTCAATGTTTTCTAAAGGCTTCTTTCTCGGGGTCATTAAAAGTTGGGATTGTGTGGTAAACAGTTAAGATGGGGGCCATTTCGATAACTTTGGATTCACAATTAATCCTTTACCAAACAATCCCAGGTTTTTCCGACCAAGAGAAGGAAGCCTTTAGAAAACATTGTGGGAAAAGGAGGAAAAGCTAAGTAGCATTTTCTTTTGTGGGAAAAGGAGGAAAAGCTAAGTAGCATTTTCTCCTTTTCCCACAATGTTTTCTACTCTTCCAAGGTCAAGTTGCGATTATTTAGTAATGCTTATTTTGACGTCTGAAAGTGCTTTTAATTCGAACCAGTCCCAAGATTTTGTGGTTTGTTAAAGAGTTATATACTGGTAAAGGAAAAATGAGCCAAGCTTTGACAAAAAGGGGCTACAGGACCCATGCGTAAGGGAAGTGATAAGCCAGTCTAGCCCAGTAATTTGAACTTACAAGTCACATATTAACGACGTTGTGTGCCAAGCACGGTACCTTAGTCAAAGTATAGAGTTTGTAATCCAAGGGTTGCCAGGTGGGGTCTCAGCTCGACCAAACTGTTCCAGAATTAATGACAGCCAATGGGACAGGGTTCAGTTGTCTTTTAATATATATGTAAGGAAAGCACTGAGCAGCCAGTGGCTTACAAAAAAGTGAAGCACTGTTGTAAGAAACTTCTGCAAAGTCTGGATAGGTGTATTGGCTGCTGTAACATAACTGAAATATTGTTGAAAACAGCATGGAAACAGCAAAACAATCTGTAGGTAGACAGCCGAGGTTGAGATTCTAACCCACAAAACATGAAAGATGTTTTTGTATAGTCAGTGATACTGTTGTGTAGAAAAAATAACAAAACAACAAGTTTAAATAGATACAAATATTCAACATTTATTCAAAATTTATTGCATATGTTTGGAATTATGAAGTACATTTATAAATCATTATGAAAAAATTAAACATCAAAGTATGGTTTGTGATTGAACTACATGTAGGTATTAAAATAAGTGACAAAAGTGCAAGACATACATGTTTTATGGCATTTGCAAATGAAATATGTAGTCTCTTATTGAATAAATACATGGTTTATACAATTACGCAACAACAAAATGATGATGTTTTTTATTTTATAAAATCAACAATAGTAATCTACATGTAATAAGTATGAAAAAAATGCCAACAATCATAAAATTCCAATCATCTCTCTCTCTATCCCTCTCTCTATCTCTCATAAAACACAAGTTGGACTGAAAAATAAACAAAATGCAAACTGTTATTGGCGATAAAATTATACGACCACATGTGCGCATCTTGCAGGAAAAAGAATAGTCCTGTAATGCACATATATATGTTTCGATCGTTAAATAAGGTTAAAGTTTTCGATTCCTATTTTTGACGCCCCTGAGAAAGAAATATTTTGAAAACATTGTGGGGAAAAGGAGAAAATGCTGGTAACCAGCAAATTCTCCTTTTCCCATGTTTTCTACCCTTCACAAACCAATTTCAAATTTTCAGTCACTTTTATTTTGTCGTCTGCAAATACTTTTGATTTGGACAAGCCTAAAATTTTATCGTTTGGTAATAATTTAACTCTTTACCGAATGGTTCCTTGTTTTACGACCATAACATATAAAACTAAATTACATTGTGGAAAAGAGTAAAATACTGGTTCCCAGCATTGTATTACCATGTTTTTTTTCTTATTACTCCTTTTTACACGCAAGACATAAACGGAGAAGGGTAATCTATTTCTATTTATAGATGTTCTAGTTTATGCAGTCGGGATACGCACAAAAAAAACCTATATATGATGGGGGTTTTGTCCTGGGGGCTTTTATCCTATGGGTTTTTTGTTCTATTGGGGTTTTGTCCAGGGGGTTTTGTGCCAGGGGGTTTTGTCCATGAGGGTTTTGTGCTAGGGGGTTTTGTCCTAGGGGGTTTTGTCCATGAGGGTTTTGTCCTACACTCATGCATACGATATTCTGTGTTTGATTTCCTATTAAGGTACAGTATACAGTTTGATGGCAATATTGTATCACATGGTAGAATTTGAGCTAGATCTAGTACATTTTCTTTTGATAGAGACGGTATTAATAGAGGATATTTGCTTCTTTTTCGGTGAAAAGTTGACACTGTGTCATTAAGTGAGCAGGTCAGGATAAATGAAGTAGATAATACTTCTATCAAATGTATACGTCTTGGTGCAAACCTTATTTAGTGATAAACAAAGCCTGTCACACTATACCCAGGTATATAGAAACATTGTTGATTATGTTCTTATCACACTAGCTCCTTCATTAGGTGATAAATCGGGTATAGTTGTAAGGTGCACGTCTATGCACCTGGTGACCAGGTAACATTCATAATACGATTAGCTCAATATTTTAGGCTTGTTCAAACTGAAAGCATCTGCAGATGGCAAAATCAAAATGACTGAAATTTGAAATTCGTTTTGTGAAGGATTCAAAACATTGTGGGAAAAGAAGAAAATGCCGGTAACCAGCAGTTTCTCCTTTCCCCACAAAGTTTTCTACCTATGAAAGCAAAATTGCACCATTTGAGCCACTTTGAAATTGTCATCTGCAAATGGTTTCAATTTGAATATATATTTTCCGATGTTTTTTTATGGCTTCTTTCTCAGGCTCGTAGACACTAGGGATTGTGTGGTAATGGGTTAATACTTTGCTGCTTAATCAATAAAGTCTACTATTTGACTTTGGTTGCAGGTCTTTGCAGACAATGGTATGAATATTCAGACCTAGTGTTAACAGCGTATTCTGAGATTATTTAGAAACTATCGCAGCGGCTAACGCACCAAGGCACTCACTCTAACCCACGACCTCAAAATGGTGAACGAGCATCTCCACAGCTGGGTTTTGTTTCTCACATTTTCATCCTTTAGGTGCCACGGACGAACAAAATTGCATGGATCAAGATCAGGTTGCACATCGATTGTGTTGACTGTATGGTTTTTAACTCTTTACCAAACGACCGATTGGCCATAATGGCCCTGTATCACTCCACTGGCTTTTTTAAACTTTTACCACACAAACTGAGGTGTTCATGACCATGAAAAAGAGGGCTTTTGAAACCAATGAAAACTGTCAGGCAATCCAAACAGGTTTATTCATAGGCATGAAAGGTAAAGTTCTTGGGAAAAAACCTTAATGATAGAAACCTTACTCTGAATTTAACATTTCTTTCATGTGAGCATAACTATTAGCATAAAAATGAATCACAGAATATTTTCTATCAAAAAACGTAGATATCTAGCACCAAACATGTGTCGATGGAGTTTGGTAATCAAGGGAGATAAATAGAATGACAAACCTTACTATAAATTCAATATTCCATTCATGTGAGCATAACTATTAGCATCAAAATGAAGAACTCTCCCTGAAGACAGAATACATGTATATTTTATTGAAAAACTTAAATATCTAGCACCAATCATGTGTCACTGGAGTTTGATAATCAAGGAAGGTAAATAGTAACAAATTAGCTTTTGTAACAAGAGTGTTTTCCCTTGATTAATGTTTCAATTGATAAATGATAAAACACCTACAAAAAAAAAACTAAAATAGTATACAGCAGTCATCATTAATTCAATACTTATGTTGACCTTACTGCATTATTTAATTTATTTAACATTTATCATAAATCTAAATTATATGATACATTAATAATCTCATCAAACTTAAAAAAGTGTTCTATTGCTGAATAGGTGACAATAAACGTAATAGAATGTTAAACTTGTGATCCCTGTAATGGAGCCAGTTTTGAAGAGAATTGTTTAACCCTTTACCCCATAAGGCATTTCTATGGTATCTCTAATTGACCCTGAATAACAGCAAGGATGAAGCAGTTTCTTATGTGTATATGATAGCTTTTGATAGTATAGAAAACAATGTGGCAAAAGGTGAAATTGCTCGTCACGAGCAATTTCACCTTTTGCCACAATGTTTTCCAAAGGCTCCTACAAGCAGTGCGTAGAAATGAGTATCTATGGAGTAAAGGGTTAAGGTCCATTAGATAAAGCTACATGTCAAATTCAGTAGTCCTGGGCCAGGTGGTTTCAGAGAAGAAGATTTTTTAAAATGTCATTTTTTTTTTTTTCAGTTTTGTTGCAATGGCAACCAGAGTTTTTGAAGGAATCAAATTATTTCACAAAATCTGAAGAGGACATTGTCAGGATAATTTCTGTGATGTTTCATCAAATTTGGATGGGTAATTTCAGAGAAGAAGATGTTTGAAATAAAAGTTAATGTACGCATGCACGCATGGACAGACAGATACATGACAGACACTGGGCCATGACAGAAGCCCACTGGCCTTTGGCCACTAGCGCTAAAAACTTAATTTAAGCCTTCACCAAACAATGCCCAGTATTGGAAACCCTAAGTAAGAATACAGGTACTTGTTGATACCATTTTGGGAAATGGAGAACAGGCTGTTTTCCAGACAAATCTCCTTCTCTTAAAATGTTTTGTATCCTCTCAATGATAAACCTTGCATCTGCAAGCAACAAATTTGAAAATGGTACAAATGAACTTAACTTTTTTTTTGTCATCTGCAGATGCTTTCAGTCTGGACTAGTCTAAAATTTTGTTGTTTGGTAAGGAATTAATACATACAGTGTAAGTGTCTGTGACCTTTAGAATATTATGTACTTTCTCTCAATACAGTTACTCCAGAGATCAGTCTGTAAGTTGTGTTCAACTGTAAATTCATGACCCCCATGTTTTTGAAAAGCTCTGTATCTCAATGTTTATGATTTACAAGATATGTTCAGTATGTGCAACATGACTTTTTGGCAATAATGAGGTCATGTCTCACAAATAATAACACAATTTAGACTCTCTACCCCTTTACCACACAATCCATAGTTTTAAAGACCCCCAAAGAAGAAAGCTTTTGAGAACATTATGTGAAAAGAAGAAAATGGTAACCAGCATTTTCTTCTTTTCCCAAAATGTTTTCTACTAGTCCCAAAACAAATTTAGATTCTTGATGTCTGCAAATGCTCTCAAAATGAACTGGTCTAACATTTTGCCACTGGGTAAAGAGTTTAAGAATCCTGTATGGATTTATACTGGAAAGTTTTCTAATTTTTAGTTCATTTGGATATTGTCTTTCCATATCCCAGAAAAACTTTCAGCAAAGAGGTGAAGTGCTTTAGCCGGCCTTTCTTTTGGTCATACCATCTTCAAAAACATGCACATTTTTATGACATCTGAATGAGCAGAGGTAACATCTTTTTTATGATTTACAGTGAAATAAAACTTACATCTAAGCCCTCTCTTTCAATAAAATGTATAAATTCAACAAAAAAGAAATCCATGACATATGATGAAATCATCGTCTACAGTATAGGCATGCTAAATTCTGGTTTTTTCACTTGTCCAAGTTTTAGGTAGACATTATTCTAGCTCAACCCTGTACCATATATTAATTTTTTACCTGATGACAAAACTTTAGACCCATCCAAACTGAAAAGTGTTGCAGACAACAACTGAAATTATGTCTTGTAAGCTCAGATTTATCTTGGTAAGGACAGAAACCATTGTAGAAAATGGAGAAAACATATTTTTTCAAATATCTTTTCAAAAGCCTTCCTCCTTAGTGTCATAAGAACACTAGATTGGTTCCCAGCATTTTCTTCTTTTCCAATGTTTTCAAAAGGGTTCTTCCTCTGGGTCGTTAAAATTCGGGATTGTGTGGTAAAGGGTTAAAGCAACCTTGAAATATGATATATTTGGAACTAGCTACAAGAATAAAAAAAACAACTGTGGGATCTATTATAGTTTGGGTTATCCCATCCTGAAGGTGTGGTTCTAATGATATCCATGGAGATTGGTGCAGTGGTGCTGGCATTTCTGAATTGTCTGAAAATAAACATCAATCAATAACCTAAATACAACAGAAAAGCTTAACTGTTATCTCTTCAGACAATGTCCAAATTGAAAGTATTCATACACAACAGTTTAACCCATTACCACACAATCCCTACTTTTGATGCCCTGAGAATGAAGCCTTTAGAAAACACTGTAGGAAAAGGAGAAAATGCTGGTAACCGGAATTTTCTCCTTTTCCCACAGTGTTTTCTACCCTTCCCAGAACAAATTTCAAATTTTCAGTCACCTATTTTTTGTTGTCTGCAAATGCTTTCAATTTGAACCAGTCTAAAATTTTGTAGTTTGGCAATGAGTTAAAGGCAGTTTAGAAGTTTTTTTTTGTCTATGATAGGCATAAAGCATTGTTAGAAAAAGAGAAAATACTGTTTACCAGAATTTTCTTCTTTACCCACAATATTTTCAAAAGACTTCTTTCTCAGAATTTTTGAAAATCAAATTGCATGGTAACAGGTTACCCCTTTACCGCACAGCATGATTTAAGGCCCATCCATTTTAACTCTTTACCACACGAGAAAATTTTAGACTGGTCCAAATTGAAAGCATTCGCAGATGACAAAATAAAGGTGACTGAAAAATTGAAATTTGTTCCGGGAAGGGTAGAAAACACTGTGGGAAAAGGAGAAAATGCTGGTTACCAGCATTTTCTTCTTTGCCCACAGTGTTTACAAAAGGCTTCTTTTTCTGGGGCGTCAAAATTAGGGATTGTGTGGTAATGGGTTAAATGACTATACATGTCACAATTAAAATATTTTCTTAGAGATAGTATTTGTCTTTAAATAGCTGGAAAATATTGTGGGAAAAGAAGAAAATGCTGGTTACTAGCATTTTCCCCTTTTCCCACAATGTTTTCAAAATCCTTATTTAGTTAGGATCATTAAAGCTCCGGATTGTGTGGTAAAGAGTTAAAGCTCCGGATTGTGTGGTAAAGAGTTAACCAAATGACAGAATAGCAGATTTGTCCATAATGAAAAGCACCAGTATTTTTGCAGAAGACAATATTTTTGTGATCCCTAATGATGGGACTTGTCTTTGAGAATATGTTGGAAAAATATGTGAAAAGCAGAAAGTACTAGTTAATGATGGAAACAGAGAAGCATTAAATATAACTTGAGTTGCTTTTTGCTGAGGATATATACTTAGATCAAATTACAAAGAATACTATACCTGATTTTTGATCTTCAGTGTAATTTAGTACTTAAAGAGGCAATAATACTCATTTTAAGCCAGTTTTAACTCATTTTGTTTTTATTTTATCAAAATATAGTCATTCTTATATATCTATGCCAAATATTGTGCCTGACGGTTGCAAGGTTGCTTAGATTACACCTGATAGAAAATGCATTTTGCGCTCTTGCGGCCTTCTATGTAAACAGACTGGTCGTTCCCGGATTTTGAATCGAACATTTTCAAAATCCGTTATACACTCAAGTAGCTTTGTATGATCATGCATTCTGTAACCTGACTATATTTGACCTTGGCCTTGATGTGGTAAATAAAGGAAAATGGATGCTTCTCTGTTGCAGCCTCTATTTTTAGACTGAGATCGAGGCCTATATGTAAGTTACACCGTATCCAACTCTAGGCGGAAACCAATGATAAATTTCCGTGAGTCACCACCCTAGTTTACAGCTTCGATCGTCTGCCAGTTTTCTTCTGGCCAATTTTCGGTTTTTCACACAAACCCCCGTGTTTCTTTTTTCATTTACACGATATATGTCAATAATTTATCCTTGTGTACACAAAGGACAGATTTCTGTACCATTCTATTTTGAAATTTAACAGCGTTTTTGCTCACTGGCTATAGACAGGCATCTTTAACCAAAGGCAGACATTTTAAGACTTGTACACTTAACTCGCTATCAAACCACAATATTTTAGGCTTGTTCAAATTGAAAAGCAATTGGAGACAACAAAATAAAAGTGATTGAAAATTTGAATTTGTTTTGTGAAGAGTAGAAAACTTTGTGAAAAATGGAGAAAATGCTGGTTACCAGCATTTCCTCCTTTTCCCACAATGTTTTCTAAAGGCTTGCTTCTCAGGGTCATCAAAAGTAGGGATTGTGTGGTAATGGGTTAAAGAGTTGCAGATGATTGATTAAATGTGTCTAAAATGGAATATATCTTTGAAAGTGTAGAAAACCTTGTGGGAAAAAGAGAAAATGCAGGCAACCAGCATTTTCTCCTTTTCCCATGAGGTTTTCCAAAGGCTATTTCCTCAGGGTCGTTAAAACCTGGGATTATGTGGTAAAGAGTTAATAGACTAAATGGCTTTCAGGGATCCATAAATGTGTGATGACTTTTTTCACAGAAATGCATTCGCATCACAGAAATGCACTAGCATCACAGAAATGCATTAGCATCACAGAAATGCACTAGCATCACAGAAATGCATAAAGTCTTTACCACATGACAATACTCTAGACTGGTTCAAATCACATGCATTTGCCGACACAACATCAAATGAAGCTCAAATATTTGCGTCAATTCTCTGAAAGGTTAGAAAACATTGTGGAAAAAGGAGCAAATGCTGCTTACCAGCATTTCCTCCTTTTTCCACAAGTCTTCTCTCTCGGGATTGTTAAAACTCGATTTTGTAACTATGGTAAGAGGTTTTACCCATTACCAAACTAAAATATTTTAGGTATGTCCAAATCGAAAGCATTTTCACACGACAAAATAAAAGTGACTGAAAATTTTGAAATTTGTTTTGTGAAGAGCAGAAAACATTTTGGGACAAAGAGAAAATGCTGATTACCAGCATTTTCTCCTTTTCCCACAATGTTTTTTACAGGCTTCTTTTTCAGGGTCATCAAAATTAGGGGTTGTGTGGTAATGGGTTAACCTTCCTTTTTACCAGGGCATGGCTGACATAAAGTTATCCTCAGCTAGTTGTAATTACAATTTCTTAAGATAAACTAATATGTATCCACTGATGAGAACAATAACAACAACCTCTACTACTACCCCAACAGTTACTGCAACAGTGGATGATGATGATGATGATGATGATGATGATGTCCAAAATTTGTTGTTTGGGAAGGGGTTAATCTTGTAAAGTTCAACATGCCACACACAACTTGGGCTGCTGCTGTACTGAATCTGTCGTTACAAACTGTTCCCCATGTTCCATTGTGAAATATCTCCACTCTCCCTCTGTAATGTTTGGGCCCTCCAGACAGTGTAACATTAGTTACTGATGCTGTAATTCATAGGATATGAATTTAAAGTTTATAAGAGTGAAATCCTTGTTGTGCACTACTACTTATAATAGAAATAACAACATGTATCCTTGAGCACTCTTGAGCATGTATGGTATAGAAATGTACGAGAGACACTTTTTAAGTTCGTAGAGTAAGCCTATAACTTTTTAATGCCATTATGAAGTTGCACGATTTTTCACACAGAACTTGGGTAATCATTCCTCTCTCAAGCGGTGTCACGGTAAGCGCCACACGAGGTCCACTTGCACGCTGCGCTGGGTATTTTGAACACATGGTTTTATACACTGTAGTAAAATATAGTGTTCAATATGGATGGAAAAATCTCTGAACAGACGGTATATTGTAAGATTCAAGCACAGCTCTGGTTTCCGCCAACAGAAATTCATGCTGATTTGCAAAAGGTTTATGGGAATGATGCTTTAAAATATGCTACAGTTTGCAAGTGGGTACGTGGTTTTAATGATAGTCAGAAGTCAATTGAAAATGACCCTCAGGTGGGTAGGCCGGTTTCCATTTTGACGGAAAAGAACGTTGCTACTGTGAAAACATTGAGAAAGACTCATGTTATACCTTGCAAGAGATAGAAGAATTAAGTGGCATTCATTCGTCAAGTGTTTTGAAGATCTTACGTGAACGACTTGGGCTAAGTAAGGTCTGCACGCGCTGGGTGCCCCGTTTGCTCACTAACGAGCAGTAACAAAGTCGGGTTAGACTTGCATCGCAAGTTATAGAAAAATATGATAAATGTGACCCACGTCGTTTGGAAGAGATGGTTACAGGTGATGAAACCTGGATCTATCATTTTCAACCCGATTCTAAGGCTAAAAATAAGGTTTGGGTTTCATCTGAGAAAACATCAAATCGCATGTCCTATGCGATATTCTTTGATTCGAAAGGTCCAGTCCTTCAAATTCCAGTCCCGAAAGGTAGTTCTGTCACTTGAAGGTTTTAAAGAGAAAGTGTTCTTACTCAACTTGTTGATTTCTGTCAGAAACGCAGACTGCGCACCGAGTGTCCGAGGCATCAAATTACTCCATGATAGCGCACTGGCCCATAAATCTGCAATGGTACAGGAATATCTGAAAGAATCTGGGCTCAATGTCTTAGATCATCCTCCATACAGCCCTGACCTGTCCCCCTGTGACTTTTGGTTGTTCCCAAGACTAAAGGAATGCTGGTAGGGCACCGTTTTGAATCCCGTTGTGGTATAGGCAGTGCGGTCTACCAGTGTCTACAACATATACCTAAAGAGACTACTGGGCCATTTTCCGGAAATGGGTAGATCCTTGTAAAATGTGTGTGGAGGCAGACGGGGCATATTTCAAAGGTCTTAGATAAATAAAATTTTGATCTTTCAAGCGGTTTTAAAAGACCACCCTACTCTGCGAACTTAAAAAGTGTCCCTCGTATATAAGTCTTCAGAAACATTGCAATATTATTGTAACATACACAGTACACATAATAATGCCAAAGTGTTAACAAAAGCCTTTAAATACCTGTTAACAATACATTGCAATGATAAGGATAGACATCTCTGTTTTAAAGTATGCTTGATATATGTAGACAATGTTTTTTGTTCAAAGGTGGTCTCTGTGGTAGGTCTAAATATGCCCTGAACCCTTCACTAGACGACAAAATTTTAGTGTGTCCAAACTGAAAGCATTTGCAGATGACAATTTCACTGTGGTTCAAATGATGCAGCATTTCTTTGATAGGATAGAAAACATTGTGGAAAAAGAAGAAAATGCTGGTTTCCAGCATTTTCTTTGTTTCCTACTGTGTTTTCAAAAGGCCTCTTTCCCAGGGTCGTTAAAAATCGGTATTGTGCAGTAAAGTGTTTCACTTATTGAAACAAAAAGCATTTAGAGTAAAGAATCAGAAACCTAAGCGTGATCATTCTCTCTGTACCAGATGAAAAAACTGCATTAGACCAAACTGAAAGCGTATGAAGAAAACAAAATAAACATGACTCTAAAAATGAAATCATTTTTTTTTGTAACTGTGGAAAACACAGTAGGTAAACGAGAAAATGCTGGTTACCAGCAATGTCAATTTCATTGTACTCACTTGGTTGTCATATAACTCCAACATCCTCACTATGATCACAATTGTTAGATCCCCATGGCTTAGCATTGCACCCCAGTAAACTAGCTTCTGTTCCTAGGCAGACAACATCATCCAGTTGTATTGGTCTAGAACCTTGACCAAAAAATGCATTGGCTTGGGAAACTGCTCCTGTTCTGTAGAGAAAATGCTGGGGATTTTTTTTCTAATTGAATTCTTTACTATATGGCAAAATTTTAGACTTGCCCATCCTGAAAGAATTTGCAGATGAAGATAAAACTGGAAGCAATTTTGGTATGAAAAAAATGCTCATTATCAGCATTTTCTCCTTTAACCACAATGTTTCTAAAACACAGAGCCACTGGTAAAGGGCTGAGTTATATCAGAGTTATATCAGACTTATCTCAAAACCATTGTTTTATTAGCTGCCATTATCTAAATATACACAAGGAGTGCTCTTTGAAAAGGGAGCTTAAAGTATCTGCGAAGAGTTCTGGCCAAGATCAGACTGTGCAGTCCGCTCACCCTGACCTGGGCCAAAGCTTTTCACTATGGGTCAATCTTCTGTATATTCAAGGACTAGGCTACCTACTGATAAAATTGGTTGTTAAAAAATAGTGGCTTTTTTGTATCCATTAGAATGTGATGGCTTTCTTGGTACTATAGAGTATGGAAATGCATTAAGCCCCTTTTGCTGGAGCATGGCTCAGACCTATTTACATGTAGCTTTGGCTGCTGTTTCTCTGATTTTGTATCATATATAGCCCTTTACTCCATAGATACTAGATTCTACACATTGATAATAGGAGCCTTTGGAAAACATTGTGGCAAAAGGTGAAATTGCTCATCATAAGCAATTTCACCTTTTGTCACAATGTTTTCTATGCTATCAAAAAGTGTCCTATACACATAAAAAATGTCTGGTCCAAACTGAAAGCATTTGCAGACGACAAAATAAAGGTGACTGAAAAATTGAAATTTGTTCTGAGAAGTGTAGAAAACACTGTGGGAAAAGGAGAAAATGCTGGTTACCAGCATTTTCTCCTTTTCCCACAGTGTTTTCAAAAGGCCTCTTTCTCAGGGGCGTCAAAAGTAGGGATTGAGTGGTAATGGGTTAAAGGAATTTTGAACTAGAATCTCCAGTCAAATGGTTATTTGTCCCTATAAAGGTCATTTACCTTTCAACAACAGTAAGAAAATCATTTAGCTAATGCTATATTCCCTTAGCCATGGTGCTTGCAAGGCCAAGTTGAGAAGTGATATGATAATATACAGAAATTTATGTATTACTAGCTGTAGATTTTTTTCTAATATATTTCATATTACTCATTTGGACCCACATTTAATTTGCTGTCTGCAGATGGGAACAGTTTTAATTAGTCTTAATATTCTTGTAAAGTTAACTCTTTACCAAATGACAAAATTTTAGAATGGTCCAATATGAAAGCATTTGCAGACGAGAAAATGAATATGACAAAAAAATGGACATTTGTTTTGAGAAGGGTGGAAAACATTGTTGGAAAAGGAGAAAATGTTGGCTGCCAGCATTTTCTCCTTTTCCCACAATGTTTTCAAAAGGCCTTTATCTCAGGGTCGTAAAAACCAGGGATTGTTTGGTAAAGGGTTAAGAAATAAGACCTGTATAATGCAATGACATGATTGCAAAATCAGATGGAAGCTCCATCTTGGGTATCCAAACATTGAACAAACAAAACCAGCTGCTTTGTATCAAAACTGTCATCACAGACTGTACCCAAGTGCTGTTATAAAATATGTCCAAACGTCCTTTTGTAATAGGTCCACCAGGAGGTGGAACCAATCGAATGTTGGCAGTTGCTACTGTAAAAACGAAAAATACATATGTACAAGTAAATTGCATTGCATTTTTGTAATCTGAAAACGTATTTCACCTTATGTTCAAAACCTTTACTGAACAATGTCGAGATCTGACAACTCTTGGAAAAAAACCTTTTGAAGACTTTGCAGGAAAAAGAGAAAATGCTGCTAACAAGCATTTTAGCCTTTTCCCATAATTTTTCCAGACCTTTCACTAACAAAAGCAACTAGTAGGTATGTAAAGGTGCTTTCACTTTTGACAAATGTAAAATGTTTGTCATTCAGTAATGAGTCCAAACCTTTACTAGCAATGCCATGTTCTAACAATTATGAGAGAAATGCTCTTGAAAACATTGTAAGGAAAGGAAAAAATGATAAGCTATCCTTCCAATGATGAAAATCAGTTTCTGCATGACAAATATTGCCTTGTGCAATGTTTTAAATTTGATCAAGTCAGAATTAGTTCTCTTAACTCATTACCAAATGACAAAATTTTAGGTTCCTCCAAGTCGAAAGCATTTGCAGATAACAAAATAAGTGACTGAAAATTTGAAATTTGTGTTGTGAATGATACAAAACATTTTGGGAATAAGAGAAAACGCTAGTTTCCAGCACTTTCTCCTTTTCCCACAACCTTTTTAAAAGGCTTCTTTCTCTGGCTTGTCAAATGCAGGAATTGTGTGGTAATGGGTTAACTCTTTACCAAATGACATAATTTTCGACTAGTACAAATTGAAAGAATATGCAGGAAACAAAATTAATATGATAAACTGAAATTTGTTTTTGGAAGGAATAAAACATGGTGGGAAAAGGAGAAAATGCTGGTTACTAGCATTTTCTCCTTTTCTCATAATGTTTTCAGAAGGCTTCTTTCTTAAGGTTGCGAAAACCAGGGATTGTTTGGGATAGGTTTAAAGTTTTGAATTCTTCAATTTATCCACTCAAAAGCATTGGAAACAACACTTACCACTGCACAGAACACTAACATCCTCATTGTGTCCACAGTTATTGGTTCCTCAGGGTCTATATATACACAGTTATCTATGGCTGTTTCATCTCCTATACAACTCACATCGTCCAACCATATAGGCCCAGTACCAGGCCCATAGAAAGCCCTAGACCTCACAGCTACATGTCTTCTACAAACAATATGTATTCCTGGTAAATAATACTTGTTTAACCTATTACCACACAATCCCCACTTTTAACAACGCTGAAAAGGAACCTGTTTGAAAACATTGTGAGAAAAGGAGAAAATACTGGTAACCTGAAAGTTGTCAAAACAGAAAGCATTCAGAGACAACAAATAAATTGCTATTTGAATAATTGGACTTGTCTGAGAAAAGCTAAAAACATTCAGAGAAAAGAGGAAAATTCTGTTGACAAGCACTTTCTTCTATTCTCATAATATTTTCTAAAGCTTTCTTTTTCAGGGTTGTTGAAATCCAGGAATGATTGGTAATGACCTATAGAACTCTAAGTGGAAAGGCTTTCAAAGACAAGTATTTCTTTCCCTTGTAAACAAAAATCCAGTTGATTGATTGACTGATTTACTGATTGATGTTTTATGATGCATTCAACATGTGTTTCTTTTGTCATATCAACTATTCATTTGTTCATGTATGTCCTGAGTTTTACCAGTATAGGGCCAGGTCTCTGAAGTAGGGATGAAGACAAACATTTTCTCTGCAGTAGCCAGTGGGGCTCCCACAGTTGTACATCTTGCATGAATATCAACATGATTTAGGGAATAAACAACACTAATAACCCAAGGGAAAAAAAAATATATTAGCACTTTGTCATAGGCACTTCATCTTGGAAGGGAAAGTATTCAAGAGGCAAGAAATCAGTGTAACTATGTACCAAAATGAGAGGCTTAGGTGTACCAAAAATACTGTAGTTGGCTGAAAAAGTACAAAAATACCAACATTTACCATTTTTTTTTCCTGGGATGATCAGCCACACAGGTAAGTGACCATACGGGGATTTTATATGTCCTGCAACATGCAACAAGGGGCAATCGGACATTTGCGCAAGGTGTCGTCTTATATTAGCCTCGCTAAGGCTAATCCAAGATGGCTCTTTACAACTACATTAGATTTTGTGCTATAGTAGAGTTGGACAAAAAAGAAAATTACATTAAAACAGTAAGAGTTGTTTTAGATTAGCCTGTGTAAACTGCACAGGTAGAACCATGTTTAGTCCTTTTATCAAACAACAAAATTTTAAAGTGGTCTACCGTGAAAGTATATTGTCTTTGTTTGGATGGAAAATATTGTAGAAAAAGAAAAACAGCTGGTTGATAGCATTTTTTTCTAATCCCATAAAGTTGTCAAAGGCTTTTTTCCTATGGGGCATGGAAATTCTGGACTGACAAACAACAAAATTAACCCTGTCCCAAACAATCTCTGGTTTTTACGACCCTGAGATTGAAGCCTTCTGAATACATTGTGAGAAAAGGAGAAAATGCTGGTAACCAGCATTTTCTCTTTTTCCTACAATGTTTTCTATCCTTCCCAAACCAAATTCTAATTTTTCAGTCACATTTATTTTGTCGTCTGCAAATGCTTTCAATTTGGACCAGTCTAAAAGTTTCTTGTTTGGTAAAGAGTTAAAGACTACTTCAAAATGCAAGAATATGCAGAGGATAAAATAACTGTTACTCAAAACATGGAAAAGGTTGAAAATATTTTGGGAAAAGGAGGAAAATGCTGATTAATGGCATTTTCTCCTTTTCGAAACAATTTTTGAAATGCTTTGTTCCTTTAGGTTGTTAAAAGTTGGGATGGTGTGGTGCAGGGTTAACTTACTTTGAAAATCCTAGCTGTCTACACACAACAACAGCAAAATTATGGTCAGTTTTGTCATCACAGACAGTTCCCCAAGTTCCATTGTGGTGAATTTCAACTCTTGCTTCACCATTTGTTGTACATCCACGTAGTCAAACAGCACTTGTCTTGAATGGCCCTACAGCAAGATGTATGGTAATACATATATGATATTATATGAGTGGTCAATTTTTGTGGCCTTTATTAAAGAAAGCAAGCTAAATAAATAAAGATTCCTTAAAGGTGGCCCTTCAGATATTGGGACGAAAATTTTACAAAAATACAAAAAAATCATCTTTATACTCCCAAAGCCTTATAATTTTCATTCATTAAACCCCAGTAATCGAAAACCATTTGACAACTAGATAAATTACAGATTTACTACAGCCCAGGTCGATACTGAAGAGAAACACGGTCTATTTTTACAACAGCAACTCCCTCATTTACATACCAGAAATATACAGACGAAGCTTCAAACATTCCGTCCGAAGTTCTAGACATTATGGAAAATAATTACATGTTTGTTATGCTATGGAATTTATTAGTCATTAGTCACGTGTGAGTCACTTAACATTCCCACAATGCTTTTTTGATTTTGGCGGGAAATCTAAAAATAGCTTAAGAGGCTACCGTGTTTTGGTGCGTATAACATGCACTTTTTTTCAGCTCTGAATAATTTCAAACTGGGGACTGCGTGTTATACACTACAATAGGCAAAACCATGTTTTTCTCCTTGAAAGTCGGTCGTATGCCTGTTCAAAGTGGGTGGAGGAGTGGCGTAGGTACAAAACGGTAAAGTTCTCTCGCCACATCTCGCGTCATCATCCCATTTCAACTTTTAACAATTAAAAAAAAAAACTTTATGTTTTAATTTTGTTAAAATGTACTTGTATATTCTTAATTTGTCGATTAGGATTTGTTATTTCCCGATTCTATCAGCCATTTTGGCAACGGCGAACGTACCCCGGAATGATAAATATTGATTTACTGTTATCGTCTGATTCGTCTCATGTTTTATTTTTATTCTTTGTTAATAGCTAAAATTGAACATTTATAAAAGAGTAAAATAACGATTCATAAAGAAATGAATGATTTAAAAATATATACATTTATCGCTATTTTTTACAAAAACCGTGATTTACATCATATAGATCTATGTTTATTTCACACCTGTCACATTTGTCGATCGAGGTGAGAAAATAAAAGATTAACTACGATATGGTCGTCAGTTCAATGTGTGAATTTGCAAATGTCATAAGCTGGCATGTTTTTGTAATCCCCCGAGTACACATCGAATCATTACCATTTCCACTTTGATTAAAAATTAGGGATGGCAACGAGTAATCGGTTAACCGAGTACTCGATCGAACGTCCGAGTATCGATTACCGAATTTGATATTCGAGTACTCGGTATTTTTTTAAAAAATGTACAATTTTGCTTCCCGAGGAAAAATTTCTTCACAAAACAAAGACTGCAGCCGATTAAATGTAATCAAAACATTGTTACAAAAGTGTGAAAGTTAGCGAAAGATAGCCAAACAATTCACAATTTGACACGTGTTCGTAATAAACAACAACTGTGTCAATCATAACGTTAAGCCGTTCACGTTAATCGCTAATCATTAAAGTTTTTGTAATTTCACTAAATCAGAGGCCGGCTAATATGGCCTAACCAGGAGTAGAAAGTAATTATCCTTTATCTTCACAGTTTGACTGTGAAACTTATTTAGGGATTGTGCGTACCATGTGATCGCCAACGTGCCGTTGTATACCTTCTTTTGGGATAGTAAAAAAAAATTTTTTTCGTGTTCCAATACTAAGGTCTATAAAAAATAGTTATTTTATAAGCGGTCCCAAAGCTTATGATCAGACAAGACACGCTCACGAACTCCAGGTCACTGACCGCTAACAGGTCGAACAATGCCAACATGAAAAAGCTACGCCATTGATTTCATACACTAAACAGTCCAAAACTTGGCTTTTCCCCATTGTTTTCTTTGATGATTAACTTGTAACTCATTATTGTCTATATCCTGGGACAACGGTGAAGATTGTTACTTTGCGTTTTTTGGTAAAATCATAATATAATTAACCTGCTTATGTGGGGTGAATGACGTACATTCCACTGACAAGGACCTTCTCGACTCGTTCTCAAATTTGATTGGTTCGTCGATCTTCGATCGATAAAACTCGGTTACCCCCCGGTCTCACAGACCCCGATTTCCAAAATAATCGTAGTGCTTCGGGAGAGCACATTTTCTCCGATTTACCACGAATTCGAGCCGTTTTTCTCCGATCATCCTTGGACGAGGGGTATTTTTAGACATACATCGGTGTGTTCCCGATGGGCTGCGAAAAACTATGATGCGATACGATTTACTACGCTTTTGCCCCGATTTTGTTCCTAAGTACGCCGAGTTTTGGGGCAGAGTTACTACGAAACAGTACGATCTAGACCGATTGTCCCGATTTCTTACTACGATGGACTACGATGCACAAAGATTTACTGCGACATACGGCGACAGATCCGAATCCACTACGAGTTTCAAATCATATTTCAGGATTATGCCCCGATTTCGTCCAATGGGTATAAATTCTGTGATCAACAGCAAAAAACAAAACCAGTTATCATATGGATATTAGACGTCATCTTCAAACTCATTTTGCGGGACAACTGGCTGATCCGGCATAAAATCAGGGTCAGGTTAGTTCTCTGTGCTTAATGGTGGAGCTTGGGTGCACGATGGAGGAGGCATGTCTGTTGTAGCTGACTGCTTTTTCTTCGAACGCCCCCTTTTTGGTCCCATTATATCGAAGTATAGGGAAGCGTCTCCTTTAAAGGTTTAGAAAAAATCTGCAAATGAATTGTTTTCAAAGTTGATTAGCCTTTTTATACCAATGGGAATTCGGGGTACTTCGTTGTACTGCGGGAGTTATTCAGTGTAGGTCGGTGTAGCTCGTGATGCTAGTCGCGTATCTCGTCGTAGTTCATCGGCGAGAATCGGGAGTCCTTCGTAGTACATCGGCGTTATTCGGGGTTCATCGCTGAGGTAGGTACGCCGAAATAGGACCGAATAACGCCGATTTGCTTACTACGAACAACGACGACTTAGTACGAGGTACACCGAGGTGCTCCGATTTCGGCACGATTTTCCAAATCGGGGGAAAAATTTGCGCATGTTGAAATTTTTGTCCCGATTTATTTTTGATCCCGAATTGATGCCGATTTGAGTCAGGAGGCACTACGACTCTCCCGAAGCTAGCCTATTTCGGGCAGAATTTGAAATTTTTGAAATCGGGATTAAATCGGGGTCTGTGAGACCGGGGGGTTAGATTACTGAATGCTGATTTCTATTTATAAAGAACGAACTCGATTGACCGTGAAATACATGCTTGTCAACTCCATGGCAACCTCGGATGTATATGTATGTGTATCTTGGGATTCAAGGTTTATCACACCCTTTATACACGTATATCTAAAATTTGTTGAATTGGGGTTTAAATAGTTTGTCAGGTGATTGAATTTTTCGGTCTTGAATCGGGAAACCCCCTTTGAAATCGTGGTGAGTTGGGAAGCATGCTTATGACGTTAGACATGTGTGTAGAACGAGAAAGAAATGCTTGTAAACAATGGGTGTCAAACAGATCAAAATTTTTTGTTGAATAGATTTTCACTGTTTCCAATTCTTAGGACAAAAAAAATACCGATCTTGTTCTGAAATTTTAGCATAAAATGTAGTAAAAATCGTCCGAGTAACCGAGTACTCGATCGGAAAAATGACCGAGTACTCGAGTATTAAAATCGATACTCGTTGCCATCCCTATTAAAAATGGTTATTTCCCTTTGATAAAGTATCGCCATTTACAATTTTTCAAGACGGCGACCTAAGCTTCACATGTTACGATATTTTGGTCAATTTTTGATGCGTGTTGTACATCCGAACAACCTTTTTTCCTCGGATCTGATGCTGAAAGAGGCCTGCGTGTTATACATGCCTGCGTGGTATACACAGCATTTTACGGTACGTAGCCTTTTAAGGGAATACCACCAAAAAATTTTTTTTTTGTAATTTTATGATTCTTAATTACATTGATTTGTATTGTTTTTTCATATAAATTTCATTGACATATATATTTTTTAATTTGGTGTAATGTGAAAATTCTAAATACCCACCTTTAAACCCTCATTGTTTTTTAATATATTGGTAAAGAATCTGGACTAAAATAGCCTGTTCAAGCTACCTCCACACACAACCCCAGCATCCTCTGAGTGCCCACAGTTATTCACACCCCATGTAGCTTGTCCACAATCTACGAGCGAGGTCTTATTCCCAAGGTAGTTGAGATCATCCAACCATATAGTTCCATTTCCACTTGGGAAAAACCCATCCTCGGCAGAGCACTTGCACTGAAAGTATTCCAGGAAAGGTAATTTTTTCCAGACAAATCTTTGATGCTTTACAACACAACCAAGAATTTTAACAACTCACAAGCAAATCAACTAATGAAAACATTGCTGGTTACCTGCATATTTTTCTTTTTCCACAATATTTTCCATCCATCCAAGGGCAAATTTCATAATTTGTGCAACATTAAGTTGTCATCTACAAATGCAGATGCTTTCAATTTGGACCAGTCTAAAACTAGAGCTGTCACTGAATGTGACTTTTTACCCCTGCCAGCGCTTTGTCAATATTTTGTACACAGACGGACACACAGATGGACACACGGACCGACACACGGACAGACAGGCTGATTCCAGTATAGGCCCCGAAAACATTTGTTTTTTTTAGGTAAAATTATGTAAAGGTAGAACTCTTTACCACACAATCCAATATTTTAATGACCCTATTGGAAGAAGCCTTTGAAAAATTGAGATTGAACTTCTTTAGGGTAAAGGAAAAAAGCTGGTAACAAGCATTTTCTCCTTTTCCCACAAAGTTTTCTACCCTTTCAGAGACAGATTTCATCAAATTAGCAACAATGAATTTATTGTCTGCAGCAGTTTTATCTCGGATAAGTGTAAAATTTCGTCATTTGGGAAAGACTTTTACCATGCTTTGATAGTGCAAAACTTGTTTATGTTTGAAGTAAATATTTTTAGTAATAACAGAGATATGACAAAATACCAAAGTTTTTGAAAATGCCAAAGTCGTCATACCATGGTTACACTGACAGTACAGGCAATGCCAGGGCTATGACAGTAATCATGAGGTAGACCGGCCCTTTGATATACAGAAAATTGATCTATAGTAATAACTGTCAGCCAAGGTCAGCCTGCATGGACTGCATAGGAAGACCTGGTCTTTACTCTTGGCAGATGCACAAAGCCCTCTTTTCACAGAGCATGGTTTGTATGTTTATCTTAAAAACAGCCAGGTCTAATAAACTCACCCTTGATATCCATACAGTCATATTGCAGAAGACCTTGGCATTTCTAGCTTTCCAGTTATCAGCACAGATTGTTCCCCATGTATTGTTATATAACACCTCAACACGCCCTTCATTATAGTTACTTCTTCCTACAAGGTGGATTGATACTGATGCTCCCTGTCCAGCTGAAATATTGAAATCCAAGATTACATAATTATTAACTTTTTACCATACACAAAAGAATTTTAGACTTAACCAAATATATTAAAAAAGGTTTGTAGACAACAAAACAAGAGGGCCATGATGGCCCTGTATCGCTCCACTGGCTTTTTAACCCTTTACCACACAAATTGAAGTGTTCATGACCATGAAAAAGAGGGCCTTCAAAAATAATGAACGCTGTCAGGCAGTATAAGCTGGTTCATTCATTAGCATGAAAGGTAAAATCCTTGGAAAAATAAGCTGAATGATAGAAACCTTACTCTGAATTTATTATTCACCTCATGTGAGCATAATTATTAGCATCAAAAAAATGAATAACACTTGAAAACAGAATATTTTCTATCAAAAAACTTAATGTCTAGCATCAATCATGTATCAATGTAGTTTGATAATCAAGGGAGGTAAATAGTACCAAACTTTATCTTTCATAAAAAGAGTTATTTCCCTTGATTAATGTATAAATTAAAGTGACTTTATCTTGAGGCCCATGTTAAACTTGTGATCCCTGGATGGAGCTAATTTTGACCCCAGACCTACAATATAATACTAGAATGTGTGGTTATAAACATGAAGATTTTTTAATCTTGCCCAATAAAAAGCCCTGTAAAACAAGTTTGCTCAATAAAAGGCCCTGTAAAATATGTGACCCATGAGACAGGTTTATAAAGCCAATGTAAAACTGGTGACCCCTGGGATGGGGTCAAAGTTGACCCCCAAAGTTAAAATTTTGGCCCTCTTGGTAGAAGCCCATTAGATAAAGCTACATGCAAAATTTGGTAGCCCTAGGCCTTATGGCTATGTACAAGTAGATTATTAAAGTTTCCCTATATAAGCCATTTCAAAACTTGTGATCCCCTGTGATGGAGGCTAAATTCAACGCCAGGGCTATACTTTTGGGCACCCTTGGTAGAGACCCCCTAGATAAAGCTACATGCAAAATTTGATAGCCCTAGTCCTTATAGCTAGGTGCAACAAGATTTTGAAAGTTTTCCCTATATAAGCCCATGTAAAATTTGTTACCACCCCCCCCCACCCCCCCCCCCCCCCCCCCCCCCCGGGCGGGGCCAAATTTGACCCCTGGGCTTTAAGTTGGAAACCCTTGGTAGAGGTCCACTAGATAAAGCTATATGCCAAATTTGGTAGCCCTAGGCCCTATGGCTAGGTGGAAGAAGAATTTTGAAGTTCTCCCTATATAAGCCCATGTAAAACTTGTTACCCCCAGGGCAGGGCCAATTTTGACCCCAGGGCTATAATTTAGACACTCTTGGTAGAGGTCCACTAAATAAAACAACATCCCAAATTTGGTTGCCCTAGGCCCTATGCCTAGGTAGAAGAGTTTTAAAGTTCTCCCTTAATAAGCCCATGTAAAACTTGTGACCCCCCGGACGGGGCCAATTTTGACCCCAGGGCTATAATTTGAAGAAACTTGGTAGAGGTCCACTAGATAAAGCTACATGCCAAATTTGGTAGCTCTAGGCCTTACGGTTTCAGACAAGAAGATTTTCAAAGATTTTCAAAATTTTTCAGTTTTGTTGCCATGGCAACCAGAGTTTTTGAAGGAATTAAATTCTTTCAAGAAATTCTGAAGAGGACCATGGTAGGAACATTTCTGTGAAGTTTCATCAAAATTGGATGGGTAGTTTCAGAGAAGAAGATGTTTAAAGAAAAAGTTAACGCACGGACGGACGGACGGACGCACGCATGACGGACAACGGGCCATGACAGAAGCCCGCTGGCCTTTGGCCAGTGGAGCTAAAAACTTGTCACACAAAGATGGAATTGTCTTTCAGACAGTTGGATACATTGTGGGAAAAGAGAAAATGCTTGTTAACTGTATTTTCTCCTTTTCCACAATTTTTTCTAAAGTTTTTTCCTAATAAAATGCAGCCTGATCTTTGATCCACACTGTCTATTTTCCTTAATCCCTTTCTAAACAGTCTCAGGTTTTAAAGACCCTTTGAAAAAAAGGCTTTCAAGGCATAGTAAGAAGAGGAGAAAATGCTAGTAACCAGCATATTTTCCTTTTTCGACAATGCTTTTTACCCTTTAAAATCAAATGCAATCATTTTAGTTACATTTAAATTGTTATCTGTAATTGCTCTCATTTTGGACTAATGAAAAAGTTTGCCATTTGGTAGAGTTAAACATCCAGTACAAAGGATATATCAAAATTTATTTCTACATTAACCCTTTAGGCTTTACCAAACAACAAAATTTTAGACTGGTCCAAATTGAAAGCAGTTGCAGACAACAAATGATTGTGAATGAAAGATTGAAATTTGTTTAGAGAAAGGTAGAAAACATTGTGGGAAAAGGAGAAAATGCTGGTTACCAGCATTTTCTTCTTTTCCAACAAGGTTTTCAGAGGGCTTCTTTCGCAGGTTCTTTAAAAGTTAGAATTATGTGGTAAAAGTGATGGGTGGATCAGTTTGTTCCAATATATTCAAAGTTGTTGATATGGATTATGGCAGGAGAACTCTGTATGGATAATGAATACCTCCTTGGCATATAACTCCTGCATCCTCGCTGTGGTTGAATATTTGCTACTACCACCAAGATCTGCATCCGCAGCGGCTCCACTCGGACTCACGTCCAGAGCTTCTGTGCTTGCCGCAGCGCCTTCCTACTCGTTGCTGTTTCTCATCGAGATATTGTACGGCGACGGTCCGGTATAGGCACGGCGCACCAGCACCATCCATTTTCAGGGCCGGTTGATTCGGCAGGTGAGTTGTTACACACTCCTTAGCGAATGCTGACTTCCATGGCCGTTGTCTGAAATTCTGCAGACCAGGGGCATTTGACGTACACTGACCAATGTTTGATTCTGTGCCAACACACTGTACATCATCCAACAAAATAGAGCCTGTACCTTGACCATATCTTGTTGTAGCAACTGAACCTTTAACTGCTGAAGCACCATTCCTATTTAAAAATTTCCTATTTTGATATAGCAGACAATTTCAGTTGTAAATGACCTTTAAAAATATGTTGGTGAAAGGAAAAACTGCTAATAAATAGCAGTTTTTCCTATTAGCCTGAAATCATGATGCTTACCCATAACTATTTTTCTTGGAAAGCACTGAGCTCATATTTTTTACATTTTGTCCTATTTTTTACATTTTGAACTAGTACAGTGCACTTTTCAAAAGTCTTTTGTCCATTTAGGTAGCTAATTTGAAAACATACAGGGCTTGAAACAAAGGGTGCTGGTTCAAATCCAAAGCTTAACTGACAATTTTCTTTAAGGATTAACAGTAGTCACTGAAACAGAATAAATGCCTCCTTCCCAACCGATTATTCTTTGATGATGGTTAAAAAAGCAGCCAGTAGAATGGGAAGAAGATTGTTTGAAGTAATGATTAAAAAAAAGGCACTGGCCAGCATGCTAAAATAATGCTGAATATGGTAGAACACCCCATAAACTAACAGCCATCTTTCTCAAGGACACAAAAAATGGGTTCCTTTACCTAACAGTTAAGAGTAATATTGGCAAGAGATCAGGTTCACATCTTGTATATGAAGAACTGAAATTTTCATGGTTTTTCACAGGCTTTGTCATTTTTTTGCCAAAAGTCATTCAAGACAAGAGCTGTCAGAGACGGGTTATGCTCCCCGAACAAGTGCTTGTCATAAAATATATGAAATTGATATAAATTTACTTCTTTTATCCTAAAAGGACCTGTTCATGCTCACCAAAAATTCAAGTGAAAAGGCAAGTACAATCTTAGAGATAGCCAACACAAACTTGTAAAGAACAATAAGCCCAGTAAGCCCCCTTTAAGCCCTCTTTTCCCATAAGGCAATATTGCATCATTGAAATAAATACAACTAGTGTTTGATTTGTGGCATTTTTTAATAATAATTCAAAATTCAAAATTTTATAAAATTTTGAGCAGTCATATAGTAAATATTACATAAAACAATTTTTTACATGAAGCCCCCTTTTTCCGTGATGTAGCCTGAAATTGAGAAACCAGAAGAGAGGTATCTGGGCAATGTTCCAACAAGTTCAGATTTGAAATTTCACAAAGTTTTGAGCACAGATGTAGGAGATAAAAGTGAAAAACAATTTTTTCCATGAAGTCCCCTTTTTCCGTGATGCAGCTTCAAATTGAGAAACCAGGGAAGAGGTATTTGCGCATTAATAATTCATAGATTGAAAATAACAAGGGCACATGTTGAAACTTGTAAAACAAAATATAACCATGAAGTTTCACGAAATTTTGACAAAAAATGAACGAGATATTAGTAAAAATTGCAATTTTGCATTAAGGCCCCTTTTTCCTTGGCATTTTACAAGAAAACCCCTTTTTCCATGACAGAGGGTCAAATTGAAAAAACATATAGATAAAGAACAAGAGCACATGGTGAAACAATATAACCATGAAGTTTAATGAAATTTTGACCAAAACTGAATAAGACATTAGTAAAAATTGGAATTTTGCAAAAAAACCCCTTTTTCCGTGACAGAACGTCGACTTAAAAACGCCTAGATTAAAAATAGCAAAGGCACATGCTGAATCTTTCCATAAACAATAAAACCATGATGTTTCATGAAATTTTGACAAAAACCGAATGAGATATTAGTAAAAAAATGCAATTTTGCATTAAGCCCCCTTTTTTCATGACACAGGGTCAAATGAAAAAAACGGGAAAGGTACATTGGCGCTTTACCCTAAGGAGTTCATATATGAAGTTTTATCCAATTTGGTCCAGGGGTTGTGGAGAAATGGGTTCAGACGGATGGACGGACAGACAAATGGACGGAAGGATAGACGGACGGAGAGACAACTGAAACTGTAACATAATAAGACCATGTCTCTTCATGCATACATTAAATCGAAAATTGGGAACATTCTGTGATGAGATAAACATGATTTACTTATCTTAACTCATTACCAAACAACAAAATTTTAGGTTCATCCAAATGGAAAGCGTTTGCAGACAACAAAATAAAACTGACTGAAAATTTGAAATTTGTTTTTTGAAGGGTAGAAAACATTGTGGGAAAAGGAGTAAATGCTGGTTACCAGTATTTTCTCCTTTTCCCACAATGTTTTCAAAAGGCTTCTTTCTCATGGTTATAAAATTTGGGATTGTGTGGTAAAGAGTTAAACCACAATACATTTTTCCCCCCTATTAAGTGGAAATGTCTTTTTAACTCATTACCAAACATCAAATTTCAGACTAATCCAAATTGAAAGCATTCCAGATGACAAAATAAAAGTGACTGAAAACTTGAAATTTGTTTTGTGAAGAGAAGAAAACATTGTGGGAAAAGGAGAAAACTGGTTACCAGCATTAATTTTCTTCTTCTACCACAATGTTTTCTAAAGGCTTCTTTCTAAGGGCCGTCAAAAGCAGGGATTGTGTGGTAATGGGTTAATTCATTTAGCAGTTTAATGGTAAACTTATTAAGACTAACTCGGCCAGGCCCACAACAGCTATGTTCTTTGTTGGGTCAAATTCATATCCAGAAATCTTACTGACTGATTGTATTGAGTTAAGCCATTTAACATCTTAGGTCACATTATGGCTGACAGTGCACTTGAGCATCTGTTTCCTGGCTTTCTCGCATCAGTACTGACACAACTTTCTTTGCTGACTACTTTTCTCGGGTGCATCAGGTGAGATAAAAAAAAAACGCCAAAGAGCAAGGATGCTTAAACCTGGTATCTAACTCACAACCATGAGGTAAAGAATTGGATATGCTAACCAATGAGCAACCTGATCAGGCTACAGAAACCTGACAGAGGGCAACTAACGTGCATGTTGGATGAAGTTTGGGTAAATGAGCGACTGTGACTTGTGATGCAAAAAAGGGACCATCTGGGAATTCTGCAAATCAGTTAGAAATAAACAGATTAACAATAGTGAAGGTTGATTTAAGTTGGTAGTTCAAAAATGATCGTATAACAAGGTAGAATGACCACTTTCCATACAGAAAATATCATAATGGCGAAAGGAAAGGTGTAAAATCTGGTCAGACCGTGCAGTTTGCGCAGTTTGACCAGAGTTGATACTTTTGCACTTCCCAGAAGGTCGCTTTTTGCAAGATAATTCAATTACCTTTGAACGTTTAAGTGATAGGAGAATCTGCATCAAATGACCAGAGAGTAGGTCATATATTTTCTGTCCTTGTGTGCGACTTACAAGCTCTTTTCTTTCACTCAATAACTCCTTTAGAAGCTCTAATAACTGTACTATTTTGGGGGCCAATGGTAGTTTTGGCATCTGAAGAAGATTTAGTTAATTTAAACTAGCTATTGCCCGCATGGTTTATTTATTATGCCTCATAACTCACAATTGTTGTTTATTCAATGATTAAGCACAACAGAAAGAAGATCATTTCTTAACTGAATAATGTGTTTAGGCTTTTCAGAACCATAGGCCAAAATGGGCTTTTGCAGACTGCTGGGCTACAGTTGTTTGATTTTCAGTTCCCCTTTTGATAATCAAATAGTCTGAGTTTGATGTAAATAATTTATGTTCAGTAATATAAGAGAGATATGAAATCAATGTCACAGTTTTTACATGACAATGCAGACACAGTTTTTCAAGCAGTTCAAGTATTTACAAAGTAGTTTTGAAAAATAAGGAAAATTTACAGTTCTATTTTGTCAAAGACAATACCACAAAGAGTTAAGATTGAATTTTGATAACCATGTATCTTATTTTGTACCATGAATCTAATTCTCCATCGCGTTTAGGTACACAGCAGTAGAAAGAGACTGAGTTCAAGTAGTTCCGGCTTAAATTTTTTTCAGGAATATCCCGGATGTTTGTAGCTTGAAAATGCTTCAAATGCTTTGGAATATCATTACTATGTTCTCTGTCCTAACCACATACAAACAGACAAAGCCATGATTATATGCTCTTTTATCGCAAAAAAAGCCAGACGGGCTGAAAAACATAATTTCAAATGTAATAACTCAGCCCTTTTAAAAAAAAGTCGGTCCTCATTGACACTGATAAATTAATCAACCTCCGAAATGTCCCGGGCTTTAGCGCAAGAATATAAAACTTGGCATAAAGTAGTTCAATTTAAATACATGAATATTGCCATTGTCTTCATAATTTGCAGCTATCTAGGGCGGCATTTCAATTTAAATCTAGATTTGCAGATCTTCTATATGATACATATTTCTACATATGCCAGCGTATCCATTCTGTCATGGCGTACCAAAACTCTTTAGAGTCTATACCGAGACAGTGCACCCAAACTTTGTAGAGTTTTAGTTCAACCATTTTGTGCAAAACCGAAGGAAATAAACCCAGTTAAACTCATTTTTTTCTTAGGCAAATGACTTTTATGGTGTCACTCAAATATGTAATTTGAAATGGCATATTAAAATACATTGGGCGAGGCTATCGATCGTTGAGATACTTATTTTTGATGGAAACTAGCTTCTCGCGAAATTTTACAAATTTGCCAACTGACCTTGGGCTTTTTCGTGCCAAAACCAATTCGTTCCATGGCTTGTTGGTCCTATGATTGCACACTATTCCATTTGATTGCTCATGAATATTTATAGATCGAGTTAATACACTATTTGCCAAATACCATTACTGACGCGTCACCAAGAGTTTCTTCCCTTTCCACCCAACAATTTTTCCCAATCCTGTATATATCTGAATAGTGAAAGTGTCATTTTTTTTAAATCGATTACATACTAAACGCAATAAATAAACAACCTAAAATGGACGTGCCGTTAGTTTAATCAATTATCTTTTTCGAAGACACACACAAAAAAAGAACTGTTCTTTTATCAATTTTTCGGTAGACTTCAGAGAGTATCATTTATAAGCGCTGTCTCCTGCCGGGCGTGTTGATAGAACTTTTTGTATGCAGACTGCATTAACCCTTTGGCTACCAAGTGTGACTCAATGACCTGTTGCAGACAATATAGATTCAGATCACACCAGGAAGAACGTGCAGTCTGATCCTAGATCTACACTATGCGATACGGGGATATTTTTCCTCGACTATCGGCTTTAAAAGCGGCATTTAATATATTTGGTAAGATAAGGTTTAACTTAAATTAAACAAATACCCCCCTCCATTCCTAAAGAAATTAGTGCAAATATACCATTTAAAGTGGGACCTGTTAACCCAGGTTACATAATGCATTTGAAAAAAAAAAATGTTCAGGCAGAAAAATGCATCTTTTGGTGCCAGTAATTAGAACAGACTTACCCTCCATCACAGCTTTTAACAATTCCAAACCTTTACAACTGATCAACGTAAGACTAAATGGAATAAACACTTAATAATGACATGTGTGTGTTAACTAGTCAGTGCCTAAAAAGAACACAACAGCTTTTCAAATAGACCATCCACTTTGACGGTGACACACTGTGAGATCAAACGTACACCCAGCTAACCCCTGACTAACTTTTCAATGAAAATAAGTATAGCACATATTCGCTTCCTGAAAATGAATCTGTAACATCTTTTCTTCTAGAGGGAATGGAAGGTTTAAAATTTGAATTAAACTTTGTTATTACGAAAGTCAACTTATAAGGTAGTTCAAACAGGGATATTGCAAACCTGCAACTATACAGATTTTTAAAAATGTTATTTGAAAGTTAAGATTTTTGCTATAAATTCAAAATCTTTGATGTCCCAGTTTTTTGTTAGTAGACTGTCTCTGTCTTTTAGCAGATACTGGAACGATTTTTTTGAAAAACTATCACATTAATAGTTTAAATAAATCAAACCACAGATTCCTGGACTTCGAGCCTGTACGTTACAAACTTAGCTACAGAATTACGCAAACATTGGTTGAATAATCAGAATTAGGAAAGGTCTAATGCAGGTATATTGATGTTATCCCCCCACATCCCATTTTTTATAACACTGAATCTTTCACCAACTCTTTACGAAACAAAAATTTGAGACTTGCCCAAATTGGAAGTCTTTTGCAGATAACAATTTGAATGTGGCTTAAAAATGAAATTTTCTTTAGGAAGGATAGCAAGGGAAAAGGAGAAAAGGTTGGTTACTAGAACTTTAACCCTTTTCAACAACATTTTCAAAAAACTATATTTCTAAGGGTCGTAAAAAACTTGGGTTATGTGGCATAGGGTTTTAAATAGTTACTGTGAATGTTTTCACCCGACGACAACACTTTGGACTCGTCGAGATACTTAGCATATGGAGACGATTGAATAAACATGGGTCAAATGGTTGTAATTGTCTTTGAAAAAATAAAAAAAAACTATTATTGAAACAGGAGGAAATGCATATTGCAAGCCCTTCCTTTTTTCCTCAAACATTTTCGCTCACACTTTGAAAATTCGTTTTTTTTTTCACAAATGTTTATGAACTACATATTGATTACTTTCAGTTTACGGTTTTATGAAAGTGAGTGTGTGGGGGGGGGGGGGGGGAGGGGAATGTGTTAAGGTTGAGAAAGTGAGACAAATAACAGACAGTGGGACAAATCAGCATGGTGATCATTAATTGTCAGGATTATGAATTTTATACAGGTTTCAGAGGCTAAGTCCGTTCTTAGTCTCTACATGCTCTTTATTTAAATACGATTTTATAAAATGCATATTTTGTCTATTTGTGATTTTCTTTTCAAAGGCAATATCATGAAATATGTTTGAATTGTGTTAGAATTGATTTCCATAGATTTCTTTCAATGTCATTTTCTTTTCAGTTATGAATTTGTCCAAATTTAAAGGATTTGTGAACGGGACATACGGCATTTGTTACTTAAACAAGCAATTTTGTTGAAATGACATCCCCCGCCGAAAAAGACCTTTTTTGATACAAAAGTATAAAGATGTCCCCTTTTTCCATGATAGAGTGATAAATTGCGAAACCCTGACAACATGTGCTAGGTTGCATGATCTGTGAAAATCTTGTCCAAATCTGTTGAGATATGTCCAGTAATTAAAGAGATACAGGTGAAAAATTAAATCATAACATGAAGCCCCCTTATTCTATGATCCCAAAACCTTGACAATATGCCATAGGTCACATGATCATGAGAAAATTCCATCCAAATCTGCCAAGAAATGTGGGAGGCATTGTGTTAGGTCAGATGATAATGTAAAAATTCCATTCAAATCTGCCAAATGTGGGAGGAGTTGCCTTCCCAAGAAATAGAATGAAATAAAGCATGAAGCCCCCTTTTTTCATGACGCAGCCACAAACTGCAAAACATTGAGAATATGTGATAGGTCAGATGATAAGAAACATTCTGTGAAAATTCTATTAATTTCTGTCAAGAAATATTGGACGAGTTGCATTCACAAGATATAAAATGATATAAAGATGAAGCCCCCTTTTTCATGACGCAGCTACAAATAGTAAAACCTAGAGAATATGCGATAGGTCAATTGATGAGAAGCAAACTGTGAAAATTCATTTCAATTCTGTCAAGAAATATAGGCTGAGTTGCATTCACAAGAAATAAAAAAAATAAAACATGAAGCCCCCTTTTTTCATGATGCAGGTACAAATTGCAAAATGTTGACAATATGCAATAGGTCACATGACAAGAAATATTCTGTCAAAATTGCATTCAATTCCTTCAAGAAATGTGGAAGAAGTTTCCTTCACAAGAAATGGAATGAAATATAACATGAAACCCCCATTTTTCATGACGTAGGTACTAATTGCAAAATGTCGACAATATGCAATAGGTCACATGACAAAAAATATTCTGTCAAAATTGCATTCAATTCCTTCAAGAAATGTGGAAGAAGTTTCCGTCACAAGAAATGGAATGAAATATAACATGAAACCCCCTTTTTCCATGACACCTTATTACAAGAACAAGGGCAAATAACTGTGGTATTGCACGGTCAACGTAGGAGAAACTTCTTTTCCTGCATTTCCTAATGGAGGTTGACAGATGTGACAAGTTCAATGTAAAAACTTTGTATAGTTTTGAAGAGAAGACTCCAAACATCAAAAATGTACTTAAGTGTTACTTAAGTGAAACTTAAAATCGCTCTCAGTCGGCCATTTTGCATCGAATCAAAAAAACAAAAAAACTGTCTCGGGAGAATGGGTCATTGTACATGTGTATAAAGTTTCACGAAATTCCGTCCAATAGTATTGGAGATATTTGCCGGGACGGACACACGGACGGACGGACTGACAACGCTAAAACTATATCCCTCCGCCTATGGCGGGAGATAATAATGCTTTGATTGTCCGGTGTCACGTGATACTGCTGGTGCACCACTTACGATAAAATGGAAATATCGCTTACCGTCTATTGATTGTAATGTTGGAAATTGAATGTAAAAGGCTAGAGATATTTCATAATTATAGTTTTCAGGAACAAACTTAATTTCGTTCAATATATCAACAGGATTTTTCTCTCTATTCGTCATGCATCCTACTGTCAAGGGGCGTTACTTTTGCTTCTTCCTCATGATCAAAAGGAGACCACTTATACAAAAATAAACCAAACTTTGTCATGAATACTCTCCCTTCAACCGAAAAGGTATTCATTTGCTTAGAGGGTTGACTTTTAAGCCAATATCTGAACAATATGTCTCTGTTTCTTTCAAACTATTAATTCCACACATGGATTTCCTTGACAAATACCACTTCAGCATTTTCAACGCTTTGATTAGTTTACAAATCTATATTTACCTCTGTCAAAACCACAAGAATGATTCCTGGAAGGATGCACCTACAATGTATCTGATAGGGCAAGTATTTACATATAGGTGTAGACAAAAACACAGCCTCTTTGATGTAGTCCAGGCTTTCTGTCTGTATCTTGATGTCATCTTCATAATCACTATTTTGAAGATTAGCATAGGACCTGCTGTGTCCACTGGACAGAAAAATGTCTGGGGATGAAAAAAAATCACAATAAATGTACAAAAAATGACTTTTTATATCAATGTTTAAGTGGGAAAGTTGCCAGTGATTTTGATTTAGATTATTGTGCATAGTACTGATAAAAGATGCTGCAGAGACAAATGGGTGAGTAAAGTGATTTTTGTTTGGTAAAGAGTTAAAAGGTTTCTTCTTCAGGGTCCTTATCAGACCAAATTATTTGATAAATGGTCTATCACCTTAGAGGCTGGAATTGCAGATGAAATTATTCACCTCTTTTATGGTGTTCAGTTAGACTGCTACTTCTTCCGCGCCCAACAACCTCACCAACAGAATTTGACCTTTTAACCTTGGCCTTGTACTCTATCTCACTGACTGTATAACTTTTGGGTCAGGCAGAAGTCAGCGCTTGACTTGCCATCTCAAGGATCTCCTAGCAAAGTATTATTGGTCAATTTCTGTGAACTTTAATCTTTTACCATACAATCGGGATTTCTAATGATCCTGATAGAGAACACTTTTGAAAGCATTTATGGAAAAGGAGAAAATGCTAATAACTGATATTTTCTCCTTTTTCCTAGTTGCTTTCTATCCTATCAAAAACAGAAATCATCACCTTAGCTACATTTGTATTCTGCAAATGCTTTCTATTTGATCCAGTCTAAAATTTTATCATTTGTTAAAAAGGTAACCCTGACATTTCTAAAAGTTAGGACTTGGTCACACAGACATAAACAATTGAAGAACAGTACATACTTGCAGATAAAATCCAGCCAGCCGCAACATTTTGAAAGGTCCAATTTTCTTGATGAATTTATGCAATTTGGTAGCCTTGAGATGGCAATCACAACAGGTGGCTGAAGATAAATTGTTGTCAGCTATTCCATAGTTTTCCTGGTCTTGATTATCCAAGAATTATGTTTCAATTAGGGGTCAGAATGGTCCAGAGAAGTTAAATTTCTTTATGCTTTTATCTGATCTACAAATTGAAAGAAATTCAATTTCACAAGGCTGAGACTTACAGAAACATGAGTTCATAGTTTTTGTTTTATTTTTCAAAAATGTTTCACTCTTAACCACACATTCCCAAGTTTTAATGACCCTAAAGCTCTTGTAAACATTATAGGAAAAGAAGAAAATGCTGGTAACAAGCATTTGTCTACCCTTTCTAAGGACAAAACCCTTCATTTGTGCCACATTCTCACTGTTGTCTGAAAATTCTTTCACTATGGACATGTCTAAAATTTGTCATTTGGTAAAGATTTAACCCTTTACCCCATAAGGCATTTCTATGGTATCTCTGATTGACCCCAAATAACAGCAAGGATGAATCGATTTCTTATATGTATATGACACCTTTTGATAGTGTAGAAAACATTGTGGCAAAAGGTGAAATTGCTCGTCACAAGCAATTTCACCTTTTGCCACAATGTTTTCTATCGGCTCCTACAAGCAATGCATAGAAATGAGTATCTATGGAGTAAAAAGTTAACCATTTACCACACAATCTCTAGTTTTATCAACCCCTAGAAAGAAGTGTTTTGGAAACATTATGGTAAAAGAAGATAGTGCTAGCAACCAGCATTTTCTCCTTTACCCACAATGCTTTTTAGCTTAACAACGATCAATACCATCATGTGTGCCAGATCTACATTGTCGTCTGTGAATGATTTCAAATTGGACAAGTCTGTGTTTATGTAGGATGGTAAAGGGTTGAATAAAAACTGGTAGTGTTTCTTGTTTTCTTTTTACACCAGCCTGTGTATCTGTAGTTGTTTCTATAGGGGACACTGCTGGAGTAAAAGATCTCTCTGAAACTTCAGGTTATGGGGATTTACTTCCTGTTAACAAAAAATCTAATGATAAATAGTTAATAAATAGTTAAATACAACAAATAATGCTTTAAAAACAACGTAGTAAAGCTGGGATTTGAATGTGATTTCGAATGAGAATGGAATTTAGATAAATTGGAGCTTGTAAATAAATGTTTTCAAAATGGAAAAAAAAAGAACTATCACAGCTTGTAAGGCAAAACTAGTTTTTAACCCTTTGGCAGTAATTTGAAAAATCTTTGTTGCTGTCAACTAGATAAAGCTACATGCTACATTTGGTACATTTAGACTAGAATGTAAGAAAATCGTGTTTGGAGTTTTCTACTCTATACACAAATACAAAAAATAATTCAATATTAAAGAACCTTAGTAAGTTTGTCTTAGAAGCCTTTAAGTGCAGAAGTTCTTTAAACTGATAATGCTATATTATCATTTGTATTATTGTTATTATCATATAGCAATATTCTGGTAGAAAACGTTGTATTTTGGGTTCATCCTCTGTATACATCTATCTATCTATCTATCTATCTATCTACATGTTACTTTAAAGCATAACTGGTCCTAATCAGTACATGAATATGTTGAAGGCTGCGACAGATAGTGAAAATGTTTTTATATGGAAATTTTCCCTTTTTGTCACATCCAATAACCTTTCAGTAAATGATATTTTTCTTTACTTTTTTTTCCCGATCTACTCACTTTACCTTTACATTAATCCTTCTGTACTGACACATATTGTGAATGTGTGATGATGAAGATCTTTAACCCATTACCACACAATCCCTACTTTTGACGCCCCTGAGTAAGAAACCTTTAGGAAACATTGTGGGAAAAGGAGAAAATGCTGGTAACCAGCATTTTCTTCTTTTCCCACAATGTTTTCTACCCTTCACAATACAAATTTCAAATTTTCAGTTACTTTTATTTTGTCATCTGCAAATGCTTTCGATTTGGACTAACCTAAAATTTTGTCGTTTGGTAATGAGTTAAAGGATTTATCTACCTATCTATCTTATCTACCGTAATTCCCCTAAGTATTCAGACACCCTAAATTTTCGGACACCATTAATTATTTTCCGAAATAATTTATTTTTTGTCCCTAAGTTCCTAAGTTCGGACACTTAGTAAAATAATTGTCCCTAAATTTTCGGACACGAAATTATGACGGTACTCTACCCGCAGTACTCTACCAAACAACAAATTAAAATGATTTAAAAGTTGACGAAGACCCGCTACTCTCTTTCCCAAACAACAAATTAAAATGGTTTAGAAGATCGACGAAGGTCTGCAATACTCTTTCGCAGACGACAATTGCATTTTGCTAAAATGATTTTTGATTTGATAACGAAGAAAACGGAGGGGGAAGAGGAGAAAATAATTAATTCCGGCGTTTTCTCCTTTTCCAACAATGTTTTCAAAAAGTTTTACCCCAGGATCATTTAAAGTCGTGATTGTGTGGTAAAGAGTTAATTAGCAAGTACCTGAGAACAGTAAATCGATCTATGTTTTAAGCTTAAATCCTTTGTTTGGTATCTGATTGATCGCGGTAGACTGAATGCAGGTGCTAGTTTGTGTTGCACAGGTTGTATATATTTGGGCCAATACCCGTGACCCATTAAAAATGTCAATCTTATCGATAAGCGGTATAAGATACACTTTTATGCATAACGGAATGGCTAGTTGTAACGACGTGTACACAGACATGTTGGTATGGAAACGAGCATGTGTATGGATGACGTAACCAGGTTTAGTCAGGTCAAGAGTAACCCTTATCAAGACCATGATTTAGGATTGTTTATCAAAGTGGCTTTTTGGGTTCGAATACGTAATTGTGTGAACTCTTTTCACAAGTAAGTTTTATTAATCCATAAAGATCGATCTCATATCAGTTCTTTTTGGGAAATATACTGTATGCCTTACTGTATGTTGTTCATACTGTACGATGTCTGTTTAAGGATATGTTGTTGTTGTTGTTGGAAAGAGATTTCCCGAAATTTTCGGACAGTCACAAAAATAATTTAATAAGTTTTCGGACACCAAAAAAAAATTTATTTTTTCCCGTCCGAATACTTGGGGTAATTACGGTATTTATCAATCTATCTATTTATCTATCTATCTATAATCCCATGTCTTCTGACAATTTCAAAACTCTTGAAAGAGGTTCACAATATGAGGCTCAATGAGGAAACAGGTAGCTCCTGGCCGCATGATTTGTAAAAAGAAGATTTTTAAACTTTTTGTGACATAAATCCTTCGTAAAACTTATCACTTCCTGGATGGGCCAAATCTGACCCAGGGATTATAGTACAGGGTGACTCAAAATGAATGCAACCCGTAATAGTACACACAACTTCTGCAAATGGGAATAGATTAAGTTTACTTTTCACACTCATCAATGTAAGATGATAACAGATAAGTTCTGTAAGTTTGAGTTATTTCGGTTGGGTAGTCTACATGTTAGCAAAGTTCAAAGATATGCTCCAATTGTCCACCGCGTTAACGGAGACACTCCTGACCCCGAGTGGGCCCCTCACTCATCTGACCTTAACCACCCAGATTTCCTCCTGTGGGGTTATTTGGAAGACCACGTCTATGAGAACAACCCCAAGACAATCATGGACTTAAAGGCTGCAATAACAGCAAAGATCAGGGTGATTTCAGGGGCAGAGTGTGTCTGCGGGGTGGACATTTTTGCATGGCATATTCAGGAGTGTCTCGGTCAAAACGGTGGACATATGGGGCATATCTTTGAACGTCGCTAACATGTAGACCACCCATCCGAAATAACTCAAACTTGCAGAACTTAATTGTTATCATCTTACATTGATGTGTATAAAACTTAATCCATTTGCAGAAGTTGTGGGTACTTTTATGTGTTACATTCATTTTGGGTCACCCTGTATGAAGTCTTGGAAGAGATCTGCTAGATGACAGAAATGGCAAAATTTGGAAGCCCTATGCCTTATGTGAATATGAAGATTTTCAGTTTTTCACTGTTTAACTTATTACCAAATGACAATGTTTTAGGTTTGTCCAAATCCAAAGCATATGCAGACGACAAAATAAAAGTGACTGAAAATTTGAAATTTGTTTTGTGACGGATAGAAAACATTGTGGGAAAAAGGAGAAGATGCTGGTTACCAGCATTTTCTCCTTTTCCCACAATGTTTTCTACAGGCTTCTTTCTCAGGGTCGTCTAAAGTAGGGATTGTGTGGTGATGCGTTAAACCTATGCCAAATCCCTACAGCAGGGCCTAAGTTTGACCTTAATCTTGGTAGAGATTCATTAAAAGAAACTAGCTAATATTTTAAAGTTTATCCATTGGTATACTATAAGTGTACTAATCATGACTTTGACAGGCTAGCATTTTCTCCATTTCCCATAATGCTTTCTCAGGGTCACTAGGAATCGGATCAGGTGGAAAAGCATACTGAACATACTCAAGGCAAGATCTATTTTACCATTTTCCTTGTCTGACACACTGTTTCCAACCACCAACTCTGAGCTACTGGCGTCCATTGATTTACTTCCCTCTCTTGCACTAAAATACTATAAACCAATTATATAACATCATAAAAACTTGTTTTGCAGCAGTTGACCAAATAACATCAACTTGTGTAACCCTCTACATTTGTAATGTCAATATTTTGCTGTAACTACCATAAATGTACATATCTTTAATTCTTTATCAAATGACAAAAGTTTGGGCTAGTCTAAATTGAAAGCATTGGCAGATGACAAAACTAGAGCTATCACTAAACGTGATCATACCCCCCAACAGCTCCTTGTCACAAAACAGATTAATGTCACAAGAATGCAAAAAGAGAATGACAAAAAAGGGCTAAGCTCTTGGAAATTTTATTTAATTAACTAAGAACAATTTATGATATGCATATCTTTGCTGAATGCAAACTCTATCCATGAAGTTTGAAAGAAATTTGTCCAGAATCATCAAAGGGCTTTAACTTGATGAAACCTAAATAAACCATAACCAAAATAGGATATGCACATCTCTGCTTGATACTGAGTCTACCTTTGAAGTTTGAATAAAATTCGTCTAGCAGTTTATGAGAAATACAGCAGACAAAAAGCTACTGACCAACCGACGGACGGACAGCTGTGTTAAAAGTATTCTATCAAAAGTATAATATATTTTCATCAATTCAGCAAGGGCACCGTAATAAAGAGAACGACAAAAAAGGGCTTAGCTCTTGGAAATTTTATTTAATTGACTAAGAACAATTTATGATATGCACATCTTTGCTGAGTGCAAAGTCTATCCATGAAGTTTGAAAGAAATTTGTCCAGCATCATCAAAGGGCCATAACTCCATGAAACCTAAATAAACCATAACCAAAATACGATATGCACATCTCTGCTTGATACTGAGTCTATTTGTGTAGTTTGAACCAAATCTGTCCAATAGTTGATGAGAAAAAGAGCGGACAAGAAATTTCATGAAAGGGCCATAACTCAGTGAAAAATAAATGAACCATAACCAACATTTCATATGCACATCTCTGCTTGATACTGAGTCTACCTGTAAAGTTTGAATAAAAATCGTCCAGTAGTTTATGAAAAAATAGAGCGGACAAAAAGCTACAGACAGACCGACACACAGACGGACCGACCGACAAGCTGACTCCTATATACCCCCCAGAGTTTTGGAGGGTATAATAAATGTGAATCAAAAATTGAAATTTGATATAGAAAGCAAAGAAACCGTGCTAGTTACCGGCATTTTCTCCTTTTCCCACAATTTTTTCAAAAGCTTTCTTTCTCAGGATCGTTAAAACTAGGGATTGTGTGGTACAGGGTTAATCCTTCATTGAACATTCAGTACTTTAGTTTAACATTTTACATCTATTGTGAAACAAGTTCTTACAACTTATACTAATCTCTCTTGATTCTGCTTCCTTGGAACACACCAGTACTTTAGCCAAATCATGACTTTTAACATCCATGAGGAGAAAGTCTTTTGAAATTATTGTGGGAAAGGGAAAACATGTTGGTAGCAAATACTTTATCTTCTTTCCAGTACCTTTCCAACAAATTTTAGGTTTTGAGTTTTGAGTCACACGAATTTGTAGTCAGCAAATGCTTTCAATTTGGACCTGTCTCAAATTCTGTCATTCTGTAAAGGGATAACTTTTTTATAAATGAGCTTTACTCTGAGAAAAGGAGGCTTAACTCTTTCCCAAACGACAAAGTTTGGACTCTTCCAAACCGAAAGAGTTTGCAGACGCCAATTTTAGATTGTGAGACAATGGCAGAAAGTTCTCAAAAAGGGCAGAAAACACTTTGGGAAATGAAGAAATTGCTCGTTACGAGTAATTTCTCCTTTTCCCACAGTGTTTTCAAAAGACTTTTACTGCAGACACATTAAAGCCAGGGCTTGTTTGGGAAAGGGTTAATGTATGTCAAATAAGAATAGACTCAAATCTGCTTTTAGTAAGTTGTCTGCATGTCAAAGGACCAGTGCTCCACATCTTTCAGTTGCTTGTTATATAAAATGGATTTTATGGATCCGTACTTATGTGATAACCTGCACACATCACTATATTGTCTGCAAAAGTAAAATTATCAACTCTTTACCAAACCACAAAATTTTGGGCTTGTCTAAAGTGAAAGCATTTGCAGACGACAAAATAAACATGAATCAACAAGAGATGTTTGTAAAACATGTATGCCCCCCTAATGGCATCCAATTCTAAATAGAACATGTGATTATTAACTGTAAAGTTCAAAGTGTGAAAACAAACAAAGGGTAATTACTAAAAAATTGTTAATGATAAATCAACAATTCTTGGGCACTGCACTTCCCATTTATGTGAACTATCAACTTTTCATGATTTTACCTCATATACTTTTTTGAGTTATGCTCCGGAAAAAAATTAAGTATGAAAATAAAACAAGAGGACCATGATGGTCCTATATCGCTCAACTGAGTACTAAGCTGTAAAATCAAACTTGTGACCCCTGGGCAGGGCCAATTTTGACCCCAGGGGCATCCTAAAAAAAAAAAACTTGCTAGAGGTACACTAGGAGATGCAACTTAAAAAATATCAAAGCTCTATACCTTCTAGTTTCAGAGAAGTAGAATTTCAAAGTTTTCCTTCTTTGTTCATATGTTTCGAACTTGTGAACCCTGGGCAGGGCAAGTTTAGACCCCAGGGGCATCGTATGAAGAAACTTTGTAGAAGATTTCCTTCTGTGTTCCTATATTTCAAACTTGTGACCCCCAGAACGGGGCCAGTTTTGACCCCAGGGACATCATATGAACAATCTTGGTAGAGGTCCACTAGGAGATGCTACATACCAAATATCAAAGCTCTACATATTCTAGTTTCAGAGAAGAAGATTTTCAAAGATTTCCTTCTGTGTTCCTATATTTCAAACTTGTGACCCCCAGAACGGGGCCAGTTTTGACCCCAGGGACATCATATGAACAATCTTGGTAGAGGTCCACTAGGAGATGCTACATACCAAATATCAAAGCTCTACATATTCTAGTTTCAGAGAAGAAGATTTTCAAAGATTTCCTTCTGTGTTCCTATATTTCAAACTTGTGACCCCCGGGACGGGGCCAGTTTTGACCCCAGGGACATTATATGAACAATCTTGGCAGAGGTCTACTAGGAGATGCTACATACCAAATATCAAAGCTCTACATATTCTAGTTTCAGAGAAGAAGAATTTTAAAGTTTTCCTTCTTTGTTCCTATGTTTCAAAATTGTGACCCCCGGAGCAGGGCCAGTTTTGACCCCAGGGATATCATATGAACAATCTTGGTAGAGGTCTACTAGGAGATGCTACACACCAAATATCAAAGCTCTACGCCTTCTAGTTTCAAAGAAGAAGATTTTCAAAGTTTTCCTTCTTTGTTCCTATGTTTCAGAATTGTGACCCCCGGGGCGGGGCCAGTTTTGACCCCAGGGGCATCATATGAACAATCTTGGTAGAGGTCCACTAGGAGATTCTACATACCAAATATCAAAGCCCTGCACCTTCTAGTTTCAGAGAAGAAGAATTTTAAAGTTTTCCTTCTTTGTTCCTATGTTCCAAACTTGTGACCCCCGGGGTGGGGCCAGTTTTGACCCCCGGGACATCATATGAACAATCTTGGTAGAGGTCCACTAGGAGATGCTACATACCAAATATCAAAGCTCTACGCCTTCTAGTTTCAGAGAAGAAGATTTTCAAAGATTTTGCTATTTTTTTCCTTTCGGTTGCCATGGCAACCAGAATTATGGGTGGAATTCAATCTCTTGAACAACTTTGGTAGAGCTTCACCCAAGGAACATCCCTGCCAAGTTTCATCAAGATTGGCCCAGTGGTTTAGGAGGAGAAGATGTTTAAAGAAATTGTGGACGCCGGACGACGCACGCCGGACATTGAGTGATCACAAAAGCTCACCATGAGCACTTCATGCTCAGGTGAGCTAAAAAGGGCAATAACTGCAAAAATATAATGGGCAGAATTATGGTTCTTGTGCAATGCACTTCTCCTGAAAAAGATCTATCCACATACAGGGTTTTAGTCTGACAGTTTCTTTTGCGGGTCCCTGAGACTCGACTTCTATGATTATGGGAGTCCTGGCTTAAAAATTTGGAGTCCCTTGGTGGTACAAATTTGAATACCAATACCTATTATTTTTCCATATATTCAAATTTTCATATGAGTTAAATGAAAAAAGAAAAGAAGTATTCCAAGCATCTGCATACGACTACTCCCATCTGCTATGGATCTATATTTTCATTTTATAAATTCTTTTTTTCACTCATGAAAGGAAATATAGCTTCCAATTATTGCTTTACACAGAGATTTGTGTAAATTCACTGTTTAAATTCATTATTGCAGATGAGAAGATGGTTTTAAGTCCCCCTGAACGTGCGATGCTACGCTGCTTATTGTAGTGTCATGGGTTTTAGCGCTTTTTTAGCGATCTATTTTTTCTTGACAATTAATTTTTGGAGAAGTACTACTACATGATTTGACATTGGTTAGTCAGTTTGAGTAGCAAGTAACTTGAAAACCTGTCATTTTACACTATGTAAGATGAATAACATCTTTGTTACTCTGTCATATACATGTATGACTCGCAAACTTCATTATCATCCAATCATTGGCCCACCATTAGATCTAGTTTGCAGACGCTATTTTAACACTGTGTCAGCACTAACAACCTTTAGAGGCTCGGTCTAAATCACAGATAACGAGCCGGCCACTGTCGTAGATTACGAAGGTCAAAATGGATGATAATTTTCGGCAGATGCTATACATTCATTTTTTTTTCTTAACAACATATCTTTACTTTTGAAAAGAATTACTGTAAAGAACATTTTTTGTTGAACTGTATTACCCATTTTCGATCAGCTTCTTGAGAATGCTGGGTTTTTACACCGTACCAATCGTCGAATCTTTACCCAATGACAACAAAATTAGAATTGCGTCCCAGGGGACGCAGTTGCGTAAGTTTTGGGAGTCCTGCTTCCCTATTTCTGAGTGCGAGATGCAGAAAATGTGCGTCCCTTAAAACCCTGCACATATAAAGTTTCAAGATAATACCTGAAAAACCTTTTGATTTATGCTCTGGACAAAAATTAAGTATAAAAATCAACAAAGGGCAATAACTCCAAAAATATGATGGGCAGAGTTATGGTTCTTGTGCACTGCACTTTTCTTTAATAAGATTAATCCACCTATGAGGTTTCAAGGTGATACCTGAAATACTTTTTGAGTTATGCTCCAGACAAAAAGTTGGTCTACGGACCGACCGACAGACGGACCGACCAACAAGTGCAAAGCAATATACCCCCACTTCTTCGAAGGGGGGCATAAAAATTGAAATCTTATTTGGAAAGGGTAAAAAACATTGTGGGAAAAAGAGAAAATGCTGGTTACCAGCATTTTTCTCCTTTTCCCAGTGTTATCAAAGGCTTTCTTTTTCAGGGTCGTTAAAAGTCGGGATTGTGTGGTAAAGAGGTAACTTACCCCCATCTGTCTCCCATATAGTTTCCTCCCCGTCAGTCTGACCCTCCACTGCACTTTCAAAACGCTCCCTAGGAGTTACTGGGACTTTCACAGTAGCTGGCTTGAGCTTCTTTACTATGAAGATAAAAAGTTTATGTACATGTATTTAGATGCAATTCAAACAAATTCTAACCCCCTTCCACATTCAGACATTGAAAACACAGCAAGACAAGAGTCATTGCTTAAAATCAAAGACCGACTGACCACAATGTGAATTTGAAGTGAAAAAAACCCATAGTAAACAGCTTCTGAAAACATAAAAGGCTAAAAATAAAGCTACAAAATAACCACATACACATTCTCAAAGGTGACTTCTTTTCCTACAGTTATATCTAAATTGTAAGAGTACACATAAAGTTTGTCCTTCAAAATTCTGCCTTCTGTAACTTTTATTTGTTAATGATGTATTAAAATATGACATATATGATATTGGGTTAATGGTTGTGGCAATTCACTGTAAAAACGCTTATATTAACTATATAACGATATGATAGTTTTGCTCAAAAACAAATGAAAATAACCAGAAATCAAGATAAGAGTCCATACAATCAGAATTAACTCATTACCAAACAACAAAATTTTAGGTTTGTCCAAATTGAAAGCATTTGCAGATGAAAAAATGAATGTGACTGAAAATTTTGAATTTGTTTTGTTAACAATAGAAAACATTGTGAGAAAAGGAGAAAATGCTGGTTACCAGCATTTTCTCCTTTTCCCACAATGTTTTCTACAGGCTTCTTTCTCAGGGTCGTCAGAAGTAGGGGTTGTGTAGCAATTGGTTAAGATTTGGACCTAAAATGCAAAAACATTCTGATGAAAATGAAACAAAGCTGTTTTTTGCTCGCCATGACCGTGTCTCTCCTACTCAAGCTTAGAATCAAAGCGCTGAAGGCACTGTTGTGGCGGTTGTCCGGTTGATCTTGAGTTTTTGGTCAGACTCCTTTTATACCGCCCAATCATAATATGGGGGATATAAGTTTTGAGCTTCAACAGCTACGAAGTTATGGCCTGGACTGGACAAAAATTCCATCTGAATATCAACAAATGGCAATAACACAAAAAACATGAATGGCAGTTTTGGTTCTTATGCACTGCACTTCTCCATAATGTGTTCTGCCAATGTATGAAGTTTCAAGTTGATAGCTTTTATAGTTTGAAAGCCCGGGTGAAAAATTCGAGGTGAAACGATAGACAGACTGATGGACAAGGTGACCCCAGCATTACCCCCTAAAACTTTGCTTGCTGTGGGTATTACAAAACAGGTAAAACAGTTTTGCTTATCGCCTGGTACATGTATTTATTTAAATGTAAACTATACAGTAACAAATGTCAGAAATATTACCCCCATGACTATAATTTTTTTTTAAGTTCAACTTCACCGAGCACAAAACTTCAAATAATAATAATAATAATTAAAAAACAACAGAAAATTAGACATTATTCCTTTCAGTTAATCAATAACACATTCACTGAACCTAAGCTCAGTCATTCTGTTTAAACAGATGTATCAACACTAACAAAAAGCAACTGCATATTCCAAGCAAAATTGCATTTTTGTCCATATTTTCATTTAGGCCTAATAATCTTGGATATTTCTTCGAGGTAATCATGCATATTCCTACCAAAATTGCATTTTTGTCAATGTGTTCACCTGAATAATCCTGAACATATTTTTTAAGGTAATCAGTAACGCATTTATTGAATCTAAACTTCATCATTCTGCTTAACTCTTTACTAAACGACAAAATTTTAAACCAGTCTGTGTTGAAATACTTTGCAGACAACAAAATAAATGTGACTTAAATGTTCAACTTTTTTTTGGAAAGGGTAGCATTTTATCAGCATTTTCTCCTTTTCCAGCAGTGTTTTCAAAAGGCTTCTTTGTTAACATCTTTAAATGTCGGGATTGTGTGGTAAAGACTTAAAAGACGTATCAACACAAATAAAAAACAACTGTATATTACAAGCAAATTTGATTTTTTGTCAATGTTTCCATCTTAAACTTGAGACAGATGATTGTGAAATTCTTCACAAGAACATAGTTCTTCACGATACGCATATTAAGTCATCAGCAAAAATTTTATTGATGTACATCCAAGTAAACATTGTGTCGTTGAGTTTGGAAAACAAATTGTTTCATTAGCCTGATAACATATATCATGAAATATACATGGAGGTGCTTACTGAACAAAACTACAGTAAGTGTTTACAATCCCTGGTTTTTACAACCTTGAAATAGAAGTCTTTTGAAAGCATTTTGAGAATGGAGAATAAGCCGGTAACCAGCATTTTCTCAATTCCCCACAATGTTTTCTACCCTGCTGGAAACGAATTTCAATTATTTAGCAACATTTACTTTGTTGTCTGCAAGTGCTTTGAATTTGGACCATCTAAACTTTTGTTGTTTGGTAAAGGATTAATTATTCGCCTACAATAGTCGTGCAATAACCTGTTGGCATGTAAAAGAGCTACTAAACAAAATATCCAGCTTTAAGACTGAACAACTTTAAAACAGTATGTCCCTGACCTATCGACCAAATGGCATTAACTAAATACTCAATGATCATCATGCTGTTAGTAAATTAAATAATCTGTATATACACATAAGGAATAAAATAGTAAATACCCATTGATTTAAAGTACTCAAGACCAACTCTGAGCCTTGTAATTACACAAATCTGTCAAAACAAACTACAGGTCTCAGTAGTTTTTTGTTTTTTGTTCTCCGATCTATGCTTTTTACTATCAGGTGACATATGTCAATGTGAACAACAAAAAGTAACAGCATATTCCATGCTAAACTGCATTTCTGTCCATGTTTTCACCTGAATAATTTTATCACCTACAATTTTACAAGTTTTGGCAAGAACGCAGCTTTTTACTTATGCTTTCCAATTTGGTAAAGACATCAATGTACACTTAAATCTCACACGATCAAATATGTACAGACTAATTTGCAAATATCTGCAGAAGTTGCTGAATATGTGATCTGCTTGACCTAATCGAAGCATTTTAAGAATAACATCAGCTCGCCGAAGCTTCCCTCTTTGATTAAAACTTATAACAAGACAAAAATTAGACACTATTGTTTTCTGGTTATCAATGACCTATTTACTGAATCTAAGCTCAGTCATTCTGTTTAAAAGATACTGTATGTCAACAGTAACAAAAAGCAACTGCATATTTCAAGCAAAATTGCATTTTTGTAAAAATTGAAACATTCTGTTTGAAAAAAATGTAAACACTAACAAAAAACACTGCATATTCCAAGTAATTCCTTTTTTGTCATCGTCTTCACCTAGAAATCTTGAGACATATGATTTGGAAAATCTTCACAATAATATAGTTCTTCACGTTACCCTTGTTTAGTTATCAGCAAAAATTTTATCCTATGTACATTTAAGGAAACATTGTATTGTTGAGTTTGGAAAACTAGTTGCTTCATTAGCCTCAGTACATGTATCATGAAATATACATAGAGATATTTGTCTCTGACGTTTCCACAAAAATATATAAAAACTGTTACCTAAAATCAATCTTCAATTCTTAAGTTCAAAACACACCACTTAGTATCTCCGTAAACTATTTATTGATAAGTTAATCTTAATTAGTGCTTAGAGATTTATATTTACAATTTAAACCAGTCAAGTGAAACCACAGGATTTTGTCCATTTCACTGTGGTACACAAGCATTTCGGTAAAGAAAAGATGCATACTGAAATCACTCAGAAGAAACACAAAGTAAAATGTTTTTAAGACTGTTTAACTCATTACCACACGACAAAATTTTAGGTTTGTCCAAATTGAAACCATTTGTACACAACGAAATAAATGTGACTGAAAATTTGAAATTTGTTTTGTTACCAGCATTTTCTCCTTATCCCACAATGTTTTCAAAAAGATTTCTTTTCCAGAGTTGTCAAAAGTAGGGATTGTGTAGTAATGGGTTAACATACAAATCTTTGTGCACAATATCAGTAATGCTGCAGAAAGCTTTTAACAAGACACCCATGCAAAGCTGATTTCCCAACATACATGGTAGGCAAAAGTAAATACTGGCAGATAACTCTCAACTGAGACAAACTTTTTTGCATAACAATGACAGGCTGAAAGTTCCTAGTCATATTAGACACAGAGAAATCTAAAATTAACAAAGACCAGAAACTGGCCTTTAGATTAACAACAATATGTAAGATTAAATAATTATTTTTTTCATACACGGTCAAGGAGATCAAAATGTCAAGAGTCTCATCAAAGCTGTTGTTCAACCATTTGAGAATTTTCAAATGACTTTGCATAAATGTTCATAATGGAAAATATAGCAAGCAACCCTGGGGAATACTACTGTAACTTAACCGATTACCATACAATAAGTATTTGTCAGCTGCAAATGCTCTAAATTTGGGAAAGTCATAGGTTTGTAATTGTTAAATGAGTCAAAGAATTCTTAATTATTAGGCACAAACATTCATGAACACTTTTTGCACAGCAAAGCCTCCAATGAATCACACTGGAGTATGATTCGAATACTCTGGTAACCATAGATTAACCCATTACCACACAATCCCTACTTTTAACGACCCTGAAGAAAGAAGCCTTAGAAAACATTGTGGGAAAAGGAGAAAATGCTGCTAACCAGCATTTTCTCCTTTTCCCACAATGTTTTCTACCCCTCTCAAAACAAATTTCATATTTTCAGTCACTTTCATTTTGTCCTCTGCAAATACTTTTGATTTTGACAAGTCTAAAATATTGTCGTTTGGTAACAAGTTAAATGAATGAAAACAGTTCATGTCCACTTGTAAATATTTAACCCATTACCACACAATCCTTACTTTTGACACCCCTGAAAGAACCTAACCAGCATTTTCTCCTTTTCCCACAATGTTTTCTACCCCTCTCAAAACAAATTTCATTTTCAGTCACTTTCATTTTGTCCTCTGCAAATACTTTTGATTTTGACAAGTCTAAAATATTGTCGTTTGGTAACAAGTTAAATGACTGAAAACAGTTCATGTCCACTTGTAAATATTTAACCCATTACCACACAATCCTTACTTTTGACACCCCTGAAAGAAGCCTTTTGAAAACATTGTGGGAAAAGGAGGTAACCAGCATTTTCTCCTTATCCCACAGTGTTTTCTGCCCTTCGCAAAACAGATTTGAAATTTTCAGTCACTTTTATTTTGTCATCTGCAAATGTTTTCGATTTGGACAAAGTTAAAATTTTGTCGTTTGGTAATGAATTAATATGAAAGCATTGTGAAAAAAAGAAGCATTTGCTCAGACAACCAAATCATGTTTCCTGTCATGTTTCCGGCTTTAGTTACAAAAATATAAAAATACAGCAAAAGTGGGACTTACCAATATGAAAAATAACAATGCTTACTGCAGTCTAAGTATTGTTTCAAATGGATAACTTCTTATTCATAATATGACAACATTTGAAAAAATATTTAGAAGAAAGACAATATCATCTATAAGTACCTACTAATAAAACACTATTGTACAAAAAGCATTTTATACATCTTTTTAGTCTGATTTTGGTATGGTCTTTCTGGTCTGACCCCCTTTCTATTCCATTTCACCTGTTTCCAAACAGCAGCTTGAATCTGTTTGGTATCCACAATGTCATGTTGCTCATACCTGTGAATATGTACATATATTATTGAGCCATGCTCTATAAAAAAAAAAGGAGCTGCAACTGCAAAAAGAATAGACCCAGGTCAGCCTGTGTAGTCTGCCCAGGCTGACATGGGCCCACAATGTTTGCCGTTTGAATATATTCTGTATTTCCATGGACCAGTCTACTTCATGATTCAGTTGAATGTTAGACAAAATGGAGTTTATAGATCCATAATTATTTGATGCCTTGCTTGGTATAATAGATCAAAGAAATGCATTAAGTCTCTCTTTCATAGAGCATGGCCCATATTTTGACAAATATTTATCTTTTTGTGTTTATGCCAATTGGTGAAACAGTGCCAGATTACTAAATGAGTGTATGTGATATTAATGATTTTCACAATTTGAAATGAAATGCTCATTATTATCTACTTCATTTAACCTGACCCAGGTAACAATCATTTACATAAATCAATATTCTATTTTTATCCTTAGCATTGCTCGGCATAATTATTATGTCCAGAATGGTCAAGGAAATATTTCACACAGTTTACGCAAATCAAACCTTTACCTACTAGATATGTTGATCTAAAACTTTCAGTGCAGGACACTTTATCATTTTTCACACAATATTTTAATACCATGAAAAGTAAAATCATCAGCCTATGAGTATGGCATTTCAAGTTATGTCCTGCATATATTTCCAGTTCAGAAGAACCTATAATTTCAAGTTGCTAATGAATGAATATTTTTCCTGTGCAGAAGGCAAAACCTGTTTTCGACTTGTACAAGCAAAAAGTTACAATAAGTCATGCTATTAGTCACTTTGTAAATAGGTGTTTATAACCAGAGTAGTCACAATTTTAAGCAAAGTTTACCTGATATAAGACATCTGAATTGTCATCTGCAAATGCTTTCAATTTGAAAAAGACAATTTCGAATTGTGTGGTAAAGGTTAAAAAATACAGCATGCTTCTAATTTACATAATTCAAGGGTTTAGAAAAATGAATCTAATAACTCCTTATAGCCAAAAAATCAAGACAGCTGATCATTTTGAATTTCAATTTCATTTTGCCTCCCTATCTCAGAGCATTAATTATTATTTTCATGAAAAAAAGGTTTAAAAATATAAAACCTTCAGTATTTTGCCATGTATGCCTGCTTAGCTGCTATCTGGGTTGATTTCCTTAGAAAGTAATTCAATTGCACCTCCCAAATTGCTCTTCCATATTCGTTATATTTGCATCACTAGAGGCTTCAAAAAGCAGCCAGGAAGTTGTCCAACCAGGTTATCAATCATGGCTGTAAAAAAATGTTTTATAGAAATACAGTTCATTGCATTACAATGTATTAGAATTACCTACCATACAGTGAAAACATTCAAATTTCAGTCTTTGGTCATAAAGACAATGAAAATAACAAATTATATATGATCCACCAGTCTGCCCAGAAATTCTGTAATTGTTCTATGTTACTTGTAAACACTTGTGAAAATATTCCACCAAAATTGCAAATTTTCCATAGAATGGGTTTTGTTGCCATTTTCAAATGTAGCTGGCAGACCTTTGAACTGGTATGTTGTTTCACAGTCACAAACAAGAAGTAGATGGAATTCTGAGGAGAATTTGCAATTTACAAGGGCCCGATTTAGTTTTTAGAATTTAGTTTTTTAATTTATCCAATCAAACTGATCCTGCAACTTCAATAAAACAATTGCCACAGTACATATTTTCTATATTTTGATGTTTCCCCACCCAAAATGGTTTGTAACAAGACCCTCTTTAACCCATTACCACACAATCCCTACTTTTGATGCCCCTGAGAAAGAAGCCTTTTGAAAACACTATAGGAAAAGGAGAAAATGCTGGTAACCAGCATTTTCTCCTTTTTCCACAGTGTTTTCATCCTTCCCAAAACAAATTTCAATTTTTCAGTCACCTTTATTTTGTTGTCTGCAAATGCTTTCAATTTGAACCAGTGTAAGATTTTGTCCTTTGGTAATGAGTTAACTATAACCAGAAGAAAAAATTTTTATAACTGGTCATAATCGAAAGATGTTGCAGACAACATAATAAATCTTCAACTTAGTAAAACTTGTATCAAAAAGGGTAGAAATTATTGTGTAAAACAAAGAAAATGCAGGTTACTATTATTTTCTTCTTTTCCCACAATGTTTTTCATAGCTTATTTTCTTTAGTGACCTTAAATGCAGGAATGAATGGTAATTGTTAAAAACTTCTCTTCACTGTAACAGAAAAATCAGGCCCGAGTTAATTAGGTAAAATTTGGTAAAGAGTAGAGACATATATATTATTGCAGAAAAAGTGAGTCAGACACATGTACATGGATTGGTACTTTCACTCATTACCAAACGACAAAATGTTAGGTTTGTCCAAATCTAAAGTATTTGCACATGACAAAATAAACGTGACTGAAAATTTCAAATTTGTTTTGTGAAGGGCAGAAAACAGTGTGGAAAAAAGAGAAAATGCTGGTAACCAGCATTTTCTCCTCTTCCCATAATGGTTTCTAAAGGCTTCTTTCTCAGTGGGGTCAAAAGTAGGGATTGTGTGGTAGTGAGTTAAGCAAATAATTCAGGTATAACAAAATTTACAAAGATAAAAAGAAAATATGATAGATCTTAATTACCTGAACTCAGTTCCATCCCTCTTGACGTAGTGGGTCATATGGGTCACATTATTTATCATAACAAAATTCACCTTTCACATATAAGTATCCACCGTGTCCTTTCTATATTTCTCCACACAACGCTGTCGTAAGAGAAGGAAACAGGCCAGAGAAGGCAAAATTGACACGCCCCCATTGTTTTCGAAAGAACATCGAATTTAACCTACGTCGGCCAACCTTCAAATTATAACCTGTCGCGGCAACTTCAACATGATCACAAGCATCAGGCAAACGATCCGCAAGCATAGTTATGCCAGTCAAAACTGATCTAGGGGTAAGACTGGGCAGCCTTTCTTTCTGTTTTGCGTGAATCGGCCTTAATTATAGAGTCGCGAAATTGCATGACAAACTTCTGCACCGGAAGTCTCAATCTCCGAGCAGAGTTGTCGTTCGTTACTCTCACCGCGCGAGAGAGTGCGGAAGTCTTAGAAAAAAAATCGTTTCTTTTTTTTTATTTTAGATCTATCGGTTACATTAATCGACAAAACACCTATAAAATATTTATATTCTTCATAAAGTATCATTGTACATTAAAACGAAATAATGCTAAAGATGATTTAATCATGCCGTGTCCGGCGGTAATTGACGTGAATGCCCGACCATTCTCTGCAGCTTACCGAGGCAATTCGATTGTTACAAGTACGTAGTATACCGACATTAGCCGATGTTTCAGAATGCAATAACTGTTGGCCAACCTTAACTGTCTCTTAGAATGCATTTTTAAGCATAAAATCAATCACTTTCAACACTTCTTTAATCAGTAAAATTAGTTTAAGCCGTCTTCTTTAGAAGCAGTAGCTTATTTGGTGGACTACTTTTTATGGAGTTAACTGAAATTTTATGGCGGTTATTAGGTATGTTCATAACCGAATCATAGGCAATGAGTTTGGTTTTTAGACTTATTTATTTTTCGAATTTTGTTTCGAATTTTGGATTTTTTTTTCGAATTTTGGAATTTTCGTTGACTCTGTGGCGACAACCGCCACAAAAATTAGACTGAGCCTGGGTTGTAACTAAAAACCCCTGGATTGATAGTTAAGCTCTTGGGCTCTAACACCTAGGCTGCTACCCTCATTTCACTAACCTTTTGAGGACAGTGAAGATCAAGATCAGACTGCACAGAACATTCAGTCTGATCTTTGATCTACACTGTCCAATGTGGAGATGTTATTCCGCAGAATATAGAATCAAAATAGCAATATTTGTGCTTTTACTACCTACTTGAAAATTTCTAGTTATTTAGCTGGATAAATGAGCCATGCTGTGACAAAAGGGGGCTCAATGCATCTCTGTGATGTGTGATATCAAGCATGTTATCACAAAATTACAGATCTCCATAATATCCTTTTTCTGCAACAACTTATTGAATCATGAGATCTGGGCCTGTATTCACCAACCATTCGTGAGAAAGTTTTCAAAATTTGTAAGTAACACAACTTCTGATTGGCTAACCCAAATGGTTTAGCCAATCAGAAATTGTGTTACTTACAAATGTAGAAAATTCTGGAAAATAAAGACAAAGGACATTAAGAATAGTTTGTGAATACGGGCCTTGATCTTCTGACTTGCAAAAAAAAAAAAAACCTGATCAATAGCAAAAATTATTGGGTCCATACTATTTGTAGATGCAATAAGTCCCTTTGGAGCACTGAGCATACCTAAAATTATTGGTGACAGTGCTAAATATGTCTGGCACAGCACTTAAAAGGCACTGTAAATAAAAGACAATTAGTATACAATTACTTGTGAAGATTTATCTAACCTGTTCACCTGACCTGTGGATCTATAGGTATGAGCAAATAAATCTTCCAGTTTATCATGGGTGGGGAACAGACTCCAAACCAGAACAATTATACACAGTATATCAGCCGGCTGTAATTCATGAGCATTTCTACTGTAAAAGGAAAAAGGAAACCCCCCTGTTTCCTGTGTAGCCTCTTATTGATTGATTTAATGGTGCTTTATGTCCATTTCAACATTATTTCAGTCATATCACAGTAAAAACTTTATTATTTGTGACCCATCTCGCAAAAAAGGGACCATCTGGGAATTCTGTACATCAATTACATGAAAACAGATCAATGATAGTGCAGGTGTTTAAGTTGATAATTTCAAAAGTGATTGTATAACAAGGTACAATGACCACTTTCCATACAGAAAATGTCATTAACTCTTTAACACACGAGAAAATTTTGGACTGGTCCAAATTGAAAGCATTTGCAGACGACAAAATAGAGGTGACTGAAAAATTGAAATTTGTTCTGGGAAGGGTAGAAACCAGTGGGAAATGGAGAAAATGCTGGTTACCAGCATTTTCTCTTTTTTCCACATTGTTTTTAAAAGGCTTCTTTCTCAGGGGCGTCAAAAGTAGGGATTGTGTGGTAATGAGTTAAAGCGAAAAGTGTCAACCCTGGTCAGCCTGCGCAATTCGTGCAGTCTGACCAGGGTTGACACTTTTCACAGTTCCCAGAAGGTTCTTTTTTGCATGATGATTCACATTTATGTGTGTGCAGGAGATAGAGGATCTTACATGAGTGTTCATGTATTATCGTTTTTATCAAACGAGTTGACTAAAATTGTATGACGCGAGCCTTGGCGAGCGTCAAAAACAACTTAGTCAATGAGTTGATAAAAATGATCATTCATAAACACGAATGTGAGATTCTATTTATCACATAAAACAAATGAAAGATAGTAAAATATCCAGCATCATTACCTTCAATCTCTATACCATTCACAGGTCCATGTTTACAGTTGTAGTTTGGTTTCAAATGTGTATTTACAAAAGCAGATAGTTCTTTGACATTTGCACAGAAAAAGAGTGAAAAAGTTTATACATGTATGAGAATGTTGTAGAAAAAGGAGAAGTTTCATCCCATCCCAGGGGGAGGGAGGGCCAGAGAGAGAGAAAGAGAAAGGGGAGAAAGTGTCTAGTAGAGACAAATGGACACATACTGTAAATACAAATCATACAAGACTGCCAAATGCTAGAGCCAAGGCTTGGCTGTAGTGCCTTTTTGTAAAAATTCCAAATACAGAAAAATGGCATAATTGTGTCAAAAATAGTTTGAGAGTTACTTGATCTTGTTGTTCGCGATCCACATAGTGTGCAACTATTTAACTTCGAAGTAATATCAGTAATGACAGAAATATCTGAAAATGTCTTAACCCTTTACTCCATAGATAATCGTTTCTACCCATTGCTTGTAGGAGCCTTTGGAAAACATTGTGGCAAAAGGTGAAATTGCTCTTGACAAGCAATTTCACCTTTTGTCACAATGTTTTCTATGCTATCAAAAGTTGTCCTATACATATAAAAACGGCTTCATCCTTGCTGTTATTTAGGGTCAATCAGAGATACCATAGAAATGCCTTATGGGGTAAAGGGGTTAACTCTTTACCACACAGTACCGACTTTAACGACCATGAGAAAGAGGCCTTCTGAAAACATTGAGGGAAAAGGAGAAAATGCTGGTGACCAGCATTTTCTCCTTTTCCTACAATGTTTTCTTCCTTTCCCGAAACAAATTCCAAATGTTCAGTCACTTTTATTTTATTGTCTGCAATTGCTTTTAATTTGGACCAGTCTAAAATGTCGTTTGGTAACAGGTTAAGTTTTTGAACATTTTAAGTCAATAAAGGGGGGGGGCGGCATAACTGTTTCAAAAATAATTTGATTGTTACTTGCCCCTGTTTTATGGGTCCCCTTTTTGATAGTTACCAATTAATCTTAGTTTGAAGCAGATATCTTTTGTAACAACAGAGATAATATGAAAAAAAAAATAGTCCAAGTTTTAGTAAGACTCGAACAACCGTGATGCAGACAATGCCAGGGATATGACAATACCTTGGTATTTTCTTTAAAAGTAGCAGAGAAAAACCGACAGAGTACAAGCTTACACAGACAAAATGGCGACAGACACAGCACGATCACAAAAGCTCATTATGAGCACTTCATGCTCAGGTGAGCTAAAAACATCAGAGCAAAAACTGAGAAACAAAAAAGCGTAAGCAACCAATGAGATCTTTAGACAGACAAAATGGGCAGACAGACAGACAAACAGACATGCAAACATATTTGAAAATATAAAACATGCACTACCAACCTTGTAATCAATGACACAAATATCATTTCCATGGACAGCGAACATTCTGTTATAAATTGTGTCTATTCACTTTGACATCTCTTATCCACTGCAAACATAAAAACAAGAGGGCCATCATGGCCCTGTATTGCTCCACTGGCTAATGATTAAAAAAAAAAAACTACAATATTTGGTTTCAAACTTGGGGACATGCAAATTTTTTTTTCTTTAAAAAGGCCCTCAGTGTTGCTTCTAGGATTTTCCAAAATGGGGCCCTGGGGCCCCCTCACTTCCAAAAAAGGGGCCCCTTACTCATGAAAGGGGGCCTCAAATTTGCATTGTTCTCTTTGTGTCTTAACCCTTTCCCAAAAAATCCCTGGTTTTTACGGGTCTGAAAGAGTAGCCTTTTGAAAACATTGTGGGAAAAGGAGAAAATGCTTGTAACCGCATTTTCTCCTTTTCCCATAATGTTTTCTACCCTATCATAGACAGAAATCCTCTTTTCAGCAAGAGTTGAATTGTTTAGATCTAGTTAGTTTAGTTTAAACATATTTTATTGCCAAGTATTTTACAAGAATAGAATTTACAGTTGAATTGTCGTCTGCAAATGCTTTCAATTTGGTCTAGTCCAAAAACTTGTCGTTTGGGAAAGGGTTAAACACAGACTGCACTGCATACCATTCTCCGTATTTTCAAGCCACGGCCATTCGGTCAGCCAGGAATCTTGAAACAGTTTCGTCTTTTTCTGTTTGCTTGGTCCATCATTATTTTGACCTTGTGTCGAATTTTCTATTGTCAGATTCATTAATCACATCAACACTACCATTATTTCCTTCAGAAACCGTCGGTGGTTCCTCGGCACTATGTACAGTCAGTTGCCTTACCGAAGTTAAAATCAAATAATGTCCGCTTCATTTCATTTTTTGAAAATTCGTACAATAGAACTCAACAATCTTGAACACGATCAATGACGCATGAGGTCAAGGTTATCGAATCATAATACGAAGATGGTGATTGGCTGAAAATGAAGCTAAATCAACTTTCAAACCAGCCGCTGTCCTCGATAATGGCAGATAGCTTCATAGTATGGTGGCACACCGAACTTTTTTTAGCCTATCGCACCTGACGGCGAAAATTGCGGGAAGCTATGTAATCGTGCGGCATGAGGGGCGCACACCAATGATTTTTTTGCGCCAATCCTTTAATTTTCGCGGGATTCCCGCAATCCCATGTCCTAGAAGCAACACTGGGCCCTGTAAAACATGAAACCCATCAGACAGGGCTAAATTTAATAGCCCTACTCTTTCTTACGGTTAGTAACAAGGGGCCCGTTTTACTAAGATAGTTACGAACAAAATTTTTGTAAGTTTTTATGTAAGTCTAAAAAAAGTGCGTAAGTGCGTTTTACTAAAAAAGTTTGTAAGTGATCCGAGCGTATGTTTTTGCGTAACTTTACGTAAAAAAAAATCTACCGTAACTCTCACGTAAAAATGGCCAACAACAGAGGCAGAGTGCTGGCCGAAAGAGTTTTTCGTGAAAGGACAAACTGGTTAGACGAATTAAGTGAGAGAGAGAGGTAAAGGAAAAGTACCGTTTGACGAAAGATAGAATCCGGTGGCTTAACGAATTGATAAGGGACGAAATTGAGCCCCAAACCAACAGGAGCCATGCCGTAAATACATTGACCAAGGTAAGATTTAGAATGAGTACTGCACTGTTTTTATACTGTATAGCATAAACCTGAATGTCGAGATGTAGATATAATCGACATCATAGATTTTATAAATGAACGCATTCCCTTTCACTATTTAGCTGAAGGTACCGTACGGATACCGGTCTAAATTTTCGAATATGTAAACAACCCTAGTAGAAGATCAACCCTATAGTTTTGTTGTCGAAAAGAAATGAGTGTAATGAAACTTGAGCTTTATTATAGGGTTGAGTGCAGATTTTTGTGTTTTCATCGAGATATAAAATGCAATTGCCTTATTACATGGCAAATAACGCCCGAAGGGCGTTATGTTAAGCCATGTAATAAGGCAATTGCATTTTAATTGCACTCGCTGTTCACTTTAATCACTTTTCGAAAATGATAGAGAGAAAAGAATCACGGACAAATACGACAGTAAATACGAGTTATCTATCTGTTGCAGATATAAGACTTGGTTTATCCTATGTTTTTTGTTAGATATGAATCGAATGACGCCAACATTTTGTGACCTACTTATTAGAACACACACAAAAAAAAAACAGTGTCGCAGCTGTTAATTTTTCAATATGTATTTCTGGTTTCCCAGTTCTAGGCTTGTTTCTAATATCGTTCCTATCACGCCAACATTTCAAAAAAAATTCTTAACACAGTATATTCGCTTCCTTCGATCCTTTCTCCAATAGTTCTTTCACTATATATATTCCATCAAATCCACGATAACTTTTTTCTGGGCATTAGCATTTTTTAACCTAATCCCCGCAATACAAAAGTTTAACTCCGTCATGAAACAAGAAGTCAAGTTCATTTATGTAAGAGTGATTTTTCCGTTTACACAGTCTACTAAATTTAACTCAGTGGCCTTGGCTTCCAAGAAATCGATCGCTGACGTATTGAATGATGTAACGGATGACGTCGACCATTCAGACTCTCTGTTCACTGTTGGCATTTTATTTTTAGGTGCAAATAAAGTTAAATATGCATCATTTTATCAAGGATTATTCGTTAGTTTCCTTTTTGTAAGTTTTTTAAAGAAAAAGAAATTGATCTTTTTGCATTTGACTGATTCAGCGATGAAACTCTAAATATAGCCCATAAACAGTTTGCAAGAAATCTAAAATTAGATACCTACAACAATTTGGAAAAACCGAAAGTAGTGCTATTGCGTTCATCGAAAAATAACATGCAGATTTTTCATCACATGACCCCATTCTGACCAATCAAAAAACGATTTTACACAAAGAGTGCAATTATTACGGTATATCATTATTGTTCTTCATGGATACCTTTTGAAATTAGATACTATGAAGCGTAATTATGATTTTCATGGGTGTTCATGATATACTGTACATGTGGGAAGTGCCCGGTTTACAATTACTGTAGGCACAGGAATAGCGGAATATTTATAATAGAGAGTGTCCACTTCAGCTGACATTCAGCTACTTTCACTGACTAAACGTCCGATTTCTCAAAAAAAAACCTTATTTTTTGAAGAGTTACGAAAAAATATGGCGCGAACGCTAAACTTATGCAAGGTTAGTAAAACGCACTTAAGAATTACGTAAGTTTTTCGTAACCTTAAAGATACGCAAAAACTTACGTAAATGTTAGTAAAACGGCACCAAGATGATTTACAAAGTTTTCATCACAAACGCTCATGTTAAACTTGTAACCCCTGGTGTGGGGACAAACTTGACCCAAAGGCTGTAATTTGGGCCCTCCAGGTAGAGGCCCAGAAGACAAAGCTATATGCAAAATTTGGTAGCCCTAGGCCTTATGGCTAGGTACAAACAGATTCTTAAAGATTTCCCAATATGAGCCCATGTTAAACTTGTGACCCCCAGGACAGGGCCAAATTTAATCCCAGCGCTATAATTTGGGCACCTTTGGTAGACAACCACTTGATAAAGCTAGATACAAAATTGAGTAGTCCTAGGCCTTATGGGTTGGTACAAGAAAATTTTTAAAGTTTTCCCTATATAAGCCAAAATAAAACTTGTGACCCATGGGGCCGGGCCAAAATTGACCTCTGGGCTATCATTTGGGCACTTTTGGTAGACAATCACTTGATAAAGATACATGCCAAATTTGGTATCCCTAGGCCCTGTGGCTAGGTACCAGAAGGGCTTAAAGTTTTCCCTATATAAGCCCCTATATAAAACTTGTGACCGGCGGGTCGGGGCCAATTTTCATCCCAGGGCTATTATTTGAAGGAACTTGGTATAGGTACACTAGTTAAAGCTACATGCCAAATTTGGTGGCCATAGGTCTCATGGTTTCTGAGAAGAAGATTTTTAAAAATTTTCATTTTTTTTTCAGTTTTGTTGCCATAGCAACCATAGTTTTTGAAGGAATAAAATTCTTTCAAGGAATTCTGAAGAGGATCATGTCAGGATCATTTCTGTGAAGTTTCATCAAAATTGGATGAGTAGTTTCAGAGATGTTTGAAATAAAAGTTAACCCATGCACGGACAGACGCACGCACACACGGACGCACGACAGACACCAGGCCATGACATAAGCCTGCTGGCCTTCAGCCAGTGGAGCTAAAAACACTCCTCGCAACTTGGCAGACTCTGTAACTACCTCTAGCCTCAAACACATATTTAATTAAGACTGCTAAGCCCAACTCACTGACCTTTTGTGGGTAGTGTAGATCAAGATCACACTGAACAGAACGTGCAGTCTGATCTATGATCTACACTGTCTGATATCTATATATCTATTGTCCCCAAAATAATCTTGGCAGAGCAGCCTTTGGGATTTTACAATCAACTTGAATGTTCCATTTAAGTAATTCAGCAGGACAGGGGTTAAATATAGCTTGGCCCTTGCATTCTTATCTTCATAAACAAGTGGGCCATGAAGTTGCTCACCTGAGTATTTTGACCAAACATGTGCCATTTCAATCTCTTTTGAGATATAATGACATGACAATCTAGTATGAGATAGAAAACGAGTGCCCTGGTATATGGGAAATATACGCAAGCGTTAGCGAGTGTGTATTTCCCATATATTATGGCACGAGATTTTTTATCTCACTTAAACCACATGACTAATTTATTCATGCTTTTTACGTCATATGCTCATATTTATAGTTGATAAAAGCTTGATAAAAGTTGGGTCGTTGTAATTGTTAAAATGGAAGTTTTGCACCTGGTTCAAAAGAAGCACAAGTAAGGTACTAATTTATATCAAAATGTTAAATTATTCATTATGATTGTAATGAAAGTAAGCCTATTTGTGGATTGTTAAGATCAAAATTGTATTTGTCGGCAAAATTTTGAAAACTTTATGTTTCTATTGATGTAGATTTTCAAAGATTATAAGGACGTTCATCGTTTAGAGCTTACTATGTGTCTCTTGTAATTAGACAGTAGTAGTCAACTAGGTTAACAATGAAACTAAGTATAATATATTTGAAGGTGCAAATGATGTAAGATAATGAAAATTTATCTTTATAGTTTTCAACTTGAACAGTAAGAGAAACAGTGTTTATTTTGTAAAATTTATCCGCTACTGGGGACGATTCGGTACTGGCGACCAAGCTGTACTTGGGCAGGTCCTAGTTTTTCTTTCATTGCATGCACAGGGTAGGGTAAACCAAGAAAAGTGGTATCTCTGGAGATTACCCCTTCCCCCCCTCCAAAAAAATTCCCATTTCAATTTTCTTTTACTCAAGCAGCCTCAGTTAAATCTCTGTTGAACTGTTGAATCGTGGAACGAAAGGTTTACAGTCAAAGTGTACCCAAACCAAAACATACCCAAGTCAAAACATACCCAATTGAAGTCAAAACATATCCAGGTGGAGTCAAAACATACCCAACGTGAAGTAAAAATGTACCCATGATTTTTATAGTGTTTTTGTCTTCCGTCTTTGTACAAATAATTATTTAGAAATGTGCATTTCACCATCTTCATATTGATGATTTTTACACTCTGCTTTATTTTAAATTTGTTTTACATGATTAAAACAAATAATAAAGCATAATACAGAACATACCAAAGTCAATCAAATGCTTCATGATATAATTAACAGTCTCTCTCTCTCTTTCTCTCTCTCTCTCAAGAAAATACAATTAACATTGTTGAAAAAGCATCAGCTAGCTTGATTGTGTTATCCATAATTATTTTATCAAAAAAAAAAATCATAAGAATCAGCACATGTAACTAAATGAGATACAATAATTACATTGTTTGGATAACAATAGGTGCAATTTTCGCAATCAAAAAGAGTGTACAAACTATAGGTGACAACTAAATTCTTTATTCTCAATGGTATTTAACCTGATATAGATTGCATGATAAGTAATTGAAATGCTTTGTAAATATTTTGATAATTTAAGAGACAGCTTGCTTTAGATGAAAAACTGAAGGGCTGATATGTTTAAATTCAGTAAATGCTCAGCTGAAAATTTTTTCTCATATTTTCCTTTTCTATCCTATGGAAGTTCTCATTTGTAACAATTTAAGCATCTGAAAATTCTCTAAACATGGATACACCTACACCTACTTATGACTCTAGTGTCATTATTTATACAGTTTTTGCTGATTTGAAATATTAACATTTTTTTTAGAGGAGGAACATTATAAGACACATACTGCACTGAAAATATTTTAAACTTAATTCTTTACCAAATAATAAAATCTTTAACTCTTCCAGATTGAAAACACTTGCAAATAACATATAAGATCAGGCTTGGAAGCATAAAAAACATTATGAGAAATGGATGAAAATTGTTGTCACCTACAGTGTTTTTTAAAAAAAATACAGAAGAATTGTTAATACTATAGATTTTGTAAATTAAAGGCAACTTATACTTTTTAGTGGGGGAAAAACATGTTCAATGAAATATCATTGAACATTTTCATTTTAAAGTTAAATCATCTTGGTCCATCTTCTTTTTTTGTAAACCTTCAAAAACAGGGGTGCGACTAAAACGCAGACGCCTTCTTACACAACAATCTGTACTGGTATTAGAATTTCAAATAACATTTTTGTATAATAATCGCATTGTAATCACTATAAATTAGGCTCAAATGATTGATTTCAATAATGATAGATTTAAAAAAAAAAGTGGGGAAAAAGAAGACAATGCTGTGCCTTGAAATAGGAGGAAATAGTCGACCGGCAAATGAAGGAAATATTGGTACAATATAGTAACAGTATGGCCCAAGCAAACGTGAAAGGGAGGGATTGAAGCAAGACAAGATGACAAGAGAGAGATAAAGTATCTAGACAAAGATGCACAACGCAAACGATTAAACAAAGTTGGAAATTTGATTGCTACTGGGCCTTTATCAGATAAATGGAAAAAATAACCTCCATCACACTTAAATTTTCTAAATCTTATTTTGGCATTTTTTTGCTTTATACAGGTAAAATATTCACTAAAGTTTCATAAATTGGCAAAAAAAAGATAGTTTGTGATTTTTTATAAAAGTTATGAACGATTAATTATGGCCTATCAAATGTGATGGAAGTTACCTTGTCAATATATTATGTGAATTATATGACATTGTAAGTTTTGTTATTTGTATACATAAGCTTTTAATTAAATAGTTAAAGAAGTGGTATTTCTTTTAAACAGATATTTGGCTTAGGAGGGATTCTTATCTCTCCTTTTTGAGACTTACTTTAAAGTGACGGATGTTACTGATTTTTCCAATGCATTTTACATTTTCACCAATTCAGCTTTGTGGAAAGGGCATTAATTATGAAGTTGGTAAAAGTGACATTTCTACTATTTAAGGTTGACTGCCTTATAGTATGCAATAGTTGTAATACATTTCATAATTTAACCTTTTATAGATATAAATGTGTTTGGATGTTACACTTGACAGATTGACTAATGAAGAAAGGTGATGGATGTCACACATGACTTGATATTCTACCCATATCCATTTATCTTGCCCTTTTTCATATTTCAAGAGACTGATGGACTTTGAGTCTGCCATGTACAAAAAATTAAATAGCTGAAGAGTAATAGCCCTAGGCCTTATGGTTTAAGACAAGAAGATTTTCAAAAAAATTCAATATTTTTCATTTCTGTTACCATAGCAACCAGAGTTTTTTAAGGATTTTTTTCCTAGAATTTTTAATAGGTCTATGGTAGGAACATTTCTATGAAGTTCCATCAAAATTGGATTGGTAGTTTCAGAGAATACGATATTTAAGACAAAACATTGAAGTATACGCTGAAAAGGGCACGGACAGAGGGATACATGACAGACATCGGGCCATGACATAAGCCCGCTGGCCTATGCTCAGTGTACCTGAAACACTGGAGCAAGTGAAACTTTAGGTAGAAACTCCATCATTGGTGGAATTTCTTCTGTTCAGTAATTTGGTCAATCTATCACATCAAGTAGAACCTGAAGATGATAAGTTAACAAACCCTTGTACTGGGGCAAACATACTTGATTGAATGGTGCTGTATGCTGCTTTCAACATTTTAAGCCATATGACAACACCTCACATAATTAGTGCATTTCATGGGTTGCAGTGCTACAAGGCTGGGGCTCTAAAGTGTCTTGTCAAATGACATTCCCAAGAAAAACCCAGTGGATCCAGGTATCAAGTCCTACACTTTACCACTGAGACACACAGGACCCCCTCATACTCTGATACAGGGATAAAACATAGCAGATCCTATATACTGAAAAAAAAGTGTGAATTAAAATTAAGATTTAACAGTATGATAGACTGTATGAATTTATGAACAGTATCAAAGTTGTCTGGTATGTCTTACTTTTAGTAAAAGACAAGGCAAGATAAACATGGAGTTCATTAATTTATTTTCTGCCACAAAGTTCCAGAGTACAAAACAAAAATATGAGCCTTGGAAACTTTGTTATCCACTTCATTCTACAAGTTTTCATTAGCTGAAAAGATAAAAAGGAAATGTATGGAATTAAATATTATAAGACTGCACAGTCAGGTCAACTTGATTTTGCACCAAAGAAAAAAAAAATCAATGACAAGTAATAAAATAATTCTGGGAATTTTAATGTTGTTGGATATTTCTTCATAATAAAAACTTGTTTTGTTCATGAAAATAAATTTGACTAGATATTCCTATTGACAACTTTTCCAAGTCAACTGTTACTTCCATACAAAGAATAATGTCAGAATGTAACTGGCATTTCAAAAATTTTCAGGTGGGGAGGCAGATATCAATTAAGCATAATTCGATTCAACCAAACAACTTCCTTAAAAAGTGAATAAAATGAATAATTATCATTGAGAGTACAATTATTTTGTTGCTAAAACCAAATGATATCTGTTCGGCAGTTATCTCTGACATACCAGGGCAACACAATCGAGTCGAATCTTACACTGCATCAGACGCCATCCGGTCAAAACGTAACCGCCGATCGAACTTCTCTAAAATGTGTTACCTCTTCTCAAAATTCGTGCCTTATCTGACAAATATTATCGAAAGAATAGGCATAAAAAACCATTGGATATCGAGCGACAACAAAAACATAATATTTTGAATATGTGACGGAGGTAACAAGAGGAAAAGACGTTGACCGACAGACCACTTACCTTGTCGTCATCGACGAGAAAGCTCAATCACAAAAATTGATGACGTAGTCCTCTAGACAGTATTGATACAGGTTCGTTCAGCGCTAAATTTACTCGAGTAATCTTTTGCATTACGTGATAAGACGATTTGATTGGAGGTTACGAAGTTGACCGACAGATACCGTAGTTGTAAAAAATCGGTCTTATTTTGAAGAACGAAAGCCCTTTCAATCAGTAAATGCTGTTAATCGGCAGTTTAACAACTGCTTTTGAAACGGATATAATAAATATGTCCAGATTTGAGACGAGTTCCTTGTCTCGGATCAAACAAAAAAATTGCGTTTTTGACCGACAGCGTAACCGGCATTATACGTGTTTTGGTAACTGAATTATATTAAATTAATTACATAAAAACGTCAAATAAACACAGAATAATCCAGAAAAATCATTCTAGTTTGAAAATATTATGAACACGCTACCGAGAATTTCAACAGGACGCCACCTCGATCGGCTTTGACATATCATACCCAACACATCGTTTTTGGGGAGCCGAAAAATGATGACTTTTTTAATCAAAAATCACATTTTGTAATAATGACCAACGCTTTTAATTCTATATTATTTTTAATATCTGTCTATCATGGGAACTACATAGATATGCACTAAATTTTCATTACTTTCTGTTAGAATTGTATTTCTTGGGAAAAAATGTGATGGAAGTTATTTTTTCCATTTATCTGATAAAGACCCTACTACATTATAAAATGAAGAATAAAGAAAGAAATGAAGACGCTTTCTTATATGGAACCGTTCTTATATGACTAGGACATCTTGTATGCTTCTAAGCGTGCAATTTAAACAAATAGGGAAAAAGCGGACGATATAGCATATATAGGAAAAAAGCGGACGATATACCATATATAGGAACCAGTTTGAAGTGTTTAAATAGTCCTTTTTCGACGAAAACTTAAGTAGCTCAGATAGCAAAAAAAAGGACTGATGACCGGTCATACTAAAATACGCCCTACGGGAAAAATTCGCCCTACGACGCCCTAAGAAACAAATTATCGCCCTACGGGTATATAGATTGTGTCGGATGGAATTAATTACTTATGCCTTTTAAAACATACTTTATCTAACATGTCTTCAAATATCATGACTTTATTTCGTGTAATTTTGGAGATATTTGATCGATAGTTTACGTTCTGACGATCGCCGACAGGTGCTCTATACGCCCTACCACTTTACATCTCGCCCAAATTGTTTTAAGGTGTTAGTTTTATCACTTAATACTATATTTTGTTAAAATGATGTATAATTTGACTGATTATTATTTATTTCTCATTTATTAACAGGTTTTTCTGATGTTCCAATCCGTATAAAGCCCAGAATCGTACACATTCAAAGGGAAATAATTTGATAAACACAATTTCCTACAGAGTTATCCTTTGTCAGATAGACCAATCCCAAGTTCGCCCTACAAGAAAAATTCGCCCTACGACGCCCTACAAAACAAATTATCGCCCTACCGGTATATGAACCGTGTCAGATGGAATTAATTACTTATACCTTTTAAAATATACTTTATCTAACATGTCTTCAAATATCATGAATTTATTTTGTGTAATTTTGGAGATATTTGATCGATAGTTTCGTTCTGACGATCGCTGACAGGTGCTCTATATGCCCTACCACTTTACATCTCACTTTACACAGAATGTACAGTCTGATCTTAGATCTACACTGTCCATTATTTTGTTACATATTCTGGCAAAAACCCTTTGGTACAGCAACATTTTAGATGTTTTTCCTATTTAAAAATGTCTTTTGTATTAATTCAGCACTTTAAGGGTAAAACCACCTGCAGAAAGAAGGCTGTTGAAAATATTGTCTGAAACCACGAAAATACTGGTTATCAACATTGAAGTTCTAAACCCAGATGTCACAATTTCCTACATATAGCGTTATCCTTTGTCAGATCGACCAATCTCAAGCCATTGAATCTTTACTAAACTACAAAATTTTAGCCTTATCCAAATTCAAAGCATCTGTACACGACAATTTCAGTGAGGCTCAAATGGTGTAATTTTTCTTTGATAGAGTAGAAAACATTGTGGAAAAAGTAGGAAATGCTGCATGGTTACCAGCTGGCAGCATTTTCTTCTTTTCCCATAATGTTTTCAAAAGGCTTCTTCCCCAGGAACTTCAAAAGTCGGCATTGTGTGGTAAAGGGTTAACTTAAAGTACCTTGAGAAAGACAGCCGTTGAAAACATTGTCTAATACGACAAAAATACTGGTTACCAACATTTACACAGTAAATCAAGATCTTGGCTAGATCGATCACTTCTTCGATATATCCCTATTATTCTTTTAAAATCACATTTTTTTACCTGTCTACAGACGCTGTATCTTGAAAACATTGCGGAAAACAGAGAAATTGCGCGTAACGAGCAAATTCTCAATTACCAAGCGGTATCTATCATATCACTAAACTCAGACTTATTTTACTAATATTACATTACCACTTTCTTTTGTTCTTGGTTTAGAGTTTTTCTGTGAAATTGCTGAGATTATGTAATTTTCGCCAAACAACAAATTATTACAGTTATGAGTGGAAATTATGTTTGAGCGTATCTAATCAACGAATTAATGTCTTATTAAGGGATTTAAATTGGTATTTTAAAGTTGATAATTCAGACGATTGTAAAAGAATCAAATTTTCATGTTCGCAGTTAGAATGAGTAACAAATGTCAGTCGAAGTGGTCGTTATGACTAGGATTCGTATCTTTGAAGGACAACTCTGTCTCAAGGTGTTTATCAAATTAACTCCTCTGAAAATACCATTTGGGTGCACGTTTTCATCTGGAACATGAATAAAACCTAGAACTAAACTAAGAATAATTAACAATGAGTGAAAGCGAAAACACTATTTCAAACTACGGATAGAATTAATTGGTAAAATATCGCACGAAAACAAGTAGGGGGAGCGTTTAAAGTGGTAGGACGTATAGAGCACCTGTCACCCAACCTCGTTACGAAAACTATCGATCAAGTTTTTCCAAAATTATACAAAATGAAGTAATGATGATTTAGGTTATGTTTGATAATGCATATTTTAAAAGATACAAGTAATGGATTCGATCTGAATAGTGCACAAATACGTAGGGCGATAAATTATATGTAGGGCGTCGTAGGGCGAATTTTTCCTGTTGGGATATATAGATTTTCATATGGGCCACTATCAAAGAGGGGTTTAAATAGAAGGGTTATTGTCTCATTTTTTGTCTGCCTATCCGTAGGAAAAGAAAAATATGCTGGTTACCAATTTTCTACCTTTCCAACAATATTTTCTACAGCCTTCTCAAGGTTGTCATGACTATATAGATCATATCTATAAAAGATAACTCTATTTTTAGGTAACTATGTTTATCAAGTTATCTCCCTTGGAATCTCACACGTGTGGATGTTTTCGTCTGAAACATCAATAAAACCAAGAGATAAACAGCATACAAGTTAAATTGGCACAGAAGAAACATTAATCTATGAGTAGCAATACTTTTTTGGTGAAAATATCACCCGAAAAGAAGTAGGGCGAGAGTTGAAGTGGTAGGGTGTGTAGAGCACCTGTCAGCGATCGTCAGAACGAAAACTATCGATCAAATATCTCCAATGATTACACAAAATAAAGTCATTATCATTGAAGACATGTTCGATAAAGTATATTTTAAAAGATATAAGTAATTAATTCCATCCGACACAGTCCATTAACCCGTAGGTCAATAATTTGTGTCGTAGGGCGAATTTTTCCTGTAGGGCGTATTTTAGTATGACCCCTGATGACAGACTTTACTGTACACAAGTCATACACGTAATGAAGAAAAATAATTTTTGAATTTTTAAAGTTTGATTACATGTAACATCTCAAACAAGTACATTCAATGGAAAATAAAAGGTGTTTTTGACAAGTTTAACAAGTTAAAGAGTTGCCGAATTCTTTAATTTACATACAAATTGGCCGTATATGGTAGTATACTGTAACGTCATATGCTCGCGGGCTTCATATCCTCGCGTTAACCGTACTTTCTGATATAAACAAACACTAGCGGCACCTAACAGTTGTTTATGGATGCAAAACAGTCATGGGTGACTGTATAAACGAAAAAAGAAAACCCAAGAATGTTTCGTTTAACGGTAATTATGCACTGGTCCGACGTATTCGCGTTTCTTATATTTGAATGATGCGCATGCGCTATAGTGATGGACATTGAATAAATATTTTTTCATCAACAGTGCTCAAATTCATCATGTAAACAGAAAATATGCTTAAACTATGTGGGAATTGAAATGAAAATATAAAAATCTTACTTGTGTTAGGTAAGGGGTAAATCCTGTTTACATCCGGGGACTGTCCTATTGATCCGTGGTCTGGTGAAAGTTGAATTTGAAGGGCTACACAGGGGTATCTATTTACTGTTTACATCATAGTTGATTAGAACTGTTTTATAATTCTTTTTTTGTTAAATTTTAATCACTGTATTTTATGTCTTTGTCAGTTTTCAATAGAGCCATTTTCTTTTTCTTTGTAAATGATTACAGAAGTAAAATAATGCAGTTTTTTTACTTTAAAATATGCAACAATGTTGATATTGATGATGATGCTAATAATTTTGATTTTTTTATAACATTTATGTACACAGAATTAACAACATTGGAACATGAAAAAATCAAATAAGTAACACCGAACTAGGGTTGCAACAATTTGTAACTCTTTACCAACAACAAATTTATAGACTGGTCCGAATTAAAAGCATATGCAGACGACAATTTAAATGGTGATGAGATTAGAATTGTCCTTGAAAGTATAGAAAAAACATCATCTTTCCACTTTTCCCACAATCTTTTCATTAGATTTCTTCCAAAATGTGGCAAAAGCCGGGGACTGCTTGGTAAAGAATTAATTAAGACAATGCGGACATAGGAATATTTCATTCCTCCTCACAGCAGATTGTTTAACACAAAAGGAGAGGTGGACCCAGTGCTGACAGTTATCACACTTTACCCAGTTAACCATTTTCAAAAATGGTTTTTTGTTGATATCTGGGGGATAGAATTTATTGCACACACAGCAGCATTCAGTATCATCAGCATCATCATCACTATCATCATCATAGCTGCTAACATGTGGGTTATGATTCATATTCAGTCCACTTGTTGATGGCTTTGGACTTGATTCTGCAGTGGCAACTGGATGTGAGTTGTTGGTCTTGGCTTTTGAATTATTGTAATCTTCCAAAACAGTTAAATATTCAGTTTCAGTTATTGCAGCTCCACCAGGTTTGGGTTTTGTAACCAATGCTTTGACTTTTCCTGCATTGCAGGTACATTTACATGTGCATGACAGTGTGGGCTTTTGTTTTTCAACCTTATTTAGCAAGAATTGTTCAACGGCCTCTTTTCCTGATTTCATTGCCATGAGTTTTTGTACAGGATTTTCTTCAACAAAGCTTTCACTGGGGTACAGTTTATGTTCTTCTACAGCTTCCTTTGAAAAAGGGAATATCCCAGTTTTCCTGAAGCCAGACATTATATTAATGGGTGTCATTGCCCTCAGGTAAGCCCGGCATGCTATATAACACATGTCATAACGTGTAATGGTCTTACCAATGGATGATTGCATAAAGGATGCACACTCGCTATAGTAAAAAGCCTTAAAAGGACCAAAAATGGAGACATCTAGGGGCTGAAGAATGTATGAGGTATGGGCAGGTAAAACAAAAAGAATCAAGTTGTTAGACATAGCCCAGTTAATCAAAGCTCTAGAGACGTGTGATGCATGCCCATCAAATATGAGCAAGATATGCTGCCTGTCAGTATCTCCTCTTCTTATATTGGGTAGAAAATGGTCCTTCAAATACTGCTGAAAAATATCGGCATTTGACCACCCACTATCTGACATAACACCTCGAGACCCCGGTGTAGCATCCCTCATCAGTTCAGGAGAATACCGCTTTCCTTTAAAAACAAAAAAAGGGGGTAAATGATGCCCAGCTGCATTAGCACATGCTATAACAGTGGTTGTTGTTGAGCGAGGTGATGTGACTGATTGTGTTTTAATACCCACTGGAGCTATAATATTTGGCGGTCTGTGTTCTGGTTGAATGCCTGTCTCATCAATATTAAAAATAAATTGTGGCTTATCGCTAAGACCATACTTCTGCATGATGTTTGACAAACTGTCAAAATAATTTTACACAATCTCTGGTGTTGAGAATTTGGCACGACTGCTTTCAAGACCTCTAGGTTTTAATGATCTAAGCCGGTGTTGCCATCTTGTCAAAAAACCATACAACCAACAGTTACTTAGAGGCTTATCGGTAGCTCGGCGCTTGAAGCTTGCAGCTAGTTCTCCAGCAAGATACTTAAGTTTGGCATTTGTAAAACCATATCCCAGTTGTGCCATCGTTTCCAGGTGTTCAACCAAAGACAGCTCCTCCTCCTCACTAAACAGGTTCTCTGTACCAAGCTTAACCTTTCCCATGTCTACTTTGCCCTTTACCCTATCACGCAGAGTCTGCTCTGGTACATTGTATTGTAGTGCAGCCCTTAGAACTGGAATGTTGTTTTCTTTGACAGCTTTGTAAGCATTAAGTAAGGCTTCTTTACTGTAGTTTCTGTAATTTTTATTTGCTCTTTTTGGAATTCTCTGAAATAAAAAGAGTAAAAAAAAAACATAAATACATAAATATATACATGAATAGAGTTTATGTTCTGCTTGAGAGGGAAAAGCATATGGAAAGAATCATTTTGTGTTCATGTTTTCATTTTATGAACCAAATTAACCAGGAAATATTATTAGAATGAAATCGTGGCCAGATCCCCCACTGTGCACCCCAAGAACTTTGCAACGGGTGCTAGTGACGTCATCAACCGTCATCTGCCTGCTCTGAGGACTTGAATCGCAAAATTCGAGCTTTTATTTAATATTTCACGATAAAAAGGAGAAGATGTATTTATCATGGTATTTTCAGAAACTCTAAGTAAATATCGGTAGATTTTAATCAAAATATCATTTATTTACCTGTTTTTGTCGCATATTTTCTCTAGCATCGAACCGTGGCTTCCGCTCTGAAAGACTTGAGTAGAATTCGGACGCGTGTATATTTACGACGACGTTTTGGCGTATTTTTTCAAAATCCCGTATGCGTAAGACACCGCGAAAGCGTAGGACAGAGGCATAAAGAATAAAAAAATCAATGTAAGCACCCAAAATCACTAGTAAGGCACAAATTTGACTTATAAATGTCGCATATTGTTTCGTCAAGTTAACGTGCCGCAAGAAGATAGAAAAGTTTTCCCGAGTAAAGTTCTTAAGTTGGGTCAACTCTGACACCCCATATTTTTTCCACTATCTGTTTTGATATCTTTTTTACAGCACGTGGAAGATGTGAAAACGATACATACGTTACTGTCGCACACCTGGATTTATTTCTTTCGCACTTCACCACGTACATAACGCGCTGTTTATTATCAAACTTTTACCACCAGAGTTTTGGAATTTCATTGTAATTTCAAGAGGGTTAGAATCAGTAGGAAATGGTCTGTTGATTTGAAAATTATGGTCACTGCAAACAATGTCGCAAGGGTTATGATACATACGCGATGCTATTTTAAAACTCAATCCTACAGGGATGCATTGTGCGGCCAGTGTGAACGAGAGACATTTTAGAAAAGGTAACAGGTTTCAGAAGGCTGGAAAAAGTATTTTTGGGGGAGTAATGATATGTGTTTTTAAGCAAATGCGATTTTTAGTAAGCATTCCGGTAGCGTAAAAACACAGCGATACATATGATACTCAGGAATAATTTGAACAAAAATCTATCTGCGATTTTTAAATGCAAGCTGAACAAAGCATGGTTATTCCATCTTCGAGCCAAACTGTGAGAAGACCAGGTTTTGTCGACATACAGATAAATAATATTGAATAATGTACCGAAACATACATATGTTATCGATACATACGGGACAATACTAATTGAATTTTCATGACAGGGAAGTATTCCATCATTGGTAAGAGGCATATTACATTGTGCAAGCTTATGCAGGTTGCCGTGCTATGCATTCTTGAAAAAAATGTGAGTAATTTTCGCTCTGTTTCCTTTTTCTGTTTAGAAATGAGAGTTACTTAAGTGGTATCTACGCTGACAGTAATTATGCTGTTCATAAACTTTTGTTTATGTTTGAGGTATTTCACAGGTTAACATACTTGAAGATAAAATACAGTAATCTGAGTTCAGAAGTTTACTACCATTTCTTTTGGCAACCCGTAATACTGATACATAGGTTACTGATGGTAACGTAAGTATTGGTTATGAGGACCATCACATATGTCGAACCAGCAAAGATTCTTTCGATACGGAACATGTTAGAACTGGTATTAGTAAAGTCAACTGAAGAAACTACACATTTTTAGTTACAAGTCTGTCGGTTTAGTTGTACCTACATCCAATGACAAATACTCCAAAGGCAACATCATTAATTTCTTAGACGGCTGAAAGATTCTCTAATTTCCCAATATGATAATTCATGTTGTAGTCTGTATCATGACACCATTATTATGCCTTGAAAAGAAGATTATTTTAGCAATGAAATGAATAAATCTTTTAACCTTCAGATGTGAGCAACTGCCCTTTTCTGCATCGAAATACTTAGTACAGAATAATTAACGTATGTATCGATACCTACGTTGTTACACAAATTTCATCCGAAAAGCAAAGCACAGAAGTAACGTTATTAGTAAGTTTTGAACAAAAGACAGACATGCCTCTTTTTCAATATTAGGGCGAGACAGCGACTTAATGATGTTTAGGTCTGTATTGTAAATTTGGACATCTCCAAGAGTGGGACGTCATCGTGGAAGAACTTGGGAGTAAAAGTTGCCATGGAAGACGCATTCAAGAGTTATACATATCCTGGAAGTCATGCTCTGAAGTTAGACTTCGCTTCACGCTAAAGCAGGAAACTTTGCCACAGAATTCTCTCTTCAGAGCTTCACTTCACTTACAAAAAGTTGTAAAGCAGGGTTTTAATAAGAGGAAGTATGGTTCTGGAGTGAATTTTCTTTGCGAGAAGAGGACTACCTTTAAGTAGTGTCCCGAGTGTTATAGATCTCCAGTCATTGGAAAGGTATAAAAGGCTGTTTATGCTCCGCGATCGTGGAGACTGAACAAAAAAACCAAAATCTTTCGAGATGATTGGTAAATGACATGAACAGCAAATCTGACTGACCTAATCTGATACATACGTTATCGGTACACTGCTGAACTTTTCCTTCACCATGCTGCACAAAGTGTTCTGATGCTTTTTTTTTGTTTCTTGTATTTTACAGTAATTATCTCATAATTTTGTATGTTCAGAATGTTATCGCTCACTATTATATAGGTATCATGTGGAACTGATACATACGTTATATACGTTATAACTTCAACCTTAGTCATGGTTAAAGCATATAGTCGATGTAAAGTAAGCAAGTCGACTGATTATGTTGTGTTTGTAAGCAAGAAAGATAATTCTACCCTTTCAGTCGGTAAACAAGCCAAGTCTTGATACCCAGAAATATCATTTTAAGACATCTGCAGAAAAGCGCCAATTTTGGCAACTATTTATTTATTATCGGTCATTAAGAAGATAAGATACTCTTTGACATAAGCAAATGTAATCACTGATTGGTAATTCTTACTTCTATACAATACATTACTCAAGTTATAGCAAAAAATTGTATTTATGAATTTCACTGATACATACGTTGCATTTTCCCATGTTTTTTAATCTGATAATAATTCAATTGTTCAGCAATCGATGTATAATATTCTCAGCATCTCAAAAAACTGTAATGGCTATAGTTTCTTGTCGCCGGAGTAAAATACTTAAAGCATCAGTCGGTAGCTGACATTACAAAATTGTACCTCAATGTTGTGTTTTTGTTCCTAGAAAAGGAATTGATGGCTTAATGATCTATTGTCTTTGGATGATGTAAAAAAAATACATGCCTATGTTTTTCGATGAAATTATGGCTGAAGCATCGACAACTATATGATGTGTAATGTGGAAAAGTATCGGGACTCTTATCCATTTACATCATGACAAAAAAGGTACATTTGTAACTGGTTTCACTAAGTTACGTATGTATTTACATACCAATTTTGGAGAGTCAGGGGTACATCTTAAATAAATCATATCTTGAAAACGGTGCAGATTTCTTGGGTGAAATTTTGGCTGAAAACTCAATAATCACTGTTCTTCTAGATCAAAAGAAAATTACGCGTGAAAATTGAAGTTGATTTTCTCGAATTTCTTGAGCCAAAAATGTGCCTTACTAGTGATTTTGGGTGTAGATATGCTAATTCAGTACCTTTATCACCTACACACCCCATTTTCCATCTGAAAAAAATACAAGTCCCATCTAATTCTGACCGATTATACGGTTCGTCTGCACAAAACTGTAAACAAATAAGTCACATGAACTGCCTTGAAGTAAATATATGATACATTCAGGCCACCATACACAAGTTTTCTCATTTACCGCGAATACATGACGTCATCATCAAAGACTGCAGTTGTTTGGGTACACATGTTCAGACGCCGAAAGAGACTGGAATGTCCTCTCAAAACCACTGTATGACGACTTATTTGAACAAACTGAATAAAATAGTAAGTTAATTCATGATAATAGTAAGTGCCTTCTGTTCTTTGTAGTTTATATTGGTAAGTGTAAGTACCGCGAGCATATACCGAGGCAGTCTAATTGGATTACGATGTTACTCACGCATTCTCAATAAAACGGTGCAATTCGATATCAGCATAAGACGAAAAATGAAGGTAGACCAATGTTCTCAAAGTTGCCTGTTAACTAAAGCTCCATGACTGTACTTGTCGGAACTCACGGTATTTGAACATGAAATTCTTGGTTTAAATTTTACCGCATGGCAAACTTAAGCCACTTTCAAACTCAATTTGTGCTTGTAAAGTTCGTTACTATCAGATACGCAAAACTCTATGCTAAATACAACCTTGATCTGTTGATCTTACGCAAAATAAGTAAGCACTCATAGTTTAAGTAAACCTTAACGAACTTAAATTGGTACATGATAATTATCAGATAGCACCCTTGTTACGCCACATGGTGTCAAAATGCAAAGGGTAGAAATTTTACAAAGACAGATTCATATTTTATTTATTTCTCTCTCTCACAAACAACGGTAATTTTCGGAGCGCACATACTATGCCTTTCAGTTGCCAACAGCAAGTACAGATCATGATCAACAAACTTATATGTGTGAGTTTTGTAAAAGTTAACTGAAATTTATATAGCATAATAACGGTTTTCCGTTAGTCATGCTATCGTAACGAACCTTACCAAAGAAAATAGCGAATTGAATGTTCGTTTGTATTGTATCAAACATCCTAAAATGGATTGTTCTATACTGTGAAAATGTGACAATCTCTTTGAAACTACCATGAAATATGCAGTAGATTATTTTGGGGGAATGAAATACTAGTCCTAACTAATCAGGCTCTTTTAAAGACTAATATAATCAAATTGGGACATATTATCTTTTTCGGGCAATGTACAGTTTCCTGTGCAACGCACATGTTATTTTCTGAATATATAACTTCAAACGAATAGGAAGTAAACCAAAATCAAACGACAGAACGTTACTGATGAAGGAAACAGAACTTTATCAAGTTAACGTCAGGTTTGTTACAATCAATGCAAAAAAAAAAACAAGAGCCGTCAGAGACGGGTTATGCTCCCCGAACAAGTGCTTGTCATAAGATGTATGAAATTGGGAAAAAAATAACAAGGGCACATGCTGAAATTTTCCATAAGCAATATGTAAATGAAGTTTCATGGAATTTTGAAAAAAAACTGAGAGATATTAGTAAAAAAAAATGCAATTTTGCATTAAACCCTTTTTTTCCATGACACAGTCTGAAGTTGAAGAACTGGTCAAAGTACATCGGGCATTGCCCAAAGGAGTTCATATATGAAGTTTTATCCAATTTGCTCCAGGGGTTGTAGAGAAATGGCTTCGGATGGACGGACGGACCGACGGACGGACAGACGGGGGGACGGATGGACGGACGTACGGACGGACGAAGAGGCGACTATATGCTCGCCCTTCGGGGAGCATAAAAAATGTGTATCAAATTTATGCTAGATATTCTGCGTATGTTCTGGGTCGGCCTTTAAGCGCTGCCTATACTCCCGTTGTATTTCCGCCCGGGACTTTACCATTTTTATATCTGAAAATATATCTATATGTGTCAAGAGCAAGAGTCAGACTTGATAATTTGCGATATAAATTTAAAAATGCTGCATTCTTAAATGCAAAATAAAACGATTTCCTTACCTAAAAGGGAGTTCAAGTAGCCAAGCCAAAGAATAAAAGGGAAAAGGTAAAATGTATTACGGTCAGGTTCGTTACGCTATACTAAAGAACCTTATGCAATTTTATCAAAAGGTATTCACTTTTAAATATTCAGTATAGCGGGTTTTGTATACATATTTTTCTTTGAAGATTGCTTTCTTGCAAAATTACATAAAACAAATACTTTCATCATAATAATTTCTGTCATCTTTTTAGTCACATACATGTAATTTTAATCGGCATTCATAGATAAAACGTTCATGATGCATATTGTAAACATTTTATGCATCCCTTTTTAGCCGTCATTATATTTATGAGCATAGCTTATAAATACTAACATTTTTTCACGGTTAATATTCAATCTACATATATTGGGACAAAGAAAAAAATGAACTATTTTTTTATCAGGTTCGTTACACTTACATTACGAACCTGACCCATCAACAATCATGCTTCTGCTAGATCTGTTATTCAAATGTTTAAGATAGAATTGTGATAGGTAAAATGGTACAAACACCTTCAAAATCGATAGATTTTGTATCTCGATTGGTAATTAACAACTAGAAATACCGGTATGTACTTACGATATGAGGTGTTTCTCTGTCAGCACGTTGTGGGAACATTTGAAGCGAAAAAGACCTTCTAGTCAGACATTTTTTGATACGTGGTAAGAGCTGAAGTCAAATTCTTAAACTTATTACGCAAATTTTTATATCATAACTGAGCTGGTACATGTAGGCGAGTATTTTCTCTTTAGCTGAACGAACCTGACATTACGAACCTGATTTTGCCACGGAAAACATAGATCTTTTGGAACTTTTAGAATAGTGGTGGGGTTGATTTCCTTTATAACTGTCAGAGAGCGTTTTATCCCACAAGACATTGCAAATTCAATCCATTTGTGAACCATGCATCTGAAATAGCGCTTTCACGAACCTTACAGCTAAAGTAAGAAAATAGTACATGGACATTTAAAAAGTAAAACAATTGAACTTTCTTTGGGAATGGACCATAAGGATCGTTATTAATCCATACATATCGATATGGGACTACTTTAAAAGACATTTCTTAGTTTAAAAAAACAACTATTAATGCATGAAGTATCTGTTCAAAAGAGGTAACAAACCTTACAGTAAATTCGGCGACAATATCTCAAAGCATCTGGGATTTACAGTTGTCATGAAAATCTGTCGTAAATACCTTACAAAATCTAGACTTGGATCATATTGCCATCCATTAAAAACAGATGTTCAGTTTCGATCGCTACGAGCTAGAAAATTAAACGAAAAGGCTAAAGTTACAAAAAGCGACGTCTACGAACCTGACAAAATTGACTACTCCCTGAAAAGCAGCAAGAACCCTATCTGCTTGAGATTGGTTTTCGCATTTTTTTTAAGTCAAGGTATGTTCCTTTTATAAAAAAAAGCATATAAGATTATACCTAGCTATGACAGATCAAGAGAAATTCGTCGGCGACAAGCAAAATCCGTAATTGCACCGTTTTATTGAGAATGCGTGTACTGCAGACAAGCAATCTTACTTTCAGTTTCCCTGACTCGTCAACCTCATCCCGACTGGAATCATAACGTGGCTTCATAAGGATAAAGTCTGTTAACCTTTCAGAACCCTATGGGTTTAAATTTTCAGTAAATATTTACTGTTGCAGTTCATTTTCACGTCAATTCACTTCAGCTTGTCTCCCGGAAAATACAAAGCGCAGCTGCATTGTATTTTAGGATAAGTACCGAGTTCTCCGAAATCAATACACTGGATCCCGGTTTGTTTGAATATAAGAATAACTCCGGGACCAGCGAACCTAAAAAGAGACCGTAATGTATTTGGGAAATTCACCTTCTTCGACCGGTCTCTATATTTTGTAGAAATATTGGACCTTTATCTGAAAAATGGAGGACGCAGACCTGCGATTATTATCGTCCTAAATTCTTGTTTCATACCCAAAACGTTTTGTACTTTTCCCGAGTTTTTCCCGATTTTTCATAGATATAACAAAAATCAAAACTTTTTCAAGACCGGGAATGGGTTTTACAAAATTCCCGACTTTTTCCCGTTTTCCCGACTGCGTGGGAACCCTGTGATTAACTTAGGGTTACCTTGAACTGTTTGTCGGGTGACTTAAATAAACATCGTTGGGTTTCATAAATAAATGGGTGCCCGTCCGTCTGTCTCTCTGTTTTATTTATTTATTATTATTCATTTATTTATTTTTCTTTTGTTCTTATTGTTCACTAAAATATCTAGTCTGGTACCCCTCCGTACTTAAGAGTATGTCAGGCAAAGCGGAATAATGGCGGCCACCTATGATAATGCAAAAGTAATGGGATATTGTTATTTCTCTTGATCACATTGTACTGTAGGTTGAATTGGAAACACTTTGGTTGTAATAACGTAATGGAAGTGAGTTTTTCAAGTAATTAATCTTACTGAGCGAGAAAAACTACAATTCACTAATACCTCAAGTAGGTATAATTTCGGACGGTCGCTTTCAATACTACATTTCGGATAGTCTTGTAATTTTATACGTTATGCTATTGGCCCTATGAGTTATTTAACTCTTAACCACACAATCCCGATTTTAACCGGCCTTGAAGAAAAAAAGCCTCTGAAAACATTGTGGGAAAAGGAGAAAATGCTGGTAACCAGCATTTTCTCCTTTTCCCACAATGTTTTTCAACCTTTACAAAAAAAATTTCATGTTTTGAGTCACATTTATTTTGTCGTCTGCAAATGCGTTGAATTTGGACCAGTCTAAAATTTTGTCATTTGGTAAAGAGTTAACCCTTTCCCAAAAGACAAAATTTCAGACCAGACCAAATTGACGGCACTTGCAGACAACAAAACAAATGTAACCCAAAAATTGAAATTTGTTTCCAGCATGGTAGAAAACATTGTGGGAAAAGGAGAAAATACTGTTTACCAGCATTTTCCCCTTTTCCCACAATTTTTTCAAAAGGCTTCTATCTCGGGGCCGTAAAAACCAGGGATTGTTTGGTAAAGGGTTAAATTTTATTGCAATCTTTTTATCTTTAACTCTTTACTACACAACAAAATAATAGGCTGGTCTAAATTGAAAGCATTTGCGGATGACAATTTCAGTGTGGTTCAAATTGCAAAATTTGTCCTTGATAGATTAGAAAACATTGTGGGAAAAGTAAGAAAATGCTTGTTACCAGCATTTTCTCCTTTTCCCACAATGTTTTCAAAAGGCTTCTTTCTCAGGGTCGTTAAAAGTCGGGATTATGTGGTAAAGAGTTAATAAGTGAGGCTTTTACCCGAAATGAAGCAAATACCAAGATTTAGATCTATGTCCACCCAGGCTGACCTGAGCCCAAACTTCTCTTTCTTGGTCAATTTTATGTACCGTATTTATTCCAATAAAGGCCCGGGCGTTTATTAGAATGATGATCAATGATGACGTTGGGGATGAGCGATTATTAGAATCATGATCAATGACGAAGTTTGGGGTGGGCGGTTATTACAAGTTAATTGACTTTGCATCGCAGGGAATAGATCTAAAGTGACCAATTCAACCCTCAAAAAGACGTAAATACCATGTTTTAATCAGCATCTACGTAATAGCCATTTTTCACTCTATAACTGCGTACAATCATTGTTTACATCGGAAATACGGAAGAAGTGCAAAAATAGACTGTCCTGTCGTCCGTGCTTGTTCGTCACAACGCCAGTTCGTCCATGGGCTTGGTCGTCCCTGGGCCTAGTTGGCCAAATCCTTATTTGAAAAAGATAAATTACTCCAAGCGAACAAATCTTTCCTTCTGAAGATTCTTCCATCGGGTTAGTAATGTCCGATCTTAAATTCTTGGAATTGCCAGCAAATGGCGCCAAGACTGGGGCCATAAACACCCCATAAACACCCCTTACAAGATACGCGCTCGATTTACCATTGGGAACACCTCGTTCAATTCTATGAATCAAGCCTCGGATGTATGCCGACAGACTACTTCCAGAAGGAACAACAACACCCCCATAACAAGAAATACAATGTCATTATCGCGCAAAAGTTTGGAAAATTTCGGCCAATCTTTCGATCTAGCCCATTTTTTCAAGTGCGTAATCAATGCAAGTCCTAAATTAAGCCATTTATGCTGCTACAGCTAGACTTACCGTCATTCTACAGGATTTGTTGCCATTCGAAATGGTTACTAGTTGACATCATTTGGAACATCCCGAGAACTATGTAGTAGGGAGTATCTGTCGAATAACCGCTTCCGGCAATGCATGTCAAGTTTTTTAACATATTATTCCGTCGGCATACATCCGAGGCTGGATCGAAAGATTGGCCGAGGTGTTCCGAATGTCGATTTACATGTATCACTCCCGCGAAAAGCTGACGTAATATATATTTCGATTGTGTCACTTGTGACTCACTGTCGTGAGAATCAATGTGTTAACCCCGTAATTTTAGATATGGTTGTAACAATAATGGCAACTTGTATGTTAGTGTCTGTGAAATCTGCTGTTAAAGGATATCATGTATACAGAAACGAATTTTCTAAAGGGACAATTTTAGAATGCTTACAAGAACCAGAAAACGAATACAGTGAATCAGCAATTATCGTGAAAAAAGGTGAAATAGTTATTGGGCACGTGCCCGAAGGACTTTGTCAATTATTTACAAAACTTTTCAATGATGGCCTTGTCGTCAACATTTCGGCTGAAATAACGGGACCTCCTCTATGGAGGGGAATATCCGCCAAAATTCTATTAGTCTACATGACATTCTTATTTGTGAAAATTACATGCTGATCTGTTTTCTTTCTTGCATCTTACTTGTATATTACATCTCATGCGTCATTATTGCTAGTTCATGATTTTGATGCTAATTCTATTTGTCTTCTTTGAGTGTGTATTCCATAAAGTTGTTATTTAGTTATGCGTGCTTCTATTCATTTTGTCCTTCTTGACAATATGAATTTCATTCATCTTACTTCCTTATTCCGAAAATTCTTTTTGTTTCCTATGTCTGTTTTTCTTATCATTAGAATGCTGCATTCTTCTTGTTTGTGCATATTCTGGCGAAAACTAGGCGGTTTTGTGATAATATTGAGGTGAAACTATGTTACGTAGTTGAAGTAAGACGAACGAAGTAGTCACTATCAAGAATAGCATTTACATGCATACGACAAGTCATATTATGATACCAGAGGGCGCTTTTATAATAATAGTTTCTCCCTTTGAGTATGTAATTCTCACGGTATGTGTAATTCTCACGATATAATTTTATAGCATATTTTACGAAAGTGCGCGGGATCATTATGCGGGAATTGATGTAATAGCGGTCAGTAACGCACCGATGTGTTTCCTGGCGGCTTCACACAAATTTCTGTCCAAAGCCACTGACTACTTTTCTCAAATGCATCAGACGTAATACGCGAAAAATCGCTGGAAATAATGTTCTCCGCAATCGGTATCAGACCCGCAACTTCCAAGTCATGAGTCTGATACGCTAACCACTGAGCTACCCGGCCAGGCTCAGTGCCGCGATACAACTGAAATAATGTTAAAAAGGGTGTTAAACCCTAAGACATATTGGGAAACTCGGCATTCTGTAGCAAAGCGTCTGTTTCTTTCATGTTTTAAAAGTTTCAAAGACTGAGATAATCTAAGTTCAGTAATGAGAGCCGTGATCGTATATAGTAGTAAGTACTTCGCGTTGTGGCCGCGACATCTCGCGTTCAAATCCTGGTCACGGCAAATCTAAGCTTGTCGCTGTCTAGGCACAGATGAACAATTTTTTGCAGCCCTTTTAACTCGTTACCAAACGACAAAATTTTAAGTTTGTCCAAATCGAAAGCATTTGCAGACGTCAAAATAAAAGTGACTGAAAATTTTTTGAACTTTGTTTTGTGAAGGGTAGAAAACATTGTGGGAAAAGGAGAAAATGCTGGTTACCAGCATTTTCTCCTTTTCCCACAATGATTTCCAAAGGCTTCCTTCTCAGGGCGTCAAAAATAGGAGTTGTGTGGTAATGGGTTAAGGTGTTTTACCCCACTTTCAATACGATTTCAATACTATGACAGCATCGGCTGACTTTGTTGACGATTTTTATTGGTTTTCTCACACAAGCAATTTCCTCGTTAATGTGCAACACCACACAAATTTAAGCGTTCATGACCCTGAAAAAGAGGGATTTTGAAAACAATGAACAATGTCAAGGAGTACAAGCAGTTTTATTCATTGGCATAAAAGGCAAAGTTCTTGGGGGGAAAATCTGAATAACAAAAACCTCACTTTGAATTTAAAATTCCACTCAAGTGAGCATAATTATTTACATCAAATGAATCACTGTCTGAAAAAAAAAACATACTTCATGTACAAAAGGTTGGGGATAAAGAGTTAGTAAGTTGCTGGTGAAATCTGTGAGAATTGTTGTACATGTCTGTTCATTGCTAAATACATGTATATCTTTGAATTCTGAACGGAAATATTCAAATTGGAATTCGGTTAAGATTTCCTAAATTCCTAAATTAAGTATTCAACCATAATTAATTACCAAATTAAGAAGCATCTTGTTGCTGCTAAAATACATCACAGTCTAAATTCCATATTGCCTATCAACCAATCAATCATCTTATTACGGACAACTTTGTTACCTGTGTACATAACTTACTTCTACATTTGGTTCAAAATCTTTAACCCTTTACCACACAATCCCGACTTTTGACAACCCTGAGAAAGAAAACTTTTGAAAAGATTGTGGGAAAAGTTAAAAATGCTGGTCACAAGCATTTTTCTCCTTTTCCTGCAATGTTTTCTACCCTTCACAAAACAATTTTCAAATTTGCAGTCACTTTTATTTTGTCTTCTGCAAATCCTCAATTCGGAAAAAACCTAAAATTTTGTTGTTTGGTTATGAGTTAAGTCGACCACCTAACCAAAGTTGCATGGAAGTTCTATTATTTTCAGTTTGAAAAGGACATCTCTGCATTGCAGCACAAAATCTGTCTAAATGGTCTTGTATCATTAGCAGATGTACTTCATTGTCTGTTGGCAAAATTTCCTGGTCCTCCATTCAGTAAAATAGATTGTAGAATGTCGTATTCACACAATTCCATAGTTCTCTCCATAGTCGCTCAATACTATAAAGAAAAAAAAAAACATTGTTTTCACATCAAGATCATTTTTTTATATAAATGACTTGTTATTTAACATTAAGATGTAGTAACCCAACAGGTTATCATTATTTATCCAAAGTTTCTTTTCATTTTTGCTGAACTCTTTACCAAGCAAACAAAATTTTGGACTGGTCCAAATTGAAAACATTTGCAGATGACAAATTCAATTACACAAGTTAGGATGTTTTCTTTGAAAGTTTAGAAACCATGGTGGGAAAAGGAGAAAATGCTAGTTACCACAATCTTTTCTACCGTTCCCAAATCAGATTACAATATTTGAGTCACATCTATTCTGTCATCTGCAAATGCTTTCCACTTGGACTAGTCCAAAACTTTATTGTTTGGTAAAGAGTTAAGGCATTGCCCATTTTGCAGTTTATGGTATAGCATTCCGGGTCAAATTTCTGTGGCCCCTGTACATATTTGATAAAACTTCAAACTATTCTTATAGTCTAACCAATTTCAGTTATAATTACCCTTGATATAATATTCATTCCATAAAGCCCTTTTTGAATTTGTAATTTTGGTTTATATTTTGCATGGAAGTCTCTCTGGATTGGATGAAGACAGACAGATTTTGTATATATTATATTCACATTGGGAAATGCAAGACAGCTAAATCCCTAATACATGTAGCTCACTTTGCACTTCCTGCTGAGGTGACTAATAAGAGCACCACTTGTGGGTGCCGACACTGGGCTGCAGTTACTTGACATTTAGTAAATATTTGAACCTGTAGCCTGTAGGGGTATAATTTTGTCAAAAATATTTTGAATTGTCTACTTTAATGGCATATGTTCTTCTTTTGATAGTTATCACTTATGCCCAGTTTCAAGTAAATACCTTCAATACTCACAGACATACTACATAATGTAACAAGAGGGCCATTGGCCCTGGAACACTCACCTTAGACTATAGGTTATGAGTGAAATTCAATTCTTTGAACAACTTTGGTAGAGTTTCACCAAAGGAACATCCCTGCCAAGGGTCATCAACATTGGCCCAGTGGTTTAGGAGAAGATATTTAAAGAAATTGTTGGCGGATGACGGACGACTGACGCCAAACATAGGGCAATCACAATAGCTCACTTTTAGCACTTTGTGCTAAGGTGAGCTAATAAACATCAAAGCTATATGCATGCCTTCCAGTTTCAAAGAAGAATTTTAAATTTTCCTTCTTACACCAAAGTTAATGTTTATCAACACTAGCTATTAAATAACATGCAATTATAAACAAATACACACCTTTAACTGTGTACACTGAGTCCTGCAATAAATAGTTTGTTTTGGAATCCCCTCATTCTAAGCATATATTCTGCCACATGGACATTTTCACCACCTTATCAGATCAAACTCTGTGTTTTAAACCCTCAGTCTGTACAGCCTCCAGGAAAGCATTTAGGACATTTATTGTTGTTCACTTTTAAAAAGACTGGCATTCCTGGGAATCCACTTATTCCTCCATGAATAAGTTACCATCCACCATCTGAAATCAAAATAGATCTACATCTGATTCTACTTTATGAAAAAAAAAACATTTAAGTGAAAGCAGAAAATAATTTTATGTGTGTTGACAAGTACATACCTGTATGAACTTTTAATTTCATGTGTAAATTTTTAACTTTTCCAGGACATTTAAAGCTTCTTTGATTTTCCATTTACAAATCTTTTAGCTGCATGCGTTGAATTTTATTTATATTACTCCACCGACTTGAAGTCAAGGCAGGAATAGTTCAAACTGCTGAAATGTATGAGCAATCTTGTCTAATTCTGTGTTGAAATGCCTTCTTTACTGAGTCCTGGAGTATGTGATATTATGGAACTAAACAATAAACTCACATGCACATCATAGACATTCTCAACTCTGCAGAATTAAGGATCTAATTAGCTATTAAAAATAAATTGAGCAAAACCCTACGGTATATTGACACAGAGAGGGGTTAGATGTATAAGCACTTCAAACCTGCCTTGCTGTGGAGCTATCTTTACAACGATATGCTATAAATATAATGTATTTTTCTCTGTGATAGTTATGCAATGTACATTTAGTTAGTACCTGGATGGATGACCAGGCCAATGAATGGATGTTACAATATAACACTAAAGAGATTGCCAGAAAGTGCTAGGTAGTATTATCTCTGTTTAGCTCTTCTCATTACAAGGTGCCCAAGGGGAGCCTGTGTCTGTTGCCCATTGGTCATTAATTACTAAAGAATGATTAGAATCATCTCCCTAACTCCAAGGCCAATTATATAATCAACCAGTATTTGCAGAAATGTAACTCTGGAGGTCCTCTTCAAAACATAGTACACAGAATTTAATTCCTTGAAAAACTCTAGATTTCAAAGAAGTTCTCTTTCAAATCTAAACGAAATTGTTTAACCCTTTACCAAACAATCCTTGGTTTTTACGACCCTGAGGTAGAAGCCTTTTGAAAGCATTGTGGCAAAAGGAGAAAATGCTGGTAACCAGCATTTTCTTCTTTTCCTTAAACGTTTTCTACCCTGCTTGAAACAAATTTCAATTTTTGATTTACCTTTGTCATCTGCTTTCAATTTGGACTGGTCAAAATATTTGTTGTTTGGTGAAGGGTTAACCAACTAGAAACTATATTGACCCCCTAACAAGCTATGACTTTCAGACTGGATGAGTTTGATGGTTGTGAACCTCTTTTTCACACATGACTCCAAGCCTCATCTATCCTTATCAGAGGCTTTGATCCATTTTCTACAATACTTCTAAATCTAATTCCACTCTTTACCACACAATCCTGACTTTTAACAACCTTGAGAAAGATGCCCTTTGAAAACATAGTGGGAAATTGCTGGTAACCAGCATTTTCTCCTTTTCCTACAATTTTTTCCACCCTTCCCAAAACAAATTTTAGTTTTCAGTCATGTTTGATATATCATCTGCAAATGCTTTCAATTTGGACAAGCCTAAAATATTGTTGTTTGGAAATGAGTGGCATGCAAATTTATGTCAAGAGAGATTAATGAACAGAAAATGATTTATAATAATGTTACTTGTCAGGTTTACCTTTAAATTCTGATTTCCATCAATATGCCAAAATGCCTGAGGGCCTTTCATGCTATATGTCCTGCGCTGTACACAGGCAGCCAAGAACAGTCCTCTAGAAAGCACTCTTTCTGGGTCTGCAATTCTTATTCTGCATTCCTTCAGACGGTGCTCTTCGGCGATCATCATACTGGAAACTGTTAGGTAGCTAATACTGGGATACTCTTGCACTATATTTTTAACCCTTTCATCAAGAGTTCACTGTCTAAAATTTCACTCTGTGTTTCAAATGTTAAAATTGTGATCAGCGAGGTCGTCTCTCAGTCTCAATAGTCCGGTTATCCAGCGATTCGTGTACGTTTACAGGTTAGCTGAGACAACTGCATTAGCATTGGTGTAATGATTGATGTTGATTTATTCGAAATATTTAAAACCCTGCCATTCCCTAAGCACTCTGCTATTTGAAGCAATTTACGAGAGTCCAAGTTTTCATTTTAGAAATAAGCGTCTTTGGTTACATCAAAAGAAAGATTTACCTAGACACCGGCTACCTCAACATTGAAGAGTAAATGCTCGGGGATCCATTATTTTTTAACTTGATTATAGATAGAATTGTAAAGAGGACACGGTTATCTCCCCTGCCTAAGAATAGCATTTTGTCCGCTATCCGCCAAAATTATTATTGGCCTAAAGGACAGTTAATTTCTCACAAACATGCACTAAGCACTTGGAAGAATATCAAATTCGATAACGGAGTAGGAAATAACAAGGAAGAGTCAACAATTCATAATAAACACAAACACAATTTAGCCAGTATCAAGTTGCAATAATCATGCAGACAATAGGAAGATAGAAACATGGAATTGTCACAAACAGTATGCACTAGCAATAATGAAATATTAAATACAATATTCATACAAGATGTAAGAAAGAAAACAAATGAACTTGTAATAATCACAAATAAGAATGTCATGTAGACAAATGGAATTTTGGCGGATATTCCCCTCCATACTCCTCGGCCGTCCTCGAATGGAATCTTTGTGAAGGGTGGCGGCATAGAAGTGCCATGTTCATGCAAACTGTACAGATCTGGTGAGAGGAAAGCTGAAGTGCGATTATTTTTAAAGAAGGAAATACTGAAAATTACTGCATAGACCGTAAGTCGAAATTTTTTGACTCGGTGGTGGGCGTTTAATAGAATCACCAACTTTTCAGTAAAATCTACCACTTTACGGCCGATTTTATGCGCTTTTTTGGGGACTGGGCGTTTATTAGAATAAGGGCGATTATTAGAATAAATACGGTATCTGTGTTCAGTGTATGTCCAAGGATCATTCTATTTCATGATTAAAAAGTGGTAAAAAAGTGGCTATTATGGATCCATAATTATTATGTGATGGCTTGATTAGTGTAATGGAGATGCAATGATAAGTGACTTAGTGAGGCTTTTACCTGAAATGAAGCAAATACATGTACCAAGATTTAGATCTACGCCTAGCAGGCTGACCAGGGCCCAAACTTTTTGTTATTGGTCAATTTTATGTATCTGTATAGTGTATGTCCAATGACCATTCTATTTCAAGATTAAAAAGTTGTAGAAAGTGGTTATTATGGGTCCATAATTAAGTGATGGCTTGATTGGTATAATGGAGATGCACAAAGCCCCCATTTGCCAGAGAATGGCTCAGATCATTTGCCATGAAAGGGAGTGTTTCAGGTTCGAATCCTGTACTGGTTGCACTTTTTCACATAAAGATTTACTTCACATGAAATGATTTATACCCGTAGATAAATCATCCTTTCTCTTCTGATCTAAATAATATTTATTAGTTTAGCACTTGATGTTAATCACTGTAAACAGAGTGGAGTGGAGAAAGTAAAAGTGTTCGTGAGATACAGGACTTGTACAAATACCATGTTTAGATCTACATGGATGATTATTCTAAGCCATAAATCTGGCAACAATGAGTTGGATGGGATCCAATGACACCCCTGCCATGAGCAGCTAATACTCCATGTTTAAGTTATGACTTAAAAATATTTAGGGTATAAATGATATACTCCATTAAAGTGACATTGGTAATGAAATATTTCCAAAAGTTACTTTAGGATACAACAGTAACTGTTACATTCTATCAATGACATGGAGGGGGACCAGAAAGCAATGGCATTTGTATATTCAAGTTATTCAGTTTTAATAATTTTGGTCCCAATAGACATGTATATGACACCAACAATTTTACTCAAGGTGATTCTTTTTTCAGGGCCTGGAAAAAAGTATTCTGTAAAGTGTTGCTTTTTAATGATGTGTTCAAAACCGATATAAGAAGTATTATTAGATTTTGAAGCAATATGTAAACAAAAAATTCATACACACAATATTATTGCCTATTTATTTCAATTAACATAATAGGCAACTTCTTTATTATACCCCCGCAAAATGAATGTTTTTGGAAGTATACTGAATCAGCCTATGTGCCTGTCTCAGTATTATTGTACTACTGTAACCGAGCCAATTTTTCCTTTTTTTCCTTCCTAGAATTATTATATATAAATCCAAAACCATTGTATTCTCATTACAAAGCAAATTAATAATTACCTCCCTTTTTTGAAAACTATCAAAAGTATCAACAATTGTTTTTAAGAGACATCAAAGGCATTTCTAATTGGTCAAAAATATGCATAAGTATTTTATCTGTATAAATCCGTATTTATCAACTATCTAGAACTTTTATTCCATGCTACACCAGAAGTGTTAAGGGTCTACTGCATTAAAACTAAGTGTGACTGCATCATGGGATCATAAATTACATGGCAATCATAACCTGTATAGTCAGATTGTGTTGCTTTGAGTCTATGAGTTGATAAGAATCTTTTCTTATTCTTTTCTTTAATATGCAATTCATATCCAAAGTTATAGTTAGAACTTGTTTCGAAAAGAGTGAAGGACACTGATTTGCCTTTATCTGATATGAGAAGTTATTCAACAAGGCAATGGTCCTCCCTGCCCCTTTTTCCTGCCTCCCTGCCCCTTTTTCCTGCCTCCCTGCCCTTTTGCCTGGTCTAGAATAATCACTACTGTCTGTGTGTCCATCTGTGTACAAAATACTAGTGATTGCCTGTTTCTGTCAAACCCCTGGTGTGGGTATTAAAGTCACATTTAGTCTCAGCTGTAGTTCTTCCTGTTATATTGTTACCTGAATCAACATGCATCAGAAAATTGATACTGTAGCAGTAAATATAGCTCAGACCCCCGCTGAGACTTGAACTCAGATCTCCTAGTTTCCCAGGTATTTTAACTTTAAAATACAAGGGTTTTGAGCTTACAACTAAATACCAATTTTCATCTGTTACGCCGATTCAGAATTCCGATACAAGAAGCTTTCATCAATTTGAAATTCACGCAAATTTGGCGTTTAACAAAATTAATAACTTAATTGGTCAAACAGTAAATTTGGTCAAACAGTAAATAACTGCAATGATAAGTTCCAGCTCAGATATTTTCCAGACTTTTTTGTATAATCCATTTGATAATTGAGTTAACCCATTGACCAAAAAAATACAAAATTTAACTGTCTTAGAGAAAGGAATTGGATAATGCGAGAAAAAGGAGAAAATGCTGATTTACAGCATTTTCTCCTTTTTCACACATTATCCAATTGAAACAAAGTTTAATAACCCATTACTAATGAGTCAAGAGTTTTAAAAATCCCTGACATTTGAAAACATTGCAGGAAAAGAAGAAAATCCTAGTAATGGGCATTCTCTTCTTTCTGACAATGTTTTCTACCCTGTGAAAGACAATTTTCATGTTTTAATTTTAACTCTTTACCAAACAACATTCTAGACTGGTAAAAGTACACATACTTGCAGATGACAACCCAAATATAGCTATAATCATCAGATTTTCATGTAAAAGGATAACAAACATAGTGGGAACAGGAAACAATGCTGATTACCACCAATTTCTCTATTTCCCACATAGTTTTCAAAAGCTTTCTTTCCTAAGGTTCTTAAAGGTGGGTATTTAGAATTTTTACATCTCACCAAATTAAAAAATATATACAGTAGATTCCGCTTATTTGCAAGTCCTATTTGTCAGAGAAAATATTGCGAATAAGCGGTCGGCCCGATAATCCGATGGCTCTTTTCAGACCGGAAGTCAAACCAGAGTTGCAGACGATCGTTTCGTTCTATTGACAGACGTTCAGCTCTTGCATCCCGATCATTTGATTAATGTTCATAATTTTTTTAAATATATGTATTTCAAACTAAACAAGTTTTAAAAAATCGTTTGTTTGCTTATTTACCTATCAAGTGCACAAAGCACCAGAAACGATCCTGGGTGTTAGCCATGGTGGTGCTTCGTTTGACATAAAATTCAACACAATTTTTTTGTCAACACAGGTTTCGACGCATATCTCCAGTTTCCGGTTATCTAACATTTACTCCATGTGTACATGTACATTCTTACACAACATGATCGTGTGCTGTGCACCTGTATAAACCCCGACTCGCCACCTGTTAGGTTGAATGGGTGGGTAAATTTTGGTTGACGTCATAGACTGATTGCCGTCCAGACGATTCTATTTTAACGCATCAAAATAGGCCATACCATTCAAAGCAGACCGAGATAAGGAACGGTTTTCTGTGTTTTTCACAGTTTACATTCGGTACACCTTACTTTCACGCCTGTAGTCAAATTGTTTGTCACAAATTGGATTATCGACGAGACACTAACAAACAGTTAAGTTTTTTTTCCCACCCCTGTGTAATTATCTGATCGGTGATAGGTTATTTTGATCGGTCTTTCTTGTAACGGGTAAAGTGCCGAATTCGTCTACAGTTGCTTTCGGGGAGCGTAGATAAAGATCGGACTGCACAGAATGTGTAGTCTGATCACAGAACGTCTATGTTCGTTTGTTTTTTTCCCGAGTTATACCAAGACAAGATTTAAGTACATGTAGTCATCTTTTCGCCATTTTTCCGGCCCTAAAATTACCATTTGATTAATCAGTGCTCTTGGTGGTGGATGTACAGCCTGGTACCCGGAATCTCGAGTAACCGTCCAATAGTTTGAAAATCGGCAACAAGTGAAGCTTCATATTTAGAATGTCGGCCATTTGCAGATGTTTTGTAACCGTTATTACACTTTCTTAAATGAAAAGAATAACATAAAATACGCAAAGAATTTTTATCTTTAATGATTAAATTATGAAAACGGATCATGTCGGACTCGTCGTTTGTATACTGCTACATTGGTTTTTAAACTTAGATTCTCTGTACGCATTGAAATTCGACTGTTATCTTTTTGAGTAACCTTTTTTTTTCCCGGACAGATTGAAATTTTTCGCTGTCTTATCCCACGGAATTGCTAATAAACACTAGAATTTCGAATCATGTGCTAATTGTTCGTTGCAAAAAACCGAAATGTTCTATTTACGGGATCCCCATTAAGCGTTGAAATTTACGTTGTCTAGATAGGAAATGAATCAGTGGGGGACCAAGTCTTGCAAATAACCGAAAATCCCGATAAACAGGGTTGCGATTAAGTGGAATCCACTGTATATCACTGAAATTCATATGAAAAAGTAATACAAATCATCAATAATTAAGATTCATACAATTACAAAAAAAAAAATTGATGGTATTCCCTTAAAAGGCTACGTAGCCTCTTAGGGTATTTTTAGATTTCTCGCCAAAAATCAATAAAGCATTTCGGGAATGCCTAGTGACTGGCACGTGACTCATAACGCTTAAATTCCATTACATAACAAACATATAATAATTATTTTCCATAATGTCTTCTTCGGACGCTATGTTTGAAACTTCGTCTGTGTATTCCTGTATGTAAATGAGCGAATTGATCATCTAAAAATAGAACGTGTCTCCTGTCGGTGTCGACCTGGGCTGTAGTAAATCTCTCATTTCTCGTGTTGTTGGACAGTGTTCGACCACTGGGGTTTTATGAATGAAAATTAAAAGGCTTTGGGAGTATAAGGATGATTTTTTGGCATTTTTGTACAATTTTCGTTCCAAATTCTGAAAGGCCACCTTTAAAAGTTGGTAGTGTTTAGGAAAAAGCTTAGGTAATATTTGTCATCTACAAATATTTCAATTTGGACCAGTCTAAAGTATTGTGATCTGACAAACATTTAATTAATTTACATTTAAGATTTGAAATTTGTTGACAGGACATGAATATGACTATTGGAGAGAAAAAACTGGGATCTTTAAAAAAATGTGTGACGGATGGGATTATGGTTGTGGTAAATATAATAACAAAAGGTTTACAACTACGGTAATCAGTGTTACCCCAAACTCTCAAATGGAGGTTACCCACCCCCAAGTTGATGCTTGTATTAGATGATCTGACTAGTGCCCATATGCTTCTTGTTGAGGGAGTTGAGAGATGCTACAAAATGAATATCTTCACTCCCTATTACAAGCAAGTGGGAAGCAAACTAATGCCTAATATAAAGTAAAGATCTGCCTTAACCCTTTACCACACCAGAAAATGTTAGACTGGTCCAAATTGAAAGCATTTGTAGACGACAAAATAAAGGTGACTGAAAAATTAAAATTTGGTTTGGGAAGAGTAGAAAACATTGTGGGAAAAGGAGAAAATGCTGGTTACCAGCATTTTCTCCTTCTCCCACAGTCTTATAAGAAGGCTTCTTTCTGAGGGTCGTTAAAAGCCAGGATTGTGTGGTAAAGAGTTAAAGACCACCGATAACATAGTGATAGGGGCAGGTAATCCAGACTAATCTAACCCACGCTTTCCACAGGCTTCAGATGTAGTAACCTTGCGCGACAGATTGTAAACATCGAATACGTTGGTCACAAAATATCGAGCAAGTAGTTTTCAATTTTCCACTCGAAATAATTAATTAATAATACAGTAAATGTTTTGTATTTTACTACATGTTAAGTGAAGAAAGTATTCATTACGTTTGGAACTATATTCATTAGCCTAGTGTCAGGTAGTACTACGTCCCGAAAACCCGTAATACTACGATTGCCTTACGGAAATGACCGATTGGACAAACTGGTCGATCGATGGTAGCAAGCCAATCAAATCCTCCTGTAATACCACGAGTGAGGATGAGTGGAACATTTCTAGAAAGTGGTATGAAGTGCAGTAATATCATGTCTATAATACGAGAGAAAATACATACTCGTCCGTTATTAAAGGGTCGTAGTACCCTTGCAATATTCCATGGCATTTTGCAACCAAAGAAATGGTCTCCAGGGGACGATTTCTCCGGAGTGATAAACATAACACGGGCCAACCAGTTTGGGGACGATTTCTCCAGGGGCAGATTTCTCCAGCGTTCCGCTGAAGTACCCCAGATTTAGTCTATATACATAAGCAAAAGTGATAAACATAACACAGGCCAATATTCTATACGTAGTTTGCTTTATTTGCAATCGCATTTTAGCGGAGACGCGTTTTGTGACACACATGTTCAAATGTCAACACAACGTTATAGACAAACTCCGAGCAGAGTCGTCGTTCGTTAATCTCACCATACCTGAATATGAATGATCCGGAGTGCAAGAGAGAGCGTTATAGATATTAACCGTATATAGCGCGTAGGAATACACAACTAAGCTAAGTTCATTAGATTACGCCTTTATTAGGTCAGTGTTAATGACAAAAACGGGATAAAAAACACACACTCGTCAGTTATTGAAGGATTGTAATACCCTTGCAATTCCATGGCGTTTTGCAGATGAAAGCTTTGAGGAAAGGAAAGCATTCACACCGTGTGATAAGCAATCTCTGTATATACTTGGGAAACTAGTTGTTTTGGCGGACTCAGCGATATAGAGTGGACACACAAAACAACATTTTTGTCTGAATAGACAGCTTACGATCCCTATAGGCAAGGGAATCCCTTGAGAGGGATTCCCTGGCCTAAAAATGTATAGATAATGACAAAGATATATACAGCTGACCATCTGTATGATAAGAGCACTTTGTGAAGCTGCCTATCTTCAGCTTACTTTCAGCTGCAGATACTTTTTCCAAATAAAACTTTTAGCTGAAAATGGGAAATAACTTTGTCAAAATATGTTGAGAATTACCTGCCGTTCTAGGGTCCAAAAAAATTTTTAAAACTCTTACTTGTCTTTCTGCCATTTTTCACTCGTCCTACAGTTAGATAAAGAAGGATAATCTACTTGCCCTCGCCAAATTTTTACTCGTAAAGATGAATGGACGAGTGAATTTTTGGACCCTGCCATCTAGTATAGGTTCTCTTTCCAATAGCCAACTATTGATTATTTTCGTTTATTTATCGTCGCTACCGGTTGCCCATCTGAGCGACGCCCCCAGAAGACGGTTAGTTGTTACGGGGGATAGTGCAAGGATTCAGGACGAAACTACTGAGAATTCCGCCTGGTTCTTTAACGTGCTCGGTGTGTAGCACCGTCACACGGGACCTCGGTTTAACGTCTCATCCAAAAGACTACTAGTAATTTTTAGTTGGCCAGCCGGGGATTCGAACCCACAACCAGTAGGACATTGTGTTCACAAGTCCTACGCTCTACCTACTGAGCTATATCGGCTGGTAATAGCCAACTACTAGCCCAGGTATGAATTTAATATCTTCAGTGATTGGAGGAATATGAAAACAAGTGGGCCAAGATGGCCCTGGATCGCTCGCCTGAATTTTTGAGGGGACCGTAGCCTTTTTTTTTTTTGTTTTTTGTGAGTTTGGAAACATAATCAGTATTTTACCAAGCAATTTCCAAAAGGTCACATGTTAAAGTCTTTCGAAATCTGACCATTAGTTTCAGAAAAGAAGAATCTTTCAGACTTTCCTAATTTCCGTGCAAGTAGCCCCCATTCACCAGAGCCATGTTTCTTGATGGATCAAATTCCCCAACAACTTTTTAAAAGGGTCATTAAAGGAACATTTCTCTGAAATATTTCGAAATCTGACCAGCCGTTTCAGAAAAGAAGAACTTTAAAGAATTTCTGCATGTCCGTAAGTAGACCCCATTCACCTGAGCCATGTTCCTTGACGGATCAAAATTTCACGAACAGATTTTGAAAACGGTCACTTTAGGAGGAGTTGATGTTTAAAGAATTGTTGACGACAGACGACGGACACCGAGTGATCCTAAAAGCTCCCCTTGAGCACGTTGTGACGACATCCGCTTGATGCTGGTAACCAGGATTTTTTTTCCTTTTCCTGCAGTGTTTTCTAACTTCCAGAGACAAAGCCATCATTTGACCAACATCTAATGTCATTTGTAGCTGCTTTGAATTTAGACTAAAGTGGTATCTTGTCATTTGGGGAAAGAATTAATGCATCCTCAAAAAGTAAGGACCAAGGTCAGTCTGTCCAGTCCATACAGGCTTACATAGGTTGATCTTTCTGTTATCGATAAACTTTCTGCATGTCAAAGGAACATTCTACCTATATTCTGTCACTCTAGAAATAAGAGTCCTAGGGTCGAATAGTCCTTTCAGATGCAAAATATTTACAAGTGGCAAACAGTTTCGACTCGGCTCAGTGTTCGCGGATTCCGCAGACTGACATGAGTCGAACCTCATCCTGCTGTATAACCAGCATATAACTAAATTTTTCATATCATATCAATGACCCAAATATTGTCGTTACAAAGTTATGTTTTGGGGAATAATATCTCCTTATCGGATAGTGTAGATCAAAGATCAGACTGCACGTTCTGTGCGGTCTGATCTTGATCTACACCGTCCACAATAGGTCAGATAGTCGCGCTAGGCAGCCAAAGGGTTAAATTCGCTTTTCCCCACAGGTACCTCAGGCATGTGATTTCAAGGAAAACGTACTTGCGCTCTGTCCAGTCTTTTGATAGCCATGCTAGTGATAAGACGTACTGAGACTGTTCTCGATAGCCATTTATAGTTTCTTCATTATATTGTTGTTTTGCACCTTCTGTAAGTATACTTTATGTCATAACTGTGCTATTCATCGTGTTCCTAGTCATATTATTTATATTTTGTTGATTCAACGTGAATGTTTGAACTTTTCTGGTTAAGTCGTAGTATTCGGATGGGAGATGGCCGCCATTTTGGCCCATGCATTTGATTAGACCTACCAGCACCTGCTATTTTGTGAAATACTCTGCTAAAAAAGGAATATATTATTTGTTTTTGTCTCTTGGCTGTAGCTGTCCATTTACTTGATGGCTTTAACTCTTTACCAAAGAACAAAATTTTAGACTTGTCCAAATTGAAAGCATTTGCAAACTACAAAGTAAATGTGAAATCAGAATTTTAAGTAAATCGGAAATTTGTTTTGGGAAGTGTACAAAACATTTTGGGCAAAGGAGAAAGTCCTGATCACCAGTATTTTCTCCTTTTCCCACAATGTTTTCAAAGGGATTTTTAATGACCTTACTCCAGATTACTAAATTATTATAGGCATTTATCCCTTTGCAACACAATCTTGAACTTTAACCTTCAATTAGTACAAATCTCAAATTTTGTCATTTTTGGTAAAGAGTAAAATTAAACAGAAATAAAAGTAATAAAAGGAAATAAAGTTACTTCCCAACCATATGGAAATGGTTATGTGAAAGAAGCCATCGGTTGCATTTGATATGCAATGGCTCCTTTCTCCACAAAGTTTTCCTAAGATATTCATTGCAGCACTGTAAAAAGTTCTTTTGATATACAGTATAATCTCTTGCAGATTAGAGGAGTATTGTTAAATTAGTCAAAGTACTGATCCTTTACTACACAATACTTGTTTTTAATGGCCTTGAAGAAGAATGCTTTTGAAAACATTATGGAAAAAGGAGAAATTGCTGGTAGCATTTTCTCCTTTTTCCACAGTGCTTTCTTCCCTTTCAAAGATGGCAAACATTGTTAGACAACATTCGTCATCTGCAAAATTAGAGCTTTCAATTTGATTGAATACCCAATTTTTTTTTTTTTTAACCCTTTACCACATATTGTCAAATTTTGACCACCCTGAAGTAGAAGCCTTTTGAAAACATCATGGGAACAGGAGAAAATGCTGGTAACCCATTACCACACAATCCCTACTTTTGACGCCCCTGAGAAAGAAGCCTTTCGAAAACACTGTGGGAAAAGGAGAAAATGCTGGTAACCAGCATTTTCTCCTTTTCCCACAGTGTTTTCAACCCTTTCCAGAACAAATTTCTATTTTTCAGTCACCTTTATTTTGTCGTCTGCAAATGCTTTCAATTTGGACCAGTCCAAAATTTTCTCGTGTGGTAAAGAGTGAAACAGCATTGTATCATTTTCCAACAATGTTTGCTACCTCTCCAAGTTTTGATTTTTGAGTCACATTTATTTTGTCGTCTGTGTAAGGTTTCGGTTTAGACCAGTCTATAAATTTGTTGTTTGGTAAAGAGTTAAGAAAGGGCATCAAGGGATCCTAAAATATTGTATCTTCACTGAAGCCTATGTTGTGGGTACTTGTTGTCTGCAGATGCTTTGAATTTGGTCTTGTCCAAAAATTTGTCTTTTTGTAATAGTTGAAATTTTGTAGGAAAGTTTGTAATTTACCCATATGATCTTATCCAGAGAACTGTTTTTGTGTTATAACAGGCCACCTTTTAAAACATTAATGCAGAAGGAGAAATTGTTCTTACGGAGCAATGTCTCCTTTTGCCAGAGAGATTTTTACTGGTATTGGTATTACTGTGTAATATTATTCTAAATATTTACCAAATTTCTACAATCTGGCAATGGAAGGCTACTGAAAATAATGGGACAATGGTAGTAACCATCATTTTTCTACAAATGTTTTCTACCTGTTCAAAAATAAAATTTATCATTTTGTTATTTGCCTTATAACCCTTGGCCCAGAACCAAACAATCCCCGGTTGTTTAACAACCCTGAGATAGAGGTCCTCTGAAAACATTGAGCGGAAAAGAGAAAATACTGGTCATCAGCAATTTCGTCTTTACCCACCATGTTTTCCACCCGGCCATAAACAAATCTAAATTTATGTGTAATGTTTATTTTGTCGTCTGCAAGTGCTTTTAAATTTGGACCTGTCTGAAATTTTGTCATCTGGTAAAGAGTTTAGGCACTTTTACAAGCTATACTTATTTATCGTTTAGCATCACTTGATGTAACATAAGCAATTCATATCAATTGGGAGGAGGCTTTTGTTGTTTGGTTTAACTCATTACCCAACAACAAAATTTTAGGTATGTCCAAATAGGAAGCATTTGCAGACGACAAAATAAAAGTGACTGAAAATGTGAAACTTGTTTTGTGAAGGGTAGCAAACATGGTGGGAAAAGGAGAAAATGCTGGTTACCAGCATTTTATCCTTTTCCCACTATGTTTTATAAAGACTTCTTTCTCAGGGTCGTCAAAAGCAGGAATTGTGTGGTAATGGGTTAAAAATGGAATGAGTATTGGTGTTAAAAAGGGAGGGAGGGAGCTATAAAAATTGAATTTTTGCAATATTTATACATGCGCTTTGTGTTGTCAAGTTCTTGGGTTGGATTGGGGGTCATAGTGTTGTTTTAGCATGTTTTGTGTATCAAAATACCCATTTGTGTATTTGTTAGCCTTGAGGGTATGTTCAATTTTCTGTGAACAAGCATTACCGGTATGTTCATCACCCCTCACAACGTACGTCAGTGTGACGTCACAGGTAGTGATATCGGACCCTTGTTATAAAGTCAATGTGCGTGTTTGGTAAGACTGTTTTATTTCTTGTAATCGTTCCTTTAAATGATCTGAAAAAAGTCTTTAGACCATCAAAGCATACAATGCTTAAGGACTTTGTTTTTTGTTAAAGCTTTTGTTAACTTCTTATAATAATGGAATAGACTTCGACCAACTATTAAACCCAATCACTTTTTGATATTTGGTCAAAGTGTTAGTGCATATAGAAATCTGCTTCCTGTCTAAAACATCAGAATATTAAATGTATTCATCTAATGTCTTTGATAAATACATGAGTATCTTTGTAGTCCGTTTGCATCCACCTAAGCTAGCCTCATTCTATCTTCATATCGTGCTTACTTTTCAATATAAGTTACGAAAATGCGCAGGTCCGATATCACTTCCTGTGACGTAGGTTGTTACCCTTGTTCATGGTAGTTTGAAATTGGTGAGTTGTGAACACATGTTCATGTCCCTGAGGTTATTGTAAAAAAGGGAACACAATGGCAGAAAATAACCCTTAACAACAATTTCACCTTCTGCTATCAAAAGCACACTGCAGGTTTAAACATGAATCTCTCTTGAGGTATCTCAAGTTACTGGTATATCTAGCATATTGTCAGCCTGGTAGTTGGTATTGTACAGGTCTTGAGACCAGAGTAGTTGGGTTTGAATATCAAAACAAGCCAAAAAATTCTTTTGAGAATTAATGATAGTAATTAGGACTGGATTCCTCTCTCACTGCTGTTTGAATGATTTTCTGGGGGAAAGTAGTGTGTGGCTTTGGTAGAAATGTGCGATATACTGGTGAAAGGAACTCCCAAGAGAAAGATAGGATATATGTAGTGGCTTCTGTCAAAGGATAATTGACTCTTTACCAAACAACAAAACTCAGAAATTGGAATTTGTTTCCGACAGAGTAGAAAACACTGTGGGAAAAGGAGAAAATGCTGGTTATCAGCATTTTCTCCTTTTCCCACAATGTTTTCTAAAGGCTATCTCAGTGTCAATAAAAGTTGGGATTGTGCGACAATGAGTTAAATACCACTGCATATTCTTTTCCAAATTTTGTCCTTGTTTACTGATACTTTTTGCCAGTCAGTGCTTCACCTATTCAGCAATAGAACACTTTTTTAAGTTTGACGAGATTATTATTGTATTATATAATTTAGATTTATGATAAATGTTAAATGAAATAATGCAGTAAGGTCAACATGAGCATTGAATTAATGATGACTGCTGTACACTGTTTTAGTTTTTTTTTGTAAGTGCTTTATCATTTACTGGTAAAAGTAGAAAGAAACACCAAACCCTTTCAGAAAACCCCCAGATTTTCAAATTTGTTAATCTAGGGTGTGACAAAACCACCTGGTCTTAAAAAGGTGTGGGAACCCTGACCTTGTGAACGGTTTAGAGGTTACATTTTCAGTTGGATACTAATGAAACTTGGTCAGAATGTTTGTCTTGTCTTAGTTGGTCATGTAAGAGGCTGGAAATTGATTGTGCTTTGTCAAAAAGCTCAGGTGTGGGACTCCAGGGCCATCATGGCCCTCTTGTCTCCTTTTCCAACAATTTCTTCTAAAGCCTTCTATGTCATGAATGTTTTAAACTCGGGATTATGTTGTACAGGTTTGATTTAACAACAATGGCTTCTGTAGATCAAAAGTGGTAGGGGTCAAAATTGAAAATATGAAAACTGTGTGCAGGGAGTTTACTTGTGATTGCATCATGATTTTTGGCACTCTGTGATTTATATGTGATTTCATCATTAATAATGTGCAGAGCCGTGGTAGCTCAGTGGGTAGCATGCTGGAAGAGGTTTTGAGTTTGATCCCTGGCTAAGATCCAGGCATAGCAATTTCTTTTCAAGGATTTCTGATAGGCATTATAATAAGATCTAAACTTCCAACTCCTGACCATTGTTTTGGCAATGATTATAAGGGAAAGAAACCAGAGTACTGGTAAAAGATACTCTTAGGAAACCATTGATAGATGCACTGATCTGAGCCTATTAAGCTGAACTTGTTATTCCTGGCTTGGTTGCTTTTTTCAATGTTCTCATATTTCTTTTTAAATCATATCTGGAGCTTTGAGAGTTCTAACTCTTTACCAAACAACAAAATTTTAAGTAGGTCCAAATTGAAGGCATTTGCCAACAGCAAAATAAACATAACTCAAAAACTGAAATTTGTTTCCGTAAGGGTAGATAACATTGTGGGAAAGGAAGAAAATGATGGTTACTAGCATTTTATGCTTCTCCCACAATGTTTTCAAAAGGCTTCCATCTCAGCGTCATAAAAACCAAGGATTGTATGGTAAAGGGTTAAAGTAGTATATTTAAGGATGGTCTTTAACTTCACAAAGGAAATAGTTACAGCACAAAATCATAACCTGTAAACATGTTCCACTTTAAATGACATTTTGTGAGGAAATTGCGAGTTTAACTATTTCTCAAGGATTCTGTCTGCATTTTGAAGAAATAGTATTTCAAGAATTACTAACTGTATATAACTAGCAAGGTCACTGTCAGTTCCCTACCCAGTCCTTCTGATGCTAAGGGTATAGAAAAGTATTCTTGCAATGTAAAATAAGTATCATAGAAGCAGCCATAAATAAAGGTTATCAGTAGCCCAGGTCAAATTATTAGCCTCCAGACTTGATTAAACAAATTGTTTGTGTAGATGCAAGAGCAGATTGCCTAGCCTGTGAAGTCTGATCTTAATCTGTTTTAAATACAGGTTGAAGGAAAAGTTTCACTCTTTGTTTGGCGTGCGAATGGCGTTAATTGTTGTGACGTGCTAATAACTGTTTTAACAGATACCTGTATGGTCATAATTGATAACTAACTGTGGAGGCACATTGTCATCTGTCATTACTTTTTTCATTCTGTTTAGAAAGCCCCCTTCATCGAAATTTTAAAACCTCGGGTTTTGCAGTTGTACAGCCACGTCTTTTCATATGACCCATTCGTGACATTTTTGGAGCAGCCCAATGCCGAGTCAAATTCTCATCACCGCCATAATCAACTTGTCGAGTTTCATGAAGGTGCCTCGTTTACGTGGTGTCAAAGTATTTTTAACCTGAATATTCAATTCACATATAGTATGCATTGGAATTCCGTGGCTTAAAATATCCAAAGAGAGATGACTGATTGAGAGAAATCATATCACACGTAATCAGAGCACAAGTGAAAAAATTCTTACATTGCGTGTATTTAGTACACAGGTATTACATACTGATAACCCTTTATTTCATATCAATACAATACTACAGTTTTACGCTGTAATTATCTACGCGTCAAATTTTTAGGAATCTTTTTGATGCGTAAAAATTGGCAGCAGGTAAAAAAAACCCGTTATACAGTATCCTACCGGAAAGCAGGAAATAAACATTAGTGGTGAAATGATATGGTAAAAAGTGTATTGCAATATATTGCAATACGGCTGATCCGTATTGCAATACGTATTGCAATATGCTGTATATGCTGACATTTAGCATATCTGACCACTTGTAGTTACTGTTAGGGTAGCATATGCCAAACTGTTAGGGTAGCATATGCCAAAAAAATTGACTAGTGTTTAACACAGACTAGACTGAAATGACAAAGAAATTAAGAATTATCCATAGAAACAGGTAAATGACTCAGTGACATGTCAAATCATGTTCTTTTTCAAAGATATTAGCATGTCAACCTTGTCAGCACCCAGAGAAGCCCTCTGTTCTGACAAAAAGTCACCAGCAGTACTTTGGGAGCTCAACAGAGAAGACAGTGCGGTGCACTAAGTTACTCTGTTGCTCAACTAACACTAATACTTTCCCACTTATCTACTGGAAAAACAACGCAAAATAATTGTGAGCATAGTTATAGGAAATAAATAACAAACTCTGTTTGTCCAAAATTAGTAATATGGTCAACAGTTATTTGGAGTTCGTGTCGCAAATTTGAGGCGGTCATAATTTTACCTAACAGAGGTGACACCACCTGTGGAAAAAATAAACAACTTTCGCTTTCGTAAATCTTTCAGTTAGTTGAAAAATGATTGATTTCTGACAGAATTTTTGGGAAAACCGGACTTTCACTTGTAATTACCAGATGTTGACATATTGCAGGAATACCGATACGGTAAAATTCGTACCGGTTTCGGTTTTTTCTTTCAGCAGACAGCGGTTAATTGGTATATCGGTAAACCGTTTCACCACTAATAAACATGTTATAATCTGTTCAAATACTTTAAATATCCTACCAGCCCTCATTTGATGTAAATTTGAAATTTTCCTTGTTTACCCAAACCTTTTTTCACTAATAGGCAGTTCTTGATAGGAGCTGATCTGTCACTGATTTTCACTTTTTAGCTCACCTGAGCATGAAGTGCTCAAGGTGAGCTATTGTGATCGGTCAATGTCCGTCCGTCCATCCGTTCACAATCACAAAAAAATCTTCATCTCCTAAACTAACCATCAGATTTCAATCAAACTTCACAGAAATGATCCCTATGTGATGCACTTTCAAAGTACTTCAAAGATTTGGATTCCATGAACTGGTTGCCATAGCAACCAAGTGAAAAAACTTTAAAAATCTTCTTGTCCAAAACAGTAAGGGCTAGAGCTTTCATATTTGGCATGTAGTATCATATAGTGGCCCTCTACCAAAATACTTCAAATTATAGCCCTAGTTTGAAAATGGCCCTATGTTGTGGGTTCTTGGATTTCACATAGAGATAAAGGAGGAAATCTTTAAAAACCTTGTCTTATACGGTAAGGGCTAGAGCTCTCATATTTGGCATGTAGTATCATCTAGTGGCCCTCTACTAAAATACTTCAAATTATGGCCCTTGTGCAGAAATTGGGCCTATGTTGTGGGGTCTCGGGTTTCACAAAGAGATAAAGAAGGACATTTTAGAAAATCTTCTCATTCCAAACTGTAAGGCCTAGAGCTTTCATATTTGGCATGCTGCATCATCAAGTGGCGCTCTACCGAAATACTTCAAATTATGGCCCTGGTGTGAAAATTAACCCTATGTTGTTGGTCTTGAATTTCACATAGAGACAAGGAAGGAAATCTTTCAAAACCTTCTTGTCCCAAATGGTAATGGCCAGAGCTGTCATCTTTGGCATGTAGCATCATCTAGCCTTCTACCTAAATACTTCAAAATTAATTATGTCCCTGATGTAAAGAATTGGCCTGATGTAAAGAATTGGCCCTATGTTGTGGGTCTTGGATTTCTCATGGCAATAAAGAAAATCTTTAAACATCTCTTTGTCTCAAATGGTATGGCCAGAGCTTTCATAATTGGCATGTAGCATCATCTAGTGGCCCTCTACAAACACCCCTCAAATTATGGCCCTATTGTTGAAAATGGCCCTATGTTGTGGGTTCTCGGATTTCACATAGCGATAAAGAAGGAAATCTTAAAAAATTGTCTTCTCCCAAACCATAAGGGCTAGAGCTTTCATATTTGGCATGTATACCTCCTTGACAACTAGCAGTGGGATTGCATATCTTGTGACCGTTTGCCATTTGTTTCATCATCATTTGCTCTTAAACCTCAATATTTGGTAATAATCTTCATTGTAGACCGTTACTGCTTAGTACTCACATGAGCGATATAGGACCATCGTGGTCCTCTTGCAAATTTTTTTTTTATTACACTAAAACTATGGCTATGTTTTCAAAATAATTTTACACAGTCATTTTTCATTCAAATGATACAGAAAAATGGCATTTCCCAAGGCACTTTTTCGAGCCATGTCAATATCCGAAGAGTGATTTCTTCAATAAAGAGAAAAAAGTTAACACTTTATCAAATCAAAGTGCTGACGCACGTAGAAGGCAGCTTGTGCCAGCTACACATCTTATTATTTTCTTGGCACAGGTTTCCTTTATACTTGACTCTAAAAAAGTAAAAAGGTGCCTTAATCAATCTGCAAACAGTATAGACCTAGGTCAGCCTGTGCAGACGGTCAGCCTGTGCAGTATGCACAGGCTGACCTGGGCTGAAACTTTTCACGATTGGTCAATTTTCTGTATATCGAAGGATCGATCTACCCAAAAACAAAGCTGGTTGTTAAAAGAAGAGGCAATTATGGATCAATAATTATTTATGTCTTGCTTGGTATAATCCATGCAAGAAGCCCCCTTTTGCCAAAGCACATCCTATTTGTTTGTGATTAAAACAAAGATATAATCTAGTACATGAACACAAGCAGAAAACAAGAACTGGAGTAAATGATATTAACCCTTTCCAAAACAATCCCAAGTTTTTATGACCCTCTGGAAGAGACCTTTGAAGACATTTGTTGAAAGTGCATCTAATCATTGTTTTCCATCTTATCAATCTGTAACAATAATGCAATTATTGAAAGGTATCTTAGAGTACTGAATACCAGTTTTAGCATAATTTCAAGATTTTACAGCTCAAAATCCTTTTAGGCCAAATAATATGCTTTATAAACATTTTGCCGATCCCTTTAACGGAGTGGTAGCTCAAAGACTTGAAATCAGGGTTGCTGGTTTAACTTTCCAGCATGGTCTTCTTTCTGATCCACTTGTCAGTTATGTCATATTGTTATTCAGTGCATGACTTAAAGGAAACTTGTTGGAATGTCCAAAATCATGAAGAGCAACAGCAGAAGTAGAAACAACAACTACTAGTAATACGTAATCTGCACTTTTACAAATTTATTTTTAAATCAAACATTTTTCCTAGCCTGCTGAAGAAGTCCAAAGAAAACTTTGTGAGAAGTGGGTAAGTTGCCTTTAATAAGCAAGTTCACATTTTTCCACAATGTTTACAACATGTTAGGCTATTTGATTTATAGATAAGTACCAATTTTTAATTTGCTTCAGCAGATTTGGTTTAAAGGTGGGTACTTAGAAAATTCACATCTCACCAAATCAAAAAATATATATATCACTGAAATTTATATGAAAAAACAATACAAATCATCAAGAATTAAGAATCATAAAATTACAAAGAAAAAAAAAATTGATGGTATTCCCTTAAAAGGCTACGTAGCCTCTTAAGGTAATTTTAGATTTCGCGCCAAAAATAAAAAAAATGCATTGTGGGAATGTTAAGTGGTTGGCACGTGACTAATGATGCTTAAATTCCATTACATAACCAACATGTAATTATTTCTCATATTATCTTCTTCGGACGCAATGTTTGAAGCTTCGTCTGTGTATTTCCAGTATGTAAATGAGCGAGTTGTGCATGTAAAAATAGAACGTGTTTCCCGTCGATGTCGACCTTGGCCGTAGTAAATCTCTAATTTCTCGTGTTGTCAGATGGTTTTCGACTACTGGGGTTTTATGAATGACGATTATAAGGCTTTGGAAGTATAAGGATGATATTTTTGTATTTTTGTAAAATTTTCGTCCAAAATTCTGAAGGGCCACCTTTAAGGTCTGATAGGGAACGAATCAATTCATGAGCATACTCATAACACTTTACCACCCAATCCCTACTTTTGAAGCCCCTGGAACAGAACCCTTTTGAAAACATTGTGGGAAAAGGAGAAAATGCTGGTAACCAGCATTTTCTCCTTTTCCCACAATGTTTTCTACCTAATCAATAAACAATTTCACCACTTGAGCCGCACTGAAATTGTCGTATGCAAATGCTTTCAATTTGGACAGAGCTAAAATTTTGTTGTCTGTTTAAGAAATAATCTTTCTATCGTGGTATATCGTTCAATAAACCACAGTTGTGAGTTATGAGGCACAATAAATAATCCACGAGGGCGATAGCCCGAGTGGGTTATTCATTGCGCCGCATAACTCATAACGGGGTCTTAGGGTCGTTAAAACGTGGAATTGTGTTGTACAAGTAAATGTATAACATATCAGCATTTATAACTACTTTTAACTGTTTACCACCCAATGCTGACTCTAACAACCATGAAAAAGAAGCCTTATGAAAACAATGTAAGAAAGGAGAAAATGCTGGAAAACAGCATTTTCTCCATATTCCACACAATGTTTTCTACCCCATAAAATGAAAATTGTACCGTTTGATCCACAATGAAATTGTCGTCTGCAAGTGCTTTCAATTTGAACACAGCTGAAATTTTGTCATCTGCTAAAGGCTTAATCCTACTGCAGGTGACTTTTCATGTATTATCGCCTTTCATAGCCGAACCCGTACGACTTTGGCGATAAAAGGTGATAGTACACGAATCCATAAGGGTGCCCTATGCTCAAAATTCATCATGCAAACAAACACTGATAAAAACATTTGCCCTGAAAATATTTTTTTTTGCACTTTCTCAGTCTATGTAGATACAGACACCCTCTTTCCATTTCTATACTACATTAACAGATAAACTTGTAAAGTGTAAGGCGTTTTTGAAGGGTGTCGTCTGCACAAGTGGTGCGTATTTGTACATGATCGTTTGGTTATTCATAGAGGAACTATTTAGTCACACTTAGGAATCAAGTTTTGTTTACCTCACATATCCAGGGAAAAGCTGTCGGATGCAAGATTCTGGACTGATCTAAGTTGAAAGCCTTAGCAGATGACAGAATAAGAGTGACTCAGAAATTCTTTAGAAAAAGGTAGGAAACATTGTGGGAAAAGGAGAAAATGCTTGTTACCAGCATTTTCTAATTTTCCCACAATGTTTTCAAAAGGCTTCTTTCACCAAGTCTCGAAAACCAGATTGTTTGGTAAGGAATAAAAATTTAATCATGTATATGGAAAGATAGAAAGAATTGTGGGTAAAGGAGAAAATGCTAGTTTTTAGCTCCACTGGCCAAAGGCCAGCAGGCTTATGTTATGGCCCGTTCTGCGTCGTCCGTCCGTCCGTGCATTACCTTTTTCTTTAAACATCTTCTTCTCTGAAACTACCCATCCAATTTTGATGAAACTTCACAGAAATGATCCTGTCATGGTCCTCTTCAAAAATTCTTGAAAGAATTTAATTCCTTTTAAAACACTGGTTGTCATGGCAACAAAACTGAAAAATTTGGAAAATCTTTGAAAATCTTCTTGTCTGACACCGTAAGGCCTAGGGCTACCAAAATTTGCATGTAGCTTTATCTAGCGGACCTCAACCAATGTCTTCAAATTATAGCCCTGGGGTCAAAATTGGCCCTGCCCCGGGGTCACAAGTTTTACATGGGCTTATTTAGGGAGAACTTTAAAATTCCTCTTCTATCTATGCATAGGGCCTGGGACTACCAAATTTGGGATGTAGTTTTATCTAGTGGACCTCTACCAACAGTGTCCAAATTATAACCCTGGGGTCAAAATTAGCCCCACCCCGGGGGTAACAAGTTTTACATGGGCTTATTTAAGGAGAACTTTAAAATTCTTCTTCCACCTAGCCATAATGCCTAGGGCTACCAAATTTGGCATGTAGCTTTATCTAGTGGACCTCTACTAAGGGTGTCCAATTATAGCCCGGGGGTCAAATTTGGCCCCGCCCCGGGGGGTAACAAATTTTACATAGGCTTTTATAGAGAAAAATTTCAAAATCTTCTCGCACCTAGCTATAAGGGCTAGGACATGTAGCTTTATCTAGGGGGTCTCTACCAAATGGTGCCCAAATTATGGCCCTGGGGTCAAATTTAGCCCATCCCAGGGGGTCACAAATTTTACATGGGCTTATAAAGAGAAACTTTGATAATCTACTCGTACATAGCCATAAGACCTAGGGCTGCCAAATTTTGCTTGTAGCTTTATCGTATGGGCCTCTAAAAAGACGGCCGAAATTTTAACTTTGGGGGTCAAGTTTTACCCCACCCCAGAGGTCACAAGTTTTACATTGGCTTTTATAGTGAAAACTTGATAAACCTGTTTCATGGGTCACATATTTTAGAGGGCCTTTTATTGAGCAAACTTGTTTTACAGGGCTTTTTATTGGGCAAGATTAAAAAATCTTCTTGTTTATAACCACACATTCTAGTTTCATAATGTAGGTCTGGGGTGAAAATTGGCTCCATTCCAGGGATCACAAGTTTAACATGGGCTTCAAAATATAGTCACTTCAATTTAAACATTAAATCAAGGGAAATAACTTTTAATGAAAGATAAAGTTTGGTACTATTTACCTCCCTTGATTATCAAAACTGCATTGATACATGATTGGTGCTAGGCATTAGGTTTTTTGATTGAAAATATTCTGTTTTCAAGGAGTGTGATTCATTTTGATGCTAATAGTTATGCTCACATGAGGTGAATAATAAATTCAGAGTAAAGTTTCTATCATTCAGCTCATTTTTCCAAGGATTTTACCTTTCATGCCAATGAATTAATCTACTTGTATTGCCTGACAGTGTTCATTGTTTTTGAAGGCCCTCTTTTTCAGGGTCATGAACACTTCAATTTGTGTGGTAAAGGGTTAAAAAGCCAGTGGAGCAATACAGGGCCATCATGGCCCTCTTGTCTCCTTTTCCGACAGTGCTTTCACAAGTATTCTACTTCAGGGTCATTAAAAATTGTGATTGTGCAGTAAAAGGTTAATCCAGTTCTAGGGTGTCCGGTTTTTTGCTCATCTGAGCAAAAAGTGCTCAAGCCAAGCTTTCATGATTCTGTTGTGTTCGATGTCTGTCATGCATTGTCTGTCATGCGTTGTCTTTTGTCAATTTTTACCATGTGCACGCTCTAGAGGCCATATTTTCAGTTCGATATTTATGAAACTTGGTCAGAATGTTTTTGTCGATTTGTTTTTGACAAGTATGATAATGGGTCATGTCGGGTCACGATTTGGGGTATTTGGTAAAATCTTACAAAAACCTTGTGTATGCTCTAGAGGCCACATTTTCAGTCCAAAAATGTTTGATCAAAATGTTTTTCATGCTGATATCCTGCAGGGTTTCAACAAGTCATGTCAGGTCAAAAACTAGGTCACCATGTCAAATGTTAGTATAATTTTATGTACGCTCAAAAAATCTTGAAAGTATGTTAGAATGATGTATCCGAAGAGTTCAAAAATAGGTCTTGTTAGGTCAAAAACTAGGTCACTTGGTCACATCTTTAATGACAACTTTGTGTATGCTTTAGAGACCACATTTTCAGTCCAAAACTCTTGAAAGTTGGTCATATTGTCTTAATAATATCTCTGACAAGTTTGAAAATTGGTCATTGGGTCAAAGCTAGGCCATTAATTCTAATCTTCAAAAACCTTGTATTCTGTCTAGAGGCCACATTTTTAATGCAATACTCATGAAGCATGCTGTGTCACAATGTTTTTTTTTTATGATTTGTTGGACAAGTTTGCAAATGGGCCATGTTAGGTAAAAAAAAAGGGGTTCACTGATAAATCTTGGAAAAACCTTGTGTATAGTCCAGAGACCAAATTTTCAGTCAGATATTTATGAAAATCTTGCAACTTAAGAACTGAATGAAGCGTAAGGGTTAAATGTTTCCTGACTTTCCGATGTTATGTAAGCAGTTTTGCCATGTTTTCTGAATGCATCTGCTGCAGTTCAAGCATGAAAAGTTGTTCCGTAGGAGGAAATGGTTGAAGTCCTGTTAGTGTTGTCCTCATGATTACAAAAATACAACATTATTAAATACAAAACCTTGTTTTTCTTATTCATTTATCAGCAACTAATCCGCTTAATTTAAGCATCAAATCATGGGTTTTTCTTACCTCGATCACCACAAAATTTTCAGAAAATAGCCGAATGACTCTCTTTCTACCGACTACACAACGTACATGTGACACTACTTGGGTACTCTTGCAATAATCATTACAATACACTGAAGGGTTGTATCAGAAAATATAAAGCAACAGAGATACTGGTTTATTGCGTGATCGCTTAGTTTTGAATGGAGGTCAGCCCATAGCCAAGTGTAAATTCTTTGGGCGAAATGGTTTAAGTGTGTACAACAAACACTTGCACTTACAACCTCCTCGCTTTGCATTATTGGTGTTACGTCATAAATGTACCACTAGTGCAAACTTTACTGCAAACATTCTGCGGATACACGACTGATATGATTTCTATATGGATAGTAGGTTAAATTCCCCTGTGACTTTCATCATGTACGGGGGTCTTAACTTGTTTGATTATTAAAGAGATTTCTTTTGTCATTGCTGATTAGGGTTTGTTTGTTATGCAATCATCAGCATGATTGAAAAAACATGGCAGCGGCACCGTCTGCAATCCAACACGATAACATTTAATTTTGGAATGAATCTTGCTGTAATTTAGCAAAACAGTGGCTGAATAATTTCTAGAAGAAACGGTCCTAAAGGTAAAATAAGCTCTTTTACATAGTTGTAACGTTATTTGATGACCAGATTTGCTGATAGAAACTAACCGGGAATAGTTCAGGCGTTACATACAAAAGAATCTAAATTGTTCAATGTCCTATAAATAAATGTTTAAACATAAATAGGTATGTTTTAGTATTTAGTACATTGCCATTTCATTTTTGTCAGAATAAATTTGCGATAAACTATAATTAATAAGCCATAATTCTGTAGCCTGGCAATGGTTGGCGGATGGGCTGTGGGGGGGAGGGGGTGGGCGAATCAGCGTTATAAACTTAACCCCGGATATAAAGCTATTGAGGATCGTGGCTCCCACCAACGGCATTATAATGGGGCTCCACTGTATTGTTTTGGGCTATAACTACAGAAAGAGAAGCCCATACAACACCTGCAGGTAACCATCAAAGCACATCAAAGCATTTCTGACACAGTTAGGCCTGTTTCTCAAATGAATTTTCACCAAAATTCAAGCTACTTCAATTTAGCGTTGGCACCTGAATGTAGTGCTCTGGTTTCCTTTCCAAACAATATCTTCTACTCTAAAATTCCCCTGTCCATTTAAACCTTTAGCAAACAATCAAGTTCTTTTTAAATAGGTGTGGGAAAAGGATAAAATGCATGTCTGTCATATGCACACTGTCGTTTGTGCTATATTTACAGGGGATATTTAATAATGCAGTCACAAGTGAAAAAATATTATTGATACTGTTCATGACATAAAATGAATTTCAATTATTCACCAAAAAATTATCTTATTGTTTTAACCCTTTACCACACAAGAAAATTTTAGACCTGAAAGCATTTGCAGATGACAATTTCAATGTGGCTTGATAAAGCAATTTTTGTATGATAGGGTAGAAAACATTGTGGGAAAATGAAAAAATGCTGGAAACCAGCATTTTCTCCTTTTTTCCACATTGTTTTCAAAAGGCTCCTTTTTCATTGTTGTTAAAAGTCCGCATTGTGTGGTAAAGGGTTAATTCTTTAGACCCCCCCCCCTCTCCACATAAGAACACAATTAAAATATGCAAAGCACAAAAAATGTAGGGTAAATTTGCATGAATTACATCATATTTTTCTTGTGTTTACCTATTTGACTTAAGGTAAGACCTGTGTAATGGAAAACCGCTATTTCCACTAAAATATCATCATGCAAAATTAGCTGTAGTTAAAAATGAGTATTATTGAACTACTTTCACCTTTTCATTTTTTCCTTCTTTGAATTATCATTTATAAATCTAAAACCACTATATTCTCTATTGGAAAAGAGATAATAATTACCTCCCTTTTTAAAAAACAAACAAAAGTATCAAAAAATAGTTTCAAGATGGACATAAACGGAATTTCTGAACTATTAGAAATGTGCAAAAATATTATTTCTGCATAAATCCTTATTTATCCTTATTTAACAACCCATTAGAATTTTTGCCAAATGTTCACCGAAAGTGCATTACACGGGTCTTACCTTAAAGGGCAAATCCTAAGATTTTTTTACCATACTGTTTTTTTGCTCCAATCAGCTGCAAATGATGTTAGTAAACACGTGTCCATCAGTTTTCATAAATACCACTCTGTAACATGCCATAAATCTCGCTCGAATTGTCACGTTGATATACGGCCCCAAAAATGGTGCATGGCTTACTTCCCCTGATTCGCTTATCTTCCGTACCTGTGTGACGTCATAGTCGCGTAAGCCTGTGTTTACAGTCAGTAGAAATAAGTAGGAACGCTGATGATTATACGCAGATATCTGAGTATAAACATAGAATTCAGCCAAAAAAAATGGTAAATTGTGCAGCCTATGGCTTCAACGTCGAATCAGGAACACATAGAATTAGTATGTTCAAATTTCCGAAGGAATTAAAAAGGAGGAAACTATGGATTCAACGTTTAAACCGGGGCCGGACAGTAACGGAGGATTTTGTGCCATCAGTTCATTCCAAATTGTGTTTGAAAGACTTCGAGGACAGTCAGTTCTTAATAAGTCTAAAACTCGTAAAAGAAGTTTGTTATAGGAATATTAGGCTGCGATTAAAACCTGATGCTGTGCCGACATTGTTCGAAACTCCGAGTCGAAATAAGATAGACATTCCGCAATGGCAATCTCCAAAAAGAAAAACAAACATAAGGTCGGTAATCCCTTTAATTGTTTTTCGTAATATTTTATCCTTGTCTAGATCTACATTCTGGACAAAGTACACATTGGTGCCGTTTTCTCCCTTTTTTTCCCTAAATGTTTTCAACATTTAACCCTTTACCAAGAGACAAAATTTTAGAATGGTCCAAATTAAAAGCACTTGCAAACACAGTAAACCTAACTGAAATATTGGAATTTGTCTCCACCAGGATAGAAAACATTGTAGGATAAGAAGAAAATGTTGGTTACCAGCATTCTCTCCTTTTCCCACAATGTTTTAAAAAGGCTTCCATCTCAGGGTTGTAAAAACCAGGGATTGTTTGGTAAAGGGATAATTTGCACATGACAAAAAATGGTAATCAAAAAATTGAAATGAAATTTGATTTAGAAAGGATGGAAAACATTATGGGAAAAGGAGAAAATCTTAGCATTTTCTCTTTTCCTCACAATGTTTTCAAAGGCAACAACATAACATATTCATCCAAATTCATAACACAGATTTTGGAAGTACCAAAGTCTGGATGGTTCAAATGATGTTAACCTTCAAGTGTTTCAGCGTTTTCTTCCTTTTCCACAATGTTTTCAAAAGGCTGCTGTCTCAGGGTTGTAAAAAAGAAAGGGTCAAGTGACCATTCACCAAACACAAAAATTTTAGACTGGTTCAAATTGAAAGCATTTGCAGACAACAAAAGAATTGTGAACCAAAAATATTTGCAGCTGATTGGAGTAAAAAACAGTATGGTCAAAATTTATTAGGATTTGCCCTTAACCCTTTACCAAACAACGGAATTTTAGACTGGTCCAAATTGAAAGCACCTGCAGACTACAAAATAAACATAACTCAAAAATTGCAATTTGTTCCCAGCAGGGTAGAAAACATTGTTGGAAAAGGAGAAAATGCTGGTTACCAGCATTTTCTCCTTTCCCCACAATGTTTTCAAAAGGCTTCTATCTCAGGGTCGTAAAAACCAGGGATTGTTTGGTAAAGGGTTAAACAGTAAACATCTTTTTCTTCCCACACTGTTTTTCAAACACTCTTTCTTTGGGTATTGGAAACTAGACCTAGGGTTTGCATGGTAAAGGGTGAAGTCAGTATCTGGCTACCCCTAGTCATGGTCATAAATGTTAATCCATCACCGGCCAGTTGAAACAATACAGGAAATGGTTACATAACATTTGCATATCTCACCCCTTTACTCTGTAATGTTTGTTTGTGACAGTAAACCCATGTTACAGCTTTTATCCCGTACACTTCTTCTCTTAGACATTTCACTCTTAAAAATGATTTGACAACTTACTATCATTTTGAACAAATTTTGAATTGTATCTTTACATTTCTGATTTGTGGATATTTCCCTGTTCCTCTCCATACTCTGTCTTCTAGACAGGCTACTGAGAGAAATCTTTTGTTTTTACGACCCTTGAAAAGATAGAAAAAACTTTTGAAAACTTTATAGGTAAAAGAGAAATGTTGCTGACCAGTATTTTCTCCTTTTTCTACAATGTTTTTTACCCATCAAAAACAAGTCCAAACATGCAAGTTAAATCTAATTTGTTGACTCTAATTGCTTTCAATTCGGTTGAGTCAATAAATTTGATTTTTGGGAACAATTTAACCCTTTCCCAGACGGCAAATTTTGGACCAGACCAAATTCAAAGCAAGATTCAAATTCGGATACTGCTCCCTGTGAACTTAACCAGAACTTGTGCCCAATGTGTGGGATTTATATTTAACCCTTTACCAATCAATCCATAATTTTTACGACCCTGAAGACAGCAGACTTTTAAAAACATTGTAAGAAAGTAACCATCTACCTAGTAGAAAGTAACCTGGTAACCAGCATATTCTCCTGTTAACACAATGTTTTACTCTGCTGGAAAAAAAATTCAATTTTTGAAATATATAACTTTATTTTGTCGTCTGCAAGCTATTTCAGTTTGGACCTGTTTAATATTTTGTCGTATGGTAAAGAGTTAAAAGTAGAAAATATTGTGGATAAAGGATAAATTGATACAAACGTGGTTACCCAGAATATAAAATAATTTTGATGATTGTCTTAATGATCTCGGAACATATTATTTTCTCAAATTTCATGCTCGTTAACAGCATTTCAAACTATTCTTATTCTCACGAAAATCGCGATTTATTGTGTAACCCTTCACCCATGAGAGAACAAATTTTGTACCTGTCAATATTTACAGAATTCTTTACAAGGTACAAATATAGAATCCATCAACAAATAGTTAGAACTAACATCTCACGATTATCAATCGTAAAAGTCAAGAAATCGGTTATTTGACATGAAACTAAAGTGTGGGAGAAATGTCTTTAAAAGTGTCGGGGAACTGTGTTGTCGGGGAACTGTGTAGTCGTGGAACTGTCTTGAAACCATCTTTTTTATTATTATATTATTAATGCCACCCGTAAATCTACTGAAAATACTTCAAGTGAAACAAAGCTTATGCCGTACACTTAATTTTATCATGTATCGAATAATATTTCTGTAAGCGACGTTCGCCCCGTAGCCTAATACATGTAGGCGTGATACTCATCACGCTGTTCAAAAGTCCGGCATAACATCGTTATTTTCGCCATTGGTGGGCGAATTTTTACTTTTATCTTCATCATCAGAAACTATTAAGTTTCATTAAAAACTTGGTGGTACATGTACGGCCTTACCGGCCTAGAATCGTGTATTCCTTCGTCTTAAATATCGCTCATTTCACTATCTGAAACAAGGTCCATTTTGAAACAAACGCTCCTATGACGTCACAGATCAAGGTGCGCTACAATAAGTAAGGGAGGTAAGCGATGCAAGAAAAACCAATAAGCAAAAATATAAATTGAAAAAAAGTACTTTTACTATTTTTTTTTTTAAATTACAATATTACCAGGTTGCCATTTGATAGATGTAGATTTCAAAATTAATCATATCAGAAACTTGTTGATTTGCCCTTTAAGTGCACAGGACCTACTGTTTGCACCTTCAGTTGCAGAGTCAGAAAATGTGAATATTGGATTTTTCACCGGTTGTCGTAACAATGAAATATTAAACCATAGACTATTGAAAAGCATGACTTAAATTTTATCTGCAAATCTAGAATTTTATCAGTTCAAAAAAGAGTGATTCATTTACAACAGCAGCCTTATGGAAATATTGCTGGGAAGAGAAAAAATGCTATTAATGAGCATTGGCTCCTTTTCCCACAATGTTTTCTACCCTTTTTAAGATACAAAGCATCCTTTTGGTTAAATTTTACTTTTTTGTCTGGAAATGCATTTAATGAAGCCAAATCTATAATTAAAGATTAATTATTTCAATGATAAATTTCAGGTGTCCATATTGATGACCAGAATGACTTGCTGCAAGATACATGCATTGGTGGAGATGCTTTACAAAGGTTTGGTATAGTGAAACACAAGTTGTATGTTTCTGTCCAGTTAACAAGTAAGTGTTTTTTTTTTAAGGAAAAATGAATTTCCTCATGAAGATTTATTGTATTTTGTCTGAAAAATAGTTTTACTCTTCAACCAAAAAGTTAATGTCAGAACTATCCAACTTAACCCGTTGCCACACAATCCCTACTTTTCACGACCCTGAGAAAGAAACCTTTAGAAAACATTGTTGGAAAAGAAGAAAATGCTAGTAACCAGCAATTTTTCCTTTTTCCACAATGTTTTTACTCTTCACAAGACAAATTTCAGATTGTCAGTCGCTTTTATTTTGTCGTCTGTAAATGCATTCAATTTGGACAAACCTAAAATTTTGCCATTTGGTAATGAGTTAAAGCATTTCTAGTGGATCATTTTAAGTAAGGATGGCAATGGTCAGAAAAATTGCTAACCGGTTAACCATTGAATCTTTCAATTGGTTAAATGGTTAACTATCATGTAAAGATAATTTAAGATGAAGGTACCCCTACTTGCTTGATATGTCAACATTGATAAACTGTGTGAGAAATGCATACCCATGATGTTTACTATTTCTGTACTTTGGTGCAGAAGACGGCCAATCTATCAATGACATCTCTCTCTTTGGATTGTTTATTGTTGGAGACTGGGGACCAATTAGCGGATTAATATTGTTCATTACACAGTAGTTATAGGCGGCAACTGTAGTTGAGAGTCAGTTGGCTTTGGCTTTTGACCCAAATAACCGATCAAGAAATCCTGGAATTGATTGTAGGCAGTTCCTGAACTCGCTCAGTCCTAAAACTTTGGCTACTTAACCCTTTACCTCATAAGGCATTTTTATGGTATCTCTAATTGACCCTAAATAATAGCAAGGATGAAGCTATTTCTTATGTATATATGACACATTTTGATAGCATAGAAAATATTGTGGGAAAAGGTGAAATTGCTCCTCACGAGCAATTTCACCTTTTGCCACAATGTTTTCCAAAGGCTCCTACAAGTAATGCGTAGAAATGAGTATCTGTGGAGTAAAGGGTTAACTATCTTCTCATCTTTAATGATGAATTTAAACAGTGATTTTACACAGATTTCTGAATAAAACAATAAGTGGAAGCTAAAATTCTGTTCATGAGTCAAAAAAATGTTGTTTTATGGAATGAAAATAAAGATCTCTATCGGAAGATGTCTGCAAATGCTTGAAATATGTCAAGATTCTTTTTGAATTGTTTGGAAATTAAAATTTAAGGAATAGCATGGATGATATTGAATAAAGCAGAAAATTCTATGGTAATGTATTTCCATTGGTTTTTTAAAGTGCAAAATAAACATAGATGAAAATAAACTAACATCCTCGGATACCCCGGGGTCTCCCTATTTGCTACGCTACATCGACCCTGGGACAATTGACTAATAAAACTTTGAATCAGCCGCCGAAAATCAATACGAAACGTCATAGCGTACAGTCCACTCGCCCATCACAAAATGATGATGGAACCAATGAAAAGCCAGCATTCGGCCAGCGGTAAAGCGAGGGAAATTCAATTAATTGTCCCAGGGGTCGATGTGGCGTAGCAAATAGGGAGACCCCGGGGTATCCGAGGATGATAAACTAATATCATGTAGACAAAATTGTCACAGTATTTAAAGCAAGAAGGTATTCTCAGTCAAAGAAACTGATTGTAAAACTGATAGCTAGTTGGTTGGCTCTTCCAATTACCCATGTTTCGGAAAGAAGAAGATTGCATCAGATACGTTAAATAGAAAACAAATAGTTTCAGGTTTCATGGATATTTTACAATTTAATCAACAATTAAACTGTAGGGTATATATCTGTGTTTGAAAGAAACACAGGGGAAAACATGGTATACATGTATTTGAAAAATAACAATGATCTTCTTGCAGAACCTTTCAGAATTGGATATGTAAGCAAAGCATTTCGCACAAAACATATTTACCCATGATACTATTTCTTTCAGATTTTTACTTGTAAACAAAGTCTGAACTACCGGGCACTGAAAAACCTATTTAATGTATTTGACAATTTCAGCGTACATTTTTGCAAAGTTTGACTTTTGATACAGGAATTTATTAAATTCTTGACAGTAGCGGATTTTTTTTTATTTTTTCAGGTTTGATACAGGTCATACTTGCATTCTAGTGTATATAGTGTTTTTCTACTCTGTTTATTGTTGATACATTGTCACCCTCTAAATAGTTTAACATATCTGACCTTTCTGAAGAGGACAATTTTATTTGGCGGATGTTAAATGACATTAACCTGGATGGATAAAAACTCACGATGTTATGACTACCACGTTTCATCTGCGTTTTAAAACATCTCGAAAACAGCATTTGATTCAACTAAACTTCAGAATTTACACAATGCGGAAAGTAAACCACGGTGGGACAAAGAAATTTCAGGCTTAATTAGTGTTTTCTGTGAACGAAAGTCGGAAAGTATGGGTATATGTACATGAGTAAAATATTTCAGTTATAACAGTTGGACAGAATGTCCAAGTCAACAAAAACATATGTAAATGCAGGTATGTCGACATTCCTCAATGACCATTTAAAAAGACAATCATAACACAGAAATTGTCTGTTTAGCATAGAATGAATGTAAAATCAGAGTGTGTAGGTCCCTAGAATAAGATTATATGCTGCTTTCCTTTGTCATCCCATCTGATTTCCTACACGTCCATCTTTGAAACAGTGATAAGTGCAGAGATAGGAATGAATTTTGTCGCAATGATTAGATCTATCATCAATCTGAGGAGAGAAATTTGCCGAGTAATCAGATACATGTAGATATTCAACTAATGCAAAAAAAACCCCAAACTTTTAACTATTAAACTATTAACAAGCTTTCATAACATTAAATTATATTTGAATACACTGAAAGTAAGAAAGAAATAAAATAATCTGTACTCATCAAACTGATAATGATTTTTTAAGTAATCATTCGATTGGTTCAATTGTTATTTTTGACCAATTGAGTAACTGTGGGAAAGATTGTGATTTAGACTAAAAAATTCTAGAAGTTTTACCACAAAATGAACTTTGCTTATGGGCTGTTACGGGCTTTACTGGTAACTCACTGGCGCTCGTTTTTACTAAAGATGTATTTTATATACCTTCAGTATCTGTGTTTTAATGGTGACAAATTAACCTAACCCTGAGTGCAAACCCTTTTTCAGAAGTTTCATTTTTTTCAACTCTTACTTTTGTACTGAACTGTTCTGCATCCTCTGACAAAGAGCTGTTTTGTGACAAGGAGCTGGTGGGGGTATGATCACAGTTCTAGTTGCAACAGGATTCGTCTCTCACTGTTAGCCATTGCTTTTGCAATGATTATGTGGGAAAGAAGCCTGTGGCTTGTAAAAATATTGTGCAGAGTTCTAGTAAGAAAAAATCCAGGAAAGCATAGATAGGTACACTGGCCACTGTAATTAAACTGAAATATTGTTCAAACAGGATTTAACACCATACTATCAACCAGTCTGATGTGCAAATGCCTTTGGATGTAATGAACAATCTCCGCCCTAAAAATGCATATAACGCTATTTCAAAGCTGCTTGTTAGAACATCAGCATTAGAGGAGACCGCGTAGATTCAAGATCAGACTGCACACTCTGTTTTGTCTGATCTTGATCTATACTCTCATCTTAACCCGTAACCACACAATCCCTACCGTTGACAATCCTTACAGAGAAGCCTTTAGAAAACATTGTGGGAAAAGGAGAAAATGCTGGTAACCAGCATTTTCTCCTTTTCCCACAATGTTTTCTACCTTCCACACAAAACGTATTTCGAATTTTCAGTCACTTTTATTTTTTTGTCTGCAAATGCTTTTGATTTGGACAGACATAAAATTTTGTCATTTGGTAATGAGTTAACCCTTCACTCCATAGATACTCTTTTCTACACATTGCTTGTAGTAGCCATTGGAAAACATTGTGGCTAAAGGTGAAATTGCTCGTGACGAGCAATTTCACCTTTTGCCACAATGCTTTCGATACTATCAAAGGGTGTCATATACACATAAGAAACGGCTTCATCCTTGTTGTTATTTAGGGTCAGTTAGAGATAATCATAGAAGTGCCCAATGGTATAAAGAGTTAAACGACTAAGTCTGGGTTCAAGACAACTAAGGTTAATGAAAATTCTGATTTTTTTTCTTCTTTCTATTTTCAGGTATGGAAGGAATCCACATTTAAGTTAAGTAATCATGTTTACCTTTGTACTCTGTGGACTAAGTTATACAGCTGATCTTCTGTCATGGGCACAGAAGAAGTTGGAGGAGGCTGATACAGCCTCGCCAGCTGTCTTCGGTGACCATGACGAAGACGTCGTCGGGATCTCCTTGGATGAGAGCACATCGATGGTTGAAGGTACCTGTGATGACTCACTGACGTGGGACAGCATGTACACGGAGGAGGAGATGGAGGAAGAGGTTAGCTCTTTTGAGCTAAGCTGTTCCTCCATTTTTATACGCCCGAAGGGTCGTATTATGTTATACCCCCGGTCGTCCGTCCGTTAGCAATTTCTTGTGTGCGCAACTCCTCCTACAGTTTCCATCGGAATTATTTGAAACTTACCACAATGAATCTCCATGATGTCTTTTTGTGCATCTAGGTCTTAGAATTTGGATCGCTGTTTGCGTTCTAAAATTATCTGCCCTTGATTTCTGAAATAACCAAGTTTTCACTTTGAATTTTTTGTTCCAGCTATAACTTCCATACTATGAAAGGTATCAACTTAAAACTACATTCACTGATAGAACACATTATGGAGAAGTGCAGTGCACATGAACCATAACTCTGCCAACTTTTTTTGAGTTACTGCCCTTTGTTAATTTTCAGTTTGAATTTTTGTCCAGGCCATGACTTCTAAACTATAAAAGCTATTATCTTGAAACTTCAAATATTAATAGAACACATTATGGAGAAGTGCATTGCACATGAACCATAACTCTGCCACTTTTATTTTTTGAGTTATTGCCCTTTGTTAATTTTCAGTTTGAATTTTTGTCACGGCCACAACTTCCAAATTATAAAAGCTATTAAATACACTGATAGAACCCATTATGGAGAAGTGCACTGCACATGAATCATAACTCTGCCATCTTTATTATTTTAGTTATTGCCATTGGTTAATTTTTAGTTTGAATTTTTGTAAAGACCATAACTTCCAAACTTCAAAATCCATCATTTAGAAACTTCAAAGACTAAAAGGACACATTATGAAGAAGTGCATTGCACAAGAACCATAACTCTGCCCTCCATCCTTCTGAGTTATTTCCCTTTTCATTTTGAATTTTCATCTGGGCCATAATTTCTAAAATATAAAAGGTATGATCTGGGACCTTCAAAGTCTGATCGAACACCTTGTGGATAAAAGCAATTCACAAAATTTGTAACTTTGCCACCCTTATTTTTTTAGTTATTGCCCTTTAATATTTTTCATATATCATGGAGAATAACTACTCTTCATTCATGGCCCATCCGTCAATGCAAGTCATTTCACTGATAAGCCCCTTCGGGCGTATATGCGCCGCTCTGCGAAGCTCTTGTTTCATCTGTGGAGGATGTGGATATGGGGGATGTGATCTCTATGGATCTCAGTTCTGTATCCACATCACCCGAGTTGTGGAGTGGCATTCCAGCAGAGTTCCTCAGGATTGCCTTCACTGAGGAGGAGGAAGAACAGAGCTCTTGTGAGTTTGGTTCAGCCTCCTTCTGGTCGGTAGAAGATGAGGAGATGGAAGAAGGGGACACTATGGACCATTCTTTCGGATCCACACCTTCTATGTCTGATTGTGTGGACATCGAGGTGCGTTTGGAAGAGGAGAAGGAGATCCTCCAAGATGGAGATGTTTGGGAAGACTCAGAGATGGAACTTGGCTCTGTTGAGCTAAATGATATTCCCTAACACCTGAGCACGATTTGCAGATCAGCGAGGATTTTGTTGGCCTGCCTGATGGGGAAGCGACTGAGCTTAGATTAGAATCTTTCCCTATCAGTCAGGGGAGTGAATTAGAACTCTGTTCAGCTGAACAGAGTTTTTGTTCACCTGTTGTAGTCACCCGCAGTGGGCGGCGTAGCCGTCGGCCTGATAGGTATGGGGAATGGGTGTACTACTAAATGTTTTCAAAAGTTTGTCAATGCAGACTAATGCAAATGCTTCAAGTTTTCAAAAGTTTTTGATTTGTTAAGTTCTTAGTCAAATCTCTCTTCCCCCCCCCCTTTCCCATAATAGAATTGAACTGTTTACCTCTTTACCTCACAATCCTGAGTTTCAACAACTGACCTCTTTGAAAACATTGTGGAAAAAGGAGAAAATTTTTTACATGTATGTTTTCAACTCTCTCCATGAGAAATTTTAATTTTTGAGTCAAATTTACTTTGTCATCTGCAGATGTTTTCAATGTGGCAAAAACATGTTTTCATGTAAAGGTTAGCATGTGTGGGGGTAGAGAGATCTCTGTAGTTTAGAGACAGACACATGGGCTTGTACTGGCTATCTGTCCAGTAGTCTCTCTGCCTGCAACTGTGGTAATGATCAAAGATACACTGTGAGTCCATCAGTAAACTCAGTAAACTTTCATCTTCTTTTATCTTCTTTTGGTTTCTTTTTTTAGGATTCATGGTGTCATTTTTGAAGGGTTCATTCTTTTCTTAAGACTGAACATTGTTTCGACAATGTTTACATGGGAATTTTCTAGCAGCCAGTGGTTTCAAAATATGCCAAATAATAGTTAAAGAAATTGCAAGAAAGAATAGATAGGTACACTGGCAGCAGCAATAAATTGGTTTTGCATAGTTTACTAACATTACTTTAATGTTTGTGCAGAAATTGGACCTTCATTATTTGTTTTTTTCCGGTTATTTTAAGCTCCTATATCATACAGAACTTTATTCATGAAGTACTAGTATTTACTAGGAAATAAAAATGCATTAGGATAAGGTAAGATGGAATCTGTCTGAAATTTTTACTAGGATTTGCACACAGATTTTGGCAATTCATTCAGTTTTTTTTTTTTTTTCACATAAGGATAAGGTATGACGAAAAATTTTTGACCAGGATTTGCATGCAGATGTTTGAAATGTCTTTGGTTTATTTCAATTTTGTTAGGTGTTAAGATAAGGTGCGATGAAATCTATTCCATCTGCATTTTGACCAGGACTTGCTTGCAGATTTTTTAAATGCCCCTAGTTTTTAGCTCTCCTGAGCACAACGTGCTCAAGGGGAGCTTTTAGGATCACCCGGTGTGCGTCAGTGCGTCGTGCGTCGTCAACAATTCTTTTAACATCAACTCCTCCTGAACCGCTGGGCGGATTTGGACCAAACTTGGCTGGAATGTTTCTTGGGAGGTCCTCTTTAAAAAGTGTTCACAGAATTTGATTCCATCAAAAACTCTGGTTGCCATGGCAACGAAATAGAATTTTTTAGGAAATTCTTTAAAAATCTTCTTCTCTGCAACCGCTTGCCAGATTTTAAAATAATTTCACACAGATGTTCCTTGGGTGACCCTTTTCAAAAATTGTTCGCGAAATTTTGATCCATCAAGAAACATGGCTCTGGTGAATGGGGGCTTCTTGCACTATACAGAAATGAAGAAATTCTTAAAAATTCTTCTTCTCTGAAACCGCTGGCCAGATTTTAAAATAATTTCACACAGATGTTCCTTGGGTGACCCTTTTCAAAAATTGTTCGCGAAATTTTGATCCGTCAAGAAACATGGCTCTGGTGAATGGGGGCTTCTTGCACTATACAGAAATGAAGAAATTCTTAAAAATTCTTCTTCTCAGAAACCGCTGGCCACATTTTAAAATAATTTCACAGAAATGTTCCTTGGATGACCCTTTTTAAAAATTGTTCGCAAAATTTTGATCCATTGAGAAACATGGCTCTGGTGAATGGGGGCTTCTTGCGCTATAGGGAAATGAAGAAATTCTTAAAAATTCTTCTTCTCTTGAATGGCTGGTCAGATTTTAAAATAATTTCAGAGAGATGCTCCTTGGGTGACCCTTTTCAAAAAGTGTTCGCGAAATTTTGATCCATTGAGAAACATGGCTCTGGTGAATGGGGGCTACTTGCACTATAGGGCAATGAAGAAATTCTTTAAAATTCTTCTTGTCTGAAATGGCTGATGAGATTTCGGAAAATTTTCACAGAGATATTCCTTGGGTGACCCTTTTCGAAAAGTGTTCATGAAAGTTTGATTCGTCAAGAAACATTGCTTTGGTGAATGGGGGCTACTTGCACTATATGGAAATGAAGAAATTCTTGAAAATTCTTCTTCTCTGAAACGGCTGGTCAGATTTGAAAATTGTTTCACGGAAATATTCCTTGAATGGCCTTTTTCAAAATGTGCTCGCGAAATTTTGATAGGTCAAGAAACATGGCTCTAGTGAATGGGGGCTACTTGCACTGTACGGAAATTAAGAAACTTCTAAAAATTCTTCTTTTTTGAAACTGCTGGTCAGATTTTGAGAGGACTTTTACAGGTTACCTTTTAAAAATTGCTTGGCAAAATAATGATTTTGTTTCCAGTGTTTCAATACCTTCAAAAAAAAAAAAGGCTATGGTCCTCTCAAAAATTTAGGTGAGCGATCCAGGGCCATCTTGGCCCTCTTGTTTTTTATTTTTCCTATTATATTTGGCATGAGGGAAAGGCACTGATAGAATCTGTGATTTTACTAAACTTGCTTGGAAATCTTTAAAATACCCTTGTTTCTTTCTCTTTTTTTTCCCTAGTTTTGTTGGGCATTAGGATACGGTATGATGAAATCCATCTGAAATTTTGACCAAACTTGCTTGGAAATCTTTGAAATGCCCTTGTTTCTTTTCTATTTCTTTTTTACCAGTTTTCTTGGGCATTAGGATAAGGTACAATAGAATCTTTCTGCATTTTGACCAAACTTGCTTGGAAATCTTTAAAATGCCCTTGTATATTTTCTATTTTTTCTCCAGATTCGTTTGGCATTAATATAAGGTATGATGGAATCTGCATTCTGACCAAAGATTGTTTGCAGCTTCTTGAAATGCCTCCAGTTTTTTTTTCTACATTTCCAAATTTAGTCAGGCATTAGGGCAAGGTATTCAGAGAATCTTCCTGAATTTTAAGCCAGGACTTACATGATTTTTTTTAAGTATGCAATTGCTTTTTCTTTTCTCTCTTTTTTTTTCAATTTTGTTAGGTGTTAGGATAAGGTTTGATGGAATCTTTCTGCATTTTGACCAAACTTGCTTGGAAATCTTCAAAATACCCTTGTATCTTTACTATTTTTTTTTTCATGGTTTTGTTAGGCATTAGGATAAGGTGTGGAAATCTTTAAAATGCCCTTTTTTCTTTTCTATTTTTTTTTTCAATTTTCTTAGGTGTTTTTCTAAATTTCCAAATTTAGTCAGGCATTAGGGCAAGGTATTCAGAGAATCTCCCTGAATTTTTAGGCAGGACTTACATGATTTCTTAAAGTATGTAATTGCTTTTTTTTTTCCTCTTTTTTTTTTTCAATTTTGTTAGGTGTTAGGATAAGGTTTGATGGAATCTTTCTGCATTTTAACCAAACTTGCTTGGAAATCTTCAAGATACCCTTGTTTCTTTACTATTTTTTTTCCATGGTTTTGTTAGGCATTAGGATAAGGTGTGATGAAATCCGTCTGAAATTTTGACCAAACTTGCTTGGAAATCTGTAAAATGGCCTTGTTTCTTTTCTATTTTTTTCTCCAGTTTTGTTTGGCTTTAATATAAGGTATGATGGAATCTGCGTTCTGACCAGGGATTGTTTGAAGCTTCTTGAAATGCCTCCAGTTTTTTTCTAAATTTCCAAATTAAGTTGGGCATTAGGGCAAGGTATTCATAGAATCTCCGTGAATTTTTAGCCAGGACCTATATGTTTTTTTAAAGTATGCAATTGCTTTTTTTTCTCTCTTTTTTTTTTCAATTTTGTTAGGCGTTAGGATATGGTATGATGGAATCAGTCTTCATTTTGACCAACCTTGTGGTATGATGGAATCAGTCTTCATTTTGACCAACCTTGCATGGAAATCTTTAAAATGCCCTTTTTTCTTTTCTATTTTTTTTTTTTCAATTTCTTAGGTGTTAGGATAAGGTATGATGGAATCAATCTGCATTTTGACCAAACTTGCATGGAAATCTTTAAAATGCCCTTGGGTTTTTTTTTTCTCCCCAATTTTGCTAGGCATTAGGAAAAGGTGATGAAATATGTCTAAAAATTTTAACAAACTTGCTTGGAAATCTTTGAAGAGCCCTTGTTTCTAACCACTTTCCTTTTTTTTTCCATAGTTTTGTTAGTTATTAGGAAAAGGTACTATAGAATCTTTCTGCATTTTGACCAAACTTGCTTGGAAGTCTTTAAAATGCCCTTGTATATTTTTTCTCCAGTTTCGTTTGTCATTAATATAAGGTATGATGGAATCTGCATTCTGACCAGGGATTGTTTGCAGCTTCTTGAAATGCCTCCAGTTTTTTTCTAAATTTCCAAATTTAGTCAGGCATTAGGGCAAGGTATTCAGAGAATCTCCCTGAATTTTAAGCCAGGACTTACATGATTTTTTTTTAAGTATGCAATTGCTTTTTTTTTCTCTCTCTCTTTTTTTTCAATTTTGTTAGGCGTTAGGATAAGGTTTGATGGAATCTTTCTGCATTTTGACCAAACTTGCATGGAAATCTTTAAAATACCCTTTTTTCTTTACTATTTTTTTCCATGGTTTTGTTAGGCATTAGGATAAGGTGTGATGAAATCCGTCTGAAATTTTGAACAAACTTGCTTGGAAATCTGTAAAATGGCCTTGTTTCTTTTCTATTTTTTTCTCCAGTTTTGTTTGGCTTTAATATAAGGTATGATGGAATCTGCATTCTGACCAGGGATGCCTCCAGTTTTTTTCTAAATTTCCAAATTTAGTCAGGCATTAGGGCAAGGTATTCAGAGAATCTCCCTGAATCTTAAGCCAGGACTTACATGATTTTTTTTAAGTATGCAACTGCTTTTTTTTTCTTCCTTTTTTTTCAATTTTGTTAGGTGTTAGGATAAGGTTTGATGGCATCTTTCTGCATTTTGACCAAACTTGCTTGGAAATCTTCAAAATACCCTTGTTTCTTTACTATTTTTTCCATGGTTTTGTTAGGCATTAGGATAAGGTGTGATGAAATCTGTCTGAAATTTTGACCAAACTTGCTTAGAAATCTGTAAAATGCCTTTTTTTCCTATTCTATTTTTTTCTCCAGTTTTGTTTGGCATTAATAAAAGGTGTGATGGAATCTGCATTCTGACCAGGGATTGTTTGCAGCTTCTTGAAATGCCTCCAGTTTTTTTCTAAATTTCCAAATTTAGTTAGGCTTTAGGGCAAGGTATTCATAGAATCTCCCTGAGTGTTTAGCCAAGACTTATATGATTTTTTAAAGTATGCAATTGCTTTTTTTTTCTCTTTTTTTTTTCAATTTTGTTAGGTGTTTTTCTAAATTTCCAAATTTAGTTAGGCTTTAGGGCAAGGTATTCATAGAATCTCCCTGAGTGTTTAGCCAAGACTTATATGATTTTTTAAAGTATGCAATTGCTTTTTTTTTCTCTTTTTTTTTTCCAATTTTGTTAGGTGTTTTTCTAAATTTCCAAATTAAGTTAGGCTTTAGGGCAAGGTATTTTTAGCCAGGACTTATATGATTTTTTAAAGTATGCAATTGCTTTTCTTTTTTTTTCTCTCTTTTTTTTTTTTCAATTTTGTTAGGTGTTAGGATATGGTATGATGGAATCAGTCTGCATTTTGACCAACCTTGCATGGAAATCTTTAAAATGCCATTTTTTCTTTTCTATTTTTTTTTCCATTGTTTTGTTAGGCATAAGGATAAGGTATGATAGAATCTTTCTGTATCTTGACCAAACTTGCTTGGAAATCTTTAAAATGCCCTTTTTTCTTTTCTATTTTTTTTTCAATTTTGTCAGGTGTTAGGATAAGGTATGATGGAATCAATCTGCTTTTGACCAAACTTGCATGGAAATCTTTAAAATGCCCTTGTTTTTTTTTTTTCTATTTTTTTCCCAATTTTGCTAGGCATTAGGAAAAGGTGATGAAATATGTCTAAAAATTTTAACAAACTTGCTTGGAAATCTTTGAAAAGCCCTTGTTTCTAACCACTTTCTTTTTTTCCATAGTTTTGTTAGTTATTAGGATAAGGTACTATAGAATCTTTCTGCATTTTGACCAAACTTGCTTGGAAGTCTTTAAAATTCCCTTGTATATTTTTTCTCCAGTTTCATTTGTCATTAATATAAGGTATGATGGAATCTGCGTTCTGACCAGGGATTGTTTGAAGCTTCTTGAAATGCCTCCAGTTTTTTTCTAAATTTCCAAATTAAGTTGGGCATTAGGGCAAGGTATTCATAGAATCTCCGTGAATTTTTAGCCAGGACCTATATGTTTTTTTAAAGTATGCAATTGCTTTTTTTTCTCTCTTTTTTTTTCAATATTGTTAAGCCTTAGGATATGGTATGATGGAATCAGTCTTCATTTTGACCAACCTTGCATGGAAATCTTTAAAATGCCCTTTTTTCTTTTCTATTTTTTTTCCCATCGTTTTGTTAGGCATTAGGATAAGGTATGATAGAATCTTTCTGTATTTTGACCAAACTTGCATGGAAATCTTTAAAATGCCCTTTTTTTTTTTCTATTTTTTTTTTCAATTTCTTAGGTGTTAGGATAAGGTATGATGGAATCAATCTGCATTTTGACCAAACTTGCATGGAAATCTTTAAAATGCCCTTGGGTTATTTTTTTCTCCCCAATTTTGCTAGGCATTAGGAAAAGGTGATGAAATATGTCTAAAAATTTTAACGAACTTGCTTGGAAATCTTTGAAAAGCCCTTGTTTCTAACCACTTTCCTTTTTTTTTTCCATAGTTTTGTTAGTTATTAGGAAAAGGTACTATAGAATCTTTCTGCATTTTGACCAAACTTGCTTGGAAGTCTTTAAAATGCCCTTGTATATTTTTTCTCCAGTTTCGTTTGTCATTAATATAAGGTATGATGGAATCTGCATTCTGACCAGGGATTGTTTGCAGCTTCTTGAAATGCCTTCAGTTTTTTTCTAAATTTCCAAATTTAGTCAGGCATTAGGGCAAGGTATTCAGAGAATCTCCCTGAATTTTAAGCCAGGACTTACATGATTTTTTTTTAAGTATGCAATTGCTTTTTTTTTCTCTCTCTCTTTTTTTCAATTTTGTTAGGCGTTAGGATAAGGTTTGATGGAATCTTTCTGCATTTTGACCAAACTTGCTTGGAAATCTTCAAAATACCCTTGTTTCTTTACTATTTTTTTCCATGGTTTTGTTAGGCATTAGGATAAGGTGTGATGAAATCCGTCTGAAATTTTGAACAAACTTGCTTGGAAATCTGTAAAATGGCCTTGTTTCTTTTCTATTTTTTTCTCCAGTTTTGTTTGGCTTTAATATAAGGTATGATGGAATCTGCATTCTGACCAGGGATGCCTCCAGTTTTTTTCTAAATTTCCAAATTTAGTCAGGCATTAGGGCAAGGTATTCAGAGAATCTCCCTGAATCTTAAGCCAGGACTTACATGATTTTTTTTAAGTATGCAACTGCTTTTTTTTTTCTTCCTTTTTATCAATTTTGTTAGGTGTTAGGATAAGGTTTGATGGCATCTTTCTGCATTTTGACCAAACTTGCTTGGAAATCTTCAAAATACCCTTGTTTCTTTACTATTTTTTCCATGGTTTTGTTAGGCATTAGGATAAGGTGTGATGAAATCTGTCTGAAATTTTGACCAAACTTGCTTGGAAATCTGTAAAATGCCTTTTTTTCCTATTCTATTTTTTTCTCCAGTTTTGTTTGGCATTAATAAAAGGTGTGATGGAATCTGCATTCTGACCAGGGATTGTTTGCAGCTTCTTGAAATGCCTCCAGTTTTTTTCTAAATTTCCAAATTTAGTTAGGCTTTAGGGCAAGGTATTCATAGAATCTCCCTGAGTGTTTAGCCAAGACTTATATGATTTTTTAAAGTATGCAATTGCTTTTTTTTTTTCTCTTTTTTTTTTCAATTTTGTTAGGTGTTTTTCTAAATTTCCAAATTTAGTTAGGCTTTAGGGCAAGGTATTCATAGAATCTCCCTGAATTTTTAGCCAGGACTTATATGATTTTTTAAAGTATGCAATTGCTTTTTTTTTTCTCTTTTTTTTTCAATTTTGTTAGGTGTTTTTCTAAATTTCTAAATTTAGTTAGGCTTTAGGGCAAGGTATTCATAGAATCTCCCTGAATTTTTAGCCAGGACTTATATGATTTTTTAAAGTATGCAATTGCTTTTTTTTTTTTTTCTCTCTTTTTTTTTTCAATTTTGTTAGGTGTTAGGATATGGTATGATGGAATCAGTCTGCATTTTGACCAACCTTGCATGGAAATCTTTAAAATGCCATTTTTTCTTTTCTATTTTTTTTTCCATCGTTTTGTTAGGCATAAGGATAAGGTATGATAGAATCTTTCTGTATCTTGACCAAACTTGCTTGGAAATCTTTAAAATGCCCTTTTTTCTTTTCTATTTCTTTTTTCAATTTTGTTAGGTGTTAGGATAAGGTATGATGGAATCAATCTGCTTTTGACCAAACTTGCATGGAAATCTTTAAAATGCCCTTGTTTTTTTTTTTTTTTTTTATTTTTTTCCCAATTTTGCTAGGCATTAGGAAAAGGTGATGAAATATGTCTAAAAATTTTAACAAACTTGCTTGGAAATCTTTGAAAAGCCCTTGCTTCTAACCACTTTCTTTTTTTCCATAGTTTTGTTAGTTATTAGGATAAGGTACTATAGAATCTTTCTGCATTTTGACCAAACTTGCTTGGAAGTCTTTAAAATTCCCTTGTATATTTTTTCTCCAGTTTCATTTGTCATTAATATAAGGTATGATGGAATCTGCGTTCTGACCAGGGATTGTTTGAAGCTTCTTGAAATGCCTCCAGTTTTTTTCTAAATTTCCAAATTAAGTTGGGCATTAGGGCAAGGTATTCATAGAATCTCCGTGAATTTTTAGCCAGGATCTGTATGTTTTTTTAAAGTATGCAATTGCTTTTTTTTCTCTCTTTTTTTTCAATTTTGTTAGGCGTTAGGATATGGTATGATGGAATCAGTCTTCATTTTGACCAACCTTGCATGGAAATCTTTAAAATGCCCTTTTTTCTTTTCTATTTTTTTCCCCATCGTTTTGTTAGGCATTAGGATAAGGTATGATAGAATCTTTCTGTATTTTGACCAAACTTGCATGGAAATCTTCAAAATGCCCTTTTTTCTTTTCTATTTTTTTTTTTTTCAATTTCTTAGGTGTTAGGATAAGGTATGATGGAATCAATCTGCATTTTGACCAAACTTGCATGGAAATCTTTAAAATGCCCTTGGGTTTTTTTTTTCTCCCCAATTTTGCTAGGCATTAGGAAAAGGTGATGAAATATGACTAAAAATTTTAACAAACTTGCTTGGAAATCTTTGAAAAGCCCTTGTTTCTAACCACTTTCCTTTTTTTTTTTCCATAGTTTTGTTAGTTATTAGGAAAAGGTACTATAGAATCTTTCTGCATTTTGACCAAACTTGCTTGGAAGTCTTTAAAATGCCCTTGTATATTTTTTCTCCAGTTTCGTTTGTCATTAATATAAGGTATGATGGAATCTGCATTCTGACCAGGGATTGTTTGCAGCTTCTTGAAATGCCTCCAGTTTTTTTCTAAATTTCCAAATTTAGTCAGGCATTAGGGCAAGGTATTCAGAGAATCTCCCTGAATTTTAAGCCAGGACTTACATGATTTTTTTTTCAATTTTGTTAGGTGTTAGGATAAGGTTTGATGGAATCTTTCTGCATTTTGACCAAACTTGCTTGGAAATCTTCAAAATACCCTTGTTTCTTTACTATTTTTTTCCATGGTTTTGTTAGGCATTAGGATAAGGTGTGATGAAATCCGTCTGAAATTTTGAACAAACTTGCTTGGAAATCTGTAAAATGGCCTTGTTTCTTTTCTATTTTTTTCTCCAGTTTTGTTTGGCTTTAATATAAGGTATGATGGAATCTGCATTCTGACCAGGGATGCCTCCAGTTTTTTTCTAAATTTCCAAATTTAGTCAGGCATTAGGGCAAGGTATTCAGAGAATCTCCCTGAATCTTAAGCCAGGACTTACATAATTTTTTTTAAGTATGCAACTGCTTTTTTTTTTCTTCCTTTCTTTCAATTTTGTTAGGTGTTAGGATAAGGTTTGATGGCATCTTTCCGCATTTTGACCAAACTTGCTTGGAAATCTTCAAAATACCCTTGTTTCTTTACTATTTTTTCCATGGTTTTGTTAGGCATTAGGATAAGGTGTGATGAAATCTGTCTGAAATTTTAAGTATGCAATTGCTTTTTTTTTCTCTCTCTCTTTTTTTTCAATTTTGTTAGGTGTTAGGATAAGGTTTGATGGAATCTTTCTGCATTTTGACCAAACTTGCTTGGAAATCTTCAAAATACCCTTGTTTCTTTACTATTTTTTCCATGGTTTTGTTAGGCATTAGGATAAGGTGTGATGAAATCTGTCTGAAATTTTGACCAAACTTGCTTGGAAATCTGTAAAATGCCTTTTTTTCCTATTCTATTCTTTTCTCCAGTTTTGTTTGGCATTAATAAAAGGTGTGATGGAATCTGCATTCTGACCAGGGATTGTTTGCAGCTTCTTGAAATGCCTCCAGTTTTTTTCTAAATTTCCAAATTTAGTTAGGCTTTAGGGCAAGGTATTCATAGAATCTCCCTGAGTGTTTAGCCAAGACTTATATGATTTTTTAAAGTATGCAATTGCTTTTTTTTTTTTCTCTTTTTTTTTCAATTTTGTTAGGTGTTTTTCTAAATTTCCAAATTTAGTTAGGCTTTAGGGCAAGGTATTCATAGAATCTCCCTGAATTTTTAGCCAGGACTTATATGATTTTTTAAAGTATGCAATTGCTTTTTTTTTTTTCTCTCTCTTTTTTTTTTCAATTTTGTTAGGTGTTAGGATATGGTATGATGGAATCAGTCTGCATTTTGACCAACCTTGCATGGAAATCTTTAAAATGCCATTTTTTCTTTTCTATTTTTTTTTTCCATCGTTTTGTTAGGCATAAGGATAAGGTATGATAGAATCTTTCTGTATCTTGACCAAACTTGCTTGGAAATCTTTAAAATGCCCTTTTTTCTTTTCTATTTCTTTTTTCAATTTTGTTAGGTGTTAGGATAAGGTATGATGGAATCAATCTGCTTTTGACCAAACTTGCATGGAAATCTTTAAAATGCCCTTGTTTTTTTTTTTTTTATTTTTTTCCCAATTTTGCTAGGCATTAGGAAAAGGTGATGAAATATGTCTAAAAATTTTAACAAACTTGCTTGGAAATCTTTGAAAAGCCCTTGTTTCTAACCACTTTCTTTTTTTCCATAGTTTTGTTAGTTATTAGGATAAGGTACTATAGAATCTTTCTGCATTTTGACCAAACTTGCTTGGAAGTCTTTAAAATTCCCTTGTATATTTTTTCTCCAGTTTCATTTGTCATTAATATAAGGTATGATGGAATCTGCGTTCTGACCAGGGATTGTTTGAAGCTTCTTGAAATGCCTCCAGTTTTTTTCTAAATTTCCAAATTAAGTTGGGCATTAGGGCAAGGTATTCATAGAATCTCCGTGAATTTTTAGCCAGGATCTGTATGTTTTTTTAAAGTATGCAATTGCTTTTTTTTCTCTCTTTTTTTTTTCAATTTTGTTAGGCGTTAGGATATGGTATGATGGAATCAGTCTTCATTTTGACCAACCTTGCATGGAAATCTTTAAAATGCCCTTTTTTCTTTTCTATTTTTTTTCCCATCGTTTTGTTAGGCATTAGGATAAGGTATGATAGAATCTTTCTGTATTTTGACCAAACTTGCTTGGAAATCTTTAAAATGCCCTTTTTTCTTTTCTATTTTTTTTTTTTCAATTTCTTAGGTGTTAGGATAAGGTATGATGGAATCAATCTGCATTTTGACCAAACTTGCATGGAAATCTTTAAAATGCCCTTGGGTTTTTTTTTTTTTTTTTTTTCCTCAATTTTGCTAGGCATTAGGAAAAGGTGATGAAATATGACTAAAAATTTTAACAAACTTGCTTGGAAATCTTTGAAAAGCCCTTGTTTCTAACCACTTTCCTTTTTTTTTTTTCCATAGTTTTGTTAGTTATTAGGAAAAGGTACTATAGAATCTTTCTGCATTTTGACCAAACTTGCTTGGAAGTCTTTAAAATGCCCTTGTATATTTTTTCTCCAGTTTCGTTTGTCATTAATATAAGGTATGATGGAATCTGCATTCTGACCAGGGATTGTTTGCAGCTTCTTGAAATGCCTCCAGTTTTTTTCTAAATTTCCAAATTTAGTCAGGCATTAGGGCAAGGTATTCAGAGAATCTCCCTGAATTTTAAGCCAGGACTTACATGATTTTTTTTTAAGTATGCAATTGCTTTTTTTTTCTCTCTCTCTTTTTTTTCAATTTTGTTAGGTGTTAGGATAAGGTTTGATGGAATCTTTCTGCATTTTGACCAAACTTGCTTGGAAATCTTCAAAATACCCTTGTTTCTTTACTATTTTTTTCCATGGTTTTGTTAGGCATTAGGATAAGGTGTGATGAAATCCGTCTGAAATTTTGAACAAACTTGCTTGGAAATCTGTAAAATGGCCTTGTTTCTTTTCTATTTTTTTCTCCAGTTTTGTTTGGCTTTAATATAAGGTATGATGGAATCTGCATTCTGACCAGGGATGCCTCCAGTTTTTTTCTAAATTTCCAAATTTAGTCAGGCATTAGGGCAAGGTATTCAGAGAATCTCCCTCAATCTTAAGCCAGGACTTACATGATTTTTTTTAAGTATGCAACTGCTTTTTTTTTTCTTCCTTTTTTTCAATTTTGTTAGGTGTTAGGATAAGGTTTGATGGCATCTTTCCGCATTTTGACCAAACTTGCTTGGAAATCTTCAAAATACCCTTGTTTCTTTACTATTTTTTCCATGGTTTTGTTAGGCATTAGGATAAGGTGTGATGAAATCTGTCTGAAATTTTAAGTATGCAATTGCTTTTTTTTTCTCTCTCTCTTTTTTTTCAATTTTGTTAGGTGTTAGGATAAGGTTTGATGGAATCTTTCTGCATTTTGACCAAACTTGCTTGGAAATCTTCAAAATACCCTTGTTTCTTTACTATTTTTTCCATGGTTTTGTTAGGCATTAGGATAAGGTGTGATGAAATCTGTCTGAAATTTTGACCAAACTTGCTTGGAAATCTGTAAAATGCCTTTTTTTCCTATTCTATTCTTTTCTCCAGTTTTGTTTGGCATTAATAAAAGGTGTGATGGAATCTGCATTCTGACCAGGGATTGTTTGCAGCTTCTTGAAATGCCTCCAGTTTTTTTCTAAATTTCCAAATTTAGTTAGGCTTTAGGGCAAGGTATTCATAGAATCTCCCTGAGTGTTTAGCCAAGACTTATATGATTTTTTAAAGTATGCAATTGCTTTTTTTTTTTTTCTCTTTTTTTTTCAATTTTGTTAGGTGTTTTTCTAAATTTCCAAATTTAGTTAGGCTTTAGGGCAAGGTATTCATAGAATCTCCCTGAATTTTTAGCCAGGACTTATATGATTTTTTAAAGTATGCAATTGCTTTTTTTTTTTTCTCTCTCTTTTTTTTTTCAATTTTGTTAGGTGTTAGGATATGGTATGATGGAATCAGTCTGCATTTTGACCAACCTTGCATGGAAATCTTTAAAATGCCATTTTTTCTTTTCTATTTTTTTTTTCCATCGTTTTGTTAGGCATAAGGATAAGGTATGATAGAATCTTTCTGTATCTTGACCAAACTTGCTTGGAAATCTTTAAAATGCCCTTTTTTCTTTTCTATTTCTTTTTTCAATTTTGTTAGGTGTTAGGATAAGGTATGATGGAATCAATCTGCTTTTGACCAAACTTGCATGGAAATCTTTAAAATGCCCTTGTTTTTTTTTTTTTTTATTTTTTTCCCAATTTTGCTAGGCATTAGGAAAAGGTGATGAAATATGTCTAAAAATTTTAACAAACTTGCTTGGAAATCTTTGAAAAGCCCTTGTTTCTAACCACTTTCTTTTTTTCCATAGTTTTGTTAGTTATTAGGATAAGGTACTATAGAATCTTTCTGCATTTTGACCAAACTTGCTTGGAAGTCTTTAAAATTCCCTTGTATATTTTTCTCCAGTTTCATTTGTCATTAATATAAGGTATGATGGAATCTGCGTTCTGACCAGGGATTGTTTGAAGCTTCTTGAAATGCCTCCAGTTTTTTTCTAAATTTCCAAATTAAGTTGGGCATTAGGGCAAGGTATTCATAGAATCTCCGTGAATTTTTAGCCAGGATCTGTATGTTTTTTTAAAGTATGCAATTGCTTTTTTTTCTCTCTTTTTTTTTTCAATTTTGTTAGGCGTTAGGATATGGTATGATGGAATCAGTCTTCATTTTGACCAACCTTGCATGGAAATCTTTAAAATGCCCTTTTTTCTTTTCTATTTTTTTTCCCATCGTTTTGTTAGGCATTAGGATAAGGTATGATAGAATCTTTCTGTATTTTGACCAAACTTGCTTGGAAATCTTTAAAATGCCCTTTTTTCTTTTCTATTTTTTTTTTTCAATTTCTTAGGTGTTAGGATAAGGTATGATGGAATCAATCTGCATTTTGACCAAACTTGCATGGAAATCTTTAAAATGCCCTTGGGTTTTTTTTTGTTTTTTTTTCCTCAATTTTGCTAGGCATTAGGAAAAGGTGATGAAATATGACTAAAAATTTTAACAAACTTGCTTGGAAATCTTTGAAAAGCCCTTGTTTCTAACCACTTTCCTTTTTTTTTTTTCCATAGTTTTGTTAGTTATTAGGAAAAGGTACTATAGAATCTTTCTGCATTTTGACCAAACTTGCTTGGAAGTCTTTAAAATGCCCTTGTATATTTTTTCTCCAGTTTCGTTTGTCATTAATATAAGGTATGATGGAATCTGCATTCTGACCAGGGATTGTTTGCAGCTTCTTGAAATGCCTCCAGTTTTTTTCTAAATTTCCAAATTTAGTCAGGCATTAGGGCAAGGTATTCAGAGAATCTCCCTGAATTTTAAGCCAGGACTTACATGATTTTTTTTTAAGTATGCAATTGCTTTTTTTTTCTCTCTCTCTTTTTTTTCAATTTTGTTAGGTGTTAGGATAAGGTTTGATGGAATCTTTCTGCATTTTGACCAAACTTGCTTGGAAATCTTCAAAATACCCTTGTTTCTTTACTATTTTTTTCCCATGGTTTTGTTAGGCATTAGGATAAGGTGTGATGAAATCCGTCTGAAATTTTGAACAAACTTGCTTGGAAATCTGTAAAATGGCCTTGTTTCTTTTCTATTTTTTTCTCCAGTTTTGTTTGGCTTTAATATAAGGTATGATGGAATCTGCATTCTGACCAGGGATGCCTCCAGTTTTTTTCTAAATTTCCAAATTTAGTCAGGCATTAGGGCAAGGTATTCAGAGAATCTCCCTGAATCTTAAGCCAGGACTTACATCATTTTTTTTAAGTATGCAACTGCTTTTTTTTTTCTTCCTTTTTTTCAATTTTGTTAGGTGTTAGGATAAGGTTTGATGGCATCTTTCTGCATTTTGACCAAACTTGCTTGGAAATCTTCAAAATACCCTTGTTTCTTTACTATTTTTTCCATGGTTTTGTTAGGCATTAGGATAAGGTGTGATGAAATCTGTCTGAAATTTTAAGTATGCAATTGCTTTTTTTTTCTCTCTCTCTTATTTTTCAATTTTGTTAGGTGTTAGGATAAGGTTTGATGGAATCTTTCTGCATTTTGACCAAACTTGCTTGGAAATCTTCAAAATACCCCTGTTTCTTTACTATTTTTTTCCATGGTTTTGTTAGGCATTAGGATAAGGTGTGATGAAATCCGTCTGAAATTTTGAACAAACTTGCTTGGAAATCTGTAAAATGGCCTTGTTTCTTTTCTATTTTTTTCTCCAGTTTTGTTTGGCTTTAATATAAGGTATGATGGAATCTGCATTCTGACCAGGGATGCCTCCGGTTTTTTTCTAAATTTCCAAATTTAGTCAGGCATTAGGGCAAGGTATTCAGAGAATCTCCCTGAATCTTAAGCCAGGACTTACATGATTTTTTTTAAGTATGCAACTGCTTTTTTTTTCTTCCTTTTTTTCAATTTTGTTAGGTGTTAGGATAAGGTTTGATGGCATCTTTCTGCATTTTGACCAAACTTGCTTGGAAATCTTCAAAATACCCTTGTTTCTTTACTATTTTTTCCATGGTTTTGTTAGGCATTAGGATAAGGTGTGATGAAATCTGTCTGAAATTTTGACCAAACTTGCTTGGAAATCTGTAAAATGCCTTTTTTTCCTATTCTATTCTTTTCTCCAGTTTTGTTTGGCATTAATATAAGGTGTGATGGAATCTGCATTCTGACCAGGGATTGTTTGCAGCTTCTTGAAATGCCTCCAGTTTTTTTCTAAATTTCCAAATTTAGTTAGGCTTTAGGGCAAGGTATTCATAGAATCTCCCTGAGTGTTTAGCCAAGACTTATATGATTTTTTAAAGTATGCAATTGCTTTTTTTTTCTCTTTTTTTTTCAATTTTGTTAGGTGTTTTTCTAAATTTCCAAATTTAGTTAGGCTTTAGGGCAAGGTATTCATAGAATCTCCCTGAATTTTTAGCCAGGACTTATATGATTTTTTAAGTATGCAATTGCTTTTTTTTTTTCTCTCTCTTTTTTTTTTTTTAATTTTGTTAGGTGTTAGGATATGGTATGATGGAATCAGTCTGCATTTTGACCAACCTTGCATGGAAATCTTTAAAATGCCATTTTTTCTTTTCTATTTTTTTTTTCCATCGTTTTGTTAGGCATAAGGATAAGGTATGATAGAATCTTTCTGTATCTTGACCAAACTTGCTTGGAAATCTTTAAAATGCCCTTTTTTCTTTTCTATTTTTTTTTTTTTTTCAATTTTGTTAGGTGTTAGGATAAGGTATGATGGAATCAATCTGCTTTTGACCAAACTTGCATGGAAATCTTTAAAATGCCCTTGTTTTTTCTATTTTTTTCCCAATTTTGCTAGGCATTAGGAAAAGGTGATGAAATATGTCTAAAAATCTTAAACTTGCTTGGAAATCTTTGAAAAGCCCTTGTTTCTAACCACTTTCTTTTTTTTTCCCATAGTTTTGTTAGTTATTAGGATAAGGTACTATAGAATCTTTCTGCATTTTGACCAAACTTGCTTGGAAATTTTTAAAATGTCCTTGTATATTTTTTCTCCAGTTTCGTTTGGCATTAATATAAGGTATGATGGAATCTGCATTCTGACCAGGGATTGTTTGCAGCTTCTTGAAATGCCTCCAGTTTTTTTCTACATTTGCAAATTTAGTCAGGCATTAGGGCAAGGTATTCAGAAAATCTCCCTGAATTACCTCCAGTTAAGAACATAGCTCTTTTTTTCACTCTTTACCACATAATGCTGATTTTTAACAAGTCTGAAAATGAGCCCCTAGAAACACTGTAGAAAAGTGAGAAAATGGTGATATCCAGTATTTTCTTCTTTCCCCAGAACAGTTTCTATCAAAAAAAACATTTGGCCACTTTGTTTGTCATCTGCAAATGCTTTAAATTTGGACCTGTCTGAAATTTTGTTGTCTGGTTAAGGTATTTAGGAATTTTACGGATGGCAACAAGAACCTTAAAAGTATACGAAAATTAAATACATAAGTGAATGAGATTGAACAGAGCAATCTGACCCATACTTCATAAAAGTTGGGTGCCTATTGTGTAGGTTCTAAAAATGAATATTGTCTCTGTGACTCTTTCGGTTGGGTTTCAATAACCTTGATCAGCAGTTATACAGTGGGGACTTTTATGTCATTTTTGGCTGATATTCAGAGTATCACCTTTGTGCTTTGTGATAGACTAGTTACATATAAACCTTTGTTTAACAAGCTAAAGACATACCATGAAACAGACTGTAAGTTTGCTATAGCCATAAGCTGTTTTCTGTCATGTTTGCAATTTTGAGGGTGAAGGGAGTCGGAAACTATAGTCAAAAAGTTTTTTTAAGGTAAATGTGTGTTGGTACATCCCGTTTTGTCATTATTTGTTGCCATCCTGTTAAGGTTATTTGGTTAGCAAAAGGCTGGATTTAAGGTGCTAGGATTAAGAGACCAGTAGATTCCGTTTTTTATCATTTGACTTTGGACATATAAAAATTGACAGATTACATCCACAGTGTGGACAATTTTTTTCCCGTAGAGACCCTGCAAGGGTCAGGATATTTCACACATGCCAAAAAACTATTTTAGGACCTCTTTGGATTACAGATTAGTGTATGGAATCTATTGCCATGTTTAGAAATAAGCTTACTGAGTCATAAACATCACTTGTTGCATCAATTTCAGGCATTATTACAGTAACTTGCTCTTGTTTTTTTTTTCTGTCTTGCAGAATCAATGAGTAGATACCTGTCTACGGTAAGGGTAAAATAATACTCTGCTTCTAAAATCCTTGAAAAAGTATCACAAAATAGGAGGTAAAAATCAAGAACTTCATATCCAGTTTAAAGAGCCAGTTATATGATGACTGGAAAAGTCTAAAACTTTTGGATGTCAAACCCTTAATTTAATGCAAAGATGGAAGATTTACCAGTACTTAAGACTGTTTGTAACTGTCACCCACACATGTAATATGAACTATAATGTCAAAGTTGAAGACCTTCCCCACAGTCTCTCAGTTATAAGTATGACCAGGCCATGGATTGAACCATTCATTTCTTAAATCATGTAATTACAGCCCCACAAAAATATTGCTAGATATGACATTCTTACTTTGCCAGTACTAAGGGGCTTGTAGGCATATGATTACTGACTTTTGCCCATGATTTGTAACATACACACTTGAAGCCTTGAAGCCATAGTCAAATTGAAGGCTTTTTCTTGTCTCTCAGACATGGGTTGATATTTTGCTCACAATATTTCATTAAACAAGGGATTGAACTAGTTACCAGTACTATTTTTGTATGGACTAATATTACATACATGTACTTTTGTGTGTGTGCATAATTTATGAGCATTTACATATTGAGAGCATTGAGCAGACACAAAAAAGTTATAAAAACTTGTGAACATAAATGCATAATAAAGGTGATCATTTGCTTGGTTGCCTATGATTGCTTTTTAGCATAGTCAATATAGTGGAGTGGTTTAGCGTGCCCCACCGTGGTTGTCCTGAGGGAATGAATCATTATACAACTGGGAAACATCACAGGTGAGAATCGATTATCGTACTTGTTATTTACAGGCATTACTAGTAATAAGCTAAGAAATATTAAATACATGTATCTCTATATATCTGACAACTGCCATCCAAGATCAAACTGGATATTCTGTATTTTTGCTCTCTAGCCTATGCGCTCATTTATAAAGACAACTGAACCATGCTCTGGTAAAAGGATTTTTAATGCCAGTGTGATGCCCAATACCAAACAACTTACCACATTATTATAGCAACTCATCACAATTATAGATCCATAAAGTCCATTTTGTATAATAAGTGCTTGAATCATGGCATACACTGGTCCTTTGTTATGCAGAACATTGACTCGTCATATAAGTATATTCTCAGGGTTGTTGGATAAGCTTAGGGATTGTGTTGTAAAGGGTAGATTAACCCTTTACCTAAGAATCCTTACTTTTGATCACCTGAGAACAAAGCCAATAGAAAACATTGTAGGAAAAAGAGAAAATGTTAACTGGCTTAATTCCCAGCTTGGCCAATTTCTGGGGAAGGATTGATGAAAGTTGTACGACAGGACTCATTACTCCCACTGCTGATCATTGTTTTGATGAGTATGTTGGAAAGCAGCCATTGAGTTGGAAAAAAAAAATTGTGAAGTTGCAGGTAACAAAAAAAAAAAACTCCAGGAAAGCAAGGATAGATGAATTGCCTCCTGCGATGCAACTGTAATAATTTTTAAAATGGCGTTGAACACCATACAATCAATCATTCATTTGAAAAAAGACTTTTGAAGATACTGTACCAAAAAAAAAAGAAAACACTGGTAAACCAAATTCAATATTGAAGCCATGGTTTCTGTTTTTTCAAGCTTTTAACCCTTTACTCCATAAATACTCATTTCTATGAATTGCTTGAAGGAGCATTTAGAAAACATTGTGGCAAAAAGTGGTATTGCTCATGACAAGCAATTTCACCTTTTGCCACGATGTTTTCTATGCTATCAAAAGGTGTCATACACGCATGAACAGCTTCAACCTTGCTGCTATTTAGGGTCAATTAGAGATACCATAGAAATGCCTTATGAGGTAAAGGGTTAAAGAGCTGTCCAACTACAATACAAACTATAACTTTTTGATTTCATTTTGTCAAGGGTCAAGAATGTTGTTGTTTGGTAATGCATGAGAACTTTCGTATAAAAAAGTTAAAATTTTCAGATTCCAGGACCTATTAATTCTTTATCAAATGACAAGATTTTAGACTTCTCCAAACTGGAAGTATTGGCAGATGACAAAGGTGACTCAAGAATGGAAATTTAGATTTCGGAGGATTAGAAAATAATGTAGGAAAAGGAGAAAGTGCAGGTTGCCAGCAGTTTCTCCTTTTCGCACAATGTTTTCAGATGGCTTCTTTTTCAGGGGCATTAAAAGTCTTGATTGTGTGGTAAAGGGTTAAGCCATCTGTCTTTTTCAGTACTCAACATTAATTTTTGTGTTTACATTCTTATTTTTTACTTCAGGCTCCCCTATAAGGAATTCAAAGTGTTGGCAGAGTCTTTCCTGTTAGGAAGAGGCTACCATAAAGTAAGCAGTTTCTATACTGACGATAATTTGTTTGTTTTTTTCTCTCTTAAAATCTTGCCATATTTATTTGTGCCATGTTTCTAGAAATATGAAATTCAGTGCATCTCACTAATGCTCTGTGCCAAGCCACTTTCGCCGGTTAAGTTTTTTAACCCATTACCACACAATCACAACTTTTAATGACCCTAAAGAAGAAAGGCTTTGAAAACACTGTAACAAAAAGAGAAAATGCTAGAAAAGGGCATTTTCTCCTTTTCTCATGTTTTCAGTCCTGTCAGACAGAAAAATCACCATTCTAGCAACATTAATTTTGTTGTCTGCAAATGTTTTTAATTTGGTCCAGTCCAAAGATTTTGTCGTTTGGTAAAGAGTTTACTTCTTACCAAACATTCCCTGGTATTCATGACTCTGTGAAAGAAGCCCTTTGAAAACAATGGAGAAAGGGAGAAATAGGTTGGTAACCAGCATTTTCTTCTTTTCCCTGAATGTTTTCAACCATTCCCAAAATAAATTTCAATTTTTCTTTTTGAGTCACTTCAATTTTGATGCCCACTAATGCTTTCAATTTGGAAAAGTCTAAGATTTTACCGTCTGGTAAAGAGTTAATGGTGTGATACAAACATGAGCTATGCTCTGGGAAAAGGGTGTAACTGAAGGCTAAAAAGTCTTACAGTTTGTTCTATTTTGTTTTTCCAGAGTCTCTCCCCCACGCAGCTTCAAAAGACAGACATGTGCCAAAGATTTCCCTGTCGACCAGAAGGTTGCCAAAATATGGTAAAACATTGTCATTATGTCGCAATATTATTTGTTTATTGTTTCAGAGGTCAACCAATTCCAACCAGAAGGAAGTCTTTCAAAACATCGTGGGAAGAGGAGAAAGTACTGTTATCCAGCATTTTTACTTTTTCAGACAATGTTTTCTTTCCTCATAAGCTGAGCCCCAGTAGCTCAGTAAGTTGAGAACATGGGGTCGTAGGTTGAATACCTGGCTTGGTCAATTGATGATGATCATTGCTGCAAGATTTATTTCTCTCCCAAGAATAACCATTGTATCGATGATGGTTATGTGGGAAAGCAGCCAATAGCTTGGAAGGAATTATTGTAAAGAGTCCTGGTAAAAAGAAATTCCAGGAAAGCATGAATAGGTGCCAAACCACTGTGATATACCTGAAACAATGTTGAAAACGGCATTAAATACTGTACAGTCTATCATGAAATATATCCATTTAACATTTAACTCTGTACTATATGCCAAGAATTTGGACTAAGTTAAACTCGGAATTCAGAGCATTTTCTGACATTAAATAAGCTTTTACCAAACAATCCCTGGTTTTTATCCCCCCCCATCTTCCCGAGGAGGAAGCCTTCTGAAAATATTGTGGGAAAAGAAGAAAATGCTGGTAACCAGCATTTTCTTCCTTTACCCCACAATGTTTTCTTCCCAATGAAAGTCAAAAATCATATTAACAAGATTTAATTTGTTGTCTGCAGACACTTCGAATTTAGTCAGTCCAAAAACTAAATGCATCTAATCTGATGATTCTGTCTTTTATAGGATAGTAAATATTGAGGAAATAATTGGAATTTAGAAAATTTTGGTTCTTAGCTACTAGCATTTTTTCCTTTTCAACAATTTTTTCAGATGTTTTTTTCTCACGATTATTAAAACTTTGGATTGAGTCATCTGTTTAAAGTTAGCTCTGTAATAAACAACAAAATGTTGGATTTTTCCAAATTGAAAGAAGTTGCAGATACCAAACAATGACAAATACTGCAAATAATAAAATTTGGCTTTAAAAAGGTAGAAAACATAGTAGGAAAAAGTGAAAAATTTAAATGTTGGTTACATACAGTGTTTTTAAGTATTTACCACACAATCCCAACTTTTAACATCCCTGAGAAAGAAGCCTTTTGAAAACATTCTAGGAAAAGGAGAAACTCTTTTTCCCACGATGTATTCAAACCAATGACCTCAATGAATAAAGGTATTGAAAACATTGCGGAAACTGGAGAAAATGCTAGTTACCAGCATTTTCTACTTTTTCCAAAATGTTTTTAAGCCATTCCAGATCAAATTCCATCATTTGAGCCACAAGTAAATTGTTGTCTGCAAAAACTTCCAAGTTTGATAGGTCTACATTTTTTTCTTGTTGTGAAGGTAGGCCTCTAGGATCTCAAATTTATTTAATTTTTCTTTCCTTCAGCCATTTTCCTCCAGTAATCAGACTCCCCAATCACAGTGGCAGAAGAAAATCTATGTAGTTGTTACGAGATTCTATCAGCTTTGACAGGGCGACACATACAGACATTTTTTGCTTTTGTAAAATATAAGTGGAGGTACCTGGTGGTACACTGATATAACACTGCAGCTGTGAGCACCGTCTCTATTTCCTAGCAAAAATGCCTATTAAAACCGACAAGCTTTTTTCCAAAAGATACCCTCCGATTTACAAATTTCTTGAAATTTGTTTTGGAAGCTGCAAATCCATTTCATTGAATGAGGCCCAACATTCCATGGCATTAGACATTGACAAATGGGCACAGGTTTCCAGAGTTTTTTCTGCTTGTAGCTTTTATCTCTGGTTTTTCCTGGGCGAGTGGGCCATTGGATAATAAATGATATTAATATGATTAACATGTATAATATCAATATTATTAAGAAATATAGGGATGCTTCTCATGATTTCAAAGGGACAGAAATCAGCACATAATCATTAATACAGTGGAAAACGTTAATACAGTGCAATAACATACAGTGACGTATTGTACATTGTGGATTGAGCTATATAACGAATAAAGGTTGACTTGTGTATTTGTGAATGCAATAGATAAAAAGACTGTAATAATTGACTTGGCAGCTAACCTTAAATTTTAAGTCCACCAGTAAATTTTTATGCTCCCCAAAGGGCGAGCATATAGTCGCCGCTTTTTGTGTCCATCCATCCGTCCTTCCCTCTGTCCGTCCATCCTTAGGGTAAAATGCCCATGAGTTTTTCTGTGTTTTTCACTTTGACCCTGTGTCATGGAAAAAGGGGGCTTAATGCAAAATTGCAATTTTTCACTAATAACTCATTCAGTTTTTGTCAAAATATCATGAAACTACATGGTTATATTGTTTATGGAAAGTTTCAGCATGTTCCCTTGCTATTACTTAATCTAGGCGTTTTATAAGTTGACCTTCTGTCACGGAAAAAGGGGGTTTCTTGCAAAATTCCAATTTTACTAATATTTCATTCAGTGATGGTCAAAATTTCATTAAACTTCATGGTTATATTGTTTTTTCAAAGTTTCACCATGTGCTCTTGTTTCTTTACCTATGTGTTTTTCAATTTGACCCTCTGTCATGGAAAAAGGGGGCTTCTTGTAAAATGCCAAGGAAAAAGGGGCCTTAATGCAAAATTGCCATTTTTACTAATATCTCATTTCTTACTAATAAGCAATTTGAGGCAGCGTCACGAAAAAGGGGGACTTCATGGAAAAAATTGTTTTTCACTAGCATCTCCAACATCAGTGCTCAAGACTTTATGAAATTTCAAATCTAAACTTGTTGGAATGTTGCCCAGGTACCTCTCTTCCGGTTTCTGAATTTCAGGCTGCGTCACAGAAAAAGGGGGCTTCATGTAAAAAATGGTTTTATGTAATATTTTCTACATGACTGCTTAAAATTTTATGGAATTTCGAATTTTAAATTATTATTCAAAAATGCCACAAACCACACACCTGATGTATTTAATTCAATGATGCAATATTGTCTTATGGGAAAATGGGACTTAAAGGGGGCTTAGTGGGCTTATTGTCCTCTACAAGTTCGTGTTGGCTATCTCCAAGATAGTAGTTGCCTTTTCTTTTCAATTTTTTTGGGGGGCATGAAGAAGTCCTTTTAGGATAAAAGAAGTGAATTTATATCAATTACATATATTTTATGACAAGCACTTGTTTGGGGAGCATAACCTGTCTCTGACGGCTCTTGTTTATGTTAGTGGCCTCAACCTAGTTTGGAAGTTTTTGTTGTAAATCTATGTAAACACAATTCATGTAGTACTTTATTGATCCATTTCTTTATGGAATATGGCTACTTGTAGTGATTTCCAAATTAACTATTTTACCTCTATCCAAAATGATGTAGCATAGCTCCGCCCTTCCAGGTCATATCTTACAGCCTATACTAGAATCCCTGTTTACAATGGTTGTTGTTTTTGTTCAAGATGAAACAAAGAGAGACAGGTTTATAGTGAAACTTCTTTCTTCAGTCCTTGTGTTTAAAATATTTTATAGATCTCTGATTGCTTCATGATTTTTATAAGGTGTTTGTTTACTTTGGGATCACACATCCAAGTATTTTACCTCGCTCTTCACCATTAAAATGGCGATAAGAACATTTCAACATTTGAACTCCATTTAGACTAAGGCAAATACCAGAAAACTGACAACAGTCATGTACACAAAGTAGTGACAAGTTAAAGCAGTTTCACAGAAGTCTCTCAAGTTTGTCCCATTTTCAGAATTGATGGTGATTGCAACATTGGGTTCATGGCTAGTTATATGTTTAATGCAGTTGCAGTTAAATGTGCTTGCTCTCTCAAGTGCTCTGTACCATATTTTAACATTTCACATGTGTTTGTTTATGTTGAATTTACATATGAGAAGGTCTTATAATTTATTCCTTTATCACACAATCCTAAAAAAAAAAAAGACTTTCGAAAACAATTTTTGAAAAAGGAGAAAATGGTGGTAACCAGCATTTTTCTCCTTTTCTGAAAATGTTTTCCACTCATTCATGGGAATAAAATGATGATGCCACATTTGCCGTAGGAAAATAATCTGAAATTGGACATGTGTAGAACTTGTTGTATGGTAAAGATTTTATGGAACATAATATGCCAAAAACAGTCCCCATCTTTTAAGCTTTTATGAATTTTCTCAAGCTTTAGGTGTGTGACTTGTGTAAGTGCTCAAGATACTTCAATAGCTGAGGATTGGAGAATGGTAAAAAATTACATTAATGGTCAGTTGAATCTTTGAAATGTGCACAATATCATATAAAATTGTTACCTGTATGATACAAATTGATGTACCAAAATGTGTGTATTCCACACACTTCTGTGCTGTTACATGTTTGAGGTTTGTAAATCAAAAGAATTCGTTCTAGTCCAATGACATGATGATGTTAGGTTTGTCTTTTATACCATTTAAGTTTTTTCATGTCTCCGGTGGTTTTGACTGTTAGGGATTTTTAATTATGGTAATGCTCCTTTGGAAACTTCCTTGTCTCACTTAACTCTTGTATCCTTTTTAATTTTAAAGTACTAGTGTTTACTAGGAAACAAAAAGGTGTAAAGGTAAGGGTCTCACATAACTCTTGCCTCCTTTTTAAAGTATGTGTTCACTAGGAAACAAAAAGGTGCAATGGTAAGGGTCTCGCATAACTCTTGTATCCTTTTAAAGTACTAGCGTATACTAGGAAACAAAAAGGTGCAATGGTAAGGGTCTCGCATAACTCTTGTACCCTTTTTAAAGTACTAGCGTATACTAGGAAACAAAAAGGTGCAATGGTAAGGGTCTCGCATAACTCTTGTATCCTTTTTAACCCTTTACCAAACAATCCCTGGTTTTTACGATCCTGAGATATAAGCCTTTTGAAAACATTGTGGGAAACAATGTTTTCTACCCTCCTAGAAACAATATTCAGTTTTTAAGTTACTTTTATTTTGTCATTTGCAAATGCTTTCAATTTGGACCAGTCTGAAATTTTGTCGTTTTGTAAAGGGTTAAAGTACTAGTGTATACTAGCAAACAAAAAGGTGCAAGGGAGGACAGAAACTGACAGCAGACATACCAGAAGCTGCATGCAGGTTTTTGAAATGCCTTTGTAGAGTAAGGTGTAAGGTGTAAGTTTAGTTCTGTAAGACTTTAAGGACAGGCATGGATGGAACTTGTCTGCAGCTAGACCAGGAGCATTACATAGATTTTGACAAGACAGACTACTTAGTACACAGGTTTTTCCTTTAGCCCCAAATTCTTTTGGTTTAGAAACATATCAAAGATGTTTCCAATGGCAAGGTTTTTTTGTATATACAGTAGATTTAATATAAAACAGGTAGTTTTGGACCTGGTGCCTTGAAAAGATTCACTGACCTGTCTATGTGCATTACTTATATCAGATGTGACCATGATGCTCATTGCTAATCAGCTTTTGAAATATTTTGAATGCTAGCATAAGTTCCATTTCTCTCAACTCTGTACCAAACAACATAATTTTAGGCTAGTCCATATTGAGAGCATTTTGAAGACAAAATTGATATAAATGAAAAATTGATGTTTGTTTTGAGAAGGATTGAAAGCACTGTCGGAAAAGAGAAAATGCTGGTTACCAGCATTTCCTCCTTTCCCCACAATGTTTTCAAAAGGTTCCCTTTGCAGAGTATTTAAAAGTCCAGATTGTGTGATAAAGGCTTAAACCCTATGACAGATTTGCCTAAAACTCTGATCAAGAGTTCACCTTATAGGACAGTGAACACATTAAATGACAGTTGTAATTTTCTGCAACATTGTTGGTGTTGTTTACTAAATTTTTTTTTTGTACTGAGGAGATAGTATTCAATTTTTAACCAGAATGATAAATTATGTTGTTTGAGTTCATGGCCAGATGTGTGGAATTATTATACTTGTAGCAATCTTTGTATTGTTCTAATTTTTCTAAAATGTATCGTTTATTTCTAAGATAGCCTTTTAACTCTTTCCCAAACAAGAAAATTTTGAACTGGTCCAAATTGAAAACATTTGCAGACGACAAAATAAATGTGACTGAAAAATAGAAATTTGTTTTCGGAAGGGTAGAAAACACTGTGGGAAAAGGAGAAAATGCTGGTTACCAGCATTTTCTCCTTTTCCCACAGTGTTTTCAAAAGGCTTCTTTCTCAGGGGTGTCAAAAGTAGGGATTGTGTGGTAATGGGTTAAGCAACTTGGCCTCATTATTATAAATGTGATATTACATGGATACCTGTCTACAGACAGTCTCTATTAATCTTTTATCACACAACTCAAAGTTTAAATGACCTTGACAAGAGTAACCTGAAATTATTTTTGGAAAGAGGAGAAAATTTGGTAACCAGCTATTCTTCTTTTCCCTCAATATTTTCTATACATTCAAGGACAAATTTCATGATTGGAGTAAAATTTACTAGGTGCATTTTTTTTTTTTCAATTTGGACAAGATTATTATTTGGCTGCAGGACTCATTGGCCTTCTGCTGTCAGTGTAGATCAAGATCAGACTGCTCAGAATCTGCCATCTGATCTTGCATCTACCATGCTTGATAAGAATAAAGTTTTCCACCAAAAATAACCTTGAAAGAGCAACATTTGACATTTGACTATCGACTTCTTCAAATTAGTTTAACAGTTTAAGGATTCACATCACTAATGATTTAGATGTTCAACTTTTCAAATTGTATATTACATATATACTACTCAAAATTTGCTAGGGATCACCCTAAAAGATTCACCCTAGATATATATGTGGCATGTATTATGTATGGTTTTACAATATGTTATATCGTCACACTGATCAATAAAATGACCAATAGAAATGGGTCTTTAGGCCTTTACCTCACAATGCTGACTGTTATAGATACTGAGAAAGAAGTCTTTGGAAAACAGTGTTGGAAAAACAGAAAATGATGGATCAACCAGCACTTTCTCCTTTTCCAACAATGTTTTCTATCCTATGACATACAGCATATTGCATGTTGCATATAGTTTTGGGTCAGTAAATGCTTTCAACTTGGACAGATCTATAATTTTACAGTATGGTAAAGTGTTTATGCAAAACTATTGTAATATATAAACCCATACACAAATATGTAAGTGATCCCTATCAAAGTTTGAGTAGTATATATTTTGCTCCAGATATTAGTGTTTTCATGACTTCTGTTGTTATCATTACATTCCATGATGGTATTTCTGTTCATACATTGATGGAAGAACTATATATGATATTCACTGATCCTGTCTTTGTTATTTATGCTACTAATCTTTTCTCTTCCCCCAAACTGCCCCATTTCAACTCTTCACCACTCATTCTTGGACTGGTCCAAATGGAAAGAATTTTAATAAACATTATTCCACACAATCCAGATTTTTAACACCCATCACTTTAGAAGGCTTTTGAGAATATTGGGAGAAAATGCTTGTAACCAGCATTTTCTCCTTTTCTCACAATGTTTTCTACCTTTTCAAAGACAAAAACTGTTAGCTGTGGGAGGTTTCCGCAGGTAACCTGCCACAAGTTTATATTCAGAGGCACAGGAGTCATACTTATAATGATGATAGAAGGAAAGAAACTAGCCTTACAGTATGTAACTGAACTACCTTCAAACACAAAGAATCCTGTTTACAATGACATTTTTAACCCATCAAACAAAATACTCTTTCTAAATAAACCTAATTTTTATCAAACCACTTGGTCTGAGAGTTGAGCCTCTTCTTAATGAATCAAACAGAAATGTAAAGAATATTAAACCCTTTAAACTTCCTGTGAAAGACCCGTGGACCATATATCCACTGAATTGAAAAAGTTGGTTGCACTTCAGTACACAAGCAAGAAGCTGTAGCTTTAAATGTTGCTCTCTGTTCAATACAAAACAATATTAACAATAAATTCATAGTTTTTTTCTGACTGAATGTCAGTTTTACAATCTTTAAAACATGCTGATAACCCAAATCTGTTGATTCAACATTTTCTAAGAAAATATGTTTATTTATGTAGGTCAAAGACAATAATATTCTACTGGGTACCCAGCCACATTAATATAAAAGGTAATGAAATAGCTGATCAGGAAGCAGAGGATGCTGTAAATAAGAACATAGCCAACATTAGAATTCCTTATACTGATAAAAAAAAAATGAATTTATCAAGTCTGAATGTCAAATTAAATGGCAACAATGTTTTAACATCAAGCTTGTAGCGATCAAGCCAAATTCTAATGTAAATATGACTTTTATTGTAACCGAAAGAGTCTAATAATTTTAAAGAAGATGTCCGTGGGACACTCAAGGTTTTCACATACGCATCTTTTAAATAATGAGAAACCTCCACAATGTATAAACTGTAATGAACCTTTCAACTGTATACAGTCAAAACATTTTAGTGTTGATGGCTTACTCTTACGAACGAAGTCCGTAACAAAGAAACAAATGAATAAATGCATGGCAGAAATAAGGATCGGAGCGGGATTCGAACTCCGAACTCCCGGACGCAAAGCCAATACCCTAACCACTGAGCCAAAGAGATATCTCCCTGACGCAGTAGCCAGGTATTGTATTTAAATCGGGAGTATGCCATGCAGGAAGGAGTGGTCTCCCGTAACACACCCCCTCTTAAAGTCATCATTTATTGATGACTCAAAGCCTTATTAGGCAGGAAGTCCGATTTTAGACAACAAATGGGATTAATGGCTCAATGGCCAATCCCGGACGAGCCCCCATCTTAAGAACGAAGAAACAAATGAATAAATGCATGGCAGAAATAAGGATCGGAGCGGGATTCGAACTCCGAACTCCCGGACGCAAAGCCAATACCCTAACCACTGCGCCAAAGAGATATCTCTCTGACACAGTAGCCAGGTATTGTATTTAAATCGGGAGTATGCCATGCAGGAAGGAGTGGTCTCCCGTAACACACCCCCTCTTAAAGTCATCATTTATTGATGACTTGAAGCCTTATCAGGCAGGAAGTCCGATTTTGGACAACAAATGGGATTAATGGCTCAATGGCCAATCCCGGACGAGCCCCCATCTTACGAACAAGTCCGTAACAAAGAAACAAATGAATAAATGCATGGCAGAAATAAGGATCGGAGCGGGATTCGAACTCCGAACTCCCGGACGCAAAGCCAATACCCTAACCACTGAGCCAAAGGGATATCTCCCTGACGCAGTAGCCAGGTATTGTATTTAAATCGGGAGTATGCCATGCAGGAAGGAGTGGTCTCCCGTAACACTTACAAACATTATTTTTACATGTAAAACAGAGAAACATTTTAGAATATCTTAAAGAGACAGATTTTTATAAATGATATAGACTTTGAAATTGACATTTTTTTGTTCCATTTCTAATCATTATCTTCATGCACGCTAAATGACCACAGCTGTCTATGTACCATAAAACACCAATTAATAACAATGATTAATAATTAGTTTAAACCCATTACCACTTAATGACACCTTTTCCCACAATGTTTTCTACCCTATCAAAGCAAAATTGCACCATTTGAGCTACTTTGAAATTGTCATCTGCAAATGCTTTCAATTTGGAAAGGTGTAAAATTTTGCTGTGTGGTAATGGGTTAAGGGAAGATGTAACTCTGAAAGTATTGTGGGAAGAGAAAAAACATTTTTAATAGGCATTGCCTCCTTAGACATATTGTTTTGTATCCTTTGAAGATAAAATCCTATCATTTGGGACATATAATTATCATGTCAACTTTCAAAAATCAAGTTTGATAAAAATCACAACAGAAATAAGTGTAGCAACAAAACTCTACTACAATACAAAATAAAGGAAGCATGATACAGATGTTATGAAAAAGGGAGATAATAGGTTTAAATGGGGATTGATTGGAGTGCTGCTTTAACATTATTTTTAGTCATATCATGACAACAGCTTGCTTATTCATGTGTCCTGGGTTTCACAAGTGCTAGGCTAGAGTTCTGAAGTGTCTTGCATAAGGACACTCTCATTAAAACCGGGGTAATTCCAATGTACCTCAAACCTGGGGCCTCCAGACCGCAACTCCTACACTCAGCCATGCAGGACCCCCCCCCCCCCCCCCCCGGGGATACTTTGGATTGTTCAGTGCTTTATCAAACAGTCTCTTACAATCCTACAGAAATGTGCTTTATAAAAATATGTTCTTTCGATGCATTATATGAAAAACAATGTAACTTCAATGCATTATATGAAAGACATTTGAACCATATTTGTGTTGTCTACAAAAGGTTGAGAAAATTAATGAGGCAAGTCTTTTTTTTTTCTTGCAGAGATGATAAGGCAAGTCTAAAATTTTGTTTTCTGGTAAAGATTACAAAGATGACAAAATCTTAGACTAGTCCAAATTGAAAGCATTACAGACATTAATTTTAAATGACTCAATTGATGGAACATGCCTTTAACTGAGCAGAAACATTGTGTGAAAGGAGGAAATGCTAGTAGCTAGCACTTTTTTCAAAGGCTCTTTCTTCAGGGTCGTTAAAACTGTTGTGCGGTGTAGGATTGAATGGGTTTAACCTTTACCACACAATTCAGACCATGAGAAAGAAGTCTTTTGAAAATGTGAAAAAGAAAAACGTGAAAACCAATGACACTACAATGAGCAGCGTGGCATCTTCCGATCAGAGGGACTTTAAACTATCTTCCTATCTTTAATATTGAATTCAAACAATGAATATAAAACGTATACGACGTCTTCTCATCTTTAATACTAAATTTAATGAATTTGCACAAATCTCTGAATAAAGCAATAAGTGGAAACTGGAATTCTGTTCATGAGTGAAAAAAAATGTGGTTTTATGAAATGAAAATATAGATCTATAGCAGACATGGGGTAGGGGTGGGTGGGTCGTTTGCAAATGCTTGAAATCTTTTTTCAACAATATTTCAGTTATGTCATAGCAGCCATTACACCTATCCAGGTTTTGCAGATTTTTCTTACATCAGTGCTTCACTTTTTTGCAAGCCACTGGCTGCTCAGTGCTTTCCTTACATAGACATTATAAAATACAGCTGAATCCTGTCCCATTGGCTGCCATTAACTCTGGAACAATTTGGTCGAGCTGAGACCCCAACTAGCAACCTTTGGATTACAAACTCTATACTTTGACTAAGGTACTGCGCTTGGCACACAACGTCGTTAATACTTGAGTTGTAAGTTCAAATTACTGGACTAGACATATCACTTCTCTTATGCATGGGTTCTGCCTTATGGCAAAATTGCACCATTTGAGCCACTTTGAAATTATCATCTGCAAGTACTTTCAATTTGGATATACCTAAAATTTTGCTGTGTGGTAACGGGTTAAAGTCTGTGAGCCCAATGCCCTCTTTCCTGCAAAGTAAGACTGAATTCTGGCACAAAAGAAAGTGCTTCCAATTTTCTCTTTTACATGCCACACTGATTTCAGAAGCATTTTCCTTCATGGTCCTAAATAACACAGGAAGGTTCGCAAACGGGGTAAGAGAATGTTTGGCTAATTAAGCACTTGACCAAAAAATCCCAAGTTTTAACAACCCTTAGAAAGGGTACCTTTTTTGAAATATTGTGGGGAAATGAGAAAATGCTGGTAACTATCATTTTCTTCTATTTCCACAATCTTTTTTGCCTTTGACAGACTAATTCCATCATTTAGTTCACATAGAATTTGTTGATTTGTAAACACCTTCAATTAAGAAAGGTGTAAAATTTTGAAAGCATTGAGGGAAAAGGAGAAAATGCTGGTAACTAGCATGTTCTTCTTTTTCAACCACATTTCTTTGCCTTTCAGAGACTAATTCCACAATTCAGGTCACATATAGGCTAAATATTTTCAAAAGCTTTCAGTTATAATGAGTCTAAAATTTTGTCTTCAGCCAAAAGGTTTTTACCATCACCGCATAATCCCAACATCTAACAACCATGAGGAAGAAGCCTTTTTAAAACATTGTGGGAAAAGAAAAAAGTGCTGGTAATCAGAACTTTGCTCTTTTTCCCACTCTGTTTTCTACCCGTTTAAAGACAAAGTTCTTTTGTCATCTGCAAATGCTTTGAATTTATCATCTAACAACCCAGGGAAGAAGTAACAGCCCAGGGAAGAGGCCTTTACAAATCAATGTGGAAAATGGGCAAAATGATGGTAACCAGCATTTTTTTTTCTTTTCCCACAGTGCTTTCGATCCTATCCAAAGATGTAGTGTTTCATTTGATCCTCATTACTTTTGTTGTCTACAAGCGCCTTGAATTTCAACAAGTCTAAAATTTTGTTATTTGGCAAAGAGATCAGTCAATAAAACCTACAAAGACTATGCTCTGTTACAGATGTTATTGGTATTTGTGAAAGATTTCATGGTGGATTAACATTGATATGTGCAACAGTGATTAAACAGACTTTTTCTATCTGGAAAAGCATTTAAAACACTGTAATTTCACCATTGTTTGACCAGAAAATGAACTTAAGAAGTGGACAGTGTAGACCAAAGATCAGATTGTCTGTTCTGTGCAATCTGATCTTGATCTATGCTATCTTCAAATACAATTTTAGTTGGTTCTAGGGCTTTATGGGTAAAGAAATGTCAGTCTTATTTTAACAAAGTAAATAGTTTGGCAAAAAAAGAACTCCTTACCAGCAATTTCTTCTTTTGCTACAAAGTTTCCAAAACAAGAGGATGATGCCCCTTTTAACTTTTTTTTTTAGTAAAAGACGAAATTTTAAAATTAAACAAATTTAAAGCATCAAATTTAAAGTGGACAACAAAATATATTTTACTCAAAAGCTGAAATTTGTTTTTGGAAGTGTGAAAAACTTTGCAGGAAAGGGAGAAAATGCTGGTTACCAGCACATTCTTCTTTTCCTACAATGTTTTCAAAAGCTTTCTTTTTCAGAGTGGTTAAAACTCAGGATTGTGTGATAAACAGTTAACTCTTTCCAATATAGTCCCAAGTTTTAATGACTCTAAGGAAACCACCTTTTAAGTATGTAGTGGGAAAAGGAGAAAATGCTGGTAACCAGTAATTTACACAACATTTTCAGCACTTTCAAAGACACAAATCAGTCCAGCTAAATTGAATTGTCATCTGTCAAGTGCTTTCACAGGCTAAAATTTTGTTGCTTGTTAAAGGTTTATGTACACATGTCATATCATCCACAGTATAAAAACTATAAAAAATCAGTATGGCAATAAAAACTTTAGGGAAACAATAGGACCATGATGGTCATATATCGCTCACCTCAGTACTAAACAGTAGAGGTCTAAAATGAAGATAGATACCAAATATCAAAGTTCAAGGCCAAATAATTCTGACAGGGTATGTAACTTTGCAGAAAGCATTTTTGTCTTTTCCCAAAATGCTTTCACAAACCTTTTTATTCAGTGTCATTGAAAGTCGGGATTGTATGGTAAGGGATTGAATTAACTTGGAAGGCCAGGTATTGATTTTCTGGTCAAAATGGTGGTCAAATTACATATTAAAACATCATTTGCTCATCTGTAAGACACAAATGACACTTGTCTCAGTAACTATTGATCAAATGTCTTTTGATCGGATGGACGATGGGACGGATGCACAGACAGACGGACACACGACAGACACCAGGCCATATCATAAGCCCGCTGGCCTTTGGCCAGTGGAGCTAACAAGTCTAAATTATTTTTTTACCAGATGTTAAAATTTTAGGCTTGTTCAAATGAAAAGAGTTGTACCAAACAACAAAATTTTAGACTTGTCCAAACCGAAAGCATTTGTAGATGGCAATTAAAATGAGGCCAAAATGATGGTATTTGTAATATGATAGAAAATATTGCGGGAAAAAAAGGAGAAAATGCTGGTTACCAATATTTTCTCCTTTTCCCACAATGTTTTGAAAAAGTTTCTTTCTGGTGGTCATTAAAACTTGGGATTGTGTGGTAAATGGTTAAAACAATGCTTATAGAACATTTGTCTCTGGGTAGAAGACATTGTTGGAAAAGGGGAAACTGCTGGTAATCAGCATTTTCTACTTTTACCACCATGTTTTCAAAAGCCAAGTTCATTAGCATCAATCTGTAAATATGTAAGATTGTGTTGTAGATGCTAGAGTTTAAGGTGTACGGGGCCTTACTCTCATTTTTCAAAATCATCATAAACTAAGTCTCACTGCAATTGTAACTGGTAAAGACACTTTATGTTGAAATTTAAAAAAAAATACAACGTGTAAGTTGAATTATGAGGAATTCTATCTCATAACCCGTGAACATCAAAACTGATAAAAAAAATAGACTACTACCTCTATAAAACTTAACATATTTATCAGGTTTTTTCAAAATATATGAACAAAAACGGTATCAAACAAGCAAATAAATATCACTTCATCAAAATTTAATCAAAAATGGATTTTTTTGTCCAAAGGTAGAAAGTATTCTGATAAAAGTCACATATAGGTCCTTCAACTAGACAATTTTCAAGTACGTTTGACAAGTTTACACTAAATTTCAAAAAATCCTAAAAAATTCAAATAAAACTTGACTTCATTAGAACTTCTCCAAAAATTCAAGACACCATTAATGAATACTGGAAAGAGTTTTTAAGGAACTTTACCGCATGGTTTCAGAGAAAATCTGACCTAGATATGGTACGGTGCATTCGGTCTTTCTCTCAGAAAATTAACATAAAACTGAACATTTGCCTGTAATTTCTAATGTATATAAGGTACAAAGTTCATATCTGGTGTGATGGTACATCTTACTATTATGCTTCAGCTGATAGCAAAGTTGATGTCATTAGACTAAGTCAAGGTCAAATATCAAGGTCAAATTTTAGAAAAAAATGATCAAAACTATAAATATTTCCCCATGATTTTTGAGGGATTACAATTGCAAACCTCATATTTGGTATGAAGGTGAATCTCATCAAAATGTTTCAGCTGATAACAAAGTTTAAAAAGTTATCATCATCTGGTAAGGTCAAGGTCAAATATCAACGACAATTTTTAAGACTGGTCCAAATTGAGAGCATTTGCAGACGACAAAATAAGTATAACTTAGAAACTGAAATTCTTTTTGGGATGGGTAGAAAATATTATGGGAAAAGGATAAAATGCAGGTTACCAGTCTTTTATTCTTTACTCACAATGTTTTCAAAAGGTTTCTTTTTCAGGGTCATTAAAAGTCCGGATTATGTGGTAAAGAGTTGTAATCTAAATGTTTCATTGCCTTGTTTCTGAACAGTCCCACCACAAAAAATAATTTGAAGGATTTCATTTTCCATTAACACTTCTGAAATAGTCAGCAAGTTTTGGAATAACACTTTCTAGAGTTCTCTTTGTGTTTGTAACACGTGGCTGGCCTTCAGTGTTTTTCACTGTAAATATATTCAGAAGTCCATCTTTCCCTTCCCTTGAATAAATCTTCTTTAGATGTTCAAGATTTAACCCTGAGTTTGCCACCAATTACATGTTCCACGGATTCGATGTTTCTTTATCGCCTTCATACCTTTTTTTTTCCATATTTGGCTTTGCTCATTAAAAATGTGTGAGCTGTAAAATAGATAAAATATCATGAGTTTATTTTTTCATTTATTTCTTTTTCAGAGAGATTAACCCATTACCACATAATGCCACATTTTGACATGCTAAAGAAAGATATATAGCTGTGGAAAATATTGTGAGAAAAGGAGGAATTGCTTGTAACAAGCAATTTCTCCTTTTCTCACAATGTTTTCTACGCTATATGGCACATAGTTTTCATTTTAGATGCACTTTAACCCATTACCACACAATCCCTACTTTTGACGACCTTGAGAAATAAGCCTTTTCAGGCCCGTCGGAAGGAAATTTCATTTGGTCAGGCCAGTATGGCGAGCGGCAAAGTCGTCAAGCCATACTTGGGGGGTCCGAGGCACGCTCCCCGGAAAAATATTACGCATTTAACCCATCGCCACATAAACCCTACTTTTGATGCCCCTGAGAAAGAAGCCTTTAGAAAACATTGTGGGAAAAGGAGAAAATGCTGCATTTTCTCCTTTTCCCACAATGTTTTCTACCCTTCACAAAACAAATTTCAGATTTTCAGTCACTTTTATTTTGTCGTCTGCAAATGCTTACAAATTGGACCAGTCTAAAATATTGTCGTTTGGTAATGAGTTATGCCATGCTAGGGGGGGTCTGGGGGCATGCTCCCGAAGAAAAAAAAATGTAAATAAGACGGTCTCTGGTGCATTCTGGCGCATTTTTTGAGGTTTATATTGCGGTGTGTTTTTTTCAAAAATTGGTCTGGCCATTTTTTTATTTTCGGCCGACCGGACCGCTTCCGACGGCCTTGCTTTTGAAAACATTGTAGGAAAAGGAGAAAATGCTGGTAACCAGCATTTTCTCCTTTTCCCACAGTGTTTTCTACCCTTCCCAGAACAAATTTCAATTTTTCAGTCATCTTTATGTTGTCATCTGCAAATGCTTTCAATTTAAACCAGTCTATTGTTTTGTCACGTGGTAAAGAGTTAATGTCGTCTGCAATTTGCTTCAATTTGGACCAGTCTAAAATTTTGTCGTCTGGAAATGGGTTAATTCATATTGATACTAAGTAAATTTTTCATCCAAAAATTCTATCCTTTTGGACAAGTCTAAGAAATTTCATGAGATGCTGCATGCTTAACCCTTTATGACCCTAAGATAGAAGCCTTTTGAAATCATTGTGGGATAAGGAGAAAATGCTGGTTACCAGCATTTTCTCCTTTTTCCACAATGTTTTCTACCCTTCTGGAAACAAATTTAAATTTTTGAGTTATGTTTATTTTGTTGTCTGCTAGTGCTTTCAATTTGAACCAGTCTAAAAGTTTGTCATTTGGTAAAGGGTTAGATGAAATTTCATAATTTTTAATTTGGTAGTAGGGTGCTACAAACATCACAGCAGATCCACTACAAATGCCACACACTCTAGCTCATATTTTCATAAACATGCTCTTTCATTTAAACTTACAAAATATTGTATGATATAAAGTCTAAAGATTGTAAAAATGAAACAAGAAATATCATGAAAAGATTTCGAACAAACATGGGAAAACATACATGTTAGACTATCAAATCCCCTTTTCTGCCAGGCAGTATCTACAGCTCATGACATTCCATAGCGCTCTTTACGGGGAAACTTGGTCAACAGCCTTCTCCTAGCCCTTGACACCTTTTGGCAAGCAACAATCAAACCAGCACTTTATTTTCTGAAATGCAGATAGCACAAAACATGATTGAAAAATCGGACAAGAGACAAATTTAGCCCTTTACCAAACAAAGCCGTGGTTTTACGTGTCTGCAGTACAAGTCTTTTAAAAAGGCTGTGGGAAAAGGAGAAATTGCTTGTAATAAGCAAATTTCTCTTTTTCCGATAAAAGACTTAAGTTTGTATATAAGTTGTGTTTCCATTAAAACTCCTGAAATAGAATTATTTTTTATTCTTTACAAGCACATTGCTTTGTTTTTCATGCAATTATGATCTGAGTGTCACAATGACTGTGATGCAATGCACAAAACAAGCAGCATTGTACTTAGAATTATGTTTTGAAATGATACATTTGAGTATGAATCATGGCAAATGTCCTCAAACCGCAATTTAAATATTGGTTAATAAATACTGTCTCATTTACCAAAGTAACAAATACATAGCAATAAATATGTGTAGATTCAAACCTACCTCTTACTTTTTTCAATTACTGGTACAGAGTTTAACTCCATGTCTTCTTTACGTTTCCATTCAGCAGCAAAAAAGTCTTCTATTGCTCTGCATAAAGGAGGAAAAAAATCAGAAAAATTTGTAAAAGTGCTGAAAAGAATTCATTTCATTTCATTTTACAAACATGATACATTTTCTCACTGATAGAAGCCTTCAGTCATTGGTTTACATGAGCTTGAGATATTATCAATTGAAATATATGGGGAAAATAAGAAATGCTAGTATCAAGATACATGTAGTTCTTCTTTCTCTACAATTTTTTCTATCCTACAGGGAACTTTTTGTTTTCATTTTTAATTATTTTCTTCTTTATTTTTGTCTAAATTTCCCTACATTTTGGACAAGTCTAAAATTTTATCATCTGGCAATTGTTTTGTAAACATCTTCATAATTATTAAACTTTTGTTCTATACACAGAAAATACTTAGAAAAAAAAAATAGATATAGCATTACAGAGTCACTAGACTAAGTAGGCTTGTACAGATTTCTGTCCTTGGATTGTGCATATTTTTTTCTGGAAAACATACCGGTATATGGAGGATATTACGGGGGGCATTGTCCAATTAACTTTTTACCACACAACAAAATTTTAGACTTGTTCAAATTAAAAGCATTTGCAGACGACAAAATAAAGGTGACTGAGAAATTGAAATTTGTAACGGGCTTGTTTGTCCCTGGGCTTGTTTGTCCCTGGGCTTGTTTGCCCGGGCTCATTCGTCCGGGCTTGTTCGTCCCAACTGATTTCTTCTTGATCCCGACTTGTTCGTCCCTACTTGTGTATCTGCCAACCAAAGTGTTCATAGTGAATTCTTCTCCGATTTTGATTTTGAAAAGGTTTTAACTTCGCATTATTGCCTTCCATTTTACTCAACCAAAGTTATAACTATACAAAAGATCCCGTATCACGTTTATAAAAGAAACCAAAGTAAAATAAACATGGTGTCCGTGGTTGTGACGTAAAGTGTCGGCCTTGTAACCAAAAGGTCCTGAGTTCGATTCCTGGGATTGGGTGTCAACTTCAGGATTTATCATTGGCCTACACATTCGGCGCGAGTGCTGGTGTAGTTCTCAGGAAGCAGAATCGAGAGAAATTAGTATAACTTGTCAGAATTTGTTTCTCAGTCGATGTAAAATAAATATGTTTAAACTAAACTAAGCCAAAGAAAAAACATCATTGGCGTCATTCCCATCGTTACGTTTAGAGAAGAAACTAAAGTACCGTAATTCCCCTAAGTATTCGGACACCCTAAATTTTCGGACACCATTAATTATTTTCCGAAATAATTTATTTTTTGTCCCTATGTTCGGACACTTAGTAAAATAATTGTCCCTAAATTTTCGGACACGAAATTATGACGGTATAGAAGACCCGCAGTACTCTACCAAACAACAAATTAAAATGATTTAAAAGTTGACGAAGACCCGATACTCTCTTTCCCAAACAACAAATTAAAATGGTTTAGAAGATCGAGAAAGGTCTGCAATACTCTTTCCCAGACAACAAATTAAAGACTCTTCCAACTTGAAAGAGCATACGACAAAGGCTGGTTTGGGATATAGTAAACTTTTACCAAACGGAAATGTTATTGGACTAGATAAAATTCGAAGGATTGGCAGACTACAATTGCATTTTGCTAAAATGATTTTTGATTTGATAACGAAGAAAACAGAGGGGGAAGAGGAGAAAATAATTAATTCCGGCGTTTTCTCCTTTTCCAACAATGTTTTCAAAAGGTTTTACCCCAGGATCGTTTAAAGTCGTGATTGTGTGGTAAAGAGTTAATTAGCAAGTACCTGAGAAGAGTAAATCGATCTATGTTTTAAGCAAAATCCTTTGTTTGGTATCCGATTGAACGTGGTAGACTGAATGCAGGTGCTAATATGAGTTGCACAGGCTGTATATATTTAGTCCAATACCCATGATGCATTAAAGATGTAAATCTTATCTATAAACGCTATAAGATACACTTTTAATGCATAACGGGATGGCTAGTTGTAACAACCTGTACACAGACATGTTGGTATGGAGACGAGCACGTGTATGGATGACGTAACCAGGTAATTACGGTAAATGAAAAATGCCAATGACGTCATCCCCATCATGAAATTAGGAAAGAAATTGAATTACAATTCATATATACATACACATACATATGGATTTTTAATAAATATTGTAATGTTAGGCCGCTAGTCTAGGCAAGAGGCGATGCGAAGACTTTGTTAAAGTCTTGAATCATTAATTCAGTTTCTGTTCTGTTATAAGTCAGTTTTGTTCAAAGTACTTGCATGTTTAAATAACAGTTTAATTTGGTAGGCACAAAGCGATTATATTCTAGTAAGATCGAAACGGTGGTGTGGGACGAACAAGCCCAGGGACGAACAAGCCCAGGGTCGAACTGGTTTTGGGACGAACAAGCCCGGAACCATAGAAAACACTGGAAACAGGAGAAAATGCTGGTTACCAGCATTTTCGCCTTTCCCCACAGTGTTTTCAAGAGGCTTCTTTCACCGGGGCATCAAAAGTAGGGATTTGAGTAGAGTCATTGTCACACTTGTATTTTTCTTACCTGTACCAAGCTTTGTACCCCAGTCTTCCTAGCACGTACCTTCAGTCTGAAGGTGTCTGCTCCGATGCTATTTTTGTGACTGGTCTTCGCTAACACCTTCAGTCCAACCATTCATTCAAGGCTTCTGGAAAAGATACGACTTTACCCACATCTTTTCGAACGGCTCTATGCGACAAAATTTCCAATGACAGCTAATAAAATGGGTATGGATCGTTAGATGAATGATTAATCTTTAAGAGCACACAAAATATGCTGCAAAATACCAATTAAATCAATGGGAATTTACCTTTTTCCCAACGTGAATAAATCCACCATAATTTGTAAACAACTAACACGGCGACTTCCGTTAGTCAGGCATGCGCACTCAACGGAATTTGAAATTTGTACAGTCTGGTTCCCTAACCCTATACAGCCAAGTTCGATCAAGGTGCGTTTGTTTACAGCAAAATTCGCAACTAAACCATCCTGTAGCGTGTCAGAGATACTGCGATTTCTGCCGAGACATGCGCATTGAGAAGATCACCATGTTTTGATTTCTGGTGAAGTAGGTCAACGATTATTTACGTTGAAAAGTACAGATTTGCACAAAGGTAAGAGTTGGATATTAACTAACATCAGTTTTTTTGTAAAGATTAATCATTTATCTAACAATCCATGCCCATTTTATTAGTTGTCATTTGAAATTCTGTCGCATAGAGCCGTTCGAAAAGATGCAGGTAAAATCGTATTTTTTCCATACGGGTACAATGAATGGCTGGCCTGAAGGTGTTAGCGAAGACCAGTCACAAAAATAGCATCGGAGCAAACACCTTCAGACTGAAGGTACCTAGCACGGTACGTTTTTCCATAAGGTGCTGTGTTTACATGGCAAAAATCTGGATTTTGGCACTGAACTTTCAAATAGCCACCAAGTCCTTCCTTCGTTTCAGCTTTGATAGTATACAAGGTAAGTGGAACAGGTCCAAGTCGGCATTTTTCACAGTTTTGAAGCGCTTCTAACAAAACTGAAAATTCCACTATCCGTCGACCTTCCGGGCACTGTTCTTTTTCATACAATTTGCCCTCCACCGGACAAACTTCCCTCGTACAACTCATTCCTTTGCAGATAAATCCCGATGCATAGTTATGATCTATAATAACTGACCTTTTGGCTCGCTATGATTTAGCTTTTCGGCAACGACAACGGTAGTCCCTAATTTTGTCGATAAGGTCAGCCATTTTGGAACCAAAATACATCAAGTGGGGAAAACCCACGTCACGTGACTTACAAACAACTAAAATCAAATCAGTTTTTTGGTAAAAAAGTAAATTTCGTTTTCTATAAATTTCTAGACTATTGTCTGAAAAAATTCACCGGTATGCAGAGTTCATCCAGAAAAAATACGAAAACTACGGCAGAGACCGAGATTAACCCGTTAACCGACAGCTATTAGACGATGATTTCGCAGAGAGTTAGGCCTCGTAACGTTACACCTTAACTCGTTACCACATGAGACAATTTTGGACTGGTCCAAATTAAAAGCATTTGCAGACGACAAAATAAAGGCGACTGAAAAATAGAAATTTGTTCTGGAAAAGGTAGTAAACACTGCGGGAAAAGGAGATTTCAAATGCTGGTTACCAGCATTTTCTCCTTTTCCCACAGTGTTTTCAATAGGCTTCTTTCTCAGGGGCGTCAAAAGTAGGGATTGAGTGGTAATGGGTTAAACAAGGTGAAATATAGCAATTTTTATAATTCAAGGGAAATAACTCCATTTATTCTGGTCCAATTATATCCATAATCAAACTCATCTGAGATCAAATGGTCATGTATATTTTGACAAAGTTTGGTGCTGGTTTGTTATCAGCTGTAGATGCAAGAAGGTAAACAAAGTGAAATATAGCATTTTTTCTAATTCAATCATGAATGGCACATAATTCCAGTCAATCCGATTACACCCATAGTCAAAATCATCAGAGATCTTATGGTTATTATATATATTTTGGTCAAGTTTGGTGCGGATTGGTTGATATTAATTTTGTAAATGCTAGACAGTGAAAGCCTAATGTAGCATTTTTTCTTTCTTATTTAAAGGGCAAATAACTGCAGTTGTTCTAGTCCGATTACACCCCATAATTGAACTCATCCGAGATTTTATGGTCACATATACTTTTACTAAGTTTGGTGCAGGTTGGTTGATATTTGTAGATGCTAGAGTGTAAACAAAGTGAAATGCAACAACTTTTCTAATTCAAGGGCCATTAACTCCATTTGTTCTGGTCCGATTACACCCATAATCAAAATCATCCGATACATTATAATCATATATATTTTGACTAGGTTTAGTGCTGATTGGTTGATATTTGTAGATGCTAGATGGTAAACAAAGTGAAATATAGCAATATTTATTCAAGGGCAAATAACTCCAGTCGTTCTGGTCCGATTACACCCATAATGGAATTTATCCGAGATCTTATAGATCTAGTCATATATATTTTGACCAACTTTGGTGCTGATTGGTTGATATTTGGGGATGCTAGAGTGTAAATTAAGGAAATGTGAACGGACGCCGGACTGACGGACGGTGAGTGATTACTATAGCTCAGCTAAAAAATGGCATAACTGTCTTTATTTTTTAACCCTTTACCAAAAGACAAAGTTTTTGATTGGTCCAAGTTCAAAGCACTTGCAGACGACAAAATAAACATAGATCTAACTCAAAAGTTGAAATTTGTTTCGAGCAGGGTAGAAAACCTTGCGGGAAAAGGTGAAAATGCTGGTTATCAGCATTTTCTCCTCTCCTTTTCCAAAGTTCTACGTTTTCAAAAGGATTCTATATCATGGTGTAAAAACCAGGAATATTGTTTGGGAAAAGGTTAAGCACCCCCTTTATTTGTATTTACTCCGCCCACATCCATGCCTCGTGTAGTAATGTAGTAAAGGCTAGTAGAACTATTGTGTCACTTGAATACAAATATACAATACAACACAAGAACAAACAAATGGATAATTCAAACTTTATAGCATTGTAAATACTCATTTCTAAAGGTAGATCTAGATCTAGATCTATATAGTTTATAGGTTTTTTTTTTTTAAAGAATATTTCAAGTTTAATTTCATATTTTACTTTAGAACCCACTTTTTCAACCTTTCCCTAGTGCCACACTATCGTCGCTTTACTATAGGCAGCAATCGCGTGATAAACTTTTTTGGCGGGAAAAGATTCTAGTATGCAGAACCTGAGAAAACGCTGTGTCAACACATATGAGTGTATTTAGTATTAGACCTTGTGGAAACTGTACATAGAAAAAAAGAATGAATGTTTCGTTGGAAAAAGTGAATGAGATGAGCTTAATAAGAAAGAGATTAGACCTAATTTAAAGGTCTAGTTGGAAAATATTGTTGCAGCTTTACATTGTGGTAGAGGACGCAAAACGCTGATTATGATAGTGAATCTAGATTGTGATTAGCGACGACAGTCAGAACACACAACAACGAGAATTACAACCAGACGATTAAAGGTAAGTTTACTTTTGCTTTTGTAATTCTGTTTATTCCCGAATAAAGTCTAGATCTACCTCCTCAACGGACTTGCAGCAGACAGTAGTCGAACTTCGACTCAAAGAAGCATTTTTTTTCGGTTAACCCTATACCAAATCAAAGTACTGATAGCACTGAAGGCCAGGAAATTGAGGATACGAAACAACATTAGAGGTGAATTTTAATTAAAACAAACAGGTAGACGGACAGGGATACAAGTGGATTCCACTAAGCCCCTGGAATTCTTGATTTTTAACAGGAATTTTTGAACTGATACTAGAAAGTACCAGCCAGAAACTAATTAAGACAGAGCTAGGCATGTGCTCACAGTTATGGGGTGCTTGATAATGGCTTAGAATACTTAGTAACTTGTCGTGCTTGTTAACAATCCCAGTCAACATTGAACTTTTCAATCACTGAAATACCAACTTTGGTTATCTAAATTTTCTGAGACATGTGATGTCTTGCAGTCCTGAATGACGTTATTTTTACATTTCTGACGAAAGAACATATTTATTTTTATTCATTTCAATGAAAATACATGTAAGATAGATATCAATCTAAAATGTAATGAATAATAAAGATTGGAGTGATACGACAGTTGGTCATGTTATCTCAACCTTCCACAAGTCGACCAAATTTTGAACTGGTCATACTCGAAGAAAGTTGAAGGAAGTTGTAGATGAAAATCAAAAGTAGTCCTTCGTGTATATTGAAAAGTAAGATTTTGGGGAAATTGGGAGGAATTGCTTGTTACAAGCAAATTCTCTATTAGCCAAAATATTTTCTCAATAAAATACTGTGAAAAGGTTGGATTGTTTTGGGAAAACGATCAGGCTTGGTTTACCTATTTCATTTGCCTATTGTACGGACAAGTTATAGTGACTTGAGCTTTGATAGACGTTAATCCTAATTCATAATCGTTGTCCAAGGACAATTTGTGTCGAGCCCAAGAACACTTGACTCTCAAGCTTGACATAGACCCTGGACCTGAATAAATGTTTCAAAGGGAACTTCTACTCATGATGGAGAACAATACATTATACTAATTTATATCGAAATCTATTGAAAAATGTAGGACTTAATGGTTCGGACGAAAAATTGTCCTTCAATGTGGCCTTGATCGTGAACCTACATGTACTTGAACAGATGTTTCAAATGGCACATCTATACGTGATGGAGGTCAATTGTGCCACATTCTTTTGAAATTCATCCTCGATTGTAGAAGTTATGGACCGGAAATATTCGGATGCACACAAGCCCTAGTGATCACTAGAAATATGTATGTCAGAGACACTGATGCCCCTGCTAAATGGTATTGGTTACAGGTATGACACTTGTATAGAGAGAGATAAAAAGATAGATTAAATGACAAGCAAACGACTACAGAAAATCAAAGTACTGAAAGTACTGTTAGAAGGCGAGTTTAGAATATAGGCATAACATATTGAAATACATTTTCCTGAACTTAAATCGCCTCTCCGGATACAGCAAAGTCTATAGAGTTGTGCAATACTCCTGTGCAATGAAGACCAGTTTACCATCCCGAGTTTTAACAAAATTGAAGAAGGCTTGTAAAAATATGTTGAAAAAAATTATTTACGAATGGACTTTTCTGAAACTCCTTTCCATTTCTTTTGAAGGAAAAGTTTTATGTGAAAACAAAGAGTTTTAATTTGCTTTACCCGTATATGTTTTTACGTTGTATAGGAACTTAGATCTAACCCTGTATTACCCCAATAATGAGTTTAAAAGGTCTAGGAAGAAGGCTTGAGAACCTTTGGTCTGAAAAGGAGAATACAGTACTAATTGACATTTTTTCCTTTTCCTAAAATGTCTTCCATCCTGTTTCATATTTGTTCCATCAATGGTGCCAGATCAAAAAGTTGCTACCTGAAAATGCATTCAATTTTGGAAAGTCCGAATTTTTTTTCTTTATGTAAAGAGTAAAGAAAGTTTCTCCTTTTCAAAATTAAGTTTTTAAATGGCCTCTTTCTCAGGGTTGTTAAAACTGTACTTGATAGGGTATGGTAAAGGATTAAAGAATAGTTTTTGCTTAAAAATGCAATCAATTTTGATAGGTCTAAAACTGTAACTCTGTAATGAGATGATTAATTTCTTGAAAGTCTTTACCACTTTATCCTATGGATGATTATATTGAGAGAGCAAAGAGTTTTTAAAAAGGTACATTTTAGAGTATAGAAACTCGGATTCAGCCTTTTAGATCACAATATTGACTTTCAACAATGTTGAAGAAGAGTCTTTTCAAAGTATTGTAGGAAAAGTAAAGCAAACAATGATAATCAACCTTTTGTTTGACTTTCCTACAATGTTTTCCATCTTAGTAACCCGTTACAAAACCCTTTAGAAAATAACAAAAAATTAGGGCCGTCTACATTAAAACAATAAGTAGATAATAAGTTAAGAGCAGCTGAAAATGTGCAGTTGGCTGGGAAAAAGTACAAAACATAGTGGTAAAAAGAGAAAATACTGGTGGCTAGCGTTTTTTCCTATTCCAAAAGTATTTTGAAACTTTTTTTCCCTTGAGGTCAAAATTTCAGTGTCGTTCAGTTAAAGGCTTGTTTTTTACCATCTTATTTGAAATACAAGACTGAAAAAGACTTTCAAAACAAACGACTTTCAATGTTCAAAACGGAGATTTAACATTTAAATTACAATACATGTGCTGGGTTTTAATGACCTTAAAGAATGGAGCTTTTTAGAAAGGGAAGGGTATTTTGAAAGCATGCAGGAACATGAGAAAATACTGGCAACGACCATTTTCTTCGTTTTGCGCAATGTTTACCATCCTATCAAGGATAACCAATTAACATCACTTGACGGCTGACTTCTTAGGTCCTATAAGGAACGTCCCCAGGTGTTCTTCGTTTATACGATTCTTGTAATCTGTGACTCTTGTAATCTTTGACTCTGTTAACCCTTATACTGGAGTGCTGGATAGATGAACGTGGCATTTTACATCTCGGGAAAAATGCTTAATTATTGCAACCTCAGCCTGGGCTGTTTTGGTCGGGTTATTACAATATAGCTAATCCAACATTTATAAGATTGCATATTCTGTGCAGACTATAGAATCGCCTGCCTTGTCTTCAAAAGAGACGAGACGGGCGTAATAAATGATTTAGGGGTTCATTGACATTAACGCTTGTCTTTCGTTAATCCCGCGTAACAGGAATGTTCATCTTGTCTGCAAACATGAGAGCAAAATGATTGCCTACTCGTCAATATTGAGATACACCCTATTCCTTTGTTCGACAAAAATATATCGTGCACAGTTACACAGATACAGGCCCTTGGTCCGTGTTCTTAGAAAATCATGAACACGTCTGATGCACTCTAGGACAGTGGGATTCTCCCTGTCAAGTTAATTTTATCATTGTGTTATTCAGTTTTGGGAAAAAGTGTATAGTTGATGGAAATTCTTTCGAGGAAAATAAATAGGATATATAACGTAAAGATTTCAGTTCCAATAATGACGGAGGTAAGTGATTATGATAACAATTCATTGCGATAAGCGTTTAATCTTTACCTGACAAAGAAATTTCAGACTAAGTTGAAATTGAAAGCAGTGATTCATACAGATGACAAATTCAGGGTGGCCCAAATTAGCAACGAAATTTGTTCTTGATAGGGTAGAAACATTGTGGTAAAATGAAAAAAAAAAGAACGTCGGTTTCCGATCGTAATTTCCCCTCTCCTCTCGATATTTTTAAAAGCTTGATTTTCAGAGTCGTTTCAAGTGAGCGGTAAAGGGTTAAATATTTATAAATACTTGCTGAACGTTAAGCAACGTGACGACCCAAAGAAGAAGTTAAAACTCTTTGCGTGTTAAGGTTACAGATCACGTTATTGTCATTTTTGACGTAGTAACATCCGATCATACTCGTATATAAGGAAAGAAGCGATCAGACTGTAACCCAGGATATACATCGGTACATTACACTAACCAGAACTACTTCGAAATGACACATCTATTGTGATTTCAACTGATTTACCTTTTTCTTTTCACGGGTCTCCGGAATCAAAACTCGGCCGCGCCGATGCATTTCAATTACCTAGTCATTAATCATAAAGTCAAGAACATCTTTGATAAAAGAAAAATAATGTTTCTTTGAAAGAGAAAACTTTGTTTAAACACTTGATGATTCAAAGGAATTTATTTCATTGAAATTTTACTTCTCACAAAGACAGAATAAGGTTGCCAACAGAGGAAAGGGGTCTATCAGCGGTACGTCATTCAAAGAAGCTATCCGATTGGTTAGTTCTGGGACAGTAAATTTACATGTACGATCCCACTGGTTAGTTGTTTATGCGTTGTGAAGTGGAAGTAGGTCCGAATGAAACTCTAGAAACTTGAAGTTTCTTCTTGCTGTTCTAATTGAATTTACAATGGTCTCAACATTATTTTGTTCTAATGTACTCAAGAAGTATCGAACTATTTGAGAGGCGTTTTGATAATGCTGTTCAGAGGCATTTTCAGCAAGCTGCTGAGCGTTGACATATGAAGGCGAGAATGAAAATCTCGCCTTCCAAAAATTGTAAGCAGTTATTTGGTTTCAAATCAAAGTCAATCAAAGACATATTTGTAAGAATCACACAGGTGTAATCTATTTGTGACAGGTGTAAAAAGTGTGAAATACATCCTATCAGTGTGAAATAGGCAGTATAAACAATGACAAAACTACCAAATAACTCTTGGATAAAGGTTACTAATACACATAATGTACACACTAAAGACAACAAACTTTCAAAAATATTTTTCATAGACAACTTGATTAAGGATATAGATGAAATTTGATGTTGGGGTCGATTTTTTTTTAAATTTCATGTTGGGACGATTTCACCAAAGAAATCGTCTCCAGGGGACGATTTCTCCGGAGTGATAAACATAACACGGGCCAAGCAGTTTTGGAACGATTTCTCCAGGGGGCGATTTCTCCAGCATTCCGCTGAAGTACCCTAGATTTAGTGGATATACATAAGAAAAAGTGATAATCATAACACGGGCCAATATTCTATGTATATGTAGCTTGTAGTTTGCTTTATTTACAATCGCATTTTAGCGGAGACGTGTTTTGTGACACATATGTTCAAATGGCAACACAAAGTTATAGACAATCTCTGAGCAGAGTTGTCGTTCGTTACTCTCACCACACATGAAAGTGAATGATCTGAAGTGCAAGAGAGAGTGTTATAGATATTAACCATATATTGCGCGTAGGAATACACAACTGCTGGATAAAACTAAGTTTATTAGGTTACGCCTTTATTAGGTCAGTGTTAATGACAAAAACGGGATAAAAAACACATACTCAGGGTTTGACATTAACATTTTCTCCAACTAGACCAGTGGACAAGTAATTTGAAATTTTTACTAGACCACTTCAGATTTCTACTAGACCATTTTTGCAGAATGAAGAAAATAGATCTAATTCTATTTTTTTTCCTTGTTAATATACTAAAATTGTGAAAAAGAACAATGTCATGTTCAGTAATGATCAATGAATGTCTATCTGTTAGATTATTTCAAATACGATTTTTTCCAAGAGGAAAAAAAAAACTTTACCCATTTGAAAGCATTTGAAAGGGGTTAAGATTTCAAAATTTGGGGGTGTGACAATATTGTCTCCAAACTAGAAGTAATGTAATCAATTTAATGATGTTTTGTACCACAAAAGTATATCATATTAAGATATTTGTGGAAATTTACTGTTTAAAGTTATCAAAAAGCTGAAAAGACAGCGTGAAGAGACTTTTATATGACAATGTCAAAAGGACCGTTGTTTTGTGTCATGGGTTTCCGTGTTTTTTGCATCAAGCATTTTTTCGTGTGTGTTAATTTATTGGCAGGTTTTTCCACATGATTTGTCAAAAATTATCGATAAGGATAGCAAGTTACTTCAAAACCCGTCATTTTGCACAAGTTTAGCGGATAATGGATTTTTTTACGTTTTTTTTCCTTATGTGAAGTCAAGTGTGTAAAAAAAATTTGGTACTTGAATTTCAAGTCTATTACATGATTTACGCAACAATATGGACAAGTTTTGCTTCGACCCATTTGTTTTTAACTTTATATTAGGACTCGCTTCTCCGTGATCAGATTTTATTTTGAAGTGACATAAGCATGGCATTTTTCCCACGCATCTGCTCCGTTGTCTATGTAAACATCTTGGCAACCAATTTTCGGTTGTTGTCAAAATGAAACTACGGTATTCCAAGAAAAAGAGCTAGACATAGGAAATTCTTGCTTAAAAATCAAATACTCTGACAAAATGAAGAAAGTCACGTTAAAGTTAACTTAGTTAAGACATATTCGTGACGAAAAAATAGTTCGTAGACAACAGTCTACTAAATCTATTTTCTGTTCCAGTCGGTTTTTCCACTGAAAATATTGACTACCGCACATGGGCGATGGGCTTCCTGTAGAAATTGTCTCTAAATTTTGTTGCTTGTTGGACAAAATCACACATTATGTAAGCGATCTTTTTCGAGGAACGGCATGTTAGGTCAATTTCTGTCACTTATGCCAAGTATTCAAACTGATACTCAACTTTTTGTCTTGATTTTTGCACTAGACCATTCCGGCTAGCTGGACGCAGTCTCTACTGGCCGAAACCGATGTTTTGCTAGACAATGTCATTCGGACGTGCCTTGATGTCGAACCCTGATACTCGTCAGTTATTAAAGGGTCGTAATACCCTTGCAATTCCATGGCATTTTGCAGATGAAAGCTTTGAGGAAAGGAAAGCATTCACACCGTGTGATAAGCCATCTCTGCAGGGTTTTCATTTAAAGCCGATTGCCGATCAAAATCATCGGTTGAAATCGGCTTCTAATCGGTTGTTTTTGCTGGATATTTGAAAAATCGATCGCTCTGTTTATACCGAAAATATTTCACGCGTTGGTAACTGTACTGCGACACCGGTTCAATTTTACCGCGAAACCAGAAACAGTTGGTTTATGAATGTTACGCGGTCATTCATTGGATGCTTGCATACAATTATACAATCGTAGGCCTCGATACGTTGCTCCAATCTCCATTTGGTAATCATGGACGCCAAAGTAAAGAGAAAGAAGTCCGCAAATTGCTGTTTATTTGATTTTGGTTTTAAAAACGCCAAATTAGACGATGACGCCGGTTAGTAAAGTTGACATAAAATTAACAATAAAGTTTAAAGTGCGTGACTCAGTTTTTTACCGTTGTCGTCGAACTATTGTACATCGACAATACATACTTTATGTTTCATATTATTTTTGTCTTCGGATATTTACCATAAAAGCGAATGCATTGATCTGAGATATATGAAAGAGTATTTAATTTGTTAAATGCTTTAAGGTGAATTGGGTTAAATTTAAGATTTAGAAAGTAAATTTAAATAATAAAAATGAAATGTTCTATCTCCTTTGCCCTTTGTAAAAAATCAAATAGGTATGTGTATGTCTTACTCTTAACCCTTTAACAAACAATCCCTGGTTTTTACGACTCTTGAGATGGAAGCCTTTTGAAAACATTGTGGGAAAAGGAGAAAATGCTGGTTACCAGCATTTTCTCCTTTTCCCACAATGTTTTCTACCCAGCAGGAAACAAATTTCAATTTTTAAGTGACATTTATTTTGTCATCTGCAAGCACTTTCAATTTGGACCAGTCGAAAACCTCGTCGTTTGGGAAGGGGTTAATTGGCTGTGAAGTAAGACATGTTAACATTTGTTTTCATATTTTATATGTGTATTTTTCTCAAAACAGTATTTGGACCTCACTTACATACTGTATATGTACAAGTGAGATCCAAATAATGTTTTAAGAGCAAACTCATGACATAATGATAGAGAAAAAAAACAGATTTACCATCAAGGAGACCTCACAAAATAGGTTTAAAAAAGCTCAGAATCGTTTTCGGCCGGGGGGCTTCGCCCCCCTGGTCCCCCTACCAGGGCGTTGCCCTGGACCCACAAGGGGGCTGCTAGGCCCCCTTGACCCCCTGCCTGTTGTTTTTGTCAATTGATCTGTTGTTTCATTTCAAAATGAAAAACCTGTCTCTGTATGTACTTGGCAAACTAGTTGTTTTGGCTGACTCAGCGATATAGATTGGACACACCGTAAAACATTTTTGTCTGAAAAGGCAGCTTACGATTGCTATAGGCAAGGGAATCCCTTGAGAGGGATTCTCTGGCCTAAAAATCCCTGAGGTTTACGACCCCGAGACAGAAGACTTTTGAAAACATGGTAACCAGCATTTTCTCCTTTCCCACAATGTTTTCTACACTGTTGGAAACAAATTTCAATTTTTGGGTTAGATCTACCTTTATTTTATCGACTGCAAGTGCTTTCAGTTTGGTCAATTTTAAAATTTTGTCGTTTGGTAAAGAGTTAAAATAAACCTTTTACCCTAGGACAAATTTTGCACTTGACCAAACTGAAAGACTACCACTGAAGATAGCTGAATCTTTTACCAAACAATTCCTGGTTTTCACGACCCTGAGATAGAAACCTTTTGAAAACATTGTGGGAAAAGGAGAAAATGCTGGTAACCAGCATTTTCTTCATTTCCCACCATGTTTTTTACCTTGCTGGCAACAAATTTCAATTTTTGAGTTACATTTATTCTATCATCTGCTGTTTTGGACAGGTCTAGAATTTTGTTGTTTGGTAAAGGGTTAACAGTGCTCTCAATAAGAGACCATTTCAGGAATTTTTGTAATTCCATGTTCAAATTTTAGGTTTTTTTTTAAAAATTCAGGATTTTTTTTTTCCACATTGGTCAATTCTGGTCTTGGGCTTACAGGGTTTTCCTTCAACTCTCTGTTGAAGGGGTCACAATGACCCCCTTCATATGAATTAAAGAAGGTACAATAATAAATTTTCGGGGTCATTTAGAAAAATTTGGGGGTCAAAACCCTCAAAATTCAAAGAAACAAGGGGGTCATGGAAAACCCTGGGCTTAGATTTATTTTGATTGTGTTGCAGAATGACCAACCTTATGTTGTGGTTACTCTAAAGTTTTATCCAAGAAGACATGTTCTTAGAATAACCATATAATGGGGGTAAAAATGCATATACATGTATATCTATAACAAAACTGATCATGACATGTAATTGGCTGGCAATTATTGTCCATGGTAATTTAACCCATTACCACATAATCCCTACTTTTGATGCCCCTGAGAAAGAAGCCTTTAGAAAACTTTGTGGAAAAACGAGAAAATGCTGGTAACCAGCATTTTCTCCTTTTCCCACAATGTTTTCTACACTTCACAAATGAAATTTCAAATTTTCAGTCACTTCTATTTTCTCGTCTGCAACTGCTTTCAGTTTGGACCAGTCTAAAATATTGTTTTTTGGTAATGAGTTAAGGTGGTACATGTATCATTCTCATGGAAAACAGCTATTTCCACTGTAATAATTATCCTAAAAAAGTTGCTGCGATTGAAAATGAGTATTGTTGTACTACTTTGACCAAGTCACTTTTTCCATTTTTCTCCTTACAAAAGGAAATAAAAATTACCTCCCTTTTCTGAAAAAGAACAAAATGTCAACAAATATCAAGATGGACATCAAATAAATTTCTGGATAGTTAGAAATGTGCAAAAATATTACATCACTATAAATCCTTACTTATCAACTAATAAGAAATTTAATTCCATTTTTGCGCTAGAAGTGTTAGGATGGTAATAACTGAAGAATTATAACCATTTCCATGATTCATAATTGTTAAAATGATGTGTTGCACAACAGCCTGTTACTTTCATCATTTGTTTCAAACCAAGTGAACATGCGAAATCATCCATCTTGTATTTTGATGTGCATGAATTTCTTTCAGTTTCCTAGTGGTTTATAGAAGACAAGTATTTCAGACAGATGTGAATTTCTTTGTAGCGACAGTCACGTCGCACAATGATTCTTTGAAAAAAAAAACCTCCCTTAAGTACGCTGCATAATTCCCAAAAGAAAGGCGCAACGAAACTATAATCTGCAGATTTTTTAAAGTGTTGGACAAATAGTTAGTAGATCTATTAAATCTACTCGATTATCTGAATTTATTTCATGTTGCATTTTTGCAAACTAACAACATTCCCTGATCTTCGATTGCATGCCTCTGTTAATTGCATTTATCCATTAATTTCTATCGCTGCAGTCAAATGAAAGACGATTGATTACTAAGTGATCTTAAATTGATGGACCAATTAAACATGTACCATACCATAATCCGGTCATAAATTGGATAAACAATCTCATATGTGTTATTGTCATCTGCACACCATAATCTGGATCACCAAAACACTTTAACATGGCTATATAGGCTGGCTATAGAGGCTCTTTGTAAAGCGCCTTCCTTACATTGAATTGACGTTATGGAAGTTTTCCTGCACGCGTCAAACCCTTTGTGCATTTAAAAAAAAAAAAGTCTGGGTTGAAATTCTCGGACACTTTTGTCATAATATGGACGTTAAAAAAACATCCGACTTGGAAAATGCCAACGTTTTTTCTAAAAGTATGGACGTAATACACGTCAACGTCCGCTTATTGAGAGCACTGGGTTAAATGAGCTTTATTTCAATTTTTTGATATGGTAGAAACAGGGATAATTCTGGTTGGACTTATATATGAGAGAAAATGTTCCATTTGCTAAAAATTATGAGTAATTACTTTCTCTGAAATGAGAGAAAACAATGTTGAAACATCTTCGCAAGCCAAGGATACTAAGGTAGTACCCTTGGCCGCTCGTCTCTTTAAAAATCGAAGCTCCCGCTGCGCCATTTCATTGGATGCGATCAAAACCCATCGCGTCCAATCAAACCATTTGTAACAAGAAATCTTTCGCAAAACAGACAACAACAATGGCGGCGCCCATCAAAAACGAAAGTTGTCGTGTCTGTGACGAAAAATTGCCGAAAAAGAGTAGACGATCGACATTTAATAAGTTTTATATAGTTTACGATCAACGATCAATTATGTGAAGTATTAGGACGGGTTCTACAGCCAAATGATTGCGGATTATTGTATGTCTGTTCGTCTTGTTTCTGATCTGATGATTCCGAAAGCGCAGCCATATTTGATGCATTGCCCAACAAATTTTTTACGAGCATCTTGATTGGTCAGAAATAACATCAGCAAAGGTTGCACAACTTGTGATATTCGATAGGTGGCGCAGCGGGAGTTTTGATTTTCAAAGAGGCGAGCGGTCAAGGTACGTAACGAACAAAGTGGAGTTAGTATCCTTGGCTCGCGAAGATGATGTTGGAAAGGATAAACTGCTCAATTTGAGCAATTTCTACTTTCCCCACATTGTTTTTAGTAGTCTTACAACTAAAAACCAGTGTGGCAACATTTTTTCAAAATAAGTCTTGACATCTGGCTCTGCCACACCCTTAGTGTAGATCTTTAATCAAATTCATGAATTATCAAAGCACAACCACCCATCTAATTTAACCCATTACCACTCAATCCCTACTTTTGACGCCCCTGAGAAAGAAGCCTTTTGAAAACACTGTGGGAAAAGGAGAAAATGCTGGTAACCAGCATTTTCTCCTTTTCCCACAGTGTTTTCTACCCTTCCCAGAACAAATTTTAATTTTTCAGTCACCTTTATTTTATGGTCTGCAAATGCTTTCAATTTGGACCTGTCTAAAATTTTCTTGTGTGGTAATAGGTTAAGCCACTTTTTGTTAAATTTTACTGTTTTTAGCTCCACTGGCCGAAGGCCAGCGAGCTACTGTCATGGCCTTGTGTCTGTCGTGCGTCCGTCCATGCGTGCGTCCGATCGTCCGTGCGTGCGTCCGTAAACTTTTTCTTTAAAAAACTTCTCCTCAGAAACTATTGATTGGATTTTTACCAAATTTCACAGGAATGTTCCTTAGGGGGTCCTCTTTCAAATTCCTTCAAATAATTCTGTTCCATGAATAATTCTGGTTGCCATGGCAACCAAAGTAAAAAACCTTTAAAAATCTTCTCCTCCCAAACTGCTAATTGGATAGCATTATTTTTTTTGCAGGAATGTTCCTTAGGTAGAGGTCTACAGAATTCCTTAAAAAAAAAAAGATCCGTCAAAAAACATGGCTTTTATGGGAGACTCATTTTCCTTTTATGGTATAAAGTAAAATCTTTGAAAAATTCCTTCTCTCAAACTACTTGTTTTGATTTCATTGTTGTATTGAAGATTAGTTCCAATGGTGGTAAGTCTTTACCATACAATCCTGACTTTTAAGGACCCTAAAGAAGAAGTCTTTGGAAAACACTCTTGGAAAAGGAGAAAATGCTGGTAATCAGCATTTTCTCCTTTTCCCTCAGTGTTTTCTACTCTATCAAAGAGAGAAATCATTTCATCAATGTTTAATTTGTTATCTGCAAATGCTTTCAGTTTGGTCACATCCCAAATTTTGTCTTTTGGTAAAGAGTTAAAAATGGTTGCTTTACATAATCTATTATGCTTTTCATATAGAACAAGAGAAACTCTGCACTTTGATAAGTTCTGGTAAAGGTTTGTTGACCTCCTGGTGACCTAGTAGAAAGAGGGACAGGGCTTTACTGTTGTGATTGGCATTTTGTTATCAAATCAAACTGATCCCTGACAAAGAAGACTTTAGAAAACATTGTGGGAAAAAGAGAAAATGCTGGTAGCCTTTTCCCACAATGTTATTTACCCTTCACAAAACAACTTTCAAATTTTCAGTAACTTTTATTTTTTCATCTACAAATACTTTCCATTTGGACAACCCTAAAATGTTGTCGTTTGGTAATGAGTTAACTATAACCAGAAGACAAAATTTTTATAACTGGCCATAATTGAAAGATATTAAAGACAACATAATAAATCTTCAAATTAGTAAAACTTGTATCACAAAGGGTAGAAATTATTGTGTAAAACTCAGGTAACTTTTATTTTCTTCTTTTCTCACAATGATTTTCATAGCTTTTTTTTCTTTAAAATGCATGGTAATTGTTAAAAACTTCTCTTCACCGTTACAGAAAAATCAGGCCTGTGGAGCGATACAGGCGCTCAAGCGCCTCTAGTTTTTTTTTTTTAGCTCTACTGGCTTTCAGCCAGCAGAGCTTATGTCATGGCGGGGTTTCCGTCGTCCGTCCGTCCGTCCGTTAGTCTTTTTCTTGTTTACGCGATAAAGTCTGCATTTGTTGTCAGATTTTTGTGAAACTTGCACAGTTTGTATATCTCATCAATAGCTTTAACCCTATTGATTTTGAAAAAAATCTGACAAACAGTATCGGAAAAGTAGCCATTTCAAGTTTGAAATTTACATTTCTTGTTTACGCAATAAAGTCTTCATTTTAGGTCAGATTTCCATGAAACTTGCAGAGTTTGTTTATCTTATCAATAGCTTCTACCCTATTGATTTTGAAAAAATTCCAACAAAGAGTATGGGAAAAGTAGCCATTTCAAGTTGAAAACTTTCATTTCTTGTTTACGCGATTAAGTCTTCATTTTTGGTCAGACTTCCGTGAAACTTGCAGAGTTTGTTAATCTCATCAAAAGCTTTAATCCTATCAATTTTGAAAAAAATCTGACAAACAGTATGGGAAAAGTAGTCTTTTCAAATAGAACAATTTCATGACCTGTTTACATGATAAAGTATGTATTTGTGATCAGATTTTATGAATTTTTCAGCTTGTTTATCCCATCTATAGCTTTTTAACCCTGTTGAGTTTGAAAAAATTCAACCAACAGTAATGGAAAAGTAGCCATTTTGAGTTGAAAATGTCAATTTATTTTGTCTTTTTGCGTAATGAATTCCTATGTATGCTTTATTTGAAAGCAAACTCTCTGCCAGTAGAGCATATTCAGGCCCTTCAGGGCCTTCTAGTTTGGTATCGAGGGATCCAAAGAAGGAGCGGTGTCATTGTCGGACTTGGCCATCGATTTATCATGTTTATCCGAGAGCTTTCAGCTCTCTTGTCAGTCACGACTCGTGAGTTCGTGATAAAAATTGTTATTTTATCACAAAATTTTATTTGGTTTGATTCTACTTTCCCCTACTTTGGAGGCATTTTCCTGGCACTGTGCCTGACACAGAACTACAGACGACTTCAACATGAACTGCATTCGTATTGAACATCACAGTCTGCTAATGATAAGGAAAAACACCGAACAAACGGAATGTTGCAAATAGTAATCTGCTTCCCGTATACCTTGTTTTACGACGCGGGGAACTAGTGTATAGACTAGTTAATTGTGCGGATTTCCACTATGTAAGGACTGACACTAGAGTTCTATCCCTATCATCTGCCAAAAATCGGTATGCGAGATTTTGTTTCAATTGAGATTTAGAAATGGGATTTTTGCAAATTTAATGAGAGAATCTCGCGATTTCGCAGCCCAGAATGATCCCTGTAGAAAACATTGTGAGTAAAGGAGAAAATGCTGGTAACTAAGTTTGCCGCCGCTGAGTAAGTTTTTGTGTTTTGCGTCTTATTTTGAAAATTGCAGTTTTTCATCGAACTTATCACATCTATCAACCAGTAATTGGAAATGCAACTTCCACCTAGGTTGACCAAGCAACACCACAGTTGTATATGCCTTTTTTAATGATTTGTCATGGGAAAAGGGGACCTGATGTACAATTTCAATATATGGACCAGGATCTCTTTCACTAAAGGACATCAAAGGACTGATAGTCCTGAGAGTCGCCTGTAGGGTAATGGGTTAGAAGTTTTCACCCTTTTTTGTTCAAATCTATTAAAAGTATTCAAGATACAAAAAAACTTAACCACAAGACAGTATTATATGCAAGCATATTTCTGACTTGTCATCCTAAAATTCAAAATATCCGTATTAAAATTTACATTTAAAAAATGTGGTGGAAATTAAAATTTAGGCACCAGGACCAGCTTTAATAAGTTCAATGTTTTTTACTCACGGACAACAACCCTTTACAAATAAAGACCAGATTATCTTCTGGTATAGGATCTAGTGACAAACTTTTAGACCAAAAATGCCCTTTTTTTCAACTCGCTCATATCTAATTTTAGCAGTCTGACAAAGTTTCATAAGTATTAGACTGCACATAAATAGATTCTACAGCTCTATTACGGTTTCGTCTGATTTGACCTAATGACAACCTTAGGCTTTTTCTTTTAACCCCAGGTGACTTATATTCAGTTTTGTCAAAAATATTATTGAGACAAACAGCCAGGCAATTTCATGATCATTGGACTGAACTGTGGCCTTTGGAGCACAAACAAATATTTGAATCAGTGATCTACCTGTCTTTTGGAAATAATTTGTTGTTGTTGTCCAGGTTGAGGTTATGTCCAGCAATGGACTCTATGAATGTGGTTGCTGCAACTCAATAAAATTTATAGCCCAACAGCATGATCATCAGCCTTCAATCTTTGTCTGCATTTTATAATGTCTCAGGGATTATAGTGCTTCCACACCAATCGAAAATTGTCTACATGTATATTGCTTTGGTGTAAATTAAATGTTTTCAATTCGCTTTATTACCCTATTCTAAAACCCTTCACAAGATTACAAACACTCAATAAAGAACCTGTTGTTCGAGCGGGTAAACACTGACCTGTTCTATTACATTTGAATTATAGCGGAGTAAAAAGTCATTTTCTCAGATTGCTGGTTGTTAGAACTGCATGCGTAGTGTAAATTCAGATTTTGGCAGTTACAAAAGAACCTTGCGTTCTAACAACCGCACTAATAAATTGTTGTTTAATAAATACTAGATCTAGGTTAATCGCTAATTGACAAAAAAACAGCAGACTTTAACAAATTTGGCCGTCTTCATGAACGTAAATCAATTAAACATAGCAAACTTCAAAGCACTCTCTCTACATAGGTCGGTGCACGCTGAAAGTAAAGGCTGGTTCAGCAACTAATTAATAAATAATTATGTAAATTTATAAAGATTTCCGAGGTGAAAATGATGTTTATACGTCACATGATTACAAGATCTATATTTGTCGCAAAGCTACATTCCAGAAAATACCTGCAAAGCGATAACTTGGTACAGCCTAGAACCGTTTACATTGCATACGCTATGTATGATCTCTGGTGCACCTAGAATGTGGGTGTGCAAAGTATCGGAAGTCTAGATTAAAAAGCTGGGAAGAAGCAAAGTGTAAGAATGGCTAAGAAGGCAATGCAACCATTCCAAGTCATTATAAATTCGTTAAAAAAAATAGACTTCTGTTGAGAAAAAGAGCAATTGAAAGCTTCCATGTTAACTCGGCATCGCCTTTCGGCATCAATCATAGGTTGAGTGTTGAATTGAAATAAGGCTTGCAGTTAGGATTGTAAGATTGTAAGAGCTAGAGTGTACTTGTAATAGTTAATTATCATACAATTTTCACTGAGAATTGTCCACAAATAGAAGCAGAAAAAATGCTTGTAGCTGAAGATTTCTCAGCGTGTCCACAGACTTGTTTACTTCATGGCAGCTATTTTTACATATACGTAATGCTCTATTTTTAGAGATGATGTTTTACACAGACATCAGGCTAATGTGTACCCTTATGGACGAAATGATTGTTTCAAAGGTTTGAACCGTTAAACAGCCCAGTTTTTATAGACATATTCATTATCACAAAGGCACAATTGTAAATTAGTTACAACAGAAAAAAACTGTTATTCACGGAATAATTAGAAAACTGTTTTATCTCGTAAACCGGAACTTGGGACAGGAAGCAGTACAAGGCCGGAGGTATGCTTACGTCACCCCATAGATCAGGACGATAACAATGAGAGCCTGTTTGCTATACAAACAGGCGACTCAAAAATGTAATGAAACCTTATTTTCATATTGTTTATCACAAGCCACACTCAATAATTATTTGTTATTTTTATATTGTAATTGTTTCTATTTCATGAAATGCACCATCATGAAAAAAAAGGGGCTAAATGTTTTATTTCATTATGGAGCAATAACTGTCAAATCGCCAATCCTTCCGCCTGGACAGGTATCTTCTAAAGTCCTTGACGAATATTTAGGAAACTTCATGCATGTCTTCCATAGGATAGTTGTTGGTACAATTTTCTTTATATATAAATGATTTGTAATGGTAAAAAGGGGCTTGATGTATATTTTCATTATTTGTTCTCATTCAATTAAATATCATGTTATGGTAAAAGGGGACTTCATGTATAGTCTCTTTACTTATATATTTTTTGATTAATTCTTTACCACACAATGACGACTTTTGACGACCCTGGAAGAGAAGGCTTTAGAAAACATTCTGGTAGGAGGCATTTTCTCCTTTTCTCACAATGTTTTCTACCCCTCCCAAAGCAGATTTTAACTTTTTAGTCACATTTATTATGTTGTCTGCAAATTCTCTCAATTTGGACTAGTCCAAAAATTTGTCATTTGGCAAAGAGTGAAATGCTTTTCCATGGAGAAAAGGGGCTTAATGTGTAATTTTATCATTGTCCATACACAAAAAGGCCACATGTACATTTAACACACAAAACCTCTAATATTGTATCAAAAAAGGTCATTTTCTGCTGGGGATATCATTTCAGTGAAATTGCTTGTTTCTTCATTATTAATTCAGTATCTCCCATCCATTTCATCTCTGTCCCCTTGGGCCGGAAACCTTGGCAGATCACTGTTTGTAAATTCTGGATGTGTTTATTTGTAAAGAAAAGGCAACATACTATCAAAACGCGATAACTGTGGCCTTTGTTTACAAACACTGGATCAGTTCAAAACATTGAAATAGGGAATACCAGGGACGAAACAGTTACTTATTGGTAAATTTCAAGAGGGACGTGTAAGTAATTATGTGGTGCAATGGTCAAAGAGACTCTACTACCACCGAAACGGATCGAGTTCGAGTCACAGAAATTTTTTTTTTTTTTACAGTAATGCAACGTTGTTTTTTTTTTTAAGCTAAGTCAATGGTTACATTATTTTTTATGACATCATAGTGAATATTTTTACTTTGTAGTTTTATTCATATTTAATTGACATCACACAAGATTGCACATTGATCCTTTGAAAGTTGGGAAAAATGAACCAAGACATTTCTTGTACCGGAATTGATGCCAGAAAAAGCCTTGTGATTTAGACTTCTAAGATGACGAAAGCCACAAAGTTTTTGCTACTAGTTTTCTTCCTGTTTCATGGCTTTGACGGAAGAGACATGTCTACTCACTACAGTTGGAAACGTATGCATCTTGGAAGTTTGACTGCACAAGGGTTTAAATTGAAGCACCAGTGGAACGGAACCACTTGTGAACTAAAGCAGCCTGAGTGGAAAAGTTACTGTAGATGTGGGGTCTTAGCAGAATAGATATTTAAAAAAAAAAAACACACATTGCAGATCAAGAAACCTGTGAGCAGTTCAGCGACAAGGAAGCAACAAATACTGAATGTTAAGAGGGTTAGGGTACCGATAAGGCCAGTGAAAATGAAGCAGGTTCCGATACTGCCAGAGCACGGGATGACAGTTGCACACTTATCATTTTATTGTTGAATCAGTCATATAGAAATATGCTTTAAAAAAAAAAGAAGAAATAATGAATAAGAATAAAATGCAATAGTAACAAAAGAATATTAATGACAACAAAAAAATGTATAAGTCCTAAAAAAGGAAGAAGAAAGGATAAAGAAAAGGAACATAAAAGACATTCAAACAAGGATAAGAAAAGTATTGAGAGGAAAAAAAGAAAAGTAAAGCGAAAACCGAAAAAAAAAAAAGACAACATGCTTCCTTAAAAAAAAAAAACAGTTCTGACGGCTCGAACGAGGATCGCCTGCTTTATAGGCATAGATGTTATCCAATACACCACTACTCGCACAGTACCATAGAGAATTTGTAAAAGTTTTAAGCTTTTTCAATTTACATTTTAACTAACATTATCGGATAATTTACCTGTCCTTCCCGTATACGAAAATAGAATGGTCTGAATTATTGTAAACAAAGGCCACGGTTATCGCGTTCCATTAATACCTATACACACAATTAAAGAGATAAAATATAGCCACATCTAAAACTGATGAACTTACATTGTTTTACAAGCAATTTCGTTGAAATGATATCCCCCGCTGAAAAAGACCTTTTTTGATACAAACACATAGGAGGTATTCTGTTTTGCATGTACATGTGGCCTTTTTGTTATTGGTCCATGATGAAATTATACATTAAGCTCCCTTGTTCCATGGCACAGGATTTCATTACATAAAAAAGGTCCATTACAGGATTATACATTAAGTGTCCTTTTGGCAGAGCTTGGTATTTCATAAAAGTTGGAGATACACTGACAAAAAATTAAATTTGACATAAGGTCCCCTTTTTCCATGATACAGTGATAAATTGAAAAACCCAGACAACATATGCTAGGTTGCATGATCTGTGAAAATCTCGTCCAAATCTGTTGAGATATGTCCAGTAATTAAAGAGATACAGGTGAAAAATGAAATTGTAACATGAAGCCCCCTTATTCCATGATGCAGCTACAAATCCCAAAACCTTGACAATATGGCGTAGGTCACATGATCATGTGAAAATTCCATCCAAATCTGCCAAGAAATGTGGGAGGTGTTGTGTTAGGTCACATGATAATGTAAAAATTCCATTCAAATCTACCAAGAAATGTGGGAGGAGTTGCCTTCACAAGAAATAAAATAAAACATGAAGCCCCTTTTTTCATGACGTAGCCACAAATTGCAAAACCTTTAGAATATGCAATAGCTCAGATGATAAACATTCTGTGAAAATCCCATTGAATTCTGTCAAGAAATATGGGACGAGTTGCATTCACAAGAAATAAAATGACGCAGCTACAAATTGTAAAACCTTGAGAATTTGCGATAGGTCAAATGATGAGAAACATTCTGTGAAATTCATTTCAAGTCTGTCAAGAAATATGGAACTAGTAGCATTCACAAGAAATAAAATGAAAAAAAACATGAAGCCCCCTTTTTTCTTGACGCAGGTACAAATCGCAAAATGTTGACAATATGCAACAGGTGACATGACAAGAAATATTCTGTCAAAATTCTATTCAATTCCGTGAAGAAATATGGAATGAGTTGCCTTCAAAAGAAATGGAATGAAATATAACATGAAACCCCCTTTTTCCATGACACCTTATTACAAAAACAAGGGCAAATAATTGTGGTGTTTTACAGTCAATGTAGGTGAAACTTTTTTTCCAGCATTTCCTAATGGAGGTTGGCAGATGTGACAAGTTCCATGTAAAAACTTTGTATAGTTTTGAAGAGAAGACTCCAAACATTAAAAGTGTACTTAAGTGTAACTTAAGTGAAACTTAAAATCGCTCTCAGTCGGCCATTTCACATCGAATCAAAAAAACAAAAAAAGTGTCTCGGGAGATTGGATCATTGTACATGTGTATAAAGTTTCACGAAATTCTGTCCAATGGTATTGGAGATATTTGCCAGGACGGACGGAAGGACAGATGGACGGACGGACTGACAATACTAAAACTATATCCCTCCGCCTACGGCGGGGGATAATAACCTATACAAGCACTTTCCTTTCTGTTACAGATGGCTGTTTGAAGAAGACTGCATACTTCAACAAAATAGACAACTTCCAGGAAAACATACTTTTCAAGAAATGTGAGTTACCTTTAATGTTCTTGGTGTCCTCAAGATAGATGCACATAAAAAGATTTGTCACAACTACTGTAAAATTGGGACAAAGATGGACTGCTTCAGTGATAGTAAATGTAGAGACCAGAGGACTTGACAAAGATGCCGGGAGCTTTTGTGGCCTTGTCATGTGTCAAAATTAGGCTTCAAAACAACCTTATATCAACAATGCTGCATATCTGAATTGAATGTTCAGAAAAGATACTATGATGCATAACACATTTACTTTCATAGTTATCAAATTTGCCAAAGATCTGCAAAAAACCCCACATTTTTATTTCTAAGTTAAATGGATTTCTATTTTCCTTTAACTCTTTACCAAACAACAAAATTCTAAACTTGTCCAAATTGATAACACTTGCAGACGACAAAATAAACGTAACTCAAAATTTGAACTTTGTTTCCAGCAGGGTAGAAAACATTGTGGGAAAAGGAGAAAGTCTTGGTTACCAGCATTTTCTCCTTTTCTCACAATGTTTTCAAAAGGCTTTTTGCATAGGATCCTTAAAAGTCTTCTTTGTGTGGCAAAGTGTTAATTGTAAAAAGGAAATAAATACAAGTTTCAGTTACACAGTCTTTGTTTCACATGGCTGTAAAGGTGGGATGTCAGTGGAAATTCTGTTGCAAGTGCGTGTTTATGGCCCTTTACCATACAACAATATTTTGGACTTGTCCGTATCAGCATTCACAAATACCAATACAATGTGGCTTAACTCTATAATAAAAGCCAAATTTTAGTACTCATCCATATTGGAAGCATTTGCATGGGAGAAATTACATAATTATGCTTAAATGATTGAATTTGCATCTGAAAGATTACACAACATTGTGTAAGCAGAATTTCTCCTTTTCTCACAATGTTTTCAAATACCCTCTACCCCAGGGTTATTTTAACCCTTTGACTGCAAAGTGCGACTCATTGACCTTTTGCGGATAGTGTTGATCAAGATTAGACTGCACAAAACATGCAGTCTGATCTTGGATCTACGCTGTCGATAATGAGATATTATTCCCAAAAATATACCTTTGAAATAGCAATGTTTGAGTTTTTACTATCAAACTGAAAATTTCATTTTGATTATTTAGTAGGATAAGGATTAACTTGGGATTTGTGGGAAAGAGTTAAATTTCAATTACTAGTCGACAAAATTATAGATTGGTCCAAATTGAAAGCATTTGCAGACTAGAAACCGAGTAAGAAAATGTTACTTTGAAAGGGTAGAAAATTGTTTGCAAAGGAGAATGCTGGTTTCCAGCATTTTACTCATTTTCCAACAATGTTTTTAAAGTCGTTCTTCTTGTTCATCATTAAAAGAGAAATCTATTTCATGGGAAAAGGAATAAAAAGACCTTTTTTAGGCATTTTTCTTTTTACATTTTCTGTATAATATATAATTAAGCCACTCATTTCTAGGTCATGAACTCTTTACTAAACAACAAAAATGTATTGACTTCAAACCTTGAAGCATTTGCAGATGATGAATTGATTGTGACCCAAATGTTTAGGTTTTTCATAGGATTGTCCTTAGGCAAGACACTTCAGAGCCCTAACTTAATACTGGTGAAATCCAGGAAATGGATGAATTTGTAGGTTCGATGATATGACTAAAATAAAGTTTAAAGTACCGTGAAACAGGATTTAATCAATCAGAGCTCCAGATAGAGGGAGTGGTTTTGATTCCAAAATTGAAAATAATAATTATTAACCACAAAACCCTATATTTGGTAAAGGATAAATACACAGGTTTGATTTGGAAAAGGTTAATTCAGTGATAAATTTGGATTGAGAAGAAGCTGCTTCATCGGTGAAATTGTCAGTCAATGAAAAGAAGCGCTAGTGTTGCAGTATTGTGTCGAGGCCGGGCCATTGCAGTATTCCCACTATATGTTTGAAAATGTCCCCCAAAAAAATACAGGGGTGCAGGCCACGAATTTAATATTGGGCCCCAAAAGTCTTGACTTTCTTACTGCATTGTCCAAAATTATGCAGTCCGTAACTATTCTATTCTGTTCTATAGTGGAGAGCATGCTTGTTTAGCCTGTATCTTGCCTTTTTTCGCATGTTGTCAGGTACTGTTGAGCATAATATTATGACCAGTCTGAAGAGGTTTGAAAAATTTCAAGGCTGCATCTTGACTTTTTAGCTCACCTGAGCACAAAGTGCTCATGGTGAGCTTTTGTGATTGCCCAATGTCCTTCGTCCGTCGTGCGTTGTCCATAATTTTTTTAAACATCTTCTCCTAAACCACTTTGCCAATCTTGATGAAACTTGGCAGGGATGTTCCTTTGGTGAAGCTCTACCAAAGTTGTTCAAGAGATTGAGTTCCACCCATAACTCTGGTTGCCATGGCAACCAAAAGGAAAAAAATTGGCAAAATCTTTAAAAATCTTCTCTGAAACTAGAAGGCGTAGAGCTTTGATATTTGATATGTAGCATATACTAGTGGACCTCTAAGATTGTTCATATGATGCCCCTGGGGTCTAATCTGGCCTCGCCCCGGGGGTCACAAGTTTTAAACATAGGCACAAGGAAGAAAAACTTCAAATTCTTTTTCTCTGAAACTAGAAGGTGCAGGTTTTTGATATTTGGTATATAGCATCTCGTAGTGGACCTCTACCATCTCGTAGTGGACCTCTACCAAGATTTTTCATATGATGTCCCTGCGGTCAAAACTGGCCCGGCCCAGAGGGTCACAAGTTTGAAACATGGAAATAAAGAAGGAAAACTTCAAAATTCTTCTTCTCTGAAACTAGAAGATGTAGAGCTTTGATATTTGGCAAGTAGGATCTTCTAGTGGAGTTCTACAATGTTTGTTCATATGATGTCCCTGGGGTCAAAACTTGTCCTGCCCCTTGGGTCACAAGTTTGAAACATAGGAACAAAGAAGGAAAACTTTAAAAATCTTCTTCTTTGATACTCGAAGTAGTAGAGCTTTGATATTTGGTATGTACCATCTCCTAATGGACCTCTACCAATGTTCATATGATGCCCCAGGGGTCCAAACTGGCCCTGCCGCAGGGGTCACAATTTTGAACATACGAACAAAGAAGGAAAACTTTAAAATTCTTCTTCTCTGAAACTGGAAGGAGAAGCATCTCCTAGTAAACCTCTTCCAAGTTTGTTTATATGATGTCCCTGGGGTCTAAACTTGCCCTGCCCCAGGGGTCACAAGTTTGAACAAGGGAAAAAAAGGAAAACTTTAAAATTCTTTTTCTTTGATACCAGGTGTTGAGCTTTTATATTTGGTATAAAGCATCCCCTAGTGGATGTCTGCCAAGTTTATTCATATGATGACCCTGGGGTCATACTTGGCCCAGCCCCGGGGGTCACAAGTTTAAACATGGGAACAAAAAAGGAAAAATTTTTCTTCTCTGAAACTAGAAGGTGTAGAGCTTTGATATTTGGTATGTAGCATCTACAAGTGGACCTCTAATAAGTTTGTTCATAAGATGCCCCAGGGGTCAAAACTGGCCCCCCATAAGATGCCCCAGGGGTCAAAACTGGCCCCCTCCCAGGGGGTCACAAGTTCTAAACAAAGGAACAAATAAGGAAAACTTTAAAATTCTTCTGAGAGCTTTGATATTTGGTATGTAGTGACCCTGTTCTAAGTTTGTTAGCCCTCCCGCGCACATCATGTTCAGTGAGGTCAAAATTGAGTCAACCTGGGTCAAAAACTAGGTCACTTTGTTAAAAAAATACCTTGTGGGCACTGTAGAGGCCACATTTTCTTGCTCAGTGCTTGTCTTGAATATAACTTTGTCATCTCAAGTCATAACCGCCTCAAACTTGGTATGCATGTCTGTTTCAATATCACTGCGTATTGTGTGCAAGAACAGTTACTCTACCTAGCTGGGATTTTGAGTAATTCCTCTTTGATATTTATTTTTAGCTCACCTGAGCACAATGTGCTCAAGGGGAGCTTTTAGGGTCACAGGGTGTACGTCGTGTGTCGTCCGTCGTGCGTCGTCAACAATTCTTTAAACATCAACTTCTCCTAAACCGCTGGGCCAATTTTGACCAAACTTGGCAGGAATGTTATTTGGGAGGTCCTCTTTGTTCACAGAATTTGATTCCGTCAAAAACTCTGGTCGCCATAGCAACCAAATGGAATTTTTTAGCAAATTCTTTAAAAATCTTCTCCTCTTAAACCGCTGGTCGGATTTTGAAATAATTTCACAGATATGTTCCTTGGGTAACTCCTTTCGAAAATAAGAAATGAAGGAATTCTTAGAAATTCTTCTTCTCTGAAACGACTGGTCAGATTTTAACATAATTTCACAGAGATGTTCCTTGGATAACCCTTTTCAAAAACTATTCACGAAATTTTGATTCGACAAAAAATGTGGCTCTGGTGAATGGGGGCCACTTGCACTATAGGGAAATGGAGGAATTCTTAAAAACTCTTCTTCTCTGAAACCGCAGGTCAGATTTTGAAATAATTTCATAGAGATGATCCTTGGATGACCCTTTTCAAAATTTTTCGCGAAATTTTGATTCATCAAAAAATGTGGCTCTGGTGTATGGGGGCTAATTGCAATATAGGGAAATGAAGAAATTCTTATAAACTCTTCTTCTCTGAAACCGCTTCTTCTTCTCTGAAACCGCTGGTCAGATTTTAAAATCATTTCATAGAGATGTTCTTTGGATGACCCTTTTCAAAAATTGTTCGCGAAATTTTGATTCGTCAAAAGATGTGGCTCTGGTGAATGGGGGCTACTTGCATAATACAAAAATTCTTTAAAATTCTTCTTCTCTGAAACCGCAGAGCAGAATTTGAAATAATTTCACAGAGATGTTCCTTGAGTGACCCTTTTCAAAAATTGTTTGTGAAATTTTGATACGTAAAGAAACATGGCTCTGGTGAATGGGGGCTTCTTGCACTGTACAGAAGTGAAGGAATTCTTGAAAATTATTCTTCTCTGGAATGGCAGGTCAGATTTTAATATAATTTCACGGAGATGTTCCTTGGATAATCCTTTTCAAAAATTGTTCGCGAAATTTTGATTCGTCAAAAAATGTGGCTCTGGTGAATGGGAGCTACTTGCACTATAGGGAAATGAAGAAATTCTTAAAAACTCTTCTTCTCTGAAATCACTGGTCAGATTTTGAAATAATTTTACAGAGATGTTCCTTGGGTGACCCTTTTCAAAACTTGTTCACGAAATTTTGATTCATCAAAAATGTGGCTCTGATGAATGGGGTCTACTTGCACTATAGGGAAATGAAGAAATTCTTAAAAACTCTTCTTCTCTGAAACCGCTGGTCAGAATTTGAAATAATTTCACAGAGATGTTCCTTGGATGACCCTTTTCAAAATTTGTTCGCGAAATTTTGATTCGTCTAAAAATGTGGCTCTGGTGAATGGGGGCTACTTGCAATATAGGGAAATGAGGAAATTCTTGAAAACTCTTCTCTGAAACCACTGATCAGATTTTGAAATTATTTCACAGAGATGTTCCTTGGGTGACCCTTTTCAAAAGGTGTTCATGAAAGTTTGATTAGTCAATAAACATGGCTCTGGTGAATGGGGGCTACTTGCACTTTATAGCCATGAAGGAATTTTTTAAAATTCTTCTCTGAAACGGCTGATCAGGTTCTGAAAAAATTTCACAGAAATGTATCTTAGTTGACCCTTTTCAAAAATTGCTCGAAATATTTTGATCCATCAAGAAACATGGCTCTGATGGCTATGGAAGGGGATTTAGGTAAAAAATCCATTCATATGAGTGAATCAATCATTCTTGCATTCAAATTACTTTGGTATTATGGTAAATGAATATTCCATCAACATTGCGTACATGCCTATTCATACTTGTTACATGCAGATCGTGATGTGACTACTGCAAAGTATCAAATACTAGATGGGTACTCTTTTATCATTGTTAAATCATGTATGTCAACAATCATTAAGTGTATATGGGGCCTTTACTACGCTTTTGGTTTGTACTTCATTGCATAAAAGAAAATGTAGGAGTTTAATGAGAACCAAATAATAGTTGACACTATTACGTAGCTGACAAGAAGTACTCAAGAAGCATTTGTATGAATTGAATAAGAATCTGTATGCATATAAAGCTGAGAACCAGCATCTTCGTGTTTTTCCGTAATAAGTTCAAAGGTCGACCGGTGTAGGCTACCCCGAGAAAAGTTCCATCTGGACGTGCAAGCAAAGAGACGATGATCTAGCGGACGAGGTAATTTGTTTTATTGCAGGTATAACACCTTATTTAAGATCATTGTATATCAATGATGTCAGAAACTTTGCGATACGTAGATAGGTAATCAAGAATGTACCAATGTGTACCCAAAATGAAATTGCTGAAGTTTCGGACAGTACATATTTCGGATAAAAATGTACGGTGCTTTTGTTCTTGTGTAAGTCGAATAGATGCGAGTTTAATTATCCCTTTACCACACAGTCCCGACTTTTAACACCTCTGTGAAAGAAGCCTTTTAAAACCCTTGTGGGAAAAGGACAAAATGATGGTAACCGGCATTTTCTCCTTTTCCCACAATGTTTTCTTCCCTTCCTAAAACATATTTCAAATTTTTAGTCCCTTTTACTTTGTCGTCTGCAAATGCTTTCAACGTGGACCGATCTAAAATGTTGTCGTTTGGTACAGAGTTAACCCTTTACTCCATAGATACTCATTTCTACACATTGCTTGTAGGAGCCTTTGGACAACATAGGGGCTAATAGCCTAAAGGTGAAATTGCTTATGATGAGCAATTTCACCTTTTGTCACAATTTTTTCTATGCTATCAAAAGGTGTCATTTACACATAAGAAACAGCTTCATCCTTGCTGTTATTTATGGTCAATTATAGCTGCCATAGGAATGAATGCCTTAGTTATGGGGTAAAGGGTTAAAGGTGGCCCTTCAGAATTTGGGACTAAAATTTTACAAAAATGCAAACAAATCATCCTTATACTCCCATAGCCTTTTGATTTGCGTTGATAAAACCCCAGCAGTCGAAAACCATCCGATAACGCGAGAAATTAAGAGATTTATAACGGACAAGCAGGGATGTAAAAATTTTTCTTTGTCTACTTGTCCTGTAGGACGAGTGGGTAGCAAAAGTTACTCGTCCTTATGACATTATCACTCGTCCGAACTTACGGACTTGAATGACCATTTTTACTGCATATATGCCCTTTTCTTAAAGATGTGTGAACCTTACTGGTGTTTTCCTTCTTTCAAAGAGACAAACAAAGCAATGATTTAATTCCGGAACATTAATAGACAAAGAAAGCGTCAGAAATCATTTCTGGGCAAGGGAAAATAGACTTAACTCATTTGTCATTGCAAGATCACCATTAAAATAGTTTACAGTTAAATTTTCTGCTTTATTCAATACCATTCTTTTTTTTCCATAGGCCTATATTTTAATTTCCAAACGAGATAAAAAAGAATCAACCATATTTCAAGCATTTGCAGAGGACACCACCTTCTTCACCCCCACTCCCTGTCTGCTATAGATCTTATTTTCATAAAACAACATTTTTTTTTCACTCATGAACTGAAATTTAGCTTTCATTTATTGCTGTATTCAGAGATTTGTGTAAATCCACTGTTTACATTCATTATTAAAGATGAGAAGATAGTTTGAAGTCCCTCTGATCGGATGATGCCACACTGCTCATTGTAGTGTCATGGGTTTTCACGCTTTTTTGGCGATCTATTTTTTCATGATAATTAATTTATAGAGAAGTATTACAACATTATTTGACATGAATTAGTCAGTTCAAATAGCATGTAACTTAAAAATTTGCTACTTTACTTTAGATAAGAGGGATAACACTTTTGTTTGCAAAGCCTGATCTGAGTGATGGACTGCCATACTATAGACAGGTTAAATGAGTTCTATTATTTACTTTCAATTGCAATTTTTTTTTTTGGGGGGGGGGATGAATGATAGATTTACTAATTAGAACCCAATCAAATTTGATAACTAAGGATTAAATTCATTTATACCTGAAATTGTAAGAAGTATGGAAAAAAAATAAAACATTCAAATATCCCTCAGGGAAATTTTGACAAAAAAATAAAAACCTTAAAAGATACAGAAGTGAATACAAACCTGTTCTAAGTGATGGACTGCCATACTGCAGACTGGGTTAATGAACTAATATCTACCAAGTTAATGATTATCACAGTTGAATAACTTTCTATTGATCTAATATCCTAATTAATCAAAACCAGTGAACTGCAAAGAAATAAAAATTTTGTTGGTAATTAAACCTTGTTAAATTTAACTATGGCAACCACTCATAAATACTCAGTTTTATTTTTCAATGTGTTTGATAGGAATAAGGCTGTTGGAAAAAAAAAGAATAAAAAAAAAGTGTACATACATATTATATTATATATGTTATATGTGTCATGTGTGCAGATTGTGTTGTAGTTAGTGTTAATAGTGACCACCTGTTTGTGTATAGTGTTCTATAATGTTAATATAAGTGGATAGTGAAGTCCTGGTGGGAGTGACACTCCATGAATTAAAGTGTTGGACAATGGAAGTCTAATTCATTTGATTAAGTTAAATTGGGAAAACGACACGCGAATGGGCCATCAAAGAAGCTTACTAGCTTATGCACATAATTGTGCATTTGGTCTCAACAAACTTTATGAACTTTATGAACTTTACTCTGTCATGAATGACTCGCCTGCTTCACTATCATGCACGTGTCCTTCGCATTTTATACTGATCGTGTTTAGCCCATATTTCTGCCGGATGCGCGCAAGCTAGGTTATATAAAGCTTTAGACGATAAGTTCATGTGTCATGTTGACATTTAGGCAGATATTTTTCATTGTCAAAGACAGGTCATTTCAAATTTCCAAGTGCTAAAACCCAGACTCGGGGATAAAATGAGAAGCGAGCCGAGTTGTCAAATTTTGTCAAGACATCGTTGGACAAAAATTTCTTTCTCATTTTTCCGCCCAATCTTCATGTTTGTTATCCACTAATCTATGTTTAATAGAATATTGTGATTAATCATAGTCACAAAACCAAGAATTTAAGTTTAGGCACCAAGCGAGTTCAGGAACCGATTATAATCGATTCGGGGATTTCTCAATCAATTTTATTGGAGTTGGAAGCCAAGACCGACAGACTTTCGACTATAGACTGTCATCAGCCCACCACTAAGCTATATATTACTCTAACCGACGCCGTGAACCGAAAACCAATCAAGCACTCAACAGCTGATGCGCGTGCGTAATAAACATTAACATCCTGTATCGTGATCGAAGAGACGCTCTGAAATTTCAGTTTTACTTTCGTTTTGTGTTTGCCATGAATTAACCTGCAATTTCAATTTTACGGGACCAATTTAAAATTAAATAGTTTTAAAATGTACTCGTCCAAAAGGACGAGCTTAGCAGTTTTTCTACTCGCCTGAAGCCAAATGTTACTTGTCAATACGAGCGGACGAGTGGAATTTTACATCCCTGACAAGGTTGACATCAACAGGAGACACGTTCTTTTTTTAGATTATCAGTTCTCTCATTTAAATACAGAAAAACAGAGAGAAAGCTTCAAACATCTGTCCGAAGAAGACATTATTGGAAATAACTATTACATGTTTGTTATGTAATGGAATTTAAGCATTATTAGTCACGTGCCACTCACTTGACATTCCCACAATGCTTTATTGATTTTTGGCTTGAATTCTAAAAATAGCTTAAGAGGCTACGTAACCTTTTAAGGGAATACCATAAAAATTTTTTTTTTTTGTAATTTTACGATTCTTAATTACTGATGATTTGTATTTTTTTTTTCATATATATTTCAGTGACATATATATTTTTTAATTTTGTGTGATGTGAAAATTCTAAATACCCACCTTTAATGTCTGATCTAAGATTTGAGAAGTGGGGGATTGTCCCCCCGTCATTCTGAAAAGCATCAGTGATTTCTAAAAGGTATGTGGGAAACAAAGTTGACCGCAAAATGCTAAAAGAGAACGAATAATGGAATATCAGAGAATAGTATGTAGTCCCTCACTTTATTCAGTTACGCTCACCTCTGCAACCCACTTGCTTGCATTGTTGGATGAATACCAGATTTTTCTGAGACTGGTTGTATATTGATTGAATTTGTGTTTATTTATTATACCCACCCGTTTCCCAGGTGGGCAACGCACCCTGAAGGCTGTTAGTTTTGTTATAAGGGATTGTGCAGATACAGGACGAAATCCATCCTCTAACATGCTTGATGTATAGCACAGTCACACGGGACCTTAGTTTAACGTCTCATCCGAAAGACTGTTAGTATTAAATTTTGGATGGCCAGCTGTTTGGATCAAACCTACACCCTCATGATCACAAGTCGTACGCTCTACCAACTGACCTATACAGGCTTTTCATGGTTTCACATCTTCATAGTTGCTACCCACTTTATACGTCAGAGCTCCAAGTAATAGGGAGTGATGGTATTCTAAATTTGTTATTTCTCTACGAAACCCAAAGTTGTCGGAACAGTCACCTTACTCACAATTGTTTCGATGAGATGATTTTATGAGTACCCACAGCATAGGGTGTAGTGAGGATAATTAATATTTTAATTTTGAAATCAAAATCATTCCCTCTATCAGGAGCTCTGTATGTAAAGAAATCCATAATTTGATGTTATTTGCCGAGTTATCCATTCCAAAAAAAAATGGAGCTGTCATTATTGTCAATATTTGTTGTAGCTTGCATGCAAAGAAAATACTATGTATTTACAAAATCAGACCAGTTTTGTCCAGAGTCTGCACTTAAAATAGAAAAATTCCTGTATTTGACTGTGTCAGGGCTTGACACTAACTTTTACATCGGGTGTACTAAACTCAGAATTTAGCAAAATACATGACACCTCACTCTCAAAAATGAAGAATTCTAGATGTCCCTTCTGAAATTTTGGTGTCCTCAGGACTGCAGGACACAGTTAATGTCAACCCTTGATAGAAACAAAGCAAATATTTTCTCACTGCCACAGTGGCCTTCTGAGCAATAGGTCATTGGTTCAGTCTATGGCTAGTTTAGACCAAAGACTTAAGAAAATTAATGGTTATGGTGGCTTCCTCCCTTGATGCTCAGGATTAAGGGAATAGCATTATGACTGGCACCCAGTGTCAGCGTGAGTTAACCAGACAAGTACTGGTTAACCCATTACCAAACAATAAAATTTAAGACTATTCCAAATTGAAAGCATTTGCAGATGACAAAGTAAAAGTGACTGAAAATTTGAAATTTGTTTTCTGAAGGGTAGAAAACATTGTGGGAAAATGAGAAAATGCTGGCAACCAGCATTTTCTCCTTTTCCCACGTTGTTTTCTAAAGGTTTCTTTCTCACAGGAGTCGAAAGTAGGGATTGTGTGGTAATGGGTTAATGAACCTGAAAAACTTAAATTATTTGAATCTGTGAATTGTTGCTGTGAAGTGAAATAACAGAAATACATGCACCGTTGTTACTGTGTTAAAACATTGAACAGATTGGTGTTTTCATAATTGTATAATTTACATTTCAGGAGAGTCCATCCTCATCTTATGCCACTGTAAAGAGAGAAGAGGGATGGTAGAAGAACAGGAACCTACAGAGGAAGTGGGCATCAAAAGAGCCATGAAGAAAAGGATCCAAAGAGATAGGAAAGAGTGCCGGTAGATGGACAAGAAAATAGAGTGGTGTGAAGTTGTTCCATAGATTATAATTATGAACTGGTAGAAATGTCACATTTCAATGACCTTTACCACACAATCCAGAAAAAGAAAACTTTTAATAATTGTGGCAAAAAAAAATAATGTTAACCAGCATTTTCTCCATTCCCCACAATGATTTCTACCATTCTGTAGACAAGATCCATTGTTGGGAGCCATTCTCAATTTGGCGTCTCCACTATATTGCCTTTAATTTTGATCGGTCTAAATTTTGTCACTCAATAAATGATTAAAGGGTATCTTGCTTGTGCTTTATCATATCCTTTTGTTGGGGACCGAGCTGAAAACATTCACAGATAATAAATTGTTGGGCATTTAGTTGTATAATTTTCTGAAATAATAAAATACACGGTGGAGAAAGTTGAGAATGTTAGAAATAAGCATTTTTATAATTTTTCCACAATATTTTTATAAGCCCTTGATCTTACTTAGGATCAGGTATGTGTGAAGTAGTCAGACTAGTGAGGAAACACATTACCTTATGAAAACAAGAGCACTTCATGAGGGTACCAATGCTGGGTTGCAAGTGCTTGATTTTCAGAGAAAATTCAGTCAACAAAAGGGACAGGAATATTTTGGTTACCAGCCCATGATGTTTTCGCTGACCTTTCATAGTGGACAAATTGAGCAAGTCTGAAATATGAACCTTCAGTATTAAAAGCCCTGTCACACTACACGGCGATTGCACCGCACTTGCACGGCGCTCTAACCGTAGGGCCGTAGGATCGCCGGAAAACATCAATAATTTTCGGGAAAATAGAGATACACGGCGCTTTCACGGCGCTCATGGCGTTACTACGGCTCTCCTACGGCGCTCCTTCGGTGATTCTATGGCGATGTATCGCGTTCCTATGGCGATTGAATGCTCTCCTACGTCGCTTCTACTGCGCTCATGGAGATGTCACAGCATGTACTGCGCTCTCGCGGTGATTGCACTGCGCTGCCGGTGTGCTTGAGACACTGTTAAAGTACATTCATACCTTTTCACCAGTTCCTTGTTTGCTCTTATACAGTAAGCATGCCAGCAAAAGAAAGAAAAGGCAAGAAGTCCAAAGACAAGCCTGTGCAAGAAGAGGTTCTGCCGCCCCCAGCATCCCCGCCTCCCCCAGCATCACCGCCATCGCCGCTGGGTGAAGCAGGATTTCCTCTGCCGCCAACTTCACGTGCTAGCTCTCCATCAAATTCAATATCTCACAGCCCTACCAAGCCACAAAAGAAGACCAAACCTGTAACTGATCCGGTCGAGTGCCTTTCTGTACCGCGTGCCCTTCTTGGTAAGTGCAGGACGTAGCCTATTTAGGAGCTCATCAAACAGCTCGGGTGGTACTCTAAGAGAGTTAAAGTAGCTAGCGGGATCCTCGTTTCGCAGCTCTGGCATATGTTTGTTGTAATGCCTCGTCCAGCCATGTTCGAACCCAGATCCTCCTACGCCTTGGTGCCCTTCTCCGCCACCGTCTGAAAATTACTTGTATTTTATCAGCATCAGTCTGGAGCTGTGGCACTTGCATTAAAGCCAGCAATAATCCGGCTTGCTGCTGTTCATTTGCCATGTTGAACAATTATTTTTACAACTCATGGATATAAACATTTTTTGTTTGTCATGCTAATTCCGGACATCGCTGAAGGAAGGTCGTAGGAGCGCAGTAGAGATGCAGCGGATACGCATAGAACGTGGTAAAGTCGCCGTGCAAGCGCCATGGCCTGCATTAGCGTTCTTCATTGCGCTCACACCGCGCTGCTGCGGCGCTCCTGCGGCGTTGTAGGAGACCTCATGGCGCTGCTAAGGCGACCTCACTACGTTCCTACTTCGCACTTATCACACTGCGCTCCCAAGGCGATTGTTTTGTGCATGCTCAAAGTGCGCGTCGTCCCTTGCCGCTCTATGCGACTGCATGGTGCTCCCATTGCCCTCCCGCGGCGATCATGGCGATGTCACGACGTCCTCACAGCGCTCTGGAAATCTTTGGACCGCCGTGGGAGCGCAATGGGATCGCCACCCTAGTGTGACAGGGGTTTAACAGAGATGCTATGAAATAATGAAGTTTTCACATGACATTACAGACACTATCACTCTGATATAATTAATTTTTGTCGTTTTCTTTGAAAACAGCCAAACTTAAAATGCACAAGGAAATTAAAAAAGATCCTTGTAATGTGATTGGTATATCATTGGCTAAAATAAGTTATGTCTTAAAGTTTCACTCTTTTCTATGCGACAAAATTTTACACCTGTCCAAATTGAAAGCATTTGCAGACAATCATTTTAATGTTGCTCAATGATCATCGATGTGATTTCTATTCGATGGAGTCAAGAAAATTGTGGGAAAGGGAGAAAACTCTAATTACCAGATTTTTGCCTTTTCTCAAAAGCTTTTAAAGCCTTCTTTCCCTGGACTTTGAAAATTTGGGATTGTTTGGTAAAAGATTACAAGAGATAATTATTTTGGTAAATGTTTAAATTGAAATATGCATATGTGTACTTTGTGATGATGAGAGAGATTCATTCTAGAAATTTATTTTGCCACTAAGTTATCAAAATTGCTTGTCCTCATAAGCCAGTGAAGCTATGATTTACTCTCTAAGAGTTGTGGCCTCCACTATTTCTCCGTGTAGCCAAGTGTTTCATCTACATGAAAATGCTGTTAACTCTATCAACTTTCAACGATCCTGATAAATAGGGTTTTGAAAACATTGTGGGAAAAAGGAGAAATAGCTGGTTATCAGCGTTTCTATGTTCCCCTTTTCCCAATTTTTTTCTACCCTATCAAAGACAAAAATCATCATTTCAACAGCATTTAATTTGTTGTACTCCAATTCTTTGATTTGTTCCAGACTGAAATTTTTTTATTTGGTAAACAGATAAGGTACAGTTAATCTTAGGACATTCAGCTCTACTTTATTATTATTTTTGTACATTTATAAGACCATTAACTCATTACCACACAAGAAAATTTTGGACTGGTCCAAATTGAAAGCATTTGCAGACGACAAAATAAAGGTAACTGAAAAATAGAAATTTGTTCTGGAAAGGGTAGAAAACACTGTGGGAAAAGGAGAAAATGCTGGTTACCAGCATTTTCTCCTTTTCCCACAGTGTTTTCAAAAGGCTTCTTTCTCTGGGGCGTCAAAAGTAGGGATTGAGTGGTAATGGGTTAAAAAGGTACAAAAAGCAATATTTGACTGAATAGGTGTGCAAGTGGTTAAAAAGTTAGTACAAAATGATGGTTAAAGTAACTGTATTTCTTCCTTTATTTCTTGGTTTTGACAGTCCAGTAATAAACAGCTTTGAAATGGACTCTAATGTTATTGAAAATATATTCATACTGTTTTCTTAAATTTTCTTTAGGAAAAATTTTCTATAGGTTGTACATGGTTTAGAAACTGTATCAATTCTAGGTTATGATGATTTTAGGCTCCACCGGCCGATGGTCAGCGGGCTTTTGTGAAGGCCCCGTGTCTGCAGCGTGTTACATTTTATTTTAACTCTTTACCATGCAACAAAATTTTAGACTGGTTCAAATTGAAAGGATTTGCAGACCACAAAATAAAGGTGAATGAAAAATTGAAATTTGTTCTGGGAAGGGTAGAAAACACTGTGAGAAAAGGAGAAAATGTTGGTTGCATTTTCTCTTTTTCCTACAGTGTTTTCAAAAGGCTTCTTTCTTAGGGGCTTGAGAAGTAGGGATTGTGTGGTAATGGGTTAAACATCTTGTTCTCTGAAACTATCTATCCAAATTAGATGAAACTTCACAGACATTATCCTGCCATGTTCCTCTTCAGAATTTCTTGAAAAAAATTGACTCAAAAAGTCTGGTTACCATGGCAACAAAACTGGAAAAAAAATAATAACATTTTTAAGTCTTCTTCTCTGAAACCACAAGGACCAGGGCTACTGAATTTGACATGTAGCATTATCAAATGGATATTTTACAAGTTTCTTCATATTATAGGCCTGGGATTAAAGTTGGCCAAATTTGGGGAATCACAACTTTAACATGGGCTCCCATCTATAGTTACTTCAATTTAAACTTAGATTAAGAGAAATAACTCTTGCTATAAAGGGTAAGGTTTGTTACTATTTATCCCCTTTGATTATCAAACTGCAGTGATACATGACTGGTGCTAGATATGTAAGTTTTTTTCATAGAAAATATTCTATTTTCAAGGAGAGTGATTCATTTTGATGCTAATAGTTATGCTCACATGAGTGGACTATTAAAATCAAAAGTAAGGTTTCTATCATTAACCCTTTACCACACAACAAAATTCTGGACTTGTCCAATTCGAAAGCACCTGTAGACCACAAATAAGATACTGCTAAACTTATGATTTCTGCCTTTGATAGAGTAGAAAACATCGTGGGAAAAGGAGAAAATGCTGGTTACCAGCATTTTCTCCTTTTCCCACAATGTTTTCCAAACCATGCCCTTTCAGAGTTGTTAAAAGTCGGGATTGCGTGGTAATGGGTTAAGGGTCCTCTTTACAGAACTTGATCTTTCATGCCAATGAACAAACCTGTTTGTATTGCCTGACATTGTTTTAGAAAGTCCTTTTTTAGCGGATTTGCTATAGCAAATCCGCTTACTGTGATCGTTTTGACCGGAACCAAATACATCATCCGTAACGACGCATGCGCGCTTACTTTCAGTTTTGCATGCCTGGTTTATAGGCTAATAATGCAGATCTACAAATCAGATCAATTCTGACCCTGAACAAACCATACAAATTAAGGTTGATTTCTTTATCGAAATTTCACCAAAACTAAACAATTGTCAACCTAAATTACTTTAAATTCTAAAACAAAGTTTGGTCTTGTATTTTTCAAAACATTACTTACACTAGCCCTCGTTTTCATTCAAGAACTTTCATTCACAAGTGTATCGTCCGCTGCCATATAAACAAGGAGATTAAGCAATTTTTCCCTGATAAAATCACATTTTCAACCATGTTTTGTTTAAAAAATTGTTCACTGTTCAGAGAGCCAGCTAGGATTTGGCCATAAATAATTAAAAGCCCTGCCGATAACGAATATACAGAACCTATAAAGTCAACCTAACCTAGTTGCCGCCAGTCCTATTCATGTCCCTCTCGCTGAATTTCCGAATTGTTTGAAACATTTTTGCAGAACTTTTGATGGTATGGAGATCGTGCAGTGTATAAAAAAAATGTTTGATTTGTATGCATCCTGTAGCATAAAAGCTTGGAACCAATATTTCTCTCTTGTCATCGACGGTAAGAAATATTTCATTTACAAACGGCCCCGATCAAGTACGAACCCGTGACACGAATTTAACTGAAGGTTTTTGATGGAAAATCGTGTCCTTCTCAGTGAACTAGACATCCACTAACGTGAATCCTAAAGGACTCAGATAGGCTTCCAATTTGTCTTCAAGATGTAAAACTCCATTTTCAGTCCCTCTGATACCTTGAATCTTATTTTGTGACATTTCGGCAAAAAAAAAAAAAATGCCGAGTTAGTAGATAATTTATGACCAAGGATGCACAGAAATGCATCTATACGTCTTTCTTTCTAGACATATAGATTTGACATCTTTGATATAGTTCTGATCCTGTGAATTAGAAGTGCATTTACAGACCAAGTTATATAACTTTTTTTTACTTATTTAAATTCTTATAATGAACTGCAGCTCAGCCCATATTTAAGACGGTGACTGTGTTTTATGTAATTCAAACCTTACCGTGAAAGTATGCCTACATAGTTTTTAAACTTTTATAGAGTGACCCAATGCCATTAACCCTTAGGCTGATAAGTGCTACTCAAGGACTTTTTGCAGACAGTGTTGATTATGATCAGATTGCACAAAAGTGCAGTCTGATCTTTGATCCATACTGCCTTGTAAGAAAGTATTTTTCCCAAAAGAATTAACTTCAAAATAGCAATAATTGGATTTGTACATTCACATTGAAAGTTTTAATTTAGTTATATTAAGGTCATTTTTTTACTCTGCATGGCAATATGTCACACCGAGTGTGATCTTCATCCATTCTAGCTGCAAAAGTACCTTCAGTTGTACCAAGGGCTTGGATTCACATATTTAAAAAAAAAGGACTATTTTCTGCCCTTTTAACCCTTTCCTAAACAAGCCCTGGTTTTTATGTGTCTGCAGTAAAAGTCTTTTGAAAACACTGTGGAAAAAGGAAAACTTGCTTGTAACGAGCAATTTCTCCTTTTCCCACAGTGTTTTCAACCCTTTTTGAGAACTTTCTGCCATTTTTTTCCAAATCTAATATTATCGTCTGCAAACTCTTTTGGTTTGGAAGGGTCCAAAATTTTGTCGTTTGGGAAAGGGTTAAGTCCTCTCTTTAGACCATGAAAATGGATTCACGCAAAAATGCATTAGATGTAATAAATAACAGTTATACCAGTGTATAAATATTAATTTCAAGTAGCTCATTATGCTACAACAGGTATTTTTTGCACATATTTGCAATGATTTAGTTAATATATAATGTGCAAGGTTGGCAAAGAGCAGGTCAACATGAGTATTGACCAACCTGGCAGCTTTAAATGGTTATAAACAGTCAATACTGGTCACAATTGGTCGATTGCTGTGGTTGATTTAGTTGATTAAATCACTGGCTTACATGTATACCTGTCTGGTTTCTAAATTAATATTAAAAGCTGTCCTCTTATATATCCTGTACATGAAGATTTATTATTATATTATCATCAGTATCGTAGTTTTTATTAATAAGGCACTTTTTTATTTGATCATAATTCAAAAGACAGTATTGCTGGTCAACTGAAGAGGTTGTCAGAATGACTCTCTTTATTGAACCTGCATAAAGGTCATTTTTTTAAGCAAACAATTTTTGTCGATTATCATTTCTTACAGGTTAGATAATGTTTCTACCCACACACACTCCCCCTCTCCCTCCCTCCACCTGACCTCTCATGTTAAATTGCAGAAAAGCAGTCATTCATAGGCAAACATGTGAAATATGCAGGTTTGTTATTAATATAAATGTATAAGAATTTTGTGGTACACATGAAGAAGGCTTTAACTGATTAAATAAACAATAGTTTGGGATACAGCAATGTCTCTGAAGTACATTTAAGTGTCTTCCTACATCTATAAAGTGCCATCAAAACAGTTAAAGGTTTGAAAGTTGGCCCTTTCTACCTCAGTTGGGTGTGGCTTAACTCTACCACACAATCCCGACTTTTAATGACCCTGAGTAAAAAGCCGTTTTCTGCTTTTCCCACAATGTTTTTTTGTATCCATCCCAAACCAAATTTTAATTTTTCAGTCACATTTATTCTGTCGTCTGCAAATGCTTTCGATTTGGAACAGCCTACAATTTTGTCATTTAGTAAAGAGTTAAATCAAATTACCAAAGGGACAAATTATGTGTCCCTATTTTGCGGTATTATCCTTGACACCAGGCTTTATTCCTAAAGCATGAAATAATGACTTGTAAGTAGTCATGATAATATCTTATCATCAAGCAATTACTTAGGTGTCAAACATGAAACTTAAAGACCTTATTAGGAACTTCTACACAGTTTGGAAAAGTGGCAAATGCCAGCTGATGAGTATCCTTGGCAGGGACAAAACAGTTTTTCCAGTTTTTAAAGAAGAAAGGTACATGCAATATTCATGAATTGCACATGGTCTAAATCTTGGAAATTACTGAATACATCACTTAGTTTTCACCTCTCAGACTATTACAAAACATTTTTGAATTCAGGAATGAAACCAAGAACATTCTTATGAAAGAAAAGAAGAAATTATTCTACTTGAACAATCAAATTGTTGTTACTAGTTTGATTTTGTATTTCATTTTTAAATTAATAATTTGAAGTTGTGTTGTAATTCAGAAGAACCTTGAAAGGATACTATGTGTTAGAGTCATGGAAAGGACAATGTGCTTTCAGTAAGAACTTACATACAAAATACAGTAGATTCCGCTTATTTGCAAGTCCTATTTGTTAGAGAAAATATTGCAAATAAGCGGTCGGCCCGATAATCCGATGGCTCTTTTCAGACCGGAAGTCAAATCAGAGTTGCGGACGATCGTTTCGTTCTAATGACAGACGTTCAGCTCTTGCATCCCGATCATTTGATTAATGTTCATAATTTTTTAAATATATGTATTTCAAACTAAACAAGTTTTAAAAAATCATTTGTTTGCTTACTTTATTTACCTATCAAGTGCACAAAGCACCAGAAACGATCCTAGCTGTTAGCCATGGTGATACTTCGTTTGACATAAAATTCAACACAAACTTTTTGCCAACACAGGTTTCGACGCATATCTCCAGTTTCCGGTTATCTAACATTTACTCCATGTGTACATGTACATTTTTACACAACATGATCGTGTACTGTGCACCTGTAAAAACCCCGACTCGCCACCTGTTAGGTTGAATGAGTGGGTAAATTTTGTGTGACGTCATAAACTGATTGCCGCGCAGACGATTCTATTTTAACGCATCAATTTAGGCCATACTATTCAAAGCAGACCGAAATGAGAAACGGTTTTCTGTGTTTTTCACAGTTTACATTCGGTACACCTTACTTTCACGCCTGTAGTCAAATTGTTTGTCACAAATTGGATTATCGACGAGACACTAACAGTTAAGTTTTTTTCCCCCCTGTGTGTAATTATCTGATCGGTGATAGGTAATTTTGATCGGTCTTTCTTGTAACGGGTAAAGTGCCGAATTCGTCTGCAGTTGCTTTCGGGGAGCGTAGATAAAGATTGGATTGCACAGAATGTGTAATCTGATCATAGAACGTCTATGTTCGTTTTTTTTCCCGAGTTATATCAAGACAAGATTTAAGTACATGTAGTCATCTTTTTCGCCAATTTTCCTGCCCTAAAATTACCATTTTATTAATCAGTGCTCTTGGTGGTGGATGTACAGCCTGGTACCCGAAATCTCGCGTAACCATACAATAGTTTGTAAATCGGCAACCAGTGAAGCTCCATATTTAGAATGTCGGCCATTTGCAGATGTTTTGTAACCGTTATTACACTTTCTTAAATGAAAAGAATAACATGAAATACGCCAAGAATTTTTATCTTTAATGATTAAATTATGAAAACGGATCATGTCGGACTCATCGTTTGTATACTGCTACACTGGTTTTTAATCTGCGATTCTCTGTACGCATTGAAATTCAACTTTTATCTTTTTGAGTAACCTGTTTTTTCCTGGACAGATTGAAATTTTTCGCTGTCTTATCCCACGGAATTGCTAATAAACACTAGAATTTCGAATCATGTGCTAATTTTTCGTTGCAAAAAACTGAAATGTTCTATTTACGGGATCCCGATTAAGCGTTGAAATTTACGTTGTCTAAATAGGAAATGGATCGGTGCTGGACCAAATCTTGCAAATAACCGAAAATCCCGATAAACAGGGTTGCGATTAAGTGGAATCCACTGTACCACTATTTCTTTTACACAGAGAGGACTCCTGTATTCTTTTTTTTACTAAACCATACTAGTTTCAAAACAATATATGCTTTATACCTCAGAATGAAGACAGTCTGTAATAGTTTGTAACAGGTGTACTGGTAGAGTAAGATCAGACTGTCTAATATAGTAGTAGAATTTGTTGTGCTTAGGCTAGAATTGTAAAATGCTACTGTAAAAATCAAAATCCTAATGTCTGAGTACAGAAGTTTCAATCCTTTAAAACAGTCTTGCATAATGATGAACAATGGTGAATTTAGAAATGCTTAAAATGTTATTGAAAAGAATGATAAAATCATTATGTCTAGTGTATCTACATGTATATTAGCTCACATGTTTACAAACCCTAGGCTGAGCTCATAATATTTCCAATCTGATTTAAAGCAATGTCTTAGACAAAAAACAGCTCAGCCAATTGGATAAGTTGTTTCAAAAGTTCTTTTTTCTGAACATCCTTCAAAATGGGATAATATTGCCACACTTACCTTGTATCCTTAATGGTGAAATGGGATGGGGAAAATGACATAACTCTTTACCACACAATGAAATTTTGGACATGTCCAAACTGAAAGCATTTGCAGACGACAATTCTAATGCGGCTAAATTGATGGAATATGTCTTCATCAGGGTAGAAAACATTGTGGGAAAAGGAGAAAATGCTGGTTACCAGCATATTCTCCATTTCCAACACTGTTTTCAAAGGGCTTCTTTCACACAGTTGTTAACTTGGGATTGTGTTGTAAAGAGTTAAGGTAAGACCTCTGTAATGCATTTCCGGTGAATATTCTAATTGGATGATAAATAAGGATAAATAAGGATTTATGCAGAAATGATATTTTTGCACATTTCTAACGGATCAGAAATTCCATTTATGCCTATCTTGAAATTATTTTTTGATACTTTTGTTACTTTTCTGAAAAGGGGGGTAATTATTATCTCTTTTTGAATTGAGAATATAGTGGTTTTAGATTTACAAATGATAATTCAAAGAAGGAAAAAATGAAAAAAATGAATCAGTGAAAGTAGTTCAATAATACTTATTTTTAACTATAGCTAATTTTTCAGGATGATATTTTAGTGGAAATAGCTGTTTTCCATTACACAGGTCTTACCTAAGTAAGAATGAAAACTGAAAATATGTTGGTCTACCAATGTTTTCTATTAAGACTTAACAGCTACATTTTGTGAGGCTGACAGAAATGTTAGATGAAAGTTAACCTTGCAGGCCAATGTTAGATCCACATTTGATTAATTGAATGACGTTTACTATCACTTTCAACATTATTTCAGCCATATGACTGCTACAGCTAGCTTATTTCTGCATGTCTGGCTTTAAGTAGTACATGTACTAGGCTACGGCACTGCATTGTCTTGCCTAAGGACACTATTGCAGAAAAAAACATTGTGCATCCAATGAGGCTGGGCCATCAGGTAACAAGTCCTACACTTTACTAGTGAGCCATGCATGACCCCAGATCCACATTTAGAAGGGAGTTAATTTTGTAAGCTTGTTCAGGTTAGTCTATGTCAACCATTTATGCATAAGTTGCGGTACTTCTTGTTTTTTTAATCAAATATGGTAATCAAATTAATGCCATTTCATTGTTCATTACTGTCGCATATGACAAGTTTTAGGCACTTTAACGCTTTCACTACTAAACAAATTAGCTTCATTGTCTCAAAGGCTAAAAATACATTTCTTCTGCAAGATTAAGAAACAGTTCGATCATGAATCTGCAATGAAGCAGGGAACAGTGGAGATCAGAGGTCAGACTGCATGTTCTGTGCAGTCTGATCTTGACCCACACTGTCCATCAAAGCTTCTGGTGTTGCCTATAATATGGAAAGAGTTAAATGCATCTGCAGACAAAAGAAAATGATACCTGTACATGAACTAAAAGTTTATTCATATAATTGAAAACACTATTGGAACAGGAGAAAATAGTTAAAAGGGTGGGTATTTAGATTTTTCACATCACACCAAATAGCTTGAAACTGTTCAACAAATCCGCTTTTCAGGACTTTGAGTCCTTTGATTTCAGGGTCATGAACACTTCAGCTTTTGTGCCTGCACAGGTGACACAGTGGTGAGTGTGTCAGACTCATGACTTGGTGGTTGTGAGTTTGATACCCAGTTGAGGCAAACTGTCTTTCCGAAATATTTTTGCCTCTCACCTCTGCTGAAGCATGTGAGAAAAGTAGTCCATGTGTAATTACTGGTGTGAGAAAGCCATGAAACATGTGTGCGCCACAGTCCGCCATGATATGACCATAGAAATTATAGTGGCAATAAACCACAATACAATTAACCAACCAAATTCAATTTGTGTGATAAAGGAATAAAAGACCAGTGGAGCGATACAGGGCCATCATGGCCCTCTCATTATCACAAAGCTATCTTAGTAAGGTAATTATTATTTTTTTGTAACTTACCAATATTCTCCCGTCTCTTTTTGTTTTGTATGGTCTATTCACATGCAGCAATCTAACATCTACACTTATCCACAGTATACCTGTATTTTTTTTATATTTGCTCACATGTTTATGATAAACTTGTGGAAGATTTAATAAAAGTAGCAAAAAGTTTCATTTCTCGTACATGTATTTATTTCTCCCTGTCAAGACATAATGGATACTATTATACAACTTGAGCAATCCATTGATTCAATGGAGTTTACACCACTGTTAATATAATTAGGTAACAGCAGTTATGATGTTTTATCTGGGGCTCCGAAGTGTGTTGCTCAAGGGCACTCCCATGTAAGCAAAATGCCTCTAGATAAGGAGTTCTGCACTTTACCACTGAGACACTTGAGCAATTTATTTGACTCATGATTTGACTACTAGTAGAAACATGGGTAACTTCCATACGAAATTCCTTCAAATATTATCAAAAAGTTGATGTTTTAAGACATGACTTTAGAAAACATTATGGGGAAAGGAGAAAATGCTGGTAACCAGCATTTTCTCCTTTTCCCAAAATGTTATCTACCCTTCACAAAACTTTCAAATTTTCAGTTACTTTTATTTTTTCATCTGCAAATGCTTCTTCCATTTGGACAACCCTAAAATGTTGTCATTTGGTAATGAGTTAACTATAACCAGAAGACAAAATTTTTATAACTGGTCATAATTGAAAGATGTTGCAGACAACATGATAAATCTTCAAATTAGTAAAACTTGTATCCAAAAGAGTAGAAATTATTGTGTAAAACTTAAGAAAATTCAGGTTACTATTATTTTCCTCTTTTCTCACAATGTTTTTCATAGCTTTTTTTTTTCTTTAGTGACCTAAAATGCAGGAATGAATGGTAATTGTTAAAAACTTCTCATCACCGTTACAGAAAAATCAGGCCTGTGGAGCGATACAGGCGCTCAACGCTCATTCTCAATAAAGCGGTGCAAATCGTAATTTAGGGTGTCGTCAATAGTTTACAGCCACCAGTGAGATCCTGGAGAATTCATTTATATGCACAAAGTTACCTGGCATATCAATGAGTACAATCACATCAGTAGTACTTTTTCTGTATCATTGTATAATTTTTTAAAAGGTAACTATTCTATCAAAATGACAGGTTCGTGACTGTCGCTTTCTCGTTTTTCAGGTTGGAAATTATCATTTATCTATATCGTATACACAGTCGTTAATTAGCTTTACCCCCTAAAGTCTTTGATATATAGAGTTTATTTTTCGAGCACATCTAGATGGCAGATGTTCCCTTTAGTAAAATTATTTCAGTTTTACGTTTGTCGTCAAAGTAGTGGAAAGGTTCGTTACATAGTTTAAATAATAGCTAAATAAAATATTCTCTAACCAATATCGTTGCAAAAATGCATTTCAAATAGTAATATTTGTGGCCTATATAAATGAACCAGGCATAAAGAACTAGAGCGCCAATTTCTTCCTGACAATCCTATTTCAAACTCAGCCAAACAACTTCTGTTTTTAACTTGAAAGGTTTGATACCGATTAAACAGTCGTAATGTGTCGACTGTTCATGAAATCGCTTATGCCACACATCCAACTAAATAATCAAACGCCAAACATGTATGTAAGATCTACTTATTTAGCATCCATTAGAAAATTTTGAGAACAAAAGGGTCGAAAGAAAGGTTCGTAATGAAAGGTTTGTTACGGCTACCAAACAAAAAAAAAATAATTAGCATTTTTTTCGTGGTTAATGTGTGTAACTCAAAGTCATAGATACAATAGTAACAATTTTCGACAGTAGGTACAAAAAAGATATCTGAAACTATATTGTAGCGTGTTTCAAAATATTATGAACCTTTCATTGTTCAAACTTTACTTTACTCTTTACCAAACAACACAATTTTAAATTGTTCCAAATTGAAAGCATTTGCAGACAAGAAAATAAATGTGATTGATAAATTTAATTTTGTTTTAGGATGGATAGAAAACATTGCAGAAAATGAAGAAAATACTGGTTTCTTATAATGTTTTCCAAAGACTTCTTTTTAGGGTCGTTAAAAGTCGGGATTGTCTGGTAAAGGGTTAAATTTGTCAATATGATGCGGAATGACTGAACATTGCCAGTATGGCTTCAAAGGAACTGAAATCCAGTAATTAGGTTTTGTGGTCATCGGTTAACATCAGAAAATAAACCACCCTTAGGAATTGTAGTAACGAACCTTTCTTTTTGTTAAAGAACAGTTTCACTTGAATTTTTTTTTCTAATGAAACGTTGTTTTCATGCTTCAAGTAGTTCCATTTAACATGGAAATAGATTATTATGTGTTTAATTGTGCGCAGACCTTGGTGTGTTTGGAGAAACGTTGTGTAAGTCTTTCACGAAAGGTTCGTTACATTTCACTGTTGTGAAATTTCTATCTGCCCAGAAGATATGTCATACATTGTGCCAATATTTACAGAGATAATTTACGCTATATATACATGTGAGGTTCTAATCCACTTGTGAAAACGCCAAAAGAAACCTATATTGAAAATTTATAACTAGTGTCAGTTGGCGTATGTTTACGTTTCAAAGAAAATACAACTGCATATCATAAATGTCTATAATTTCTTAGTGCTGAGGAAGACGAAAAAGTAACAATACATATAACAAACTTGATGATTCTGAACACAGGTTGTCATAGTTTCAGTGAATAATCTAGATTTTGCTAACAATGAGTCCTGGGACTCGCAAGTGTGAAATCAATGAGTCCCAGACCAAAATCAATGAGTCCAGCTTTAAAAATACCGAGTCCCACAAAGGTTTGTTAGCAAACATTTCATGATTTAAGAACTTTTTTTGCAGATGTAAATAACAGACAAAAAACCGAAAATAGGTTTTAGTAACTTTATAAACAAATTAACATATGTCTATGATATGTAACAGTTTAACCATTTCACAAACAATCCCCTTGTTTCAATGACTTGTCTTTTGAAAACATTGTGAAAAAAAGAAAGCGCTCGGAACAAGAAGTTTCTCATTTTCCACAATATTTTCTATCCTATCAGAGAATTGGAATTTATTAACCCTTCACCTAGTGGTGGGCCGATGATCGACTATAGTCGAAAGTCAGTTGGTTTTGGCTTCCGATTTCGATGATCGATTGAGAAATCCCGGAATCGATTGTAGTCGGTTGCTAACCTGGCTTGGTGCCAAAACTTGAATTCTGGTTTTTAGCGCTTGGTTTCGTGATTCTTATTAATCACAATCTTGGATTAAACATAGTGGATAACAAACACGAAAATTGGCTGAAAAATGAGAAACAAATCTTTGTCCATGAATGTCTTGACAAAAGTTGACAACTCGGCAAGCTTCCCTGAGCCCGGGTTTTGACATTTGGAAATTTGAAATGACTGGTCTTTGATGGTGAAAGATATCTGCCTAAATGTCAGTCTGAGGCATGAAATTATCGTCTAGAACTTCATATAACCTAGCTTGCATGCATCTGGCGTAGATATGGGTTAAACACAATCAGTATAAAATGCGAAGGACACCCGGATGATAATGAAGCTGGCGAGCCATTTATGACAGAGTTAGGAAAGTGTTATTCCTCTTATCTAGTGTAAAGTGACAGGTTTTTAAGTTACTTGCTATTTAAACTGACTAACTGATGTCAAATCATGCAGTAATACTTCTCTAGAAACTAACTGTCAAGAAAAAATAGATCGCCAAAAAAGAGCGAAAACCCATGACACTACAATGAGCAGCGTGGCGTCGTCCGATCAGAAGGACTTCAAACTATCTTCTTATCTTTAATAATGGATTTTAAAAGTGAATTCACACAAATTTCTGAATAAAGCTATAAGTGGAAGCTGAAATTCTGTTCATGAGTGGAAATAATGTTGTTTTATGAAATGAAAATAAAGGAAGGGGGGGGGGGGAAGAGGAGTCGTCTGCAAATGTTTGAACTATTAGGTATAATTATGCGCGAAAATAAATATCATGCTAGTATGACTTGCTTAGAGGAAATGTACGTGATCCGAATGCAACCAACGAAAATATCACTTTACAATCGTGAGCTTTACTAATTATTCGTACAATATGCTTTCCGTAACCTGTGCATCCCTCGGGACGCACATTTATTGCTTTTGTGCGTCTCAAGCAATTTTTGTGCGTCAGGGACGCGGGACGCGCAGCTAGATTATTCTCTGTAGTTTATGTATAAAGAAAGATTGACAGACTTGATATTAGATAAGCATTGATTTGGTGTATCTAAAATTCACAATCAAACAGATAACAAACCTTTCAAATGAAAAAAGAAAGTTTTAGGCAGCCCTTTTCCATGATAGATTGTGAGAAAACGCGACCACTGATGTTGAAAATATTTTAGATTTATCGTCCTCAATGATAAGACTAAAAGGGTAAAGGTCCACAACACTGATAGCATGAAGTTGATTTTTTACATATTTTCAATCCAAATTGCACCACTTTATTGAGAATGCGTGTCAAGCGCCTCTAGTTTTTTTTTAAATGTGAAAAAGGAGAAAATGCCGGTAACCATCATTTCTTCTTTTCCTACAATGTTTTCTACCCTCGAAAAGCCTACTTTCTAGAGTTTTTGTCACATTTATTTAGTTGTCTGCAGTGTCTAATGATCCTTCAAAACAAGCCTTTTGAAAGCATTGTGGCAGAATGACAAAATGCTGGTTATCGTAGGCTAATTTCCACTAGACCGCTATGTGTATCTATTGCCTGCCATTTTAGAGAACACTTTTTAATAAATTGTCTAAATTTCAAGTTTTTCATCTACGGATGTTTTCAAATGTGAAGCAATGACCTATATTTACCTCAAACAAGGGACTTTTATTTGCCGACATCCCGCAGACATCGGCTAAATTATATGATATGGTACTTTCTATCCGGTATTTTTTTGCTTATCACCGTCTCGCCACGGAAACTCTCGAATTTATGAATACGCCTGTCAAGAGTGATCTCCCGTCTATATGAATATGCGCTAGAATTTCAATTTTTTGAACTGGTTCCCTCCAACAGTATGACTAGTGCAGAGTGCTTAGTGCATAGTGCCTTCTTAGTTGTTGAACTTACAAATCAATATTTACAAAGCAAGAGCACACAAACATGGATGATATTTAACTCTTTACCACACGAGACAATTTTAGACTGGTCCAAATTGAAAGCATTTGCAGATGAAAAGTAAAGGTGACTGAAAAATTAAAATTTGGTATGGGAAGGGTAGAAAACACTGTGGAAAAAGGAGAAAATGCTGGTTACCAGCATTTTCTCCTTTTCCCACAGTGTTTTCAAAAGGCTTCTTTCTGAGGGTCGTTAAAAGTCGGGATTGTGTGGTAAAGAGTTAAGCAACTCTATGCATACACATTTTAACTATGATAACACAGTACCCATCTAGTATTTGATACTTAGCAGTAGCCACATAACAATCTGCATGTAATAAAAGTATAAATAGACATACACGCAATGTTGATGCAATATCATTTAGCATAATACAAATGTCATTTGAATGCAAGAATTAATCACTTATGTGAATGGATTTTTTACCTAAATCCCCTTCCATAGATGGCTGTGGGCTATTTACACTATACAGACATGAAGAAATTCTTAAAAATTCTTCTTCTCTGACATGGTTGTTTAGATTGTGAAAAAATTGGCTATGTTCCTCTCAAAAATTCAGGTGAGCGAACCAGGGCCATCTTGGCCTTCTTGTTACAGTTTTTCTTGCTTGTCCAGAATGGAACTTTGAAGTCTCAAGTCAAATTGATTTGAGACTCGGTGAATATGTATTGCCTGCCCTTTGCAACTATTGTACCTCCTTGACAACTGCCGGTGGGATGGGCATATATATTTAGACAATTTGCCACTATTGTTTCATTATCATTTAGCCTTTAACCTCAATATTTGGTATTTATCTTCATTGTTGACTTTTACTGCGTAGTACTCAGGTGAGCGATATAGGACCATCATGGTCCTCTTGTTTTCAAATTCATGTTGCAACATTTGCAGTCTATATGCATTTAGTGCGTAAACTATGTCTGCTATGAATTTCCATGTTAGAAAGAAAGTAGACAAATTTGACCAACATCAATAACAATAACAAAAGTAGAGTTCTAAAATTAGATCTTGCTTCAAGTCCACACTGAAAATAGGATATTTCGGGATAAGCCGGACAAATTCACACGGTTACAAGCAAATGATTCCAATGCCTAGTTGTCTGGTTAGTTGTGAGTCTACTTTGAAACTTTCAAACCATTTGTTTGCTATGAGGGTTGTAGTAATATGTACACAAGTATACTTCACATGCATAAAGTCAAATCTGTTTGAAGTGGTCTTTGTCCCTCTACTTTACAGAATGTCCCCTATGATTTTACCATAGGAACACTGGTGTACCCCAATATTTTCGGCCTTTGAACAACACTAGTTTTGTGAAAATTTGAATTCAGTTTAAATTTTGGATTTAGAAGAAGCCGTTTCTTATGTGAAATTGTCGGCCATTGAAAAGAAGTGCTAGTGTTGTGCTTTTGAATTCAGTGATAATTTTTGATTTACAAAAAGCTGTTTCAAATGCTGTGTAAGTGTAGATTAGACTAGTGAAAAGTCTAGTGCTAGTGTTGTGCTTTTGAATTCAGTGATAATTTTGGATTTACAAAAAGCTGTTTCAAAAAGCTGTGTAAGTGTAGATTAGACTAGTGTAAAGTCTAGTGCTAGTGTTGTGCTTTTGAATTCAGTGATAATTTTGGATTTACAAAAAGCTGTTTCTAAAAGCTGTGTAAGTGTAGGTTAGACTAGTGTAAAGTCTAGTGCTAGTGTTGTGCTTTTGAATTCTGTGATAATTTTGGATTTATAAGAAGAAACTGATGAGACGATGCATCACAATGCAACACTGGTAAGTACAGCCAAGTTTATTATTTATACCTCAAAGCTTTTACAAGGAAGCATTAATCCTTCCTTACAATCTGAGATTGAACCCTTTACCATACAGTCCCAACTTACAACACCCCTGTGACAGAAGCCTTTTGAAAACAGCAAAAGTTGAAAAATCTGGTTACCAGATGTTTTCTTCTCTTCGTAAAACACATTTCTATCCTTTAGTCACATTTATTTTGTTGTCTGCAAATGCTTCCAATTTGGACAAGTCCAAAAATTTGTCATTTAGTAAAGAGTTAAAGGCCCAGTAGAGGCCATAGGGGTCCATAGTTTGACTCCTGTCACCCATAGACTGTTATAAACAGGGAATTTAATTGTATGCACCCATGACTTGTTCTCAGTTACAAAAAGAAAAATCCACAAAATAGTAAACAAATGTAAAAAGTAAACAAAAGATACAGCTACGTGGCAGGTTTTTACCTGGTTTTGAAATAATCTTCCCTGCCAGCGACTAACCCTGGGACCTACTTTACGGAGCTACCTGGCAGGTTTTTACCTTGTTTTGAAATAATCTTCCCTGCCAGCGACTAACCCTGGGACCTACTGTACGGAGCTACCTGGCAGGTTTTTACCTAGTTTTGAAATAATCTTCCCTCTCAGTGACTTATCCTGGGACCACCTCTGCAATGACATATTGTCATCTTCACAATGATTTCCCTACTTTTAATTTGTATGACATAAATTTATTGCTATTTTAAACATCAGCTTGGTTTACTTTACTTTTGGGCTTCATTAACAACCTGTGGAAAGATATCATTTTAAAACATTATGGGAAAATGATAAAATGTCAGTAACTGGCATTTATCAATTTCCAACATTCTTTCCAAAACTTTCTCCTTTTAGCAGTATTATAGCATGTTGACTGAAATCAACTTATCGATTGGGGTAGCAGGGAACATAAATACCATTTGACCATAAGCTAATTGAGAATATTTCCTATCTAATTCATGATGAAAAAAAAAAGTTGCCTTCTCAATCAGCATGATATATACACTGATAAACATTTGCTGCATGTCCACGGATATGCTTGAGATAGGCTCGGAGAGAGATGTGATCTAAGAGTTGCTCTGATTCTCGCTAGGATCGTCTGTATGGGTTTGTTAATAAACGATCACTGTGGGAAAGAAATTACTGATGGCGCCCTGATCTTCATGCAATTTTAAATGTTCCATGGTATATTTTAATGCTTAGGTAGTTGTTGAGTTTGAATTTTACTGCAGAATCAGGAGAGTTTCGTCAAGACAACAAAATAGGTTCAATATTCAATAAGCATTTTATAGCTGAAAACATGAAGTCACACGCACGTCATAGCTACTTATCTTATACAGCGTCGAAGTGGCACCGATCAAAGGGGATTCAACTGACTAAATTTCATACTTTTATGACATCGAAGATTGAATGGGATAAGGGCGCACTTATTGGCAAAAATGATGTGACATTTTGGATTTTAATGTGACTGTGGTGCATGGTGCAAGCCTTTCCCTGTCACTGCTTTTATCATTTTTAGGATGGTAATAACTCAGCTGTACCTAAGTGTAGGCAAATCTCTGTAAGCCAACTATTACTGTTGTGGACACTTTTCCTTCACAAAGAAATTTTTTACAGGCAATACATAAACCACAAAATATTGCAAAGTAAGGCCTGATATGGGTAAAAACATTTCACACACTCAGGGTTCAAATTTAACGGTCGCAAACTTGCAAAATGCGAGCTGAAATGAAAAGATGCGAGTGCCAAATTCTAACAGTCGAAATAATTTGCGAGTGCGCCGGAAAATAGGCAAACCTACTGCTTAAAAATCTGAATTAATCTATGAATGCGGTCGTTTTTCGTGTACATTGTATTTCCGTATGTGATCTAGAACTATCCTTTGAGAGTATCGCCGACCACGTGATATTCATAGAGACGCTTGTTGCGATATTATAAATACATGTTTCCGATATTTAAAGCACGTAGACGATTCTGACATTGTTTTTACGTCTGTTTGCATTGCCTCGCTGAGAGTATGCATGCACAGGAATTGTACGTTTATTTGGTGAAAATAGCTAAATGTCAGCGGAAGTGGTCACTCTCTATTATAAAATTTCATAATAGAGAGTGACCACTTTGGCTGACATTTAGCTATTTTCACCAAATAAACGTCCGATTCCTGTGGAGTATGGAGCGAGAAATATATATAGTTTTTTCGGCAAAATGCCGTATTCTGTGACATTGCCGGAATACACAGACCCCAAAACGATAAAACTGTAGAAGCCCACTGTCGAATGTGTAGAGTCTGAGCTATAATATTAGCTGTATTCGACGGGTAATCAGGTTTTTCGTGTTGCACTCTTTGTATTCAAATTGTAAATTTCACGATTTCGTAAACTTTTGGGAAGAACAAACCTTGCGCTGTCAAATCGACGTAATGTATGTGAAGCATGAAACAAGCACCTTATAGATAGGCGGAGCTTATAACATTGTAGGAAAAGGAGAAATAGGCTCATCAATGTTTTCGTAAGTTTCCCATTTCAGAGTAGTTAAACAGGGGACCGAGTGGCAATGGGTTAAAATATTGCTAGTACAAAATTGAGTTTTGCGAGTAGAAAAAATGGTCACTAGCAAATTTTTGCCAGTTGAAAAAAAAGTTAAATTTGACCCCTGACACTGTCAGCGTGTTCCTCTATATCTTTACATATATAGTGTTGAGCATTATTCTTTACATGATTGCAGTCATCTCAAGGCTTCCAGCTAGTGCATCTGCATTTGTTTTCCTCACTTTGTAAAATTATTTTTCAAGACAATGAAGATACTGATTGTTGTCCAACCCACAAATTGTAGAAACAGTGCTCAGTTTTGAGAGAAGAATGAATGTTGTCGTAATGACCAATATCAATCCTTGAAACCAGTTTTGCTGAGCTGTGATTCTGCGTCTTAAGCCTGCATTACTAGCCAGCTAACATGCTTGGCAGATTCAGGATCGGGAATCAAATTCTTAAATATCAAAGGGGATTTTGAAGATCAGTGGAGAAAGGGTTTGGTTTGTAAACTAAATCATTGTTTATTAAACTTTCCAAAGTGTAAAGGGATATAAGGGTTTTGATTTACAAAAGACGTCCGCAGTTTGCAAAATAAAGATTATGGACCTGCAGATTTGTATGATCTTTTTCTAAAGTTGGAAGAGAGGTAAATTTGACCTTTAACCCTTCAAGAGAAGACAAAATTTTAAAGTCATCCATATTGAAAGCATTTTGGCTCAAATGAGAAAAGTTGTCTAAACCCTTTCCCAAACAATCCCTGGTTTTCACGACCCTAAGAAAGAAAGCTTTGGAAAAACATTGTGGGAAAAAGAGAAAATGCTGGTAACCAGCATTTTCTCCTTTTCCCTCAATGCTTTCTACCCTTCCAAATATATAATATTAGAATAATTATACCTGGCGGTTTTCTTAGCTGGTAGCTTTTAAGTAGCAGAGTGTCCAGTACCTTCCGTCAGATGGTCTGCTCCAATGCTATTTTTGTTTCTGGTCTGTGAAGACCAGAAATAATAGCATCGGAGCAGACCTTTCAGATTGAAGGTAAGTGTCCAGCAGCAATTTATATGGGAATGGGAATTCCTTGTTGCTTGTTCTTACGACTGTGTTGACTCCTGCTGTACATCTGATGCTTGGGCATCATGTTCTGAGGGTGTACAAATTAGTTTCAAGTATTTAGTTTTCAGGTAAGTCTGCAGTATTGAACCCATCGGCATTTGGTACATGCAATCTCAGACCATGGTCCAGTTCTGTTTTCTGACATGAAAACATCCCTTGGGGTATCGAGGTCACACCTATACTCAGACTAAAACTTCTGGAATGTTACATGACTGACAATGTTCAACTGTTTTTCGGTTGGTCCATGTGAGCATTTTTCTTTAACTCTTTACCACATGAGAAAATTTTAGTTCGGTCCAAATTGAAAACATTTGCCAATGACAAAATAAATGTGACTCAAAAATTGAAATTCTGTTTGGGTAGGGTAGAAAACATGGTGAGAAAAGGAGAAAATGCTGGTTACCAGCATTTTCTTCTTTTCCCACAATGTTTTAAAAAGGCTTATTTCTCAGGGTCGTTAAAAGTCGGGATCGTGTGGTAAAGAGTTAAAGATGAGCAAAACCTCATCATTTCTAAGCCACGACATCGTGTGATCATTGCGATATGGAGTGCAACACGCGAAAAGGTGCATTCGGACATTTGCGTAAAGTATCGTGCCGGATTAGCCTGCGCAGTCTGCGCAGGCTAATCGGGGATGGCACTTCACGACTACATTAGATTTTGTGCTACAGTAGACTTGCGTAACACAGAAAATTGTATAAAATCGGAAAGTGTCGTTTAGGATTAGCCTGTGCGCTGATCAGAGACGACACTTTATGCAAACGTCCGAATGAACCTTTTCGCATGTTGTACTCCATAAGCGTGCAGAGGCTAACCAAATGTACTGAGACACATTTTTCTTGAACTTTTACCATACTTTTGAAAAAAAAAAAAGTAGGTAGTCGTAGGTAGGGTTGGGTCATCCGAAACACACATATTATTTTATTTGGCCTTATTTCTGTTGTCCTGACCCTTGTACTTCAGACATGTAAAAACCAGGGCTTGTTTGGGAAAGAGTTAAACTGCTGCACCTTTCTATTTACTGTACATTATGTACACTGTCATTTATTTGCTTTATTAATGTACCTTGAAAGTCGGTCAGACTTTTCCCAATTTGGCCAAAATCTCACTTGAATTTCCCATAATGAAAAGTGAAGGCCACTTCCCAATTTTTGGAAGAAAGCCCTGTAAAACAACAAGGATTAATCGATGGTCAAAGAAATCCAGATATTTAACCCTTTCCCAAACGATAAATTTTGGACTCTTCCAAACTCAAAGAGTTTGCCGATGACAATTTCAAATTTGATAAAAATGACAGAAAGTTCTCTAAATGGATAGAAAACACAGTGGGAAAAGGAGAAATTGCTCGTTACAAGCTATTTCTCCTTTTCCCACAGTGTTTTCAAAAGATTTGTACAGCAGACACGTAAAGACAAGGACTTGTTTGGGAAAGGGTTAACTAGCCTTTGAAAGGTCTCTTGAGAGCAATATTGGAAAAGAAGATGACGTTGGTAACTAGCCTTTTCTTTGGTACAGTGTTAAATAGCCCTGAGATAGAACTGTTTTGAAAACATTTTGGGAAAAGAATAAAATGATTTTCTCCTTCTAACACAATATTTCTATGATTTAACTCTTTACCAAATAACAAAATTGTACACCAGTCCAAATTGAAAGCATTTGCAGACGACAAAGTGAATATAGCTAAAAAATGGACAGCTGTTTTGCAGTTTTCCCTCATCCACAAAAATAGGGGGTCATTGTGACCCCCTAGTAAAAAATAATGGGGGTCATTTTGGAATTTGTGGGGATCACAACAAAATGTAATTCGCTAAATTGCTTAAACAAAAACTAGTATTTGCGAAAGTTTGTTTTTTTTAGCTCACCTTAGCACAAAGTGCTAAAGGTGAGCTATTGTGATCGCCCAATGTCAGTCGTCCGTCGTCTGTCAACAATTTCTTTAAACATCTTCTCCTCCTAAACCAATGGGCCAATCTTCATGAAACTTGGCAGGAATGTTCCTTGGGTGAAGCTCTACCAAAATTGTTCAAAAAATTTAATTCCACCCATAACTCTGGTTGCCATGGCAACAAAACAAAAAAAAAAATGAAATCTTTGAAAATCTTCTCCTCTGAAACTAGAAGGGGTAGAGCTTTGATATTTGGTATGTAGCATCTCCCAATGGACCTCTATAAAGTTTGTTCAAATTATGTCCCTAGGGTCAAAACTGGCCCCGCCCCGGGGGATAACGCGTTTTAGCGCGTTTGAGCATAGGAACAAAGAAGGAAAACTTTAAAAATCTTCTCCTCTGAAACCTGAAGGGGTAGAGCTTTGATATTTGGTATGTAGCATCTTCTAGTGGAGCTCTACCAAGTTTGTTCAAATTATGTCCCTGGGGTCAAAACTGGCCCCACCCCAGGGGTCACAAGTTTTAGCATAGGAACAAAAAAGAAAAACTTTAAAAATCTTCTCCTCTGAAACTTGAAGGCGTAGAGCTTTGATATTTAGTATGTGACATCTCCTAGTGGACCTCTACCAAGTTTGTTCAAATTATGCCCCTGGGGTCAAAACTGGCCCCACCCCAGGGGTCACAAATTTGAGCATAGGAACAAAGGAAAACTTTAGAAATCTTCTCCTCTGAAACTTGAAGGCGTAGAGCTTTGATATTTAGTATGTGACATCTCCTAGTGGACCTCTACCAAGTTTGTTCAAATTATGCTTCTGGGGTCAAAACTGGCCCCACCCCAGGGGTCACAAGTTTGAGCATAGGAACAAAGAAGGAAAACTTTAAGATTCTTTTCCTCAGAAACTAGAAAGCGTAGAGCTTTGATATTTGGTCTGTTGTATCTCCTAGTGGACCTCTACCAAGTTTATTCAAATAATGTCCTTGGGTTCAAATCTGGCCTCACCCCGGGGGTCACTAGTTTGAGCATAGGAACAAAGAAGGAAAACTTTAAATTTCTTCTTCTCTGAAACTAGATGGCATAGAGCTTTGATATTTGGTATGTGGCATCTCCTAGTGGACCTCTACCAAGTTTGTTCAAATCATGCCCATGGGGTCAAAACTGGCCCTGCCCCAGGGGTCACAAGTTCGAACATAGGAACAATGAAAGAAAATTTTAAGATTCTTCTTCTCTATAATGTAGCAATTCCTAGTGGATCTCTACCAGGTTTGTTCATATTATGCCCTTGGGGTCAAAACTGGCCCTGCCTCGGGAGGTCACAGGTTCGAACAAAGCAACAAAGAAGAAAAACTTTAGAAATCTTCTCTGAAACTTGAAGGTGCAGAGCTTTGATATTTGGTATGCAGAATCTTCTTGATGCAACTTGGCAGGGATGTTCTTTGGGTGAAGCTTTACCAAAGTTGCTCCAAGAATTAAATTTCACTCATAAGCTATAGTCTAAGGTGAGCGTTCCAGGGCCAATGGCCCTCTTGTTTCATGTGTAGCCTCTCACTATGGTTAAAGGGCAAATCCTAAGATTTTTTGACCATACTGTTTTTTTGCTCAAATCAGCTGCAAATGATGTTAGTAAACATGTGTCCATCAGTTTTCATAAATACCACCCTGTAACATGTCATAAATCACGCTCGAATTGTCACGCTGATATACGGCCCCAAAAATGGTGCATGGCTTACTTTCCCTGATTCGCTTATCTTCCCTACCTGTGTGACGTCATAGGAGAGTAAGCCTGTGTTTACAGTCAGTAGAAATAAATAGGAACACTGATGATTATACGCAGATATCTGAGTATTAACGTAGAATTCAGCCGAAAAAATAGTAAATTGTGCAGCCTATGGCTTCAACGTAGAATCAGGAACACATAGAATTAGTATGTTCAAATTTCCGAAGGAATTAAAAAGGAGAAAACTATGGATTCAACGTTTAAACTGGGGCCGGACAGTAACGGAGGATTTTGTGCCATCAGTTCATTCCGAATTGTGCTTGAAAGGTCCGTTTGAAACACTTCGAGGACAGTCAGTTCTTAATAAGTCCAAAACTCGTAAAAGAAGTTGGTTATAGGAATATTAGGCTGCGATTAAAACCTGATGCTGTGCCGACATTGTTCGAAACTCCGAGTCGAAATAAGACAGACATTCCGCAATGGCAATCTCCAAAAAGAAAAACAAACATAAGGTCAGTAATTCCTTTAATTGTTTTTCGTAATATTTTATCCTTTTCTATATCTACATTCAGGACAAAGTAGAAATTGGTGCCGTTTTCTCCCCTTTTTCCCCAAATGTTTTCAACATTTAACCCTTTACCAAGAGACAAAATTTTAGAATGGTCCAAATTAAAAGCACTTGCAAACAAAGTAAACCTAACTGAAAAATTGAAATTTGTTTCCATCAGGATAGAAAACATTGTAGGATAAGATGAAAATGTTGGTTACCAGCATTCTCTCCTTTTCCCACAATGTTTTAAAAAGGCTTCCATCTCAGGGTTGTAAAAACCAGGGATTGTTTGGTAAAGGGTTAATTTGCACATGACAAAAAATGGTAATAAAAAAACTGAAGTGAAATCTGATTTTGAAAGGATGGAAAACATTATGGGAAAAGAAGAAAATCTTGCATGTTCTCTTTTCCTCACAATGTTCTCAAAGGCAAGAACATAACATACCGTAAAACGCTGTGTATACCATGCAGGCATGTATAACACGCAGGCCTTTTTCAGCATCAGATCCGGGGAAAAAAGGTTGTTCGGATGTCCTACACGCATCAAAAATTGACCAAAATATCGTAACATGTGAAGTTAGGTCGCCGTCTTGAAAAGTTGTAAATGGCAATACTTTATCAAAGGGAAATAACCATTTTTAATCAAAGTGGAAATGGTAATGATTCGATGTGTACTCGGGGGATTACAAAATCATGCCAGCTTATGACATTTGCAAATTCACACATAGAACTGACGACCATATCGTAGTTAATCTCCTATTTTCTCACCTTGATCGACAAATGTGACAGGTGTGAAATAAACATAGACCTATAGTATGATGTAAATCACGGTTTTTGTAAAAAGTAGCGATAAATATATATTTTCAAATTATTAATTCCTTTATGAATCGTTATTTTACTCTTTTATAAATGTTCAATTTTAGCTATTAACAAAGAATAAAAAAAATACGAGACGATAACAGTAAATCAATATTTTTCATTCCGGGTACGTTCGCCATTGCCAAAATAGCCGATAGAATCGGGAAATTACGAATCCTAATCGACAAATAAAGAATGTACAAGTACATTTCAACAAAATTAAAACATTAATGTTTTATTTAATCGGTAAAAGTTGAAATGGGATGATGATGAAAGTTAAGGCTGTGGCGAGAGAACTTTGCCATTTTCGTACCTACGCCACTCCCCCACCCACTTTGAACAGGTATACGACCGACTTTCAAGGAGGTGAAAAACATGGTTTTGCCTATTGTAGTGTATAACACGCAGTCCCCAGTTTGAAATTATTCAGAGCTGAAAAAATGTGCGTGTTATACGCACCAAAACACGGTATTCATCCAAATTCATAACATGTCTGGATTGTTCAAATGATGTTAACTTTCAAGTGTTTCAGCTTTTTCTTCCTTTTCCACAATGTTTTCAAAAGGCCTCTGTCTCAGGGTTGTAAAAAACAAAGGGTCAAGTGAGCATTCACCAAACACAAAAAATTTTGGGCTGGTTCAAATAGAAAGCATTTGCAGACAACAAAAGAATTGTGAACCAAAAAAACAATCAAAGTACTGAAAGTACTGTTGGAAGGCGAGCTTAGAATATAGGCATAACATATTGAAATACATTTTCCTGTACTTAAATCGCCTCTCCTGATACAGCAAAGTCTATAGAGTTGTGCAATGTTCCTGTGCAGTGAAGACCAGTTTACCATCCTGAGTTTTAACAAATTTGAAGAAGGCTTGTGAAAATATGTTGAAAAAAAAAATTAAACAAATGGACTTTTCTGAAACTCCTTTCCATTTCATTTGAAGAGAAAGTTTTATGTGATAGCAAAGAGTTTTAATTTGCTGTTATGTATATGTTTTTACGTTGTATAGAAACTTAGATCTAACGCCCCAATAATGAGTTTAAAAGGTCTAGGAAGAAGGCTTGAGAACTTTTGGTCTGAAAAGGAGAATACGGTGCTAATTGACATTTTTTCCTTTTCCTAAAATGTCTTCCATCCTATTTCATACAGGTTCCATCAATGGTGCCAGATCAAAAAGTTGCTACCTAAAAATGCATTCAATTTTGGAAAGTCTGAATTTTTTTCTTCGTGTAAAGAGTCAAGAAAGTTTCTCCTTTTCAAAATTAAGTTTTTAAATGGCCTCTTTCTCAGGGTTGCTAAAACTGTACATGATAGGGTATGGTAAAGGGTTATAGAATAGTTTTTGCTTGAAAATGCAATCAATTACGATAGGTCTAAAACTGTAACTCTGTAATGAGATGATTAATTTCTTGAAAGTCTTTACCATTTTATTCCATTGATAATTTTGAGAGAGCAAAGCGTTTTTAGAAAGGGACATTTTAGAGTATAGAAAATGAGATTCAGCCTTTTAGATCACAATACTGACTTTCAACAATGTTGAAGAAGAGGCTTTTCTAAAGCATTGTAGGAAAAGTAGCAAATAATGATAATCAACCTTTTGTTTGACTTTCTCACAATGTTTTCCATCTTAGTAACCCTTTAGAAAACCCTTCAGAAAATAACAAAAAATTAGGGCCGTCTACATTAAAGCAATTAGCAGATAATAAGTTAAGAGCAGCTGAAAATGTGCCGTTTGGCTGGGAAAAAGTACAAAACATAGTGGTAAAAAGTGAAAATACTGGTGCCTAGCGATTTTTCCTTTTCCAAAAGTATTTTGAAACTTTTTTTCTCTTGAGGTTGTCAAATTTTCAGTGTCGTTCAGTTAAAAAGCTTTTTTTTTTTTATTTGTTTACCATTTTATTTGAAATATACTTAATCAAGACTGAAAAAGGATTTCAAAACAAACGACTTTCAATGATCAAAACGGAAGTTTAACAGTTAGATTACAATATATGTCAGTGCTCTCAATAAGGGACCATTTCAGGAATTTTTGTAATTCCATGTTCAAATTTTAGGATTTTTTTTTAAAAATCAGGAATTTTTTTTTCCACATCGGTCAATGTGGTCTTGGGCTTATATTTATTTTGATTGTGTTGTGGAATTACCATCCTTATGTTGTGGTTACTGTAAAGTTTTATCCAGGAAGACATGTACGTAGAATAACCATATAATGGGGGTAAAAATGCATATAGACGTATATCTATAACAACACTGATCATGACATGTGATTGGCTGTCAATGATTGTCCATGGTAACTTCAGGTGGTACCATTCTCATGGAAAACAGCTAATTCCGCTATAACATTATCCTAAAAAAGTGAGTATTATTGTACTATTTTGACCGAGCCACTTTTTCAATTTTTTCCTTTTAAGAATTATCACTTAAAAATCTAGGGCCACTCTATTCTCATTACAAAAGGAAACAATAATTACCTCCCTTTTCTGGAAAAAGAACAAAATATCAACAAATATCTTCAAGATGGACATCAAATAAATTTCTGGTCCATTAGAAATGCGCAAAAATATAATATCAGTATAAATCCTTATTTATCATCTGATAACAAATTTCATTCCATTTTGTGCTAGAAATGTTAGGATGGTAATAACTGAAGAATTATGATCATATCCATGTTTCATAATTGTTAAAATGACAAGTTGCACAACAGCCCGTTTCATTCGTCATTTGGTGCAAACCAAGTGAACATGCGAAACCATCCATCTTGTTTTTTGATGTGCATGATTTTCTTTCAGTTTCTGATGAATTGTGGAAGACACGTGTTTCAGACAGACGTGAATTCCTTCGTAACGATGGTCACGTCGCACAATGATTCTTTCAAAAAAAAAATCCTTAAGTATGCTGCATAATTCCCAAAAGAAATGCGTAACGAAACTATAATCTGCTAATTTTTTAAAGAGTCAGACAAAAAATTAGTAGATCTATTACATGTAGATCTACTCGATTATTTGAATTTCTTTCATGTTGCATTTTTGAAAACAAACAACATTCCCCGATCTTCGATTGCATGCCTCTATTAATTGCATTTATCCATTAATTTCTATTGCTGCAGTCAAATTAGCGACCTTAAATTGATGGACCAATTAAACACGTACCATAATCCGGTCATAAATTGGATAAACAAACGCATATGTGTAATTGTCATCTGTACACCGTAATCTGGATCACCAAAACGCTTTAACATGGCTATAGAGGCTCATTGTAAAGCGCCTTCCTTAATTGAATGGATGTTATTGAAGTTTTCCACACGCGTCAAACCCTTTGTGCATAAAAAAAAAAAAAAAAACGTCTGGGTTGAAATTCTCAGACATTTTGGTCATAATAATGGACGTTAAAAAAACGCCCGACTTGGAAAATGCTGACGTTTTTTCTAAAAATTTGGACGTAATACACGTCGACGTCCGCTTATTGAGAGCACTGATATGTGCTGTATTTTATGACCTTAACCCATTACCACTCAATCCCTACTTTTGACGCCCCTGAGAAAGAAGCCTTTTGAAAACACTGTGGGAAAAGGAGAAAATGCTGGTAACCAGCATTTTCTCCTTTTCCCACAGTGTTTTCTACCCTTTCCAGAACAAATTTCAATTTTTCAGTCACCTTTATTTTGTCGTCTGCAAATGCTTTCAATTTGGACCAGTCCAAAATTGTCTCGTGTGGTAATGAGTTAAAGAATGGGGCTTTTTAGAAAGGGAAGGGTATTTTGAAAGCATGCAGGAACATGAGAAAATACTTGCAACGAACATTTTCTCCGTTTTGCGCAATGTTTACCATCCTGTCAAGGATAACCAACCAACATCATTTGACGGTTGACTTCTTAGGTCCTATAAGGAACGTCAGAAGGTGTTCTTCGTTTATACGATTCTTGTAATCTATGACTCTGTTAACCCTTATACTAGAGTGCTGGATTGATGAAAATGCCATTTTACATCTCGGGAAAAATGCTTAATTATTGCAACCTCACCCTGGGCTGTTTTGGTCGGGTTATTACAACATAGCTAATCCGACATAAGATTGCATATTCTGTGCAGCCTATAGAATCACCTGCCTTGTCTTCAAAAGAGACAGGCGTAATAAACGATTTAAGGGTTCATTGACATTAATGCTTGTCTTTTATTAATCCCGCGTAACCGGAATGTACGTTCAGCTTGTCGGCAAACATGAAAGCAAAATAATTGCCAACTCGTCAATATTAAGATACACCGTATTCCTTTGTTCGACAAAAATTTATCGTGTAAAGTTACACAGATACAGGCCCTTGGTCCGTGTTCTTAGAAATTCATGAACACGTCCGATGCACTCTAGGACAGTGGGATTCTCCCTGTCAAGATAATTTAATCATTGTGTAATTCAGTATTGGAAAAAAGCGTATAGTCGAAGGAAATTCTTTCGAGGAAAATGAATCGGAATATATAAGGTAACGATTTCAGTTCTAATAGTGATGGAGGTAAGTGATTATGATAACAATTCATTGCGATAAGCGTTTATTCTTTACCTGACAAAGAAATTTCAGACTCAGTTGAAATTGAATGCACTGATTCATACAGATGACAAATTCAGGGTGGCCCAAATTAGCGACGAAATTTGTTCTTGATAGGGTAGAAACACTGTGGTAAAATGAAAAAAAAAACCTGCCGGTTTCCGGTTGTAATTTCCCTTCTCCTCTCAGTCTCGATGTTTTTAAAAGCTTGATTTTCAGAGTAGTTTCAAGTGAGTGGTAAAGGGTTAAATATTTATGAATAAGTGCTGAACGTTAGGCAACGTGACGACCAAAAGAAGAAGTTAAAAATCTTTGCATGTTAAAACGGTTACAGATCATGTTATTGTCATTTTTGACGAAGTAAAATCCGATCATACTCGTATATAACGAAAGAGGTGATCAGCTTGTAACCCGGGCTATACATTGGTACATCATACTGACCAGAACTACTTCGAAATGACACATCTATTATGATTTCAACTGATTTACCCTTTTCTTTTCATGGGTCTCCGGAATCAAAACTCTGCTATGCCGATGCGTAACAATAACCTATTCATTAATCATAAAGTCAAGCACAACTTTGATAAAAGAAAAATATTTCTTTGAAAGAGAAAATTTTGTTTAAACACTTGATGATTCAAGGAATTTATTTCATTGAAATTTTACTTCTCACAAAAACAGAATAAGGTTGCCAACAGAGGAAAGGGGTCTATCAGTAGTACGTCATTCAAAGAAGCTATCCGATTGGTTAGTTCTGGGATAGTAAATTTACATGTACGATCCCACTGGTTAGTTGTTTATGAGTTGTGAAGTGGAAGTAGGTCCGAATGACCTATGGCTTATAATATACAGTACACTCCTCGCGGATTTTGCTATTTTCGCTGTCCGCGATGGATTTAGCGCGGACCCAACGCGGCGATTTTACAACACAGGTGAACGCGGACTAACCCGGAGCGCTGTTTAAACGCGGCGATCCCTGGCGGACCGCGGCGGTCTGATTGCGCAATTAAAACGACGCGATGACTCCGCCGCGATCAGACAGGTAAGTTTCTTTTCAGTGTAGCAAATGATTCAAGAATGAATGAAGTTACGCACCATTTTACTCTTTTACAAAGTCATATTACACGTATGTATCTCCATGAGCTTAAAGTGCCTTGCAGAACAAGGGTTGTGAAAACATTGTAGGAAAAAATGAATAGGCCGGCAACCAGCATTTTCTCTTATGCAATGTTTATCTACCTTGTCAAACACTCTTCGACAATATATAAATACGAGTGATGTTCATATTTCCTGAACTCTTTACCAAACGACAACATTTGTCCAAATTGAATATTTGCAGGCGACATTTTGAATCTAACTCAAAATATAAAACGTGTTTTTTGTTAGGTGAGATCATTGCGGGAAAAGGAAGAAAATGCTGGTTTGAGGCATAATGACAGCGCCGGTGTAATGCAGAGAAATGACCCCCATTACAAAATGACCTACGGTTATTTCTCAACGTAGAATAATGACCCATGGGTCATTTTTCTACGTCGAGAAATGACCCGGAGGACATTTTGTAATGGGGGTCATTTTTCTGCATTACACCGGCATGTACCGTCAAGGAGAAATAGTTCACTAATATGCCTCTTAGGCCTATTAGCAGGGATCTCCCTAGCATCTGAAACTCAAGAGTCATTGACTCTTGGGCCACAAAATCCAAGAGTCAAATTGAAATTTTCAAGAGTCAAAATTTTCAACTCAAGAGCTAGGTTGGTGCCAGGCAAAGAGTTTTAGTAGCCAAAAGGTTGATCCGTCAAAACCCAGGATCAGTCAATGAGCCCAGTCACTGTCACTTGGTCTTAGTGTCATTTTCTAAATATTTAATGACTGTGAGTCCTATATGATCAATATAAATCTAGATCTACAGCTTTGCATCACTGATATAAGTCGTTCAGTTCATTTAAGTATTTTTGATGGTTTCATTACATCCATTAGAGAGCCAAGTATTGAAAGTCAGCTTCAAATTCCTGTGCTTGCAGGCTAGTGAATGATCTAAACAGCGACGTAGGAAGGATTTCAAGATTGGGGGGGGGCTAACTTCGAAATACTGGGGTTTTTGCGTGATTGTTTCATTGCGCTATGGACTCGTATTTTAGTTACTATGATTTTCAAAATTATTGGAGGGGGCTGAGCCCCCCCCTAGCCCCCCCCTGTTCCTACGGGCTTGCTAAAGGTTCAATAAAAAAAATTAATCAGGCTTTACCTTTCACAACACCAGGGATCTTATGTAAGATCCCAGACCACACTATCCCCAGTTTGAACAATCCTGAGAAAGAAGGCCATTATTAATTAATGGCAAAAGAGGTGAAAATAGTGGAAACCAGCTTTTTTTTTTTTCTTTTTCTAACGTGTTTTCTACCTTTGAAAAGGCTAAACACCTTCTCATAGGCAACAATTTAATTGTCCTCAAATTCTTTCAATCTATTCAAATCTGAAAAGGTGCCGTCTGCTCAACAGCCATTTCAATTTCTGTATAGACTACCAGTCATTAATTTCCGCATTACTAGAAATATTTGTGACACAATTTTGATTAAATTCGTTGCAAAATATCTGTTTTGTCGTTCAAATGATCTAAGAAATATCGTTTCACACTTAACCTTTCTTGAAGATGCCGATTTCCGAAAATTATCAGGCAACAACTTTGTCTAGCTCCCATAAAAAATGGCGAAATATAGACCTTAGTATTCTTCATAAGAAACAGAAATTTATGAGAAAAGAATTTTTTAAGGCCACTTAAATTTAAAAAGGTCAAGTAGAGCTATTTCAAAAAAAAAAATCACGTTTGACGCTGTCAAATTTACTTGATAAACAAAAGTAAAACTTCGCTTACATGTAATTCGTTCTGCACCACAGTGTCCAAAAAATTGCGATTGATCATGAATGTATTTTATTAATAGAACACGCGTACCCGGTAACTGGCCAATGCCCCACCGTTCTCGGATCTTCGTCTATCGGATAGTTAGGGAGATGCAAGGGTTAACAGCTTTGGATACCTGATATATCACAATCAAGTTGGCGTAGGCCGATTTCACAGTTTCGGAAGTGTTCAATATGCAACACTGATAAGAATTTGACGGTCGGCCATATTATCTTTATTAATCACGCTTACGGCTTATATGGTTGACGCTTAGGCCAGAATTCGTGTGCGTCAATGTGACATTTAAGGTATTTTTTTCGAGCGTCAAATCGGGGTCACTTACGATTTTCAAGCGTCAAAACCCGAGGTCCCGGGTCAAAGGAGATCCCTGATTAGGTCTTGACTCTTGAGCTTATTTTTTTTCTACAAGCAATAACGATCACTAGCAAACAAAATCTTTATTTTTACAAATTGATAAAGTTATCTCCACATGTTCGTTACAAAATTAGATGAATGAATCTCGTAGGACTGAATACATAAAATCAAAGTCCCTGGTTCCTCTGTGAGGGTTTTGGTTAAAAATCAACTCTTTACAAAGTCACAAAATTTTCCAAAACTGAAAGCATATGCAGATGACGACTAAAAGTAGCAATGTGATAGAAAACCTTCTGGGACAAGGAGAAATTGCTGGCTACGATCACTGTTTTCTCTCCTCACAATGAAGACTTCTTCCCAATGAGTAGATAAAATCATTACATGTATAGTGTAGAGCACTATTCTCAACATGATTTCAGCCAACTCAAGGCTGCCAGCTAGTGCATCTGCATCTCTTTTCCACACTTTGTAAAATTATTTTTCAAGACGATGAAGACACTGATTGCTGCTCTAAAACACAAATCGTAGCAAAATGCTCAGTTGTCAGAGAAGAATGAATCTTTTCATAATGACCAATATCAATCCTCGAAACCAGTTTTGCTGATCTTGGATCCCGCGTTATAAGCCTGCATTACTAGCTAACTTTCAAGATTGGATATCACGTTCTTAAATATCATGGGAGAGGACTTGCAGATCAGCAGGAAAAGGGTTCGGTTTGTAAACTAAATTTTAGCGTGTTAACCCTTTCCCAAACGACAAAATTTTAGACTGGTCCAAATTGAAAGCATTTGCAGACAACAAAATTTATGTTACTCAAAAAGCAAAATTTGTTTCCAGCAGGGAAGAAAATATTGTGGGAAGAGGAGGAAATGCTGGTTACCAGCATTTTCTCAAGATGTTTTCAAAAGGTTTCTCTCTCAGGGGCCGTAAAAACCAGTGATTGTTTGGCAAAGGCTTAAACTTTCAAAAGTGTTAGGGGATACAAGGGTTTAATTAACAAAAGACGCATGCATTTTGCAAAATAAAGTTTATCAATCTCCATATTTGGCTCGACTGCTTATTGGAAAACTATTGTAACTGACATTTTTTCTGAAATGGGTTTTTTTTCATATTTTACCTTTTCTCAATACTATACACGATGTCCCAAATTATTAGGCAAAGTTTCCTACTACAAATACAAGAAAATGATCAGTAGTCCAAGTATTGTATCTCCATTCACTGTTTTGGGTTAATGGTAAACTATTGTAACTTTAGATACAATAGTTTATGAATAACTTTCTACCAATAAACGCCTATAACATGAAATGGTAAACTATTGCAACTTTAGATACAATTTCTCTATAAATTTCTACAGATAAATGGTTGTAATGTTCAATGGAAAACTGTTGTGTCTCAAGACATTCAAGTAACTTCATGATCTTCAAAATTACTATTCATCACGAAAATCAAAATGCTTTACAATTTTACACATCACAATTGTCCTTTAGATATGTGCATTAGACATTTTTGACAAGATTTTGAAAATCAATCAGTGGTAATTAAGTTAATGTTATGATGTCACTTAATGATATCATCAGTATTTTTAATGATGTCATACTTGAAAGAAACACAGATCCATGTAATTGTTAGATGCTAAGAAGTCAAAATTTAACGATTTAACCCTTTCCCAAACAATCCCTGGTTTTTATGGGTCTTGAATAGGAGCCTTTTGAAAACATTGTGGGAAAAGGAGAAAATGCTAGTAACCAGCATTTTCTCCTTTTCCTACAATGTTTACTACCCAATCATAGACAGAAATCACCTTTTTAGCGAGAGCTGTCTTGAATAGGAGCCTTTTGAAAACATTGTGGGAAAAGGAGAAAATGCTAGTAACCAGCATTTTCTCCTTTTCCTACAATGTTTACTACCCAATCATAGACAGAAATCACCTTTTTAGCGAGAGTTGAATTGTCATCTGCAAATTTGTTATATGCTTTCTAATTGATCATTTGAAGTAATAGATCTTATAAATGTTTTTCACTTTCGGGGTGAATTTACTCAATCATCCCATAGTTTTGATTTAAAATACCGTAAAAATTACATAAAATTCTTATATGACTAGATTTGCTAGACCTTTTCTCCTACAATGGTATCATCCCCTAGTAAGTATTAATTGTTTTTGTGGTATTTGTCGAAGACAATACCACTATGAGTTCAAGATTGAATTTTGATAACCATGTATCCTATTTTGTGCAAATCCGAAGGAAATAGACCCAGATAAACTCAATTTTTTCCTAGCAAATGAGTTTTTCTGTAGCACTCAGATATATAATTTGAAATGGCATATCAAAATACATTGGGCGAGGCCATCGATCGTTGAGATACTTATTTTTTTTTTATAAAAAATAGCTTCTATCGCTCATAGCCTTTTATTGGCACAATGATACAAATTTGCCTGCTTTTTCAATCCAAACCAATTCATTCCATGGCTTGTTTGTCCTATGATTGCGCGCTTCTCCATGTGATTGCTCATGAATATTTATAGATCGAAGTAATTGATTGTAATGTTGGAAATTAAATGTAAATGGCTAAAGATATTTCAAAATTGTAGTTATAAGGTACATGTACATGAGCACACTCCCTTCAACCAAAAAGGTATTCATTTGCTTAGTGGGTTGACTTTTAAGCCAATATTTGAACAATATATCTTTTTATACGTCCGTCGAAGACGGGACGTATTATGGGATCACCCATGGCGTCCGGGCGGGCGGGCGGCGTCCAGTTCTTTGTCCGGAGCATATCTCCAAAACTATTCTAGCTAGGGTTATGAAATTTCATGGGTGGATAGATCTCATCGAGGGGGAGTGCAGTGTGCAGGAACCATAACTCTTGCTTGCTTAATTTTTGAGTTATTGCCCTTTGTTAATTTTCGTACTTGAATTTTGTCCGGGGCATATCTCCAAAACTATACTAGCTAGGGTTATGAAATTTCATGGGTGGATAGATATTATTGAGGGGGAGTGCAGTGCACAGACACCATAACTCTTGCTTGCTTAATTTTTGAGTTATTGCCCTTTGTTGTTTTTCATACTTGAATTTTGTCCGGAGCATATCTCCAAAACTATACTAGCTAAGGTTATGAAATTTCATGGGTGGATAGATCTCATTGAGGGGGAGTGCAGTGCACAGGAACCATAACTCTTGCTTGCTTAATTTTTGAGTTATTGCCCTTTGTTGTTTTTCATTCTTGAATTTTGTCCGGAGCATATCTCCAAAATTATACTATGTAGGGTTATGAAATTTCATGGGTGGATAAATCTCATCGAGGTCAAGTGCAGTGCACAGGAACCATAACTCTTGCATGCTTAATTTTTGAGTTATTGCCCTTTGTTTTTTTTCATACTTGATTTTTGTCCGGAGCATATCTCCAAAATTATACTACCTAGGGTTATGAAATTTCATGGGTGGATAGATCTCATTGAGGGGGAGTGCAGTGTACAGGAACCATAACTCTTGCTTGCTTAATTTTTGAGTTATTGCCCTTTGTTATTTTTCATACTTGAATTTTCTCCGGAGCATATCTCCAAAACTATACTAGCTAGGGTTATGAAATTTCATGGGTGGATAGATCTCATCAAGGGGGAGCGCAGTGCACAGGAATCATAACTCTTGCTCGCTTAATTTTTGTGTTATTGCCTTTTGTTGTTTTTCATACTTAAATTTTGTCCGGTGCATGCCCCAGCTTTACAATTTGGGGTAAGACGGGCGTATCTTGCGTCAATTTGCCGCTCTTGTTTCAAACTATTATTTCCACACAATGGGTTTCCATGACAAATACCACTTCAACGTTCTCAATGCTTTGATTATTCTTTGATACAATTTGGTACCTTGAATAATGTTTTTTGAAACAATAATATTAGATACAATACTAAAGTGTCAAAAATTTCATTGAATATTCAATGGAAAACTATTGTATTTATACATACAATACTTTTCCATTAACATACATTCACAATTGTTCCCATTTTGGACGGAATACTAATGTATTACAAAAAATGATGCATATTTCAATAAATAAAATTAGTTTTCTTCAAATTCTTAAAGTAACTTATTCTAAATATCATTTTATTGAATTTAACTCTAAAAAGATTTCAACACCTGTTGATAATTAAAGTTTTGGGAAGTTTTTTGCTTCTCCTGAAAAATTTTGAAAAACGTAGTTACAATAGTCTTCCAATAAGCAGTCGGGCTGATCTTGTTCTAAAGTTGGAAGATGGGTAAACTCGACCTTTATCCATTCAACAGACGACAAAATATTAAACTCATCCATATTAAAAGCATTTTTGCTGAAATGAGAGAAGTTGTCTTAAAAACGTTGGGATACTTTGTGGGAAAATGCTGTTAACATTTTTCCTTTACACACTTAGCTTATTGTCATAGGACCGTTCAGACTGGGTCTTGTGTTGTAATAGGTTAACCAGTTGGGAAAAATAATATCTGTGCAATGTAAGTGGTTGTGCTTGTCTCCATGTACATGTGATAAAATGAAGAGCATATGATAATTGTTTTCATTCTTGAAGACTGGTATATTTATGATTACGACCTATTATCTTATTTTTTCCTACGAGACAACATTCCGTCATGTTCTAAAAAATAAAGGGTTAGGATTTCATACACAAATGACATGTGTTAACTCTTTACCAGACCTCCAGATTTTACCCATATCCAATTCTATAACATTTGCAGATTACCAAATGTAATTCAAACAACGAAACTTGTCTTTTGGGTGAAGACGTTGTCGGAAGAGAAGCAGCTGCTGATATCAGCACATTTTCTTCTCCCACTATGGTTTCTCGAGGCTCTTGAAACTTGGACCATGATTATTTGGTAAAGGGTTAACAATAAACGACAAACCCCCCACCGGTTTTTATTGGCAAATTTGGTTGTCGGGGTGTAATATAAGCTTTAACCCTTAGTCCATACAGCAATAAATAAATGGAGCTGAAGCGTATGTGTAGGAGACGACGATTATGAACTTTTCACTATTGTTTTGAGTTAGTACATGTCTTAGAATATCAGAGTAAAAAGATAAATTGCTAGTCACCTGCATTCTCCTTTTTCCTCAATGTTTTCAAAAGCCGAATAGTATTATTTGGTAAACACTTAACGCACCGATTGCAGCTTTAATTCCTTTCAGTATCGTTTACAGACGATGTAGATGAAGATCGTGCTGCACTATCTCTTAAACTATATGCACTGTGAGCTTTTCTAGCCGAGACAAGATTAAAAGCTTTAAATTCTTTGTTATTTGTATGGTGGAGTTATTTTTTGTATTATTTTAGGATAAACTAGGGTAAAGCCTGAATCAGCAATCTAGGGAGCCCAGGTAAAAAGGTTTTGAAAACAATGTTGGGAAAGGAGAAAATTCTGTAAAGCAATATACCACCATAGTTCCACGATATTGTCTACTTTTCAAAGAGAAACATAATCATAATACACACTAAATTTCTCATCTGCAAATGCATACAAATTGAACAAGTCTGAAAATTTGTCGCGTTATTCAGATGTAGGATACGAATAGCATAGGCTTCAACCTAAAGGTATGGAAAATATTCCGAGGATGACAATCTGTGTACTATGTCCGAATGCAAGTTGCAGGCAGACCAAATCATGTCAAAATCAGGCAAAAAGTAAACTTAAGACTTGCCAACTTTTAACCTAATTTTTGTATTAATATCCAGCGACAAACAGTTGGCACAGCCAGGGATCTTATATACAAGATCCCTGGCACAACCATGCAGTAACAGATTATCGTCTTCATAATTTTCACTCTTTTAGATGCATTTTAACACCAGCTTTGTTTACTTCGGAAAACATTATTACCTACAGCACTCGAATGCAGTCAAAACAACTGGTACTCATTTAAAGTGCCTGTTACGATTTTTACAGACATCGTGGATTGAGATCAGACAACACATCACACAATGTCTGATCTTTAATAGATCACTGTCCGCAAACTAGTGTCAGAGTTATCCAAACAGCCTGATTCTACAATTTATTTATGCAACTCTTGCCTACGGTTGATGTCGATTCCATTTGAGCCATGCTCTGTGAAAAATTGGTTTGTTGTGTCTACAAACAGTATCAACTCCGGTAACCCTGCACAGAACGTACAGGCTTACCTGTGTCGAAACATTTTGCTCTTTGGTCAATTTTCAGTATGTCATTCTACCTCATGACTCGGTCAGTTGTTAAATAAAATGGATCCATGTTTTGTGATGGCTTGCTTGGTGCGTCACGGATATGCATTAGAACCATTTTTCACAGAGTATGGCTCATTCAGTTTGCACTCAACGAGAAAATAACACATTGTATGGTTGTTTTCGTAGTTCAGCCGATTACCAGTTCGAAGGTAGATGGCTTCATTATGATGGTTAATAAATGCATAAATTAATTTATAATATCTGGTTATCTAAATAAATTCTGGATGTTATAAGATTCTGCAAGTTATACGGCATATTTGATTTACTCTCTCTCTCTCCTTTCAAATCAAACCAGTATTCATGATAGAACTATTTTAATATGAAAAGCAACTTATAATGTGAACTGTATCATAAAAAAAATCCTGACGTGAACTATAATATTTTAGTGTAATGGTAATTTTCTCTTTAGTTGTTACAATTTCTATTGACATATTAGCATAAGTTATTGATCATATATTTCATTTGTATGAAATTAAATCGGAGGGAGGCAAAGCCGACCGACAATTTAGTTTCATACAAATGAAAAATATGATCGATAACTAACTTACAGTTTGCCCTACTTTCTAACTGACTGACAGCTAAGGATGGGTGGAAAGAGCCATACAAGAACGACAAAAAGCTCGGTTCGACACGCCTCTTTTGATTGACGGTTGTACGTACGTGCGTTTTCATTCATACGGCGTTAAAATTGTTATTCATGTTGTCCTTGAACTAGTTTCAGGACAATTGTCTGCAGTCAGGCTCATTCGGCATATCATGGGTGATGGTAGCCATCATATCCCTCGTCTGTATCTGGTGGATTGATATGCAGCAGATCGGTACAGCCGGAAATACGCCAGTATACTGTTCTGAAAATTGTCAGGCTCCTCTTCCAACAGAAAACTTGGGTTTTAATTTTCTATCGAAATCTTTTGAACCATATTTCAGGCGACAAACAATTCGTAGATCTACATTACTTTTTTTTATCAATTCTGATTGAAGTTTTAACCGACAGATAGACATAATGTGTGAATAAATTCATCGAAGTCGTTTATGTCGTTGCTAAACGTATCACATTGGCCCGCCATGTATAAGATCACATGACTCGCAGTTCAAATGTAAACAACCGTTATACGGACGAGGTTAGATGTAGGTAAGGAATCGGCCAAATTTCATGCTCTTTGAAGCGATAGATTCAGTGATGGATGCATGCTTTGATCCGGTTGAAGACTAGGAATTTTATAAAGAATTTATTTTCCCCGACACAGGCGACGTCTCGCTAACACAACTGTGTACAATAAACACCCATGTCCCTCTAAAGTGGCTCACTGTCCAGGATCTGTTTCATATCAGATGAGCCCTTTTTTTATTGTCCTGAGGCAGAAGGCGCGTGAAAACATTGCTGGTAGAGGAGAAATTGCTTGTAAGGAGCATTTTCTCCTTTCCTACTTTGTTTTGCTTTTTCTTTCCACAGACAAATCCTTTAATTTGAACATGTACCAAGTTGTTGTCTGCAAACGGTTTCAAATTGGACCCAAGCCAAATTTCCCAGCCTGGTAAAGACTTCCTTACCAGGGTTGTAAAAACCAGAGGCTGTCTGGTAAAGGGTTAAATACCACGTGGCCAAGTACGAATTCTTTTATATTCACGTGGAAATTACGTCACTTTTTTGGCGATGATGCAATTACTTGGAATAGTCCACGCCCCTTTTACTACAGTGTATGCATTAGATTGGTATTTACTCTACAAGGACCAGCTAAAATACTGTGGGCGGAGCTTCTCATTAACCGGGATACAACTGTATATAGGTCAACCATTTAATGATTAAGTGGTCACATATTGCAACATATTGAGTCTGTATGGAATTAAATCCAGCAGTTTTGAACGAAATCCAGCGTTTTCATTGGTTTAGAAAGTAGGGCAAACTGTAAATTTCATATATATGTTTATTTTTTCAAAAATGATGATGAAATAGAAATAATATTTTGTATCTAATTGAATTCACTCCTTTTAGTAGACATTTTAGTGGTCACATATTGCAACATATTGAGTCTGTATGGAATTAAATCCAGCAGTTTTGAACGAAATCCAGCGTTTTCTTTGGTTTAGAAAGAAGGGCAAACTGTAAATTTCATATATATGTTTTTTTTTCCAAAAATGATGATGAAATAGAAATAATATTTTGTATCTAATTGAATTCACTCCTTTTAGTAGACATTTTAACCCATTCCCTTCCTCTTTAATTGCCTGTTAAACATATTTATTTTATATTGATTGAGAAACGAGTTAATCTCTCTCGAATCTGCCTTCTGGGAATTTGAATATACAGTCAAACCCCGTTATAACGACATACTTTGTCCCCACACAATTTCTGTCGGTAACTGAGTCAGTCGTTGTAATGGAGCAGGAGATTTTTCGGGATGTCGGCGAGAAATGACGGACTAGACAGGAAGTGAAAGTTGTAAACAGGAACAGGCTAAAAGCTGGGAAGTTTACGTATTACGTTACGGATTGGGACAAGTCGGCAATTTTTGCGATAAAAACACAATTGAAAATAAATATTTATTAACATGTGCAATAACATGTGCAATTTTGGTAATGATAATAAAAATGACGAAGAAAATTGTTTCTCGCATTTATTAAGGACACTTCTCAAACTTCTCAGATTTCTCAGATTTCTCAAACTTCACAAATTGCTGAAACATCTCAAATAAAGACAACCGAATTCAATAAAACATACAGCACCGGTACATAGTTAAATTTAAGTGTGAAAAACTTGCCAAAGGCATTTTATTTACATTAAACAATATTTATCAGAAGGTGTAAAAAATCGATAATCGAGTCTATTGTGTAACCTATATTGTTTACGACAACTGCGGATAAAGGATTTTACGACACCCTTTACGGCATGTCAACAACCGTAAAACACGGGCTGAGAAAATTCCGATAAACTGAAGCAAAATTCATTAAATTTCGAAGATTTGTTCCGACAAATGTCCGTCGGTGTCGGTACTTGAATATAATCCGTTCAAACGGGTCAGTATTGCTTCCTTTTTCCATAATGTTTTCTACCCTTCACAAAACAAATTTCAAATTTTCTGCCACTTTTATTTTGTCGTCTGCAAATGCTTTAGATTTGGTCAAACCTCAAATTTTGTCATTTGGTAATGAGTTAATTCTGTTGTGGTATGGCGAGATATTCTAGCCGGGATAACCTTCAAGTCCAAAAGATTACACTATGTTCAGCAAAGTTGATGGGATGGGATCCGCCAATATCTAGGCCTAATGGCAGCAAAATGACGAGGGGGAGATGTAACCGTTTTTTTGGTTTAAAAATAACTTTGGTGAAAAAAAAGGAGAAAATATTCCGAACATTTTAAGCGACATATTTCTAGACATTCGCTGCTATTCGAATATTTTTTAATTTCTTATAGAAAATTAAACAGATCTATAGTTATTTTGACTTACCAAATGAAGTGGTAATCCATCATAGGAATCTAAGTCGTAAATATTTAAGAAGGGTTAGATAAGGTCGTATAAAAAAGTGTCAGTCGGTTTAGTATGACACGTGCATATGGAACTAACAACTGGGACAGTACTTCACACTGCCGGAGTGCTATACCCAACATCAAAGGAATACCGAGTTAACCCTTGCCTCTCCTTTGTGTTAAGTTTGCATATATTATTTTACCCTTTATCAAAGGACAAAAGTTTAGACTGGTCCAAAATGAATGCACTTGCAGACGGACAAAATAAATGTTACTCAAAAATTGAAATTTGTTTCTAGCAGAGTAGAAAACATTGTGGGAAAATATGAGAAAATTTTGGTTACCAGCATTTTCTCCTTAGCCTACAATGTTTTCAAAATGCTTCTACCTCAGCGTCTTAAAAAAAAGGGAATGTTTTTGTAAAGGGTTAAAAGGCAATGAAAAGAGCGGGTTTTTATTTAACCCTTTCCCAAACAAGCCCTTGTTTGTACGTGTCTGCAGTACATGTCTTTTGCAAACAATGTGGGAAAAGGAGAAATTGCTTGAAACGAGCAATTTCTCCTTTTCCCACAGTGTTTTCTGCCCGTTCAGATAATTTTCTGCCATTGTTATGAAAGTTAAAATTGTCGTCTGCAAACTCTTTCAGTTTGGAAGAGTCTAAAATTTGTCATTTGGGAAAGGGTTAAGAGAACAAGAGGATCATTTTAGTTCAGAATGTGGACCAATGTTTTGTTTTTCTGACGATCCAGCCTGCATTTTAAAAAAAAGTTGAATATATGTACAGTTCTATTCGTTACCCTTTGCTTTCCTTACATCCAGAGACTGAGAAAACGAGGATAAACAGTGTGATAATATACACGTACAGGGTAGCATAATTTTTGAATTGTGTTTAAGTTTTTAATTATAAAAACAGGATAAAAAGAAGAAATTGTTGATAACTGCTATATCTGTTTCATCTAATGAAGGGTAAGAAAGAATGTGTGATGAAAATACACATGAAGCCTGTTGTACATGAACTTTAAAATAGTGCGTTTTTTTCTAGTGTGCAGTTTCAGACCGCTGGTGTAGTGGTAAATTTTCGATAATGCTACATTACACGGTTTTGCTCTTTAGCCCATTATACGGCATTCACAAGAATAATTGCCTTTGCGACTTATAAAAATCAAGTTCAGGCTGCACAAATTGTGCGGTCTGATTTTGGATGTACACTTTGCGCTCTTGTAGGAGGAAAACAACATTGAAAAATGCTGGTTCTTGGTGGTTTTTTTTTTCAAATTTTAGATTATGTTATGGGTTTTCGGCGCTCTTTGGGTTAAGTTATTAATTGGCATTCCAGTCTGAGTTTTTCCACTTTTAAAGTACACGCTTGTGAGTCACAAACAATCAAGAAGTAGTAACTTTGGTTTTCTGTTTTTGGAATCAAGCATGAAATAGCACTTTTAATCCGAAATTCGAATTTTCATATCGCTAACACTAAATATGGGATAGGCCTACAAATTTGTAACTTAGCAAATAGCTGATTAAAATGTGCCTACAAATTTGTAACTTAGCAAATAGCTGATTAAAATGTGTTTTGTGGCATCTTAAATTAAGTAATCCCTGTTGGCAAAGCTTATATCCGCATTTAATGGTACGAAAATGTTGCGGTCGTAATGGAAGAATTAATTTCTGGTTCCCGAAACAGTGGGGAAAATTACAGATATTTAAGAATAAAAATTTACAGTCAGCCAGGCAAATATTCCCCCGCGATCCCTCGAACGTTGCCGCGATCCACCGCGTTTACCTCCTGCTGTGAAGTTGCCTGATATTTTCTGAGGCCGCGGTGACACGTCCGCCGCGTTTCTGCGGCCGATACCTGTACAACAGATTTGCCGCAGTCAAATTTGTCCGTCGCGGCTCGCGGACTTGAGCAAAATCCGCGAGGAGTGTACTGTAGCTACGGTTTATTTGTTGCTGTAGCAACATGATTATATCAATGAACTGATCCAAAGTATTTTGCATCTGTCAAAAACGATGCTTTTTACGAATTTGATTTCATATCTTCTAGAAACTTGAAGTTTCTTCTTGCTGTTCTGATTAAATTTACAATGGTCTCGACATTATTTTGTTCTAATGTACTTGAGAAGTATCGAACTATTTGAAAGGCGTTCCAAAAACAGTATATATGGTCAAAATATATTAGGATTTGCCTTTAAACAGTAAACATCTTTTTCTTCCCACACTGTTTTTCAAACACTCTTTCTTTGGGTATTGGAAACTAGACCATGGGTTTGCATGGTAAAGGGTGAGGACAAAACCCCCCTAGGACAAAACCCCCCTGGACAAAACCCCCCTAGGATAAAACCCCCCTAGGACAAAACCCCCATCATATATAAAAAGCATATAAACAGCTCATATTTTTTCATGCTTTCCATATTTTTTGCCTTTTTACTTTATGTCTTAAACAGGTTTAGACAAAATTTCTTTGTACTTGCAAAAGGAAAACTGAACTTTTAACTTGGTATTTGGGTGGTCAGAGGACAAAATTTTGTAACTCCAAATACTGAAAGTAGTTGCATAAGAAACTAGAAAGTAGATGAGATTTGAAAAAGTACATAGAGTTGGATAGAAATCATTGTGGGAAAAGAAGAAATTGCTGCTTATGACAAACATTTTTTTTCTTTTCTCATACCACTTTCCAAAAAGGGGTCAACAGTATGCACGGCTAGTGGCGTGGAAAAGAAAACACACAGAATTGGTCTAATTCAAAAATTTTATAATACGCAAATGAAGCTCATCAAACAACACCATGAATTTCAGTAGTAAAATACCATGTGACCATATAATGTATTAGAGCCTGTGTGTGGCGTTTCCAATTGTTATACATATGCGTAAAAGTGAAGACTCAGATCAGCCTGGGCATCCGCAGTCTGATCAAAGTCATCACTATGCGCTCTGTAGATAGGTAGTGACTCAAAGTCTTTTGAGATGATCACAAAATATTCTAAATGCACAGTCATAAAGAAAAAAAAAATTTAAAGAAAAAGAAATTAAAAACACATTTCTGGTCATAAAGGAAAAAAAAAAACATTTTAAAAAACACATTTTTGGTCATAAACACAATTTTAAGAAAAAAAAACTTAAAAAATCAGTTAATCTTATATGAATTCATTATTTTTTACAACCAGGGGGGTTTTGTCCACTTTTCACTTAAGGGTGTGGGGCTTTTGTCCAGGGGGGGTTTGTCCAGGGGGGTTTTGTCCTAGGGGGGTTTTGTCCTAGGGGGGTTTGTCCGTACCCCATCTGGCTACCCCTAGTCATGGTCATAAATGTTAATCCATTGAAATGGTTACATAACATTTGCATATCTTACCCCTTTACTTTGTAATATTTGTTTGTGACAGTAAACCCATGTTACAGCTTTTATCCCATACACTTCTTCTTTTCGACATTTCACTCTTAAAAATGATTTGACAACTAACAATCATTTTGAACAAATTTTGAATTGTATCTCTACACTTCTGATTTTTGGATATTTCCCTGTTCCTCTCCATACTCTGTCTTCTAGACAGGCTACTGAGAGAAATATTTTGTTTTTACGACCCTTGTAAAGATAGAAAAAACTTTCAAAAACATTGTAGGTAAAAGAGAAATGTTGCTGACCAGCATTTTCTCCTTTTTCTACAATGTTTTTTACCAATCAAAAACAAGTCCCAACATGCAAGTTAAATTTGATTTCTTGACTCTAATTGCTTTCAATTCGGTTGAGTCAATAAATTTGATGTTTGGTAACAATTTAACCCGTTCCCAGACGGCAAATTTTGGACCAGACCAAATTCAATGCATTTTGTCGATGACAAATTAACAGTTGCTTAAAAGATGATTTTTCTATATGATAGGGTAGAAAGCATTGTTGGAAAAGAAGAAATTGCTGGTTACCAACATTTTCTCCTTTTCCCACAATGTTTCCAAAAGGCTTTTATTCCTTTCCCGTAAAAAACCAGGGATTGTTTGGGAAAGGGTTAAACATATATTTTACGGTGTGCGGTAAAAAAGCCTGAGGTAAAAAAGCCATAGGTAAAAAGGCCATAGGTAAAAAAGCCAGAAGTAAAACGGTAAAAAGGCCATACCGTATATGCTCGACTATAAGACACATTTTTTTCCCTGGAATTTTGAGCTTGAAGTTGGGGGAGCGTCTTATAAGCGCATAATCAAAGGACTTTGCAAAATTTCATCTGAAGAACGTACTTACATGCTGATCAGCACGAAGGAAAAAACACCACACAAACGAGTTACGCTGATCTAAAGCTATAAGTGACTAAGTAATAGTTGTTTTTATCACCCATTGTGAGAAGAAATAAAAGTTTAAAACACAGTTATCGCGTTTTACTAGTTAGTTTAGATTAAAAATTACTCGACTGAGCAGTTATTCCTCTTACTGTGTCAGTTTCAGCCAGTTCATTTATGGCCCACTAGTTCACTGTAGTACAGATAAAAGCACGGTCTACTGATTGACCCTTTTGACGATTCTAAAATTCAAAGATGAATCATGACTTTTTCAAAATCAAATGCATTCTAATTCATAAGTTTTGGCATTGTGACGAATCAATTATGTAATAAGTAACCTAACTGAGGTAAAAATTTTCCACGGTCCAATTCAGATCTAAATAAGAATTATGAAGCATTTATTAGTTGATCGTGGAGGTAAGGAGATAAAGGGTTGTGACTGCAGTCAGACTCTATGGTTTACAAGACAGTACACACCTATTTTTAGAAGTTTTACAGACAGATGTCAAAATTTTATAGGTTACACTACCCAGGCCATGGATCGATAAATTAGTGCAGTTTACATCACTTTTGGTTAACTCGTTACCGAACAACATAATCTTGGACTGGTCCAAACTGAAGGATTTGCAGACAAAAAATAAAACTTGCTCTTGGCGGGTAGAAAACATTGTAGGAAAAGGGGAAATGCTGGTGACCATTATTTCTCCTTTTTCCACAATGATTTCAGGAGGTTTTTTTCTCACAGCCCTGAAAATTTCAGATTGTATGGTAAAGAGTAGCCTACAGTTACCGTAAAGGTTTGCCGATTATATAATTTAGGATTTAATTAGCAACCATTACAGTCTCTTTTGTGATAACTCGTCATTTATGGCAAGAAAGTATCTTTGCAATGCAGATATTCAATCCCTTATCATATAATTCGTGGTATTTACAATCTGGAAGAAAAAGACTGATACAACACAATGTGTTGGAAAATTGAAAATGCTGATGAAACAAAATCCTGTTTTTGAGTCTGGTACTTTTATAATATTCAAATTCTTTGAATTTGGACCGGTCCAAATTTCTTTCTTTGGTAGAGATTTATATTACAACCTACTGAGCGTAATACACTCTTGAATACTTTAGTTCTTTGATTTAACTCTTCCTGTCGGCGAGATAAGTAGTCTGTACACCCATTGATAATTAACAGTTAGAGCAAACTGTCGAAGGCCTAATTTCCACGAAAGGATTATTTTAACAAAAAATGTGAGTGATTTGGTCCATTCCTTATATTTTTTTCACCCTTTTCTTTTTCCCATTTTAAAAAGAAATTAGATTTGAATCAGTGTATGATCGGCTAAGATACAGGCTATTCATTTTTGGAATTATGCAACTGACACCCGACGATAGATCGTAATATCTGCTTGGTGTATATCCAGCTGAATAATCACAATTTTAGGACTGTTATGGTTCGTGTGAAGTCTACATGCGTCTTATAGGAGGTTATCAATGAAATCCCTGATTTTGAATCTCGAAGTTGGGGGAGCGTCTTATAAGCGAAGGCATCTTATAGTCGAGCATATACGGTAGGTAATAAGGCCATAGGTAAAAAAGCCAGAGCTAATTTAGTATATATGGTTTATTAAGAAAAATAGAGCTAATTTAGTATATGATTTAGAGAAAGTTTTTTGTTTCAGAAAATCTTTAGAAGTATTTTGGGAAAAAGCAGAAGCCAATTTTTCACACATTTCCCTTAACCCTTTCCCAAACGACAAACTTTTGGACTAGATCAAATTGAGAGCATTTGCAGACGACAATTCATCTCTTGCTGAAAAGATGATTTCTGTCTATAATAGGGTAGAAACCATTGTGGGAAAAGGAGAAAATGCTGGTTACCAGCACATTCTCCTTTTCCCACAATGTTTTCTAAAGGCTACTATTCCAGACCCGTAAAAACCAGGGATTGTGTGGGAAAGGGTTAATTGATGTGTTGTATACAGATTTTTTCAATATCTAACCCTTTTCTAAATTCCCAAACAACGCAATTTAAGACAGGCCTCCTTTTACTTTTCTTGCTCATAACACGAAACACTTTATGCTTTTCCAACAATGTTATATATCCTATCTTGATGTGTATTATGCATGCTCTTTCAATATATGAAAGAGTCTAAATTTAGTTGTTTGATAAGTGAAACTGGTCATACTTAACACTTTTGCAGTTGCAGGTGATGACTTTAGAAAACATTTCGGGAAAAGGGGAAACTGCTCAAAGGAAGCAATTTCCTACAATGTTTGCAATCATTGCATACCATTATCTTATACTTCAAAGTTTCCATGGAACAATCTTTCAATACAAGAAACAAACTAATTGCAAACAAGTGCAAGTCCAAGTTTTAATCATAATTATGCCATTGGTCAGTAACAGCTTGAAATAATACTGTTAAATTATGTAGTAGGGCATTTCCTACACCTATTATTGGTTTCAATTAATTTATCAACAAGTACTTGTAGATAGATAAACAAATATAATTTCTATTAAATACAAATTATCTTGTTACCCATCCTTTTTGATAATATAAAAAATCAATCTTTATTTAGATACCATATATGCGTTACATGGTAAATTCTTTTAATTTACATAATAAATGTAAAAAAATATAAATGTTAGAATTAATGCACAAATCATCACAAATCATTTTCATTAAATATTTATATATATCAATATTTTATTTAGAATAATTGATATTTTCTTAATAAATCATATATACATGTACTAAATTAGCTCTGGCTTTTTTACCTATGGCCTTATTACCTATGGCTTTTTTACCGTTTTACTTCTGGCTTTTTTACCTATGGCTTTTTTACCTATGGCCTTTTTACCTATGGCTTTTTTACCTCTGGCTTTTTTACCTACATTCATATTTTACATCTCTTGAGAAACGAGTCCATACAACTCGTACTAATCTCTTCCGATACTGCTCCCTGTGAACTTAACCAGAACTTGTGGACAATGTGTGGGATTTATATTTAACCCTTTACCAATCAATCCGTATTTTTAACGACCCCGAAGACAGAAGACTTTTAAAAACATTGCAAGAAAGTAACCAGTTACCTAGTAGAAAGTAACCTAGTAACCAGCATATTCTCCTGTTAACACAGTGTTTTACTCTGCTGGAAAAAAAAATCAATTTTTGAAATATATAACTTTATTTTGTCGTCTGCAAGCTATTTCAGTTTGGACCTGTTTAATATTTTGTCGCATGGTAAGGAGGTAAACGTAGAAAATATTGTGGATAAAGGATCAATTGATACAAATGTGGTTACCCAGAATATAAAATAATTTTGATGATTGTCTTAACGATCCCGGAACATATTATTTTCTCAAATTTCACGCTCGTTAACAGCATTTCAAACTATTCTTATTCTCATGAAAATGGCGATTTATTGTGTAACCCTTCACCCATGAGAGAACAAATTTTGTACCTCTCAATGTTTACAGAATTCTTTACAAGGTACAAATATAGAATCCATCAACAAATAGTTAGAACTAACATTTCACGATTATCAATCGTAAAAGTCAAGAAATCGGTTATTTGACATGAAACTAAAGTGTAGAAGTGTCTTTAAAAGTGTCACGGAACTGTGTAGTCGTGGAACTGTCTTGAAAGCGTCTTTTTTTTATTATTATTATTATTATTAATTCCACCCGTAAATCTACTGAAAATACTTCAAGTGAAACAAAGCTTATGCCGTACACTTAATTTTATCATGTATCGAATAATATTTCTGTAAGCGACGTTCACCCCATAGCCAAATACATGTAGGCGTGATACTCATCACGCTGTTCAAAAGTCCGGCATAACATTGTTATTCTCGCTATTGGTGGGCGAAATTTTCCTTTTATCCTCATCATCAGAAACTATTAAGTTTCATTAAAAACTTGGTGGTACATGTATGGCCTTACCGGCCTAGAATCATATTTTCCTTCGTCTTAAATATCGCTCATTTCACTATCTGAAACAAGGTCCATATTGAAACAAACGCTCCTATGACGTCACAGATCAAGGTGCGCTACAATAAATAAGGGAGGTAAGCGATGCAAGAAAAACAAATAAGCAAAAATATAAATTGAAAAAAAGTACTTTTACTAATTTTTTTTCAAATTACAATATTACCAGGTTGCCATTTGATAGATGTAGATTTCAAAATTAATCATATCAGAAACTTGTTGATTTGCCCTTTAAGGGTTATTTTGTTTTTATTACAGGAATCGATAATTTTGTTGGTGAAGAAAGCTTGTTGACGGCCAAAGTGGGAAGTTACTGTTATTTTCCTTGATGAAGATTATTTGTTTCGGCCGAAAAAACTATTTTCACCAATTAGATGACCGATCCTTGTGTCTTGACACACAGGTCGCATTCATGCTGCTGTTTTCAATGAATAATAAAGTGTTTCTCTAGCTAATTTACAGTAAACCCATGAGACTTTGAAATGTTGTTCTGGGTGCTCTTCTGAGCCGCAGTATCGTCTGATCTTTGTTTAAGGGCTATTCTTCCTTGCAGACAGCAAGAATGACATCAATTTTGACAGAGCCATATTGTTTTCATTTGAGATTGACTGGTTTAGCTTAAAGACCTATGGTAATTTAGTAAAATTGATACGCAGTCCAGTGTTTCGACCCATTGTCCATTCGTACTCCAGATTTTTTATCTGCTCAGGATGCAACAGTGTCAAAAGTGTATACGATCATTGGTCGCCCGGCAGAAGCCGGCGACCTTATATTTAATATAGTTCAGAAGAGATGTTCATGGAGAGTGTAGGTACTTCCGGTTGAAATCTTTCATCACATTCGCCAGGTTTAATTTGGTAAAATAGGTGTGAATGTTTGTGAAATTGTTGTGTGGGGTTTTCTTCACCTTTTTTGAGATTGTTTACTTGTTTTTAAACCGATAAAGAATCGTGAAAGAATTATTAACGGTCTGCTGTGCAACATTTTGTGAAACAATGTTCTTGTGCAGAATGCATCTATTTTTAACGCAAATGAACTCGTCCAGTCACATGATCTTAGGAACCAATGGAAATGCAGAACTGCTCCTACTCTTTACCGTTGTCTGTGCATGTCATATTCTTCGATGATTCGAGTATTTATAGAATGCCATCTAGCGGGAGATAATGACTCTTTACCGGTAGCCCTAAAGAGCGGAATGGAAATATTTTAGAGCAATGGACGGTATGGAAAAGAAAATACGCATGGAAATATATCATGCCTGTTTATTAAATAGAATAACAATAATGATTTGAAACATGTTTTTTTTTTTCTACCCATTAAAGGTAATTTACAAGTAAAAACCAAAAATTATGTTTTTGTACCGTTGAAAAAAATGTACTTGTAGTGATATTTTTCCTGTATGCACGTATTCCTAGATGGCGAAATGAAAAATTTACCAACAGTATATTGTACCTAAAGTGTTACAGGTCTTTAATGTATTTTCTTATGGGTAGTTAATTGAAGGAAATGATTAGAATTTCTTTATGCTTATAAGTACAAATGTTAAAACCTTTTAACCCTTTCCAAACGACAAACTTTTGGACTAGACCAAATTGAAAGCATTAGAAGACGAAATTTAAACTCTTGCTGAAAAGATGATTTCTGTCTATGATAGGGTAGAAAACATTGTGGTTACCAGCATTTTCTTCTTTTGCCACAATGTTTTCAAAAGGTTACTATTCTAGATCCGTAAAAACCAGGGATTGTTTGGGAAAGGGTTAAATTTCCTTTGTGCAGGACTGGCGCAATGGAAAAGAAAGTACGCAATAGAAATTATACATTTGTTACTATGTAAAGCAAATATGTATGATTTCAAACGTGTGTATTTGTACTCGTATATCTTTCCTAGGGTATATCTACAGGAATATTGAAAAATAAAGTCTTTAAAAAATGTATATATTTGTAGCAACATTTCCTTCTTTAAGCAGGTAATCTCTGAAGGGGAAATGGAAAAATTATCAAGTTCGAACAAGTACAATATAATGCACCCAACACAGGTCTTAAAGTTCAGATTGAATTTTAAAATGGATAATAACTTGATTTATATATCAGCTTACATGCATTAGACTGCGTGAATCTAGGATCAGACTTCACTTTTGGTAAGTCTGATCTTGATCTACACCCTCTTCAGATATTTCACTGATCGGCTTTGGTTACATGTATCATCTTATATACCGGTACATTACATTGGGTGAATCTAGGATCAGATTGTAATTTTGGTAAGTCTGATCTTGATCTACACCGTCCTCAGATATTTCGGATTGTTCTAAAAATTTTGTCATTTGATGTGCAAAATAAAGATTATGTGTTAAGTTATAAGTTATAAGTTAAATAAACTGAAGCTTTTTTCCCAATACCTATTGAGTATATCCAGATAATAAAACTTCATTTCAAATTTCCATTGCACGGGATAGGCGCAATGGAAAAACAAAATTCGCATTGGAAATATAATGTTACTATAGTATAAGTTGTAAAGTAAAGTATTTCACGGCGGGGAATCACGTGACACAACAACAACAATGACCGTTATTTGAAAAAATTCCCCGACAACACCTGATAAAAAAGTTATTGACGAGCAAACAAATTTTTTACCCTGGATAATTTGTTTGCTCGTCAATAACTTTTTTATCAGGTGTTGTATAAAAAATCTAACACATCAAGCAAATCCCTGGAGTCCTTCCGCCTTCTCTGCTTCAAATCAAATTCCAATCGGTCACGTATTAACGGAATTATTGAAGATTTTCTTACCTGAAGTTGGGGAATTTTTTCAAATAACGGTCATTGTTGTTGTTGTTGTGTCACGTGATTCCCCGCCGTGTATTTGGTAACTGCGTATGGTTTCAAATGCGTTTATTTTATTTGTAGTCATTGACCAATTATAAGGTATATCTCCAGTTATAAACGAAATACAATATTTTTGTAATCATGGCTGAAAAAATATATTTGTAGCATTTTTTTTTTCATTATGCAGTTATTCTCAGATGGCGAAATTGAAAATAGACGTAAAAGACACATAAAATGTAAATCGGGCATTTGAACGTTTTCCAGCCCGAAAACCCATACTTTATCTTGACAGTTGGTTATATGACATTGTAGGTCACTATTGTCATGTCAATTTATTGGAAAACAATATCTATTTTTTTTTTTTCTCAAATGAAAAATAACTGAAAAAATTGAAGTCGGATATGTTCTCTTGACTGCATATTATCCATAATAATGGAAAGAAAAAAAAATCATTTTCGGGCGACCTTTGACGCTCTTGCGTCTTCTTTTTCTCTTGTTATTACCTCTTATTGTATTTGTGCCTCCACCATGATGCATTATTGAAAAAAATGCGGGTCATTTTCCTTTAACCCATTACCACACAATCCCTACTTTTGACGCCCCTGAGAAAGAAGCCTTTTGAAAACACTGTGGGAAAAGGAGAAAATGCTGGTAACCAGCATTTTCTCCTTTTCCCACAGTGTTTTCTACCCTTCCCAGAACAAGTTTCAATTTTTCAGTCATCTTTATTTTGTCGTCTGCAAATGCTTTCAATTTGGACTTGTCTAAATTTTTCTCATGTGGTAATGGGTTAAAGTGCGTCAAAACGCATAAAATCGTGCGTCAAGGAAAATCCTGCATTTTGAGAAATGTAGAAAACATTGTAGGAAAAGGAGAAAATGCTGGTAACCAGCATTTTCTACTTTTCCTGCAATGCTTTCAAAAGGCTTCTTTCTCAGGGTCGTTAAAGGTAGGGATACATGGATCCGTGGCGATAAGATAAACCGACTACCTTAGTTACTGTTGCCAAGGTCTCACAAACAAACGTATTCAATACATATACAGTATAGTAGATAGGCTAGTTAAATCGTGCTGTCATGACTGTTTCTCTCAATAAAATTCCTGAAAAAATACTTCAATCATATATTTCTATCGATGATAAATTCTCAGTAAGCAATTTAAAGATGCTTAACTAATTTAGATACGGAGATTTATTAAAAGGGCGATTTACGAGGATGACGTACAATGTGACAGATTTACATGTTTAACCAAAAATTTGAACATATAAAAAACATCAACAAATCTCCGTTTTGCCACAGAATAATAGAATTAACGATACTTATTGCTTTCGGTGGGCTAGTAAAGTCATCTCAGCATCATACCAAATCAAATAACACTGAATTACAAGCCTTTCGAAAAGTTTATAGAATGTCTGATTCAACAGAGCGTTTTAAATTAATGAAACATTTCAATATTATGTTAGGGGGAAAAGGGTTGTCTGATGATTATAAAATGCGTTAAGTGTGTTTTCAATTAAGAAAATTGTTAATATCATTGACGGTAGTATATGATATACTGATGACAACGGGTGGTCAAGTTGATTAGAGCGGTAATTTGCTTTGCAATCAAACACACTTCCTATCAAATTAACAGTTTACCAAAACACCCTTTGTGTTAATGTGCAGATGTGCTAATCCATTTAAACTTGTCACCAAATGACAAAATTTTTAGAGCAATCCAAACCTAAATATTTGCAGACAACAAAATAAATGATTCAAAAATTGAAATTTGTTTTTGAAAGAGCGCAAAACACAGTCACAAAATGATAAAATGAATGTTACAAGCATTTTCTCCTTTTTCCACAATGCCTTTAAAAGCTTTCTGCGGGTCGTTAAAACTCGGTGTTATGTGGTAAACGGTTAAAACATCAAGTCAAGAGAAAAATTTCCAAGTTCCACCAGATCAGAAGTTAGACATTTTTTAAAACTGAAATATACTCCTAGTGAGGAAGAACTACACGTCAAAGTGCTTATTGTAATCAACAGGTTCTTTAAGTCCAAGACTAATCATCATGTAATTTGCAATCTGATCTAGATCTACACATCAGAGATCGTATATACGATCCCAGTACACATTCAGCATGTTCTTCATGCACCATGGAACATTGGTGACAAGTTACGTGGCTTTTTTTGGATGTGTATAGGTTATTGAACAAGGTTGATATTCAAGTAAAAGTATTTCTTTTTATTAATACTTCATATAGGTCTATTTTTATCTTTGTTTTTCAGTTTTCTCTTTCAGAAAGGAAAAATTTTAGAATACTTTGAATTAATCCATTATCCAGCGCTGATCAGCTGTTTGCATAAGTTCAAATTTTCAGTAATCATCACAATTTAAACTTGTCTATAGCCTCTGCGTGATCTCACGTCATCGGTACATGTTCACAAAGCAGATTTTTTAGGCTTTTTTTAAAATTCAAAAGTTAAAAACACAACATAAATAAAGAGAATTGCATTCTTCCAACGTTAACAGTCGTTTATTTGTGAGCCGAAATGGCAGAAACCAAGGTAGGACATCGGGTAGAATAAATGCGATGTCCTTATTGGTCAAATATCGATTTCCACGGATCCATGTATTGTGTGGTAAAGAGTTAACAAAAAGTTGTACGATCATTTGATCAACATAAACTTCATATAGGTCTATTTTTATCTTTGTTTTTCAGTTTTCTCTTTCAGAAAGGAAACATTTTAGAATACTTTGAATTAATCCATTATCCAGCGCTGATCAGCTGTTTGCATAAGTTCAAATTTTCAGTAATCATCACAATTTAAACTTGTCTATAGTCTCTGCGTGATCTCACGTCATCGGTACATGTTCACAAAGCAGATTTTTTAGGCTTTTTTTAAAATTCAAAAGTTAAAAACACAACATAAATAAAGAGAATTGCATTCTTCCAACGTTAACAGTCGTTTATTTGTGAGCCGAAATGGCAGAAACCAAGGTAGGACATCGGGTAGAATAAATGCGATGTCCTTATTGGTCAAATATCGATTTCCACGGATCCATGTATTGTGTGGTAAAGAGTTAACAAAAAGTTGTACGATCATTTGATCAACATACAAAATTGTAGTCTGCAAAAACTTTCAATTTGGAGCAGTCTATAGTTTTGTCTGGCATGGTAAAGTTTAAAAAATTTCAGTGCGAGAAAATTGGGATGAAAGACATAATTTAATTGAAAACAGCAGATAGTAAGGATATGGTCAAAGTGGAAAAGTGGAAAAAGTAAGAAATAAAAATCATAGCTCTTTCTTGCATAGGTTTATTTCCCCTTTGATTCTTCTACAATTGATGAGTATCGTTTCATAAAATATATTTATGCTTGTATACTGTCGTGATAATGTAAAATGATATGTCATGTACATTTTACAAAACATTCCCTTGTTTTAACTCTACCATGCAATACTCACTGTAATGACCCTTAGGAAGAAGCCCTTTGAAAACTTTGTGGGAAAAGGAGAAAATAGTTGTTACCAGCTTTTTCTTTTCCAACCATATTTTCTAATCAGCTGAAGGCAAGTTTAACAATTTGAGCAATATTGAAACTGTAGTCTGCAAATGCTTTGAATTTGGATGGGCCTAAAATTAAATAAAATGTAATAAAGAATCAACAACCCTATAGAAGACAATATTCCTCTTATGAAAACATTGTTGGAAAAAGAGACAGTGCTAATAACCAGCATTTTAGTCTTCCCATAATATTTTCTACCCTTTCAAAGATGAAATCCATGATTTGAAAAAAAAAATTACTTTGGTATCTTGCAAATGTATTGATTTTGAAACAGCCAAGTTTGAAACTTTGGTGCCTGGTAGAGAGAACCATTAACATTAGCCTAAAAAAAAATATATAAGAATTATTAAAATAACAGTTGGAAGGAAGGCTTTGGACGATAGTGTGGTAAAAGAAGTAAGTTCTGGTTACCAGTATTTAATTTTCCCACTGTTTTCTACCGTTTCTAAACAAAATTTCATCATTTCTGTCAAATGAAGTATTTCTGCATGTCTGAGATTTCTGTCAACCAAGACATGTCTTGAATTTTGTTGTTTGCAAAGTAGTAAAGAGCACTAAACGTAAAAGCTCTTAACAAAACTCACCAGTTTTAACCATCCTGAGCAAGAAAGCTGTGGAGGAAAGGAGAAAATGCTGGAAACTAGCATCTGCTACTTTTCCATGATGTTCTACCAAGCAAAGTCAATGAGTAGAAGTACCTTTAAAGGTGGCCCTTCAGAATTTGGGATGAAAATTGTACAAAAGTGCAAGACAATCATCCTTATATTCCCAAAGCCTTTTAATTTTCATTCATAAACCCCCATCCGACAACACGAGAAATTAGAGATTTACTTCAGCCCAGGTCGATACCGACAGGAGACACGTTCTATTTTTAGATGATCATGTCGCTCATTTACATATAGGAACACACAGACGAGGTTTCAAACATAGCGTCCGAAGAAGACATTATGTAAAATAATTATTACATGTTTGCTATGTAATGGAATTAAAGCCTTATGAGTCACATGCCAGTCAATTGGCATTTCCAAAATGCTTCATTGATTTTTGGCGCGAAATCTAAAAATACCTTAAGAGGCTACGTAGCCTTTTAAGGGAACACCATCATTTTTAGCTCCACTGGCCGAAGGCCAGCGGGCTTATGTCATGGCCTGTTGTCCGTCCGTCCGTCTGTGCGTGCGTCTGTCCGTGCGTGCGTTAACTTTTATTTCAAACATCTTCTTCTCTCAAACTACCCATCCAATTTTGATGAAACTTCACAGAAATGATCCTGCCATGGTCCTCTTCAGAATTCCTTGAAAGAATTTCATTTCTTCAAAAACTCTGGTTGCCATGGCAACAAAACTGAAAAATATTGAAAATGTTTAAAAATCTTCTTCTCTGAAACCATAAGGCCTAGGGCTACCAAATTTTGCATGTAGCTTTATCTAGTGGACCTCAACCAAGTTCCTTCAAATAATAGCCCTGGGGTCAAAATTGGCCCCCGTTTTATATGGGCTTATATAGGGAAAACTTTAAAATCTTTCTGGTACCTAGCCATAGGGCCTAGGGCTACCAAATTTGGCATGTAGCTTTATCTAATAGACCTCTACCCAGAGTGCCCAAATGATAGCCCAGAGGTCAAATTTGGCCCAGCCCTGGGGGTCACAAGTTTTATATGGGCTTATATAGTGAAAACTATAAAAATCTGTTCATACCAAGCCATAAGGCCTAGGGCTACTCAATTTTGCATCTGGCTTTATCAAGTGGTTGTCTACCAAAGATGCCCAAATTGTAGCCCTGGGGTCAAATTTGGTCCTGTCCTGGGGGTCACAAGTTTTACATGGGCTCATATTGGGAATTTTTTAAAAATCTACTTGTACCTAGCCATAAGGCCTAGGGCTACCAAATTTTGCATGTAGCTTTATCAAGTGGGCCTCTACCAGGAGGGCCCAAATTATAGCCTTAGGGTCAAGTTTGTCCCCACACCAGGGGTAACAAGTTTTACATGGGCTTTTGTGGTGAAAACTTTCTAAGTCATCTTGTTACTAACCATAATAAAGACTAGGACCACTAAATTTAGCCCTGTCTCATGGGTTTTATGTTTTACAGGGCTTTTTATGGAGAAAACTTTGAAAATCTTCTTGTTTATAACCACACATTCTAAACCTGTATTACTTGGTATGGGACTTTATCTTGTAGACTTCAACCAGGATTCAAGTAATTATAGCTTTGTGGTCAAAATTGGATTTGCCCAGGGGTCACAACTTTTTTGTAGGTTTTTATGGAAAAAAATTGTATGCCCTCAAGTTTGAAACCAGTTGGCCAAATAATGTAATGTTTGGCTTGTAGTCTTTTTACGAATTAGCCAGTGGAGCAATACAGGGCCATCATGGCCCTCTTGTTTTTTGTAATTTGATGAATTTTAATTATGATTTATGATTATGATTTGATGATTTATATTATTTTTTCATATGAATTTCAGTGATATTTTATATTTCTTAATTTGGTGAGATATAAAATTTCTAAATACCCACCTTTAATTTGTTGTCTGCCATTTTGTGCTTCACAAGTGCTTTTTTACATAGGCATGTTTTAAATGTCTTTAGGTTAACAGTCAAGACACCAAATCCTTAGTTAAGCTACCCAGAGAAGAACACTTGAAAACACATGTATTGTGCGACAGAATAAAATGCTGGTGCTCAGCATTTTATAATTGTCATTATCAATTGTTGTTTCATGGCGCAGTTCAACAGCTGTGGTCATTTAGTGTGTATGAAGGGAATATTTCAAAACAGAAGAGTAAAATCTTAATTTGAAAGCCTATAATGTTAGGTATTCTAAAATGTTATTCTGCTTTACATGTAAAAATAAATTTTACAAACTATCAACACTAAAATCTTTTGCCTGTTTACAGTCGAAAGTTTTACAGTTTAATAAAATATGTTTCATAGTTAAAAGGTTCATTACAGTTTATACAGTTTGTGGTGCTCTCTCATTGTTTAAAAGTGGGTATTTAGTTTTTTCACATCACACCAAATTAAAAAGAATATATATATCACTGAAATTTATATGAAAAAACAATACAAATCATCAATAATTAAGAATAATAATATTGCAAAAAAAATTTTTGGGGTGGTATTCCCTTAAAAGGCTACGTAGCCCCTTCAGCTATTTTTAAATTTTTTACCAATAATCAAAACAAGCATTATGGGAATGTTTAATGACTGGCATGTGACTAATGATGCTTAAATTCCATAAAATAACAAATATGTAATTATTTTCCATAATGTCTTCTTCTGACGCTATGATTGAAGCATTGTCTGTGTATTTCCAGTATGTAAATGAGCAAGTTGCTCATGTAAAAATAGACCATGTTTCCCACTGGCGACAACCTGGACTGTAGTAAAACTATAATTTCTCTTGTTGTGGGATGGTTTTCAACTACTGGGGTTTAATGAATGAAAATTTTAAGACTTTGGGAGTATAAACATTTTTTTGTATTTTTGTAAAATTTTTATCACAAAATCTGAAGGGCCACCTTTAAAAGATGCACATGTGAAAACCTTGAGTGTCCCACATGACATCTAGTTGAAATTACTTTACTTCTTAGGTTACAATAAAATTCATATTTATCATTAAAATTTGGCTTGATCGCTAAAAGCTTGTTGTTAAAACATTGTTGCCATTTTACATTCAGATTTGATAAATTCATTTATTTGTTGTTTTTTGTCAGTATAAGGAATTTTTATGTTGTCTATATTCATATTTACGGCATCCTTTGCTTTTTGATCAGCTATTTCATTACCTTTTACATAAATTTGGCTGGGTATCAAGCAGAGTATTGTCTTTGATCTACATACGAGGGGTGTTCGAAAAGTTTCGGGACAAGTGCCGCCATTCTTTCATATTTTGATATTTTTCAATGAGTTTTTCGGTAATGACAGCTACAATCATATTCTATAGGTCGGTTAAAACATATAAACGAAGATACTCGGAACACGTGATGTATTGTCACCATAGCAACGTCAAGTCGACGTGAGCGGGGCACCTTGATGCACCGAGTTAAAAGTTTGTCTTTACAAACATCTGAAATAGTCACGGTTATTCAAAATACTCCACGCTATGCTCAATGCGCCTCTGATGCCTATGTACGCACTAATTACAACAGTTTTTGAAGTCTGATGATGGAATGTTCCTTGTACATTCCCTGGCCACGACGGGAAGATCCTCAACGTCGTCGAAACAGTCACCACGTCACTAACGCTTGATAGTGGGGAATAACCACAAATTACACGGTGCGAGGCAGAGGAGTATGATGGGTGCTCAATAGTGTTACTCCATCTATCAGCAGGTACTTTCTTGGTAGTTGATGAAGTATAAGGTGTGGCGTTGTTGTGGTGTAAGTAGAATGCGCCGGGTTCTTTTGGTTGTTTCTCCTATACAGCCCTGATCAACTCATGTCGGTGCACTTGAAACGAGCTTATGGTTGAGCCTATGCATCTATACATGCACAACGAAATAGTGTTTATTGATCACTGGTTTCACCAACTAATTCTGTCATCATATAAAATAAGAATATCATTTTATGTACAATATAGTTAAAAAAAAGAACATGAGTTCCAGTAATACTGTGCTGTGACTGTCTTCCCAATCGGCAGTGTGTGGCAGAGAATAACTCTGTTCATTTCATTAAACTAAAACGTTTCACCATTGCTTTTGTAGGCGAGGGTGAATTAGGGGTTTTACCACACAGAACTGTCTTGCTTGTCTCTGGACCATACAAACCAATCCAAGTTACATCGGCCGTTATAATGAATACCAAAAAGCTGTCACCACGTTCTCTGTACTGTTTCAGGAAATTTTTACTGTCGGTGACTGACTGTAGCTTTTGATGGCAGGTAGTATACAGGGCACCCTGCGGGCGGATACTTTTGCCATACATAATTCAAAAACATACTGGAGTGCTTATTGCGATCGATACTTGCAATTAAAAAGAAGTTATTTTGTGAATTGACATCAAGGTGCCCCGCTCACGTCGACTTGACGTTGCTATAGTGACCATTCATCACGTGTGGCGTATATCTTCGTTAATTTGTTTCGATTAACCTGTAGAATACGGTTGTAGCTATTAGTACCGAAACAATCATTAAAAAATCTTAATAAATAAAAGAATGACGCCAGTCGTCCCGAAACTTTTCGAACACCCCTCATAAATAAATTTTCTGAAAAATTGTTGAATAAATGGATTTGGGTTAACAGGATGTTTTAAAGATAGTAAAACTGACATTGAGTCAGAAAAATTTCTTAAATTGTTTTGTATTGAACAGAGAGCAATATTTAAACCTACAGCTTCTGCTGAAAAAATAGAGCTATAATCTGGTGGTCTTATTTTGGCAGTTTCTTGCTTCTGTACTGAAGCGCAGCCAACTTTATCTTATTTTGAACCACCAGTATGAATTGAAATGTAATCTTTATAATGTAATTTGATTTCCAATAATTAATTTTGATAAAATGATGGATTTGTAACCGATAAATTTCTTATTTAAGTTGCAAAAAAAATTACCATGTGGTGGATCTATGGTCCACGGCTCTCTCACAGGAAGTTTAAAGGGCTTGATATTCTTTACAGTCATGTTTGATTCATTAAGAAGAGGCTCAACTCTTAGACCAAATGGTTTGATAAAATTAGGTTTAATTTGAAAGAGTATTTTGTTTGGTGGATTAGAAATGTCATTATAAACTGGATTCTTTGTATTGGAAGCTAGGTAACCCGTTACCACAGAATCCTGACATTTAACACCCCTGTGAAAGAGTCCTTTCGAAAACATTGTGGGAAAAGGAGAAACCGCGGGCGGCGTCCAGTTCTTTGTCCAGAGCATATCTCCAAAACTACTCTAGCTAGGGTTATGAAATTTCATGGGTGGATACATCTCATCAAGGGAAAGTGCAGTGCACAGGAATCATAACTCTTGCTTACTTAATTTTTGAGTTATTGCCCTTTGTTGTTTTTCATACTTGAATTTTGTGCGGAGCATATCTCCAAAACTATACTACCTAGGGTTATGAAATTTTATGGGTGGATAGATCTCATCGAGGGGGAGTGCAGTGTGCAGGAATCATAACTCTAGCTTGCTTAATTTTTGAGTTATTGCCCTTTGTTGTTTTTCATACTTGAATTTTGTCTGGAGCATATCTCAAAAACTATACTAGCTAGGGTTATGAAATTTCATGAGTGGATAGATCTTACCAAGGGTGAGTGCAGTGTGCAGGAATCATAACTCTTGCTTACTTCATTTTTGAGTTACTGCCCTTTGTCATATTCCATACTTGAATTTTGTCCGGAGTATATCTCCAAAGTTATACTAGCTAGGGTTATGAATTTTATGGGTGGATAGATCTCATCAAGGAGGAGTGCAGTGTGCAGGAATCATAACTCTAGCTTGCTTAATTTTTGAGTTATTGCCCTTTGTTTTTTCCATACTTTAATTTTGTCCAGAGCATATCTCCAAAACTATAATACCTAGGGTTATGAAATTTCATGGGTGGATAGATCCTACCGATGGGGAGTGCAGTGCACAAGAATTATAACTCTTGCTCACTTAATTTTTGAGTTATTGCCCCCCTTTTTTTTTTTTCTTTTTTTTTTTATACTTGAATTTTGTCCAAAGCATATCTCCAAAACTATAATAGCCAGGGTTATGAAATTTCATGAGTGGATAGATCTCACCAAGGGGGAGTGCAGTGCACAGGAATCATAACTCTTGCTTGCTTAATTTTTGAGTTATTGCCGTTTGTCATTTTTCATACTTGAATTTTGTTCGGAGGGTATCTCCAAAATATACTAGCTAGGGTTATGAAATTTCATCCGTGGATAGATCTCATCGAGGGGGAGTGCAGTGCACAAGAATTATAACTATTGCTTGCTTAATGTTTGAGTTATTGCCCTTCGTTTTTTTTTTTTTTTTTTAATACTTGAATTTTGTCCGAAGCATATCTCCAAAACTATGATAGCCAGGGTTATGAAATTTCATGGGTGGATAGATCTCACCAAGGGGGAGTGCAGTGCACAGCAATCATAACTCTTGCTAGCTTAATTTTTGAGTTATTGCCCTTTGTTGTTTTTCATACTTGAATTTTGTCCGGAGCATATCTCCAAAACTATACTACCTAGGGTTATGAAATTTCATGGGTGGATAGATCTTACATAGGGGCAGTGCAGTGCACAGGAATCATAACCCTTGCTTGCTTAATTTTTGAGTTATTGCCCTTTGTTGTTTTTCATACTTGAATTTTGCCGGAGCATGTCTCCAAAACTATACTAGCTAGGGTTATGAAATTTCATGGGTGGATAGGTCTCATCAATTGGGAGTGCAGTGCGCAGGAATCATAACTCTTGCTCGCGTTATTTTTGTTTTTCATACTTGAATTTTGTCCAGTGCATGCCCCAGCTTTACAACTTAGGGTAAGACGGGCGTATCTTGCGACAATTTGCCACTCTTGTTCCATGATGTTTTGTAGCCTTCACAAAACAAATTTCAAAATTTCAGTCCCTTTTATTTTGTCGTCTGCAAATGCTTTTGATTTCGACAAGTGTAAGATACTGTTTGATAAAGAGTTAAGTTACATACTGTAAGGATATTTTTTTCTATCTATCATATAAGGATGGCTCCTGGGCCTCTGAATACAAACTTGTGACAGGTGACAAACTAGTAAAACTAATTGAAGACCCTGATGATGAATAGTGTCCAACTTTTTTAGTTTTGAGCATATTAACTCATTACCACACATGAAAATTTTAGACTGGTCAAAATTGAAAGGATCTGCAGACGACAAAATAAAGATTACTGAAAAATTGAAATTTATTCCGGGAAGGGTAGAAAACACTGTGGTTAGCATTTTCTCCTTTTCCCACAGTGTTTTCAAAAGGCTTCTTTCTCGGGGGCGTCAAAAGTAGGGATTGTGTGGTAATGGGTTAAAGATCTGTATAGATTTAAAAGAGTTTTCTCATCTCCTCCTCAGTCACAGTGGGAAAGTACTTTTAAAACATTTAAAGCTTTTTGACATTTCAGTTTCAAAGCTCTTCTATGTGGACTGAAAGAAAGCTTTTTGTCAAAGATAACTCCTAAACATTTTGCATGGTCTACTATTGGAATTGGACTATTATATAGTTTCATTGATGGATTCAAGTGCAACCTGCTTTCTTGGCAGAAGTGTATACAGTTTATCTTGCAAAATTCAAAAACATTTTTATAGTCCATTTTGTTTAGTCCAGTTCTCAATTTTGACAAATATCCTCTATATTTTTAACTTCAAAGTGCGGACAAGTTAGTTTTTGATTCGAATAAGTCAATTTGTGATCATCACTTTTCTGTGGACAAGCAGACTTTCAAGATATTTCAGAACCACTGCCTCTATTTGCTATATTTTAGCCAGAGTTACATGAATTTGGTATTTTTAATTTCTTTCAACTTGGAAAAGCAATAAAACTTGTCATCTGCTAAATGATTAACCCTACACCTCATGGGTACCAGATTTAACTGCCATGAGGAGAAAAGCGTTTGGAGATATCCCATTACCACACAATCCCTACTTTTTACGCCCCTGAGAAAGAAACCTCTAGAAAACATTGTGGGAAAAGGAAAAAATGCTGGTAACCAGCATTTTCTCCTTTTCCCACAATGTTTTCTACCCTTCACAAAACAAATTTCAAACTTTCAGTCACTTCTATTTTGTCGTCTGAAATGCTCTCAATTTAGACCAGTCTAAAATATTGTCGTTTGGAAATGGCAATGGGAAAATACATCCTCTTTGACCCAGTTTCGATTCATGCTGCAATAGACTCTGGGTTATTTGGCTGGCATTTTCGCGTTCTCATGAATTATTCATGAAGCATTTTGATTGGTAATCTCAGTTTTTCTTTGAGAAAATTTAAACTATTTTTATCACAAATATACCATAATTTCTATTTTTAGTAACTGACGAAATGAAATTGCCCTCCCTACAAGAAAGAATGAATATGTTATCGATCTTTTCGATTGGCTATCTGACCATATGAATATTCATAGGAAATGAAGATTTGCAAGTCAGTTTTCTCAGGGGTAATGCATGGAGAGTAACGTAATGCTTAAACCTGGGTTCCGAGGATGGGGAAAAGAAGAAAAAGCCAGAAACTAGCATTTTCTTCTTTTCTCGCAATGATTCTTTTACTTTCCAAAAACAATGTTCTTTTTTTGAGTAACAATTGTCTTCTGAAATTGCTTTCAATTTGAACAAGTGCGAAAGTTGCTGTTTGGTAATGAGTGAACACTTTACCAGAGTTCTGACTTTTAACAACCTAGAGAAAGAAGTTTTGAAAACATTGTGGAGAAAGGAGAAAATGCTGGTTACCAGCGTTTTCTCCATATCCCACAATGGTCACTTCATTTCCCTCAATTTCCAATTTTTGAGTAACAAGAATTTGTTGTCTACAGATAGTTTAAATTGAAGAAGTCTACAATTTTATCATTTGGTAAAGAGCCCAGGAAACTTATGGAATGAAAAGAAACCTATTAAATCATCTTTTTGTAAAGTTTGTCATAATACTAGGCAATAATTAATAATACATATAATGTGCATTGCTCTGGCAAAAGGGGGCTTAATATTATGTCTCCGTTGCATTAGACTGATCATGCTACCAGCTAATTTTGGATTCATGATAGCCGCTTTTTGTAACAACCAACATAATCAAATGGTAGGATGGTCCTTGAACACACAGACAATTGATTGATAACAAAGTTTTAAGTCTGGCCAGCATGGACTGTGCAGGCTGACCTTGATCTTTACTGTTCATATGCATTAAGTCACCTTTTCACAGAGCATGGCTTTTACATGTATATATTCTGCGCAATGTAAGAATCGGGACAATTCCGGAACTGTCCTGCGCAAAGTAGGAATTCCTACTTTGTCCGCCGATTCCGGAATTGTACCGGACAATTCTAGAATTGCGCAAGGGAGATATATCGTATCGTGGTCAGATATGGCCTGTGCGCAAAGTAGGAATAGGCGTGGACAAAGTAAGAATTCAATTGGTAGAGCAAAGTGAGAATAGTCTAGATATGTTGCAAACTTTTCAGATTCTGGTAATCATGATTCTCTTTTCATTGTTTCTTACATCTTAAACTGATGCCTATACTTTACATAGATTTTTTTGATAGCTCTATTATTCTATGAACTGCCTTTATTCGGTATCCATAGGACAGAAGTTTTCACGATATACAATAAAACGCATGGTATCTTATTTGTTATATCCTTTCGGCCAAAATTTATTGACCGATTATACGGTGTTTAACGCCTTTCGTAATGTCATTTCAGTTATATCACAGCAGCCAGTGCACCTACTCCATCCTTTTCGGGGTATCTTTACCATTACACCGCACAATATTATTTCCAAGTCACAGGCTGCTTTCCCACATAACCATCGTCGACACAATGATCAGCGGTAAGAAAGGAATGAATCCTGTCCAGTCCTCGGAAAGTAATTGGCCGAGCCGGGAATCGAACCATCATATGCCTGTTCTCAAGTCCTGCACGCTACCAACTGAGCTTTTGGGCTCGGCACCAAAATTCAAAAATACGATGCTAGGCACATGGTTTATTATTAACGTAGCTATTCCACCTTGTGCGTGTTATTGTGCCTTTCAACGGTATTTTAGTTAGAACTTCCTTCAAAATATCATAAATATTACACCCTATCAACCAATAGTCTCTCTCTATTAATGGACAAACATCAATAATACCGGTAAGAAAATGATGAAAAAAGAAAGAAAAAACTACTTTTGTCTGCTATTACTACTTCGCGCAGGGAAACAATAGATTCTCACTTTGTCCCGATTCCTACTTTGCGCAGGGACAATTCCGGAATTGAACTGTGCCAGGTAAGAATTCTTACTTTGTCCGACAAAGTGAGAATTCCTACTTTGCGCAGGACAATTCCGGAATTGTCCCGATTCCTACTTTGCGCAGAACATATATACTTATGGACAAAAGTTTTGTCCAGTATTTCTTTTCATAATATCTTTTATATGCTTGAAGGTAAGACCTTAAATTTTTTCCTACTTTATATCATGTGTATTTCAAACTGGTTTCTTAATTTTGATAGTTGTCTGCGCTATAACAATGGAGATACACCAACATCAGTTTGACTTCTTTATTCATTATTTATTTGTTTTTATTTGCATAACCCTTCTTCAAACAACCTCAAGTTTTAACAACTGAAGAAGAATGCTTTGGAAAACATTGTAAGACAGGAAGAATTTTGCTGTTTAGCAGCATTTTCTCCCTTTCTCAAAATGTTTTCTTCTCTTCGTATGGCATGACACCTGTCACTAGATCTGTGATGGTTACTATGCCCCTTTCTATGCTTAGTAAATAATTTGGGGGCCAAATAGACCTGGTTTAACTTCTGAAGAATTGACTTCCAACAACTTTCATCTAAGAAAATCCTTTGAACTTAGGAACTCTTCTATGTCCATTATATATAAATCACACCATCCTCTACCTGTTATGATCATCTGAACCTGTAATTGATAATAATATTTGTGACTTTCTTTCAAATGTAATTTTCCAGCAACTAATTCACAGCAAAAATCTGAATTCTTTGCAGGATCCACTTGAGTTTCATTTTTAGATTTATCTGGAAACTTGATCTCAAACAACCCCTTAGGATATGAACAATGGTCACAAAACACCATGTCATCAGGACATGCACCTAAATGTGGATATTTGACATTAACCAATAATACACTTTCTATCAGACAGATTAAAATAGCCAGCTTTCGTTTCCTTGACATAGAATCTTGCAGCCGCTTCATCTGTTCTAACCTGTTTTAAAGATAGCACATTCAATATTTACTTTAACAACAGAGTCTGGCTTTGTGCCTTCTTTTCTCTTGCAAACCAGTCCAGAATTGGATAAAGTTATCCTTCCATTTCAAGCCATTCCCATTTTCTATTTTCATGCTGCTTGAGTGCCTTTTTTCCAATTGTACACCATTGCTCCTGAGTACAAGATAGTGTATTAACTCTTTATCAAACAATCCCTGGTTTTCACAACTCTGAGCAAGAAGCCTTTTGAAAATAGTGTTGGAAAAGGAGAAAATGATGAAAACCAGCATTTTCTCCTTTCCCAACAACATTTTCCACCCCTCCAAGAACAAATTTCATTTTCTGAGTCACATTAATTTTGTCATCTACAAATGCTTTCAATTGGACTATTGTAAAATTTTGTTGTTTGGTAAAGAGTTAAGATATTAAAGTGTTTTCAACATTTCCGTACTATTCACATCTACTCGGTCATGATACAGGTGAGGAAATTCATAGAGTTCCAAATTTCTTTCACACTGATCTAATTTATTTGTCCTCTCCAGTGCAGCAACAAAACCCAGGTAGCAAGGCAGCAATGTTTTAAGTTTTGGTTTAAAACCCTCCATATCAAAAGAAGTCACTGAAGGAGCTTAAAGAAGTGTATGCATAGCTTTTGGTGGCACCTGCTGCTGGTCATCTTTAAACTTTTGCTTCTTAAAAATAAGCTCACTTGTCTTTATAGGACTCTCACATCGGTTTATTCCATAAGCACTCTTGTTTAGTAACTGCATCAAGGCCTTCTTTCTTTTTATAAATGATATCAACTACGGCATAATAACAATGCTGCAGCATGGTTACATGAACTCCTTCCCTGAAACAAATTAAACATGGTTACATGACTATCAATCCCTATAACAAAGAAAACAAAGAGGGCCATGATAGCCCTGTATTGCTCCACTGGCTCTTTAACCCTTTACCACACAAACTGAAGTGTTTATGACCCTAGAAGAGAAGGCCTTTGAAAACAATTAAACATTGTCAGGCAATACAAGCAGGTTTATTCACTGGCATGAAAGGAGCTCTTGGAAAAGAAACCTGAATGACAGAAACCTTACTTTGAATTTAATATTCCACTCATGTGAACATAACTATTAGGATGGAAATGAATCACTTTCCCTGAAAACAATATTTTCTAGAGAAAAACTTGAAAACCTAGCACAAATCATGTATCACTGCAGCATCATAATCAAGGGAGGTAAATTGTAACAAACTCAGAAAGGGTGTAACGTAAACACATTGGTGAAGTCAGACCTGGGATAAGCTCATCTAAATGCCTACTCCATACTTCTTGGCCCAGCTGTTGCATTGTAAAATGAATATTGAATTTGAAAAAAAAAAAGAATAGCCAAAATCATAGAAATCTAATGAAGAATCTCTAAACCCTAGAAAAACTTGCATCCAAAAAGTAAAGATCTCAGACCACAAGAAAAAGTTTCACCTTTTTTGTTCAGATGCAACCTAAATAATTCAAATTGATGTACGCTGTATCTAAATCTGTATAATGTAGACTTTTGTTCGTTTTACATAGTTTCAATAATTGCTGCGTACAACCACTTATTCCGTGTGTCAAGTTTGCAGACAGAGTTTTTCGATAGAAAAAAGAAGCCAACCTAACAGGGATATCCCAATGCCACGACATGTTTTAGAAAGAGTCCTAGAAATCTACCTATAAATTCCAAAAGGCCAGAAAAAACTGCATCCCAAAAAAAGATTGGCAATTACATGAAAAAGTTCCACTTTCATTTACGACTTAAAATACGAATTTAGATCACTCAGCAGGAAGAAGGCCTGATTACAAATCTCGATAAATTGGACTTTTGAGCTCTACAGCATATTTTATGTGACCAGTTTGCAAACAGAATGGAATTGAAGAAAAATGCCATCTAAACAGGGATATGTCATGATTCATTAAGAATCTCTTATCCAAAGAGAAAAAAATGCACCCAAAATGAATGACCAGTCATAAAACGAAGACCTGTCATTAACAGTTAAGAAGTGACATGAATTATTCGGAATAGTGTACGCGTAGTATAGATCTATAAAATGAAGATGCACAAATCTAGACTCTGGTGCATACCTTTACCAACCATTTCCTACCATTGCTCCATTTTATTCTGTAAAAGTGATTTTTCCATCTGATAATTTTGTAGACAAATTTTTAAACAATGTTTGCAAACAAAAAAGCCTGAAGTTTAGCTAATAACACTTCACTTATTCCTAGACAAGAAATCTGATTAATAATCTATAAATGTTAGAAAACCTTGCATCCAAAAAGTAAAGATCTCAGACCACAAGAAAAAGTTTCACTTTTTTGTTTAGACGCAACCTAAGTAATTTAGATTGGTGTACGCTGTATCTAAATCTATATAATGTAGACTTTTGTCTGCTTTACATACTTTCAATAATTGCTGCGTACAACCACTTAATCTGTGTGTCAAGTTTGCAGATGGGAGTTTTTCGATTGAAAAAAGAAGCCACCCTAACAGGGATAGTCCAATGCAACAACATGTTTTAGAAAGAAACCTATAAATTCCTAAAGGCCAGAGAAAATGCATCCAAAAAAAAAATATTGGCAATTACATGAAAAAGTTCCACTTTCATTGACGACTAAATATTCGAATTAAGATCACTCAGCAGGAAGAACGCCTGATTACAAATTTCGATAATCTGGACTTTTGAGCTCTATAGCATTTTTTTGTATGACCAGTTTGCAAACAGAATGGAATTGAAGAAAAATGGCATCTTAACAGGGAAATGTCAAAGCAGCCATTACTGCTTCATTAAGAATGTCTTATTCCGAGGAGAAAAAAATGCACCCAAAATGAAAGATCATCATAACACGAAAGAGTGTCATTAACAAGTTAAGAAGTGACATGAATCATTCTGAACAGTGTACCCATTGTATAGATATATAAAATGAAGATGCACGAATCTAGACTCTGGTGCATACCTTTACCAACCGTTTCCTACCACCCCTCCATTTTATTCCGTAAAGGTGATTTTTCTACGTGATAATTTTGCAGACAAATTTCAAACAATGTTTGCAAACAAAAAAGCCTGAAGTTTAGCTAATTACATTTCACTTATTCCTAGACAAGAAATCTGATTAATAATCTCTAAACCCTAGAAAAAATTGCATCCAAAATGTAAAGATCTTGAATCACATGAAAAAGTTACTTTTTTAAGTTCAGACGCAACCTCTAATCCCGCAAAGAAAAAAATTGCACTCAAAACGAAAGACCAGTGATTACATGAAAAAGCTTCATTAACGACTTTCGAAGTGACACAAATGATGTATGCGATGTATAAATCTATAAAATGAAGACACGAGAAATTCAACTCTGTTGCATACCGTTTCCTTCCGAAGCTTGTTTTTATTCCGTAAAGGTGATTTTTCCATATGATAATTTTGCAGACAGTTTTCAAAGAATGTTTTCAAAAAGGTTAATTTTCCATGTGATTAACTTGCAGACTGAGTTTTTCGATAAAGAAAATATGCCACCGTAACATGGATATCACACCGCCACAATATGTTTCAGGAAAAGTCCTAGAAATTTACTTACAAATTCCTAAAGTCCAGGAAAAAAAAAATGCATCGGAAATAAAAGATCAGCGATAACATGAAAAAATTCTGCTTTCATTTTCAGCTAAAGATGTGAATTTAGATCACTGGCCTGGGAGAATGAATGACTACAAATCTCAATAATGTAGATGTTTTAGTTCTGTAGCATTTTTTGTGTGACCGGTTTTGCAAACAGTTTGGGATCAAAGAAAAATGCCATTTTAAATGGGATATTCCAATGCCACGACTATTGCTTCATCAAGAATCTCTAATCCCGCGAAGAAAAAAATTGCACTCAAAATGAAAGACCAGTGATTACATGAAAAAGCTTCATTAACGACTTTAGAAGTGACACGAATGATGTATGCAATGTATAAATCTATAAAATGAAGACGCGAGAAATTCAACTCTGTTGCATACCTTTACCAATTGTTTCCTTCCGAAGCTTGTTTTTATTCCGTAAAGGTGATTTTTCCATGTGATAATTTTGCAGACAGTTTTCAAAGAATGTTTTCAAACAAAAAAGCCTCGACTTTATCTTACAGTTAATTGTAGGCCAATGAAAGGTATGGAACACCCAAAACATCAGAAAGTGTGTTTCGTGAACACAATGGAGAACTAAGACCAGGGATTAGCTCATCGAAGTGCCCACTCCATACTTCTTGGCCAGGCAGTTGCACTGAAAAGTGAATGTTGAATTTGAGAAAAAAAAAATAGCCAAAATCATAGAAATCTTATTAAGAATCTCTAAACCTTAGAAAATCTTGTATCCAAAAAGTAAAGATCTCGGACCACAAGAAAAAGTTTCACCTTTTTGTTCAGATGCAACCTAAATAATTTAAATTGGTGTACGCTGTATCTAAATCTGTATAATGTAGACTTTTGACTGCTTTACATACTTTCAATAATTGCTGCGTACAACCACTTATTCCGTGTGTCAAGTTTGCAGACAGAGTTTTTCGATCGAAAAAAGAAGCCACCCTAACAGGGATATCCCAATTCCACATGTTTTAGAAAGAATCCTAGAAATCTACCTATAAATTCCAAAAGGCCAGAAAAAACTGCATCCCCAAAAAAGATTGGCAATTACATGAAAAAGTTCCACTTTCATTTACGACTTAAAATGTGAATTTAGATCACTCAGCAGGAAGAAGGCCTGATTACAAATGTCGATAATCTGAACTTTTCAGCTCTACAGCATTTTTTTGTGTGACCAGTTTGCAAACAGAATGGAATTGAAGAAAATGCCATCTTAACAGGGATATGTCATAGCAGCAATTACTGCTTCATTAAGAATGTCTTATTCCGAGGAGAAAAAAATGCACCCAAAATGAAAGACCAGTCACAATACGAAAAACTGTCATTAACAGTTAAGAAGTGACATGAATTATTCTGAACAGTGTACGCGCAGTATAGATCTATAAAATGAAGATGCACAAATCTAGACTCTGGTGCATACCTTTACCAACCGTTTCCTACCATTGCTCCATTTTATTCTGTAAAAGTGATTTTTCCATGTGATAATTTTGCAGACAAATTTCAAACAATGTTTGCAAACAAAAAAGCCTGAAGTTAAGATAATTACACTTCACTTATTCCTAGACAAGAAATCTGATTAAGAATCTCTAAACGTTAGAAAACCTTGCATCCAAAAAGTAAAGATCTCAGACCACAAGAAAAAGTTTCACCTTTTTGTTTAGACGCATCCTAAATAATTTAGCTTGGTGTACGCTGTATCTAAATCTATATAATGTAGACTTTTGTCTGTTTTACATACTTTCAATAATTGCTGCGTACAACCACTTAATCTGTGTGTCAAGTTTGCAGATGGGAGTTTTTCGATCGGAAAAAGAAGCCAGCCTAACAGGGATATCCCAATGCCACGACATGTTTTAGAAAGAATCCTAGAAATCTACCTGTAAATTCCTAAAGGCCAGAGAAAATGCATCCAAAAAAAAATATTGGCAATTACATGAAAAAGTTCCACTTTCATTGACCACTAAAAATGCGAATTTAGATCACTCAGCAAGAAGAACGCTTGATTACAAATCTCGATAAACTGTACTTTTGAGCTCTATAGAATTTTTTTGTGTGATCAGTTGGCAACAGAATGGAATTGAAGAAATATGCCATCTTAACAGGGAAATGTCAAAACAGCGATTACTGCTTCATTAAGAATCTCTTATTCCGAGGAGAAAAAAATGCACCCAAAATGAAAGATCATCATAACACGAAAAAGTGTCATTAACAAGTTAAGAAGTTACATGAATCATTCTGAACAGTGTACGCATTGTATAGATCTATAAAATGAAAATGCATAAATCTAGACTCTGGTGCATACCTTTACCGTTTCCTACCACCGCTCCATTTTATTCCGTAAAGGTGATTTTTCCATGTGATAATTTTGCAGACCAATTTCAAACAATGTTTACAAACAAAAAAGCCTGAAGTTTAGCTAATTACATTTCACTTATTCCTAGACAAGAAATCTGATTAAGAATCTCTAAACCCTAGAAAAAATTGCGTCCAAAATGTAAAGATCTGGAATCACATGAAAAAGTTACTTTTTTAAGTTCAGACGCAACCTTAATAATTTAGACTGGTGTATGCTGTATCTAAACCAATATAATGTAGACTTTGGAACCTTTACACACTTTTGACAATTGTTGCATACAACCACTCGTTCCTATTCCCTTAATGCGTTTTCCACCTGCTAAATTTGCAGACTGAGTTTTTCGATAAAGAAAAGATGCCACCGTAACAGGGATATCACGCCACTACGATATGTTTCAGGAAAAGTCCTATAAATTTACTTCCAAATTCCTAAAGTCCAGAAAAAAAAATGTATCGGAAATAAAAGATCAGCGATAACATGAAAAAGTTATGCTTTCATTTTCATCTGAAGATGCGAATTTAGATCACTGGCCTGGGAGAATGAATGACTACAAATCTCAATGATGTAGATGTTTTAGTTCTGTAGCATTTTTTGTGTGACCGGTTTTGCAAACAGTTTGGGATCAAAGAAAAATGCCATCTTAACAGGGATATTCCAATTCCACGATTATTGCTTCATCAAGAATCTCTAATACCGCGAAGAAAAAAATTGCACTCAAAACGAAAGACCAGTGATTACATGAAAAAGCTTCATTAATGACTTTCGAAATGACACGAGTGATGTATGCGATGTATAAATCTATAAAATGAAGACGCGAGAAATTCAACTCTGTTGCATACCTTTACCAATTGTTTCCTTCCGAAGCTTGTTTTTATTCCGTAAAGGTGATTTTTCCATGTGATAATTTTGCAGACAGTTTTCAAAGAATGTTTTCAAAAAGGTTAATTTTTCATGTGATAATTTTGCAGACAGTTTTCAAAGAATGTTTTCAAACAAAAAAGCCTCGACTTTATCTTACAGTTAATTGCAAAGGTATGGAACACCCAAAACATCAGAAAGTGTGCTTCGTGAACACAATGGTGAACTTAGACCAGGGATTAGCTCATCGAAGTGACAACTCCATACTTCTTGGCCAGGCAGTTGCACTGTAAAGTGAATATTGAATTTGAGAAAAAAAAAAAAATAGCAAAAATCATAGAAATCTGATTAAGAATCTCTAAACCTTAGAAAACCTTGTATCCAAAAAGTAAAGATCTCGGACCACAAGAAAAAGTTTCACCATTTTTGTTCAGATGCAACCTAAATAATTTAAATTGGTGTACGCTGTATCTAAATCTGTATAATGTAGACTTTTGACTGCTTTACATACTTTCAATAATTGCTGCGTACAACCACTTATTCCGTGTGTCAAGTTTGCAGACAGAGTTTTTCGATCGAAAAAAGAAGCCAACCTAACAGGGATTTCCCAATTCCACGACATGTTTTAGAAAGAGTCCTAGAAATCTACCTATAAATTCCAAAAGGCCAGAAAAAACTGCATCCCAAAAAAAGATTGGCAATTACATGAAAAAGTTCCACTTTCATTTACGACTTAAAATACGAATTTAGATCACTCAGCAGGAAGAACGCCTGATTACAAATCTCGATAAACTGGACTTTTGAGCTCTACAGCATTTTTTTGTGTGACCAGTTTGCAAACAGAATGGAATTGAAGAAAAATGCCATCTAAACAGGGATATGTCATAGCAGCGATTACTGCTTCATTAAGAATCTCTTATTCTGAGGAGAAAAAAATGCACCCAAAATGAAAGACCAGTCATAAAACGAAGACCTGTCATTAACAGTTAAGAAGTGACATGAATTATTCGGAATAGTGTACGCGTAGTATAGATCTATAAAATGAAGATGCACAAATCTAGACTCTGGTGCATACCTTTACCAACCATTTCCTACCATTGCTCCATTTTATTCTGTAAAAGTGATTTTTCCATCTGATAATTTTGTAGACAAATTTTTAAACAATGTTTGCAAACAAAAATGCCTGAAGTTTAGCTAATAACACTTCACTTATTCCTAGACAAGAAATCTGATTAAGAATCTGTAAATGTTAGAAAACCTTGCATCCAAAAAGTAAAGATCTCAGACCACAAGAAAAAGTTTCACCTTTTTGTTTAGACGCAACCTAAATAATTTAGATTGGTGTATGCTGTATCTAAATCTATATAATGTAGACTTTTGTCTGCTTTACATACTTTCAATAATTGCTGCGTACAACCACTTATTCCGAGTGTCAAGTTTGCAGATGGGAGTTTTTCGATCGAAAAAAGAAGCCACCCTAACAGGGATATCGCAATGCAACAACATGTTTTAGAAAGAATCCTAGAAATCTACCTATAAATTCCTAAAGGCCAGAGAAAATGCATCCAAAAAAAAAAAAAGATTGGCAATTACATGAAAAAGTTCCACTTTCATTGACGACTAAATATTCGAATTAAGATCACTCAGCAGGAAGAACGCCTGATTACAAATTTCGATAATCTGGACTCTTGAGCTCTATAGCATTTTTTTGTATGACCAGTTTGCAAACAGAATGGAATTGAAGAAAAATGCCATCTTAACAGGGAAATGTCAAAGCAGCCATTACTGCTTCATTAAGAATGTCTTATTCCGAGGAGAAAAAAATGCACCCAAAATGAAAGATCAGTTATAAAACGAAAGAGTGTCATTAACAAGTTAAGAAGTGACATGAATCATTCTGAACAGTGTACGCGTAGTATAGATATATAAAATGAAGATGCACAAATCTAGACTCTGGTGCATACCTTTACCAACTGTTTCCTACCACGCTCCATTTTATTCCGTAAAGGTGATTTTTCCATGTGATAATTTTGCAGACCAATTTCAAACAATGTTTGCAAACAAAAAAGCCTGAAGTTTAGCTAATTACATTTCACTTATTCCTTGACAAGAAATCTGATTAATAATCTCTAAACCCTAGAAAAAATTGCATCCAAAATGTAAAGATCTTGAATCACATGAAAAAGTTACTTTTCTAAGTTCAGACGCAACCTCTAATCCCGCAAAGAAAAAAATTGCACTCAAAACGAAAGACCAGTTATTACATGGAAAAGCTTCATTAACGACTTTCGAAGTGACACGAATGATGTATGCGATGTATAAATCTATAAAATGAAGACACGCGAAATTCAACTCTGTTGCATACCTTTACCAACCGTTTCCTTCCGAAGCTTGTTTTTATTCCGTAAAGGTGATTTTTCCATATGATAATTTTGCAGACAGTTTTCAAAGAATGTTTTCAAAAAGGTAAATTTTCCATGTGATAAACTTGCAGACTGAGTTTTTCGATAAAGGAAAGATGCAACCGTAACAGGGATATCACGCCGCCACGATATCTTTCAGGAAAAGTCCTAGAAATTTACTTACAAATTCCTAAAGTCCAGGAAAAAAAAAAATGCATCGGATATAAAAGATCAGCGATAACTTGAAAAATATCTGCTTTCATTTTCAGCTGAAGATGCGAATTTAGATCACTGGCCTGGGAGAATGAATGACTACAAATCTCAATAATGTAGATGTTTTTGTTCTGTAGCATTTTTTGTGTGATCGGTTTTGCAAACAGTTTGGGATCAAAGAAAAATGCCATCTTAACAGGGATATTCCAATGCCACGACTATTGCTTCATCAAGAATCTCTAATCCCGCGAAGAAAAAAATTGCACTCAAAACGAAAGACCAGTGATTTCGCGAAAAAGCTTCATTAACGACTTTAGAAGTGACACGAATGATGTATGCAATTATAAATCTATAAAATGAAGACACGCGAAATTCAACTCTGTTGCATACCTTTACCAATTGTTTCCTTCCGAAGCTTGTTTTTATTCCGTAAAGGTGATTTTTCCATGTGATAATTTTGCAGACAGTTTTCAAAGAATGTTTTCAAACAAAAAAGCCTCGACTTTATCTTACAGTTAATTGCAGGCCAATGAAAGGTATGGAACACCCAAAACATCAGAAAGTGTGTTTCGTGAACACAATGGTGAACTAAGACCAGGGATAAGCTCATCGAAGTGCCCACTCCATACTTCTTGGCCAGGCAGTTGCGCTGTAAAGTGAATGATGAATTTGAGAGAAAAAAAAAATGGCCGAAATCATAGAAATCTTATGAAGAATCTCTAAACCTTAGAAAATCTTGTATCCAAAAAGTAAAGATCTCGGACCACAAGAAAAAGTTTCACCTTTTTGTTTAGACGCAACCTAAATAATTTAGATTGGTGTACGCTGTATCTAAATCTGTATAATGTAGACTTTTGACTGCTTTACATACTTTCAATAATTGCTGCGTACAACCACTTATTCCGTGTGTCAAGTTTGCAGACAGAGTTTTTCGATCGAAAAAAGAAGCCACCCTAACAGGGATATCCCAATTCCACGACATGTTTTAGAAAGAATCTTAGAAATCTACCTATAAATTCCAAAAGGCCAGAAAAAACTGCATCCCCAAAAAAGATTGGCAATTACATGAAAAAGTTCCACTTTCATTTACGACTTAAAATGCGAATTTAGATCACTCAGCAGGAAGAAGGCCTGATTACAAATGTCGATAATCTGAACTTTTCAGCTCTACAGCATTTTTTTGTGTGACCAGTTTGCAAACAGAATGGAATTGAAGAAAATGCCATCTTAACAGGGATATGTCATAGCAGCAATTACTGCTTCATTAAGAATGTCTTATTCCGAGGAGAAAAAAATGCACCCAAAATGAAAGACCAGTCACAATACGAAAAACTGTCATTAACAGTTAAGAAGTGACATGAATTATTCTGAACAGTGTACGCGTAGTATAGATCTATAAAATGAAGATGCACAAATCTAGACTCTGGTGCATACCTTTACCAACCGTTTCCTACCATTGCTCCATTTTATTCTGTAAAAGTGATTTTTCCATGTGATAATTTTGCAGACAAATTTCAAACAATGTTTGCAAACAAAAAAGCCTGAAGTTAAGATAATTACACTTCACTTATTCCTAGACAAGAAATCTGATTAAGAATCTCTAAACGTTAGAAAACCTTGCATCCAAAAAGTAAAGATCTCAGACCACAAGAAAAAGTTTCACCTTTTTGTTTAGACGCATCCTAAATAATTTAGCTTGGTGTACGCTGTATCTAAATCTATATAATGTAGACTTTTGTCTGTTTTACATACTTTCAATAATTGCTGCGTACAACCACTTAATCTGTGTGTCAAGTTTGCAGATGGGAGTTTTTCGATCGAAAAAAGAAGCCAACCTAACAGGGATATCCCAATGCCACGACATGTTTTAGAAAGAATCCTAGAAATCTACCTGTAAATTCCTAAAGGCCAGAGAAAATGCATCCAAAAAAAAATATTGGCAATTACATGAAAAAGTTCCACTTTCATTGACCACTAAAAATGCGAATTTAGATCACTCAGCAAAAAGAACGCTTGATTACAAATCTCGATAAACTGTACTTTTGAGCTCTTTAGCATTTTTTTGTGTGATCAGTTGGCAACAGAATGGAATTGAAGAAATATGCCATCTTAACAGGGAAATGTCAAAACAGCGATTACTGCTTCATTAAGAATCTCTTATTCCGAGGAGAAAAAAATGCACCCAAAATGAAAGATCATCATAACACGAAAAAGTGTCATTAACAAGTTAAGAAGTTACATGAATCATTCTGAACAGTGTACGCATTGTATAGATCTATAAAATGAAAATGCATAAATCTAGACTCTGGTGCATACCTTTACCGTTTTCTACCACCGCTCCATTTTATTCCGTAAAGGTGATTTTTCCATGTGATAATTTTGCAGACCAATTTCAAACAATGTTTGCAAACAAAAAAGCCTGAAGTTTAGCTAATTACATTTCACTTATTCCTAGACAAGAAATCTGATTAAGAATCTCTAAACCCTAGAAAAAATTGCATCCAAAATGCAAAGATCTTGAATCACATGAAAAAGTTACTTTTTTAAGTTCAGACACAACCTTAATAATTTAGACTCGTGTATGCATTTAGACTCGTGTATGCTGTATCTAAACCAATATAATGTAGACTTTGGAACCTTTACACACTTTTGACAATTGTTGCATACAACCACTCGTTCCTATTCCCTTAATGCGTTTTCCACCTGCTAAATTTGCAGACTGAGTTTTTCGATAAAGAAAAGATGCCACCGTAACAGGGATATCATGCCACTACGATATGTTTCAGGAAAAGTCCTATAAATTTACTTCCAAATTCCTAAAGTCCAGAAAAAAAAATGTATCGGAAATAAAAGATCGGCGATAACAATAAAAAGTTATGCTTTAATTTTCAGCTGAAGATGCGAATTTAGATCACTGGCCTGGGAGAATGAATGACTACAAATCTCAATGATGTAGATGTTTTGGTTCTGTAGCATTTTTTGTGTGACCGGTTTTGCAAATAGTTTGGGATCAAAGAAAAATGTCATCTTAACAGGGATATTCCAATGCCACGATTATTGCTTCATCAAGAATCTCTAATCCCGCGAAGAAAAAAATTGCACTCAAAACGAAAGACCAGTGATTACATGAAAAAGCTTCATTAACGACTTTCGAAATGACACGAGTGATGTATGCGATGTATAAATCTATAAAATGAAGACGCGAGAAATTCAACTCTGTTGCATACCTTTACCAATTGTTTCCTTCCGAAGCTTGTTTTTATTCCGTAAAGGTGATTTTTCCATGTGATAATTTTGCAGACAGTTTTCAAAGAATGTTTTGAAAAAGGTTAATTTTCCATGTGATAATTTTGCAGACAGTTTTCAAAGAACGTTTTCAAACAAAAAAGCCTCGACTTTATCTTACAGTTAATTGCAAAGGTATGGAACACCCAAAACATCAGAAAGTGTGTTTCTTGAACACAATGGTGAACTAAGACCAGGGATTAGCTCATCGAAGTGACAACTCCATACTTCTTGGCCAGGCAGTTGCACTGTAAAGTGAATATTGAATTTGAGAAAAAAAAAATAGCCAAAATCATAGAAATCTGATTAAGAATCTCTAAACCTTAGAAAACCTTGTATCCAAAAAGTAAAGATCTCGGACCACAAGAAAAAGTTTCACCTTTTTTGTTCAGATGCAACCTAAATAATTTAAATTGGTGTACGCTGTATCTAAATCTGTATAATGTAGACTTTTGACTGCTTTACATACTTTCAATAATTGCTGCGTACAACCACTTATTCCGTGTGTCAAGTTTGCAGACAGAGTTTTTCGATCGAAAAAAGAAGCCAACCTAACAGGGATATCCCAATTCCACGACATGTTTTAGAAAGAGTCCTAGAAATCTACCTATAAATTCCAAAAGGCCAGAAAAAACTGCATCCCAAAAAAAGATTGGCAATTACATGAAAAAGTTCCACTTTCATTTACGACTTAAAATACGAATTTAGATCACTCAGCAGGAAGAACGCCTGATTACAAATCTCGATAAACTGGACTTTTGAGCTCTACAGCATTTTTTTGTGTGACCAGTTTGCAAACAGAACGGAATTGAAGAAAAATGCCATCTAAACAGGGATATGTCATAGCAGCGATTACTGCTTCATTAAGAATCTCTTATTCCGAGGAGAAAAAAATGCACCCAAAATGAAAGACCAGTCATAAAACGAAGACCTGTCATTAACAGTTAAGAAGTGACATGAATTATTCGGAATAGTGTACGCGTAGTATAGATCTATAAAATGAAGATGCACAAATCTATAGACTCTGGTGCATACCTTTACCAACCATTTCCTACCATTGCTCCATTTTATTCTGTAAAAGTGATTTTTCCATCTGATAATTTTGTAGACAAATTTTTAAACAATGTTTGCAAACAAAAAAGCCTGAAGTTTAGCTAATAACACTTCACTTATTCCTAGACAAGAAATCTGATTAAGAATCTGTAAATGTTAGAAAACCTTGCATCCAAAAAGTAAAGATCTCAGACCACAAGAAAAAATTTCACCTTTTTGTTTAGACGCATCCTAAATAATTTAGATTGGTGTACGCTGTATCTAAATCTATATAATGTAGACTTTTGTCTGCTTTACATACTTTCAATAATTGCTGCGTACAACCACTTAATCCGAGTGTCAAGTTTGCAGATGGGAGTTTTTCGATCGAAAAAAGAAGCCACCCTAACAGGGATATCCCAATGCAACAACATGTTTTAGAAAGAATCCTAGAAATCTACCTATAAATTCCTAAAGGCCAGAGAAAATGCATCCAAAAAAAAAAAAGATTGGCAATTACATGAAAAAGTTCCACTTTCATTGACGACTAAATATTCGAATTAAGATCACTCAGCAGGAAGAACGTCTGATTACAAATTTCGATAATCTGGACTTTTGAGCTCTATAGCATTTTTTTGTATGACCAGTTTGCAAACAGAATGGAATTGAAGAAAAATGCCATCTTAACAGGGAAATGTCAAAGCAGCCATTACTGCTTCATTAAGAATGTCTTATTCCGAGGAGAAAAAAATGCACTCAAAATGAAAGATCAGTTATAACATGAAAGAGTGTCATTAACAAGTTAAGAAGTGACATGAATTATTCTAAACAGTGTACGCGTAGTATAGATCTATAAAATGAAGATGCACAAATCTAGACTCTGGTGCATACCTTTACCAACCGTTTCCTACCATTGCTCCATTTTATTCTGTAAAAGTGATTTTTCCATGTGATAATTTTGCAGACAAATTTCAAACAATGTTTGCAAACAAAAAAGCCTGAAGTTAAGATAATTACACTTCACTTATTCCTAGACAAGAAATCTGATTAAGAATCTCTAAACGTTAGAAAACCTTGCATCCAAAAAGTAAAGATCTCAGACCACAAGAAAAAGTTTCACCTTTTTGTTTAGACGCATCCTAAATAATTTAGATTGGTGTACGCTGTATCTAAATCTATATAATGTAGACTTTTGTCTGTTTTACATACTTTCAATAATTGCTGCGTACAACCACTTAATCTGTGTGTCAAGTTTGCAGATGGGAGTTTTTCGATCGAAAAAAGAAGCCAACCTAACAGGGATATCCCAATGCCACGACATGTTTTAGAAAGAATCCTAGAAATCTACTTGTAAATTCCTAAAGGCCAGAGAAAATGCATCCAAAAAAAAATATTGGCAATTACATGAAAAAGTTCCACTTTCATTGACCACTAAAAATGCGAATTTAGATCACTCAGCAAAAAGAACGCTTGATTACAAATCTCGATAAACTGTACTTTTGAGCTCTTTAGCATTTTTTTGTGTGATCAGTTGGCAACAGAATGGAATTGAAGAAATATGCCATCTTAACAGGGAAATGTCAAAACAGCGATTACTGCTTCATTAAGAATCTCTTATTCCGAGGAGAAAAAAATGCACCCAAAATGAAAGATCATCATATAACACAAAAAAGTGTCATTAACAAGTTAAGAAGTTACATGAATCATTCTGAACAGTGTACGCATTGTATAGATCTATAAAATGAAAATGCATAAATCTAGACTCTGGTGCATACCTTTACCGTTTCCTACCACCGCTCCATTTTATTCCGTAAAGGTGATTTTTCCATGTGATAATTTTGCAGACCAATTTCAAACAATGTTTGCAAACAAAAAAGCCTGAAGTTTAGCTAATTATATTTCACTTATTCCTAGACAAGAAATCTGATTAAGAATCTCTAAACCCTAGAAAAAATTGCGTCCAAAATGTAAAGATCTTGAATCACATGAAAAAGTTACTTTTTTAAGTTCAGACGCAACCTTAATAATTTAGACTGGTGTATGCTGTATCTAAACCAATATAATGTAGACTTTGGAACCTTTACACACTTTTGACAATTGTTGCATACAACCACTCGTTCCTATTCCCTTAATGCGTTTTCCACCTGCTAAATTTGCAGACTGAGTTTTTCGATAAAGAAAAGATGCCACCGTAACAGGGATATCACGCCACTACGATATGTTTCAGGAAAAGTCCTATAAATTTACTTCCAAATTCCTAAAGTCCAGAAAAAAAAATGTATCGGAAATAAAAGATCGGCGATAACATGAAAAAGTTATGCTTTCATTTTCAGCTGAAGATGCGAATTTAGATCACTGGCCTGGGAGAATGAATGACTACAAATCTCAATGATGTAGATGTTTTGGTTCTGTAGCATTTTTTGTGTGACCGGTTTTGCAAACAGTTTGGGATCAAAGAAAAATGTCATCTTAACAGGGATATTCCAATGCCACGATTATTGCTTCATGAAGAATCTCTAATCCCGCGAAGAAAAAAATTGCACTCAAAACGAAAGACCAGTGATTACATGAAAAAGCTTCATTAACGACTTTCGAAATGACACGAGTGATGTATGCGATGTATAAATCTATAAAATGAAGACGCGAGAAATTCAACTCTGTTGCATACCTTTACCAATTGTTTCCTTCCGAAGCTTGTTTTTATTCCGTAAAGGTGATTTTTCCATATGATAATTTTGCAGACAGTTTTCAAAGAATGTTTTGAAAAAGGTTAATTTTCCATGTGATAATTTTGCAGACAGTTTTCAAAGAACGTTTTCAAACAAAAAAGCCTCGACTTTATCTTACAGTTAATTGCAAAGGTATGGAACACCCAAAACATCAGAAAGTGTGTTTCGTGAACACAATGGTGAACTAAGACCAGGGATTAGCTCATCGAAGTGACAACTCCATACTTCTTGGCCAGGCAGTTGCACTGTAAAGTGAATATTGAATTTGAGAAAAAAAAAATAGCCAAAATCATAGAAATCTGATTAAGAATCTCTAAACCTTAGAAAACCTTGTATCCAAAAAGTAAAGATCTCGGACCACAAGAAAAAGTTTCACCTTTTTTGTTCAGATGCAACCTAAATAATTTAAATTGGTGTACGCTGTATCTAAATCTGTATAATGTAGACTTTTGACTGCTTTACATACTTTCAATAATTGCTGCGTACAACCACTTATTCCGTGTGTCAAGTTTGCAGACAGAGTTTTTCGATCGAAAAAAGAAGCCAACCTAACAGGGATATCCCAATTCCACGACATGTTTTAGAAAGAGTCCTAGAAATCTACCTATAAATTCCAAAAGGCCAGAAAAAACTGCATCCCAAAAAAAGATTGGCAATTACATGAAAAAGTTCCACTTTCATTTACGACTTAAAATACGAATTTAGATCACTCAGCAGGAAGAACGCCTGATTACAAATCTCGATAAACTGGACTTTTGAGCTCTACAGCATTTTTTTGTGTGACCAGTTTGCAAACAGAATGGAATTGAAGAAAAATGCCATCTAAACAGGGATATGTCATAGCAGCGATTACTGCTTCATTAAGAATCTCTTATTCCGAGGAGAAAAAAATGCACCCAAAATGAAAGACCAGTCATAAAACGAAGACCTGTCATTAACAGTTAAGAAGTGACATGAATTATTCGGAATAGTGTATGCGTAGTATAGATCTATAAAATGAAGATGCACAAATCTAGACTCTGGTGCATACCTTTACCAACCATTTCCTACCATTGCTCCATTTTATTCTGTAAAAGTGATTTTTCCATCTGATAATTTTGTAGACAAATTTTTAAACAATGTTTGCAAACAAAAAAGCCTGAAGTTTAGCTAATAACACTTCACTTATTCCTAGACAAGAAATCTGATTAAGAATCTGTAAATGTTAGAAAACCTTGCATCCAAAAAGTAAAGATCTCAGACCACAAGAAAAAATTTCACCTTTTTGTTTAGACGCATCCTGAATAATTTAGATTGGTGTACGCTGTATCTAAATCTATATAATGTAGACTTTTGTCTGCTTTACATACTTTCAATAATTGCTGCATACAACCACTTAATCCGAGTGTCAAGTTTGCAGATGGGAGTTTTTCGATCGAAAAAAGAAGCCACCCTAACAGGGATATCCCAATGCAACAACATGTTTTAGAAAGAATCCTAGAAATCTACCTATAAATTCCTAAAGGCCAGAGAAAATGCATCCAAAAAAAAAAAAGATTGGCAATTACATGAAAAAGTTCCACTTCATTAAGAATGTCTTATTCTGAGGAGAAAAAAATGCACCCAAAATGAAAGATCAGTTATAACATGAAAGAGTGTCATTAACAAGTTAAGAAGTGACATGAATCATTCTGAACAGTGTACGCGTAGTATAGATATATAAAATGAAGATGCACAAATCTAGACTCTGGTGCATACCTTTTCCAACTGTTTCCTACCATGCTCCATTTTATTCTGTAAAGGTGATTTTTCTACGTGATAATTTTGCAGACCAATTTCAAACAATGTTTGCAAACAAAAAAGCCTGAAGTTTAGCTAATTACATTTCACTTATTCCTTGACAAGAAATCTGATTAATAATCTCTAAACCCTAGAAAAAATTGCATCCAAAATGTAAAGATCTTGAATCACATGAAAAAGTTACTTTTTTAAGTTCAGACGCAACCTCTAATCCCGCAAAGAAAAAAATTGCACTCAAAACGAAAGACCAGTTATTACATGAAAAAGCTTCATTAACGACTTTCGAAGTGACACGAATGATGTATGCGATGTATAAATCTATAAAATGAAGACACGAGAAATTCAACTCTGTTGCATACCTTTACCAACCGTTTCCTTCCGAAGCTTGTTTTTATTCCGTAAAGGTGATTTTTCCATATGATAATTTTGCAGACAGTTTTCAAAGAATGTTTTCAAAAAGGTTAATTTTCCATGTGATAAACTTGCAGACTGAGTTTTTCGATAAAGAAAAGATGCCACCGTAACAGGGATATCACGCCGCCACGATATGTTTCAGGAAAAGTCCTAGAAATTTACTTACAAATTCCTAAAGTCCAGAAAAAAAAAATGCATCGGAAATAAAAGATCAGCGATAACTTGAAAAATATCTGCTTTCATTTTCAGCTGAAGATGCGAATTTAGATCACTGGCCTGGGAGAATGAATGACTACAAATCTCAATAATGTAGATGTTTTTGTTCTGTAGCATTTTTGTGTGACCGGTTTTGCAAACAGTTTGGGATCAAAGAAAAATGCCATTTTAACAGGGATATTCCAATGCCACGACTATTGCTTCATCAAGAATCTCTAATCCCGCGAAGAAAAAAATTGCACTCAAAACGAAAGACCAGTGATTACGCGAAAAAGCTTCATTAACGACTTTAGAAGTGACACGAATGATGTATGCAATGTATAAATCTATAAAATGAAGACACGCGAAATTCAACTCTGTTGCATACCTTTACCAATTGTTTCCTTCCGAAGCTTGTTTTTATTCCGTAAAGGTGATTTTTCCATGTGATAATTTTGCAGACAGTTTTCAAAGAATGTTTTCACAAAGGTTTATTTTCCATGTGATAATTTTGCAGACAGTTTTCAAAGAATGTCTTCAAACAAAAAAGCCTCGACTTTATTTTACAGTTAATTGCAGGCCAATGAAAGGTATGGAACACCCAAAACATCAGAAAGTGTGTTTCGTGAACACAATGGTGAACTAAGACCAGGGATTAGGTCATCGAAGTGCCCACTCCATACTTCTTGGCCAGGCAGTTGCACTGTAAAGTGAATGTTGAATTTGAGAAAAAAAAAAAATAGCCAAAATCATAGAAATCTTATGAAGAATCTCTAAACCTTAGAAAATCTTGTATCCAAAAAGTAAAGATCTCGGACCACAAGAAAAAGTTTCACCTTTTTGTTTAGACGCAACCTAAATAATTTAGATTGGTGTACGCTGTATCTAAATCTGTATAATGTAGACTTTTGACTGCTTTACATACTTTCAATAATTGCTGCGTACAACCACTTAATCCGAGTGTCAAGTTTGCAGACAGAGTTTTTCGATCGAAAAAAGAAGCCACCCTAACAGGGATATCCCAATTCCATGACATGTTTTAGAAAGAATCCTAGAAATCTACCTATAAATTCCAAAAGGCCAGAAAAAACTGCATCCCCAAAAAAGATTGGCAATTACATGAAAAAGTTCCACTTTCATTTACGACTTAAAATGCGAATTTAGATCACTCAGCAGGAAGAACGCCTGATTACAAATCTCGATAATCTGAACTTTTCAGCTCTACAGCATTTTTTTGTGTGACCAGTTTGTAAACAGAATGGAATTGAAGAAAATGCCATCTTAACAGGGATATGTCATAGCAGCAATTACTGCTTCATTAAGAATGTCTTATTCCGAGGAGAAAAAATGCACCCAAAATGAAAGACCAGTCACAATACGAAAAACTGTCATTAACAGTTAAGAATTGACATGAATTATTCTAAACAGTGTACGCGTAGTATAGATCTATAAAATGAAGATGCACAAATCTAGACTCTGGTGCATACCTTTACCAACCGTTTCCTACCATTGCTCCATTTTATTCTGTAAAAGTGATTTTTCCATGTGATAATTTTGCAGACAAATTTCAAACAATGTTTGCAAACAAAAAAGCCTGAAGTTAAGATAATTACACTTCACTTATTCCTAGACAAGAAATCTGATTAAGAATCTCTAAATGTTAGAAAACCTTGCATCCAAAAAGTAAAGATCTCAGACTACAAGAAAAAGTTTCACCTTTTTGTTTAGACGCATCCTAAATAATTTAGCTTGGTGTACGCTGTATCTAAATCTATATAATGTAGACTTTTGTCTGCTTTACATACTTTCAATAATTGCTGCGTACAACCACTTAATCTGTGTGTCAAGTTTGCAGATGGGAGTTTTTCGATCAAAAAAAGAAGCCAACCTAACAGGGATATCCCAATGCCACGACATGTTTTAGAAAGAATCCTAGAAATCTACCTGTAAATTCCTAAAGGCCAGAGAAAATGCATCCAAAAAAAAATATTGGCAATTACATGAAAAAGTTCCACTTTCATTGACCACTAAAAATGCGAATTTAGATCACTCAGCAAAAAGAACGCTTGATTACAAATCTCGATAAACTGTACTTTTGAGCTCTTTAGCATTTTTTTGTGTGATCAGTTGGCAACAGAATGGAATTGAAGAAATATGCCATCTTAACAGGGAAATGTCAAAACAGCGATTACTGCTTCATTAAGAATCTCTTATTCCGAGGAGAAAAAAATGCACCCAAAATGAAAGACCAGTCACAATACGAAAAACTGGCATTAATTGTTAAGAAGTGACATGAATTATTCTGAACAGTGTACGCGTAGTATAGATCTATAAAATGAAGATGCACAAATCTAGACTCTGGTGCATACCTTTACCAACCGTTTCCTACCATTGCTCCATTTTATTCTGTAAAAAGTGATTTTTCCATGTGATAATTTTGCAGACAAATTTCAAACAATGTTTGCAAACAAAAAAGCCTGAAGTTAAGATAATTACACTTCACTTATTCCTAGACAAGAAATCTGATTAAGAATCTCTAAACGTTAGAAAACCTTGCATCCAAAGAGTAAAGATCTCAGACCACAAGAAAAAGTTTCACCTTTTTGTTTAGACGCATCCTAAATAATTTAGCTTGGTGTACGCTGTATCTAAATCTATATAATGTAGACTTTTGTCTGCTTTACATACTTTCAATAATTGCTGCGTACAACCACTTAATCTGTGTGTCAAGTTTGCAGATGGGAGTTTTTCGATCGAAAAAAGAAGCCACCCTAACAGGGATATCCCAATGCAACAACATGGTTTAGAAAGAATCCTAGAAATCTACCTATAAATTCCTAAAGGCCAGAGAAAATGCATCCAAAAAAAGATTGGCAATTACATGAAAAAGTTCCACTTTCATTGACGACTAAATATTCGAATTAAGATCACTCAGCAGGAAGAACGCCTGATTACAAATTTCGATAATCTGGACTTTTGAGCTCTATAGCATTTTTTTGTATGACCAGTTTGCAAACAGAATGGAATTGAAGAAAAATGCCATCTTAACAGGGAAATGTCAAGGCAGCCATTACTGCTTCATTAAGAATGTCTTATTCCGAGGAGAAAAAAATGCACCCAAAATGAAAGATCAGTTATAACATGAAAGAGTGTCATTAACAAGTTAAGAAGTGACATGAATCATTCTGAACAGTGTACGCGTAGTATAGATATATAAAATGAAGATGCACAAATCTAGACTCTGGTGCATACCTTTACCAACCGTTTCCTACCACGCTCCATTTTATTCTGTAAAGGTGATTTTTCTACGTGATAATTTTGCAGACAAATTTCAAACAATGTTTGCAAACAAAAAAGCCTGAAGTTTAGCTAATTACATTTCACTTATTCCTTGACAAGAAATCTGATTAATAATCTCTAAACCCTAGAAAAAATTGCATCCAAAATGTAAAGGTCTTGAATCACATGAAAAAGTTACTTTTTTAAGTTCAGACGCAACCTCTAATCCCGCAAAGAAAAAAATTGCACTCAAAACGAAAGACCAGTTATTACATATAAAAGCTTCATTAACGACTTTCGAAGTGACACGAATGATGTATGCGATGTATAAATCTATAAAATGAAGACACGAGAAATTCAACTCTGTTGCATACCTTTACCAACCGTTTCCTTCTGAAGCTTGTTTTTATTCCGTAAAGGTGATTTTTCCATATGATAATTTTGCAGACAGTTTTCAAAGAATGTTTTCAAAAAGGTTAATTTTCCATGTGATAAACTTGCAGACTGAATTTTTCGATAAAGAAAAGATGCCACCGTAACAGGGATATCACGCCGCCACGATATGTTTCAGGAAAAGTCCTAGAAATTTACTTACAAATTCCTAAAGTCCAGAAAAAAAAAATGCATCGGAAATAAAAGATCAGCGATAACTTGAAAAATATCTGCTTTCATTTTCAGCTGAAGATGCGAATTTAGATCACTGGCCTGGGAGAATGAATGACTACAAATCTCAATAATGTAGATGTTTTTGTTCTGTAGCATTTTTGTGTGACCGGTTTTGCAAACAGTTTGGGATCAAAGAAAAATGCCATTTTAACAGGGATATTCCAATGCCACGACTATTGCTTCATCAAGAATCTCTAATCCCACGAAGAAAAAAATTGCACTCAAAACGAAAGACCAGTGATTACGCGAAAAAGCTTCATTAACGACTTTAGAAGTGACACGAATGATGTATGCAATGTATAAATCTATAAAATGAAGACACGCGAAATTCAACTCTGTTGCATACCTTTACCAATTGTTTCCTTCCGAAGCTTGTTTTTATTCCGTAAAGGTGATTTTTCCATGTGATAATTTTGCAGACAGTTTTCAAAGAATGTTTTCAAACAAAAAAGCCTCGACTTTATCTTACAGTTAATTGCAGGCCAATGAAAGGTATGGAACACCCAAAACATCAGAAAGTGTGTTTCGTGAACACAATGGTGAACTAAGACCAGGGATTAGCTCATCGAAGTGCCCACTCCATACTTCTTGGCCAGGCAGTTGCACTGTAAAGTGAATGTTGAATTTGAGAAAAAAAAAAATAGCCAAAATCATAGAAATCTTATGAAGAATCTCTAAACCTTAGAAAATCTTGTATCCAAAAAGTAAAGATCTCAGACCACAAGAAAAAGTTTCACCTTTTTGTTTAGACGCAACCTAAATAATTTAGATTGGTGTACGCTGTATCTAAATCTGTATAATGTAGACTTTTGACTGCTTTACATACTTTCAATAATTGCTGCGTACAACCACTTATTCCGTGTGTCAAGTTTGCAGACAGAGTTTTTCGATCGAAAAAAGAAGCCACCCTAACAGGGATATCCCAATTCCACGACATGTTTTAGAAAGAATCCTAGAAATCTACCTATAAATTCCAAAAGGCCAGAAAAAAACTGCATCCCCAAAAAAGATTGGCAATTACATGAAAAAGTTCCACTTTCATTTACGACTTAAAATGCGAATTTAGATCACTCAGCAGGAAGAACGCCTGATTACAAATGTCGATAATCTGAACTTTTCAGCTCTACAGCATTTTTTTGTGTGACCAGTTTGCAAACAGAATGGAATTGAAGAAAATGCCATCTTAACAGGGATATGTCATAGCAGCAATTACTGCTTCATTAAGAATGTCTTATTCTGAGGAGAAAAAATGCACCCAAAATGAAAGACCAGTCACAATACGAAAACTGTCATTAACAGTTAAGAAGTGACATGAATTATTCTAAACAGTGTACGCGTAGTATAGATCTATAAAATGAAGATGCACAAATCTAGACTCTGGTGCATACCTTTACCAACCGTTTCCTACCATTGCTCCATTTTATTCTGTAAAAGTGATTTTTCCATGTGATAATTTTGCAGACAAATTTCAAACAATGTTTGCAAACAAAAAAGCCTGAAGTTAAGATAATTACACTTCACTTATTCCTAGACAAGAAATCTGATTAAGAATCTCTAAACGTTAGAAAACCTTGCATCCAAAAAGTAAAGATCTCAGACCACAAGAAAAAGTTTCACCTTTTTGTTTAGACGCATCCTAAATAATTTAGATTGGTGTACGCTGTATCTAAATCTATATAATGTAGACTTTTGTCTGTTTTACATACTTTCAATAATTGCTGCGTACAACCACTTAATCTGTGTGTCAAGTTTGCAGATGGGAGTTTTTCGATCGAAAAAAGAAGCCAACCTAACAGGGATATCCCAATGCCACGACATGTTTTAGAAAGAATCCTAGAAATCTACTTGTAAATTCCTAAAGGCCAGAGAAAATGCATCCAAAAAAAAATATTGGCAATTACATGAAAAAGTTCCACTTTCATTGACCACTAAAAATGCGAATTTAGATCACTCAGCAAAAAGAACGCTTGATTACAAATCTCGATAAACTGTACTTTTGAGCTCTTTAGCATTTTTTTGTGTGATCAGTTGGCAACAGAATGGAATTGAAGAAATATGCCATCTTAACAGGGAAATGTCAAAACAGCGATTACTGCTTCATTAAGAATCTCTTATTCCGAGGAGAAAAAAATGCACCCAAAATGAAAGATCATCATATAACACAAAAAAGTGTCATTAACAAGTTAAGAAGTTACATGAATCATTCTGAACAGTGTACGCATTGTATAGATCTATAAAATGAAAATGCATAAATCTAGACTCTGGTGCATACCTTTACCGTTTCCTACCACCGCTCCATTTTATTCCGTAAAGGTGATTTTTCCATGTGATAATTTTGCAGACCAATTTCAAACAATGTTTGCAAACAAAAAAGCCTGAAGTTTAGCTAATTACATTTCACTTATTCCTAGACAAGAAATCTGATTAAGAATCTCTAAACCCTAGAAAAAATTGCGTCCAAAATGTAAAGATCTTGAATCACATGAAAAAGTTACTTTTTTAAGTTCAGACGCAACCTTAATAATTTAGACTGGTGTATGCTGTATCTAAACCAATATAATGTAGACTTTGGAACCTTTACACACTTTTGACAATTGTTGCATACAACCACTCGTTCCTATTCCCTTAATGCGTTTTCCACCTGCTAAATTTGCAGACTGAGTTTTTCGATAAAGAAAAGATGCCACCGTAACAGGGATATCACGCCACTACGATATGTTTCAGGAAAAGTCCTATAAATTTACTTCCAAATTCCTAAAGTCCAGAAAAAAAAATGTATCGGAAATAAAAGATCGGCGATAACATGAAAAAGTTATGCTTTCATTTTCAGCTGAAGATGCGAATTTAGATCACTGGCCTGGGAGAATGAATGACTACAAATCTCAATGATGTAGATGTTTTGGTTCTGTAGCATTTTTTGTGTGACCGGTTTTGCAAACAGTTTGGGATCAAAGAAAAATGTCATCTTAACAGGGATATTCCAATGCCACCATTATTGCTTCATGAAGAATCTCTAATCCCGCGAAGAAAAAAATTGCACTCAAAACGAAAGACCAGTGATTACATGAAAAAGCTTCATTAACGACTTTCGAAATGACACGAGTGATGTATGCGATGTATAAATCTATAAAATGAAGACGCGAGAAATTCAACTCTGTTGCATACCTTTACCAATTGTTTCCTTCCGAAGCTTGTTTTTATTCCGTAAAGGTGATTTTTCCATATGATAATTTTGCAGACAGTTTTCAAAGAATGTTTTGAAAAAGGTTAATTTTCCATGTGATAATTTTGCAGACAGTTTTCAAAGAACGTTTTCAAACAAAAAAGCCTCGACTTTATCTTACAGTTAATTGCAAAGGTATGGAACACCCAAAACATCAGAAAGTGTGTTTCGTGAACACAATGGTGAACTAAGACCAGGGATTAGCTCATCGAAGTGACAACTCCATACTTCTTGGCCAGGCAGTTGCACTGTAAAGTGAATATTGAATTTGAGAAAAAAAAAATAGCCAAAATCATAGAAATCTGATTAAGAATCTCTAAACCTTAGAAAACCTTGTATCCAAAAAGTAAAGATCTCGGACCACAAGAAAAAGTTTCACCTTTTTTGTTCAGATGCAACCTAAATAATTTAAATTGGTGTACGCTGTATCTAAATCTGTATAATGTAGACTTTTGACTGCTTTACATACTTTCAATAATTGCTGCGTACAACCACTTATTCCGTGTGTCAAGTTTGCAGACAGAGTTTTTCGATCGAAAAAAGAAGCCAACCTAACAGGGATATCCCAATTCCACGACATGTTTTAGAAAGAGTCCTAGAAATCTACCTATAAATTCCAAAAGGCCAGAAAAAACTGCATCCCAAAAAAAGATTGGCAATTACATGAAAAAGTTCCACTTTCATTTACGACTTAAAATACGAATTTAGATCACTCAGCAGGAAGAACGCCTGATTACAAATCTCGATAAACTGGACTTTTGAGCTCTACAGCATTTTTTTGTGTGACCAGTTTGCAAACAGAATGGAATTGAAGAAAAATGCCATCTAAACAGGGATATGTCATAGCAGCGATTACTGCTTCATTAAGAATCTCTTATTCCGAGGAGAAAAAAATGCACCCAAAATGAAAGACCAGTCATAAAACGAAGACCTGTCATTAACAGTTAAGAAGTGACATGAATTATTCGGAATAGTGTATGCGTAGTATAGATCTATAAAATGAAGATGCACAAATCTAGACTCTGGTGCATACCTTTACCAACCATTTCCTACCATTGCTCCATTTTATTCTGTAAAAGTGATTTTTCCATCTGATAATTTTGTAGACAAATTTTTAAACAATGTTTGCAAACAAAAAAGCCTGAAGTTTAGCTAATAACACTTCACTTATTCCTAGACAAGAAATCTGATTAAGAATCTGTAAATGTTAGAAAACCTTGCATCCAAAAAGTAAAGATCTCAGACCACAAGAAAAAATTTCACCTTTTTGTTTAGACGCATCCTAAATAATTTAGATTGGTGTACGCTGTATCTAAATCTATATAATGTAGACTTTTGTCTGCTTTACATACTTTCAATAATTGCTGCATACAACCACTTAATCCGAGTGTCAAGTTTGCAGATGGGAGTTTTTCGATCGAAAAAAGAAGCCACCCTAACAGGGATATCCCAATGCAACAACATGTTTTAGAAAGAATCCTAGAAATCTACCTATAAATTCCTAAAGGCCAGAGAAAATGCATCCAAAAAAAAAAAAGATTGGCAATTACATGAAAAAGTTCCACTTCATTAAGAATGTCTTATTCTGAGGAGAAAAAAATGCACCCAAAATGAAAGATCAGTTATAACATGAAAGAGTGTCATTAACAAGTTAAGAAGTGACATGAATCATTCTGAACAGTGTACGCGTAGTATAGATATATAAAATGAAGATGCACAAATCTAGACTCTGGTGCATACCTTTTCCAACTGTTTCCTACCATGCTCCATTTTATTCTGTAAAGGTGATTTTTCTACGTGATAATTTTGCAGACCAATTTCAAACAATGTTTGCAAACAAAAAAGCCTGAAGTTTAGCTAATTACATTTCACTTATTCCTTGACAAGAAATCTGATTAATAATCTCTAAACCCTAGAAAAAATTGCATCCAAAATGTAAAGATCTTGAATCACATGAAAAAGTTACTTTTTTAAGTTCAGACGCAACCTCTAATCCCGCAAAGAAAAAAATTGCACTCAAAACGAAAGACCAGTTATTACATGAAAAAGCTTCATTAACGACTTTCGAAGTGACACGAATGATGTATGCGATGTATAAATCTATAAAATGAAGACACGAGAAATTCAACTCTGTTGCATACCTTTACCAACCGTTTCCTTCCGAAGCTTGTTTTTATTCCGTAAAGGTGATTTTTCCATATGATAATTTTGCAGACAGTTTTCAAAGAATGTTTTCAAAAAGGTTAATTTTCCATGTGATAAACTTGCAGACTGAGTTTTTCGATAAAGAAAAGATGCCACCGTAACAGGGATATCACGCCGCCACGATATGTTTCAGGAAAAGTCCTAGAAATTTACTTACAAATTCCTAAAGTCCAGAAAAAAAAAATGCATCGGAAATAAAAGATCAGCGATAACTTGAAAAATATCTGCTTTCATTTTCAGCTGAAGATGCGAATTTAGATCACTGGCCTGGGAGAATGAATGACTACAAATCTCAATAATGTAGATGTTTTTGTTCTGTAGCATTTTTGTGTGACCGGTTTTGCAAACAGTTTGGGATCAAAGAAAAATGCCATTTTAACAGGGATATTTCAATGCCACGACTATTGCTTCATCAAGAATCTCTAATCCCGCGAAGAAAAAAATTGCACTCAAAACGAAAGACCAGTGATTACGCGAAAAAGCTTCATTAACGACTTTAGAAGTGACACGAATGATGTATGCAATGTATAAATCTATAAAATGAAGACACGCGAAATTCAACTCTGTTGCATACCTTTACCAATTGTTTCCTTCCGAAGCTTGTTTTTATTCCGTAAAGGTGATTTTTCCATGTGATAATTTTGCAGACAGTTTTCAAAGAATGTTTTCACAAAGGTTTATTTTCCATGTGATAATTTTGCAGACAGTTTTCAAAGAATGTCTTCAAACAAAAAAGCCTCGACTTTATTTTACAGTTAATTGCAGGCCAATGAAAGGTATGGAACACCCAAAACATCAGAAAGTGTGTTTCGTGAACACAATGGTGAACTAAGACCAGGGATTAGGTCATCGAAGTGCCCACTCCATACTTCTTGGCCAGGCAGTTGCACTGTAAAGTGAATGTTGAATTTGAGAAAAAAAAAAATAGCCAAAATCATAGAAATCTTATGAAGAATCTCTAAACCTTAGAAAATCTTGTATCCAAAAAGTAAAGATCTCGGACCACAAGAAAAAGTTTCACCTTTTTGTTTAGACGCAACCTAAATAATTTAGATTGGTGTACGCTGTATCTAAATCTGTATAATGTAGACTTTTGACTGCTTTACATACTTTCAATAATTGCTGCGTACAACCACTTAATCCGAGTGTCAAGTTTGCAGACAGAGTTTTTCGATCGAAAAAAGAAGCCACCCTAACAGGGATATCCCAATTCCACGACATGTTTTAGAAAGAATCCTAGAAATCTACCTATAAATTCCAAAAGGCCAGAAAAAACTGCATCCCCAAAAAAGATTGGCAATTACATGAAAAAGTTCCACTTTCATTTACGACTTAAAATGCGAATTTAGATCACTCAGCAGGAAGAACGCCTGATTACAAATCTCGATAATCTGAACTTTTCAGCGCTACAGCATTTTTTTGTGTGACCAGTTTGCAAACAGAATGGAATTGAAGAAAATGCCATCTTAACAGGGATATGTCATAGCAGCAATTACTGCTTCATTAAGAATGTCTTATTCCGAGGAGAAAAAATGCACCCAAAATGAAAGACCAGTCACAATACGAAAAACTGTCATTAACAGTTAAGAATTGACATGAATTATTCTAAACAGTGTACGCGTAGTATAGATCTATAAAATGAAGATGCACAAATCTAGACTCTGGTGCATACCTTTACCAACCGTTTCCTACCATTGCTCCATTTTATTCTGTAAAAGTGATTTTTCCATGTGATAATTTTGCAGACAAATTTCAAACAATGTTTGCAAACAAAAAAGCCTGAAGTTAAGATAATTACACTTCACTTATTCCTAGACAAGAAATCTGATTAAGAATCTCTAAATGTTAGAAAACCTTGCATCCAAAAAGTAAAGATCTCAGACCACAAGAAAAAGTTTCACCTTTTTGTTTAGAGGCATCCTAAATAATTTAGCTTGGTGTACGCTGTATCTAAATCTATATAATGTAGACTTTTGTCTGCTTTACATACTTTCAATAATTGCTGCCTACAACCACTTAATCTGTGTGTCAAGTTTGCAGATGGGAGTTTTTCGATCGAAAAAAGAAGCCAACCTAACAGGGATATCCCAATGCCACGACATGTTTTAGAAAGAATCCTAGAAATCTACCTGTAAATTCCTAAAGGCCAGAGAAAATGCATCCAAAAAAAAATATTGGCAATTACATGAAAAAGTTCCACTTTCATTGACCACTAAAAATGGTAATTTAGATCACTCAGCAAAAAGAACGCTTGATTACAAATCTCGATAAACTGTACTTTTGAGCTCTTTAGCATTTTTTTGTGTGATCAGTTGGCAACAGAATGGAATTGAAGAAATATGCCATCTTAACAGGGAAATGTCAAAACAGCGATTACTGCTTCATTAAGAATCTCTTATTCCGAGGAGAAAAAAATGCACCCAAAATGAAAGACCAGTCACAATACGAAAAACTGGCATTAATTGTTAAGAAGTGACATGAATTATTCTGAACAGTGTACGCGTAGTATAGATCTATAAAATGAAGATGCACAAATCTAGACTCTGGTGCATACCTTTACCAACCGTTTCCTACCATTGCTCCATTTTATTCTGTAAAAAGTGATTTTTCCATGTGATAATTTTGCAGACAAATTTCAAACAATGTTTGCAAACAAAAAAGCCTGAAGTTAAGATAATTACACTTCACTTATTCCTAGACAAGAAATCTGATTAAGAATCTCTAAACGTTAGAAAACCTTGCATCCAAAGAGTAAAGATCTCAGACCACAAGAAAAAGTTTCACCTTTTTGTTTAGACGCATCCTAAATAATTTAGCTTGGTGTACGCTGTATCTAAATCTATATAATGTAGACTTTTGTCTGCTTTACATACTTTCAATAATTGCTGCGTACAACCACTTAATCTGTGTGTCAAGTTTGCAGATGGGAGTTTTTCGATCGAAAAAAGAAGCCACCCTAACAGGGATATCCCAATGCAACAACATGGTTTAGAAAGAATCCTAGAAATCTACCTATAAATTCCTAAAGGCCAGAGAAAATGCATCCAAAAAAAGATTGGCAATTACATGAAAAAGTTCCACTTTCATTGACGACTAAATATTCGAATTAAGATCACTCAGCAGGAAGAACGCCTGATTACAAATTTCGATAATCTGGACTTTTGAGCTCTATAGCATTTTTTTGTATGACCAGTTTGCAAACAGAATGGAATTGAAGAAAAATGCCATCTTAACAGGGAAATGTCAAAGCAGCCATTACTGCTTCATTAAGAATGTCTTATTCCGAGGAGAAAAAAATGCACCCAAAATGAAAGATCAGTTATAACATGAAAGAGTGTCATTAACAAGTTAAGAAGTGACATGAATCATTCTGAACAGTGTACGCGTAGTATAGATATATAAAATGAAGATGCACAAATCTAGACTCTGGTGCATACCTTTACCAACCGTTTCCTACCACGCTCCATTTTATTCTGTAAAGGTGATTTTTCTACGTGATAATTTTGCAGACAAATTTCAAACAATGTTTGCAAACAAAAAAGCCTGAAGTTTAGCTAATTACATTTCACTTATTCCTTGACAAGAAATCTGATTAATAATCTCTAAACCCTAGAAAAAATTGCATCCAAAATGTAAAGGTCTTGAATCACATGAAAAAGTTACTTTTTTAAGTTCAGACGCAACCTCTAATCCCGCAAAGAAAAAAATTGCACTCAAAACGAAAGACCAGTTATTACATATAAAAGCTTCATTAACGACTTTCGAAGTGACACGAATGATGTATGCGATGTATAAATCTATAAAATGAAGACACGAGAAATTCAACTCTGTTGCATACCTTTACCAACCGTTTCCTTCTGAAGCTTGTTTTTATTCCGTAAAGGTGATTTTTCCATATGATAATTTTGCAGACAGTTTTCAAAGAATGTTTTCAAAAATGTTAATTTTCCATGTGATAAACTTGCAGACTGAATTTTTCGATAAAGAAAAGATGCCACCGTAACAGGGATATCACGCCGCCACGATATGTTTCAGGAAAAGTCCTAGAAATTTACTTACAAATTCCTAAAGTCCAGAAAAAAAAAATGCATCGGAAATAAAAGATCAGCGATAACTTGAAAAATATCTGCTTTCATTTTCAGCTGAAGATGCGAATTTAGATCACTGGCCTGGGAGAATGAATGACTACAAATCTCAATAATGTAGATGTTTTTGTTCTGTAGCATTTTTGTGTGACCGGTTTTGCAAACAGTTTGGGATCAAAGAAAAATGCCATTTTAACAGGGATATTCCAATGCCACGACTATTGCTTCATCAAGAATCTCTAATCCCACGAAGAAAAAAATTGCACTCAAAACGAAAGACCAGTGATTACGCGAAAAAGCTTCATTAACGACTTTAGAAGTGACACGAATGATGTATGCAATGTATAAATCTATAAAATGAAGACACGCGAAATTCAACTCTGTTGCATACCTTTACCAATTGTTTCCTTCCGAAGCTTGTTTTTATTCCGTAAAGGTGATTTTTCCATGTGATAATTTTGCAGACAGTTTTCAAAGAATGTTTTCACAAAGGTTAATTTTCCATGTGATAATTTTGCAGACAGTTTTCAAAGAATGTTTTCAAACAAAAAAGCCTCGACTTTATCTTACAGTTAATTGCAGGCCAATGAAAGGTATGGAACACCCAAAACATCAGAAAGTGTGTTTCGTGAACACAATGGTGAACTAAGACCAGGGATTAGCTCATCGAAGTGCCCACTCCATACTTCTTGGCCAGGCAGTTGCACTGTAAAGTGAATGTTGAATTTGAGGAAAAAAAAAATAGCCGAAATCATAGAAATCTTATGAAGAATCTCTAAACCTTAGAAAATCTTGTATCCAAAAAGTAAAGATCTCGGACCACAAGAAAAAGTTTCACCTTTTTGTTTAGACGCAACCTAAATAATTTAGATTGGTGTACGCTGTATCTAAATCTGTATAATGTAGACTTTTGACTGCTTTACATACTTTCAATAATTGCTGCGTACAACCACTTATTCCGTGTGTCAAGTTTGCAGACAGAGTTTTTCGATCGAAAAAAGAAGCCACCCTAACAGGGATATCCCAATTCCACGACATGTTTTAGAAAGAATCCTAGAAATCTACCTATAAATTCCAAAAGGCCAGAAAAAAACTGCATCCCCAAAAAAGATTGGCAATTACATGAAAAAGTTCCACTTTCATTTACGACTTAAAATGCGAATTTAGATCACTCAGCAGGAAGAACGCCTGATTACAAATCTCGATAATCTGAACTTTTCAGCTCTACAGCATTTTTTTGTGTGACCAGTTTGCAAACAGAATGGAATTGAAGAAAATGCCATCTTAACAGGGATATGTCATAGCAGCAATTACTGCTTCATTAAGAATGTCTTATTCCGAGGAGAAAAAATGCAACCAAAATGAAAGACCAGTCACAATACGAAAAACTGTCATTAACAGTTAAGAAGTGACATGAATTATTCTAAACAGTGTACGCATAGTATAGATCTATAAAATGAAGATGCACAAATCTAGACTCTGGTGCATACCTTTACCAACCGTTTCCTACCATTGCTCCATTTTATTCTGTAAAAGTGATTTTTCCATGTGATAATTTTGCAGACAAATTTCAAACAATGTTTGCAAACAAAAAAGCCTGAAGTTAAGATAATTACACTTCACTTATTCCTAGACAAGAAATCTGATTAAGAATCTCTAAACGTTAGAAAACCTTGCATCCAAAAAGTAAAGATCTCAGACCACAAGAAAAAGTTTCACCTTTTTGTTTAGACGCATCCTAAATAATTTAGATTGGTGTACGCTGTATCTAAATCTATATAATATAGACTTTTGTCTGTTTTACATACTTTCAATAATTGCTGCGTACAACCACTTAATCTGTGTGTCAAGTTTGCAGATGGGAGTTTTTCGATCGAAAAAAGAAGCCAACCTAACAGGGATATCCCAATGCCACGACATGTTTTAGAAAGAATCCTAGAAATCTACTTGTAAATTCCTAAAGGCCAGAGAAAATGCATCCAAAAAAAAATATTGGCAATTACATGAAAAAGTTCCACTTTCATTGACCACTAAAAATGCGAATTTAGATCACTCAGCAAAAAGAACGCTTGATTACAAATCTCGATAAACTGTACTTTTGAGCTCTTTAGCATTTTTTTGTGTGATCAGTTGGCAACAGAATGGAATTGAAGAAATATGCCATCTTAACAGGGAAATGTCAAAACAGCGATTACTGCTTCATTAAGAATCTCTTATTCCGAGGAGAAAAAAATGCACCCAAAATGAAAGATCATCATATAACACAAAAAAGTGTCATTAACAAGTTAAGAAGTTACATGAATCATTCTGAACAGTGTACGCATTGTATAGATCTATAAAATGAAAATGCATAAATCTAGACTCTGGTGCATACCTTTACCGTTTCCTACCACCGCTCCATTTTATTCCGTAAAGGTGATTTTTCCATGTGATAATTTTGCAGACCAATTTCAAACAATGTTTGCAAACAAAAAAGCCTGAAGTTTAGCTAATTACATTTCACTTATTCCTAGACAAGAAATCTGATTAAGAATCTCTAAACCCTAGAAAAAATTGCGTCCAAAATGTAAAGATCTTGAATCACATGAAAAAGTTACTTTTTTAAGTTCAGACGCAACCTTAATAATTTAGACTGGTGTATGCTGTATCTAAACCAATATAATGTAGACTTTGGAACCTTTACACACTTTTGACAATTGTTGCATACAACCACTCGTTCCTATTCCCTTAATGCGTTTTCCACCTGCTAAATTTGCAGACTGAGTTTTTCGATAAAGAAAAGATGCCACCGTAACAGGGATATCACGCCACTACGATATGTTTCAGGAAAAGTCCTATAAATTTACTTCCAAATTCCTAAAGTCCAGAAAAAAAAATGTATCGGAAATAAAAGATCGGCGATAACATGAAAAAGTTATGCTTTCATTTTCAGCTGAAGATGCGAATTTAGATCACTGGCCTGGGAGAATGAATGACTACAAATCTCAATGATGTAGATGTTTTGGTTCTGTAGCATTTTTTGTGTGACCGGTTTTGCAAACAGTTTGGGATCAAAGAAAAATGTCATCTTAACAGGGATATTCCAATGCCACGATTATTGCTTCATGAAGAATCTCTAATCCCGCGAAGAAAAAAATTGCACTCAAAACGAAAGACCAGTGATTACATGAAAAAGCTTCATTAACGACTTTCGAAATGACACGAGTGATGTATGCGATGTATAAATCTATAAAATGAAGACGCGAGAAATTCAACTCTGTTGCATACCTTTACCAATTGTTTCCTTCCGAAGCTTGTTTTTATTCCGTAAAGGTGATTTTTCCATATGATAATTTTGCAGACAGTTTTCAAAGAATGTTTTGAAAAAGGTTAATTTTCCATGTGATAATTTTGCAGACAGTTTTCAAAGAACGTTTTCAAACAAAAAAGCCTCGACTTTATCTTACAGTTAATTGCAAAGGTATGGAACACCCAAAACATCAGAAAGTGTGTTTCGTGAACACGATGGTGAACTAAGACCAGGGATTAGCTCATCGAAGTGACAACTCCATACTTCTTGGCCAGGCAGTTGCACTGTAAAGTGAATATTGAATTTGAGAAAAAAAAAATAGCCAAAATCATAGAAATCTGATTAAGAATCTCTAAACCTTAGAAAACCTTGTATCCAAAAAGTAAAGATCTCGGACCACAAGAAAAAGTTTCACCTTTTTTGTTCAGATGCAACCTAAATAATTTAAATTGGTGTACGCTGTATCTAAATCTGTATAATGTAGACTTTTGACTGCTTTACATACTTTCAATAATTGCTGCGTACAACCACTTATTCCGTGTGTCAAGTTTGCAGACAGAGTTTTTCGATCGAAAAAAGAAGCCAACCTAACAGGGATATCCCAATTCCACATGTTTTAGAAAGAGTCCTAGAAATCTACCTATAAATTCCAAAAGGCCAGAAAAAACTGCATCCCAAAAAAAGATTGGCAATTACATGAAAAAGTTCCACTTTCATTTACGACTTAAAATACGAATTTAGATCACTCAGCAGGAAGAACGCCTGATTACAAATCTCGATAAACTGGACTTTTGAGCTCTACAGCATTTTTTTGTGTGACCAGTTTGCAAACAGAACGGAATTGAAGAAAAATGCCATCTAAACAGGGATATGTCATAGCAGCGATTACTGCTTCATTAAGAATCTCTTATTCCGAGGAGAAAAAAATGCACCCAAAATGAAAGACCAGTCATAAAACGAAGACCTGTCATTAACAGTTAAGAAGTGACATGAATTATTCGGAATAGTGTATGCGTAGTATAGATCTATAAAATGAAGATGCACAAATCTATAGACTCTGGTGCATACCTTTACCAACCATTTCCTACCATTGCTCCATTTTATTCTGTAAAAGTGATTTTTCCATCTGATAATTTTGTAGACAAATTTTTAAACAATGTTTGCAAACAAAAAAGCCTGAAGTTTAGCTAATAACACTTCACTTATTCCTAGACAAGAAATCTGATTAAGAATCTGTAAATGTTAGAAAACCTTGCATCCAAAAAGTAAAGATCTCAGACCACAAGAAAAAGTTTCACCTTTTTGTTTAGACGCATCCTAAATAATTTAGATTGGTGTACGCTGTATCTAAATCTATATAATGTAGACTTTTGTCTGCTTTACATACTTTCAATAATTGCTGCGTACAACCACTTAATCCGAGTGTCAAGTTTGCAGATGGGAGTTTTTCGATCGAAAAAAGAAGCCACCCTAACAGGGATATCCCAATGCAACAACATGTTTTAGAAAGAATCCTAGAAATCTACCTATAAATTCCTAAAGGCCAGAGAAAATGCATCCAAAAAAAAAAAAGATTGGCAATTACATGAAAAAGTTCCACTTCATTAAGAATGTCTTATTCTGAGGAGAAAAAAATGCACCCAAAATGAAAGATCAGTTATAACATGAAAGAGTGTCATTAACAAGTTAAGAAGTGACATGAATCATTCTGAACAGTGTACGCGTAGTATAGATATATAAAATGAAGATGCACAAATCTAGACTCTGGTGCATACATTTTCCAACTGTTTCCTACCATGCTCCATTTTATTCTGTAAAGGTGATTTTTCTACGTGATAATTTTGCAGACAAATTTCAAACAATGTTTGCAAACAAAAAAGCCTGAAGTTTAGCTAATTACATTTCACTTATTCCTTGACAAGAAATCTGATTAATAATCTCTAAACCCTAGAAAAAATTGCATCCAAAATGTAAAGATCTTGAATCACATGAAAAAGTTACTTTTTTAAGTTCAGACGCAACCTCTAATCCCGCAAAGAAAAAAATTGCACTCAAAACGAAAGACCAGTTATTACATGAAAAAGCTTCATTAACGACTTTCGAAGTGACACGAATGATGTATGCGATGTATAAATCTATAAAATGAAGACACGAGAAATTCAACTCTGTTGCATACCTTTACCAACCGTTTCCTTCCGAAGCTTGTTTTTATTCCGTAAAGGTGATTTTTCCATATGATAATTTTGCAGACAGTTTTCAAAGAATGTTTTCAAAAAGGTTAATTTTCCATGTGATAAACTTGCAGACTGAGTTTTTCGATAAAGAAAAGATGCCACCGTAACAGGGATATCACGCCGTAACGATATGTTTCAGGAAAAGTCCTAGAAATTTACTTACAAATTCCTAAAGTCCAGAAAAAAAAAATGCATCGGAAATAAAAGATCAGCGATAACTTGAAAAATATCTGCTTTCATTTTCAGCTGAAGATGCGAATTTAGATCACTGGCCTGGGAGAATGAATGACTACAAATCTCAATAATGTAGATGTTTTTGTTCTGTAGCATTTTTGTGTGACCGGTTTTGCAAACAGTTTGGGATCAAAGAAAAATGCCATTTTAACAGGGATATTCCAATGCCACGACTATTGCTTCATCAAGAATCTCTAATCCCGCGAAGAAAAAAATTGCACTCAAAACGAAAGACCAGTGATTACGCGAAAAAGCTTCATTAACGACTTTAGAAGTGACACGAATGATGTATGCAATGTATAAATCTATAAAATGAAGACACGCGAAATTCAACTCTGTTGCATACCTTTACCAATTGTTTCCTTCCGAAGCTTGTTTTTATTCCGTAAAGGTGATTTTTCCATGTGATAATTTTGCAGACAGTTTTCAAAGAATGTTTTCACAAAGGTTAATTTTCCATGTGATAATTTTGCAGACAGTTTTCAAAGAATGTTTTCAAACAAAAAAGCCTCGACTTTATCTTACAGTTAATTGCAGGCCAATGAAAGGTATGGAACACCCAAAACATCAGAAAGTGTGTTTCGTGAACACAATGGTGAACTAAGACCAGGGATTAGCTCATCGAAGTGCCCACTCCATACTTCTTGGCCAGGCAGTTGCACTGTAAAGTGAATGTTGAATTTGAGAAAAAAAAAAATAGCCAAAATCATAGAAATCTTATGAAGAATCTCTAAACCTTAGAAAATCTTGTATCCAAAAAGTAAAGATCTCGGACCACAAGAAAAAGTTTCACCTTTTTGTTTAGACGCAACCTAAATAATTTAGATTGGTGTACGCTGTATCTAAATCTGTATAATGTAGACTTTTGACTGCTTTACATACTTTCAATAATTGCTGCGTACAACCACTTATTCCGTGTGTCAAGTTTGCAGACAGAGTTTTTCGATCGAAAAAAGAAGCCACCCTAACAGGGATATCCCAATTCCACGACATGTTTTAGAAAGAATCCTAGAAATCTACCTATAAATTCCAAAAGGCCAGAAAAAACTGCATCCCCAAAAAAGATTGGCAATTACATGAAAAAGTTCCACTTTCATTTACGACTTAAAATGCGAATTTAGATCACTCAGCAGGAAGAACGCCTGATTACAAATCTCGATAATCTGAACTTTTCAGCTCTACAGCATTTTTTTGTGTGACCAGTTTGTAAACAGAATGGAATTGAAGAAAATGCCATCTTAACAGGGATATGTCATAGCAGCAATTACTGCTTCATTAAGAATGTCTTATTCCGAGGAGAAAAAATGCACCCAAAATGAAAGACCAGTCACAATACGAAAAACTGTCATTAACAGTTAAGAATTGACATGAATTATTCTAAACAGTGTACGCGTAGTATAGATCTATAAAATGAAGATGCACAAATCTAGACTCTGGTGCATACCTTTACCAACCGTTTCCTACCATTGCTCCATTTTATTCTGTAAAAGTGATTTTTCCATGTGATAATTTTGCAGACAAATTTCAAACAATGTTTGCAAACAAAAAAGCCTGAAGTTAAGATAATTACACTTCACTTATTCCTAGACAAGAAATCTGATTAAGAATCTCTAAATGTTAGAAAACCTTGCATCCAAAAAGTAAAGATCTCAGACTACAAGAAAAAGTTTCACCTTTTTGTTTAGACGCATCCTAAATAATTTAGCTTGGTGTACGCTGTATCTAAATCTATATAATGTAGACTTTTGTCTGCTTTACATACTTTCAATAATTGCTGCGTACAACCACTTAATCTGTGTGTCAAGTTTGCAGATGGGAGTTTTTCGATCAAAAAAAGAAGCCAACCTAACAGGGATATCCCAATGCCACGACATGTTTTAGAAAGAATCCTAGAAATCTACCTGTAAATTCCTAAAGGCCAGAGAAAATGCATCCAAAAAAAAATATTGGCAATTACATGAAAAAGTTCCACTTTCATTGACCACTAAAAATGCGAATTTAGATCACTCAGCAAAAAGAACGCTTGATTACAAATCTCGATAAACTGTACTTTTGAGCTCTTTAGCATTTTTTTGTGTGATCAGTTGGCAACAGAATGGAATTGAAGAAATATGCCATCTTAACAGGGAAATGTCAAAACAGCGATTACTGCTTCATTAAGAATCTCTTATTCCGAGGAGAAAAAAATGCACCCAAAATGAAAGACCAGTCACAATACGAAAAACTGGCATTAATTGTTAAGAAGTGACATGAATTATTCTGAACAGTGTACGCGTAGTATAGATCTATAAAATGAAGATGCACAAATCTAGACTCTGGTGCATACCTTTACCAACCGTTTCCTACCATTGCTCCATTTTATTCTGTAAAAAGTGATTTTTCCATGTGATAATTTTGCAGACAAATTTCAAACAATGTTTGCAAACAAAAAAGCCTGAAGTTAAGATAATTACACTTCACTTATTCCTAGACAAGAAATCTGATTAAGAATCTCTAAACGTTAGAAAACCTTGCATCCAAAGAGTAAAGATCTCAGACCACAAGAAAAAGTTTCACCTTTTTGTTTAGACGCATCCTAAATAATTTAGCTTGGTGTACGCTGTATCTAAATCTATATAATGTAGACTTTTGTCTGCTTTACATACTTTCAATAATTGCTGCGTACAACCACTTAATCTGTGTGTCAAGTTTGCAGATGGGAGTTTTTCGATCGAAAAAAGAAGCCACCCTAACAGGGATATCCCAATGCAACAACATGGTTTAGAAAGAATCCTAGAAATCTACCTATAAATTCCTAAAGGCCAGAGAAAATGCATCCAAAAAAAGATTGGCAATTACATGAAAAAGTTCCACTTTCATTGACGACTAAATATTCGAATTAAGATCACTCAGCAGGAAGAACGCCTGATTACAAATTTCGATAATCTGGACTTTTGAGCTCTATAGCATTTTTTTGTATGACCAGTTTGCAAACAGAATGGAATTGAAGAAAAATGCCATCTTAACAGGGAAATGTCAAAGCAGCCATTACTGCTTCATTAAGAATGTCTTATTCCGAGGAGAAAAAAATGCACCCAAAATGAAAGATCAGTTATAACATGAAAGAGTGTCATTAACAAGTTAAGAAGTGACATGAATCATTCTGAACAGTGTACGCGTAGTATAGATATATAAAATGAAGATGCACAAATCTAGACTCTGGTGCATACCTTTACCAACCGTTTCCTACCACGCTCCATTTTATTCTGTAAAGGTGATTTTTCTACGTGATAATTTTGCAGACAAATTTCAAACAATGTTTGCAAACAAAAAAGCCTGAAGTTTAGCTAATTACATTTCACTTATTCCTTGACAAGAAATCTGATTAATAATCTCTAAACCCTAGAAAAAATTGCATCCAAAATGTAAAGGTCTTGAATCACATGAAAAAGTTACTTTTTTAAGTTCAGACGCAACCTCTAATCCCGCAAAGAAAAAAATTGCACTCAAAACGAAAGACCAGTTATTACATATAAAAGCTTCATTAACGACTTTCGAAGTGACACGAATGATGTATGCGATGTATAAATCTATAAAATGAAGACACGAGAAATTCAACTCTGTTGCATACCTTTACCAACCGTTTCCTTCTGAAGCTTGTTTTTATTCCGTAAAGGTGATTTTTCCATATGATAATTTTGCAGACAGTTTTCAAAGAATGTTTTCAAAAAGGTTAATTTTCCATGTGATAAACTTGCAGACTGAATTTTTCGATAAAGAAAAGATGCCACCGTAACAGGGATATCACGCCGCCACGATATGTTTCAGGAAAAGTCCTAGAAATTTACTTACAAATTCCTAAAGTCCAGAAAAAAAAAATGCATCGGAAATAAAAGATCAGCGATAACTTGAAAAATATCTGCTTTCATTTTCAGCTGAAGATGCGAATTTAGATCACTGGCCTGGGAGAATGAATGACTACAAATCTCAATAATGTAGATGTTTTTGTTCTGTAGCATTTTTGTGTGACCGGTTTTGCAAACAGTTTGGGATCAAAGAAAAATGCCATTTTAACAGGGATATTCCAATGCCACGACTATTGCTTCATCAAGAATCTCTAATCCCACGAAGAAAAAAATTGCACTCAAAACGAAAGACCAGTGATTACGCGAAAAAGCTTCATTAACGACTTTAGAAGTGACACGAATGATGTATGCAATGTATAAATCTATAAAATGAAGACACGCGAAATTCAACTCTGTTGCATACCTTTACCAATTGTTTCCTTCCGAAGCTTGTTTTTATTCCGTAAAGGTGATTTTTCCATGTGATAATTTTGCAGACAGTTTTCAAAGAATGTTTTCAAACAAAAAAGCCTCGACTTTATCTTACAGTTAATTGCAGGCCAATGAAAGGTATGGAACACCCAAAACATCAGAAAGTGTGTTTCGTGAACACAATGGTGAACTAAGACCAGGGATTAGCTCATCGAAGTGCCCACTCCATACTTCTTGGCCAGGCAGTTGCACTGTAAAGTGAATGTTGAATTTTAGAAAAAAAAAAATAGCCAAAATCATAGAAATCTTATGAAGAATCTCTAAACCTTAGAAAATCTTGTATCCAAAAAGTAAAGATCTCAGACCACAAGAAAAAGTTTCACCTTTTTGTTTAGACGCAACCTAAATAATTTAGATTGGTGTACGCTGTATCTAAATCTGTATAATGTAGACTTTTGACTGCTTTACATACTTTCAATAATTGCTGCGTACAACCACTTATTCCGTGTGTCAAGTTTGCAGACAGAGTTTTTCGATCGAAAAAAGAAGCCACCCTAACAGGGATATCCCAATTCCACGACATGTTTTAGAAAGAATCCTAGAAATCTACCTATAAATTCCAAAAGGCCAGAAAAAAACTGCATCCCCAAAAAAGATTGGCAATTACATGAAAAAGTTCCACTTTCATTTACGACTTAAAATGCGAATTTAGATCACTCAGCAGGAAGAACGCCTGATTACAAATGTCGATAATCTGAACTTTTCAGCTCTACAGCATTTTTTTGTGTGACCAGTTTGCAAACAGAATGGAATTGAAGAAAATGCCATCTTAACAGGGATATGTCATAGCAGCAATTACTGCTTCATTAAGAATGTCTTATTCTGAGGAGAAAAAATGCACCCAAAATGAAAGACCAGTCACAATACGAAAACTGTCATTAACAGTTAAGAAGTGACATGAATTATTCTAAACAGTGTACGCGTAGTATAGATCTATAAAATGAAGATGCACAAATCTAGACTCTGGTGCATACCTTTACCAACCGTTTCCTACCATTGCTCCATTTTATTCTGTAAAAGTGATTTTTCCATGTGATAATTTTGCAGACAAATTTCAAACAATGTTTGCAAACAAAAAAGCCTGAAGTTAAGATAATTACACTTCACTTATTCCTAGACAAGAAATCTGATTAAGAATCTCTAAACGTTAGAAAACCTTGCATCCAAAAAGTAAAGATCTCAGACCACAAGAAAAAGTTTCACCTTTTTGTTTAGACGCATCCTAAATAATTTAGATTGGTGTACGCTGTATCTAAATCTATATAATGTAGACTTTTGTCTGTTTTACATACTTTCAATAATTGCTGCGTACAACCACTTAATCTGTGTGTCAAGTTTGCAGATGGGAGTTTTTCGATCGAAAAAAGAAGCCAACCTAACAGGGATATCCCAATGCCACGACATGTTTTAGAAAGAATCCTAGAAATCTACTTGTAAATTCCTAAAGGCCAGAGAAAATGCATCCAAAAAAAAATATTGGCAATTACATGAAAAAGTTCCACTTTCATTGACCACTAAAAATGGTAATTTAGATCACTCAGCAAAAAGAACGCTTGATTACAAATCTCGATAAACTGTACTTTTGAGCTCTTTAGCATTTTTTTGTGTGATCAGTTGGCAACAGAATGGAATTGAAGAAATATGCCATCTTAACAGGGAAATGTCAAAACAGCGATTACTGCTTCATTAAGAATCTCTTATTCCGAGGAGAAAAAAATGCACCCAAAATGAAAGATCATCATATAACACAAAAAAGTGTCATTAACAAGTTAAGAAGTTACATGAATCATTCTGAACAGTGTACGCATTGTATAGATCTATAAAATGAAAATGCATAAATCTAGACTCTGGTGCATACCTTTACCGTTTCCTACCACCGCTCCATTTTATTCCGTAAAGGTGATTTTTCCATGTGATAATTTTGCAGACCAATTTCAAACAATGTTTGCAAACAAAAAAGCCTGAAGTTTAGCTAATTACATTTCACTTATTCCTAGACAAGAAATCTGATTAAGAATCTCTAAACCCTAGAAAAAATTGCGTCCAAAATGTAAAGATCTTGAATCACATGAAAAAGTTACTTTTTTAAGTTCAGACGCAACCTTAATAATTTAGACTGGTGTATGCTGTATCTAAACCAATATAATGTAGACTTTGGAACCTTTACACACTTTTGACAATTGTTGCATACAACCACTCGTTCCTATTCCCTTAATGCGTTTTCCACCTGCTAAATTTGCAGACTGAGTTTTTCGATAAAGAAAAGATGCCACCGTAACAGGGATATCACGCCACTACGATATGTTTCAGGAAAAGTCCTATAAATTTACTTCCAAATTCCTAAAGTCCAGAAAAAAAAATGTATCGGAAATAAAAGATCGGCGATAACATGAAAAAGTTATGCTTTCATTTTCAGCTGAAGATGCGAATTTAGATCACTGGCCTGGGAGAATGAATGACTACAAATCTCAATGATGTAGATGTTTTGGTTCTGTAGCATTTTTTGTGTGACCGGTTTTGCAAACAGTTTGGGATCAAAGAAAAATGTCATCTTAACAGGGATATTCCAATGCCACCATTATTGCTTCATGAAGAATCTCTAATCCCGCGAAGAAAAAAATTGCACTCAAAACGAAAGACCAGTGATTACATGAAAAAGCTTCATTAACGACTTTCGAAATGACACGAGTGATGTATGCGATGTATAAATCTATAAAATGAAGACGCGAGAAATTCAACTCTGTTGCATACCTTTACCAATTGTTTCCTTCCGAAGCTTGTTTTTATTCCGTAAAGGTGATTTTTCCATATGATAATTTTGCAGACAGTTTTCAAAGAATGTTTTGAAAAAGGTTAATTTTCCATGTGATAATTTTGCAGACAGTTTTCAAAGAACGTTTTCAAACAAAAAAGCCTCGACTTTATCTTACAGTTAATTGCAAAGGTATGGAACACCCAAAACATCAGAAAGTGTGTTTCGTGAACACAATGGTGAACTAAGACCAGGGATTAGCTCATCGAAGTGACAACTCCATACTTCTTGGCCAGGCAGTTGCACTGTAAAGTGAATATTGAATTTGAGAAAAAAAAAATAGCCAAAATCATAGAAATCTGATTAAGAATCTCTAAACCTTAGAAAACCTTGTATCCAAAAAGTAAAGATCTCGGACCACAAGAAAAAGTTTCACCTTTTTTGTTCAGATGCAACCTAAATAATTTAAATTGGTGTACGCTGTATCTAAATCTGTATAATGTAGACTTTTGACTGCTTTACATACTTTCAATAATTGCTGCGTACAACCACTTATTCCGTGTGTCAAGTTTGCAGACAGAGTTTTTCGATCGAAAAAAGAAGCCAACCTAACAGGGATATCCCAATTCCACGACATGTTTTAGAAAGAGTCCTAGAAATCTACCTATAAATTCCAAAAGGCCAGAAAAAACTGCATCCCAAAAAAAGATTGGCAATTACATGAAAAAGTTCCACTTTCATTTACGACTTAAAATACGAATTTAGATCACTCAGCAGGAAGAACGCCTGATTACAAATCTCGATAAACTGGACTTTTGAGCTCTACAGCATTTTTTTGTGTGACCAGTTTGCAAACAGAATGGAATTGAAGAAAAATGCCATCTAAACAGGGATATGTCATAGCAGCGATTACTGCTTCATTAAGAATCTCTTATTCCGAGGAGAAAAAAATGCACCCAAAATGAAAGACCAGTCATAAAACGAAGACCTGTCATTAACAGTTAAGAAGTGACATGAATTATTCGGAATAGTGTATGCGTAGTATAGATCTATAAAATGAAGATGCACAAATCTAGACTCTGGTGCATACCTTTACCAACCATTTCCTACCATTGCTCCATTTTATTCTGTAAAAGTGATTTTTCCATCTGATAATTTTGTAGACAAATTTTTAAACAATGTTTGCAAACAAAAAAGCCTGAAGTTTAGCTAATAACACTTCACTTATTCCTAGACAAGAAATCTGATTAAGAATCTGTAAATGTTAGAAAACCTTGCATCCAAAAAGTAAAGATCTCAGACCACAAGAAAAAATTTCACCTTTTTGTTTAGACGCATCCTAAATAATTTAGATTGGTGTACGCTGTATCTAAATCTATATAATGTAGACTTTTGTCTGCTTTACATACTTTCAATAATTGCTGCATACAACCACTTAATCCGAGTGTCAAGTTTGCAGATGGGAGTTTTTCGATCGAAAAAAGAAGCCACCCTAACAGGGATATCCCAATGCAACAACATGTTTTAGAAAGAATCCTAGAAATCTACCTATAAATTCCTAAAGGCCAGAGAAAATGCATCCAAAAAAAAAAAAGATTGGCAATTACATGAAAAAGTTCCACTTCATTAAGAATGTCTTATTCTGAGGAGAAAAAAATGCACCCAAAATGAAAGATCAGTTATAACATGAAAGAGTGTCATTAACAAGTTAAGAAGTGACATGAATCATTCTGAACAGTGTACGCGTAGTATAGATATATAAAATGAAGATGCACAAATCTAGACTCTGGTGCATACCTTTTCCAACTGTTTCCTACCATGCTCCATTTTATTCTGTAAAGGTGATTTTTCTACGTGATAATTTTGCAGACCAATTTCAAACAATGTTTGCAAACAAAAAAGCCTGAAGTTTAGCTAATTACATTTCACTTATTCCTTGACAAGAAATCTGATTAATAATCTCTAAACCCTAGAAAAAATTGCATCCAAAATGTAAAGATCTTGAATCACATGAAAAAGTTACTTTTTTAAGTTCAGACACAACCTCTAATCCCGCAAAGAAAAAAATTGCACTCAAAACGAAAGACCAGTTATTACATGAAAAAGCTTCATTAACGACTTTCGAAGTGACACGAATGATGTATGCGATGTATAAATCTATAAAATGAAGACACGAGAAATTCAACTCTGTTGCATACCTTTACCAACCGTTTCCTTCCGAAGCTTGTTTTTATTCCGTAAAGGTGATTTTTCCATATGATAATTTTGCAGACAGTTTTCAAAGAATGTTTTCAAAAAGGTTAATTTTCCATGTGATAAACTTGCAGACTGAGTTTTTCGATAAAGAAAAGATGCCACCGTAACAGGGATATCACGCCGCCACGATATGTTTCAGGAAAAGTCCTAGAAATTTACTTACAAATTCCTAAAGTCCAGAAAAAAAAAATGCATCGGAAATAAAAGATCAGCGATAACTTGAAAAATATCTGCTTTCATTTTCAGCTGAAGATGCGAATTTAGATCACTGGCCTGGGAGAATGAATGACTACAAATCTCAATAATGTAGATGTTTTTGTTCTGTAGCATTTTTGTGTGACCGGTTTTGCAAACAGTTTGGGATCAAAGAAAAATGCCATTTTAACAGGGATATTTCAATGCCACGACTATTGCTTCATCAAGAATCTCTAATCCCGCGAAGAAAAAAATTGCACTCAAAACGAAAGACCAGTGATTACGCGAAAAAGCTTCATTAACGACTTTAGAAGTGACACGAATGATGTATGCAATGTATAAATCTATAAAATGAAGACACGCGAAATTCAACTCTGTTGCATACCTTTACCAATTGTTTCCTTCCGAAGCTTGTTTTTATTCCGTAAAGGTGATTTTTCCATGTGATAATTTTGCAGACAGTTTTCAAAGAATGTTTTCACAAAGGTTTATTTTCCATGTGATAATTTTGCAGACAGTTTTCAAAGAATGTCTTCAAACAAAAAAGCCTCGACTTTATTTTACAGTTAATTGCAGGCCAATGAAAGGTATGGAACACCCAAAACATCAGAAAGTGTGTTTCGTGAACACAATGGTGAACTAAGACCAGGGATTAGGTCATCGAAGTGCCCACTCCATACTTCTTGGCCAGGCAGTTGCACTGTAAAGTGAATGTTGAATTTGAGAAAAAAAAAAATAGCCAAAATCATAGAAATCTTATGAAGAATCTCTAAACCTTAGAAAATCTTGTATCCAAAAAGTAAAGATCTCGGACCACAAGAAAAAGTTTCACCTTTTTGTTTAGACGCAACCTAAATAATTTAGATTGGTGTACGCTGTATCTAAATCTGTATAATGTAGACTTTTGACTGCTTTACATACTTTCAATAATTGCTGCGTACAACCACTTAATCCGAGTGTCAAGTTTGCAGACAGAGTTTTTCGATCGAAAAAAGAAGCCACCCTAACAGGGATATCCCAATTCCACGACATGTTTTAGAAAGAATCCTAGAAATCTACCTATAAATTCCAAAAGGCCAGAAAAAACTGCATCCCCAAAAAAGATTGGCAATTACATGAAAAAGTTCCACTTTCATTTACGACTTAAAATGCGAATTTAGATCACTCAGCAGGAAGAACGCCTGATTACAAATCTCGATAATCTGAACTTTTCAGCGCTACAGCATTTTTTTGTGTGACCAGTTTGCAAACAGAATGGAATTGAAGAAAATGCCATCTTAACAGGGATATGTCATAGCAGCAATTACTGCTTCATTAAGAATGTCTTATTCCGAGGAGAAAAAATGCACCCAAAATGAAAGACCAGTCACAATACGAAAAACTGTCATTAACAGTTAAGAATTGACATGAATTATTCTAAACAGTGTACGCGTAGTATAGATCTATAAAATGAAGATGCACAAATCTAGACTCTGGTGCATACCTTTACCAACCGTTTCCTACCATTGCTCCATTTTATTCTGTAAAAGTGATTTTTCCATGTGATAATTTTGCAGACAAATTTCAAACAATGTTTGCAAACAAAAAAGCCTGAAGTTAAGATAATTACACTTCACTTATTCCTAGACAAGAAATCTGATTAAGAATCTCTAAATGTTAGAAAACCTTGCATCCAAAAAGTAAAGATCTCAGACCACAAGAAAAAGTTTCACCTTTTTGTTTAGAGGCATCCTAAATAATTTAGCTTGGTGTACGCTGTATCTAAATCTATATAATGTAGACTTTTGTCTGCTTTACATACTTTCAATAATTGCTGCCTACAACCACTTAATCTGTGTGTCAAGTTTGCAGATGGGAGTTTTTCGATCGAAAAAAGAAGCCAACCTAACAGGGATATCCCAATGCCACGACATGTTTTAGAAAGAATCCTAGAAATCTACCTGTAAATTCCTAAAGGCCAGAGAAAATGCATCCAAAAAAAAATATTGGCAATTACATGAAAAAGTTCCACTTTCATTGACCACTAAAAATGGTAATTTAGATCACTCAGCAAAAAGAACGCTTGATTACAAATCTCGATAAACTGTACTTTTGAGCTCTTTAGCATTTTTTTGTGTGATCAGTTGGCAACAGAATGGAATTGAAGAAATATGCCATCTTAACAGGGAAATGTCAAAACAGCGATTACTGCTTCATTAAGAATCTCTTATTCCGAGGAGAAAAAAATGCACCCAAAATGAAAGACCAGTCACAATACGAAAAACTGGCATTAATTGTTAAGAAGTGACATGAATTATTCTGAACAGTGTACGCGTAGTATAGATCTATAAAATGAAGATGCACAAATCTAGACTCTGGTGCATACCTTTACCAACCGTTTCCTACCATTGCTCCATTTTATTCTGTAAAAAGTGATTTTTCCATGTGATAATTTTGCAGACAAATTTCAAACAATGTTTGCAAACAAAAAAGCCTGAAGTTAAGATAATTACACTTCACTTATTCCTAGACAAGAAATCTGATTAAGAATCTCTAAACGTTAGAAAACCTTGCATCCAAAGAGTAAAGATCTCAGACCACAAGAAAAAGTTTCACCTTTTTGTTTAGACGCATCCTAAATAATTTAGCTTGGTGTACGCTGTATCTAAATCTATATAATGTAGACTTTTGTCTGCTTTACATACTTTCAATAATTGCTGCGTACAACCACTTAATCTGTGTGTCAAGTTTGCAGATGGGAGTTTTTCGATCGAAAAAAGAAGCCACCCTAACAGGGATATCCCAATGCAACAACATGGTTTAGAAAGAATCCTAGAAATCTACCTATAAATTCCTAAAGGCCAGAGAAAATGCATCCAAAAAAAGATTGGCAATTACATGAAAAAGTTCCACTTTCATTGACGACTAAATATTCGAATTAAGATCACTCAGCAGGAAGAACGCCTGATTACAAATTTCGATAATCTGGACTTTTGAGCTCTATAGCATTTTTTTGTATGACCAGTTTGCAAACAGAATGGAATTGAAGAAAAATGCCATCTTAACAGGGAAATGTCAAAGCAGCCATTACTGCTTCATTAAGAATGTCTTATTCCGAGGAGAAAAAAATGCACCCAAAATGAAAGATCAGTTATAACATGAAAGAGTGTCATTAACAAGTTAAGAAGTGACATGAATCATTCTGAACAGTGTACGCGTAGTATAGATATATAAAATGAAGATGCACAAATCTAGACTCTGGTGCATACCTTTACCAACCGTTTCCTACCACGCTCCATTTTATTCTGTAAAGGTGATTTTTCTACGTGATAATTTTGCAGACAAATTTCAAACAATGTTTGCAAACAAAAAAGCCTGAAGTTTAGCTAATTACATTTCACTTATTCCTTGACAAGAAATCTGATTAATAATCTCTAAACCCTAGAAAAAATTGCATCCAAAATGTAAAGGTCTTGAATCACATGAAAAAGTTACTTTTTTAAGTTCAGACGCAACCTCTAATCCCGCAAAGAAAAAAATTGCACTCAAAACGAAAGACCAGTTATTACATATAAAAGCTTCATTAACGACTTTCGAAGTGACACGAATGATGTATGCGATGTATAAATCTATAAAATGAAGACACGAGAAATTCAACTCTGTTGCATACCTTTACCAACCGTTTCCTTCTGAAGCTTGTTTTTATTCCGTAAAGGTGATTTTTCCATATGATAATTTTGCAGACAGTTTTCAAAGAATGTTTTCAAAAATGTTAATTTTCCATGTGATAAACTTGCAGACTGAATTTTTCGATAAAGAAAAGATGCCACCGTAACAGGGATATCACGCCGCCACGATATGTTTCAGGAAAAGTCCTAGAAATTTACTTACAAATTCCTAAAGTCCAGAAAAAAAAAATGCATCGGAAATAAAAGATCAGCGATAACTTGAAAAATATCTGCTTTCATTTTCAGCTGAAGATGCGAATTTAGATCACTGGCCTGGGAGAATGAATGACTACAAATCTCAATAATGTAGATGTTTTTGTTCTGTAGCATTTTTGTGTGACCGGTTTTGCAAACAGTTTGGGATCAAAGAAAAATGCCATTTTAACAGGGATATTCCAATGCCACGACTATTGCTTCATCAAGAATCTCTAATCCCACGAAGAAAAAAATTGCACTCAAAACGAAAGACCAGTGATTACGCGAAAAAGCTTCATTAACGACTTTAGAAGTGACACGAATGATGTATGCAATGTATAAATCTATAAAATGAAGACACGCGAAATTCAACTCTGTTGCATACCTTTACCAATTGTTTCCTTCCGAAGCTTGTTTTTATTCCGTAAAGGTGATTTTTCCATGTGATAATTTTGCAGACAGTTTTCAAAGAATGTTTTCACAAAGGTTAATTTTCCATGTGATAATTTTGCAGACAGTTTTCAAAGAATGTTTTCAAACAAAAAAGCCTCGACTTTATCTTACAGTTAATTGCAGGCCAATGAAAGGTATGGAACACCCAAAACATCAGAAAGTGTGTTTCGTGAACACAATGGTGAACTAAGACCAGGGATTAGCTCATCGAAGTGCCCACTCCATACTTCTTGGCCAGGCAGTTGCACTGTAAAGTGAATGTTGAATTTGAGGAAAAAAAAAATAGCCGAAATCATAGAAATCTTATGAAGAATCTCTAAACCTTAGAAAATCTTGTATCCAAAAAGTAAAGATCTCGGACCACAAGAAAAAGTTTCACCTTTTTGTTTAGACGCAACCTAAATAATTTAGATTGGTGTACGCTGTATCTAAATCTGTATAATGTAGACTTTTGACTGCTTTACATACTTTCAATAATTGCTGCGTACAACCACTTATTCCGTGTGTCAAGTTTGCAGACAGAGTTTTTCGATCGAAAAAAGAAGCCACCCTAACAGGGATATCCCAATTCCACGACATGTTTTAGAAAGAATCCTAGAAATCTACCTATAAATTCCAAAAGGCCAGAAAAAAACTGCATCCCCAAAAAAGATTGGCAATTACATGAAAAAGTTCCACTTTCATTTACGACTTAAAATGCGAATTTAGATCACTCAGCAGGAAGAACGCCTGATTACAAATCTCGATAATCTGAACTTTTCAGCTCTACAGCATTTTTTTGTGTGACCAGTTTGCAAACAGAATGGAATTGAAGAAAATGCCATCTTAACAGGGATATGTCATAGCAGCAATTACTGCTTCATTAAGAATGTCTTATTCCGAGGAGAAAAAATGCAACCAAAATGAAAGACCAGTCACAATACGAAAAACTGTCATTAACAGTTAAGAAGTGACATGAATTATTCTAAACAGTGTACGCGTAGTATAGATCTATAAAATGAAGATGCACAAATCTAGACTCTGGTGCATACCTTTACCAACCGTTTCCTACCATTGCTCCATTTTATTCTGTAAAAGTGATTTTTCCATGTGATAATTTTGCAGACAAATTTCAAACAATGTTTGCAAACAAAAAAGCCTGAAGTTAAGATAATTACACTTCACTTATTCCTAGACAAGAAATCTGATTAAGAATCTCTAAACGTTAGAAAACCTTGCATCCAAAAAGTAAAGATCTCAGACCACAAGAAAAAGTTTCACCTTTTTGTTTAGACGCATCCTAAATAATTTAGATTGGTGTACGCTGTATCTAAATCTATATAATATAGACTTTTGTCTGTTTTACATACTTTCAATAATTGCTGCGTACAACCACTTAATCTGTGTGTCAAGTTTGCAGATGGGAGTTTTTCGATCGAAAAAAGAAGCCAACCTAACAGGGATATCCCAATGCCACGACATGTTTTAGAAAGAATCCTAGAAATCTACTTGTAAATTCCTAAAGGCCAGAGAAAATGCATCCAAAAAAAAATATTGGCAATTACATGAAAAAGTTCCACTTTCATTGACCACTAAAAATGCGAATTTAGATCACTCAGCAAAAAGAACGCTTGATTACAAATCTCGATAAACTGTACTTTTGAGCTCTTTAGCATTTTTTTGTGTGATCAGTTGGCAACAGAATGGAATTGAAGAAATATGCCATCTTAACAGGGAAATGTCAAAACAGCGATTACTGCTTCATTAAGAATCTCTTATTCCGAGGAGAAAAAAATGCACCCAAAATGAAAGATCATCATATAACACAAAAAAGTGTCATTAACAAGTTAAGAAGTTACATGAATCATTCTGAACAGTGTACGCATTGTATAGATCTATAAAATGAAAATGCATAAATCTAGACTCTGGTGCATACCTTTACCGTTTCCTACCACCGCTCCATTTTATTCCGTAAAGGTGATTTTTCCATGTGATAATTTTGCAGACCAATTTCAAACAATGTTTGCAAACAAAAAAGCCTGAAGTTTAGCTAATTACATTTCACTTATTCCTAGACAAGAAATCTGATTAAGAATCTCTAAACCCTAGAAAAAATTGCGTCCAAAATGTAAAGATCTTGAATCACATGAAAAAGTTACTTTTTTAAGTTCAGACGCAACCTTAATAATTTAGACTGGTGTATGCTGTATCTAAACCAATATAATGTAGACTTTGGAACCTTTACACACTTTTGACAATTGTTGCATACAACCACTCGTTCCTATTCCCTTAATGCGTTTTCCACCTGCTAAATTTGCAGACTGAGTTTTTCGATAAAGAAAAGATGCCACCGTAACAGGGATATCACGCCACTACGATATGTTTCAGGAAAAGTCCTATAAATTTACTTCCAAATTCCTAAAGTCCAGAAAAAAAAATGTATCGGAAATAAAAGATCGGCGATAACATGAAAAAGTTATGCTTTCATTTTCAGCTGAAGATGCGAATTTAGATCACTGGCCTGGGAGAATGAATGACTACAAATCTCAATGATGTAGATGTTTTGGTTCTGTAGCATTTTTTGTGTGACCGGTTTTGCAAACAGTTTGGGATCAAAGAAAAATGTCATCTTAACAGGGATATTCCAATGCCACGATTATTGCTTCATGAAGAATCTCTAATCCCGCGAAGAAAAAAATTGCACTCAAAACGAAAGACCAGTGATTACATGAAAAAGCTTCATTAACGACTTTCGAAATGACACGAGTGATGTATGCGATGTATAAATCTATAAAATGAAGACGCGAGAAATTCAACTCTGTTGCATACCTTTACCAATTGTTTCCTTCCGAAGCTTGTTTTTATTCCGTAAAGGTGATTTTTCCATATGATAATTTTGCAGACAGTTTTCAAAGAATGTTTTGAAAAAGGTTAATTTTCCATGTGATAATTTTGCAGACAGTTTTCAAAGAACGTTTTCAAACAAAAAAGCCTCGACTTTATCTTACAGTTAATTGCAAAGGTATGGAACACCCAAAACATCAGAAAGTGTGTTTCGTGAACACGATGGTGAACTAAGACCAGGGATTAGCTCATCGAAGTGACAACTCCATACTTCTTGGCCAGGCAGTTGCACTGTAAAGTGAATATTGAATTTGAGAAAAAAAAAATAGCCAAAATCATAGAAATCTGATTAAGAATCTCTAAACCTTAGAAAACCTTGTATCCAAAAAGTAAAGATCTCGGACCACAAGAAAAAGTTTCACCTTTTTTGTTCAGATGCAACCTAAATAATTTAAATTGGTGTACGCTGTATCTAAATCTGTATAATGTAGACTTTTGACTGCTTTACATACTTTCAATAATTGCTGCGTACAACCACTTATTCCGTGTGTCAAGTTTGCAGACAGAGTTTTTCGATCGAAAAAAGAAGCCAACCTAACAGGGATATCCCAATTCCACATGTTTTAGAAAGAGTCCTAGAAATCTACCTATAAATTCCAAAAGGCCAGAAAAAACTGCATCCCAAAAAAAGATTGGCAATTACATGAAAAAGTTCCACTTTCATTTACGACTTAAAATACGAATTTAGATCACTCAGCAGGAAGAACGCCTGATTACAAATCTCGATAAACTGGACTTTTGAGCTCTACAGCATTTTTTTGTGTGACCAGTTTGCAAACAGAACGGAATTGAAGAAAAATGCCATCTAAACAGGGATATGTCATAGCAGCGATTACTGCTTCATTAAGAATCTCTTATTCCGAGGAGAAAAAAATGCACCCAAAATGAAAGACCAGTCATAAAACGAAGACCTGTCATTAACAGTTAAGAAGTGACATGAATTATTCGGAATAGTGTATGCGTAGTATAGATCTATAAAATGAAGATGCACAAATCTATAGACTCTGGTGCATACCTTTACCAACCATTTCCTACCATTGCTCCATTTTATTCTGTAAAAGTGATTTTTCCATCTGATAATTTTGTAGACAAATTTTTAAACAATGTTTGCAAACAAAAAAGCCTGAAGTTTAGCTAATAACACTTCACTTATTCCTAGACAAGAAATCTGATTAAGAATCTGTAAATGTTAGAAAACCTTGCATCCAAAAAGTAAAGATCTCAGACCACAAGAAAAAGTTTCACCTTTTTGTTTAGACGCATCCTAAATAATTTAGATTGGTGTACGCTGTATCTAAATCTATATAATGTAGACTTTTGTCTGCTTTACATACTTTCAATAATTGCTGCGTACAACCACTTAATCCGAGTGTCAAGTTTGCAGATGGGAGTTTTTCGATCGAAAAAAGAAGCCACCCTAACAGGGATATCCCAATGCAACAACATGTTTTAGAAAGAATCCTAGAAATCTACCTATAAATTCCTAAAGGCCAGAGAAAATGCATCCAAAAAAAAAAAAGATTGGCAATTACATGAAAAAGTTCCACTTCATTAAGAATGTCTTATTCTGAGGAGAAAAAAATGCACCCAAAATGAAAGATCAGTTATAACATGAAAGAGTGTCATTAACAAGTTAAGAAGTGACATGAATCATTCTGAACAGTGTACGCGTAGTATAGATATATAAAATGAAGATGCACAAATCTAGACTCTGGTGCATACATTTTCCAACTGTTTCCTACCATGCTCCATTTTATTCTGTAAAGGTGATTTTTCTACGTGATAATTTTGCAGACAAATTTCAAACAATGTTTGCAAACAAAAAAGCCTGAAGTTTAGCTAATTACATTTCACTTATTCCTTGACAAGAAATCTGATTAATAATCTCTAAACCCTAGAAAAAATTGCATCCAAAATGTAAAGATCTTGAATCACATGAAAAAGTTACTTTTTTAAGTTCAGACGCAACCTCTAATCCCGCAAAGAAAAAAATTGCACTCAAAACGAAAGACCAGTTATTACATGAAAAAGCTTCATTAACGACTTTCGAAGTGACACGAATGATGTATGCGATGTATAAATCTATAAAATGAAGACACGAGAAATTCAACTCTGTTGCATACCTTTACCAACCGTTTCCTTCCGAAGCTTGTTTTTATTCCGTAAAGGTGATTTTTCCATATGATAATTTTGCAGACAGTTTTCAAAGAATGTTTTCAAAAAGGTTAATTTTCCATGTGATAAACTTGCAGACTGAGTTTTTCGATAAAGAAAAGATGCCACCGTAACAGGGATATCACGCCGTAACGATATGTTTCAGGAAAAGTCCTAGAAATTTACTTACAAATTCCTAAAGTCCAGAAAAAAAAAATGCATCGGAAATAAAAGATCAGCGATAACTTGAAAAATATCTGCTTTCATTTTCAGCTGAAGATGCGAATTTAGATCACTGGCCTGGGAGAATGAATGACTACAAATCTCAATAATGTAGATGTTTTTGTTCTGTAGCATTTTTGTGTGACCGGTTTTGCAAACAGTTTGGGATCAAAGAAAAATGCCATTTTAACAGGGATATTCCAATGCCACGACTATTGCTTCATCAAGAATCTCTAATCCCGCGAAGAAAAAAATTGCACTCAAAACGAAAGACCAGTGATTACGCGAAAAAGCTTCATTAACGACTTTAGAAGTGACACGAATGATGTATGCAATGTATAAATCTATAAAATGAAGACACGCGAAATTCAACTCTGTTGCATACCTTTACCAATTGTTTCCTTCCGAAGCTTGTTTTTATTCCGTAAAGGTGATTTTTCCATGTGATAATTTTGCAGACAGTTTTCAAAGAATGTTTTCACAAAGGTTAATTTTCCATGTGATAATTTTGCAGACAGTTTTCAAAGAATGTTTTCAAACAAAAAAGCCTCGACTTTATCTTACAGTTAATTGCAGGCCAATGAAAGGTATGGAACACCCAAAACATCAGAAAGTGTGTTTCGTGAACACAATGGTGAACTAAGACCAGGGATTAGCTCATCGAAGTGCCCACTCCATACTTCTTGGCCAGGCAGTTGCACTGTAAAGTGAATGTTGAATTTGAGAAAAAAAAAAATAGCCAAAATCATAGAAATCTTATGAAGAATCTCTAAACCTTAGAAAATCTTGTATCCAAAAAGTAAAGATCTCGGACCACAAGAAAAAGTTTCACCTTTTTGTTTAGACGCAACCTAAATAATTTAGATTGGTGTACGCTGTATCTAAATCTGTATAATGTAGACTTTTGACTGCTTTACATACTTTCAATAATTGCTGCGTACAACCACTTATTCCGTGTGTCAAGTTTGCAGACAGAGTTTTTCGATCGAAAAAAGAAGCCACCCTAACAGGGATATCCCAATTCCACGACATGTTTTAGAAAGAATCCTAGAAATCTACCTATAAATTCCAAAAGGCCAGAAAAAAACTGCATCCCCAAAAAAGATTGGCAATTACATAAAAAAGTTCCACTTTCATTTACGACTTAAAATGCGAATTTAGATCACTCAGCAGGAAGAACGCCTGATTACAAATCTCGATAATCTGAACTTTTCAGCTCTACAGCATTTTTTTGTGTGACCAGTTTGCAAACAGAATGGAATTGAAGAAAATGCCATCTTAACAGGGATATGTCATAGCAGCAATTACTGCTTCATTAAGAATGTCTTATTCCGAGGAGAAAAAATGCACCCAAAATGAAAGACCAGTCACAATACGAAAAACTGTCATTAACAGTTAAGAAGTGACATGAATTATTCTAAACAGTGTACGCGTAGTATAGATCTATAAAATGAAGATGCACAAATCTAGACTCTGGTGCATACCTTTACCAACCGTTTCCTACCATTGCTCCATTTTATTCTGTAAAAGTGATTTTTCCATGTGATAATTTTGCAGACAAATTTTAAACAATGTTTGCAAACAAAAAAGCCTGAAGTTAAGATAATTACACTTCACTTATTCCTAGACAAGAAATCTGATTAAGAATCTCTAAACGTTAGAAAACCTTGCATCCAAAAAGTAAAGATCTCAGACCACAAGAAAAAGTTTCACCTTTTTGTTTAGACGCATCCTAAATAATTTAGATTGGTGTACGCTGTATCTAAATCTATATAATGTAGACTTTTGTCTGTTTTACATACTTTCAATAATTGCTGCGTACAACCACTTAATCTGTGTGTCAAGTTTGAAGATGGGAGTTTTTTGATCGAAAAAAGAAGCCAACCTAACAGGGATATCCCAATGCCACGACATGTTTTAGAAAGAATCCTAGAAATCTACCTGTAAATTCCTAGAGGCCAGAGAAAATGCATCCAAAAAAAAATATTGGCAATTACATGAAAAAGTTCCACTTTCATTGACCACTAAAAATGCGAATTTAGATCACTCAGCAAAAAGAACGCTTGATTACAAATCTCGATAAACTGTACTTTTGAGCTCTTTAGCATTTTTTTGTGTGATCAGTTGGCAACAGAATGGAATTGAAGAAATATGCCATCTTAACAGGGAAATGTCAAAACAGCGATTACTGCTTCATTAAGAATCTCTTATTCCGAGGAGAAAAAAATGCACCCAAAATGAAAGATCATCATATAACACGAAAAAGTGTCATTAACAAGTTAAGAAGTTACATGAATCATTCTGAACAGTGTACGCATTGTATAGATCTATAAAATGAAAATGCATAAATCTAGACTCTGGTGCATACCTTTACCATTTCCTACCACCGCTCCATTTTATTCCGTAAAGGTGATTTTTCCATGTGATAATTTTGCAGACCAATTTCAAACAATGTTTGCAAACAAAAAAGCCTGAAGTTTAGCTAATTACATTTCACTTATTCCTAGACAAGAAATCTGATTAAGAATCTCTAAACCCTAGAAAAAATTGCGTCCAAAATGTAAAGATCTTGAATCACATGAAAAAGTTACTTTTTTAAGTTCAGACGCAACCTTAATAATTTAGACTGGTGTATGCTGTATCTAAACCAATATAATGTAGACTTTGGAACCTTTACACACTTTCGACAATTGTTGCATACAACCACTCGTTCCTATTCCCTTAATGCGTTTTCCACCTGCTAAATTTGCAGACTGAGTTTTTCGATAAAGAAAAGATGCCACCGTAACAGGGATATCACGCCACTACGATATGTTTCAGGAAAAGTCCTATAAATTTACTTCCAAATTCCTAAAGTCCAGAAAAAAAAATGTATCGGAAATAAAAGATTGGCGATAACATGAAAAAGTTATGCTTTCATTTTCAGCTGAAGATGCGAATTTAGATCACTGGCCTGGGAGAATGAATGACTACAAATCTCAATGATGTAGATGTTTTGGTTCTGTAGCATTTTTTGTGTGACCGGTTTTGCAAACAGTTTGGGATCAAAGAAAAATGTCATCTTAACAGGGATATTCCAATGCCACGATTATTGCTTCATGAAGAATCTCTAATCCCGCGAAGAAAAAAATTGCACTCAAAACGAAAGACCAGTGATTACATGAAAAAGCTTCATTAACGACTTTCGAAATGACACGAGTGATGTATGCGATGTATAAATCTATAAAATGAAGACGCGAGAAATTCAACTCTGTTGCATACCTTTACCAATTGTTTCCTTCCGAAGCTTGTTTTTATTCCGTAAAGGTGATTTTTCCATATGATAATTTTGCAGACAGTTTTCAAAGAATGTTTTGAAAAAGGTTAATTTTCCATGTGATAATTTTGCAGACAGTTTTCAAAGAACGTTTTCAAACAAAAAAGCCTCGACTTTATCTTACAGTTAATTGCAAAGGTATGGAACACCCAAAACATCAGAAAGTGTGTTTCGTGAACACAATGGTGAACTAAGACCAGGGATTAGCTCATCGAAGTGACAACTCCATACTTCTTGGCCAGGCAGTTGCACTGTAAAGTGAATATTGAATTTGAGAAAAAAAAAATAGCCAAAATCATAGAAATCTGATTAAGAATCTCTAAACCTTAGAAAACCTTGTATCCAAAAAGTAAAGATCTCGGACCACAAGAAAAAGTTTCACCTTTTTTGTTCAGATGCAACCTAAATAATTTAAATTGGTGTACGCTGTATCTAAATCTGTATAATGTAGACTTTTGACTGCTTTACATACTTTCAATAATTGCTGCGTACAACCACTTATTCCGTGTGTCAAGTTTGCAGACAGAGTTTTTCGATCGAAAAAAGAAGCCAACCTAACAGGGATATCCCAATTCCACGACATGTTTTAGAAAGAGTCCTAGAAATCTACCTATAAATTCCAAAAGGCCAGAAAAAACTGCATCCCAAAAAAAGATTGGCAATTACATGAAAAAGTTCCACTTTCATTTACGACTTAAAATACGAATTTAGATCACTCAGCAGGAAGAACGCCTGATTACAAATCTCGATAAACTGGACTTTTGAGCTCTACAGCATTTTTTTGTGTGACCAGTTTGCAAACAGAATGGAATTGAAGAAAAATGCCATCTAAACAGGGATATGTCATAGCAGCGATTACTGCTTCATTAAGAATCTCTTATTCCGAGGAGAAAAAAATGCACCCAAAATGAAAGACCAGTCATAAAACGAAGACCTGTCATTAACAGTTAAGAAGTGACATGAATTATTCGGAATAGTGTACGCGTAGTATAGATCTATAAAATGAAGATGCACAAATCTAGACTCTGGTGCATACCTTTACCAACCATTTCCTACCATTGCTCCATTTTATTCTGTAAAAGTGATTTTTCCATCTGATAATTTTGTAGACAAATTTTTAAACAATGTTTGCAAACAAAAAAGCCTGAAGTTTAGCTAATAACACTTCACTTATTCCTAGACAAGAAATCTGATTAAGAATCTGTAAATGTTAGAAAACCTTGCATCCAAAAAGTAAAGATCTCAGACCACAAGAAAAAATTTCACCTTTTTGTTTAGACGCATCCTAAATAATTTAGATTGGTGTACGCTGTATCTAAATCTATATAATGTAGACTTTTGTCTGCTTTACATACTTTCAATAATTGCTGCATACAACCACTTAATCCGAGTGTCAAGTTTGCAGATGGGAGTTTTTCGATCGAAAAAAGAAGCCACCCTAACAGGGATATCCCAATGCAACAACATGTTTTAGAAAGAATCCTAGAAATCTACCTATAAATTCCTAAAGGCCAGAGAAAATGCATCCAAAAAAAAAAAAGATTGGCAATTACATGAAAAAGTTCCACTTCATTAAGAATGTCTTATTCTGAGGAGAAAAAAATGCACCCAAAATGAAAGATCAGTTATAACATGAAAGAGTGTCATTAACAAGTTAAGAAGTGACATGAATCATTCTGAACAGTGTACGCGTAGTATAGATATATAAAATGAAGATGCACAAATCTAGACTCTGGTGCATACCTTTTCCAACTGTTTCCTACCATGCTCCATTTTATTCTGTAAAGGTGATTTTTCTACGTGATAATTTTGCAGACCAATTTCAAACAATGTTTGCAAACAAAAAAGCCTGAAGTTTAGCTAATTACATTTCACTTATTCCTTGACAAGAAATCTGATTAATAATCTCTAAACCCTAGAAAAAATTGCATCCAAAATGTAAAGATCTTGAATCACATGAAAAAGTTACTTTTTTAAGTTCAGACGCAACCTCTAATCCTGCAAAGAAAAAAATTGCACTCAAAACGAAAGACCAGTTATTACATGAAAAAGCTTCATTAACGACTTTCGAAGTGACACGAATGATGTATGCGATGTATAAATTTATAAAATGAAGACACGAGAAATTCAACTCTGTTGCATACCTTTACCAACCGTTTCCTTCCGAAGCTTGTTTTTATTCCGTAAAGGTGATTTTTCCATATGATAATTTTGCAGACAGTTTTCAAAGAATGTTTTCAAAAAGGTTAATTTTCCATGTGATAAACTTGCAGACTGAGTTTTTCGATAAAGAAAAGATGCCACCGTAACAGGGATATCACGCCGCCACGATATGTTTCAGGAAAAGTCCTAGAAATTTACTTACAAATTCCTAAAGTCCAGAAAAAAAAAATGCATCGGAAATAAAAGATCAGAGATAACTTGAAAAATATCTGCTTTCATTTTCAGCTGAAGATGCGAATTTAGATCACTGGCCTGGGAGAATGAATGACTACAAATCTCAATAATGTAGATGTTTTTGTTCTGTAGCATTTTTGTGTGACCGGTTTTGCAAACAGTTTGGGATCAAAGAAAAATGCCATTTTAACAGGGATATTCCAATGCCACGACTTTTGCTTCATCAAGAATCTCTAATCCCGCGAAGAAAAAAATTGCACTCAAAACGAAAGATCAGTGATTACGCGAAAAAGCTTCATTAACGACTTTAGAAGTGACACGAATGATGTATGCAATGTATAAATCTATAAAATGAAGACACGCGAAATTCAACTCTGTTGCATACCTTTACCAATTGTTTCCTTCCGAAGCTTGTTTTTATTCCGTAAAGGTGATTTTTCCATGTGATAATTTTGCAGACAGTTTTCAAAGAATGTTTTCACAAAGGTTAATTTTCCATGTGATAATTTTGCAGACAGTTTTCAAAGAATGTTTTCAAACAAAAAAGCCTCGACTTTATCTTACAGTTAATTGCAGGCCAATGAAAGGTATGGAACACCCAAAACATCAGAAAGTGTGTTTCGTGAACACAATGGTGAACTAAGACCAGGGATTAGGTCATCGAAGTGCCCACTCCATACTTCTTGGCCAGGCAGTTGCACTGTAAAGTGAATGTTGAATTTGAGAAAAAAAAAAAATAGCCAAAATCATAGAAATCTTATGAAGAATCTCTAAACCTTAGAAAATCTTGTATCCAAAAAGTAAAGATCTCGGACCACAAGAAAAAGTTTCACCTTTTTGTTTAGACGCAACCTAAATAATTTAGATTGGTGTACGCTGTATCTAAATCTGTATAATGTAGACTTTTGACTGCTTTACATACTTTCAATAATTGCTGCGTACAACCACTTATTCCTTGTGTCAAGTTTGCAGACAGAGTTTTTCGATCGAAAAAAGAAGCCACCCTAACAGGGATATCCCAATTCCACGACATGTTTTAGAAAGAATCCTAGAAATCTACCTATAAATTCCAAAAGGCCAGAAAAAAACTGCATCCCCAAAAAAGATTGGCAATTACATAAAAAAGTTCCACTTTCATTTACGACTTAAAATGCGAATTTAGATCACTCAGCAGGAAGAACGCCTGATTACAAATCTCGATAATCTGAACTTTTCAGCTCTACAGCATTTTTTTGTGTGACCAGTTTGCAAACAGAATGGAATTGAAGAAAATGCCATCTTAACAGGGATATGTCATAGCAGCAATTACTGCTTCATTAAGAATGTCTTATTCCGAGGAGAAAAAATGCACCCAAAATGAAAGACCAGTCACAATACGAAAAACTGTCATTAACAGTTAAGAAGTGACATGAATTATTCTAAACAGTGTACGCGTAGTATAGATCTATAAAATGAAGATGCACAAATCTAGACTCTGGTGCATACCTTTACCAACCGTTTCCTACCATTGCTCCATTTTATTCTGTAAAAGTGATTTTTCCATGTGATAATTTTGCAGACAAATTTTAAACAATGTTTGCAAACAAAAAAGCCTGAAGTTAAGATAATTACACTTCACTTATTCCTAGACAAAAAATCTGATTAAGAATCTCTAAACGTTAGAAAACCTTGCATCCAAAAAGTAAAGATCTCAGACCACAAGAAAAAGTTTCACCTTTTTGTTTAGACGCATCCTAAATAATTTAGATTGGTGTACGCTGTATCTAAATCTATATAATGTAGACTTTTGTCTGTTTTACATACTTTCAATAATTGCTGCGTACAACCACTTAATCTGTGTGTCAAGTTTGCAGATGGGAGTTTTTCGATCGAAAAAAGAAGCCAACCTAACAGGGATATCCCAATGCCACGACATGTTTTAGAAAGAATCCTAGAAATCTACCTGTAAATTCCTAAAGGCCAGAGAAAATGCATCCAAAAAAAAATATTGGCAATTACATGAAAAAGTTCCACTTTCATTGACCACTAAAAATGCGAATTTAGATCACTCAGCAAAAAGAACGCTTGATTACAAATCTCGATAAACTGTACTTTTGAGCTCTTTAGCATTTTTTTGTGTGATCAGTTGGCAACAGAATGGAATTGAAGAAATATGCCATCTTAACAGGGAAATGTCAAAACAGCGATTACTGCTTCATTAAGAATCTCTTATTCCGAGGAGAAAAAAATGCACCCAAAATGAAAGACCAGTCACAATACGAAAAACTGGCATTAATTGTTAAGAAGTGACATGAATTATTCTGAACAGTGTACGCGTAGTATAGATCTATAAAATGAAGATGCACAAATCTAGACTCTGGTGCATACCTTTACCAACCGTTTCCTACCATTGCTCCATTTTATTCTGTAAAAAGTGATTTTTCCATGTGATAATTTTGCAGACCAATTTCAAACAATGTTTGCAAACAAAAAAGCCTGAAGTTAAGATAATTACACTTCACTTATTCCTAGACAAGAAATCTGATTAAGAATCTCTAAACGTTAGAAAACCTTGCATCCAAAAAGTAAAGATCTCAGACCACAAGAAAAAGTTTCACCTTTTTGTTTAGACGCATCCTAAATAATTTAGATTGGTGTACGCTGTATCTAAATCTATATAATGTAGACTTTTGTCTGCTTTACATACTTTCAATAATTGCTGCGTACAACCACTTAATCTGTGTGTCAAGTTTGCAGATGGGAGTTTTTCGATCGAAAAAAGAAGCCAACCTAACAGGGATATCCCAATGCCACGACATGTTTTAGAAAGAATCCTAGAAATCTACCTGTAAATTCCTAAAGGCCAGAGAAAATGCATCCAAAAAAAAATATTGGCAATTACATGAAAAAGTTCCACTTTCATTGACCACTAAAAATGCGAATTTAGATCACTCAGCAAAAAGAACGCTTGATTACAAATCTCGATAAACTGTACTTTTGAGCTCTTTAGCATTTTTTTGTGTGATCAGTTGGCAACAGAATGGAATTGAAGAAATATGCCATCTTAACAGGGAAATGTCAAAACAGCGATTACTGCTTCATTAAGAATCTCTTATTCCGAGGAGAAAAAAATGCACCCAAAATGAAAGATCATCATATAACACGAAAAAGTGTCATTAACAAGTTAAGAAGTTACATGAATCATTCTGAACAGTGTACGCATTGTATAGATCTATAAAATGAAAATGCATAAATCTAGACTCTGGTGCATACCTTTACCGTTTCCTACCACCGCTCCATTTTATTCCGTAAAGGTGATTTTTCCATGTGATAATTTTGCAGACCAATTTCAAACAATGTTTGCAAACAAAAAAGCCTGAAGTTTAGCTAATTACATTTCACTTATTCCTAGACAAGAAATCTGATTAAGAATCTCTAAACCCTAGAAAAAATTGCGTCCAAAATGTAAAGATCTTGAATCACATGAAAAAGTTACTTTTTTAAGTTCAGACGCAACCTTAATAATTTAGACTGGTGTATGCTGTATCTAAACCAATATAATGTAGACTTTGGAACCTTTACACACTTTTGACAATTGTTGCATACAACCACTCGTTCCTATTCCCTTAATGCGTTTTCCACCTGCTAAATTTGCAGACTGAGTTTTTCGATAAAGAAAAGATGCCACCGTAACAGGGATATCACGCCACTACGATATGTTTCAGGAAAAGTCCTATAAATTTACTTCCAAATTCCTAAAGTCCAGAAAAAAAAAATGTATCGGAAATAAAAGATCGGCGATAACATGAAAAAGTTATGCTTTCATTTTCAGCTGAAGATGCGAATTTAGATCACTGGCCTGGGAGAATGAATGACTACAAATCTCAATGATGTAGATGTTTTGGTTCTGTAGCATTTTTTGTGTGACCGGTTTTGCAAACAGTTTGGGATCAAAGAAAAATGTCATCCTAACAGGGATATTCCAATGCCACGATTATTGCTTCATCAAGAATCTCTAATCCCGCGAAGAAAAAAATTGCACTCAAAACGAAAGACCAGTGATTACATGAAAAAGCTTCATTAACGACTTTCGAAATGACACGAGTGATGTATGCGATGTATAAATCTATAAAATGAAGACGCGAGAAATTCAACTCTGTTGCATACCTTTACCAATTGTTTCCTTCCGAAGCTTGTTTTTATTCCGTAAAGGTGATTTTTCCATATGATAATTTTGCAGACAGTTTTCAAAGAATGTTTTGAAAAAGGTTAATTTTCCATGTGATAATTTTGCAGACAGTTTTCAAAGAACGTTTTCAAACAAAAAAGCCTCGACTTTATCTTACAGTTAATTGCAAAGGTATGGAACACCCAAAACATCAGAAAGTGTGTTTCGTGAACACAATGGTGAACTAAGACCAGGGATTAGCTCATCGAAGTGACAACTCCATACTTCTTGGCCAGGCAGTTGCACTGTAAAGTGAATATTGAATTTGAGAAAAAAAAAATAGCCAAAATCATAGAAATCTGATTAAGAATCTCTAAACCTTAGAAAACCTTGTATCCAAAAAGTAAAGATCTCGGACCACAAGAAAAAGTTTCACCTTTTTTGTTCAGATGCAACCTAAATAATTTAAATTGGTGTACGCTGTATCTAAATCTGTATAATGTAGACTTTTGACTGCTTTACATACTTTCAATAATTGCTGCGTACAACCACTTATTCCGTGTGTCAAGTTTGCAGACAGAGTTTTTCGATCGAAAAAAGAAGCCAACCTAACAGGGATATCCCAATTCCACGACATGTTTTAGAAAGAGTCCTAGAAATCTACCTATAAATTCCAAAAGGCCAGAAAAAACTGCATCCCAAAAAAACATTGGCAATTACATGAAAAAGTTCCACTTTCATTTACGACTTAAAATACGAATTTAGATCACTCAGCAGGAAGAACGCCTGATTACAAATCTCGATAAACTGGACTTTTGAGCTCTACAGCATTTTTTTGTGTGACCAGTTTGCAAACAGAATGGAATTGAAGAAAAATGCCATCTAAACAGGGATATGTCATAGCAGCTATAACTGCTTCATTAAGAATCTCTTATTCCGAGGAGAAAAAAATGCACCCAAAATGAAAGACCAGTCATAAAACGAAGACCTGTCATTAACAGTTAAGAAGTGACATGAATTATTCGGAATAGTGTACGCGTAGTATAGATCTATAAAATGAAGATGCACAAATCTAGACTCTGGTGCATACCTTTACCAACCATTTCCTACCATTGCTCCATTTTATTCTGTAAAAGTGATTTTTCCATCTGATAATTTTGTAGACAAATTTTTAAACAATGTTTGCAAACAAAAAAGCCTGAAGTTTAGCTAATAACACTTCACTTATTCCTAGACAAGAAATCTGATTAAGAATCTGTAAATGTTAGAAAACCTTGCATCCAAAAAGTAAAGATCTCAGACCACAAGAAAAAATTTCACCTTTTTGTTTAGACGCATCCTAAATAATTTAGATTGGTGTACGCTGTATCTAAATCTATATAATGTAGACTTTTGTCTGCTTTACATACTTTCAATAATTGCTGCGTACAACCACTTAATCCGAGTGTCAAGTTTGCAGATGGGAGTTTTTCGATCGAAAAAAGAAGCCACCCTAACAGGGATATCCCAATGCAACAACATGTTTTAGAAAGAATCCTAGAAATCTACCTATAAATTCCTAAAGGCCAGAGAAAATGCATCCAAAAAAAAAAAAGATTGGCAATTACATGAAAAAGTTCCACTTTCATTGACGACTAAATATTCGAATTAAGATCACTCAGCAGGAAGAACGTCTGATTACAAATTTCGATAATCTGGACTTTTGAGCTCTATAGCATTTTTTTGTATGACCAGTTTGCAAACAGAATGGAATTGAAGAAAAATGCCATCTTAACAGGGAAATGTCAAAGCAGCCATTACTGCTTCATTAAGAATGTCTTATTCTGAGGAGAAAAAAATGCACCCAAAATGAAAGATCAGTTATAACATGAAAGAGTGTCATTAACAAGTTAAGAAGTGACATGAATCATTCTGAACAGTGTACGCGTAGTATAGATATATAAAATGAAGATGCACAAATCTAGACTCTGGTGTATACCTTTTCCAACTGTTTCCTACCATGCTCCATTTTATTCTGTAAAGGTGATTTTTCTACGTGATAATTTTGCAGACAAATTTCAAACAATGTTTGCAAACAAAAAAGCCTGAAGTTTAGCTAATTACATTTCACTTATTCCTTGACAAGAAATCTGATTAATAATCTCTAAACCCTAGAAAAAATTGCATCCAAAATGTAAAGATCTTGAATCACATGAAAAAGTTACTTTTTTAAGTTCAGACGCAACCTCTAATCCCGCAAAGAAAAAAATTGCACTCAAAACGAAAGACCAGTTATTACATGAAAAAGCTTCATTAACGACTTTCGAAGTGACACGAATGATGTATGCGATGTATAAATTTATAAAATGAAGACACGAGAAATTCAACTCTGTTGCATACCTTTACCAACCGTTTCCTTCCGAAGCTTGTTTTTATTCCGTAAAGGTGATTTTTCCATATGATAATTTTGCAGACAGTTTTCAAAGAATGTTTTCAAAAAGGTTAATTTTCCATGTGATAAACTTGCAGACTGAGTTTTTCGATAAAGAAAAGATGCCACCGTAACAGGGATATCACGCCGCCACGATATGTTTCAGGAAAAGTCCTAGAAATTTACTTACAAATTCCTAAAGTCCAGAAAAAAAAAATGCATCGGAAATAAAAGATCAGCGATAACTTGAAAAATATCTGCTTTCATTTTCAGCTGAAGATGCGAATTTAGATCACTGGCCTGGGAGAATGAATGACTACAAATCTCAATAATGTAGATGTTTTTGTTCTGTAGCATTTTTGTGTGACCGGTTTTGCAAACAGTTTGGGATCAAAGAAAAATGCCATTTTAACAGGGATATTCCAATGCCACGACTTTTGCTTCATCAAGAATCTCTAATCCCGCGAAGAAAAAAATTGCACTCAAAACGAAAGATCAGTGATTACGCGAAAAAGCTTCATTAACGACTTTAGAAGTGACACGAATGATGTATGCAATGTATAAATCTATAAAATGAAGACACGCGAAATTCAACTCTGTTGCATACCTTTACCAATTGTTTCCTTCCGAAGCTTGTTTTTATTCCGTAAAGGTGATTTTTCCATGTGATAATTTTGCAGACAGTTTTCAAAGAATGTTTTCACAAAGGTTAATTTTCCATGTGATAATTTTGCAGACAGTTTTCAAAGAATGTTTTCACAAAGGTTAATTTTCCATGTGATAATTTTGCAGACAGTTTTCAAAGAATGTTTTCAAACAAAAAAGCCTCGACTTTATCTTACAATTAATTGCAGGCCAATGAAAGGTATGGAACACCCAAAACATCAGAAAGTGTGTTTCGTGAACACAATGGTGAACTAAGACCAGGGATTAGCTCATCGAAGTGCCCACTCCATACTTCTTGGCCAGGCAGTTGCACTGTAAAGTGAATGTTGAATTTGAGAAAAAAAAAAAAATAGCCAAAATCATAGAAATCTTATGAAGAATCTCTAAACCTTAGAAAATCTTGTATCCAAAAAGTAAAGATCTCGGACCACAAGAAAAAGTTTCACCTTTTTGTTTAGACGCAACCTAAATAATTTAGATTGGTGTACGCTGTATCTAAATCTGTATAATGTAGACTTTTGACTGCTTTACATACTTTCAATAATTGCTGCGTACAACCACTTATTCCTTGTGTCAAGTTTGCAGACAGAGTTTTTCGATCGAAAAAAGAAGCCACCCTAACAGGGATATCCCAATTCCACGACATGTTTTAGAAAGAATCCTAGAAATCTACCTATAAATTCCAAAAGGCCAGAAAAAAACTGCATCCCCAAAAAAGATTGGCAATTACATAAAAAAGTTCCACTTTCATTTACGACTTAAAATGCGAATTTAGATCACTCAGCAGGAAGAACGCCTGATTACAAATCTCGATAATCTGAACTTTTCAGCTCTACAGCATTTTTTTGTGTGACCAGTTTGCAAACAGAATGGAATTGAAGAAAATGCCATCTTAACAGGGATATGTCATAGCAGCAATTACTGCTTCATTAAGAATGTCTTATTCCGAGGAGAAAAAATGCACCCAAAATGAAAGACCAGTCACAATACGAAAAACTGTCATTAACAGTTAAGAAGTGACATGAATTATTCTAAACAGTGTACGCGTAGTATAGATCTATAAAATGAAGATGCACAAATCTAGACTCTGGTGCATACCTTTACCAACCGTTTCCTACCATTGCTCCATTTTATTCTGTAAAAGTGATTTTTCCATGTGATAATTTTGCAGACAAATTTTAAACAATGTTTGCAAACAAAAAAGCCTGAAGTTAAGATAATTACACTTCACTTATTCCTAGACAAGAAATCTGATTAAGAATCTCTAAACGTTAGAAAACCTTGCATCCAAAAAGTAAAGATCTCAGACCACAAGAAAAAGTTTCACCTTTTTGTTTAGACGCATCCTAAATAATTTAGATTGGTGTACGCTGTATCTAAATCTATATAATGTAGACTTTTGTCTGTTTTACATACTTTCAATAATTGCTGCGTACAACCACTTAATCTGTGTGTCAAGTTTGCAGATGGGAGTTTTTCGATCGAAAAAAGAAGCCAACCTAACAGGGATATCCCAATGCCACGACATGTTTTAGAAAGAATCCTAGAAATCTACCTGTAAATTCCTAAAGGCCAGAGAAAATGCATCCAAAAAAAAATATTGGCAATTACATGAAAAAGTTCCACTTTCATTGACCACTAAAAATGCGAATTTAGATCACTCAGCAAAAAGAACGCTTGATTACAAATCTCGATAAACTGTACTTTTGAGCTCTTTAGCATTTTTTTGTGTGATCAGTTGGCAACAGAATGGAATTGAAGAAATATGCCATCTTAACAGGGAAATGTCAAAACAGCGATTACTGCTTCATTAAGAATCTCTTATTCCGAGGAGAAAAAAATGCACCCAAAATGAAAGATCATCATATAACACGAAAAAGTGTCATTAACAAGTTAAGAAGTTACATGAATCATTCTGAACAGTGTACGCATTGTATAGATCTATAAAATGAAAATGCATAAATCTAGACTCTGGTGCATACCTTTACCGTTTCCTACCACCGCTCCATTTTATTCCGTAAAGGTGATTTTTCCATGTGATAATTTTGCAGACCAATTTCAAACAATGTTTGCAAACAAAAAAGCCTGAAGTTTAGCTAATTACATTTCACTTATTCCTAGACAAGAAATCTGATTAAGAATCTCTAAACCCTAGAAAAAATTGCGTCCAAAATGTAAAGATCTTGAATCACATGAAAAAGTTACTTTTTTAAGTTCAGACGCAACCTTAATAATTTAGACTGGTGTACGCTGTATCTAAACCAATATAATGTAGACTTTGGAACCTTTACACACTTTTGACAATTGTTGCATACAACCACTCGTTCCTATTCCCTTAATGCGTTTTCCACCTGCTAAATTTGCAGACTGAGTTTTTCGATAAAGAAAAGATGCCACCGTAACAGGGATATCACGCCACTACGATATGTTTCAGGAAAAGTCCTATAAATTTACTTCCAAATTCCTAAAGTCCAGAAAAAATAATGTATCGGAAATAAAAGATCAGCGATAACATGAAAAAGTTATGCTTTCATTTTCAGCTGAAGATGCGAATTTAGATCACTGGCCTGGGAGAATGAATGACTACAAATCTCAATGATGTAGATGTTTTAGTTCTGTAGCTTTTTTTGTGTGACCGGTTTTGCAAACAGTTTGGGATCAAAGAAAAATGCCATCTTAACAGGGATATTCCAATGCCACGATTATTGCTTCATGAAGAATCTCTAATCCCGCGAAGAAAAAAATTGCACTCAAAACGAAAGACCAGTGATTACATGAAAAAGCTTCATTAACGACTTTCGAAATGACACAAGTGATGTATGCGATGTATAAATCTATAAAATGAAGACGCGAGAAATTCAACTCTGTTGCATACCTTTACCAATTGTTTCCTTCCGAAGCTTGTTTTTATTCCGTAAAGGTGATTTTTCCATATGATAATTTTGCAGACAGTTTTCAAAGAATGTTTTGAAAAAGGTTAATTTTCCATGTGATAATTTTGCAGACAGTTTTCAAAGAACGTTTTCAAACAAAAAAGCCTCGACTTTATCTTACAGTTAATTGCAAAGGTATGGAACACCCAAAACATCAGAAAGTGTGTTTCGTGAACACAATGGTGAACTAAGACCAGGGATTAGCTCATCGAAGTGACAACTCCATACTTCTTGGCCAGGCAGTTGCACTGTAAAGTGAATATTGAATTTGAGAAAAAAAAAAATAGCCAAAATCATAGAAATCTGATTAAGAATCTCTAAACCTTAGAAAACCTTGTATCCAAAAAGTAAAGATCTCGGACCACAAGAAAAAGTTTCACCTTTTTTGTTCAGATGCAACCTAAATAATTTAAATTGGTGTACGCTGTATCTAAATCTGTATAATGTAGACTTTTGACTGCTTTACATACTTTCAATAATTGCTGCGTACAACCACTTTTTCCGTGTGTCAAGTTTGCAGACAGAGTTTTTCGATTGAAAAAAGAAGCCAACCTAACAGAGATATCCCAATTCCACGACATGTTTTAGAAAGAATCCTAGAAATCTACCTATAAATTCCAAAAGGCCAGAAAAAACTGCATCCCAAAAAAAGATTGGCAATTACATGAAAAAGTTCCACTTTCATTTACGACTTAAAATACGAATTTAGATCACTCAGCAGGAAGAACGCCTGATTACAAATCTCGATAAACTGGACTTTTGAGCTCTACAGCATTTTTTTGTGTGACCAGTTTGCAAACAGAATGGAATTGAAGAAAAATGCCATCTAAACAGGGATATGTCATAGCAGCTATAACTGCTTCATTAAGAATCTCTTATTCCGAGGAGAAAAAAATGCACCCAAAATGAAAGACCAGTCATAAAACGAAGACCTGTCATTAACAGTTAAGAAGTGACATGAATTATTCAGAATAGTGTACGCGTAGTATAGATCTATAAAATGAAGATGCACAAATCTAGACTCTGGTGCATACCTTTACCAACCATTTCCTACCATTGCTCCATTTTATTCTGTAAAAGTGATTTTTCCATCTGATAATTTTGTAGACAAATTTTTAAACAATGTTTGCAAACAAAAAAGCCTGAAGTTTAGCTAATAACACTTCACTTATTCCTAGACAAGAAATCTGATTAAGAATCTGTAAATGTTAGAAAACCTTGCATCCAAAAAGTAAAGATCTCAGACCACAAGAAAAAGTTTCACCTTTTTGTTTAGACGCATCCTAAATAATTTAGATTGGCGTACGCTGTATCTAAATCTATATAATGTAGACTTTTGTCTGCTTTACATACTTTCAATAATTGCTGCGTACAACCACTTAATCCAAGTGTCAAGTTTGCAGATGGGAGTTTTTCGATCGAAAAAAGAAGCCACCCTAACAGGGATATCCCAATGCAACAACATGTTTTAGAAAGAATCCTAGAAATCTACCTATAAATTCCTAAAGGCCAGAGAAAATGCATCCAAAAAAAAAAAAGATTGGCAATTACATGAAAAAGTTCCACTTTCATTGACGACTAAATATTCGAATTAAGATCACTCAGCAGGAAGAACGCCTGATTACAAATTTCGATAATCTGGACTTTTGAGCTCTATAGCATTTTTTTGTATGACCAGTTTGCAAACAGAATGGAATTGAAGAAATATGCCATCTTAACAGGGAAATGTCAAAGCAGCCATTACTGCTTCATTAAGAATGTCTTATTCCGAGGAGAAAAAAATGCACCCAAAATGAAAGATCAGTTATAACATGAAAGAGTGTCATTAACAAGTTAAGAAGTGACATGAATCATTCTGAACAGTGTACGCGTAGTATAGATATATAAAATGAAGATGCACAAATCTAGACTCTGGTGCATACCTTTACCAACCGTTTCCTACCACGCTCCATTTTATTCTGTTAAGGTGATTTTTCTACGTGATAATTTTGCAGACAAATTTCAAACAATGTTTGCAAACAAAAAAGCCTGAAGTTTAGCTAATTACATTTCACTTATTCCTTGACAAGAAATCTGATTAATAATCTCTAAACCCTAGAAAAAATTGCATCCAAAATGTAAAGATCTTGAATCACATGAAAAAGTTACTTTTTTAAGTTCAGACGCAACCTCTAATCCCGCAAAGAAAAAAATTGCACTCAAAACGAAAGACCAGTTATTACATGAAAAAGCTTCATTAACGACTTTCGAAGTGACACGAATGATGTATGCGATGTATAAATCTATAAAATGAAGACACGAGAAATTCAACTCTGTTGCATACCTTTACCAACCGTTTCCTTCCGAAGCTTGTTTTTATTCCGTAAAGGTGATTTTTCCATATGATAATTTTGCAGACAGTTTTCAAAGAATGTTTTCAAAAAGGTTAATTTTCCATGTGATAAACTTGCAGACTGAGTTTTTCGATAAAGAAAAGATGCCACAGTAACAGGGATATCACGCTGCCGCGATATGTTTCAGGAAAAGTCCTAGAAATTTACTTACAAATTCCTAAAGTCCAGAAAAAAAAAAATGCATCGGAAATAAAAGATCAGAGATAACTTGAAAAATATCTGCTTTCATTTTCAGCTGAAGATGCGAATTTAGATCACTGGCCTGGGAGAATGAATGACTACAAATCTCAATAATGTAGATGTTTTTGTTCTGTAGCATTTTTGTGTGACCGGTTTTGCAAACAGTTTGGGATCAAAGAAAAATGCCATTTTAACAGGGATATTCCAATGCCACGACTATTGCTTCATCAAGAATCTCTAATCCCGCGAAGAAAAAAATTGCACTCAAAACGAAAGACCAGTGATTACGCGAAAAAGCTTCATTAACGACTTTAGAAGTGACACGAATGATGTATGCAATGTATAAATCTATAAAATGAAGACACGTGAAATTCAACTCTGTTGCATACCTTTACCAATTGTTTCCTTCCGAAGCTTGTTTTTATTCCGTAAAGGTGATTTTTCCATGTGATAATTTTGCAGACAGTTTTCAAAGAATGTTTTCACAAAGGTTTATTTTCCATGTGATAATTTTGCAGACAGTTTTCAAAGAATGTCTTCAAACAAAAAAGCCTCGACTTTATCTTACAGTTAATTGCAGGCCAATGAAAGGTATGGAACACCCAAAACATCAGAAAGTGTGTTTCGTGAACACAATGGTGAACTAAGACCAGGGATTAGCTCATCGAAGTGCCCACTCCATACTTCTTGGCCAGGCAGTTGCACTGTAAAGTGAATGTTGAATTTGAGAAAAAAAAAAAAATAGCCAAAATCATAGAAATCTTATGAAGAATCTCTAAACCTTAGAAAATCTTGTATCCAAAAAGTAAAGATCTCGGACCACAAGAAAAAGTTTCACCTTTTTGTTTAGACGCAACCTAAATAATTTAGATTGGTGTACGCTGTATCTAAATCTGTATAATGTAGACTTTTGACTGCTTTACATACTTTCAATAATTGCTGCGTACAACCACTTATTCCGTGTGTCAAGTTTGCAGACAGAGTTTTTTGATCGAAAAAAAAAGCCACCCTAACAGGGATATCCCAATTCCACGACATGTTTTAGAAAGAATCCTAGAAATCTACCTATAAATTCCAAAAGGCCAGAAAAAACTGCATCCCCAAAAAAGATTGGCAATTACATGAAAAAGTTCCACTTTCATTTACGACTTAAAATGCGAATTTAGATCACTCAGCAGGAAGAACGCCTGATTACAAATCTCGATAATCTGAACTTTTCAGCTCTACAGCATTTTTTTGTGTGACCAGTTTGCAAACAGAATGGAATTGAAGAAAATGCCATCTTAACAGGGATATGTCATAGCAGCAATTACTGCTTCATTAAGAATGTCTTATTCCGAGGAGAAAAAATGCACCCAAAATGAAAGACCAGTCACAATACGAAAAACTGTCATTAACAGTTAAGAATTGACATGAATTATTCTAAACAGTGTACGCGTAGTATAGATCTATAAAATGAAGATGCACAAATCTAGACTCTGGTGCATACCTTTACCAACCGTTTCCTACCATTGCTCCATTTTATTCTGTAAAAGTGATTTTTCCATGTGATAATTTTGCAGACAAATTTCAAACAATGTTTGCAAACAAAAAAGCCTGAAGTTAAGATAATTACACTTCACTTATTCCTAGACAAGATATCTGATTAAGAATCTCTAAATGTTAGAAAACCTTGCATCCAAAAAGTAAAGATCTCAGACCACAAGAAAAAGTTTAACCTTTTTGTTTAGATGCATCCTAAATAATTTAGCTTGATGTACGCTGTATCTAAATCTATATAATGTAGACTTTTGTCTGTTTTACATACTTTCAATAATTGCTGCGTACAACCACTTAATCTGTGTGTCAAGTTTGCAGATGGGAGTTTTTCGATCGAAAAAAGAAGCCAACCTAACAGGGATATCCCAATGCCACGACATGTTTTAGAAAGAATCCTAGAAATCTACCTGTAAATTCCTAAAGGCCAGAGAAAATGCATCCAAAAAAAAATATTGGCAATTACATGAAAAAGTTCCACTTTCATTGACCACTAAAAATGCGAATTTAGATCACTCAGCAAAAAGAACGCTTGATTACAAATCTCGATAAACTGTACTTTTGAGCTCTTTAGCATTTTTTTGTGTGATCAGTTGGCAACAGAATGGAATTGAAGAAATATGCCATCTTAACAGGGAAATGTCAAAACAGCGATTACTGCTTCATTAAGAATCTCTTATTCCGAGGAGAAAAAAATGCACCCAAAATGAAAGACCAGTCACAATACGAAAAACTGGCATTAATTGTAAAGAAGTGACATGAATTATTCTGAACAGTGTACGCGTAGTATAGATCTATAAAATGAAGATGCACAAATCTAGACTCTGGTGCATACCTTTACCAACCGTTTCCTACCATTGCTCCATTTTATTCTGTAAAAAGTGATTTTTCCATGTGATAATTTTGCAGACAAATTTCAAACAATGTTTGCAAACAAAAAAGCCTGAAGTTAAGATAATTACACTTCACTTATTCCTAGACAAGAAATCTGATTAAGAATCTCTAAACGTTAGAAAACCTTGCATCCAAAAAGTAAAGATCTCAGACCACAAGAAAAAGTTTAACCTTTTTGTTTAGACGCATCCTAAATAATTTAGCTTGGTGTACGCTGTATCTAAATCTATATAATGTAGACTTTTGTCTGCTTTACATACTTTCAATAATTGCTGCGTACAACCACTTAATCTGTGTGTCAAGTTTGCAGATGGGAGTTTTTCGATCGAAAAAAGAAGCCAACCTAACAGGGATATCCCAATGCCACGACATGTTTTAGAAAGAATCCTAGAAATCTACCTGTAAATTCCTAAAGGCCAGAGAAAATGCATCCAAAAAAAAATATTGGCAATTACATGAAAAAGTTCCACTTTCATTGACCACTAAAAATGCGAATTTAGATCACTCAGCAAAAAGAACGCTTGATTACAAATCTCGATAAACTGTACTTTTGAGCTCTTTAGCATTTTTTTGTGTGATCAGTTGGCAACAGAATGGAATTGAAGAAATATGCCATCTTAACAGGGAAATGTCAAAACAGCGATTACTGCTTCATTAAGAATCTCTTATTCCGAGGAGAAAAAAATGCACCCAAAATGAAAGACCAGTCACAATACGAAAAACTGGCATTAATTGTTAAGAAGTGACATGAATTATTCTGAACAGTGTACGCGTAGTATAGATCTATAAAATGAAGATGCACAAATCTAGACTCTGGTGCATACCTTTACCAACCATTTCCTACCATTGCTCCATTTTATTCTGTAAAAAGTGATTTTTCCATGTGATAATTTTGCAGACAAATTTCAAACAATGTTTGCAAACAAAAAAGCCTGAAGTTAAGATAATTACACTTCACTTATTCCTAGACAAGAAATCTGATTAAGAATCTCTAAACGTTAGAAAACCTTGCATCCAAAAAGTAATGATCTCAGACCACAAGAAAAAGTTTCACCTTTTTGTTTAGACGCATCCTAAATAATTTAGCTTGGTGTACGCTGTATCTAAATCTATATAATGTAGACTTTTGTCTGCTTTACATACTTTCAATAATTGCTGCGTACAACCACTTAATCTGTGTGTCAAGTTTGCAGATGGGAGTTTTTCGATCGAAAAAAGAAGCCAACCTAACAGGGATATCCCAATGCCACGACATGTTTTAGAAAGAATCCTAGAAATCTACCTGTAAATTCCTAAAGGCCAGAGAAAATGCATCCAAAAAAAAATATTGGCAATTACATGAAAAAGTTCCACTTTCATTGACCACTAAAAATGCGAATTTAGATCACTCAGCAAAAAGAACGCTTGATTACAAATCTCGATAAACTGTACTTTTGAGCTCTTTAGCATTTTTTTGTGTGATCAGTTGGCAACAGAATGGAATTGAAGAAATATGCCATCTTAACAGGGAAATGTCAAAACAGCGATTACTGCTTCATTAAGAATCTCTTATTCCGAGGAGAAAAAAATGCACCCAAAATGAAAGATCATCATATAACACGAAAAAGTGTCATTAACAAGTTAAGAAGTTACATGAATCATTCTGAACAGTGTACGCATTGTATAGATCTATAAAATGAAAATGCATAAATCTAGACTCTGGTGCATACCTTTACCGTTTCCTACCACCGCTCCATTTTATTCCGTAAAGGTGATTTTTCCATGTGATAATTTTGCAGACCAATTTCAAACAATGTTTGCAAACAAAAAAGCCTGAAGTTTAGCTAATTACATTTCACTTATTCCTAGACAAGAAATCTGATTAAGAATCTCTAAACCCTAGAAAAAATTGCGTCCAAAATGTAAAGATCTTGAATCACATGAAAAAGTTACTTTTTTAAGTTCAGACGCAACCTTAATAATTTAGACTGGTGTATGCTGTATCTAAACCAATATAATGTAGACTTTGGAACCTTTACACACTTTTGACAATTGTTGCATACAACCACTCGTTCCTATTCCCTTAATGCGTTTTCCACCTGCTAAATTTGCAGACTGAGTTTTTCGATAAAGAAAAGATGCCACCGTAACAGGGATATCACGCCACTACGATATGTTTCAGGAAAAGTCCTATAAATTTAGTTCCAAATTCCTAAAGTCCAGAAAAAAAAAATGTATCGGAAATAAAAGATCGGCGATAACATGAAAAAGTTATGCTTTCATTTTCAGCTGAAGATGCGAATTTAGATCACTGGCCTGGGAGAATGAATGACTACAAATCTCAATGATGTAGATGTTTTGGTTCTGTAGCATTTTTTGTGTGACCGGTTTTGCAAACAGTTTGGGATCAAAGAAAAATGTCATCTTAACAGGGATATTCCAATGCCACGATTATTGCTTCATCAAGAATCTCTAATCCCGCGAAGAAAAAAATTGCACTCAAAACGAAAGACCAGTGATTACATGAAAAAGCTTCATTAACGACTTTCGAAATGACACGAGTGATGTATGCGATGTATAAATCTATAAAATGAAGACGCGAGAAATTCAACTCTGTTGCATACCTTTACCAATTGTTTCCTTCCGAAGCTTGTTTTTATTCCGTAAAGGTGATTTTTCCATATGATAATTTTGCAGACAGTTTTCAAAGAATGTTTTGAAAAAGGTTAATTTTCCATGTGATAATTTTGCAGACAGTTTTCAAAGAACGTTTTCAAACAAAAAAGCCTCGACTTTATCTTACAGTTAATTGCAAAGGTATGGAACACCCAAAACATCAGAAAGTGTGTTTCGTGAACACAATGGTGAACTAAGACCAGGGATTAGCTCATCGAAGTGACAACTCCATACTTCTTGGCCAGGCAGTTGCACTGTAAAGTGAATATTGAATTTGAGAAAAAAAAAATAGCCAAAATCATAGAAATCTGATTAAGAATCTCTAAACCTTAGAAAACCTTGTATCCAAAAAGTAAAGATCTCGGACCACAAGAAAAAGTTTCACCTTTTTTGTTCAGATGCAACCTAAATAATTTAAATTGGTGTACGCTGTATCTAAATCTGTATAATGTAGACTTTTGACTGCTTTACATACTTTCAATAATTGCTGCGTACAACCACTTATTCCGTGTGTCAAGTTTGCAGACAGAGTTTTTCGATCGAAAAAAGAAGCCAACCTAACAGGGATATCCCAATTCCACGACATGTTTTAGAAAGAGTCCTAGAAATCTACCTATAAATTCCAAAAGGCCAGAAAAAACTGCATCCCAAAAAAACATTGGCAATTACATGAAAAAGTTCCACTTTCATTTACGACTTAAAATACGAATTTAGATCACTCAGCAGGAAGAACGCCTGATTACAAATCTCGATAATCTGGACTCTTGAGCTCTATAGCATTTTTTTGTATGACCAGTTTGCAAACAGAATGGAATTGAAGAAAAATGCCATCTTAACAGGGAAATGTCAAAGCAGCCATTACTGCTTCATTAAGAATGTCTTATTCCGAGGAGAAAAAAATGCACCCAAAATGAAAGATCAGTTATAAAACGAAAGAGTGTCATTAACAAGTTAAGAAGTGACATGAATCATTCTGAACAGTGTACGCGTAGTATAGATATATAAAATGAAGATGCACAAATCTAGACTCTGGTGCATACCTTTACCAACTGTTTCCTACCACGCTCCATTTTATTCCGTAAAGGTGATTTTTCCATGTGATAATTTTGCAGACCAATTTCAAACAATGTTTGCAAACAAAAAAGCCTGAAGTTTAGCTAATTACATTTCACTTATTCCTTGACAAGAAATCTGATTAATAATCTCTAAACCCTAGAAAAAATTGCATCCAAAATGTAAAGATCTTGAATCACATGAAAAAGTTACTTTTCTAAGTTCAGTCGCAACCTCTAATCCCGCAAAGAAAAAAATTGCACTCAAAACGAAAGACCAGTTATTACATGGAAAAGCTTCATTAACGACTTTCGAAGTGACACGAATGATGTATGCGATGTATAAATCTATAAAATGAAGACACGCGAAATTCAACTCTGTTGCATACCTTTACCAACCGTTTCCTTCCGAAGCTTGTTTTTATTCCGTAAAGGTGATTTTTCCATATGATAATTTTGCAGACAGTTTTCAAAGAATGTTTTCAAAAAGGTAAATTTTCCATGTGATAAACTTGCAGACTGAGTTTTTCGATAAAGGAAAGATGCAACCGTAACAGGGATATCACGCCGCCACGATATCTTTCAGGAAAAGTCCTAGAAATTTACTTACAAATTCCTAAAGTCCAGGAAAAAAAAAAATGCATCGGATATAAAAGATCAGCGATAACTTGAAAAATATCTGCTTTCATTTTCAGCTGAAGATGCGAATTTAGATCACTGGCCTGGGAGAATGAATGACTACAAATCTCAATAATGTAGATGTTTTTGTTCTGTAGCATTTTTTGTGTGACCGGTTTTGCAAACAGTTTGGGATCAAAGAAAAATGCCATCTTAACAGGGATATTCCAATGCCACGACTATTGCTTCATCAAGAATCTCTAATCCCGCGAAGAAAAAAATTGCACTCAAAACGAAAGACCAGTGATTTCGCGAAAAAGCTTCATTAACGACTTTAGAAGTGACACGAATGATGTATGCAATTATAAATCTATAAAATGAAGACACGCGAAATTCAACTCTGTTGCATACCTTTACCAATTGTTTCCTTCCGAAGCTTGTTTTTATTCCGTAAAGGTGATTTTTCCATGTGATAATTTTGCAGACAGTTTTCAAAGAATGTTTTCAAACAAAAAAGCCTCGACTTTATCTTACAGTTAATTGCAGGCCAATGAAAGGTATGGAACACCCAAAACATCAGAAAGTGTGTTTCGTGAACACAATGGTGAACTAAGACCAGGGATAAGCTCATCGAAGTGCCCACTCCATACTTCTTGGCCAGGCAGTTGCGCTGTAAAGTGAATGATGAATTTGAGAGAAAAAAAAAATGGCCGAAATCATAGAAATCTTATGAAGAATCTCTAAACCTTAGAAAATCTTGTATCCAAAAAGTAAAGATCTCGGACCACAAGAAAAAGTTTCACCTTTTTGTTTAGACGCAACCTAAATAATTTAGATTGGTGTACGCTGTATCTAAATCTGTATAATGTAGACTTTTGACTGCTTTACATACTTTCAATAATTGCTGCGTACAACCACTTATTCCGTGTGTCAAGTTTGCAGACAGAGTTTTTCGATCGAAAAAAGAAGCCACCCTAACAGGGATATCCCAATTCCACGACATGTTTTAGAAAGAATCTTAGAAATCTACCTATAAATTCCAAAAGGCCAGAAAAAACTGCATCCCCAAAAAAGATTGGCAATTACATGAAAAAGTTCCACTTTCATTTACGACTTAAAATGCGAATTTAGATCACTCAGCAGGAAGAAGGCCTGATTACAAATGTCGATAATCTGAACTTTTCAGCTCTACAGCATTTTTTTGTGTGACCAGTTTGCAAACAGAATGGAATTGAAGAAAATGCCATCTTAACAGGGATATGTCATAGCAGCAATTACTGCTTCATTAAGAATGTCTTATTCCGAGGAGAAAAAAATGCACCCAAAATGAAAGACCAGTCACAATACGAAAAACTGTCATTAACAGTTAAGAAGTGACATGAATTATTCTGAACAGTGTACGCGTAGTATAGATCTATAAAATGAAGATGCACAAATCTAGACTCTGGTGCATACCTTTACCAACCGTTTCCTACCATTGCTCCATTTTATTCTGTAAAAGTGATTTTTCCATGTGATAATTTTGCAGACAAATTTCAAACAATGTTTGCAAACAAAAAAGCCTGAAGTTAAGATAATTACACTTCACTTATTCCTAGACAAGAAATCTGATTAAGAATCTCTAAACGTTAGAAAACCTTGCATCCAAAAAGTAAAGATCTCAGACCACAAGAAAAAGTTTCACCTTTTTGTTTAGACGCATCCTAAATAATTTAGCTTGGTGTACGCTGTATCTAAATCTATATAATGTAGACTTTTGTCTGTTTTACATACTTTCAATAATTGCTGCGTACAACCACTTAATCTGTGTGTCAAGTTTGCAGATGGGAGTTTTTCGATCGAAAAAAGAAGCCAACCTAACAGGGATATCCCAATGCCACGACATGTTTTAGAAAGAATCCTAGAAATCTACCTGTAAATTCCTAAAGGCCAGAGAAAATGCATCCAAAAAAAAATATTGGCAATTACATGAAAAAGTTCCACTTTCATTGACCACTAAAAATGCGAATTTAGATCACTCAGCAAAAAGAACGCTTGATTACAAATCTCGATAAACTGTACTTTTGAGCTCTTTAGCATTTTTTTGTGTGATCAGTTGGCAACAGAATGGAATTGAAGAAATATGCCATCTTAACAGGGAAATGTCAAAACAGCGATTACTGCTTCATTAAGAATCTCTTATTCCGAGGAGAAAAAAATGCACCCAAAATGAAAGATCATCATAACACGAAAAAGTGTCATTAACAAGTTAAGAAGTTACATGAATCATTCTGAACAGTGTACGCATTGTATAGATCTATAAAATGAAAATGCATAAATCTAGACTCTGGTGCATACCTTTACCGTTTTCTACCACCGCTCCATTTTATTCCGTAAAGGTGATTTTTCCATGTGATAATTTTGCAGACCAATTTCAAACAATGTTTGCAAACAAAAAAGCCTGAAGTTTAGCTAATTACATTTCACTTATTCCTAGACAAGAAATCTGATTAAGAATCTCTAAACCCTAGAAAAAATTGCATCCAAAATGCAAAGATCTTGAATCACATGAAAAAGTTACTTTTTTAAGTTCAGACACAACCTTAATAATTTAGACTCGTGTATGCATTTAGACTCGTGTATGCTGTATCTAAACCAATATAATGTAGACTTTGGAACCTTTACACACTTTTGACAATTGTTGCATACAACCACTCGTTCCTATTCCCTTAATGCGTTTTCCACCTGCTAAATTTGCAGACTGAGTTTTTCGATAAAGAAAAGATGCCACCGTAACAGGGATATCATGCCACTACGATATGTTTCAGGAAAAGTCCTATAAATTTACTTCCAAATTCCTAAAGTCCAGAAAAAAAAATGTATCGGAAATAAAAGATCGGCGATAACAATAAAAAGTTATGCTTTAATTTTCAGCTGAAGATGCGAATTTAGATCACTGGCCTGGGAGAATGAATGACTACAAATCTCAATGATGTAGATGTTTTGGTTCTGTAGCATTTTTTGTGTGACCGGTTTTGCAAATAGTTTGGGATCAAAGAAAAATGTCATCTTAACAGGGATATTCCAATGCCACGATTATTGCTTCATCAAGAATCTCTAATCCCGCGAAGAAAAAAATTGCACTCAAAACGAAAGACCAGTGATTACATGAAAAAGCTTCATTAACGACTTTCGAAATGACACGAGTGATGTATGCGATGTATAAATCTATAAAATGAAGACGCGAGAAATTCAACTCTGTTGCATACCTTTACCAATTGTTTCCTTCCGAAGCTTGTTTTTATTCCGTAAAGGTGATTTTTCCATGTGATAATTTTGCAGACAGTTTTCAAAGAATGTTTTGAAAAAGGTTAATTTTCCATGTGATAATTTTGCAGACAGTTTTCAAAGAACGTTTTCAAACAAAAAAGCCTCGACTTTATCTTACAGTTAATTGCAAAGGTATGGAACACCCAAAACATCAGAAAGTGTGTTTCTTGAACACAATGGTGAACTAAGACCAGGGATTAGCTCATCGAAGTGACAACTCCATACTTCTTGGCCAGGCAGTTGCACTGTAAAGTGAATATTGAATTTGAGAAAAAAAAAATAGCCAAAATCATAGAAATCTGATTAAGAATCTCTAAACCTTAGAAAACCTTGTATCCAAAAAGTAAAGATCTCGGACCACAAGAAAAAGTTTCACCTTTTTTGTTCAGATGCAACCTAAATAATTTAAATTGGTGTACGCTGTATCTAAATCTGTATAATGTAGACTTTTGACTGCTTTACATACTTTCAATAATTGCTGCGTACAACCACTTATTCCGTGTGTCAAGTTTGCAGACAGAGTTTTTCGATCGAAAAAAGAAGCCAACCTAACAGGGATATCCCAATTCCACGACATGTTTTAGAAAGAGTCCTAGAAATCTACCTATAAATTCCAAAAGGCCAGAAAAAACTGCATCCCAAAAAAAGATTGGCAATTACATGAAAAAGTTCCACTTTCATTTACGACTTAAAATACGAATTTAGATCACTCAGCAGGAAGAACGCCTGATTACAAATCTCGATAAACTGGACTTTTGAGCTCTACAGCATTTTTTTGTGTGACCAGTTTGCAAACAGAACGGAATTGAAGAAAAATGCCATCTAAACAGGGATATGTCATAGCAGCGATTACTGCTTCATTAAGAATCTCTTATTCCGAGGAGAAAAAAATGCACCCAAAATGAAAGACCAGTCATAAAACGAAGACCTGTCATTAACAGTTAAGAAGTGACATGAATTATTCGGAATAGTGTACGCGTAGTATAGATCTATAAAATGAAGATGCACAAATCTATAGACTCTGGTGCATACCTTTACCAACCATTTCCTACCATTGCTCCATTTTATTCTGTAAAAGTGATTTTTCCATCTGATAATTTTGTAGACAAATTTTTAAACAATGTTTGCAAACAAAAAAGCCTGAAGTTTAGCTAATAACACTTCACTTATTCCTAGACAAGAAATCTGATTAAGAATCTGTAAATGTTAGAAAACCTTGCATCCAAAAAGTAAAGATCTCAGACCACAAGAAAAAATTTCACCTTTTTGTTTAGACGCATCCTAAATAATTTAGATTGGTGTACGCTGTATCTAAATCTATATAATGTAGACTTTTGTCTGCTTTACATACTTTCAATAATTGCTGCGTACAACCACTTAATCCGAGTGTCAAGTTTGCAGATGGGAGTTTTTCGATCGAAAAAAGAAGCCACCCTAACAGGGATATCCCAATGCAACAACATGTTTTAGAAAGAATCCTAGAAATCTACCTATAAATTCCTAAAGGCCAGAGAAAATGCATCCAAAAAAAAAAAAGATTGGCAATTACATGAAAAAGTTCCACTTTCATTGACGACTAAATATTCGAATTAAGATCACTCAGCAGGAAGAACGTCTGATTACAAATTTCGATAATCTGGACTTTTGAGCTCTATAGCATTTTTTTGTATGACCAGTTTGCAAACAGAATGGAATTGAAGAAAAATGCCATCTTAACAGGGAAATGTCAAAGCAGCCATTACTGCTTCATTAAGAATGTCTTATTCCGAGGAGAAAAAAATGCACTCAAAATGAAAGATCAGTTATAACATGAAAGAGTGTCATTAACAAGTTAAGAAGTGACATGAATTATTCTAAACAGTGTACGCGTAGTATAGATCTATAAAATGAAGATGCACAAATCTAGACTCTGGTGCATACCTTTACCAACCGTTTCCTACCATTGCTCCATTTTATTCTGTAAAAGTGATTTTTCCATGTGATAATTTTGCAGACAAATTTCAAACAATGTTTGCAAACAAAAAAGCCTGAAGTTAAGATAATTACACTTCACTTATTCCTAGACAAGAAATCTGATTAAGAATCTCTAAACGTTAGAAAACCTTGCATCCAAAAAGTAAAGATCTCAGACCACAAGAAAAAGTTTCACCTTTTTGTTTAGACGCATCCTAAATAATTTAGATTGGTGTACGCTGTATCTAAATCTATATAATGTAGACTTTTGTCTGTTTTACATACTTTCAATAATTGCTGCGTACAACCACTTAATCTGTGTGTCAAGTTTGCAGATGGGAGTTTTTCGATCGAAAAAAGAAGCCAACCTAACAGGGATATCCCAATGCCACGACATGTTTTAGAAAGAATCCTAGAAATCTACTTGTAAATTCCTAAAGGCCAGAGAAAATGCATCCAAAAAAAAATATTGGCAATTACATGAAAAAGTTCCACTTTCATTGACCACTAAAAATGCGAATTTAGATCACTCAGCAAAAAGAACGCTTGATTACAAATCTCGATAAACTGTACTTTTGAGCTCTTTAGCATTTTTTTGTGTGATCAGTTGGCAACAGAATGGAATTGAAGAAATATGCCATCTTAACAGGGAAATGTCAAAACAGCGATTACTGCTTCATTAAGAATCTCTTATTCCGAGGAGAAAAAAATGCACCCAAAATGAAAGATCATCATATAACACAAAAAAGTGTCATTAACAAGTTAAGAAGTTACATGAATCATTCTGAACAGTGTACGCATTGTATAGATCTATAAAATGAAAATGCATAAATCTAGACTCTGGTGCATACCTTTACCGTTTCCTACCACCGCTCCATTTTATTCCGTAAAGGTGATTTTTCCATGTGATAATTTTGCAGACCAATTTCAAACAATGTTTGCAAACAAAAAAGCCTGAAGTTTAGCTAATTATATTTCACTTATTCCTAGACAAGAAATCTGATTAAGAATCTCTAAACCCTAGAAAAAATTGCGTCCAAAATGTAAAGATCTTGAATCACATGAAAAAGTTACTTTTTTAAGTTCAGACGCAACCTTAATAATTTAGACTGGTGTATGCTGTATCTAAACCAATATAATGTAGACTTTGGAACCTTTACACACTTTTGACAATTGTTGCATACAACCACTCGTTCCTATTCCCTTAATGCGTTTTCCACCTGCTAAATTTGCAGACTGAGTTTTTCGATAAAGAAAAGATGCCACCGTAACAGGGATATCACGCCACTACGATATGTTTCAGGAAAAGTCCTATAAATTTACTTCCAAATTCCTAAAGTCCAGAAAAAAAAATGTATCGGAAATAAAAGATCGGCGATAACATGAAAAAGTTATGCTTTCATTTTCAGCTGAAGATGCGAATTTAGATCACTGGCCTGGGAGAATGAATGACTACAAATCTCAATGATGTAGATGTTTTGGTTCTGTAGCATTTTTTGTGTGACCGGTTTTGCAAACAGTTTGGGATCAAAGAAAAATGTCATCTTAACAGGGATATTCCAATGCCACGATTATTGCTTCATGAAGAATCTCTAATCCCGCGAAGAAAAAAATTGCACTCAAAACGAAAGACCAGTGATTACATGAAAAAGCTTCATTAACGACTTTCGAAATGACACGAGTGATGTATGCGATGTATAAATCTATAAAATGAAGACGCGAGAAATTCAACTCTGTTGCATACCTTTACCAATTGTTTCCTTCCGAAGCTTGTTTTTATTCCGTAAAGGTGATTTTTCCATATGATAATTTTGCAGACAGTTTTCAAAGAATGTTTTGAAAAAGGTTAATTTTCCATGTGATAATTTTGCAGACAGTTTTCAAAGAACGTTTTCAAACAAAAAAGCCTCGACTTTATCTTACAGTTAATTGCAAAGGTATGGAACACCCAAAACATCAGAAAGTGTGTTTCGTGAACACAATGGTGAACTAAGACCAGGGATTAGCTCATCGAAGTGACAACTCCATACTTCTTGGCCAGGCAGTTGCACTGTAAAGTGAATATTGAATTTGAGAAAAAAAAAATAGCCAAAATCATAGAAATCTGATTAAGAATCTCTAAACCTTAGAAAACCTTGTATCCAAAAAGTAAAGATCTCGGACCACAAGAAAAAGTTTCACCTTTTTTGTTCAGATGCAACCTAAATAATTTAAATTGGTGTACGCTGTATCTAAATCTGTATAATGTAGACTTTTGACTGCTTTACATACTTTCAATAATTGCTGCGTACAACCACTTATTCCGTGTGTCAAGTTTGCAGACAGAGTTTTTCGATCGAAAAAAGAAGCCAACCTAACAGGGATATCCCAATTCCACGACATGTTTTAGAAAGAGTCCTAGAAATCTACCTATAAATTCCAAAAGGCCAGAAAAAACTGCATCCCAAAAAAAGATTGGCAATTACATGAAAAAGTTCCACTTTCATTTACGACTTAAAATACGAATTTAGATCACTCAGCAGGAAGAACGCCTGATTACAAATCTCGATAAACTGGACTTTTGAGCTCTACAGCATTTTTTTGTGTGACCAGTTTGCAAACAGAATGGAATTGAAGAAAAATGCCATCTAAACAGGGATATGTCATAGCAGCGATTACTGCTTCATTAAGAATCTCTTATTCCGAGGAGAAAAAAATGCACCCAAAATGAAAGACCAGTCATAAAACGAAGACCTGTCATTAACAGTTAAGAAGTGACATGAATTATTCGGAATAGTGTATGCGTAGTATAGATCTATAAAATGAAGATGCACAAATCTAGACTCTGGTGCATACCTTTACCAACCATTTCCTACCATTGCTCCATTTTATTCTGTAAAAGTGATTTTTCCATCTGATAATTTTGTAGACAAATTTTTAAACAATGTTTGCAAACAAAAAAGCCTGAAGTTTAGCTAATAACACTTCACTTATTCCTAGACAAGAAATCTGATTAAGAATCTGTAAATGTTAGAAAACCTTGCATCCAAAAAGTAAAGATCTCAGACCACAAGAAAAAATTTCACCTTTTTGTTTAGACGCATCCTGAATAATTTAGATTGGTGTACGCTGTATCTAAATCTATATAATGTAGACTTTTGTCTGCTTTACATACTTTCAATAATTGCTGCATACAACCACTTAATCCGAGTGTCAAGTTTGCAGATGGGAGTTTTTCGATCGAAAAAAGAAGCCACCCTAACAGGGATATCCCAATGCAACAACATGTTTTAGAAAGAATCCTAGAAATCTACCTATAAATTCCTAAAGGCCAGAGAAAATGCATCCAAAAAAAAAAAAAGATTGGCAATTACATGAAAAAGTTCCACTTCATTAAGAATGTCTTATTCTGAGGAGAAAAAAATGCACCCAAAATGAAAGATCAGTTATAACATGAAAGAGTGTCATTAACAAGTTAAGAAGTGACATGAATCATTCTGAACAGTGTACGCGTAGTATAGATATATAAAATGAAGATGCACAAATCTAGACTCTGGTGCATACCTTTTCCAACTGTTTCCTACCATGCTCCATTTTATTCTGTAAAGGTGATTTTTCTACGTGATAATTTTGCAGACCAATTTCAAACAATGTTTGCAAACAAAAAAGCCTGAAGTTTAGCTAATTACATTTCACTTATTCCTTGACAAGAAATCTGATTAATAATCTCTAAACCCTAGAAAAAATTGCATCCAAAATGTAAAGATCTTGAATCACATGAAAAAGTTACTTTTTTAAGTTCAGACGCAACCTCTAATCCCGCAAAGAAAAAAATTGCACTCAAAACGAAAGACCAGTTATTACATGAAAAAGCTTCATTAACGACTTTCGAAGTGACACGAATGATGTATGCGATGTATAAATCTATAAAATGAAGACACGAGAAATTCAACTCTGTTGCATACCTTTACCAACCGTTTCCTTCCGAAGCTTGTTTTTATTCCGTAAAGGTGATTTTTCCATATGATAATTTTGCAGACAGTTTTCAAAGAATGTTTTCAAAAAGGTTAATTTTCCATGTGATAAACTTGCAGACTGAGTTTTTCGATAAAGAAAAGATGCCACCGTAACAGGGATATCACGCCGCCACGATATGTTTCAGGAAAAGTCCTAGAAATTTACTTACAAATTCCTAAAGTCCAGAAAAAAAAAATGCATCGGAAATAAAAGATCAGCGATAACTTGAAAAATATCTGCTTTCATTTTCAGCTGAAGATGCGAATTTAGATCACTGGCCTGGGAGAATGAATGACTACAAATCTCAATAATGTAGATGTTTTTGTTCTGTAGCATTTTTGTGTGACCGGTTTTGCAAACAGTTTGGGATCAAAGAAAAATGCCATTTTAACAGGGATATTCCAATGCCACGACTATTGCTTCATCAAGAATCTCTAATCCCGCGAAGAAAAAAATTGCACTCAAAACGAAAGACCAGTGATTACGCGAAAAAGCTTCATTAACGACTTTAGAAGTGACACGAATGATGTATGCAATGTATAAATCTATAAAATGAAGACACGCGAAATTCAACTCTGTTGCATACCTTTACCAATTGTTTCCTTCCGAAGCTTGTTTTTATTCCGTAAAGGTGATTTTTCCATGTGATAATTTTGCAGACAGTTTTCAAAGAATGTTTTCACAAAGGTTTATTTTCCATGTGATAATTTTGCAGACAGTTTTCAAAGAATGTCTTCAAACAAAAAAGCCTCGACTTTATTTTACAGTTAATTGCAGGCCAATGAAAGGTATGGAACACCCAAAACATCAGAAAGTGTGTTTCGTGAACACAATGGTGAACTAAGACCAGGGATTAGGTCATCGAAGTGCCCACTCCATACTTCTTGGCCAGGCAGTTGCACTGTAAAGTGAATGTTGAATTTGAGAAAAAAAAAAAATAGCCAAAATCATAGAAATCTTATGAAGAATCTCTAAACCTTAGAAAATCTTGTATCCAAAAAGTAAAGATCTCGGACCACAAGAAAAAGTTTCACCTTTTTGTTTAGACGCAACCTAAATAATTTAGATTGGTGTACGCTGTATCTAAATCTGTATAATGTAGACTTTTGACTGCTTTACATACTTTCAATAATTGCTGCGTACAACCACTTAATCCGAGTGTCAAGTTTGCAGACAGAGTTTTTCGATCGAAAAAAGAAGCCACCCTAACAGGGATATCCCAATTCCACGACATGTTTTAGAAAGAATCCTAGAAATCTACCTATAAATTCCAAAAGGCCAGAAAAAACTGCATCCCCAAAAAAGATTGGCAATTACATGAAAAAGTTCCACTTTCATTTACGACTTAAAATGCGAATTTAGATCACTCAGCAGGAAGAACGCCTGATTACAAATCTCGATAATCTGAACTTTTCAGCTCTACAGCATTTTTTTGTGTGACCAGTTTGTAAACAGAATGGAATTGAAGAAAATGCCATCTTAACAGGGATATGTCATAGCAGCAATTACTGCTTCATTAAGAATGTCTTATTCCGAGGAGAAAAAATGCACCCAAAATGAAAGACCAGTCACAATACGAAAAACTGTCATTAACAGTTAAGAATTGACATGAATTATTCTAAACAGTGTACGCGTAGTATAGATCTATAAAATGAAGATGCACAAATCTAGACTCTGGTGCATACCTTTACCAACCGTTTCCTACCATTGCTCCATTTTATTCTGTAAAAGTGATTTTTCCATGTGATAATTTTGCAGACAAATTTCAAACAATGTTTGCAAACAAAAAAGCCTGAAGTTAAGATAATTACACTTCACTTATTCCTAGACAAGAAATCTGATTAAGAATCTCTAAATGTTAGAAAACCTTGCATCCAAAAAGTAAAGATCTCAGACTACAAGAAAAAGTTTCACCTTTTTGTTTAGACGCATCCTAAATAATTTAGCTTGGTGTACGCTGTATCTAAATCTATATAATGTAGACTTTTGTCTGCTTTACATACTTTCAATAATTGCTGCGTACAACCACTTAATCTGTGTGTCAAGTTTGCAGATGGGAGTTTTTCGATCAAAAAAAGAAGCCAACCTAACAGGGATATCCCAATGCCACGACATGTTTTAGAAAGAATCCTAGAAATCTACCTGTAAATTCCTAAAGGCCAGAGAAAATGCATCCAAAAAAAAATATTGGCAATTACATGAAAAAGTTCCACTTTCATTGACCACTAAAAATGCGAATTTAGATCACTCAGCAAAAAGAACGCTTGATTACAAATCTCGATAAACTGTACTTTTGAGCTCTTTAGCATTTTTTTGTGTGATCAGTTGGCAACAGAATGGAATTGAAGAAATATGCCATCTTAACAGGGAAATGTCAAAACAGCGATTACTGCTTCATTAAGAATCTCTTATTCCGAGGAGAAAAAAATGCACCCAAAATGAAAGACCAGTCACAATACGAAAAACTGGCATTAATTGTTAAGAAGTGACATGAATTATTCTGAACAGTGTACGCGTAGTATAGATCTATAAAATGAAGATGCACAAATCTAGACTCTGGTGCATACCTTTACCAACCGTTTCCTACCATTGCTCCATTTTATTCTGTAAAAAGTGATTTTTCCATGTGATAATTTTGCAGACAAATTTCAAACAATGTTTGCAAACAAAAAAGCCTGAAGTTAAGATAATTACACTTCACTTATTCCTAGACAAGAAATCTGATTAAGAATCTCTAAACGTTAGAAAACCTTGCATCCAAAGAGTAAAGATCTCAGACCACAAGAAAAAGTTTCACCTTTTTGTTTAGACGCATCCTAAATAATTTAGCTTGGTGTACGCTGTATCTAAATCTATATAATGTAGACTTTTGTCTGCTTTACATACTTTCAATAATTGCTGCGTACAACCACTTAATCTGTGTGTCAAGTTTGCAGATGGGAGTTTTTCGATCGAAAAAAGAAGCCACCCTAACAGGGATATCCCAATGCAACAACATGGTTTAGAAAGAATCCTAGAAATCTACCTATAAATTCCTAAAGGCCAGAGAAAATGCATCCAAAAAAAGATTGGCAATTACATGAAAAAGTTCCACTTTCATTGACGACTAAATATTCGAATTAAGATCACTCAGCAGGAAGAACGCCTGATTACAAATTTCGATAATCTGGACTTTTGAGCTCTATAGCATTTTTTTGTATGACCAGTTTGCAAACAGAATGGAATTGAAGAAAAATGCCATCTTAACAGGGAAATGTCAAAGCAGCCATTACTGCTTCATTAAGAATGTCTTATTCCGAGGAGAAAAAAATGCACCCAAAATGAAAGATCAGTTATAACATGAAAGAGTGTCATTAACAAGTTAAGAAGTGACATGAATCATTCTGAACAGTGTACGCGTAGTATAGATATATAAAATGAAGATGCACAAATCTAGACTCTGGTGCATACCTTTACCAACCGTTTCCTACCACGCTCCATTTTATTCTGTAAAGGTGATTTTTCTACGTGATAATTTTGCAGACAAATTTCAAACAATGTTTGCAAACAAAAAAGCCTGAAGTTTAGCTAATTACATTTCACTTATTCCTTGACAAGAAATCTGATTAATAATCTCTAAACCCTAGAAAAAATTGCATCCAAAATGTAAAGGTCTTGAATCACATGAAAAAGTTACTTTTTTAAGTTCAGACGCAACCTCTAATCCCGCAAAGAAAAAAATTGCACTCAAAACGAAAGACCAGTTATTACATATAAAAGCTTCATTAACGACTTTCGAAGTGACACGAATGATGTATGCGATGTATAAATCTATAAAATGAAGACACGAGAAATTCAACTCTGTTGCATACCTTTACCAACCGTTTCCTTCTGAAGCTTGTTTTTATTCCGTAAAGGTGATTTTTCCATATGATAATTTTGCAGACAGTTTTCAAAGAATGTTTTCAAAAAGGTTAATTTTCCATGTGATAAACTTGCAGACTGAATTTTTCGATAAAGAAAAGATGCCACCGTAACAGGGATATCACGCCGCCACGATATGTTTCAGGAAAAGTCCTAGAAATTTACTTACAAATTCCTAAAGTCCAGAAAAAAAAAATGCATCGGAAATAAAAGATCAGCGATAACTTGAAAAATATCTGCTTTCATTTTCAGCTGAAGATGCGAATTTAGATCACTGGCCTGGGAGAATGAATGACTACAAATCTCAATAATGTAGATGTTTTTGTTCTGTAGCATTTTTGTGTGACCGGTTTTGCAAACAGTTTGGGATCAAAGAAAAATGCCATTTTAACAGGGATATTCCAATGCCACGACTATTGCTTCATCAAGAATCTCTAATCCCACGAAGAAAAAAATTGCACTCAAAACGAAAGACCAGTGATTACGCGAAAAAGCTTCATTAACGACTTTAGAAGTGACACGAATGATGTATGCAATGTATAAATCTATAAAATGAAGACACGCGAAATTCAACTCTGTTGCATACCTTTACCAATTGTTTCCTTCCGAAGCTTGTTTTTATTCCGTAAAGGTGATTTTTCCATGTGATAATTTTGCAGACAGTTTTCAAAGAATGTTTTCAAACAAAAAAGCCTCGACTTTATCTTACAGTTAATTGCAGGCCAATGAAAGGTATGGAACACCCAAAACATCAGAAAGTGTGTTTCGTGAACACAATGGTGAACTAAGACCAGGGATTAGCTCATCGAAGTGCCCACTCCATACTTCTTGGCCAGGCAGTTGCACTGTAAAGTGAATGTTGAATTTGAGAAAAAAAAAAATAGCCAAAATCATAGAAATCTTATGAAGAATCTCTAAACCTTAGAAAATCTTGTATCCAAAAAGTAAAGATCTCAGACCACAAGAAAAAGTTTCACCTTTTTGTTTAGACGCAACCTAAATAATTTAGATTGGTGTACGCTGTATCTAAATCTGTATAATGTAGACTTTTGACTGCTTTACATACTTTCAATAATTGCTGCGTACAACCACTTATTCCGTGTGTCAAGTTTGCAGACAGAGTTTTTCGATCGAAAAAAGAAGCCACCCTAACAGGGATATCCCAATTCCACGACATGTTTTAGAAAGAATCCTAGAAATCTACCTATAAATTCCAAAAGGCCAGAAAAAAACTGCATCCCCAAAAAAGATTGGCAATTACATGAAAAAGTTCCACTTTCATTTACGACTTAAAATGCGAATTTAGATCACTCAGCAGGAAGAACGCCTGATTACAAATGTCGATAATCTGAACTTTTCAGCTCTACAGCATTTTTTTGTGTGACCAGTTTGCAAACAGAATGGAATTGAAGAAAATGCCATCTTAACAGGGATATGTCATAGCAGCAATTACTGCTTCATTAAGAATGTCTTATTCTGAGGAGAAAAAATGCACCCAAAATGAAAGACCAGTCACAATACGAAAACTGTCATTAACAGTTAAGAAGTGACATGAATTATTCTAAACAGTGTACGCGTAGTATAGATCTATAAAATGAAGATGCACAAATCTAGACTCTGGTGCATACCTTTACCAACCGTTTCCTACCATTGCTCCATTTTATTCTGTAAAAGTGATTTTTCCATGTGATAATTTTGCAGACAAATTTCAAACAATGTTTGCAAACAAAAAAGCCTGAAGTTAAGATAATTACACTTCACTTATTCCTAGACAAGAAATCTGATTAAGAATCTCTAAACGTTAGAAAACCTTGCATCCAAAAAGTAAAGATCTCAGACCACAAGAAAAAGTTTCACCTTTTTGTTTAGACGCATCCTAAATAATTTAGATTGGTGTACGCTGTATCTAAATCTATATAATGTAGACTTTTGTCTGTTTTACATACTTTCAATAATTGCTGCGTACAACCACTTAATCTGTGTGTCAAGTTTGCAGATGGGAGTTTTTCGATCGAAAAAAGAAGCCAACCTAACAGGGATATCCCAATGCCACGACATGTTTTAGAAAGAATCCTAGAAATCTACTTGTAAATTCCTAAAGGCCAGAGAAAATGCATCCAAAAAAAAATATTGGCAATTACATGAAAAAGTTCCACTTTCATTGACCACTAAAAATGCGAATTTAGATCACTCAGCAAAAAGAACGCTTGATTACAAATCTCGATAAACTGTACTTTTGAGCTCTTTAGCATTTTTTTGTGTGATCAGTTGGCAACAGAATGGAATTGAAGAAATATGCCATCTTAACAGGGAAATGTCAAAACAGCGATTACTGCTTCATTAAGAATCTCTTATTCCGAGGAGAAAAAAATGCACCCAAAATGAAAGATCATCATATAACACAAAAAAGTGTCATTAACAAGTTAAGAAGTTACATGAATCATTCTGAACAGTGTACGCATTGTATAGATCTATAAAATGAAAATGCATAAATCTAGACTCTGGTGCATACCTTTACCGTTTCCTACCACCGCTCCATTTTATTCCGTAAAGGTGATTTTTCCATGTGATAATTTTGCAGACCAATTTCAAACAATGTTTGCAAACAAAAAAGCCTGAAGTTTAGCTAATTACATTTCACTTATTCCTAGACAAGAAATCTGATTAAGAATCTCTAAACCCTAGAAAAAATTGCGTCCAAAATGTAAAGATCTTGAATCACATGAAAAAGTTACTTTTTTAAGTTCAGACGCAACCTTAATAATTTAGACTGGTGTATGCTGTATCTAAACCAATATAATGTAGACTTTGGAACCTTTACACACTTTTGACAATTGTTGCATACAACCACTCGTTCCTATTCCCTTAATGCGTTTTCCACCTGCTAAATTTGCAGACTGAGTTTTTCGATAAAGAAAAGATGCCACCGTAACAGGGATATCACGCCACTACGATATGTTTCAGGAAAAGTCCTATAAATTTACTTCCAAATTCCTAAAGTCCAGAAAAAAAAATGTATCGGAAATAAAAGATCGGCGATAACATGAAAAAGTTATGCTTTCATTTTCAGCTGAAGATGCGAATTTAGATCACTGGCCTGGGAGAATGAATGACTACAAATCTCAATGATGTAGATGTTTTGGTTCTGTAGCATTTTTTGTGTGACCGGTTTTGCAAACAGTTTGGGATCAAAGAAAAATGTCATCTTAACAGGGATATTCCAATGCCACCATTATTGCTTCATGAAGAATCTCTAATCCCGCGAAGAAAAAAATTGCACTCAAAACGAAAGACCAGTGATTACATGAAAAAGCTTCATTAACGACTTTCGAAATGACACGAGTGATGTATGCGATGTATAAATCTATAAAATGAAGACGCGAGAAATTCAACTCTGTTGCATACCTTTACCAATTGTTTCCTTCCGAAGCTTGTTTTTATTCCGTAAAGGTGATTTTTCCATATGATAATTTTGCAGACAGTTTTCAAAGAATGTTTTGAAAAAGGTTAATTTTCCATGTGATAATTTTGCAGACAGTTTTCAAAGAACGTTTTCAAACAAAAAAGCCTCGACTTTATCTTACAGTTAATTGCAAAGGTATGGAACACCCAAAACATCAGAAAGTGTGTTTCGTGAACACAATGGTGAACTAAGACCAGGGATTAGCTCATCGAAGTGACAACTCCATACTTCTTGGCCAGGCAGTTGCACTGTAAAGTGAATATTGAATTTGAGAAAAAAAAAATAGCCAAAATCATAGAAATCTGATTAAGAATCTCTAAACCTTAGAAAACCTTGTATCCAAAAAGTAAAGATCTCGGACCACAAGAAAAAGTTTCACCTTTTTTGTTCAGATGCAACCTAAATAATTTAAATTGGTGTACGCTGTATCTAAATCTGTATAATGTAGACTTTTGACTGCTTTACATACTTTCAATAATTGCTGCGTACAACCACTTATTCCGTGTGTCAAGTTTGCAGACAGAGTTTTTCGATCGAAAAAAGAAGCCAACCTAACAGGGATATCCCAATTCCACGACATGTTTTAGAAAGAGTCCTAGAAATCTACCTATAAATTCCAAAAGGCCAGAAAAAACTGCATCCCAAAAAAAGATTGGCAATTACATGAAAAAGTTCCACTTTCATTTACGACTTAAAATACGAATTTAGATCACTCAGCAGGAAGAACGCCTGATTACAAATCTCGATAAACTGGACTTTTGAGCTCTACAGCATTTTTTTGTGTGACCAGTTTGCAAACAGAATGGAATTGAAGAAAAATGCCATCTAAACAGGGATATGTCATAGCAGCGATTACTGCTTCATTAAGAATCTCTTATTCCGAGGAGAAAAAAATGCACCCAAAATGAAAGACCAGTCATAAAACGAAGACCTGTCATTAACAGTTAAGAAGTGACATGAATTATTCGGAATAGTGTATGCGTAGTATAGATCTATAAAATGAAGATGCACAAATCTAGACTCTGGTGCATACCTTTACCAACCATTTCCTACCATTGCTCCATTTTATTCTGTAAAAGTGATTTTTCCATCTGATAATTTTGTAGACAAATTTTTAAACAATGTTTGCAAACAAAAAAGCCTGAAGTTTAGCTAATAACACTTCACTTATTCCTAGACAAGAAATCTGATTAAGAATCTGTAAATGTTAGAAAACCTTGCATCCAAAAAGTAAAGATCTCAGACCACAAGAAAAAATTTCACCTTTTTGTTTAGACGCATCCTAAATAATTTAGATTGGTGTACGCTGTATCTAAATCTATATAATGTAGACTTTTGTCTGCTTTACATACTTTCAATAATTGCTGCATACAACCACTTAATCCGAGTGTCAAGTTTGCAGATGGGAGTTTTTCGATCGAAAAAAGAAGCCACCCTAACAGGGATATCCCAATGCAACAACATGTTTTAGAAAGAATCCTAGAAATCTACCTATAAATTCCTAAAGGCCAGAGAAAATGCATCCAAAAAAAAAAAAGATTGGCAATTACATGAAAAAGTTCCACTTCATTAAGAATGTCTTATTCTGAGGAGAAAAAAATGCACCCAAAATGAAAGATCAGTTATAACATGAAAGAGTGTCATTAACAAGTTAAGAAGTGACATGAATCATTCTGAACAGTGTACGCGTAGTATAGATATATAAAATGAAGATGCACAAATCTAGACTCTGGTGCATACCTTTTCCAACTGTTTCCTACCATGCTCCATTTTATTCTGTAAAGGTGATTTTTCTACGTGATAATTTTGCAGACCAATTTCAAACAATGTTTGCAAACAAAAAAGCCTGAAGTTTAGCTAATTACATTTCACTTATTCCTTGACAAGAAATCTGATTAATAATCTCTAAACCCTAGAAAAAATTGCATCCAAAATGTAAAGATCTTGAATCACATGAAAAAGTTACTTTTTTAAGTTCAGACGCAACCTCTAATCCCGCAAAGAAAAAAATTGCACTCAAAACGAAAGACCAGTTATTACATGAAAAAGCTTCATTAACGACTTTCGAAGTGACACGAATGATGTATGCGATGTATAAATCTATAAAATGAAGACACGAGAAATTCAACTCTGTTGCATACCTTTACCAACCGTTTCCTTCCGAAGCTTGTTTTTATTCCGTAAAGGTGATTTTTCCATATGATAATTTTGCAGACAGTTTTCAAAGAATGTTTTCAAAAAGGTTAATTTTCCATGTGATAAACTTGCAGACTGAGTTTTTCGATAAAGAAAAGATGCCACCGTAACAGGGATATCACGCCGCCACGATATGTTTCAGGAAAAGTCCTAGAAATTTACTTACAAATTCCTAAAGTCCAGAAAAAAAAAATGCATCGGAAATAAAAGATCAGCGATAACTTGAAAAATATCTGCTTTCATTTTCAGCTGAAGATGCGAATTTAGATCACTGGCCTGGGAGAATGAATGACTACAAATCTCAATAATGTAGATGTTTTTGTTCTGTAGCATTTTTGTGTGACCGGTTTTGCAAACAGTTTGGGATCAAAGAAAAATGCCATTTTAACAGGGATATTTCAATGCCACGACTATTGCTTCATCAAGAATCTCTAATCCCGCGAAGAAAAAAATTGCACTCAAAACGAAAGACCAGTGATTACGCGAAAAAGCTTCATTAACGACTTTAGAAGTGACACGAATGATGTATGCAATGTATAAATCTATAAAATGAAGACACGCGAAATTCAACTCTGTTGCATACCTTTACCAATTGTTTCCTTCCGAAGCTTGTTTTTATTCCGTAAAGGTGATTTTTCCATGTGATAATTTTGCAGACAGTTTTCAAAGAATGTTTTCACAAAGGTTTATTTTCCATGTGATAATTTTGCAGACAGTTTTCAAAGAATGTCTTCAAACAAAAAAGCCTCGACTTTATTTTACAGTTAATTGCAGGCCAATGAAAGGTATGGAACACCCAAAACATCAGAAAGTGTGTTTCGTGAACACAATGGTGAACTAAGACCAGGGATTAGGTCATCGAAGTGCCCACTCCATACTTCTTGGCCAGGCAGTTGCACTGTAAAGTGAATGTTGAATTTGAGAAAAAAAAAAAATAGCCAAAATCATAGAAATCTTATGAAGAATCTCTAAACCTTAGAAAATCTTGTATCCAAAAAGTAAAGATCTCGGACCACAAGAAAAAGTTTCACCTTTTTGTTTAGACGCAACCTAAATAATTTAGATTGGTGTACGCTGTATCTAAATCTGTATAATGTAGACTTTTGACTGCTTTACATACTTTCAATAATTGCTGCGTACAACCACTTAATCCGAGTGTCAAGTTTGCAGACAGAGTTTTTCGATCGAAAAAAGAAGCCACCCTAACAGGGATATCCCAATTCCACGACATGTTTTAGAAAGAATCCTAGAAATCTACCTATAAATTCCAAAAGGCCAGAAAAAACTGCATCCCCAAAAAAGATTGGCAATTACATGAAAAAGTTCCACTTTCATTTACGACTTAAAATGCGAATTTAGATCACTCAGCAGGAAGAACGCCTGATTACAAATCTCGATAATCTGAACTTTTCAGCTCTACAGCATTTTTTTGTGTGACCAGTTTGTAAACAGAATGGAATTGAAGAAAATGCCATCTTAACAGGGATATGTCATAGCAGCAATTACTGCTTCATTAAGAATGTCTTATTCCGAGGAGAAAAAATGCACCCAAAATGAAAGACCAGTCACAATACGAAAAACTGTCATTAACAGTTAAGAATTGACATGAATTATTCTAAACAGTGTACGCGTAGTATAGATCTATAAAATGAAGATGCACAAATCTAGACTCTGGTGCATACCTTTACCAACCGTTTCCTACCATTGCTCCATTTTATTCTGTAAAAGTGATTTTTCCATGTGATAATTTTGCAGACAAATTTCAAACAATGTTTGCAAACAAAAAAGCCTGAAGTTAAGATAATTACACTTCACTTATTCCTAGACAAGAAATCTGATTAAGAATCTCTAAATGTTAGAAAACCTTGCATCCAAAAAGTAAAGATCTCAGACTACAAGAAAAAGTTTCACCTTTTTGTTTAGACGCATCCTAAATAATTTAGCTTGGTGTACGCTGTATCTAAATCTATATAATGTAGACTTTTGTCTGCTTTACATACTTTCAATAATTGCTGCGTACAACCACTTAATCTGTGTGTCAAGTTTGCAGATGGGAGTTTTTCGATCAAAAAAAGAAGCCAACCTAACAGGGATATCCCAATGCCACGACATGTTTTAGAAAGAATCCTAGAAATCTACCTGTAAATTCCTAAAGGCCAGAGAAAATGCATCCAAAAAAAAATATTGGCAATTACATGAAAAAGTTCCACTTTCATTGACCACTAAAAATGCGAATTTAGATCACTCAGCAAAAAGAACGCTTGATTACAAATCTCGATAAACTGTACTTTTGAGCTCTTTAGCATTTTTTTGTGTGATCAGTTGGCAACAGAATGGAATTGAAGAAATATGCCATCTTAACAGGGAAATGTCAAAACAGCGATTACTGCTTCATTAAGAATCTCTTATTCCGAGGAGAAAAAAATGCACCCAAAATGAAAGACCAGTCACAATACGAAAAACTGGCATTAATTGTTAAGAAGTGACATGAATTATTCTGAACAGTGTACGCGTAGTATAGATCTATAAAATGAAGATGCACAAATCTAGACTCTGGTGCATACCTTTACCAACCGTTTCCTACCATTGCTCCATTTTATTCTGTAAAAAGTGATTTTTCCATGTGATAATTTTGCAGACAAATTTCAAACAATGTTTGCAAACAAAAAAGCCTGAAGTTAAGATAATTACACTTCACTTATTCCTAGACAAGAAATCTGATTAAGAATCTCTAAACGTTAGAAAACCTTGCATCCAAAGAGTAAAGATCTCAGACCACAAGAAAAAGTTTCACCTTTTTGTTTAGACGCATCCTAAATAATTTAGCTTGGTGTACGCTGTATCTAAATCTATATAATGTAGACTTTTGTCTGCTTTACATACTTTCAATAATTGCTGCGTACAACCACTTAATCTGTGTGTCAAGTTTGCAGATGGGAGTTTTTCGATCGAAAAAAGAAGCCACCCTAACAGGGATATCCCAATGCAACAACATGGTTTAGAAAGAATCCTAGAAATCTACCTATAAATTCCTAAAGGCCAGAGAAAATGCATCCAAAAAAAGATTGGCAATTACATGAAAAAGTTCCACTTTCATTGACGACTAAATATTCGAATTAAGATCACTCAGCAGGAAGAACGCCTGATTACAAATTTCGATAATCTGGACTTTTGAGCTCTATAGCATTTTTTTGTATGACCAGTTTGCAAACAGAATGGAATTGAAGAAAAATGCCATCTTAACAGGGAAATGTCAAAGCAGCCATTACTGCTTCATTAAGAATGTCTTATTCCGAGGAGAAAAAAATGCACCCAAAATGAAAGATCAGTTATAACATGAAAGAGTGTCATTAACAAGTTAAGAAGTGACATGAATCATTCTGAACAGTGTACGCGTAGTATAGATATATAAAATGAAGATGCACAAATCTAGACTCTGGTGCATACCTTTACCAACCGTTTCCTACCACGCTCCATTTTATTCTGTAAAGGTGATTTTTCTACGTGATAATTTTGCAGACAAATTTCAAACAATGTTTGCAAACAAAAAAGCCTGAAGTTTAGCTAATTACATTTCACTTATTCCTTGACAAGAAATCTGATTAATAATCTCTAAACCCTAGAAAAAATTGCATCCAAAATGTAAAGGTCTTGAATCACATGAAAAAGTTACTTTTTTAAGTTCAGACGCAACCTCTAATCCCGCAAAGAAAAAAATTGCACTCAAAACGAAAGACCAGTTATTACATATAAAAGCTTCATTAACGACTTTCGAAGTGACACGAATGATGTATGCGATGTATAAATCTATAAAATGAAGACACGAGAAATTCAACTCTGTTGCATACCTTTACCAACCGTTTCCTTCTGAAGCTTGTTTTTATTCCGTAAAGGTGATTTTTCCATATGATAATTTTGCAGACAGTTTTCAAAGAATGTTTTCAAAAAGGTTAATTTTCCATGTGATAAACTTGCAGACTGAATTTTTCGATAAAGAAAAGATGCCACCGTAACAGGGATATCACGCCGCCACGATATGTTTCAGGAAAAGTCCTAGAAATTTACTTACAAATTCCTAAAGTCCAGAAAAAAAAAATGCATCGGAAATAAAAGATCAGCGATAACTTGAAAAATATCTGCTTTCATTTTCAGCTGAAGATGCGAATTTAGATCACTGGCCTGGGAGAATGAATGACTACAAATCTCAATAATGTAGATGTTTTTGTTCTGTAGCATTTTTGTGTGACCGGTTTTGCAAACAGTTTGGGATCAAAGAAAAATGCCATTTTAACAGGGATATTCCAATGCCACGACTATTGCTTCATCAAGAATCTCTAATCCCACGAAGAAAAAAATTGCACTCAAAACGAAAGACCAGTGATTACGCGAAAAAGCTTCATTAACGACTTTAGAAGTGACACGAATGATGTATGCAATGTATAAATCTATAAAATGAAGACACGCGAAATTCAACTCTGTTGCATACCTTTACCAATTGTTTCCTTCCGAAGCTTGTTTTTATTCCGTAAAGGTGATTTTTCCATGTGATAATTTTGCAGACAGTTTTCAAAGAATGTTTTCAAACAAAAAAGCCTCGACTTTATCTTACAGTTAATTGCAGGCCAATGAAAGGTATGGAACACCCAAAACATCAGAAAGTGTGTTTCGTGAACACAATGGTGAACTAAGACCAGGGATTAGCTCATCGAAGTGCCCACTCCATACTTCTTGGCCAGGCAGTTGCACTGTAAAGTGAATGTTGAATTTGAGAAAAAAAAAAATAGCCAAAATCATAGAAATCTTATGAAGAATCTCTAAACCTTAGAAAATCTTGTATCCAAAAAGTAAAGATCTCAGACCACAAGAAAAAGTTTCACCTTTTTGTTTAGACGCAACCTAAATAATTTAGATTGGTGTACGCTGTATCTAAATCTGTATAATGTAGACTTTTGACTGCTTTACATACTTTCAATAATTGCTGCGTACAACCACTTATTCCGTGTGTCAAGTTTGCAGACAGAGTTTTTCGATCGAAAAAAGAAGCCACCCTAACAGGGATATCCCAATTCCACGACATGTTTTAGAAAGAATCCTAGAAATCTACCTATAAATTCCAAAAGGCCAGAAAAAAACTGCATCCCCAAAAAAGATTGGCAATTACATGAAAAAGTTCCACTTTCATTTACGACTTAAAATGCGAATTTAGATCACTCAGCAGGAAGAACGCCTGATTACAAATGTCGATAATCTGAACTTTTCAGCTCTACAGCATTTTTTTGTGTGACCAGTTTGCAAACAGAATGGAATTGAAGAAAATGCCATCTTAACAGGGATATGTCATAGCAGCAATTACTGCTTCATTAAGAATGTCTTATTCTGAGGAGAAAAAATGCACCCAAAATGAAAGACCAGTCACAATACGAAAACTGTCATTAACAGTTAAGAAGTGACATGAATTATTCTAAACAGTGTACGCGTAGTATAGATCTATAAAATGAAGATGCACAAATCTAGACTCTGGTGCATACCTTTACCAACCGTTTCCTACCATTGCTCCATTTTATTCTGTAAAAGTGATTTTTCCATGTGATAATTTTGCAGACAAATTTCAAACAATGTTTGCAAACAAAAAAGCCTGAAGTTAAGATAATTACACTTCACTTATTCCTAGACAAGAAATCTGATTAAGAATCTCTAAACGTTAGAAAACCTTGCATCCAAAAAGTAAAGATCTCAGACCACAAGAAAAAGTTTCACCTTTTTGTTTAGACGCATCCTAAATAATTTAGATTGGTGTACGCTGTATCTAAATCTATATAATGTAGACTTTTGTCTGTTTTACATACTTTCAATAATTGCTGCGTACAACCACTTAATCTGTGTGTCAAGTTTGCAGATGGGAGTTTTTCGATCGAAAAAAGAAGCCAACCTAACAGGGATATCCCAATGCCACGACATGTTTTAGAAAGAATCCTAGAAATCTACTTGTAAATTCCTAAAGGCCAGAGAAAATGCATCCAAAAAAAAATATTGGCAATTACATGAAAAAGTTCCACTTTCATTGACCACTAAAAATGCGAATTTAGATCACTCAGCAAAAAGAACGCTTGATTACAAATCTCGATAAACTGTACTTTTGAGCTCTTTAGCATTTTTTTGTGTGATCAGTTGGCAACAGAATGGAATTGAAGAAATATGCCATCTTAACAGGGAAATGTCAAAACAGCGATTACTGCTTCATTAAGAATCTCTTATTCCGAGGAGAAAAAAATGCACCCAAAATGAAAGATCATCATATAACACAAAAAAGTGTCATTAACAAGTTAAGAAGTTACATGAATCATTCTGAACAGTGTACGCATTGTATAGATCTATAAAATGAAAATGCATAAATCTAGACTCTGGTGCATACCTTTACCGTTTCCTACCACCGCTCCATTTTATTCCGTAAAGGTGATTTTTCCATGTGATAATTTTGCAGACCAATTTCAAACAATGTTTGCAAACAAAAAAGCCTGAAGTTTAGCTAATTACATTTCACTTATTCCTAGACAAGAAATCTGATTAAGAATCTCTAAACCCTAGAAAAAATTGCGTCCAAAATGTAAAGATCTTGAATCACATGAAAAAGTTACTTTTTTAAGTTCAGACGCAACCTTAATAATTTAGACTGGTGTATGCTGTATCTAAACCAATATAATGTAGACTTTGGAACCTTTACACACTTTTGACAATTGTTGCATACAACCACTCGTTCCTATTCCCTTAATGCGTTTTCCACCTGCTAAATTTGCAGACTGAGTTTTTCGATAAAGAAAAGATGCCACCGTAACAGGGATATCACGCCACTACGATATGTTTCAGGAAAAGTCCTATAAATTTACTTCCAAATTCCTAAAGTCCAGAAAAAAAAATGTATCGGAAATAAAAGATCGGCGATAACATGAAAAAGTTATGCTTTCATTTTCAGCTGAAGATGCGAATTTAGATCACTGGCCTGGGAGAATGAATGACTACAAATCTCAATGATGTAGATGTTTTGGTTCTGTAGCATTTTTTGTGTGACCGGTTTTGCAAACAGTTTGGGATCAAAGAAAAATGTCATCTTAACAGGGATATTCCAATGCCACCATTATTGCTTCATGAAGAATCTCTAATCCCGCGAAGAAAAAAATTGCACTCAAAACGAAAGACCAGTGATTACATGAAAAAGCTTCATTAACGACTTTCGAAATGACACGAGTGATGTATGCGATGTATAAATCTATAAAATGAAGACGCGAGAAATTCAACTCTGTTGCATACCTTTACCAATTGTTTCCTTCCGAAGCTTGTTTTTATTCCGTAAAGGTGATTTTTCCATATGATAATTTTGCAGACAGTTTTCAAAGAATGTTTTGAAAAAGGTTAATTTTCCATGTGATAATTTTGCAGACAGTTTTCAAAGAACGTTTTCAAACAAAAAAGCCTCGACTTTATCTTACAGTTAATTGCAAAGGTATGGAACACCCAAAACATCAGAAAGTGTGTTTCGTGAACACAATGGTGAACTAAGACCAGGGATTAGCTCATCGAAGTGACAACTCCATACTTCTTGGCCAGGCAGTTGCACTGTAAAGTGAATATTGAATTTGAGAAAAAAAAAATAGCCAAAATCATAGAAATCTGATTAAGAATCTCTAAACCTTAGAAAACCTTGTATCCAAAAAGTAAAGATCTCGGACCACAAGAAAAAGTTTCACCTTTTTTGTTCAGATGCAACCTAAATAATTTAAATTGGTGTACGCTGTATCTAAATCTGTATAATGTAGACTTTTGACTGCTTTACATACTTTCAATAATTGCTGCGTACAACCACTTATTCCGTGTGTCAAGTTTGCAGACAGAGTTTTTCGATCGAAAAAAGAAGCCAACCTAACAGGGATATCCCAATTCCACGACATGTTTTAGAAAGAGTCCTAGAAATCTACCTATAAATTCCAAAAGGCCAGAAAAAACTGCATCCCAAAAAAAGATTGGCAATTACATGAAAAAGTTCCACTTTCATTTACGACTTAAAATACGAATTTAGATCACTCAGCAGGAAGAACGCCTGATTACAAATCTCGATAAACTGGACTTTTGAGCTCTACAGCATTTTTTTGTGTGACCAGTTTGCAAACAGAATGGAATTGAAGAAAAATGCCATCTAAACAGGGATATGTCATAGCAGCGATTACTGCTTCATTAAGAATCTCTTATTCCGAGGAGAAAAAAATGCACCCAAAATGAAAGACCAGTCATAAAACGAAGACCTGTCATTAACAGTTAAGAAGTGACATGAATTATTCGGAATAGTGTATGCGTAGTATAGATCTATAAAATGAAGATGCACAAATCTAGACTCTGGTGCATACCTTTACCAACCATTTCCTACCATTGCTCCATTTTATTCTGTAAAAGTGATTTTTCCATCTGATAATTTTGTAGACAAATTTTTAAACAATGTTTGCAAACAAAAAAGCCTGAAGTTTAGCTAATAACACTTCACTTATTCCTAGACAAGAAATCTGATTAAGAATCTGTAAATGTTAGAAAACCTTGCATCCAAAAAGTAAAGATCTCAGACCACAAGAAAAAATTTCACCTTTTTGTTTAGACGCATCCTAAATAATTTAGATTGGTGTACGCTGTATCTAAATCTATATAATGTAGACTTTTGTCTGCTTTACATACTTTCAATAATTGCTGCATACAACCACTTAATCCGAGTGTCAAGTTTGCAGATGGGAGTTTTTCGATCGAAAAAAGAAGCCACCCTAACAGGGATATCCCAATGCAACAACATGTTTTAGAAAGAATCCTAGAAATCTACCTATAAATTCCTAAAGGCCAGAGAAAATGCATCCAAAAAAAAAAAAGATTGGCAATTACATGAAAAAGTTCCACTTCATTAAGAATGTCTTATTCTGAGGAGAAAAAAATGCACCCAAAATGAAAGATCAGTTATAACATGAAAGAGTGTCATTAACAAGTTAAGAAGTGACATGAATCATTCTGAACAGTGTACGCGTAGTATAGATATATAAAATGAAGATGCACAAATCTAGACTCTGGTGCATACCTTTTCCAACTGTTTCCTACCATGCTCCATTTTATTCTGTAAAGGTGATTTTTCTACGTGATAATTTTGCAGACCAATTTCAAACAATGTTTGCAAACAAAAAAGCCTGAAGTTTAGCTAATTACATTTCACTTATTCCTTGACAAGAAATCTGATTAATAATCTCTAAACCCTAGAAAAAATTGCATCCAAAATGTAAAGATCTTGAATCACATGAAAAAGTTACTTTTTTAAGTTCAGACGCAACCTCTAATCCCGCAAAGAAAAAAATTGCACTCAAAACGAAAGACCAGTTATTACATGAAAAAGCTTCATTAACGACTTTCGAAGTGACACGAATGATGTATGCGATGTATAAATCTATAAAATGAAGACACGAGAAATTCAACTCTGTTGCATACCTTTACCAACCGTTTCCTTCCGAAGCTTGTTTTTATTCCGTAAAGGTGATTTTTCCATATGATAATTTTGCAGACAGTTTTCAAATAATGTTTTCAAAAAGGTTAATTTTCCATGTGATAAACTTGCAGACTGAGTTTTTCGATAAAGAAAAGATGCCACCGTAACAGGGATATCACGCCGCCACGATATGTTTCAGGAAAAGTCCTAGAAATTTACTTACAAATTCCTAAAGTCCAGAAAAAAAAAAATGCATCGGAAATAAAAGATCAGCGATAACTTGAAAAATATCTGCTTTCATTTTCAGCTGAAGATGCGAATTTAGATCACTGGCCTGGGAGAATGAATGACTACAAATCTCAATAATGTAGATGTTTTTGTTCTGTAGCATTTTTGTGTGACCGGTTTTGCAAACAGTTTGGGATCAAAGAAAAATGCCATTTTAACAGGGATATTTCAATGCCACGACTATTGCTTCATCAAGAATCTCTAATCCCGCGAAGAAAAAAATTGCACTCAAAACGAAAGACCAGTGATTACGCGAAAAAGCTTCATTAACGACTTTAGAAGTGACACGAATGATGTATGCAATGTATAAATCTATAAAATGAAGACACGCGAAATTCAACTCTGTTGCATACCTTTACCAATTGTTTCCTTCCGAAGCTTGTTTTTATTCCGTAAAGGTGATTTTTCCATGTGATAATTTTGCAGACAGTTTTCAAAGAATGTTTTCACAAAGGTTTATTTTCCATGTGATAATTTTGCAGACAGTTTTCAAAGAATGTCTTCAAACAAAAAAGCCTCGACTTTATTTTACAGTTAATTGCAGGCCAATGAAAGGTATGGAACACCCAAAACATCAGAAAGTGTGTTTCGTGAACACAATGGTGAACTAAGACCAGGGATTAGGTCATCGAAGTGCCCACTCCATACTTCTTGGCCAGGCAGTTGCACTGTAAAGTGAATGTTGAATTTGAGAAAAAAAAAAATAGCCAAAATCATAGAAATCTTATGAAGAATCTCTAAACCTTAGAAAATCTTGTATCCAAAAAGTAAAGATCTCGGACCACAAGAAAAAGTTTCACCTTTTTGTTTAGACGCAACCTAAATAATTTAGATTGGTGTACGCTGTATCTAAATCTGTATAATGTAGACTTTTGACTGCTTTACATACTTTCAATAATTGCTGCGTACAACCACTTAATCCGAGTGTCAAGTTTGCAGACAGAGTTTTTCGATCGAAAAAAGAAGCCACCCTAACAGGGATATCCCAATTCCACGACATGTTTTAGAAAGAATCCTAGAAATCTACCTATAAATTCCAAAAGGCCAGAAAAAACTGCATCCCCAAAAAAGATTGGCAATTACATGAAAAAGTTCCACTTTCATTTACGACTTAAAATGCGAATTTAGATCACTCAGCAGGAAGAACGCCTGATTACAAATCTCGATAATCTGAACTTTTCAGCGCTACAGCATTTTTTTGTGTGACCAGTTTGCAAACAGAATGGAATTGAAGAAAATGCCATCTTAACAGGGATATGTCATAGCAGCAATTACTGCTTCATTAAGAATGTCTTATTCCGAGGAGAAAAAATGCACCCAAAATGAAAGACCAGTCACAATACGAAAAACTGTCATTAACAGTTAAGAATTGACATGAATTATTCTAAACAGTGTACGCGTAGTATAGATCTATAAAATGAAGATGCACAAATCTAGACTCTGGTGCATACCTTTACCAACCGTTTCCTACCATTGCTCCATTTTATTCTGTAAAAGTGATTTTTCCATGTGATAATTTTGCAGACAAATTTCAAACAATGTTTGCAAACAAAAAAGCCTGAAGTTAAGATAATTACACTTCACTTATTCCTAGACAAGAAATCTGATTAAGAATCTCTAAATGTTAGAAAACCTTGCATCCAAAAAGTAAAGATCTCAGACCACAAGAAAAAGTTTCACCTTTTTGTTTAGAGGCATCCTAAATAATTTAGCTTGGTGTACGCTGTATCTAAATCTATATAATGTAGACTTTTGTCTGCTTTACATACTTTCAATAATTGCTGCCTACAACCACTTAATCTGTGTGTCAAGTTTGCAGATGGGAGTTTTTCGATCGAAAAAAGAAGCCAACCTAACAGGGATATCCCAATGCCACGACATGTTTTAGAAAGAATCCTAGAAATCTACCTGTAAATTCCTAAAGGCCAGAGAAAATGCATCCAAAAAAAAATATTGGCAATTACATGAAAAAGTTCCACTTTCATTGACCACTAAAAATGGTAATTTAGATCACTCAGCAAAAAGAACGCTTGATTACAAATCTCGATAAACTGTACTTTTGAGCTCTTTAGCATTTTTTTGTGTGATCAGTTGGCAACAGAATGGAATTGAAGAAATATGCCATCTTAACAGGGAAATGTCAAAACAGCGATTACTGCTTCATTAAGAATCTCTTATTCCGAGGAGAAAAAAATGCACCCAAAATGAAAGACCAGTCACAATACGAAAAACTGGCATTAATTGTTAAGAAGTGACATGAATTATTCTGAACAGTGTACGCGTAGTATAGATCTATAAAATGAAGATGCACAAATCTAGACTCTGGTGCATACCTTTACCAACCGTTTCCTACCATTGCTCCATTTTATTCTGTAAAAAGTGATTTTTCCATGTGATAATTTTGCAGACAAATTTCAAACAATGTTTGCAAACAAAAAAGCCTGAAGTTAAGATAATTACACTTCACTTATTCCTAGACAAGAAATCTGATTAAGAATCTCTAAACGTTAGAAAACCTTGCATCCAAAGAGTAAAGATCTCAGACCACAAGAAAAAGTTTCACCTTTTTGTTTAGACGCATCCTAAATAATTTAGCTTGGTGTACGCTGTATCTAAATCTATATAATGTAGACTTTTGTCTGCTTTACATACTTTCAATAATTGCTGCGTACAACCACTTAATCTGTGTGTCAAGTTTGCAGATGGGAGTTTTTCGATCGAAAAAAGAAGCCACCCTAACAGGGATATCCCAATGCAACAACATGGTTTAGAAAGAATCCTAGAAATCTACCTATAAATTCCTAAAGGCCAGAGAAAATGCATCCAAAAAAAGATTGGCAATTACATGAAAAAGTTCCACTTTCATTGACGACTAAATATTCGAATTAAGATCACTCAGCAGGAAGAACGCCTGATTACAAATTTCGATAATCTGGACTTTTGAGCTCTATAGCATTTTTTTGTATGACCAGTTTGCAAACAGAATGGAATTGAAGAAAAATGCCATCTTAACAGGGAAATGTCAAAGCAGCCATTACTGCTTCATTAAGAATGTCTTATTCCGAGGAGAAAAAAATGCACCCAAAATGAAAGATCAGTTATAACATGAAAGAGTGTCATTAACAAGTTAAGAAGTGACATGAATCATTCTGAACAGTGTACGCGTAGTATAGATATATAAAATGAAGATGCACAAATCTAGACTCTGGTGCATACCTTTACCAACCGTTTCCTACCACGCTCCATTTTATTCTGTAAAGGTGATTTTTCTACGTGATAATTTTGCAGACAAATTTCAAACAATGTTTGCAAACAAAAAAGCCTGAAGTTTAGCTAATTACATTTCACTTATTCCTTGACAAGAAATCTGATTAATAATCTCTAAACCCTAGAAAAAATTGCATCCAAAATGTAAAGGTCTTGAATCACATGAAAAAGTTACTTTTTTAAGTTCAGACGCAACCTCTAATCCCGCAAAGAAAAAAATTGCACTCAAAACGAAAGACCAGTTATTACATATAAAAGCTTCATTAACGACTTTCGAAGTGACACGAATGATGTATGCGATGTATAAATCTATAAAATGAAGACACGAGAAATTCAACTCTGTTGCATACCTTTACCAACCGTTTCCTTCTGAAGCTTGTTTTTATTCCGTAAAGGTGATTTTTCCATATGATAATTTTGCAGACAGTTTTCAAAGAATGTTTTCAAAAATGTTAATTTTCCATGTGATAAACTTGCAGACTGAATTTTTCGATAAAGAAAAGATGCCACCGTAACAGGGATATCACGCCGCCACGATATGTTTCAGGAAAAGTCCTAGAAATTTACTTACAAATTCCTAAAGTCCAGAAAAAAAAAATGCATCAGAAATAAAAGATCAGCGATAACTTGAAAAATATCTGCTTTCATTTTCAGCTGAAGATGCGAATTTAGATCACTGGCCTGGGAGAATGAATGACTACAAATCTCAATAATGTAGATGTTTTTGTTCTGTAGCATTTTTGTGTGACCGGTTTTGCAAACAGTTTGGGATCAAAGAAAAATGCCATTTTAACAGGGATATTCCAATGCCACGACTATTGCTTCATCAAGAATCTCTAATCCCACGAAGAAAAAAATTGCACTCAAAACGAAAGACCAGTGATTACGCGAAAAAGCTTCATTAACGACTTTAGAAGTGACACGAATGATGTATGCAATGTATAAATCTATAAAATGAAGACACGCGAAATTCAACTCTGTTGCATACCTTTACCAATTGTTTCCTTCCGAAGCTTGTTTTTATTCCGTAAAGGTGATTTTTCCATGTGATAATTTTGCAGACAGTTTTCAAAGAATGTTTTCACAAAGGTTAATTTTCCATGTGATAATTTTGCAGACAGTTTTCAAAGAATGTTTTCAAACAAAAAAGCCTCGACTTTATCTTACAGTTAATTGCAGGCCAATGAAAGGTATGGAACACCCAAAACATCAGAAAGTGTGTTTCGTGAACACAATGGTGAACTAAGACCAGGGATTAGCTCATCGAAGTGCCCACTCCATACTTCTTGGCCAGGCAGTTGCACTGTAAAGTGAATGTTGAATTTGAGGAAAAAAAAAATAGCCGAAATCATAGAAATCTTATGAAGAATCTCTAAACCTTAGAAAATCTTGTATCCAAAAAGTAAAGATCTCGGACCACAAGAAAAAGTTTCACCTTTTTGTTTAGACGCAACCTAAATAATTTAGATTGGTGTACGCTGTATCTAAATCTGTATAATGTAGACTTTTGACTGCTTTACATACTTTCAATAATTGCTGCGTACAACCACTTATTCCGTGTGTCAAGTTTGCAGACAGAGTTTTTCGATCGAAAAAAGAAGCCACCCTAACAGGGATATCCCAATTCCACGACATGTTTTAGAAAGAATCCTAGAAATCTACCTATAAATTCCAAAAGGCCAGAAAAAAACTGCATCCCCAAAAAAGATTGGCAATTACATGAAAAAGTTCCACTTTCATTTACGACTTAAAATGCGAATTTAGATCACTCAGCAGGAAGAACGCCTGATTACAAATCTCCATAATCTGAACTTTTCAGCTCTACAGCATTTTTTTGTGTGACCAGTTTGCAAACAGAATGGAATTGAAGAAAATGCCATCTTAACAGGGATATGTCATAGCAGCAATTACTGCTTCATTAAGAATGTCTTATTCCGAGGAGAAAAAATGCAACCAAAATGAAAGACCAGTCACAATACGAAAAACTGTCATTAACAGTTAAGAAGTGACATGAATTATTCTAAACAGTGTACGCATAGTATAGATCTATAAAATGAAGATGCACAAATCTAGACTCTGGTGCATACCTTTACCAACCGTTTCCTACCATTGCTCCATTTTATTCTGTAAAAGTGATTTTTCCATGTGATAATTTTGCAGACAAATTTCAAACAATGTTTGCAAACAAAAAAGCCTGAAGTTAAGATAATTACACTTCACTTATTCCTAGACAAGAAATCTGATTAAGAATCTCTAAACGTTAGAAAACCTTGCATCCAAAAAGTAAAGATCTCAGACCACAAGAAAAAGTTTCACCTTTTTGTTTAGACGCATCCTAAATAATTTAGATTGGTGTACGCTGTATCTAAATCTATATAATATAGACTTTTGTCTGTTTTACATACTTTCAATAATTGCTGCGTACAACCACTTAATCTGTGTGTCAAGTTTGCAGATGGGAGTTTTTCGATCGAAAAAAGAAGCCAACCTAACAGGGATATCCCAATGCCACGACATGTTTTAGAAAGAATCCTAGAAATCTACTTGTAAATTCCTAAAGGCCAGAGAAAATGCATCCAAAAAAAAATATTGGCAATTACATGAAAAAGTTCCACTTTCATTGACCACTAAAAATGCGAATTTAGATCACTCAGCAAAAAGAACGCTTGATTACAAATCTCGATAAACTGTACTTTTGAGCTCTTTAGCATTTTTTTGTGTGATCAGTTGGCAACAGAATGGAATTGAAGAAATATGCCATCTTAACAGGGAAATGTCAAAACAGCGATTACTGCTTCATTAAGAATCTCTTATTCCGAGGAGAAAAAAATGCACCCAAAATGAAAGATCATCATATAACACAAAAAAGTGTCATTAACAAGTTAAGAAGTTACATGAATCATTCTGAACAGTGTACGCATTGTATAGATCTATAAAATGAAAATGCATAAATCTAGACTCTGGTGCATACCTTTACCGTTTCCTACCACCGCTCCATTTTATTCCGTAAAGGTGATTTTTCCATGTGATAATTTTGCAGACCAATTTCAAACAATGTTTGCAAACAAAAAAGCCTGAAGTTTAGCTAATTACATTTCACTTATTCCTAGACAAGAAATCTGATTAAGAATCTCTAAACCCTAGAAAAAATTGCGTCCAAAATGTAAAGATCTTGAATCACATGAAAAAGTTACTTTTTTAAGTTCAGACGCAACCTTAATAATTTAGACTGGTGTATGCTGTATCTAAACCAATATAATGTAGACTTTGGAACCTTTACACACTTTTGACAATTGTTGCATACAACCACTCGTTCCTATTCCCTTAATGCGTTTTCCACCTGCTAAATTTGCAGACTGAGTTTTTCGATAAAGAAAAGATGCCACCGTAACAGGGATATCACGCCACTACGATATGTTTCAGGAAAAGTCCTATAAATTTAGTTCCAAATTCCTAAAGTCCAGAAAAAAAAATGTATCGGAAATAAAAGATCGGCGATAACATGAAAAAGTTATGCTTTCATTTTCAGCTGAAGATGCGAATTTAGATCACTGGCCTGGGAGAATGAATGACTACAAATCTCAATGATGTAGATGTTTTGGTTCTGTAGCATTTTTTGTGTGACCGGTTTTGCAAACAGTTTGGGATCAAAGAAAAATGTCATCTTAACAGGGATATTCCAATGCCACGATTATTGCTTCATGAAGAATCTCTAATCCCGCGAAGAAAAAAATTGCACTCAAAACGAAAGACCAGTGATTACATGAAAAAGCTTCATTAACGACTTTCGAAATGACACGAGTGATGTATGCGATGTATAAATCTATAAAATGAAGACGCGAGAAATTCAACTCTGTTGCATACCTTTACCAATTGTTTCCTTCCGAAGCTTGTTTTTATTCCGTAAAGGTGATTTTTCCATATGATAATTTTGCAGACAGTTTTCAAAGAATGTTTTGAAAAAGGTTAATTTTCCATGTGATAATTTTGCAGACAGTTTTCAAAGAACGTTTTCAAACAAAAAAGCCTCGACTTTATCTTACAGTTAATTGCAAAGGTATGGAACACCCAAAACATCAGAAAGTGTGTTTCGTGAACACGATGGTGAACTAAGACCAGGGATTAGCTCATCGAAGTGACAACTCCATACTTCTTGGCCAGGCAGTTGCACTGTAAAGTGAATATTGAATTTGAGAAAAAAAAAATAGCCAAAATCATAGAAATCTGATTAAGAATCTCTAAACCTTAGAAAACCTTGTATCCAAAAAGTAAAGATCTCGGACCACAAGAAAAAGTTTCACCTTTTTTGTTCAGATGCAACCTAAATAATTTAAATTGGTGTACGCTGTATCTAAATCTGTATAATGTAGACTTTTGACTGCTTTACATACTTTCAATAATTGCTGCGTACAACCACTTATTCCGTGTGTCAAGTTTGCAGACAGAGTTTTTCGATCGAAAAAAGAAGCCAACCTAACAGGGATATCCCAATTCCACATGTTTTAGAAAGAGTCCTAGAAATCTACCTATAAATTCCAAAAGGCCAGAAAAAACTGCATCCCAAAAAAAGATTGGCAATTACATGAAAAAGTTCCACTTTCATTTACGACTTAAAATACGAATTTAGATCACTCAGCAGGAAGAACGCCTGATTACAAATCTCGATAAACTGGACTTTTGAGCTCTACAGCATTTTTTTGTGTGACCAGTTTGCAAACAGAACGGAATTGAAGAAAAATGCCATCTAAACAGGGATATGTCATAGCAGCGATTACTGCTTCATTAAGAATCTCTTATTCCGAGGAGAAAAAAATGCACCCAAAATGAAAGACCAGTCATAAAACGAAGACCTGTCATTAACAGTTAAGAAGTGACATGAATTATTCGGAATAGTGTATGCGTAGTATAGATCTATAAAATGAAGATGCACAAATCTATAGACTCTGGTGCATACCTTTACCAACCATTTCCTACCATTGCTCCATTTTATTCTGTAAAAGTGATTTTTCCATCTGATAATTTTGTAGACAAATTTTTAAACAATGTTTGCAAACAAAAAAGCCTGAAGTTTAGCTAATAACACTTCACTTATTCCTAGACAAGAAATCTGATTAAGAATCTGTAAATGTTAGAAAACCTTGCATCCAAAAAGTAAAGATCTCAGACCACAAGAAAAAGTTTCACCTTTTTGTTTAGACGCATCCTAAATAATTTAGATTGGTGTACGCTGTATCTAAATCTATATAATGTAGACTTTTGTCTGCTTTACATACTTTCAATAATTGCTGCGTACAACCACTTAATCCGAGTGTCAAGTTTGCAGATGGGAGTTTTTCGATCGAAAAAAGAAGCCACCCTAACAGGGATATCCCAATGCAACAACATGTTTTAGAAAGAATCCTAGAAATCTACCTATAAATTCCTAAAGGCCAGAGAAAATGCATCCAAAAAAAAAAAAGATTGGCAATTACATGAAAAAGTTCCACTTCATTAAGAATGTCTTATTCTGAGGAGAAAAAAATGCACCCAAAATGAAAGATCAGTTATAACATGAAAGAGTGTCATTAACAAGTTAAGAAGTGACATGAATCATTCTGAACAGTGTACGCGTAGTATAGATATATAAAATGAAGATGCACAAATCTAGACTCTGGTGCATACATTTTCCAACTGTTTCCTACCATGCTCCATTTTATTCTGTAAAGGTGATTTTTCTACGTGATAATTTTGCAGACAAATTTCAAACAATGTTTGCAAACAAAAAAGCCTGAAGTTTAGCTAATTACATTTCACTTATTCCTTGACAAGAAATCTGATTAATAATCTCTAAACCCTAGAAAAAATTGCATCCAAAATGTAAAGATCTTGAATCACATGAAAAAGTTACTTTTTTAAGTTCAGACGCAACCTCTAATCCCGCAAAGAAAAAAATTGCACTCAAAACGAAAGACCAGTTATTACATGAAAAAGCTTCATTAACGACTTTCGAAGTGACACGAATGATGTATGCGATGTATAAATCTATAAAATGAAGACACGAGAAATTCAACTCTGTTGCATACCTTTACCAACCGTTTCCTTCCGAAGCTTGTTTTTATTCCGTAAAGGTGATTTTTCCATATGATAATTTTGCAGACAGTTTTCAAAGAATGTTTTCAAAAAGGTTAATTTTCCATGTGATAAACTTGCAGACTGAGTTTTTCGATAAAGAAAAGATGCCACCGTAACAGGGATATCACGCCGTAACGATATGTTTCAGGAAAAGTCCTAGAAATTTACTTACAAATTCCTAAAGTCCAGAAAAAAAAAATGCATCGGAAATAAAAGATCAGCGATAACTTGAAAAATATCTGCTTTCATTTTCAGCTGAAGATGCGAATTTAGATCACTGGCCTGGGAGAATGAATGACTACAAATCTCAATAATGTAGATGTTTTTGTTCTGTAGCATTTTTGTGTGACCGGTTTTGCAAACAGTTTGGGATCAAAGAAAAATGCCATTTTAACAGGGATATTCCAATGCCACGACTATTGCTTCATCAAGAATCTCTAATCCCGCGAAGAAAAAAATTGCACTCAAAACGAAAGACCAGTGATTACGCGAAAAAGCTTCATTAACGACTTTAGAAGTGACACGAATGATGTATGCAATGTATAAATCTATAAAATGAAGACACGCGAAATTCAACTCTGTTGCATACCTTTACCAATTGTTTCCTTCCGAAGCTTGTTTTTATTCCGTAAAGGTGATTTTTCCATGTGATAATTTTGCAGACAGTTTTCAAAGAATGTTTTCACAAAGGTTAATTTTCCATGTGATAATTTTGCAGACAGTTTTCAAAGAATGTTTTCAAACAAAAAAGCCTCGACTTTATCTTACAGTTAATTGCAGGCCAATGAAAGGTATGGAACACCCAAAACATCAGAAAGTGTGTTTCGTGAACACAATGGTGAACTAAGACCAGGGATTAGCTCATCGAAGTGCCCACTCCATACTTCTTGGCCAGGCAGTTGCACTGTAAAGTGAATGTTGAATTTGAGAAAAAAAAAAATAGCCAAAATCATAGAAATCTTATGAAGAATCTCTAAACCTTAGAAAATCTTGTATCCAAAAAGTAAAGATCTCGGACCACAAGAAAAAGTTTCACCTTTTTGTTTAGACGCAACCTAAATAATTTAGATTGGTGTACGCTGTATCTAAATCTGTATAATGTAGACTTTTGACTGCTTTACATACTTTCAATAATTGCTGCGTACAACCACTTATTCCGTGTGTCAAGTTTGCAGACAGAGTTTTTCGATCGAAAAAAGAAGCCACCCTAACAGGGATATCCCAATTCCACGACATGTTTTAGAAAGAATCCTAGAAATCTACCTATAAATTCCAAAAGGCCAGAAAAAACTGCATCCCCAAAAAAGATTGGCAATTACATGAAAAAGTTCCACTTTCATTTACGACTTAAAATGCGAATTTAGATCACTCAGCAGGAAGAACGCCTGATTACAAATCTCGATAATCTGAACTTTTCAGCTCTACAGCATTTTTTTGTGTGACCAGTTTGTAAACAGAATGGAATTGAAGAAAATGCCATCTTAACAGGGATATGTCATAGCAGCAATTACTGCTTCATTAAGAATGTCTTATTCCGAGGAGAAAAAATGCACCCAAAATGAAAGACCAGTCACAATACGAAAAACTGTCATTAACAGTTAAGAATTGACATGAATTATTCTAAACAGTGTACGCGTAGTATAGATCTATAAAATGAAGATGCACAAATCTAGACTCTGGTGCATACCTTTACCAACCGTTTCCTACCATTGCTCCATTTTATTCTGTAAAAGTGATTTTTCCATGTGATAATTTTGCAGACAAATTTCAAACAATGTTTGCAAACAAAAAAGCCTGAAGTTAAGATAATTACACTTCACTTATTCCTAGACAAGAAATCTGATTAAGAATCTCTAAATGTTAGAAAACCTTGCATCCAAAAAGTAAAGATCTCAGACTACAAGAAAAAGTTTCACCTTTTTGTTTAGACGCATCCTAAATAATTTAGCTTGGTGTACGCTGTATCTAAATCTATATAATGTAGACTTTTGTCTGCTTTACATACTTTCAATAATTGCTGCGTACAACCACTTAATCTGTGTGTCAAGTTTGCAGATGGGAGTTTTTCGATCAAAAAAAGAAGCCAACCTAACAGGGATATCCCAATGCCACGACATGTTTTAGAAAGAATCCTAGAAATCTACCTGTAAATTCCTAAAGGCCAGAGAAAATGCATCCAAAAAAAAATATTGGCAATTACATGAAAAAGTTCCACTTTCATTGACCACTAAAAATGCGAATTTAGATCACTCAGCAAAAAGAACGCTTGATTACAAATCTCGATAAACTGTACTTTTGAGCTCTTTAGCATTTTTTTGTGTGATCAGTTGGCAACAGAATGGAATTGAAGAAATATGCCATCTTAACAGGGAAATGTCAAAACAGCGATTACTGCTTCATTAAGAATCTCTTATTCCGAGGAGAAAAAAATGCACCCAAAATGAAAGACCAGTCACAATACGAAAAACTGGCATTAATTGTTAAGAAGTGACATGAATTATTCTGAACAGTGTACGCGTAGTATAGATCTATAAAATGAAGATGCACAAATCTAGACTCTGGTGCATACCTTTACCAACCGTTTCCTACCATTGCTCCATTTTATTCTGTAAAAAGTGATTTTTCCATGTGATAATTTTGCAGACAAATTTCAAACAATGTTTGCAAACAAAAAAGCCTGAAGTTAAGATAATTACACTTCACTTATTCCTAGACAAGAAATCTGATTAAGAATCTCTAAACGTTAGAAAACCTTGCATCCAAAGAGTAAAGATCTCAGACCACAAGAAAAAGTTTCACCTTTTTGTTTAGACGCATCCTAAATAATTTAGCTTGGTGTACGCTGTATCTAAATCTATATAATGTAGACTTTTGTCTGCTTTACATACTTTCAATAATTGCTGCGTACAACCACTTAATCTGTGTGTCAAGTTTGCAGATGGGAGTTTTTCGATCGAAAAAAGAAGCCACCCTAACAGGGATATCCCAATGCAACAACATGGTTTAGAAAGAATCCTAGAAATCTACCTATAAATTCCTAAAGGCCAGAGAAAATGCATCCAAAAAAAGATTGGCAATTACATGAAAAAGTTCCACTTTCATTGACGACTAAATATTCGAATTAAGATCACTCAGCAGGAAGAACGCCTGATTACAAATTTCGATAATCTGGACTTTTGAGCTCTATAGCATTTTTTTGTATGACCAGTTTGCAAACAGAATGGAATTGAAGAAAAATGCCATCTTAACAGGGAAATGTCAAAGCAGCCATTACTGCTTCATTAAGAATGTCTTATTCCGAGGAGAAAAAAATGCACCCAAAATGAAAGATCAGTTATAACATGAAAGAGTGTCATTAACAAGTTAAGAAGTGACATGAATCATTCTGAACAGTGTACGCGTAGTATAGATATATAAAATGAAGATGCACAAATCTAGACTCTGGTGCATACCTTTACCAACCGTTTCCTACCACGCTCCATTTTATTCTGTAAAGGTGATTTTTCTACGTGATAATTTTGCAGACAAATTTCAAACAATGTTTGCAAACAAAAAAGCCTGAAGTTTAGCTAATTACATTTCACTTATTCCTTGACAAGAAATCTGATTAATAATCTCTAAACCCTAGAAAAAATTGCATCCAAAATGTAAAGGTCTTGAATCACATGAAAAAGTTACTTTTTTAAGTTCAGACGCAACCTCTAATCCCGCAAAGAAAAAAATTGCACTCAAAACGAAAGACCAGTTATTACATATAAAAGCTTCATTAACGACTTTCGAAGTGACACGAATGATGTATGCGATGTATAAATCTATAAAATGAAGACACGAGAAATTCAACTCTGTTGCATACCTTTACCAACCGTTTCCTTCTGAAGCTTGTTTTTATTCCGTAAAGGTGATTTTTCCATATGATAATTTTGCAGACAGTTTTCAAAGAATGTTTTCAAAAAGGTTAATTTTCCATGTGATAAACTTGCAGACTGAATTTTTCGATAAAGAAAAGATGCCACCGTAACAGGGATATCACGCCGCCACGATATGTTTCAGGAAAAGTCCTAGAAATTTACTTACAAATTCCTAAAGTCCAGAAAAAAAAAATGCATCGGAAATAAAAGATCAGCGATAACTTGAAAAATATCTGCTTTCATTTTCAGCTGAAGATGCGAATTTAGATCACTGGCCTGGGAGAATGAATGACTACAAATCTCAATAATGTAGATGTTTTTGTTCTGTAGCATTTTTGTGTGACCGGTTTTGCAAACAGTTTGGGATCAAAGAAAAATGCCATTTTAACAGGGATATTCCAATGCCACGACTATTGCTTCATCAAGAATCTCTAATCCCACGAAGAAAAAAATTGCACTCAAAACGAAAGACCAGTGATTACGCGAAAAAGCTTCATTAACGACTTTAGAAGTGACACGAATGATGTATGCAATGTATAAATCTATAAAATGAAGACACGCGAAATTCAACTCTGTTGCATACCTTTACCAATTGTTTCCTTCCGAAGCTTGTTTTTATTCCGTAAAGGTGATTTTTCCATGTGATAATTTTGCAGACAGTTTTCAAAGAATGTTTTCAAACAAAAAAGCCTCGACTTTATCTTACAGTTAATTGCAGGCCAATGAAAGGTATGGAACACCCAAAACATCAGAAAGTGTGTTTCGTGAACACAATGGTGAACTAAGACCAGGGATTAGCTCATCGAAGTGCCCACTCCATACTTCTTGGCCAGGCAGTTGCACTGTAAAGTGAATGTTGAATTTGAGAAAAAAAAAAATAGCCAAAATCATAGAAATCTTATGAAGAATCTCTAAACCTTAGAAAATCTTGTATCCAAAAAGTAAAGATCTCAGACCACAAGAAAAAGTTTCACCTTTTTGTTTAGACGCAACCTAAATAATTTAGATTGGTGTACGCTGTATCTAAATCTGTATAATGTAGACTTTTGACTGCTTTACATACTTTCAATAATTGCTGCGTACAACCACTTATTCCGTGTGTCAAGTTTGCAGACAGAGTTTTTCGATCGAAAAAAGAAGCCACCCTAACAGGGATATCCCAATTCCACGACATGTTTTAGAAAGAATCCTAGAAATCTACCTATAAATTCCAAAAGGCCAGAAAAAAACTGCATCCCCAAAAAAGATTGGCAATTACATGAAAAAGTTCCACTTTCATTTACGACTTAAAATGCGAATTTAGATCACTCAGCAGGAAGAACGCCTGATTACAAATGTCGATAATCTGAACTTTTCAGCTCTACAGCATTTTTTTGTGTGACCAGTTTGCAAACAGAATGGAATTGAAGAAAATGCCATCTTAACAGGGATATGTCATAGCAGCAATTACTGCTTCATTAAGAATGTCTTATTCTGAGGAGAAAAAATGCACCCAAAATGAAAGACCAGTCACAATACGAAAACTGTCATTAACAGTTAAGAAGTGACATGAATTATTCTAAACAGTGTACGCGTAGTATAGATCTATAAAATGAAGATGCACAAATCTAGACTCTGGTGCATACCTTTACCAACCGTTTCCTACCATTGCTCCATTTTATTCTGTAAAAGTGATTTTTCCATGTGATAATTTTGCAGACAAATTTCAAACAATGTTTGCAAACAAAAAAGCCTGAAGTTAAGATAATTACACTTCACTTATTCCTAGACAAGAAATCTGATTAAGAATCTCTAAACGTTAGAAAACCTTGCATCCAAAAAGTAAAGATCTCAGACCACAAGAAAAAGTTTCACCTTTTTGTTTAGACGCATCCTAAATAATTTAGATTGGTGTACGCTGTATCTAAATCTATATAATGTAGACTTTTGTCTGTTTTACATACTTTCAATAATTGCTGCGTACAACCACTTAATCTGTGTGTCAAGTTTGCAGATGGGAGTTTTTCGATCGAAAAAAGAAGCCAACCTAACAGGGATATCCCAATGCCACGACATGTTTTAGAAAGAATCCTAGAAATCTACTTGTAAATTCCTAAAGGCCAGAGAAAATGCATCCAAAAAAAAATATTGGCAATTACATGAAAAAGTTCCACTTTCATTGACCACTAAAAATGGTAATTTAGATCACTCAGCAAAAAGAACGCTTGATTACAAATCTCGATAAACTGTACTTTTGAGCTCTTTAGCATTTTTTTGTGTGATCAGTTGGCAACAGAATGGAATTGAAGAAATATGCCATCTTAACAGGGAAATGTCAAAACAGCGATTACTGCTTCATTAAGAATCTCTTATTCCGAGGAGAAAAAAATGCACCCAAAATGAAAGATCATCATATAACACAAAAAAGTGTCATTAACAAGTTAAGAAGTTACATGAATCATTCTGAACAGTGTACGCATTGTATAGATCTATAAAATGAAAATGCATAAATCTAGACTCTGGTGCATACCTTTACCGTTTCCTACCACCGCTCCATTTTATTCCGTAAAGGTGATTTTTCCATGTGATAATTTTGCAGACCAATTTCAAACAATGTTTGCAAACAAAAAAGCCTGAAGTTTAGCTAATTACATTTCACTTATTCCTAGACAAGAAATCTGATTAAGAATCTCTAAACCCTAGAAAAAATTGCGTCCAAAATGTAAAGATCTTGAATCACATGAAAAAGTTACTTTTTTAAGTTCAGACGCAACCTTAATAATTTAGACTGGTGTATGCTGTATCTAAACCAATATAATGTAGACTTTGGAACCTTTACACACTTTTGACAATTGTTGCATACAACCACTCGTTCCTATTCCCTTAATGCGTTTTCCACCTGCTAAATTTGCAGACTGAGTTTTTCGATAAAGAAAAGATGCCACCGTAACAGGGATATCACGCCACTACGATATGTTTCAGGAAAAGTCCTATAAATTTACTTCCAAATTCCTAAAGTCCAGAAAAAAAAATGTATCGGAAATAAAAGATCGGCGATAACATGAAAAAGTTATGCTTTCATTTTCAGCTGAAGATGCGAATTTAGATCACTGGCCTGGGAGAATGAATGACTACAAATCTCAATGATGTAGATGTTTTGGTTCTGTAGCATTTTTTGTGTGACCGGTTTTGCAAACAGTTTGGGATCAAAGAAAAATGTCATCTTAACAGGGATATTCCAATGCCACCATTATTGCTTCATGAAGAATCTCTAATCCCGCGAAGAAAAAAATTGCACTCAAAACGAAAGACCAGTGATTACATGAAAAAGCTTCATTAACGACTTTCGAAATGACACGAGTGATGTATGCGATGTATAAATCTATAAAATGAAGACGCGAGAAATTCAACTCTGTTGCATACCTTTACCAATTGTTTCCTTCCGAAGCTTGTTTTTATTCCGTAAAGGTGATTTTTCCATATGATAATTTTGCAGACAGTTTTCAAAGAATGTTTTGAAAAAGGTTAATTTTCCATGTGATAATTTTGCAGACAGTTTTCAAAGAACGTTTTCAAACAAAAAAGCCTCGACTTTATCTTACAGTTAATTGCAAAGGTATGGAACACCCAAAACATCAGAAAGTGTGTTTCGTGAACACAATGGTGAACTAAGACCAGGGATTAGCTCATCGAAGTGACAACTCCATACTTCTTGGCCAGGCAGTTGCACTGTAAAGTGAATATTGAATTTGAGAAAAAAAAAATAGCCAAAATCATAGAAATCTGATTAAGAATCTCTAAACCTTAGAAAACCTTGTATCCAAAAAGTAAAGATCTCGGACCACAAGAAAAAGTTTCACCTTTTTTGTTCAGATGCAACCTAAATAATTTAAATTGGTGTACGCTGTATCTAAATCTGTATAATGTAGACTTTTGACTGCTTTACATACTTTCAATAATTGCTGCGTACAACCACTTATTCCGTGTGTCAAGTTTGCAGACAGAGTTTTTCGATCGAAAAAAGAAGCCAACCTAACAGGGATATCCCAATTCCACGACATGTTTTAGAAAGAGTCCTAGAAATCTACCTATAAATTCCAAAAGGCCAGAAAAAACTGCATCCCAAAAAAAGATTGGCAATTACATGAAAAAGTTCCACTTTCATTTACGACTTAAAATACGAATTTAGATCACTCAGCAGGAAGAACGCCTGATTACAAATCTCGATAAACTGGACTTTTGAGCTCTACAGCATTTTTTTGTGTGACCAGTTTGCAAACAGAATGGAATTGAAGAAAAATGCCATCTAAACAGGGATATGTCATAGCAGCGATTACTGCTTCATTAAGAATCTCTTATTCCGAGGAGAAAAAAATGCACCCAAAATGAAAGACCAGTCATAAAACGAAGACCTGTCATTAACAGTTAAGAAGTGACATGAATTATTCGGAATAGTGTATGCGTAGTATAGATCTATAAAATGAAGATGCACAAATCTAGACTCTGGTGCATACCTTTACCAACCATTTCCTACCATTGCTCCATTTTATTCTGTAAAAGTGATTTTTCCATCTGATAATTTTGTAGACAAATTTTTAAACAATGTTTGCAAACAAAAAAGCCTGAAGTTTAGCTAATAACACTTCACTTATTCCTAGACAAGAAATCTGATTAAGAATCTGTAAATGTTAGAAAACCTTGCATCCAAAAAGTAAAGATCTCAGACCACAAGAAAAAATTTCACCTTTTTGTTTAGACGCATCCTAAATAATTTAGATTGGTGTACGCTGTATCTAAATCTATATAATGTAGACTTTTGTCTGCTTTACATACTTTCAATAATTGCTGCATACAACCACTTAATCCGAGTGTCAAGTTTGCAGATGGGAGTTTTTCGATCGAAAAAAGAAGCCACCCTAACAGGGATATCCCAATGCAACAACATGTTTTAGAAAGAATCCTAGAAATCTACCTATAAATTCCTAAAGGCCAGAGAAAATGCATCCAAAAAAAAAAAAGATTGGCAATTACATGAAAAAGTTCCACTTCATTAAGAATGTCTTATTCTGAGGAGAAAAAAATGCACCCAAAATGAAAGATCAGTTATAACATGAAAGAGTGTCATTAACAAGTTAAGAAGTGACATGAATCATTCTGAACAGTGTACGCGTAGTATAGATATATAAAATGAAGATGCACAAATCTAGACTCTGGTGCATACCTTTTCCAACTGTTTCCTACCATGCTCCATTTTATTCTGTAAAGGTGATTTTTCTACGTGATAATTTTGCAGACCAATTTCAAACAATGTTTGCAAACAAAAAAGCCTGAAGTTTAGCTAATTACATTTCACTTATTCCTTGACAAGAAATCTGATTAATAATCTCTAAACCCTAGAAAAAATTGCATCCAAAATGTAAAGATCTTGAATCACATGAAAAAGTTACTTTTTTAAGTTCAGACGCAACCTCTAATCCCGCAAAGAAAAAAATTGCACTCAAAACGAAAGACCAGTTATTACATGAAAAAGCTTCATTAACGACTTTCGAAGTGACACGAATGATGTATGCGATGTATAAATCTATAAAATGAAGACACGAGAAATTCAACTCTGTTGCATACCTTTACCAACCGTTTCCTTCCGAAGCTTGTTTTTATTCCGTAAAGGTGATTTTTCCATATGATAATTTTGCAGACAGTTTTCAAAGAATGTTTTCAAAAAGGTTAATTTTCCATGTGATAAACTTGCAGACTGAGTTTTTCGATAAAGAAAAGATGCCACCGTAACAGGGATATCACGCCGCCACGATATGTTTCAGGAAAAGTCCTAGAAATTTACTTACAAATTCCTAAAGTCCAGAAAAAAAAAATGCATCGGAAATAAAAGATCAGCGATAACTTGAAAAATATCTGCTTTCATTTTCAGCTGAAGATGCGAATTTAGATCACTGGCCTGGGAGAATGAATGACTACAAATCTCAATAATGTAGATGTTTTTGTTCTGTAGCATTTTTGTGTGACCGGTTTTGCAAACAGTTTGGGATCAAAGAAAAATGCCATTTTAACAGGGATATTTCAATGCCACGACTATTGCTTCATCAAGAATCTCTAATCCCGCGAAGAAAAAAATTGCACTCAAAACGAAAGACCAGTGATTACGCGAAAAAGCTTCATTAACGACTTTAGAAGTGACACGAATGATGTATGCAATGTATAAATCTATAAAATGAAGACACGCGAAATTCAACTCTGTTGCATACCTTTACCAATTGTTTCCTTCCGAAGCTTGTTTTTATTCCGTAAAGGTGATTTTTCCATGTGATAATTTTGCAGACAGTTTTCAAAGAATGTTTTCACAAAGGTTTATTTTCCATGTGATAATTTTGCAGACAGTTTTCAAAGAATGTCTTCAAACAAAAAAGCCTCGACTTTATTTTACAGTTAATTGCAGGCCAATGAAAGGTATGGAACACCCAAAACATCAGAAAGTGTGTTTCGTGAACACAATGGTGAACTAAGACCAGGGATTAGGTCATCGAAGTGCCCACTCCATACTTCTTGGCCAGGCAGTTGCACTGTAAAGTGAATGTTGAATTTGAGAAAAAAAAAAATAGCCAAAATCATAGAAATCTTATGAAGAATCTCTAAACCTTAGAAAATCTTGTATCCAAAAAGTAAAGATCTCGGACCACAAGAAAAAGTTTCACCTTTTTGTTTAGACGCAACCTAAATAATTTAGATTGGTGTACGCTGTATCTAAATCTGTATAATGTAGACTTTTGACTGCTTTACATACTTTCAATAATTGCTGCGTACAACCACTTAATCCGAGTGTCAAGTTTGCAGACAGAGTTTTTCGATCGAAAAAAGAAGCCACCCTAACAGGGATATCCCAATTCCACGACATGTTTTAGAAAGAATCCTAGAAATCTACCTATAAATTCCAAAAGGCCAGAAAAAACTGCATCCCCAAAAAAGATTGGCAATTACATGAAAAAGTTCCACTTTCATTTACGACTTAAAATGCGAATTTAGATCACTCAGCAGGAAGAACGCCTGATTACAAATCTCGATAATCTGAACTTTTCAGCGCTACAGCATTTTTTTGTGTGACCAGTTTGCAAACAGAATGGAATTGAAGAAAATGCCATCTTAACAGGGATATGTCATAGCAGCAATTACTGCTTCATTAAGAATGTCTTATTCCGAGGAGAAAAAATGCACCCAAAATGAAAGACCAGTCACAATACGAAAAACTGTCATTAACAGTTAAGAATTGACATGAATTATTCTAAACAGTGTACGCGTAGTATAGATCTATAAAATGAAGATGCACAAATCTAGACTCTGGTGCATACCTTTACCAACCGTTTCCTACCATTGCTCCATTTTATTCTGTAAAAGTGATTTTTCCATGTGATAATTTTGCAGACAAATTTCAAACAATGTTTGCAAACAAAAAAGCCTGAAGTTAAGATAATTACACTTCACTTATTCCTAGACAAGAAATCTGATTAAGAATCTCTAAATGTTAGAAAACCTTGCATCCAAAAAGTAAAGATCTCAGACCACAAGAAAAAGTTTCACCTTTTTGTTTAGAGGCATCCTAAATAATTTAGCTTGGTGTACGCTGTATCTAAATCTATATAATGTAGACTTTTGTCTGCTTTACATACTTTCAATAATTGCTGCCTACAACCACTTAATCTGTGTGTCAAGTTTGCAGATGGGAGTTTTTCGATCGAAAAAAGAAGCCAACCTAACAGGGATATCCCAATGCCACGACATGTTTTAGAAAGAATCCTAGAAATCTACCTGTAAATTCCTAAAGGCCAGAGAAAATGCATCCAAAAAAAAATATTGGCAATTACATGAAAAAGTTCCACTTTCATTGACCACTAAAAATGGTAATTTAGATCACTCAGCAAAAAGAACGCTTGATTACAAATCTCGATAAACTGTACTTTTGAGCTCTTTAGCATTTTTTTGTGTGATCAGTTGGCAACAGAATGGAATTGAAGAAATATGCCATCTTAACAGGGAAATGTCAAAACAGCGATTACTGCTTCATTAAGAATCTCTTATTCCGAGGAGAAAAAAATGCACCCAAAATGAAAGACCAGTCACAATACGAAAAACTGGCATTAATTGTTAAGAAGTGACATGAATTATTCTGAACAGTGTACGCGTAGTATAGATCTATAAAATGAAGATGCACAAATCTAGACTCTGGTGCATACCTTTACCAACCGTTTCCTACCATTGCTCCATTTTATTCTGTAAAAAGTGATTTTTCCATGTGATAATTTTGCAGACAAATTTCAAACAATGTTTGCAAACAAAAAAGCCTGAAGTTAAGATAATTACACTTCACTTATTCCTAGACAAGAAATCTGATTAAGAATCTCTAAACGTTAGAAAACCTTGCATCCAAAGAGTAAAGATCTCAGACCACAAGAAAAAGTTTCACCTTTTTGTTTAGACGCATCCTAAATAATTTAGCTTGGTGTACGCTGTATCTAAATCTATATAATGTAGACTTTTGTCTGCTTTACATACTTTCAATAATTGCTGCGTACAACCACTTAATCTGTGTGTCAAGTTTGCAGATGGGAGTTTTTCGATCGAAAAAAGAAGCCACCCTAACAGGGATATCCCAATGCAACAACATGGTTTAGAAAGAATCCTAGAAATCTACCTATAAATTCCTAAAGGCCAGAGAAAATGCATCCAAAAAAAGATTGGCAATTACATGAAAAAGTTCCACTTTCATTGACGACTAAATATTCGAATTAAGATCACTCAGCAGGAAGAACGCCTGATTACAAATTTCGATAATCTGGACTTTTGAGCTCTATAGCATTTTTTTGTATGACCAGTTTGCAAACAGAATGGAATTGAAGAAAAATGCCATCTTAACAGGGAAATGTCAAAGCAGCCATTACTGCTTCATTAAGAATGTCTTATTCCGAGGAGAAAAAAATGCACCCAAAATGAAAGATCAGTTATAACATGAAAGAGTGTCATTAACAAGTTAAGAAGTGACATGAATCATTCTGAACAGTGTACGCGTAGTATAGATATATAAAATGAAGATGCACAAATCTAGACTCTGGTGCATACCTTTACCAACCGTTTCCTACCACGCTCCATTTTATTCTGTAAAGGTGATTTTTCTACGTGATAATTTTGCAGACAAATTTCAAACAATGTTTGCAAACAAAAAAGCCTGAAGTTTAGCTAATTACATTTCACTTATTCCTTGACAAGAAATCTGATTAATAATCTCTAAACCCTAGAAAAAATTGCATCCAAAATGTAAAGGTCTTGAATCACATGAAAAAGTTACTTTTTTAAGTTCAGACGCAACCTCTAATCCCGCAAAGAAAAAAATTGCACTCAAAACGAAAGACCAGTTATTACATATAAAAGCTTCATTAACGACTTTCGAAGTGACACGAATGATGTATGCGATGTATAAATCTATAAAATGAAGACACGAGAAATTCAACTCTGTTGCATACCTTTACCAACCGTTTCCTTCTGAAGCTTGTTTTTATTCCGTAAAGGTGATTTTTCCATATGATAATTTTGCAGACAGTTTTCAAAGAATGTTTTCAAAAAGGTTAATTTTCCATGTGATAAACTTGCAGACTGAATTTTTCGATAAAGAAAAGATGCCACCGTAACAGGGATATCACGCCGCCACGATATGTTTCAGGAAAAGTCCTAGAAATTTACTTACAAATTCCTAAAGTCCAGAAAAAAAAAATGCATCGGAAATAAAAGATCAGCGATAACTTGAAAAATATCTGCTTTCATTTTCAGCTGAAGATGCGAATTTAGATCACTGGCCTGGGAGAATGAATGACTACAAATCTCAATAATGTAGATGTTTTTGTTCTGTAGCATTTTTGTGTGACCGGTTTTGCAAACAGTTTGGGATCAAAGAAAAATGCCATTTTAACAGGGATATTCCAATGCCACGACTATTGCTTCATCAAGAATCTCTAATCCCACGAAGAAAAAAATTGCACTCAAAACGAAAGACCAGTGATTACGCGAAAAAGCTTCATTAACGACTTTAGAAGTGACACGAATGATGTATGCAATGTATAAATCTATAAAATGAAGACACGCGAAATTCAACTCTGTTGCATACCTTTACCAATTGTTTCCTTCCGAAGCTTGTTTTTATTCCGTAAAGGTGATTTTTCCATGTGATAATTTTGCAGACAGTTTTCAAAGAATGTTTTCAAACAAAAAAGCCTCGACTTTATCTTACAGTTAATTGCAGGCCAATGAAAGGTATGGAACACCCAAAACATCAGAAAGTGTGTTTCGTGAACACAATGGTGAACTAAGACCAGGGATTAGCTCATCGAAGTGCCCACTCCATACTTCTTGGCCAGGCAGTTGCACTGTAAAGTGAATGTTGAATTTGAGAAAAAAAAAAATAGCCAAAATCATAGAAATCTTATGAAGAATCTCTAAACCTTAGAAAATCTTGTATCCAAAAAGTAAAGATCTCAGACCACAAGAAAAAGTTTCACCTTTTTGTTTAGACGCAACCTAAATAATTTAGATTGGTGTACGCTGTATCTAAATCTGTATAATGTAGACTTTTGACTGCTTTACATACTTTCAATAATTGCTGCGTACAACCACTTATTCCGTGTGTCAAGTTTGCAGACAGAGTTTTTCGATCGAAAAAAGAAGCCACCCTAACAGGGATATCCCAATTCCACGACATGTTTTAGAAAGAATCCTAGAAATCTACCTATAAATTCCAAAAGGCCAGAAAAAAACTGCATCCCCAAAAAAGATTGGCAATTACATGAAAAAGTTCCACTTTCATTTACGACTTAAAATGCGAATTTAGATCACTCAGCAGGAAGAACGCCTGATTACAAATGTCGATAATCTGAACTTTTCAGCTCTACAGCATTTTTTTGTGTGACCAGTTTGCAAACAGAATGGAATTGAAGAAAATGCCATCTTAACAGGGATATGTCATAGCAGCAATTACTGCTTCATTAAGAATGTCTTATTCTGAGGAGAAAAAATGCACCCAAAATGAAAGACCAGTCACAATACGAAAACTGTCATTAACAGTTAAGAAGTGACATGAATTATTCTAAACAGTGTACGCGTAGTATAGATCTATAAAATGAAGATGCACAAATCTAGACTCTGGTGCATACCTTTACCAACCGTTTCCTACCATTGCTCCATTTTATTCTGTAAAAGTGATTTTTCCATGTGATAATTTTGCAGACAAATTTCAAACAATGTTTGCAAACAAAAAAGCCTGAAGTTAAGATAATTACACTTCACTTATTCCTAGACAAGAAATCTGATTAAGAATCTCTAAACGTTAGAAAACCTTGCATCCAAAAAGTAAAGATCTCAGACCACAAGAAAAAGTTTCACCTTTTTGTTTAGACGCATCCTAAATAATTTAGATTGGTGTACGCTGTATCTAAATCTATATAATGTAGACTTTTGTCTGTTTTACATACTTTCAATAATTGCTGCGTACAACCACTTAATCTGTGTGTCAAGTTTGCAGATGGGAGTTTTTCGATCGAAAAAAGAAGCCAACCTAACAGGGATATCCCAATGCCACGACATGTTTTAGAAAGAATCCTAGAAATCTACTTGTAAATTCCTAAAGGCCAGAGAAAATGCATCCAAAAAAAAATATTGGCAATTACATGAAAAAGTTCCACTTTCATTGACCACTAAAAATGCGAATTTAGATCACTCAGCAAAAAGAACGCTTGATTACAAATCTCGATAAACTGTACTTTTGAGCTCTTTAGCATTTTTTTGTGTGATCAGTTGGCAACAGAATGGAATTGAAGAAATATGCCATCTTAACAGGGAAATGTCAAAACAGCGATTACTGCTTCATTAAGAATCTCTTATTCCGAGGAGAAAAAAATGCACCCAAAATGAAAGATCATCATATAACACAAAAAAGTGTCATTAACAAGTTAAGAAGTTACATGAATCATTCTGAACAGTGTACGCATTGTATAGATCTATAAAATGAAAATGCATAAATCTAGACTCTGGTGCATACCTTTACCGTTTCCTACCACCGCTCCATTTTATTCCGTAAAGGTGATTTTTCCATGTGATAATTTTGCAGACCAATTTCAAACAATGTTTGCAAACAAAAAAGCCTGAAGTTTAGCTAATTACATTTCACTTATTCCTAGACAAGAAATCTGATTAAGAATCTCTAAACCCTAGAAAAAATTGCGTCCAAAATGTAAAGATCTTGAATCACATGAAAAAGTTACTTTTTTAAGTTCAGACGCAACCTTAATAATTTAGACTGGTGTATGCTGTATCTAAACCAATATAATGTAGACTTTGGAACCTTTACACACTTTTGACAATTGTTGCATACAACCACTCGTTCCTATTCCCTTAATGCGTTTTCCACCTGCTAAATTTGCAGACTGAGTTTTTCGATAAAGAAAAGATGCCACCGTAACAGGGATATCACGCCACTACGATATGTTTCAGGAAAAGTCCTATAAATTTACTTCCAAATTCCTAAAGTCCAGAAAAAAAAATGTATCGGAAATAAAAGATCGGCGATAACATGAAAAAGTTATGCTTTCATTTTCAGCTGAAGATGCGAATTTAGATCACTGGCCTGGGAGAATGAATGACTACAAATCTCAATGATGTAGATGTTTTGGTTCTGTAGCATTTTTTGTGTGACCGGTTTTGCAAACAGTTTGGGATCAAAGAAAAATGTCATCTTAACAGGGATATTCCAATGCCACCATTATTGCTTCATGAAGAATCTCTAATCCCGCGAAGAAAAAAATTGCACTCAAAACGAAAGACCAGTGATTACATGAAAAAGCTTCATTAACGACTTTCGAAATGACACGAGTGATGTATGCGATGTATAAATCTATAAAATGAAGACGCGAGAAATTCAACTCTGTTGCATACCTTTACCAATTGTTTCCTTCCGAAGCTTGTTTTTATTCCGTAAAGGTGATTTTTCCATATGATAATTTTGCAGACAGTTTTCAAAGAATGTTTTGAAAAAGGTTAATTTTCCATGTGATAATTTTGCAGACAGTTTTCAAAGAACGTTTTCAAACAAAAAAGCCTCGACTTTATCTTACAGTTAATTGCAAAGGTATGGAACACCCAAAACATCAGAAAGTGTGTTTCGTGAACACAATGGTGAACTAAGACCAGGGATTAGCTCATCGAAGTGACAACTCCATACTTCTTGGCCAGGCAGTTGCACTGTAAAGTGAATATTGAATTTGAGAAAAAAAAAATAGCCAAAATCATAGAAATCTGATTAAGAATCTCTAAACCTTAGAAAACCTTGTATCCAAAAAGTAAAGATCTCGGACCACAAGAAAAAGTTTCACCTTTTTTGTTCAGATGCAACCTAAATAATTTAAATTGGTGTACGCTGTATCTAAATCTGTATAATGTAGACTTTTGACTGCTTTACATACTTTCAATAATTGCTGCGTACAACCACTTATTCCGTGTGTCAAGTTTGCAGACAGAGTTTTTCGATCGAAAAAAGAAGCCAACCTAACAGGGATATCCCAATTCCACGACATGTTTTAGAAAGAGTCCTAGAAATCTACCTATAAATTCCAAAAGGCCAGAAAAAACTGCATCCCAAAAAAAGATTGGCAATTACATGAAAAAGTTCCACTTTCATTTACGACTTAAAATACGAATTTAGATCACTCAGCAGGAAGAACGCCTGATTACAAATCTCGATAAACTGGACTTTTGAGCTCTACAGCATTTTTTTGTGTGACCAGTTTGCAAACAGAATGGAATTGAAGAAAAATGCCATCTAAACAGGGATATGTCATAGCAGCGATTACTGCTTCATTAAGAATCTCTTATTCCGAGGAGAAAAAAATGCACCCAAAATGAAAGACCAGTCATAAAACGAAGACCTGTCATTAACAGTTAAGAAGTGACATGAATTATTCGGAATAGTGTATGCGTAGTATAGATCTATAAAATGAAGATGCACAAATCTAGACTCTGGTGCATACCTTTACCAACCATTTCCTACCATTGCTCCATTTTATTCTGTAAAAGTGATTTTTCCATCTGATAATTTTGTAGACAAATTTTTAAACAATGTTTGCAAACAAAAAAGCCTGAAGTTTAGCTAATAACACTTCACTTATTCCTAGACAAGAAATCTGATTAAGAATCTGTAAATGTTAGAAAACCTTGCATCCAAAAAGTAAAGATCTCAGACCACAAGAAAAAATTTCACCTTTTTGTTTAGACGCATCCTAAATAATTTAGATTGGTGTACGCTGTATCTAAATCTATATAATGTAGACTTTTGTCTGCTTTACATACTTTCAATAATTGCTGCATACAACCACTTAATCCGAGTGTCAAGTTTGCAGATGGGAGTTTTTCGATCGAAAAAAGAAGCCACCCTAACAGGGATATCCCAATGCAACAACATGTTTTAGAAAGAATCCTAGAAATCTACCTATAAATTCCTAAAGGCCAGAGAAAATGCATCCAAAAAAAAAAAAGATTGGCAATTACATGAAAAAGTTCCACTTCATTAAGAATGTCTTATTCTGAGGAGAAAAAAATGCACCCAAAATGAAAGATCAGTTATAACATGAAAGAGTGTCATTAACAAGTTAAGAAGTGACATGAATCATTCTGAACAGTGTACGCGTAGTATAGATATATAAAATGAAGATGCACAAATCTAGACTCTGGTGCATACCTTTTCCAACTGTTTCCTACCATGCTCCATTTTATTCTGTAAAGGTGATTTTTCTACGTGATAATTTTGCAGACCAATTTCAAACAATGTTTGCAAACAAAAAAGCCTGAAGTTTAGCTAATTACATTTCACTTATTCCTTGACAAGAAATCTGATTAATAATCTCTAAACCCTAGAAAAAATTGCATCCAAAATGTAAAGATCTTGAATCACATGAAAAAGTTACTTTTTTAAGTTCAGACGCAACCTCTAATCCCGCAAAGAAAAAAATTGCACTCAAAACGAAAGACCAGTTATTACATGAAAAAGCTTCATTAACGACTTTCGAAGTGACACGAATGATGTATGCGATGTATAAATCTATAAAATGAAGACACGAGAAATTCAACTCTGTTGCATACCTTTACCAACCGTTTCCTTCCGAAGCTTGTTTTTATTCCGTAAAGGTGATTTTTCCATATGATAATTTTGCAGACAGTTTTCAAAGAATGTTTTCAAAAAGGTTAATTTTCCATGTGATAAACTTGCAGACTGAGTTTTTCGATAAAGAAAAGATGCCACCGTAACAGGGATATCACGCCGCCACGATATGTTTCAGGAAAAGTCCTAGAAATTTACTTACAAATTCCTAAAGTCCAGAAAAAAAAAATGCATCGGAAATAAAAGATCAGCGATAACTTGAAAAATATCTGCTTTCATTTTCAGCTGAAGATGCGAATTTAGATCACTGGCCTGGGAGAATGAATGACTACAAATCTCAATAATGTAGATGTTTTTGTTCTGTAGCATTTTTGTGTGACCGGTTTTGCAAACAGTTTGGGATCAAAGAAAAATGCCATTTTAACAGGGATATTTCAATGCCACGACTATTGCTTCATCAAGAATCTCTAATCCCGCGAAGAAAAAAATTGCACTCAAAACGAAAGACCAGTGATTACGCGAAAAAGCTTCATTAACGACTTTAGAAGTGACACGAATGATGTATGCAATGTATAAATCTATAAAATGAAGACACGCGAAATTCAACTCTGTTGCATACCTTTACCAATTGTTTCCTTCCGAAGCTTGTTTTTATTCCGTAAAGGTGATTTTTCCATGTGATAATTTTGCAGACAGTTTTCAAAGAATGTTTTCACAAAGGTTTATTTTCCATGTGATAATTTTGCAGACAGTTTTCAAAGAATGTCTTCAAACAAAAAAGCCTCGACTTTATTTTACAGTTAATTGCAGGCCAATGAAAGGTATGGAACACCCAAAACATCAGAAAGTGTGTTTCGTGAACACAATGGTGAACTAAGACCAGGGATTAGGTCATCGAAGTGCCCACTCCATACTTCTTGGCCAGGCAGTTGCACTGTAAAGTGAATGTTGAATTTGAGAAAAAAAAAAATAGCCAAAATCATAGAAATCTTATGAAGAATCTCTAAACCTTAGAAAATCTTGTATCCAAAAAGTAAAGATCTCGGACCACAAGAAAAAGTTTCACCTTTTTGTTTAGACGCAACCTAAATAATTTAGATTGGTGTACGCTGTATCTAAATCTGTATAATGTAGACTTTTGACTGCTTTACATACTTTCAATAATTGCTGCGTACAACCACTTAATCCGAGTGTCAAGTTTGCAGACAGAGTTTTTCGATCGAAAAAAGAAGCCACCCTAACAGGGATATCCCAATTCCACGACATGTTTTAGAAAGAATCCTAGAAATCTACCTATAAATTCCAAAAGGCCAGAAAAAACTGCATCCCCAAAAAAGATTGGCAATTACATGAAAAAGTTCCACTTTCATTTACGACTTAAAATGCGAATTTAGATCACTCAGCAGGAAGAACGCCTGATTACAAATCTCGATAATCTGAACTTTTCAGCGCTACAGCATTTTTTTGTGTGACCAGTTTGCAAACAGAATGGAATTGAAGAAAATGCCATCTTAACAGGGATATGTCATAGCAGCAATTACTGCTTCATTAAGAATGTCTTATTCCGAGGAGAAAAAATGCACCCAAAATGAAAGACCAGTCACAATACGAAAAACTGTCATTAACAGTTAAGAATTGACATGAATTATTCTAAACAGTGTACGCGTAGTATAGATCTATAAAATGAAGATGCACAAATCTAGACTCTGGTGCATACCTTTACCAACCGTTTCCTACCATTGCTCCATTTTATTCTGTAAAAGTGATTTTTCCATGTGATAATTTTGCAGACAAATTTCAAACAATGTTTGCAAACAAAAAAGCCTGAAGTTAAGATAATTACACTTCACTTATTCCTAGACAAGAAATCTGATTAAGAATCTCTAAATGTTAGAAAACCTTGCATCCAAAAAGTAAAGATCTCAGACCACAAGAAAAAGTTTCACCTTTTTGTTTAGAGGCATCCTAAATAATTTAGCTTGGTGTACGCTGTATCTAAATCTATATAATGTAGACTTTTGTCTGCTTTACATACTTTCAATAATTGCTGCCTACAACCACTTAATCTGTGTGTCAAGTTTGCAGATGGGAGTTTTTCGATCGAAAAAAGAAGCCAACCTAACAGGGATATCCCAATGCCACGACATGTTTTAGAAAGAATCCTAGAAATCTACCTGTAAATTCCTAAAGGCCAGAGAAAATGCATCCAAAAAAAAATATTGGCAATTACATGAAAAAGTTCCACTTTCATTGACCACTAAAAATGGTAATTTAGATCACTCAGCAAAAAGAACGCTTGATTACAAATCTCGATAAACTGTACTTTTGAGCTCTTTAGCATTTTTTTGTGTGATCAGTTGGCAACAGAATGGAATTGAAGAAATATGCCATCTTAACAGGGAAATGTCAAAACAGCGATTACTGCTTCATTAAGAATCTCTTATTCCGAGGAGAAAAAAATGCACCCAAAATGAAAGACCAGTCACAATACGAAAAACTGGCATTAATTGTTAAGAAGTGACATGAATTATTCTGAACAGTGTACGCGTAGTATAGATCTATAAAATGAAGATGCACAAATCTAGACTCTGGTGCATACCTTTACCAACCGTTTCCTACCATTGCTCCATTTTATTCTGTAAAAAGTGATTTTTCCATGTGATAATTTTGCAGACAAATTTCAAACAATGTTTGCAAACAAAAAAGCCTGAAGTTAAGATAATTACACTTCACTTATTCCTAGACAAGAAATCTGATTAAGAATCTCTAAACGTTAGAAAACCTTGCATCCAAAGAGTAAAGATCTCAGACCACAAGAAAAAGTTTCACCTTTTTGTTTAGACGCATCCTAAATAATTTAGCTTGGTGTACGCTGTATCTAAATCTATATAATGTAGACTTTTGTCTGCTTTACATACTTTCAATAATTGCTGCGTACAACCACTTAATCTGTGTGTCAAGTTTGCAGATGGGAGTTTTTCGATCGAAAAAAGAAGCCACCCTAACAGGGATATCCCAATGCAACAACATGGTTTAGAAAGAATCCTAGAAATCTACCTATAAATTCCTAAAGGCCAGAGAAAATGCATCCAAAAAAAGATTGGCAATTACATGAAAAAGTTCCACTTTCATTGACGACTAAATATTCGAATTAAGATCACTCAGCAGGAAGAACGCCTGATTACAAATTTCGATAATCTGGACTTTTGAGCTCTATAGCATTTTTTTGTATGACCAGTTTGCAAACAGAATGGAATTGAAGAAAAATGCCATCTTAACAGGGAAATGTCAAAGCAGCCATTACTGCTTCATTAAGAATGTCTTATTCCGAGGAGAAAAAAATGCACCCAAAATGAAAGATCAGTTATAACATGAAAGAGTGTCATTAACAAGTTAAGAAGTGACATGAATCATTCTGAACAGTGTACGCGTAGTATAGATATATAAAATGAAGATGCACAAATCTAGACTCTGGTGCATACCTTTACCAACCGTTTCCTACCACGCTCCATTTTATTCTGTAAAGGTGATTTTTCTACGTGATAATTTTGCAGACAAATTTCAAACAATGTTTGCAAACAAAAAAGCCTGAAGTTTAGCTAATTACATTTCACTTATTCCTTGACAAGAAATCTGATTAATAATCTCTAAACCCTAGAAAAAATTGCATCCAAAATGTAAAGGTCTTGAATCACATGAAAAAGTTACTTTTTTAAGTTCAGACGCAACCTCTAATCCCGCAAAGAAAAAAATTGCACTCAAAACGAAAGACCAGTTATTACATATAAAAGCTTCATTAACGACTTTCGAAGTGACACGAATGATGTATGCGATGTATAAATCTATAAAATGAAGACACGAGAAATTCAACTCTGTTGCATACCTTTACCAACCGTTTCCTTCTGAAGCTTGTTTTTATTCCGTAAAGGTGATTTTTCCATATGATAATTTTGCAGACAGTTTTCAAAGAATGTTTTCAAAAATGTTAATTTTCCATGTGATAAACTTGCAGACTGAATTTTTCGATAAAGAAAAGATGCCACCGTAACAGGGATATCACGCCGCCACGATATGTTTCAGGAAAAGTCCTAGAAATTTACTTACAAATTCCTAAAGTCCAGAAAAAAAAAATGCATCGGAAATAAAAGATCAGCGATAACTTGAAAAATATCTGCTTTCATTTTCAGCTGAAGATGCGAATTTAGATCACTGGCCTGGGAGAATGAATGACTACAAATCTCAATAATGTAGATGTTTTTGTTCTGTAGCATTTTTGTGTGACCGGTTTTGCAAACAGTTTGGGATCAAAGAAAAATGCCATTTTAACAGGGATATTCCAATGCCACGACTATTGCTTCATCAAGAATCTCTAATCCCACGAAGAAAAAAATTGCACTCAAAACGAAAGACCAGTGATTACGCGAAAAAGCTTCATTAACGACTTTAGAAGTGACACGAATGATGTATGCAATGTATAAATCTATAAAATGAAGACACGCGAAATTCAACTCTGTTGCATACCTTTACCAATTGTTTCCTTCCGAAGCTTGTTTTTATTCCGTAAAGGTGATTTTTCCATGTGATAATTTTGCAGACAGTTTTCAAAGAATGTTTTCACAAAGGTTAATTTTCCATGTGATAATTTTGCAGACAGTTTTCAAAGAATGTTTTCAAACAAAAAAGCCTCGACTTTATCTTACAGTTAATTGCAGGCCAATGAAAGGTATGGAACACCCAAAACATCAGAAAGTGTGTTTCGTGAACACAATGGTGAACTAAGACCAGGGATTAGCTCATCGAAGTGCCCACTCCATACTTCTTGGCCAGGCAGTTGCACTGTAAAGTGAATGTTGAATTTGAGGAAAAAAAAAATAGCCGAAATCATAGAAATCTTATGAAGAATCTCTAAACCTTAGAAAATCTTGTATCCAAAAAGTAAAGATCTCGGACCACAAGAAAAAGTTTCACCTTTTTGTTTAGACGCAACCTAAATAATTTAGATTGGTGTACGCTGTATCTAAATCTGTATAATGTAGACTTTTGACTGCTTTACATACTTTCAATAATTGCTGCGTACAACCACTTATTCCGTGTGTCAAGTTTGCAGACAGAGTTTTTCGATCGAAAAAAGAAGCCACCCTAACAGGGATATCCCAATTCCACGACATGTTTTAGAAAGAATCCTAGAAATCTACCTATAAATTCCAAAAGGCCAGAAAAAAACTGCATCCCCAAAAAAGATTGGCAATTACATGAAAAAGTTCCACTTTCATTTACGACTTAAAATGCGAATTTAGATCACTCAGCAGGAAGAACGCCTGATTACAAATCTCGATAATCTGAACTTTTCAGCTCTACAGCATTTTTTTGTGTGACCAGTTTGCAAACAGAATGGAATTGAAGAAAATGCCATCTTAACAGGGATATGTCATAGCAGCAATTACTGCTTCATTAAGAATGTCTTATTCCGAGGAGAAAAAATGCAACCAAAATGAAAGACCAGTCACAATACGAAAAACTGTCATTAACAGTTAAGAAGTGACATGAATTATTCTAAACAGTGTACGCGTAGTATAGATCTATAAAATGAAGATGCACAAATCTAGACTCTGGTGCATACCTTTACCAACCGTTTCCTACCATTGCTCCATTTTATTCTGTAAAAGTGATTTTTCCATGTGATAATTTTGCAGACAAATTTCAAACAATGTTTGCAAACAAAAAAGCCTGAAGTTAAGATAATTACACTTCACTTATTCCTAGACAAGAAATCTGATTAAGAATCTCTAAACGTTAGAAAACCTTGCATCCAAAAAGTAAAGATCTCAGACCACAAGAAAAAGTTTCACCTTTTTGTTTAGACGCATCCTAAATAATTTAGATTGGTGTACGCTGTATCTAAATCTATATAATATAGACTTTTGTCTGTTTTACATACTTTCAATAATTGCTGCGTACAACCACTTAATCTGTGTGTCAAGTTTGCAGATGGGAGTTTTTCGATCGAAAAAAGAAGCCAACCTAACAGGGATATCCCAATGCCACGACATGTTTTAGAAAGAATCCTAGAAATCTACTTGTAAATTCCTAAAGGCCAGAGAAAATGCATCCAAAAAAAAATATTGGCAATTACATGAAAAAGTTCCACTTTCATTGACCACTAAAAATGCGAATTTAGATCACTCAGCAAAAAGAACGCTTGATTACAAATCTCGATAAACTGTACTTTTGAGCTCTTTAGCATTTTTTTGTGTGATCAGTTGGCAACAGAATGGAATTGAAGAAATATGCCATCTTAACAGGGAAATGTCAAAACAGCGATTACTGCTTCATTAAGAATCTCTTATTCCGAGGAGAAAAAAATGCACCCAAAATGAAAGATCATCATATAACACAAAAAAGTGTCATTAACAAGTTAAGAAGTTACATGAATCATTCTGAACAGTGTACGCATTGTATAGATCTATAAAATGAAAATGCATAAATCTAGACTCTGGTGCATACCTTTACCGTTTCCTACCACCGCTCCATTTTATTCCGTAAAGGTGATTTTTCCATGTGATAATTTTGCAGACCAATTTCAAACAATGTTTGCAAACAAAAAAGCCTGAAGTTTAGCTAATTACATTTCACTTATTCCTAGACAAGAAATCTGATTAAGAATCTCTAAACCCTAGAAAAAATTGCGTCCAAAATGTAAAGATCTTGAATCACATGAAAAAGTTACTTTTTTAAGTTCAGACGCAACCTTAATAATTTAGACTGGTGTATGCTGTATCTAAACCAATATAATGTAGACTTTGGAACCTTTACACACTTTTGACAATTGTTGCATACAACCACTCGTTCCTATTCCCTTAATGCGTTTTCCACCTGCTAAATTTGCAGACTGAGTTTTTCGATAAAGAAAAGATGCCACCGTAACAGGGATATCACGCCACTACGATATGTTTCAGGAAAAGTCCTATAAATTTACTTCCAAATTCCTAAAGTCCAGAAAAAAAAATGTATCGGAAATAAAAGATCGGCGATAACATGAAAAAGTTATGCTTTCATTTTCAGCTGAAGATGCGAATTTAGATCACTGGCCTGGGAGAATGAATGACTACAAATCTCAATGATGTAGATGTTTTGGTTCTGTAGCATTTTTTGTGTGACCGGTTTTGCAAACAGTTTGGGATCAAAGAAAAATGTCATCTTAACAGGGATATTCCAATGCCACGATTATTGCTTCATGAAGAATCTCTAATCCCGCGAAGAAAAAAATTGCACTCAAAACGAAAGACCAGTGATTACATGAAAAAGCTTCATTAACGACTTTCGAAATGACACGAGTGATGTATGCGATGTATAAATCTATAAAATGAAGACGCGAGAAATTCAACTCTGTTGCATACCTTTACCAATTGTTTCCTTCCGAAGCTTGTTTTTATTCCGTAAAGGTGATTTTTCCATATGATAATTTTGCAGACAGTTTTCAAAGAATGTTTTGAAAAAGGTTAATTTTCCATGTGATAATTTTGCAGACAGTTTTCAAAGAACGTTTTCAAACAAAAAAGCCTCGACTTTATCTTACAGTTAATTGCAAAGGTATGGAACACCCAAAACATCAGAAAGTGTGTTTCGTGAACACGATGGTGAACTAAGACCAGGGATTAGCTCATCGAAGTGACAACTCCATACTTCTTGGCCAGGCAGTTGCACTGTAAAGTGAATATTGAATTTGAGAAAAAAAAAATAGCCAAAATCATAGAAATCTGATTAAGAATCTCTAAACCTTAGAAAACCTTGTATCCAAAAAGTAAAGATCTCGGACCACAAGAAAAAGTTTCACCTTTTTTGTTCAGATGCAACCTAAATAATTTAAATTGGTGTACGCTGTATCTAAATCTGTATAATGTAGACTTTTGACTGCTTTACATACTTTCAATAATTGCTGCGTACAACCACTTATTCCGTGTGTCAAGTTTGCAGACAGAGTTTTTCGATCGAAAAAAGAAGCCAACCTAACAGGGATATCCCAATTCCACATGTTTTAGAAAGAGTCCTAGAAATCTACCTATAAATTCCAAAAGGCCAGAAAAAACTGCATCCCAAAAAAAGATTGGCAATTACATGAAAAAGTTCCACTTTCATTTACGACTTAAAATACGAATTTAGATCACTCAGCAGGAAGAACGCCTGATTACAAATCTCGATAAACTGGACTTTTGAGCTCTACAGCATTTTTTTGTGTGACCAGTTTGCAAACAGAACGGAATTGAAGAAAAATGCCATCTAAACAGGGATATGTCATAGCAGCGATTACTGCTTCATTAAGAATCTCTTATTCCGAGGAGAAAAAAATGCACCCAAAATGAAAGACCAGTCATAAAACGAAGACCTGTCATTAACAGTTAAGAAGTGACATGAATTATTCGGAATAGTGTATGCGTAGTATAGATCTATAAAATGAAGATGCACAAATCTATAGACTCTGGTGCATACCTTTACCAACCATTTCCTACCATTGCTCCATTTTATTCTGTAAAAGTGATTTTTCCATCTGATAATTTTGTAGACAAATTTTTAAACAATGTTTGCAAACAAAAAAGCCTGAAGTTTAGCTAATAACACTTCACTTATTCCTAGACAAGAAATCTGATTAAGAATCTGTAAATGTTAGAAAACCTTGCATCCAAAAAGTAAAGATCTCAGACCACAAGAAAAAGTTTCACCTTTTTGTTTAGACGCATCCTAAATAATTTAGATTGGTGTACGCTGTATCTAAATCTATATAATGTAGACTTTTGTCTGCTTTACATACTTTCAATAATTGCTGCGTACAACCACTTAATCCGAGTGTCAAGTTTGCAGATGGGAGTTTTTCGATCGAAAAAAGAAGCCACCCTAACAGGGATATCCCAATGCAACAACATGTTTTAGAAAGAATCCTAGAAATCTACCTATAAATTCCTAAAGGCCAGAGAAAATGCATCCAAAAAAAAAAAAGATTGGCAATTACATGAAAAAGTTCCACTTCATTAAGAATGTCTTATTCTGAGGAGAAAAAAATGCACCCAAAATGAAAGATCAGTTATAACATGAAAGAGTGTCATTAACAAGTTAAGAAGTGACATGAATCATTCTGAACAGTGTACGCGTAGTATAGATATATAAAATGAAGATGCACAAATCTAGACTCTGGTGCATACATTTTCCAACTGTTTCCTACCATGCTCCATTTTATTCTGTAAAGGTGATTTTTCTACGTGATAATTTTGCAGACAAATTTCAAACAATGTTTGCAAACAAAAAAGCCTGAAGTTTAGCTAATTACATTTCACTTATTCCTTGACAAGAAATCTGATTAATAATCTCTAAACCCTAGAAAAAATTGCATCCAAAATGTAAAGATCTTGAATCACATGAAAAAGTTACTTTTTTAAGTTCAGACGCAACCTCTAATCCCGCAAAGAAAAAAATTGCACTCAAAACGAAAGACCAGTTATTACATGAAAAAGCTTCATTAACGACTTTCGAAGTGACACGAATGATGTATGCGATGTATAAATCTATAAAATGAAGACACGAGAAATTCAACTCTGTTGCATACCTTTACCAACCGTTTCCTTCCGAAGCTTGTTTTTATTCCGTAAAGGTGATTTTTCCATATGATAATTTTGCAGACAGTTTTCAAAGAATGTTTTCAAAAAGGTTAATTTTCCATGTGATAAACTTGCAGACTGAGTTTTTCGATAAAGAAAAGATGCCACCGTAACAGGGATATCACGCCGTAACGATATGTTTCAGGAAAAGTCCTAGAAATTTACTTACAAATTCCTAAAGTCCAGAAAAAAAAAATGCATCGGAAATAAAAGATCAGCGATAACTTGAAAAATATCTGCTTTCATTTTCAGCTGAAGATGCGAATTTAGATCACTGGCCTGGGAGAATGAATGACTACAAATCTCAATAATGTAGATGTTTTTGTTCTGTAGCATTTTTGTGTGACCGGTTTTGCAAACAGTTTGGGATCAAAGAAAAATGCCATTTTAACAGGGATATTCCAATGCCACGACTATTGCTTCATCAAGAATCTCTAATCCCGCGAAGAAAAAAATTGCACTCAAAACGAAAGACCAGTGATTACGCGAAAAAGCTTCATTAACGACTTTAGAAGTGACACGAATGATGTATGCAATGTATAAATCTATAAAATGAAGACACGCGAAATTCAACTCTGTTGCATACCTTTACCAATTGTTTCCTTCCGAAGCTTGTTTTTATTCCGTAAAGGTGATTTTTCCATGTGATAATTTTGCAGACAGTTTTCAAAGAATGTTTTCACAAAGGTTAATTTTCCATGTGATAATTTTGCAGACAGTTTTCAAAGAATGTTTTCAAACAAAAAAGCCTCGACTTTATCTTACAGTTAATTGCAGGCCAATGAAAGGTATGGAACACCCAAAACATCAGAAAGTGTGTTTCGTGAACACAATGGTGAACTAAGACCAGGGATTAGCTCATCGAAGTGCCCACTCCATACTTCTTGGCCAGGCAGTTGCACTGTAAAGTGAATGTTGAATTTGAGAAAAAAAAAAATAGCCAAAATCATAGAAATCTTATGAAGAATCTCTAAACCTTAGAAAATCTTGTATCCAAAAAGTAAAGATCTCGGACCACAAGAAAAAGTTTCACCTTTTTGTTTAGACGCAACCTAAATAATTTAGATTGGTGTACGCTGTATCTAAATCTGTATAATGTAGACTTTTGACTGCTTTACATACTTTCAATAATTGCTGCGTACAACCACTTATTCCGTGTGTCAAGTTTGCAGACAGAGTTTTTCGATCGAAAAAAGAAGCCACCCTAACAGGGATATCCCAATTCCACGACATGTTTTAGAAAGAATCCTAGAAATCTACCTATAAATTCCAAAAGGCCAGAAAAAAACTGCATCCCCAAAAAAGATTGGCAATTACATAAAAAAGTTCCACTTTCATTTACGACTTAAAATGCGAATTTAGATCACTCAGCAGGAAGAACGCCTGATTACAAATCTCGATAATCTGAACTTTTCAGCTCTACAGCATTTTTTTGTGTGACCAGTTTGCAAACAGAATGGAATTGAAGAAAATGCCATCTTAACAGGGATATGTCATAGCAGCAATTACTGCTTCATTAAGAATGTCTTATTCCGAGGAGAAAAAATGCACCCAAAATGAAAGACCAGTCACAATACGAAAAACTGTCATTAACAGTTAAGAAGTGACATGAATTATTCTAAACAGTGTACGCGTAGTATAGATCTATAAAATGAAGATGCACAAATCTAGACTCTGGTGCATACCTTTACCAACCGTTTCCTACCATTGCTCCATTTTATTCTGTAAAAGTGATTTTTCCATGTGATAATTTTGCAGACAAATTTTAAACAATGTTTGCAAACAAAAAAGCCTGAAGTTAAGATAATTACACTTCACTTATTCCTAGACAAGAAATCTGATTAAGAATCTCTAAACGTTAGAAAACCTTGCATCCAAAAAGTAAAGATCTCAGACCACAAGAAAAAGTTTCACCTTTTTGTTTAGACGCATCCTAAATAATTTAGATTGGTGTACGCTGTATCTAAATCTATATAATGTAGACTTTTGTCTGTTTTACATACTTTCAATAATTGCTGCGTACAACCACTTAATCTGTGTGTCAAGTTTGAAGATGGGAGTTTTTTGATCGAAAAAAGAAGCCAACCTAACAGGGATATCCCAATGCCACGACATGTTTTAGAAAGAATCCTAGAAATCTACCTGTAAATTCCTAGAGGCCAGAGAAAATGCATCCAAAAAAAAATATTGGCAATTACATGAAAAAGTTCCACTTTCATTGACCACTAAAAATGCGAATTTAGATCACTCAGCAAAAAGAACGCTTGATTACAAATCTCGATAAACTGTACTTTTGAGCTCTTTAGCATTTTTTTGTGTGATCAGTTGGCAACAGAATGGAATTGAAGAAATATGCCATCTTAACAGGGAAATGTCAAAACAGCGATTACTGCTTCATTAAGAATCTCTTATTCCGAGGAGAAAAAAATGCACCCAAAATGAAAGATCATCATATAACACGAAAAAGTGTCATTAACAAGTTAAGAAGTTACATGAATCATTCTGAACAGTGTACGCATTGTATAGATCTATAAAATGAAAATGCATAAATCTAGACTCTGGTGCATACCTTTACCATTTCCTACCACCGCTCCATTTTATTCCGTAAAGGTGATTTTTCCATGTGATAATTTTGCAGACCAATTTCAAACAATGTTTGCAAACAAAAAAGCCTGAAGTTTAGCTAATTACATTTCACTTATTCCTAGACAAGAAATCTGATTAAGAATCTCTAAACCCTAGAAAAAATTGCGTCCAAAATGTAAAGATCTTGAATCACATGAAAAAGTTACTTTTTTAAGTTCAGACGCAACCTTAATAATTTAGACTGGTGTATGCTGTATCTAAACCAATATAATGTAGACTTTGGAACCTTTACACACTTTCGACAATTGTTGCATACAACCACTCGTTCCTATTCCCTTAATGCGTTTTCCACCTGCTAAATTTGCAGACTGAGTTTTTCGATAAAGAAAAGATGCCACCGTAACAGGGATATCACGCCACTACGATATGTTTCAGGAAAAGTCCTATAAATTTACTTCCAAATTCCTAAAGTCCAGAAAAAAAAATGTATCGGAAATAAAAGATTGGCGATAACATGAAAAAGTTATGCTTTCATTTTCAGCTGAAGATGCGAATTTAGATCACTGGCCTGGGAGAATGAATGACTACAAATCTCAATGATGTAGATGTTTTGGTTCTGTAGCATTTTTTGTGTGACCGGTTTTGCAAACAGTTTGGGATCAAAGAAAAATGTCATCTTAACAGGGATATTCCAATGCCACGATTATTGCTTCATGAAGAATCTCTAATCCCGCGAAGAAAAAAATTGCACTCAAAACGAAAGACCAGTGATTACATGAAAAAGCTTCATTAACGACTTTCGAAATGACACGAGTGATGTATGCGATGTATAAATCTATAAAATGAAGACGCGAGAAATTCAACTCTGTTGCATACCTTTACCAATTGTTTCCTTCCGAAGCTTGTTTTTATTCCGTAAAGGTGATTTTTCCATATGATAATTTTGCAGACAGTTTTCAAAGAATGTTTTGAAAAAGGTTAATTTTCCATGTGATAATTTTGCAGACAGTTTTCAAAGAACGTTTTCAAACAAAAAAGCCTCGACTTTATCTTACAGTTAATTGCAAAGGTATGGAACACCCAAAACATCAGAAAGTGTGTTTCGTGAACACAATGGTGAACTAAGACCAGGGATTAGCTCATCGAAGTGACAACTCCATACTTCTTGGCCAGGCAGTTGCACTGTAAAGTGAATATTGAATTTGAGAAAAAAAAAATAGCCAAAATCATAGAAATCTGATTAAGAATCTCTAAACCTTAGAAAACCTTGTATCCAAAAAGTAAAGATCTCGGACCACAAGAAAAAGTTTCACCTTTTTTGTTCAGATGCAACCTAAATAATTTAAATTGGTGTACGCTGTATCTAAATCTGTATAATGTAGACTTTTGACTGCTTTACATACTTTCAATAATTGCTGCGTACAACCACTTATTCCGTGTGTCAAGTTTGCAGACAGAGTTTTTCGATCGAAAAAAGAAGCCAACCTAACAGGGATATCCCAATTCCACGACATGTTTTAGAAAGAGTCCTAGAAATCTACCTATAAATTCCAAAAGGCCAGAAAAAACTGCATCCCAAAAAAACATTGGCAATTACATGAAAAAGTTCCACTTTCATTTACGACTTAAAATACGAATTTAGATCACTCAGCAGGAAGAACGCCTGATTACAAATCTCGATAAACTGGACTTTTGAGCTCTACAGCATTTTTTTGTGTGACCAGTTTGCAAACAGAATGGAATTGAAGAAAAATGCCATCTAAACAGGGATATGTCATAGCAGCGATTACTGCTTCATTAAGAATCTCTTATTCCGAGGAGAAAAAAATGCACCCAAAATGAAAGACCAGTCATAAAACGAAGACCTGTCATTAACAGTTAAGAAGTGACATGAATTATTCGGAATAGTGTACGCGTAGTATAGATCTATAAAATGAAGATGCACAAATCTAGACTCTGGTGCATACCTTTACCAACCATTTCCTACCATTGCTCCATTTTATTCTGTAAAAGTGATTTTTCCATCTGATAATTTTGTAGACAAATTTTTAAACAATGTTTGCAAACAAAAAAGCCTGAAGTTTAGCTAATAACACTTCACTTATTCCTAGACAAGAAATCTGATTAAGAATCTGTAAATGTTAGAAAACCTTGCATCCAAAAAGTAAAGATCTCAGACCACAAGAAAAAATTTCACCTTTTTGTTTAGACGCATCCTAAATAATTTAGATTGGTGTACGCTGTATCTAAATCTATATAATGTAGACTTTTGTCTGCTTTACATACTTTCAATAATTGCTGCATACAACCACTTAATCCGAGTGTCAAGTTTGCAGATGGGAGTTTTTCGATCGAAAAAAGAAGCCACCCTAACAGGGATATCCCAATGCAACAACATGTTTTAGAAAGAATCCTAGAAATCTACCTATAAATTCCTAAAGGCCAGAGAAAATGCATCCAAAAAAAAAAAAGATTGGCAATTACATGAAAAAGTTCCACTTCATTAAGAATGTCTTATTCTGAGGAGAAAAAAATGCACCCAAAATGAAAGATCAGTTATAACATGAAAGAGTGTCATTAACAAGTTAAGAAGTGACATGAATCATTCTGAACAGTGTACGCGTAGTATAGATATATAAAATGAAGATGCACAAATCTAGACTCTGGTGCATACCTTTTCCAACTGTTTCCTACCATGCTCCATTTTATTCTGTAAAGGTGATTTTTCTACGTGATAATTTTGCAGACCAATTTCAAACAATGTTTGCAAACAAAAAAGCCTGAAGTTTAGCTAATTACATTTCACTTATTCCTTGACAAGAAATCTGATTAATAATCTCTAAACCCTAGAAAAAATTGCATCCAAAATGTAAAGATCTTGAATCACATGAAAAAGTTACTTTTTTAAGTTCAGACGCAACCTCTAATCCTGCAAAGAAAAAAATTGCACTCAAAACGAAAGACCAGTTATTACATGAAAAAGCTTCATTAACGACTTTCGAAGTGACACGAATGATGTATGCGATGTATAAATTTATAAAATGAAGACACGAGAAATTCAACTCTGTTGCATACCTTTACCAACCGTTTCCTTCCGAAGCTTGTTTTTATTCCGTAAAGGTGATTTTTCCATATGATAATTTTGCAGACAGTTTTCAAAGAATGTTTTCAAAAAGGTTAATTTTCCATGTGATAAACTTGCAGACTGAGTTTTTCGATAAAGAAAAGATGCCACCGTAACAGGGATATCACGCCGCCACGATATGTTTCAGGAAAAGTCCTAGAAATTTACTTACAAATTCCTAAAGTCCAGAAAAAAAAAATGCATCGGAAATAAAAGATCAGAGATAACTTGAAAAATATCTGCTTTCATTTTCAGCTGAAGATGCGAATTTAGATCACTGGCCTGGGAGAATGAATGACTACAAATCTCAATAATGTAGATGTTTTTGTTCTGTAGCATTTTTGTGTGACCGGTTTTGCAAACAGTTTGGGATCAAAGAAAAATGCCATTTTAACAGGGATATTCCAATGCCACGACTTTTGCTTCATCAAGAATCTCTAATCCCGCGAAGAAAAAAATTGCACTCAAAACGAAAGATCAGTGATTACGCGAAAAAGCTTCATTAACGACTTTAGAAGTGACACGAATGATGTATGCAATGTATAAATCTATAAAATGAAGACACGCGAAATTCAACTCTGTTGCATACCTTTACCAATTGTTTCCTTCCGAAGCTTGTTTTTATTCCGTAAAGGTGATTTTTCCATGTGATAATTTTGCAGACAGTTTTCAAAGAATGTTTTCACAAAGGTTAATTTTCCATGTGATAATTTTGCAGACAGTTTTCAAAGAATGTTTTCAAACAAAAAAGCCTCGACTTTATCTTACAGTTAATTGCAGGCCAATGAAAGGTATGGAACACCCAAAACATCAGAAAGTGTGTTTCGTGAACACAATGGTGAACTAAGACCAGGGATTAGGTCATCGAAGTGCCCACTCCATACTTCTTGGCCAGGCAGTTGCACTGTAAAGTGAATGTTGAATTTGAGAAAAAAAAAAAATAGCCAAAATCATAGAAATCTTATGAAGAATCTCTAAACCTTAGAAAATCTTGTATCCAAAAAGTAAAGATCTCGGACCACAAGAAAAAGTTTCACCTTTTTGTTTAGACGCAACCTAAATAATTTAGATTGGTGTACGCTGTATCTAAATCTGTATAATGTAGACTTTTGACTGCTTTACATACTTTCAATAATTGCTGCGTACAACCACTTATTCCTTGTGTCAAGTTTGCAGACAGAGTTTTTCGATCGAAAAAAGAAGCCACCCTAACAGGGATATCCCAATTCCACGACATGTTTTAGAAAGAATCCTAGAAATCTACCTATAAATTCCAAAAGGCCAGAAAAAAACTGCATCCCCAAAAAAGATTGGCAATTACATAAAAAAGTTCCACTTTCATTTACGACTTAAAATGCGAATTTAGATCACTCAGCAGGAAGAACGCCTGATTACAAATCTCGATAATCTGAACTTTTCAGCTCTACAGCATTTTTTTGTGTGACCAGTTTGCAAACAGAATGGAATTGAAGAAAATGCCATCTTAACAGGGATATGTCATAGCAGCAATTACTGCTTCATTAAGAATGTCTTATTCCGAGGAGAAAAAATGCACCCAAAATGAAAGACCAGTCACAATACGAAAAACTGTCATTAACAGTTAAGAAGTGACATGAATTATTCTAAACAGTGTACGCGTAGTATAGATCTATAAAATGAAGATGCACAAATCTAGACTCTGGTGCATACCTTTACCAACCGTTTCCTACCATTGCTCCATTTTATTCTGTAAAAGTGATTTTTCCATGTGATAATTTTGCAGACAAATTTTAAACAATGTTTGCAAACAAAAAAGCCTGAAGTTAAGATAATTACACTTCACTTATTCCTAGACAAAAAATCTGATTAAGAATCTCTAAACGTTAGAAAACCTTGCATCCAAAAAGTAAAGATCTCAGACCACAAGAAAAAGTTTCACCTTTTTGTTTAGACGCATCCTAAATAATTTAGATTGGTGTACGCTGTATCTAAATCTATATAATGTAGACTTTTGTCTGTTTTACATACTTTCAATAATTGCTGCGTACAACCACTTAATCTGTGTGTCAAGTTTGCAGATGGGAGTTTTTCGATCGAAAAAAGAAGCCAACCTAACAGGGATATCCCAATGCCACGACATGTTTTAGAAAGAATCCTAGAAATCTACCTGTAAATTCCTAAAGGCCAGAGAAAATGCATCCAAAAAAAAATATTGGCAATTACATGAAAAAGTTCCACTTTCATTGACCACTAAAAATGCGAATTTAGATCACTCAGCAAAAAGAACGCTTGATTACAAATCTCGATAAACTGTACTTTTGAGCTCTTTAGCATTTTTTTGTGTGATCAGTTGGCAACAGAATGGAATTGAAGAAATATGCCATCTTAACAGGGAAATGTCAAAACAGCGATTACTGCTTCATTAAGAATCTCTTATTCCGAGGAGAAAAAAATGCACCCAAAATGAAAGACCAGTCACAATACGAAAAACTGGCATTAATTGTTAAGAAGTGACATGAATTATTCTGAACAGTGTACGCGTAGTATAGATCTATAAAATGAAGATGCACAAATCTAGACTCTGGTGCATACCTTTACCAACCGTTTCCTACCATTGCTCCATTTTATTCTGTAAAAAGTGATTTTTCCATGTGATAATTTTGCAGACCAATTTCAAACAATGTTTGCAAACAAAAAAGCCTGAAGTTAAGATAATTACACTTCACTTATTCCTAGACAAGAAATCTGATTAAGAATCTCTAAACGTTAGAAAACCTTGCATCCAAAAAGTAAAGATCTCAGACCACAAGAAAAAGTTTCACCTTTTTGTTTAGACGCATCCTAAATAATTTAGATTGGTGTACGCTGTATCTAAATCTATATAATGTAGACTTTTGTCTGCTTTACATACTTTCAATAATTGCTGCGTACAACCACTTAATCTGTGTGTCAAGTTTGCAGATGGGAGTTTTTCGATCGAAAAAAGAAGCCAACCTAACAGGGATATCCCAATGCCACGACATGTTTTAGAAAGAATCCTAGAAATCTACCTGTAAATTCCTAAAGGCCAGAGAAAATGCATCCAAAAAAAAATATTGGCAATTACATGAAAAAGTTCCACTTTCATTGACCACTAAAAATGCGAATTTAGATCACTCAGCAAAAAGAACGCTTGATTACAAATCTCGATAAACTGTACTTTTGAGCTCTTTAGCATTTTTTTGTGTGATCAGTTGGCAACAGAATGGAATTGAAGAAATATGCCATCTTAACAGGGAAATGTCAAAACAGCGATTACTGCTTCATTAAGAATCTCTTATTCCGAGGAGAAAAAAATGCACCCAAAATGAAAGATCATCATATAACACGAAAAAGTGTCATTAACAAGTTAAGAAGTTACATGAATCATTCTGAACAGTGTACGCATTGTATAGATCTATAAAATGAAAATGCATAAATCTAGACTCTGGTGCATACCTTTACCGTTTCCTACCACCGCTCCATTTTATTCCGTAAAGGTGATTTTTCCATGTGATAATTTTGCAGACCAATTTCAAACAATGTTTGCAAACAAAAAAGCCTGAAGTTTAGCTAATTACATTTCACTTATTCCTAGACAAGAAATCTGATTAAGAATCTCTAAACCCTAGAAAAAATTGCGTCCAAAATGTAAAGATCTTGAATCACATGAAAAAGTTACTTTTTTAAGTTCAGACGCAACCTTAATAATTTAGACTGGTGTATGCTGTATCTAAACCAATATAATGTAGACTTTGGAACCTTTACACACTTTTGACAATTGTTGCATACAACCACTCGTTCCTATTCCCTTAATGCGTTTTCCACCTGCTAAATTTGCAGACTGAGTTTTTCGATAAAGAAAAGATGCCACCGTAACAGGGATATCACGCCACTACGATATGTTTCAGGAAAAGTCCTATAAATTTACTTCCAAATTCCTAAAGTCCAGAAAAAAAAAATGTATCGGAAATAAAAGATCGGCGATAACATGAAAAAGTTATGCTTTCATTTTCAGCTGAAGATGCGAATTTAGATCACTGGCCTGGGAGAATGAATGACTACAAATCTCAATGATGTAGATGTTTTGGTTCTGTAGCATTTTTTGTGTGACCGGTTTTGCAAACAGTTTGGGATCAAAGAAAAATGTCATCTTAACAGGGATATTCCAATGCCACGATTATTGCTTCATCAAGAATCTCTAATCCCGCGAAGAAAAAAATTGCACTCAAAACGAAAGACCAGTGATTACATGAAAAAGCTTCATTAACGACTTTCGAAATGACACGAGTGATGTATGCGATGTATAAATCTATAAAATGAAGACGCGAGAAATTCAACTCTGTTGCATACCTTTACCAATTGTTTCCTTCCGAAGCTTGTTTTTATTCCGTAAAGGTGATTTTTCCATATGATAATTTTGCAGACAGTTTTCAAAGAATGTTTTGAAAAAGGTTAATTTTCCATGTGATAATTTTGCAGACAGTTTTCAAAGAACGTTTTCAAACAAAAAAGCCTCGACTTTATCTTACAGTTAATTGCAAAGGTATGGAACACCCAAAACATCAGAAAGTGTGTTTCGTGAACACAATGGTGAACTAAGACCAGGGATTAGCTCATCGAAGTGACAACTCCATACTTCTTGGCCAGGCAGTTGCACTGTAAAGTGAATATTGAATTTGAGAAAAAAAAAATAGCCAAAATCATAGAAATCTGATTAAGAATCTCTAAACCTTAGAAAACCTTGTATCCAAAAAGTAAAGATCTCGGACCACAAGAAAAAGTTTCACCTTTTTTGTTCAGATGCAACCTAAATAATTTAAATTGGTGTACGCTGTATCTAAATCTGTATAATGTAGACTTTTGACTGCTTTACATACTTTCAATAATTGCTGCGTACAACCACTTATTCCGTGTGTCAAGTTTGCAGACAGAGTTTTTCGATCGAAAAAAGAAGCCAACCTAACAGGGATATCCCAATTCCACGACATGTTTTAGAAAGAGTCCTAGAAATCTACCTATAAATTCCAAAAGGCCAGAAAAAACTGCATCCCAAAAAAACATTGGCAATTACATGAAAAAGTTCCACTTTCATTTACGACTTAAAATACGAATTTAGATCACTCAGCAGGAAGAACGCCTGATTACAAATCTCGATAAACTGGACTTTTGAGCTCTACAGCATTTTTTTGTGTGACCAGTTTGCAAACAGAATGGAATTGAAGAAAAATGCCATCTAAACAGGGATATGTCATAGCAGCTATAACTGCTTCATTAAGAATCTCTTATTCCGAGGAGAAAAAAATGCACCCAAAATGAAAGACCAGTCATAAAACGAAGACCTGTCATTAACAGTTAAGAAGTGACATGAATTATTCGGAATAGTGTACGCGTAGTATAGATCTATAAAATGAAGATGCACAAATCTAGACTCTGGTGCATACCTTTACCAACCATTTCCTACCATTGCTCCATTTTATTCTGTAAAAGTGATTTTTCCATCTGATAATTTTGTAGACAAATTTTTAAACAATGTTTGCAAACAAAAAAGCCTGAAGTTTAGCTAATAACACTTCACTTATTCCTAGACAAGAAATCTGATTAAGAATCTGTAAATGTTAGAAAACCTTGCATCCAAAAAGTAAAGATCTCAGACCACAAGAAAAAATTTCACCTTTTTGTTTAGACGCATCCTAAATAATTTAGATTGGTGTACGCTGTATCTAAATCTATATAATGTAGACTTTTGTCTGCTTTACATACTTTCAATAATTGCTGCGTACAACCACTTAATCCGAGTGTCAAGTTTGCAGATGGGAGTTTTTCGATCGAAAAAAGAAGCCACCCTAACAGGGATATCCCAATGCAACAACATGTTTTAGAAAGAATCCTAGAAATCTACCTATAAATTCCTAAAGGCCAGAGAAAATGCATCCAAAAAAAAAAAAGATTGGCAATTACATGAAAAAGTTCCACTTTCATTGACGACTAAATATTCGAATTAAGATCACTCAGCAGGAAGAACGTCTGATTACAAATTTCGATAATCTGGACTTTTGAGCTCTATAGCATTTTTTTGTATGACCAGTTTGCAAACAGAATGGAATTGAAGAAAAATGCCATCTTAACAGGGAAATGTCAAAGCAGCCATTACTGCTTCATTAAGAATGTCTTATTCTGAGGAGAAAAAAATGCACCCAAAATGAAAGATCAGTTATAACATGAAAGAGTGTCATTAACAAGTTAAGAAGTGACATGAATCATTCTGAACAGTGTACGCGTAGTATAGATATATAAAATGAAGATGCACAAATCTAGACTCTGGTGTATACCTTTTCCAACTGTTTCCTACCATGCTCCATTTTATTCTGTAAAGGTGATTTTTCTACGTGATAATTTTGCAGACAAATTTCAAACAATGTTTGCAAACAAAAAAGCCTGAAGTTTAGCTAATTACATTTCACTTATTCCTTGACAAGAAATCTGATTAATAATCTCTAAACCCTAGAAAAAATTGCATCCAAAATGTAAAGATCTTGAATCACATGAAAAAGTTACTTTTTTAAGTTCAGACGCAACCTCTAATCCCGCAAAGAAAAAAATTGCACTCAAAACGAAAGACCAGTTATTACATGAAAAAGCTTCATTAACGACTTTCGAAGTGACACGAATGATGTATGCGATGTATAAATTTATAAAATGAAGACACGAGAAATTCAACTCTGTTGCATACCTTTACCAACCGTTTCCTTCCGAAGCTTGTTTTTATTCCGTAAAGGTGATTTTTCCATATGATAATTTTGCAGACAGTTTTCAAAGAATGTTTTCAAAAAGGTTAATTTTCCATGTGATAAACTTGCAGACTGAGTTTTTCGATAAAGAAAAGATGCCACCGTAACAGGGATATCACGCCGCCACGATATGTTTCAGGAAAAGTCCTAGAAATTTACTTACAAATTCCTAAAGTCCAGAAAAAAAAAATGCATCGGAAATAAAAGATCAGCGATAACTTGAAAAATATCTGCTTTCATTTTCAGCTGAAGATGCGAATTTAGATCACTGGCCTGGGAGAATGAATGACTACAAATCTCAATAATGTAGATGTTTTTGTTCTGTAGCATTTTTGTGTGACCGGTTTTGCAAACAGTTTGGGATCAAAGAAAAATGCCATTTTAACAGGGATATTCCAATGCCACGACTTTTGCTTCATCAAGAATCTCTAATCCCGCGAAGAAAAAAATTGCACTCAAAACGAAAGATCAGTGATTACGCGAAAAAGCTTCATTAACGACTTTAGAAGTGACACGAATGATGTATGCAATGTATAAATCTATAAAATGAAGACACGCGAAATTCAACTCTGTTGCATACCTTTACCAATTGTTTCCTTCCGAAGCTTGTTTTTATTCCGTAAAGGTGATTTTTCCATGTGATAATTTTGCAGACAGTTTTCAAAGAATGTTTTCACAAAGGTTAATTTTCCATGTGATAATTTTGCAGACAGTTTTCAAAGAATGTTTTCACAAAGGTTAATTTTCCATGTGATAATTTTGCAGACAGTTTTCAAAGAATGTTTTCAAACAAAAAAGCCTCGACTTTATCTTACAATTAATTGCAGGCCAATGAAAGGTATGGAACACCCAAAACATCAGAAAGTGTGTTTCGTGAACACAATGGTGAACTAAGACCAGGGATTAGCTCATCGAAGTGCCCACTCCATACTTCTTGGCCAGGCAGTTGCACTGTAAAGTGAATGTTGAATTTGAGAAAAAAAAAAAAATAGCCAAAATCATAGAAATCTTATGAAGAATCTCTAAACCTTAGAAAATCTTGTATCCAAAAAGTAAAGATCTCGGACCACAAGAAAAAGTTTCACCTTTTTGTTTAGACGCAACCTAAATAATTTAGATTGGTGTACGCTGTATCTAAATCTGTATAATGTAGACTTTTGACTGCTTTACATACTTTCAATAATTGCTGCGTACAACCACTTATTCCTTGTGTCAAGTTTGCAGACAGAGTTTTTCGATCGAAAAAAGAAGCCACCCTAACAGGGATATCCCAATTCCACGACATGTTTTAGAAAGAATCCTAGAAATCTACCTATAAATTCCAAAAGGCCAGAAAAAAACTGCATCCCCAAAAAAGATTGGCAATTACATAAAAAAGTTCCACTTTCATTTACGACTTAAAATGCGAATTTAGATCACTCAGCAGGAAGAACGCCTGATTACAAATCTCGATAATCTGAACTTTTCAGCTCTACAGCATTTTTTTGTGTGACCAGTTTGCAAACAGAATGGAATTGAAGAAAATGCCATCTTAACAGGGATATGTCATAGCAGCAATTACTGCTTCATTAAGAATGTCTTATTCCGAGGAGAAAAAATGCACCCAAAATGAAAGACCAGTCACAATACGAAAAACTGTCATTAACAGTTAAGAAGTGACATGAATTATTCTAAACAGTGTACGCGTAGTATAGATCTATAAAATGAAGATGCACAAATCTAGACTCTGGTGCATACCTTTACCAACCGTTTCCTACCATTGCTCCATTTTATTCTGTAAAAGTGATTTTTCCATGTGATAATTTTGCAGACAAATTTTAAACAATGTTTGCAAACAAAAAAGCCTGAAGTTAAGATAATTACACTTCACTTATTCCTAGACAAGAAATCTGATTAAGAATCTCTAAACGTTAGAAAACCTTGCATCCAAAAAGTAAAGATCTCAGACCACAAGAAAAAGTTTCACCTTTTTGTTTAGACGCATCCTAAATAATTTAGATTGGTGTACGCTGTATCTAAATCTATATAATGTAGACTTTTGTCTGTTTTACATACTTTCAATAATTGCTGCGTACAACCACTTAATCTGTGTGTCAAGTTTGCAGATGGGAGTTTTTCGATCGAAAAAAGAAGCCAACCTAACAGGGATATCCCAATGCCACGACATGTTTTAGAAAGAATCCTAGAAATCTACCTGTAAATTCCTAAAGGCCAGAGAAAATGCATCCAAAAAAAAATATTGGCAATTACATGAAAAAGTTCCACTTTCATTGACCACTAAAAATGCGAATTTAGATCACTCAGCAAAAAGAACGCTTGATTACAAATCTCGATAAACTGTACTTTTGAGCTCTTTAGCATTTTTTTGTGTGATCAGTTGGCAACAGAATGGAATTGAAGAAATATGCCATCTTAACAGGGAAATGTCAAAACAGCGATTACTGCTTCATTAAGAATCTCTTATTCCGAGGAGAAAAAAATGCACCCAAAATGAAAGATCATCATATAACACGAAAAAGTGTCATTAACAAGTTAAGAAGTTACATGAATCATTCTGAACAGTGTACGCATTGTATAGATCTATAAAATGAAAATGCATAAATCTAGACTCTGGTGCATACCTTTACCGTTTCCTACCACCGCTCCATTTTATTCCGTAAAGGTGATTTTTCCATGTGATAATTTTGCAGACCAATTTCAAACAATGTTTGCAAACAAAAAAGCCTGAAGTTTAGCTAATTACATTTCACTTATTCCTAGACAAGAAATCTGATTAAGAATCTCTAAACCCTAGAAAAAATTGCGTCCAAAATGTAAAGATCTTGAATCACATGAAAAAGTTACTTTTTTAAGTTCAGACGCAACCTTAATAATTTAGACTGGTGTACGCTGTATCTAAACCAATATAATGTAGACTTTGGAACCTTTACACACTTTTGACAATTGTTGCATACAACCACTCGTTCCTATTCCCTTAATGCGTTTTCCACCTGCTAAATTTGCAGACTGAGTTTTTCGATAAAGAAAAGATGCCACCGTAACAGGGATATCACGCCACTACGATATGTTTCAGGAAAAGTCCTATAAATTTACTTCCAAATTCCTAAAGTCCAGAAAAAATAATGTATCGGAAATAAAAGATCAGCGATAACATGAAAAAGTTATGCTTTCATTTTCAGCTGAAGATGCGAATTTAGATCACTGGCCTGGGAGAATGAATGACTACAAATCTCAATGATGTAGATGTTTTAGTTCTGTAGCTTTTTTTGTGTGACCGGTTTTGCAAACAGTTTGGGATCAAAGAAAAATGCCATCTTAACAGGGATATTCCAATGCCACGATTATTGCTTCATGAAGAATCTCTAATCCCGCGAAGAAAAAAATTGCACTCAAAACGAAAGACCAGTGATTACATGAAAAAGCTTCATTAACGACTTTCGAAATGACACAAGTGATGTATGCGATGTATAAATCTATAAAATGAAGACGCGAGAAATTCAACTCTGTTGCATACCTTTACCAATTGTTTCCTTCCGAAGCTTGTTTTTATTCCGTAAAGGTGATTTTTCCATATGATAATTTTGCAGACAGTTTTCAAAGAATGTTTTGAAAAAGGTTAATTTTCCATGTGATAATTTTGCAGACAGTTTTCAAAGAACGTTTTCAAACAAAAAAGCCTCGACTTTATCTTACAGTTAATTGCAAAGGTATGGAACACCCAAAACATCAGAAAGTGTGTTTCGTGAACACAATGGTGAACTAAGACCAGGGATTAGCTCATCGAAGTGACAACTCCATACTTCTTGGCCAGGCAGTTGCACTGTAAAGTGAATATTGAATTTGAGAAAAAAAAAAATAGCCAAAATCATAGAAATCTGATTAAGAATCTCTAAACCTTAGAAAACCTTGTATCCAAAAAGTAAAGATCTCGGACCACAAGAAAAAGTTTCACCTTTTTTGTTCAGATGCAACCTAAATAATTTAAATTGGTGTACGCTGTATCTAAATCTGTATAATGTAGACTTTTGACTGCTTTACATACTTTCAATAATTGCTGCGTACAACCACTTTTTCCGTGTGTCAAGTTTGCAGACAGAGTTTTTCGATTGAAAAAAGAAGCCAACCTAACAGAGATATCCCAATTCCACGACATGTTTTAGAAAGAATCCTAGAAATCTACCTATAAATTCCAAAAGGCCAGAAAAAACTGCATCCCAAAAAAAGATTGGCAATTACATGAAAAAGTTCCACTTTCATTTACGACTTAAAATACGAATTTAGATCACTCAGCAGGAAGAACGCCTGATTACAAATCTCGATAAACTGGACTTTTGAGCTCTACAGCATTTTTTTGTGTGACCAGTTTGCAAACAGAATGGAATTGAAGAAAAATGCCATCTAAACAGGGATATGTCATAGCAGCTATAACTGCTTCATTAAGAATCTCTTATTCCGAGGAGAAAAAAATGCACCCAAAATGAAAGACCAGTCATAAAACGAAGACCTGTCATTAACAGTTAAGAAGTGACATGAATTATTCAGAATAGTGTACGCGTAGTATAGATCTATAAAATGAAGATGCACAAATCTAGACTCTGGTGCATACCTTTACCAACCATTTCCTACCATTGCTCCATTTTATTCTGTAAAAGTGATTTTTCCATCTGATAATTTTGTAGACAAATTTTTAAACAATGTTTGCAAACAAAAAAGCCTGAAGTTTAGCTAATAACACTTCACTTATTCCTAGACAAGAAATCTGATTAAGAATCTGTAAATGTTAGAAAACCTTGCATCCAAAAAGTAAAGATCTCAGACCACAAGAAAAAGTTTCACCTTTTTGTTTAGACGCATCCTAAATAATTTAGATTGGCGTACGCTGTATCTAAATCTATATAATGTAGACTTTTGTCTGCTTTACATACTTTCAATAATTGCTGCGTACAACCACTTAATCCAAGTGTCAAGTTTGCAGATGGGAGTTTTTCGATCGAAAAAAGAAGCCACCCTAACAGGGATATCCCAATGCAACAACATGTTTTAGAAAGAATCCTAGAAATCTACCTATAAATTCCTAAAGGCCAGAGAAAATGCATCCAAAAAAAAAAAAGATTGGCAATTACATGAAAAAGTTCCACTTTCATTGACGACTAAATATTCGAATTAAGATCACTCAGCAGGAAGAACGCCTGATTACAAATTTCGATAATCTGGACTTTTGAGCTCTATAGCATTTTTTTGTATGACCAGTTTGCAAACAGAATGGAATTGAAGAAATATGCCATCTTAACAGGGAAATGTCAAAGCAGCCATTACTGCTTCATTAAGAATGTCTTATTCCGAGGAGAAAAAAATGCACCCAAAATGAAAGATCAGTTATAACATGAAAGAGTGTCATTAACAAGTTAAGAAGTGACATGAATCATTCTGAACAGTGTACGCGTAGTATAGATATATAAAATGAAGATGCACAAATCTAGACTCTGGTGCATACCTTTACCAACCGTTTCCTACCACGCTCCATTTTATTCTGTTAAGGTGATTTTTCTACGTGATAATTTTGCAGACAAATTTCAAACAATGTTTGCAAACAAAAAAGCCTGAAGTTTAGCTAATTACATTTCACTTATTCCTTGACAAGAAATCTGATTAATAATCTCTAAACCCTAGAAAAAATTGCATCCAAAATGTAAAGATCTTGAATCACATGAAAAAGTTACTTTTTTAAGTTCAGACGCAACCTCTAATCCCGCAAAGAAAAAAATTGCACTCAAAACGAAAGACCAGTTATTACATGAAAAAGCTTCATTAACGACTTTCGAAGTGACACGAATGATGTATGCGATGTATAAATCTATAAAATGAAGACACGAGAAATTCAACTCTGTTGCATACCTTTACCAACCGTTTCCTTCCGAAGCTTGTTTTTATTCCGTAAAGGTGATTTTTCCATATGATAATTTTGCAGACAGTTTTCAAAGAATGTTTTCAAAAAGGTTAATTTTCCATGTGATAAACTTGCAGACTGAGTTTTTCGATAAAGAAAAGATGCCACAGTAACAGGGATATCACGCTGCCGCGATATGTTTCAGGAAAAGTCCTAGAAATTTACTTACAAATTCCTAAAGTCCAGAAAAAAAAAAATGCATCGGAAATAAAAGATCAGAGATAACTTGAAAAATATCTGCTTTCATTTTCAGCTGAAGATGCGAATTTAGATCACTGGCCTGGGAGAATGAATGACTACAAATCTCAATAATGTAGATGTTTTTGTTCTGTAGCATTTTTGTGTGACCGGTTTTGCAAACAGTTTGGGATCAAAGAAAAATGCCATTTTAACAGGGATATTCCAATGCCACGACTATTGCTTCATCAAGAATCTCTAATCCCGCGAAGAAAAAAATTGCACTCAAAACGAAAGACCAGTGATTACGCGAAAAAGCTTCATTAACGACTTTAGAAGTGACACGAATGATGTATGCAATGTATAAATCTATAAAATGAAGACACGTGAAATTCAACTCTGTTGCATACCTTTACCAATTGTTTCCTTCCGAAGCTTGTTTTTATTCCGTAAAGGTGATTTTTCCATGTGATAATTTTGCAGACAGTTTTCAAAGAATGTTTTCACAAAGGTTTATTTTCCATGTGATAATTTTGCAGACAGTTTTCAAAGAATGTCTTCAAACAAAAAAGCCTCGACTTTATCTTACAGTTAATTGCAGGCCAATGAAAGGTATGGAACACCCAAAACATCAGAAAGTGTGTTTCGTGAACACAATGGTGAACTAAGACCAGGGATTAGCTCATCGAAGTGCCCACTCCATACTTCTTGGCCAGGCAGTTGCACTGTAAAGTGAATGTTGAATTTGAGAAAAAAAAAAAAATAGCCAAAATCATAGAAATCTTATGAAGAATCTCTAAACCTTAGAAAATCTTGTATCCAAAAAGTAAAGATCTCGGACCACAAGAAAAAGTTTCACCTTTTTGTTTAGACGCAACCTAAATAATTTAGATTGGTGTACGCTGTATCTAAATCTGTATAATGTAGACTTTTGACTGCTTTACATACTTTCAATAATTGCTGCGTACAACCACTTATTCCGTGTGTCAAGTTTGCAGACAGAGTTTTTTGATCGAAAAAAAAAGCCACCCTAACAGGGATATCCCAATTCCACGACATGTTTTAGAAAGAATCCTAGAAATCTACCTATAAATTCCAAAAGGCCAGAAAAAACTGCATCCCCAAAAAAGATTGGCAATTACATGAAAAAGTTCCACTTTCATTTACGACTTAAAATGCGAATTTAGATCACTCAGCAGGAAGAACGCCTGATTACAAATCTCGATAATCTGAACTTTTCAGCTCTACAGCATTTTTTTGTGTGACCAGTTTGCAAACAGAATGGAATTGAAGAAAATGCCATCTTAACAGGGATATGTCATAGCAGCAATTACTGCTTCATTAAGAATGTCTTATTCCGAGGAGAAAAAATGCACCCAAAATGAAAGACCAGTCACAATACGAAAAACTGTCATTAACAGTTAAGAATTGACATGAATTATTCTAAACAGTGTACGCGTAGTATAGATCTATAAAATGAAGATGCACAAATCTAGACTCTGGTGCATACCTTTACCAACCGTTTCCTACCATTGCTCCATTTTATTCTGTAAAAGTGATTTTTCCATGTGATAATTTTGCAGACAAATTTCAAACAATGTTTGCAAACAAAAAAGCCTGAAGTTAAGATAATTACACTTCACTTATTCCTAGACAAGATATCTGATTAAGAATCTCTAAATGTTAGAAAACCTTGCATCCAAAAAGTAAAGATCTCAGACCACAAGAAAAAGTTTAACCTTTTTGTTTAGACGCATCCTAAATAATTTAGCTTGATGTACGCTGTATCTAAATCTATATAATGTAGACTTTTGTCTGTTTTACATACTTTCAATAATTGCTGCGTACAACCACTTAATCTGTGTGTCAAGTTTGCAGATGGGAGTTTTTCGATCGAAAAAAGAAGCCAACCTAACAGGGATATCCCAATGCCACGACATGTTTTAGAAAGAATCCTAGAAATCTACCTGTAAATTCCTAAAGGCCAGAGAAAATGCATCCAAAAAAAAATATTGGCAATTACATGAAAAAGTTCCACTTTCATTGACCACTAAAAATGCGAATTTAGATCACTCAGCAAAAAGAACGCTTGATTACAAATCTCGATAAACTGTACTTTTGAGCTCTTTAGCATTTTTTTGTGTGATCAGTTGGCAACAGAATGGAATTGAAGAAATATGCCATCTTAACAGGGAAATGTCAAAACAGCGATTACTGCTTCATTAAGAATCTCTTATTCCGAGGAGAAAAAAATGCACCCAAAATGAAAGACCAGTCACAATACGAAAAACTGGCATTAATTGTAAAGAAGTGACATGAATTATTCTGAACAGTGTACGCGTAGTATAGATCTATAAAATGAAGATGCACAAATCTAGACTCTGGTGCATACCTTTACCAACCGTTTCCTACCATTGCTCCATTTTATTCTGTAAAAAGTGATTTTTCCATGTGATAATTTTGCAGACAAATTTCAAACAATGTTTGCAAACAAAAAAGCCTGAAGTTAAGATAATTACACTTCACTTATTCCTAGACAAGAAATCTGATTAAGAATCTCTAAACGTTAGAAAACCTTGCATCCAAAAAGTAAAGATCTCAGACCACAAGAAAAAGTTTAACCTTTTTGTTTAGACGCATCCTAAATAATTTAGCTTGGTGTACGCTGTATCTAAATCTATATAATGTAGACTTTTGTCTGCTTTACATACTTTCAATAATTGCTGCGTACAACCACTTAATCTGTGTGTCAAGTTTGCAGATGGGAGTTTTTCGATCGAAAAAAGAAGCCAACCTAACAGGGATATCCCAATGCCACGACATGTTTTAGAAAGAATCCTAGAAATCTACCTGTAAATTCCTAAAGGCCAGAGAAAATGCATCCAAAAAAAAATATTGGCAATTACATGAAAAAGTTCCACTTTCATTGACCACTAAAAATGCGAATTTAGATCACTCAGCAAAAAGAACGCTTGATTACAAATCTCGATAAACTGTACTTTTGAGCTCTTTAGCATTTTTTTGTGTGATCAGTTGGCAACAGAATGGAATTGAAGAAATATGCCATCTTAACAGGGAAATGTCAAAACAGCGATTACTGCTTCATTAAGAATCTCTTATTCCGAGGAGAAAAAAATGCACCCAAAATGAAAGACCAGTCACAATACGAAAAACTGGCATTAATTGTTAAGAAGTGACATGAATTATTCTGAACAGTGTACGCGTAGTATAGATCTATAAAATGAAGATGCACAAATCTAGACTCTGGTGCATACCTTTACCAACCATTTCCTACCATTGCTCCATTTTATTCTGTAAAAAGTGATTTTTCCATGTGATAATTTTGCAGACAAATTTCAAACAATGTTTGCAAACAAAAAAGCCTGAAGTTAAGATAATTACACTTCACTTATTCCTAGACAAGAAATCTGATTAAGAATCTCTAAACGTTAGAAAACCTTGCATCCAAAAAGTAATGATCTCAGACCACAAGAAAAAGTTTCACCTTTTTGTTTAGACGCATCCTAAATAATTTAGCTTGGTGTACGCTGTATCTAAATCTATATAATGTAGACTTTTGTCTGCTTTACATACTTTCAATAATTGCTGCGTACAACCACTTAATCTGTGTGTCAAGTTTGCAGATGGGAGTTTTTCGATCGAAAAAAGAAGCCAACCTAACAGGGATATCCCAATGCCACGACATGTTTTAGAAAGAATCCTAGAAATCTACCTGTAAATTCCTAAAGGCCAGAGAAAATGCATCCAAAAAAAAATATTGGCAATTACATGAAAAAGTTCCACTTTCATTGACCACTAAAAATGCGAATTTAGATCACTCAGCAAAAAGAACGCTTGATTACAAATCTCGATAAACTGTACTTTTGAGCTCTTTAGCATTTTTTTGTGTGATCAGTTGGCAACAGAATGGAATTGAAGAAATATGCCATCTTAACAGGGAAATGTCAAAACAGCGATTACTGCTTCATTAAGAATCTCTTATTCCGAGGAGAAAAAAATGCACCCAAAATGAAAGATCATCATATAACACGAAAAAGTGTCATTAACAAGTTAAGAAGTTACATGAATCATTCTGAACAGTGTACGCATTGTATAGATCTATAAAATGAAAATGCATAAATCTAGACTCTGGTGCATACCTTTACCGTTTCCTACCACCGCTCCATTTTATTCCGTAAAGGTGATTTTTCCATGTGATAATTTTGCAGACCAATTTCAAACAATGTTTGCAAACAAAAAAGCCTGAAGTTTAGCTAATTACATTTCACTTATTCCTAGACAAGAAATCTGATTAAGAATCTCTAAACCCTAGAAAAAATTGCGTCCAAAATGTAAAGATCTTGAATCACATGAAAAAGTTACTTTTTTAAGTTCAGACGCAACCTTAATAATTTAGACTGGTGTATGCTGTATCTAAACCAATATAATGTAGACTTTGGAACCTTTACACACTTTTGACAATTGTTGCATACAACCACTCGTTCCTATTCCCTTAATGCGTTTTCCACCTGCTAAATTTGCAGACTGAGTTTTTCGATAAAGAAAAGATGCCACCGTAACAGGGATATCACGCCACTACGATATGTTTCAGGAAAAGTCCTATAAATTTAGTTCCAAATTCCTAAAGTCCAGAAAAAAAAAATGTATCGGAAATAAAAGATCGGCGATAACATGAAAAAGTTATGCTTTCATTTTCAGCTGAAGATGCGAATTTAGATCACTGGCCTGGGAGAATGAATGACTACAAATCTCAATGATGTAGATGTTTTGGTTCTGTAGCATTTTTTGTGTGACCGGTTTTGCAAACAGTTTGGGATCAAAGAAAAATGTCATCTTAACAGGGATATTCCAATGCCACGATTATTGCTTCATCAAGAATCTCTAATCCCGCGAAGAAAAAAATTGCACTCAAAACGAAAGACCAGTGATTACATGAAAAAGCTTCATTAACGACTTTCGAAATGACACGAGTGATGTATGCGATGTATAAATCTATAAAATGAAGACGCGAGAAATTCAACTCTGTTGCATACCTTTACCAATTGTTTCCTTCCGAAGCTTGTTTTTATTCCGTAAAGGTGATTTTTCCATATGATAATTTTGCAGACAGTTTTCAAAGAATGTTTTGAAAAAGGTTAATTTTCCATGTGATAATTTTGCAGACAGTTTTCAAAGAACGTTTTCAAACAAAAAAGCCTCGACTTTATCTTACAGTTAATTGCAAAGGTATGGAACACCCAAAACATCAGAAAGTGTGTTTCGTGAACACAATGGTGAACTAAGACCAGGGATTAGCTCATCGAAGTGACAACTCCATACTTCTTGGCCAGGCAGTTGCACTGTAAAGTGAATATTGAATTTGAGAAAAAAAAAATAGCCAAAATCATAGAAATCTGATTAAGAATCTCTAAACCTTAGAAAACCTTGTATCCAAAAAGTAAAGATCTCGGACCACAAGAAAAAGTTTCACCTTTTTTGTTCAGATGCAACCTAAATAATTTAAATTGGTGTACGCTGTATCTAAATCTGTATAATGTAGACTTTTGACTGCTTTACATACTTTCAATAATTGCTGCGTACAACCACTTATTCCGTGTGTCAAGTTTGCAGACAGAGTTTTTCGATCGAAAAAAGAAGCCAACCTAACAGGGATATCCCAATTCCACGACATGTTTTAGAAAGAGTCCTAGAAATCTACCTATAAATTCCAAAAGGCCAGAAAAAACTGCATCCCAAAAAAACATTGGCAATTACATGAAAAAGTTCCACTTTCATTTACGACTTAAAATACGAATTTAGATCACTCAGCAGGAAGAACGCCTGATTACAAATCTCGATAAACTGGACTTTTGAGCTCTACAGCATTTTTTTGTGTGACCAGTTTGCAAACAGAATGGAATTGAAGAAAAATGCCATCTAAACAGGGATATGTCATAGCAGCTATAACTGCTTCATTAAGAATCTCTTATTCCGAGGAGAAAAAAATGCACCCAAAATGAAAGACCAGTCATAAAACGAAGACCTGTCATTAACAGTTAAGAAGTGACATGAATTATTCAGAATAGTGTACGCGTAGTATAGATCTATAAAATGAAGATGCACAAATCTAGACTCTGGTGCATACCTTTACCAACCATTTCCTACCATTGCTCCATTTTATTCTGTAAAAGTGATTTTTCCATCTGATAATTTTGTAGACAAATTTTTAAACAATGTTTGCAAACAAAAAAGCCTGAAGTTTAGCTAATAACACTTCACTTATTCCTAGACAAGAAATCTGATTAAGAATCTGTAAATGTTAGAAAACCTTGCATCCAAAAAGTAAAGATCTCAGACCACAAGAAAAAGTTTCACCTTTTTGTTTAGACGCATCCTAAATAATTTAGATTGGCGTACGCTGTATCTAAATCTATATAATGTAGACTTTTGTCTGCTTTACATACTTTCAATAATTGCTGCGTACAACCACTTAATCCAAGTGTCAAGTTTGCAGATGGGAGTTTTTCGATCGAAAAAAGAAGCCACCCTAACAGGGATATCCCAATGCAACAACATGTTTTAGAAAGAGTCCTAGAAATCTACCTATAAATTCCTAAAGGCCAGAGAAAATGCATCCAAAAAAAAAAAAGATTGGCAATTACATGAAAAAGTTCCACTTTCATTGACGACTAAATATTTGAATTAAGATCACTCAGCAGGAAGAACGCCTGATTACAAATTTCGATAATCTGGACTTTTGAGCTCTATAGCATTTTTTTGTATGACCAGTTTGCAAACAGAATGGAAGTGAAGAAATATGCCATCTTAACAGGGAAATGTCAAAGCAGCCATTACTGCTTCATTAAGAATGTCTTATTCCGAGGAGAAAAAAATGCACCCAAAATGAAAGATCAGTTATAACATGAAAGAGTGTCATTAACAAGTTAAGAAGTGACATGAATCATTCTGAACAGTGTACGCGTAGTATAGATATATAAAATGAAGATGCACAAATCTAGACTCTGGTGCATACCTTTACCAACCGTTTCCTACCACGCTCCATTTTATTCTGTTAAGGTGATTTTTCTACGTGATAATTTTGCAGACAAATTTCAAACAATGTTTGCAAACAAAAAAGCCTGAAGTTTAGCTAATTACATTTCACTTATTCCTTGACAAGAAATCTGATTAATAATCTCTAAACCCTAGAAAAAATTGCATCCAAAATGTAAAGATCTTGAATCACATGAAAAAGTTACTTTTTTAAGTTCAGACGCAACCTCTAATCCCGCAAAGAAAAAAATTGCACTCAAAACGAAAGACCAGTTATTACATGAAAAAGCTTCATTAACGACTTTCGAAGTGACACGAATGATGTATGCGATGTATAAATCTATAAAATGAAGACACGAGAAATTCAACTCTGTTGCATACCTTTACCAACCGTTTCCTTCCGAAGCTTGTTTTTATTCCGTAAAGGTGATTTTTCCATATGATAATTTTGCAGACAGTTTTCAAAGAATGTTTTCAAAAAGGTTAATTTTCCATGTGATAAACTTGCAGACTGAGTTTTTCGATAAAGAAAAGATGCCACCGTAACAGGGATATCACGCCGCCGCGATATCTTTCAGGAAAAGTCCTAGAAATTTACTTACAAATTCCTAAAGTCCAGAAAAAAAAAAATGCATCGGAAATAAAAGATCAGAGATAACTTGAAAAATATCTGCTTTCATTTTCAGCTGAAGATGCGAATTTAGATCACTGGCCTGGGAAAATGAATGACTACAAATCTCAATAATGTAGATGTTTTTGTTCTGTAGCATTTTTGTGTGACCGGTTTTGCAAACAGTTTGGGATCAAAAGAAAAATGCCATTTTAACAGGGATATTCCAATGCCACGACTATTGCTTCATCAAGAATCTCTAATCCCGCGAAGAAAAAAATTGCACTCAAAACGAAAGACCAGTGATTACGCGAAAAAGCTTCATTAACGACTTTAGAAGTGACACGAATGATGTATGCAATGTATAAATCTATAAAATGAAGACACGCGAAATTCAACTCTGTTGCATACCTTTACCAATTGTTTCCTTCCGAAGCTTGTTTTTATTCCGTAAAGGTGATTTTTCCATGTGATAATTTTGCAGACAGTTTTCAAAGAATGTTTTCACAAAGGTTTATTTTCCATGTGATAATTTTGCAGACAGTTTTCAAAGAATGTCTTCAAACAAAAAAGCCTCGACTTTATTTTACAGTTAATTGCAGGCCAATGAAAGGTATGGAACACCCAAAACATCAGAAAGTGTGTTTCGTGAACACAATGGTGAACTAAGACCAGGGATTAGGTCATCGAAGTGCCCACTCCATACTTCTTGGCCAGGCAGTTGCACTGTAAAGTGAATGTTGAATTTGAGAAAAAAAAAAAATAGCCAAAATCATAGAAATCTTATGAAGAATCTCTAAACCTTAGAAAATCTTGTATCCAAAAAGTAAAGATCTCGGACCACAAGAAAAAGTTTCACCTTTTTGTTTAGACGCAACCTAAATAATTTAGATTGGTGTACGCTGTATCTAAATCTGTATAATGTAGACTTTTGACTGCTTTACATACTTTCAATAATTGCTGCGTACAACCACTTATTCCGTGTGTCAAGTTTGCAGACAGAGTTTTTCGATCGAAAAAAGAAGCCACCCTAACAGGGATATCCCAATTCCACGACATGTTTTAGAAAGAATCCTAGAAATCTACCTATAAATTCCAAAAGGCCAGAAAAAACTGCATCCCCAAAAAAGATTGGCAATTACATGAAAAAGTTCCACTTTCATTTACGACTTAAAATGCGAATTTAGATCACTCAGCAGGAAGAACGCCTGATTACAAATCTCGATAATCTGAACTTTTCAGCTCTACAGCATTTTTTTGTGTGACCAGTTTGCAAACAGAATGGAATTGAAGAAAATGCCATCTTAACAGGGATATGTCATAGCAGCAATTACTGCTTCATTAAGAATGTCTTATTCCGAGGAGAAAAAATGCACCCAAAATGAAAGACCAGTCACAATACGAAAAACTGTCATTAACAGTTAAGAATTGACATGAATTATTCTAAACAGTGTACGCGTAGTATAGATCTATAAAATGAAGATGCACAAATCTAGACTCTGGTGCATACCTTTACCAACCGTTTCCTACCATTGCTCCATTTTATTCTGTAAAAGTGATTTTTCCATGTGATAATTTTGCAGACAAATTTCAAACAATGTTTGCAAACAAAAAAGCCTGAAGTTAAGATAATTACACTTCACTTATTCCTAGACAAGAAATCTGATTAAGAATCTCTAAATGTTAGAAAACCTTGCATCCAAAAAGTAAAGATCTCAGACCACAAGAAAAAGTTTCACCTTTTTGTTTAGACGCATCCTAAATAATTTAGCTTGGTGTACGCTGTATCTAAATCTATATAATGTAGACTTTTGTCTGTTTTACATACTTTCAATAATTGCTGCGTACAACCACTTAATCTGTGTGTCAAGTTTGCAGATGGGAGTTTTTCGATCGAAAAAAGAAGCCAACCTAACAGGGATATCCCAATGCCACGACATGTTTTAGAAAGAATCCTAGAAATCTACCTGTAAATTCCTAAAGGCCAGAGAAAATGCATCCAAAAAAAAAATATTGGCAATTACATGAAAAAGTTCCACTTTCATTGACCACTAAAAATGCGAATTTAGATCACTCAGCAAAAAGAACGCTTGATTACAAATCTCGATAAACTGTACTTTTGAGCTCTTTAGCATTTTTTTGTGTGATCAGTTGGCAACAGAATGGAATTGAAGAAATATGCCATCTTAACAGGGAAATGTCAAAACAGCGATTACTGCTTCATTAAGAATCTCTTATTCCGAGGAGAAAAAAATGCACCCAAAATGAAAGACCAGTCACAATACGAAAAACTGGCATTAATTATTAAGAAGTGACATGAATTATTCTGAACAGTGTACGCGTAGTATAGATCTATAAAATGAAGATGCACAAATCTAGACTCTGGTGCATACCTTTACCAACCGTTTCCTACCATTGCTCCATTTTATTCTGTAAAAAGTGATTTTTCCATGTGATAATTTTGCAGACAAATTTCAAACAATGTTTGCAAACAAAAAAGCCTGAAGTTAAGATAATTACACTTCACTTATTCCTAGATAAGAAATCTGATTAAGAATCTCTAAACGTTAGAAAACCTTGCATCCAAAAAGTAAAGATCTCAGACCACAAGAAAAAGTTTCACCTTTTTGTTTAGACGCATCCTAAATAATTTAGCTTGGTGTACGCTGTATCTAAATCTATATAATGTAGACTTTTGTCTGCTTTACATTCTTTCAATAATTGCTGCGTACAACCACTTAATCTGTGTGTCAAGTTTGCAGATGGGAGTTTTTCGATCGAAAAAAGAAGCCAACCTAACAGGGATATCCCAATGCCACGACATGTTTTAGAAAGAATCCTAGAAATCTACCTGTAAATTCCTAAAGGCCAGAGAAAATGCATCCAAAAAAAAATATTGGCAATTACATGAAAAAGTTCCACTTTCATTGACCACTAAAAATGCGAATTTAGATCACTCAGCAAAAAGAACGCTTGATTACAAATCTCGATAAACTGTACTTTTGAGCTCTTTAGCATTTTTTTGTGTGATCAGTTGGCAACAGAATGGAATTGAAGAAATATGCCATCTTAACAGGGAAATGTCAAAACAGCGATTACTGCTTCATTAAGAATCTCTTATTCCGAGGAGAAAAAAATGCACCCAAAATGAAAGATCATCATATAACACGAAAAAGTGTCATTAACAAGTTAAGAAGTGACATGAATCATTCTGAACAGTGTACGCATTGTATAGATCTATAAAATGAAAATGCATAAATCTAGACTCTGGTGCATACCTTTACCGTTTCCTACCACCGCTCCATTTTATTCCGTAAAGGTGATTTTTCCATGTGATAATTTTGCAGACCAATTTCAAACAATGTTTGCAAACAAAAAAGCCTGAAGTTTAGCTAATTACATTTCACTTATTCCTAGACAAGAAATCTGATTAAGAATCTCTAAACCCTAGAAAAAATTGCGTCCAAAATGTAAAGATCTTGAATCACATGAAAAAGTTACTTTTTTAAGTTCAGACGCAACCTTAATAATTTAGACTGGTGTATGCTGTATCTAAACCAATATAATGTAGACTTTGGAACCTTTACACACTTTTGACAATTGTTGCATACAACCACTCGTTCCTATTCCCTTAATGCGTTTTCCACCTGCTAAATTTGCAGACTGAGTTTTTCGATAAAGAAAAGATGCCACCGTAACAGGGATATCACGCCACTACGATATGTTTCAGGAAAAGTCCTAGAAATTTACTTCCAAATTCCTAAAGTCCAGAAAAAATAATGTATCGGAAATAAAAGATCGGCGATAACATGAAAAAGTTATGCTTTCATTTTCAGCTGAAGATGCGAATTTAGATCACTGGCCTGGGAGAATGAATGACTACAAATCTCAATGATGTAGATGTTTTGGTTCTGTAGCATTTTTTGTGTGACCGGTTTTGCAAACAGTTTGGGATCAAAGAAAAATGCCATCTTAACAGGGATATTCCAATGCCACGATTATTGCTTCATCAAGAATCTCTAATCCCGCGAAGAAAAAAATTGCACTCAAAACGAAAGACCAGTGATTACATGAAAAAGCTTCATTAACGACTTTCGAAATGACACGAGTGATATATGCGATGTATAAATCTATAAAATGAAGACGCGAGAAATTCAACTCTGTTGCATACCTTTACCAATTGTTTCCTTCCGAAGCTTGTTTTTATTCCGTAAAGGTGATTTTTCCATATGATAATTTTGCAGACAGTTTTCAAAGAATGTTTTGAAAAAGGTTAATTTTCCATGTGATAATTTTGCAGACAGTTTTCAAAGAACGTTTTCAAACAAAAAAGCCTCGACTTTATCTTACAGTTAATTGCAAAGGTATGGAACACCCAAAACATCAGAAAGTGTGTTTCGTGAACACAATGGTGAACTAAGACCAGGGATTAGCTCATCGAAGTGACAACTCCATACTTCTTGGCCAGGCAGTTGCACTGTAAAGTGAATATTGAATTTGAGAAAAAAAAAATAGCCAAAATCATAGAAATCTGATTAAGAATCTCTAAACCTTAGAAAACCTTGTATCCAAAAAGTAAAGATCTCGGACCACAAGAAAAAGTTTCACCTTTTTTGTTCAGATGCAACCTAAATAATTTAAATTGGTGTACGCTGTATCTAAATCTGTATAATGTAGACTTTTGACTGCTTTACATACTTTCAATAATTGCTGCGTACAACCACTTATTCCGTGTGTCAAGTTTGCAGACAGAGTTTTTCGATTGAAAAAAGAAGCCAACCTAACAGAGATATCCCAATTCCACGACATGTTTTAGAAAGAATCCTAGAAATCTACCTATAAATTCCAAAAGGCCAGAAAAAACTGCATCCCAAAAAAAGATTGGCAATTACATGAAAAAGTTCCACTTTCATTTACGACTTAAAATACGAATTTAGATCACTCAGCAGGAAGAACGCCTGATTACAAATCTCGATAAACTGGACTTTTGAGCTCTACAGCATTTTTTTGTGTGACCAGTTTGCAAACAGAATGGAATTGAAGAAAAATGCCATCTAAACAGGGATATGTCATAGCAGCTATAACTGCTTCATTAAGAATCTCTTATTCCGAGGAGAAAAAAATGCACCCAAAATGAAAGACCAGTCATAAAACGAAGACCTGTCATTAACAGTTAAGAAGTGACATGAATTATTCAGAATAGTGTACGCGTAGTATAGATCTATAAAATGAAGATGCACAAATCTAGACTCTGGTGCATACCTTTACCAACCATTTCCTACCATTGCTCCATTTTATTCTGTAAAAGTGATTTTTCCATCTGATAATTTTGTAGACAAATTTTTAAACAATGTTTGCAAACAAAAAAGCCTGAAGTTTAGCTAATAACACTTCACTTATTCCTAGACAAGAAATCTGATTAAGAATCTCTAAATGTTAGAAAACCTTGCATCCAAAAAGTAAAGATCTCAGACCACAAGAAAAAGTTTCACCTTTTTGTTTAGACGCATCCTAAATAATTTAGATTGGCGTACGCTGTATCTAAATCTATATAATGTAGACTTTTGTCTGCTTTACATACTTTCAATAATTGCTGCGTACAACCACTTAATCCAAGTGTCAAGTTTGCAGATGGGAGTTTTTCGATCGAAAAAAGAAGCCACCCTAACAGGGATATCCCAATGCAACAACATGTTTTAGAAAGAATCCTAGAAATCTACCTATAAATTCCTAAAGGCCAGAGAAAATGCATCCAAAAAAAAAAAAGATTGGCAATTACATGAAAAAGTTCCACTTTCATTGACGACTAAATATTCGAATTAAGATCACTCAGCAGGAAGAACGCCTGATTACAAATTTCGATAATCTGGACTTTTGAGCTCTATAGCATTTTTTTGTATGACCAGTTTGCAAACAGAATGGAATTGAAGAAATATGCCATCTTAACAGGGAAATGTCAAAGCAGCCATTACTGCTTCATTAAGAATGTCTTATTCCGAGGAGAAAAAAATGCACCCAAAATGAAAGATCAGTTATAACATGAAAGAGTGTCATTAACAAGTTAAGAAGTGACATGAATCATTCTGAACAGTGTACGCGTAGTATAGATATATAAAATGAAGATGCACAAATCTAGACTCTGGTGCATACCTTTACCAACCGTTTCCTACCACGCTCCATTTTATTCTGTTAAGGTGATTTTTCTACGTGATAATTTTGCAGACAAATTTCAAACAATGTTTGCAAACAAAAAAGCCTGAAGTTTAGCTAATTACATTTCACTTATTCCTTGACAAGAAATCTGATTAATAATCTCTAAACCCTAGAAAAAATTGCATCCAAAATGTAAAGATCTTGAATCACATGAAAAAGTTACTTTTTTAAGTTCAGACGCAACCTCTAATCCCGCAAAGAAAAAAATTGCACTCAAAACGAAAGACCAGTTATTACATGAAAAAGCTTCATTAACGACTTTCGAAGTGACACGAATGATGTATGCGATGTATAAATCTATAAAATGAAGACACGAGAAATTCAACTCTGTTGCATACCTTTACCAACCGTTTCCTTCCGAAGCTTGTTTTTATTCCGTAAAGGTGATTTTTCCATATGATAATTTTGCAGACAGTTTTCAAAGAATGTTTTCAAAAAGGTTAATTTTCCATGTGATAAACTTGCAGACTGAGTTTTTCGATAAAGAAAAGATGCCACAGTAACAGGGATATCACGCTGCCGCGATATGTTTCAGGAAAAGTCCTAGAAATTTACTTACAAATTCCTAAAGTCCAGAAAAAAAAAAATGCATCGGAAATAAAAGATCAGAGATAACTTGAAAAATATCTGCTTTCATTTTCAGCTGAAGATGCGAATTTAGATCACTGGCCTGGGAGAATGAATGACTACAAATCTCAATAATGTAGATGTTTTTGTTCTGTAGCATTTTTGTGTGACCGGTTTTGCAAACAGTTTGGGATCAAAGAAAAATGCCATTTTAACAGGGATATTCCAATGCCACGACTATTGCTTCATCAAGAATCTCTAATCCCGCGAAGAAAAAAATTGCACTCAAAACGAAAGACCAGTGATTACGCGAAAAAGCTTCATTAACGACTTTAGAAGTGACACGAATGATGTATGCAATGTATAAATCTATAAAATGAAGACACGTGAAATTCAACTCTGTTGCATACCTTTACCAATTGTTTCCTTCCGAAGCTTGTTTTTATTCCGTAAAGGTGATTTTTCCATGTGATAATTTTGCAGACAGTTTTCAAAGAATGTTTTCACAAAGGTTTATTTTCCATGTGATAATTTTGCAGACAGTTTTCAAAGAATGTCTTCAAACAAAAAAGCCTCGACTTTATCTTACAGTTAATTGCAGGCCAATGAAAGGTATGGAACACCCAAAACATCAGAAAGTGTGTTTCGTGAACACAATGGTGAACTAAGACCAGGGATTAGCTCATCGAAGTGCCCACTCCATACTTCTTGGCCAGGCAGTTGCACTGTAAAGTGAATGTTGAATTTGAGAAAAAAAAAAAAATAGCCAAAATCATAGAAATCTTATGAAGAATCTCTAAACCTTAGAAAATCTTGTATCCAAAAAGTAAAGATCTCGGACCACAAGAAAAAGTTTCACCTTTTTGTTTAGACGCAACCTAAATAATTTAGATTGGTGTACGCTGTATCTAAATCTGTATAATGTAGACTTTTGACTGCTTTACATACTTTCAATAATTGCTGCGTACAACCACTTATTCCGTGTGTCAAGTTTGCAGACAGAGTTTTTTGATCGAAAAAAAAAGCCACCCTAACAGGGATATCCCAATTCCACGACATGTTTTAGAAAGAATCCTAGAAATCTACCTATAAATTCCAAAAGGCCAGAAAAAACTGCATCCCCAAAAAAGATTGGCAATTACATGAAAAAGTTCCACTTTCATTTACGACTTAAAATGCGAATTTAGATCACTCAGCAGGAAGAACGCCTGATTACAAATCTCGATAATCTGAACTTTTCAGCTCTACAGCATTTTTTTGTGTGACCAGTTTGCAAACAGAATGGAATTGAAGAAAATGCCATCTTAACAGGGATATGTCATAGCAGCAATTACTGCTTCATTAAGAATGTCTTATTCCGAGGAGAAAAAATGCACCCAAAATGAAAGACCAGTCACAATACGAAAAACTGTCATTAACAGTTAAGAATTGACATGAATTATTCTAAACAGTGTACGCGTAGTATAGATCTATAAAATGAAGATGCACAAATCTAGACTCTGGTGCATACCTTTACCAACCGTTTCCTACCATTGCTCCATTTTATTCTGTAAAAGTGATTTTTCCATGTGATAATTTTGCAGACAAATTTCAAACAATGTTTGCAAACAAAAAAGCCTGAAGTTAAGATAATTACACTTCACTTATTCCTAGACAAGATATCTGATTAAGAATCTCTAAATGTTAGAAAACCTTGCATCCAAAAAGTAAAGATCTCAGACCACAAGAAAAAGTTTAACCTTTTTGTTTAGACGCATCCTAAATAATTTAGCTTGATGTACGCTGTATCTAAATCTATATAATGTAGACTTTTGTCTGTTTTACATACTTTCAATAATTGCTGCGTACAACCACTTAATCTGTGTGTCAAGTTTGCAGATGGGAGTTTTTCGATCGAAAAAAGAAGCCAACCTAACAGGGATATCCCAATGCCACGACATGTTTTAGAAAGAATCCTAGAAATCTACCTGTAAATTCCTAAAGGCCAGAGAAAATGCATCCAAAAAAAAATATTGGCAATTACATGAAAAAGTTCCACTTTCATTGACCACTAAAAATGCGAATTTAGATCACTCAGCAAAAAGAACGCTTGATTACAAATCTCGATAAACTGTACTTTTGAGCTCTTTAGCATTTTTTTGTGTGATCAGTTGGCAACAGAATGGAATTGAAGAAATATGCCATCTTAACAGGGAAATGTCAAAACAGCGATTACTGCTTCATTAAGAATCTCTTATTCCGAGGAGAAAAAAATGCACCCAAAATGAAAGACCAGTCACAATACGAAAAACTGGCATTAATTGTAAAGAAGTGACATGAATTATTCTGAACAGTGTACGCGTAGTATAGATCTATAAAATGAAGATGCACAAATCTAGACTCTGGTGCATACCTTTACCAACCGTTTCCTACCATTGCTCCATTTTATTCTGTAAAAAGTGATTTTTCCATGTGATAATTTTGCAGACAAATTTCAAACAATGTTTGCAAACAAAAAAGCCTGAAGTTAAGATAATTACACTTCACTTATTCCTAGACAAGAAATCTGATTAAGAATCTCTAAACGTTAGAAAACCTTGCATCCAAAAAGTAAAGATCTCAGACCACAAGAAAAAGTTTAACCTTTTTGTTTAGACGCATCCTAAATAATTTAGCTTGGTGTACGCTGTATCTAAATCTATATAATGTAGACTTTTGTCTGCTTTACATACTTTCAATAATTGCTGCGTACAACCACTTAATCTGTGTGTCAAGTTTGCAGATGGGAGTTTTTCGATCGAAAAAAGAAGCCAACCTAACAGGGATATCCCAATGCCACGACATGTTTTAGAAAGAATCCTAGAAATCTACCTGTAAATTCCTAAAGGCCAGAGAAAATGCATCCAAAAAAAAATATTGGCAATTACATGAAAAAGTTCCACTTTCATTGACCACTAAAAATGCGAATTTAGATCACTCAGCAAAAAGAACGCTTGATTACAAATCTCGATAAACTGTACTTTTGAGCTCTTTAGCATTTTTTTGTGTGATCAGTTGGCAACAGAATGGAATTGAAGAAATATGCCATCTTAACAGGGAAATGTCAAAACAGCGATTACTGCTTCATTAAGAATCTCTTATTCCGAGGAGAAAAAAATGCACCCAAAATGAAAGACCAGTCACAATACGAAAAACTGGCATTAATTGTTAAGAAGTGACATGAATTATTCTGAACAGTGTACGCGTAGTATAGATCTATAAAATGAAGATGCACAAATCTAGACTCTGGTGCATACCTTTACCAACCGTTTCCTACCATTGCTCCATTTTATTCTGTAAAAAGTGATTTTTCCATGTGATAATTTTGCAGACAAATTTCAAACAATGTTTGCAAACAAAAAAGCCTGAAGTTAAGATAATTACACTTCACTTATTCCTAGACAAGAAATCTGATTAAGAATCTCTAAACGTTAGAAAACCTTGCATCCAAAAAGTAAAGATCTCAGACCACAAGAAAAAGTTTCACCTTTTTGTTTAGACGCATCCTAAATAATTTAGCTTGGTGTACGCTGTATCTAAATCTATATAATGTAGACTTTTGTCTGCTTTACATACTTTCAATAATTGCTGCGTACAACCACTTAATCTGTGTGTCAAGTTTGCAGATGGGAGTTTTTCGATCGAAAAAAGAAGCCAACCTAACAGGGATATCCCAATGCCACGACATGTTTTAGAAAGAATCCTAGAAATCTACCTGTAAATTCCTAAAGGCCAGAGAAAATGCATCCAAAAAAAAATATTGGCAATTACATGAAAAAGTTCCACTTTCATTGACCACTAAAAATGCGAATTTAGATCACTCAGCAAAAAGAACGCTTGATTACAAATCTCGATAAACTGTACTTTTGAGCTCTTTAGCATTTTTTTGTGTGATCAGTTGGCAACAGAATGGAATTGAAGAAATATGCCATCTTAACAGGGAAATGTCAAAACAGCGATTACTGCTTCATTAAGAATCTCTTATTCCGAGGAGAAAAAAATGCACCCAAAATGAAAGATCATCATATAACACGAAAAAGTGTCATTAACAAGTTAAGAAGTTACATGAATCATTCTGAACAGTGTACGCATTGTATAGATCTATAAAATGAAAATGCATAAATCTAGACTCTGGTGCATACCTTTACCGTTTCCTACCACCGCTCCATTTTATTCCGTAAAGGTGATTTTTCCATGTGATAATTTTGCAGACCAATTTCAAACAATGTTTGCAAACAAAAAAGCCTGAAGTTTAGCTAATTACATTTCACTTATTCCTAGACAAGAAATCTGATTAAGAATCTCTAAACCCTAGAAAAAATTGCGTCCAAAATGTAAAGATCTTGAATCACATGAAAAAGTTACTTTTTTAAGTTCAGACGCAACCTTAATAATTTAGACTGGTGTATGCTGTATCTAAACCAATATAATGTAGACTTTGGAACCTTTACACACTTTTGACAATTGTTGCATACAACCACTCGTTCCTATTCCCTTAATGCGTTTTCCACCTGCTAAATTTGCAGACTGAGTTTTTCGATAAAGAAAAGATGCCACCGTAACAGGGATATCACGCCACTACGATATGTTTCAGGAAAAGTCCTATAAATTTAGTTCCAAATTCCTAAAGTCCAGAAAAAAAAAATGTATCGGAAATAAAAGATCAGCGATAACATGAAAAAGTTATGCTTTCATTTTCAGCTGAAGATGCGAATTTAGATCACTGGCCTGGGAGAATGAATGACTACAAATCTCAATGATGTAGATGTTTTGGTTCTGTAGCATTTTTTGTGTGACCGGTTTTGCAAACAGTTTGGGATCAAAGAAAAATGTCATCTTAACAGGGATATTCCAATGCCACGATTATTGCTTCATCAAGAATCTCTAATCCCGCGAAGAAAAAAATTGCACTCAAAACGAAAGACCAGTGATTACATGAAAAAGCTTCATTAACGACTTTCGAAATGACACGAGTGATGTATGCGATGTATAAATCTATAAAATGAAGACGCGAGAAATTCAACTCTGTTGCATACCTTTACCAATTGTTTCCTTCCGAAGCTTGTTTTTATTCCGTAAAGGTGATTTTTCCATATGATAATTTTGCAGACAGTTTTCAAAGAATGTTTTGAAAAAGGTTAATTTTCCATGTGATAATTTTGCAGACAGTTTTCAAAGAACGTTTTCAAACAAAAAAGCCTCGACTTTATCTTACAGTTAATTGCAAAGGTATGGAACACCCAAAACATCAGAAATTGTGTTTCGTGAACACAATGGTGAACTAAGACCAGGGATTAGCTCATCGAAGTGACAACTCCATACTTCTTGGCCAGGCAGTTGCACTGTAAAGTGAATATTGAATTTGAGAAAAAAAAAATAGCCAAAATCATAGAAATCTGATTAAGAATCTCTAAACCTTAGAAAACCTTGTATCCAAAAAGTAAAGATCTCGGACCACAAGAAAAAGTTTCACCTTTTTTGTTCAGATGCAACCTAAATAATTTAAATTGGTGTACGCTGTATCTAAATCTGTATAATGTAGACTTTTGACTGCTTTACATACTTTCAATAATTGCTGCGTACAACCACTTATTCCGTGTGTCAAGTTTGCAGACAGAGTTTTTCGATCGAAAAAAGAAGCCAACCTAACAGGGATATCCCAATTCCACGACATGTTTTAGAAAGAGTCCTAGAAATCTACCTATAAATTCCAAAAGGCCAGAAAAAACTGCATCCCAAAAAAACATTGGCAATTACATGAAAAAGTTCCACTTTCATTTACGACTTAAAATACGAATTTAGATCACTCAGCAGGAAGAACGCCTGATTACAAATCTCGATAAACTGGACTTTTGAGCTCTACAGCATTTTTTTGTGTGACCAGTTTGCAAACAGAATGGAATTGAAGAAAAATGCCATCTAAACAGGGATATGTCATAGCAGCTATAACTGCTTCATTAAGAATGTCTTATTCCGAGGAGAAAAAAATGCACCCAAAATGAAAGACCAGTCATAAAACGAAGACCTGTCATTAACAGTTAAGAAGTGACATGAATTATTCAGAATAGTGTACGCGTAGTATAGATCTATAAAATGAAGATGCACAAATCTAGACTCTGGTGCATACCTTTACCAACCATTTCCTACCATTGCTCCATTTTATTCTGTAAAAGTGATTTTTCCATCTGATAATTTTGTAGACAAATTTTTAAACAATGTTTGCAAACAAAAAAGCCTGAAGTTTAGCTAATAACACTTCACTTATTCCTAGACAAGAAATCTGATTAAGAATCTGTAAATGTTAGAAAACCTTGCATCCAAAAAGTAAAGATCTCAGACCACAAGAAAAAGTTTCACCTTTTTGTTTAGACGCATCCTAAATAATTTAGATTGGCGTACGCTGTATCTAAATCTATATAATGTAGACTTTTGTCTGCTTTACATACTTTCAATAATTGCTGCGTACAACCACTTAATCCAAGTGTCAAGTTTGCAGATGGGAGTTTTTCGATCGAAAAAAGAAGCCACCCTAACAGGGATATCCCAATGCAACAACATGTTTTAGAAAGAGTCCTAGAAATCTACCTATAAATTCCTAAAGGCCAGAGAAAATGCATCCAAAAAAAAAAAAGATTGGCAATTACATGAAAAAGTTCCACTTTCATTGACGACTAAATATTTGAATTAAGATCACTCAGCAGGAAGAACGCCTGATTACAAATTTCGATAATCTGGACTTTTGAGCTCTATAGCATTTTTTTGTATGACCAGTTTGCAAACAGAATGGAAGTGAAGAAATATGCCATCTTAACAGGGAAATGTCAAAGCAGCCATTACTGCTTCATTAAGAATGTCTTATTCCGAGGAGAAAAAAATGCACCCAAAATGAAAGATCAGTTATAACATGAAAGAGTGTCATTAACAAGTTAAGAAGTGACATGAATCATTCTGAACAGTGTACGCGTAGTATAGATATATAAAATGAAGATGCACAAATCTAGACTCTGGTGCATACCTTTACCAACCGTTTCCTACCACGCTCCATTTTATTCTGTTAAGGTGATTTTTCTACGTGATAATTTTGCAGACAAATTTCAAACAATGTTTGCAAACAAAAAAGCCTGAAGTTTAGCTAATTACATTTCACTTATTCCTTGACAAGAAATCTGATTAATAATCTCTAAACCCTAGAAAAAATTGCATCCAAAATGTAAAGATCTTGAATCACATGAAAAAGTTACTTTTTTAAGTTCAGACGCAACCTCTAATCCCGCAAAGAAAAAAATTGCACTCAAAACGAAAGACCAGTTATTACATGAAAAAGCTTCATTAACGACTTTCGAAGTGACACGAATGATGTATGCGATGTATAAATCTATAAAATGAAGACACGAGAAATTCAACTCTGTTGCATACCTTTACCAACCGTTTCCTTCCGAAGCTTGTTTTTATTCCGTAAAGGTGATTTTTCCATATGATAATTTTGCAGACAGTTTTCAAAGAATGTTTTCAAAAAGGTTAATTTTCCATGTGATAAACTTGCAGACTGAGTTTTTCGATAAAGAAAAGATGCCACCGTAACAGGGATATCACGCCGCCGCGATATCTTTCAGGAAAAGTCCTAGAAATTTACTTACAAATTCCTAAAGTCCAGAAAAAAAAAAATGCATCGGAAATAAAAGATCAGAGATAACTTGAAAAATATCTGCTTTCATTTTCAGCTGAAGATGCGAATTTAGATCACTGGCCTGGGAAAATGAATGACTACAAATCTCAATAATGTAGATGTTTTTGTTCTGTAGCATTTTTGTGTGACCGGTTTTGCAAACAGTTTGGGATCAAAAGAAAAATGCCATTTTAACAGGGATATTCCAATGCCACGACTATTGCTTCATCAAGAATCTCTAATCCCGCGAAGAAAAAAATTGCACTCAAAACGAAAGACCAGTGATTACGCGAAAAAGCTTCATTAACGACTTTAGAAGTGACACGAATGATGTATGCAATGTATAAATCTATAAAATGAAGACACGCGAAATTCAACTCTGTTGCATACCTTTACCAATTGTTTCCTTCCGAAGCTTGTTTTTATTCCGTAAAGGTGATTTTTCCATGTGATAATTTTGCAGACAGTTTTCAAAGAATGTTTTCACAAAGGTTTATTTTCCATGTGATAATTTTGCAGACAGTTTTCAAAGAATGTCTTCAAACAAAAAAGCCTCGACTTTATTTTACAGTTAATTGCAGGCCAATGAAAGGTATGGAACACCCAAAACATCAGAAAGTGTGTTTCGTGAACACAATGGTGAACTAAGACCAGGGATTAGGTCATCGAAGTGCCCACTCCATACTTCTTGGCCAGGCAGTTGCACTGTAAAGTGAATGTTGAATTTGAGAAAAAAAAAAAATAGCCAAAATCATAGAAATCTTATGAAGAATCTCTAAACCTTAGAAAATCTTGTATCCAAAAAGTAAAGATCTCGGACCACAAGAAAAAGTTTCACCTTTTTGTTTAGACGCAACCTAAATAATTTAGATTGGTGTACGCTGTATCTAAATCTGTATAATGTAGACTTTTGACTGCTTTACATACTTTCAATAATTGCTGCGTACAACCACTTATTCCGTGTGTCAAGTTTGCAGACAGAGTTTTTCGATCGAAAAAAGAAGCCACCCTAACAGGGATATCCCAATTCCACGACATGTTTTAGAAAGAATCCTAGAAATCTACCTATAAATTCCAAAAGGCCAGAAAAAACTGCATCCCCAAAAAAGATTGGCAATTACATGAAAAAGTTCCACTTTCATTTACGACTTAAAATGCGAATTTAGATCACTCAGCAGGAAGAACGCCTGATTACAAATCTCGATAATCTGAACTTTTCAGCTCTACAGCATTTTTTTGTGTGACCAGTTTGCAAACAGAATGGAATTGAAGAAAATGCCATCTTAACAGGGATATGTCATAGCAGCAATTACTGCTTCATTAAGAATGTCTTATTCCGAGGAGAAAAAATGCACCCAAAATGAAAGACCAGTCACAATACGAAAAACTGTCATTAACAGTTAAGAATTGACATGAATTATTCTAAACAGTGTACGCGTAGTATAGATCTATAAAATGAAGATGCACAAATCTAGACTCTGGTGCATACCTTTACCAACCGTTTCCTACCATTGCTCCATTTTATTCTGTAAAAGTGATTTTTCCATGTGATAATTTTGCAGACAAATTTCAAACAATGTTTGCAAACAAAAAAGCCTGAAGTTAAGATAATTACACTTCACTTATTCCTAGACAAGAAATCTGATTAAGAATCTCTAAATGTTAGAAAACCTTGCATCCAAAAAGTAAAGATCTCAGACCACAAGAAAAAGTTTCACCTTTTTGTTTAGACGCATCCTAAATAATTTAGCTTGGTGTACGCTGTATCTAAATCTATATAATGTAGACTTTTGTCTGTTTTACATACTTTCAATAATTGCTGCGTACAACCACTTAATCTGTGTGTCAAGTTTGCAGATGGGAGTTTTTCGATCGAAAAAAGAAGCCAACCTAACAGGGATATCCCAATGCCACGACATGTTTTAGAAAGAATCCTAGAAATCTACCTGTAAATTCCTAAAGGCCAGAGAAAATGCATCCAAAAAAAAAATATTGGCAATTACATGAAAAAGTTCCACTTTCATTGACCACTAAAAATGCGAATTTAGATCACTCAGCAAAAAGAACGCTTGATTACAAATCTCGATAAACTGTACTTTTGAGCTCTTTAGCATTTTTTTGTGTGATCAGTTGGCAACAGAATGGAATTGAAGAAATATGCCATCTTAACAGGGAAATGTCAAAACAGCGATTACTGCTTCATTAAGAATCTCTTATTCCGAGGAGAAAAAAATGCACCCAAAATGAAAGACCAGTCACAATACGAAAAACTGGCATTAATTATTAAGAAGTGACATGAATTATTCTGAACAGTGTACGCGTAGTATAGATCTATAAAATGAAGATGCACAAATCTAGACTCTGGTGCATACCTTTACCAACCGTTTCCTACCATTGCTCCATTTTATTCTGTAAAAAGTGATTTTTCCATGTGATAATTTTGCAGACAAATTTCAAACAATGTTTGCAAACAAAAAAGCCTGAAGTTAAGATAATTACACTTCACTTATTCCTAGATAAGAAATCTGATTAAGAATCTCTAAACGTTAGAAAACCTTGCATCCAAAAAGTAAAGATCTCAGACCACAAGAAAAAGTTTCACCTTTTTGTTTAGACGCATCCTAAATAATTTAGCTTGGTGTACGCTGTATCTAAATCTATATAATGTAGACTTTTGTCTGCTTTACATTCTTTCAATAATTGCTGCGTACAACCACTTAATCTGTGTGTCAAGTTTGCAGATGGGAGTTTTTCGATCGAAAAAAGAAGCCAACCTAACAGGGATATCCCAATGCCACGACATGTTTTAGAAAGAATCCTAGAAATCTACCTGTAAATTCCTAAAGGCCAGAGAAAATGCATCCAAAAAAAAATATTGGCAATTACATGAAAAAGTTCCACTTTCATTGACCACTAAAAATGCGAATTTAGATCACTCAGCAAAAAGAACGCTTGATTACAAATCTCGATAAACTGTACTTTTGAGCTCTTTAGCATTTTTTTGTGTGATCAGTTGGCAACAGAATGGAATTGAAGAAATATGCCATCTTAACAGGGAAATGTCAAAACAGCGATTACTGCTTCATTAAGAATCTCTTATTCCGAGGAGAAAAAAATGCACCCAAAATGAAAGATCATCATATAACACGAAAAAGTGTCATTAACAAGTTAAGAAGTGACATGAATCATTCTGAACAGTGTACGCATTGTATAGATCTATAAAATGAAAATGCATAAATCTAGACTCTGGTGCATACCTTTACCGTTTCCTACCACCGCTCCATTTTATTCCGTAAAGGTGATTTTTCCATGTGATAATTTTGCAGACCAATTTCAAACAATGTTTGCAAACAAAAAAGCCTGAAGTTTAGCTAATTACATTTCACTTATTCCTAGACAAGAAATCTGATTAAGAATCTCTAAACCCTAGAAAAAATTGCGTCCAAAATGTAAAGATCTTGAATCACATGAAAAAGTTACTTTTTTAAGTTCAGACGCAACCTTAATAATTTAGACTGGTGTATGCTGTATCTAAACCAATATAATGTAGACTTTGGAACCTTTACACACTTTTGACAATTGTTGCATACAACCACTCGTTCCTATTCCCTTAATGCGTTTTCCACCTGCTAAATTTGCAGACTGAGTTTTTCGATAAAGAAAAGATGCCACCGTAACAGGGATATCACGCCACTACGATATGTTTCAGGAAAAGTCCTAGAAATTTACTTCCAAATTCCTAAAGTCCAGAAAAAATAATGTATCGGAAATAAAAGATCGGCGATAACATGAAAAAGTTATGCTTTCATTTTCAGCTGAAGATGCGAATTTAGATCACTGGCCTGGGAGAATGAATGACTACAAATCTCAATGATGTAGATGTTTTGGTTCTGTAGCATTTTTTGTGTGACCGGTTTTGCAAACAGTTTGGGATCAAAGAAAAATGCCATCTTAACAGGGATATTCCAATGCCACGATTATTGCTTCATCAAGAATCTCTAATCCCGCGAAGAAAAAAATTGCACTCAAAACGAAAGACCAGTGATTACATGAAAAAGCTTCATTAACGACTTTCGAAATGACACGAGTGATATATGCGATGTATAAATCTATAAAATGAAGACGCGAGAAATTCAACTCTGTTGCATACCTTTACCAATTGTTTCCTTCCGAAGCTTGTTTTTATTCCGTAAAGGTGATTTTTCCATATGATAATTTTGCAGACAGTTTTCAAAGAATGTTTTGAAAAAGGTTAATTTTCCATGTGATAATTTTGCAGACAGTTTTCAAAGAACGTTTTCAAACAAAAAAGCCTCGACTTTATCTTACAGTTAATTGCAAAGGTATGGAACACCCAAAACATCAGAAAGTGTGTTTCGTGAACACAATGGTGAACTAAGACCAGGGATTAGCTCATCGAAGTGACAACTCCATACTTCTTGGCCAGGCAGTTGCACTGTAAAGTGAATATTGAATTTGAGAAAAAAAAAATAGCCAAAATCATAGAAATCTGATTAAGAATCTCTAAACCTTAGAAAACCTTGTATCCAAAAAGTAAAGATCTCGGACCACAAGAAAAAGTTTCACCTTTTTTGTTCAGATGCAACCTAAATAATTTAAATTGGTGTACGCTGTATCTAAATCTGTATAATGTAGACTTTTGACTGCTTTACATACTTTCAATAATTGCTGCGTACAACCACTTATTCCGTGTGTCAAGTTTGCAGACAGAGTTTTTCGATTGAAAAAAGAAGCCAACCTAACAGAGATATCCCAATTCCACGACATGTTTTAGAAAGAATCCTAGAAATCTACCTATAAATTCCAAAAGGCCAGAAAAAACTGCATCCCAAAAAAAGATTGGCAATTACATGAAAAAGTTCCACTTTCATTTACGACTTAAAATACGAATTTAGATCACTCAGCAGGAAGAACGCCTGATTACAAATCTCGATAAACTGGACTTTTGAGCTCTACAGCATTTTTTTGTGTGACCAGTTTGCAAACAGAATGGAATTGAAGAAAAATGCCATCTAAACAGGGATATGTCATAGCAGCTATAACTGCTTCATTAAGAATCTCTTATTCCGAGGAGAAAAAAATGCACCCAAAATGAAAGACCAGTCATAAAACGAAGACCTGTCATTAACAGTTAAGAAGTGACATGAATTATTCAGAATAGTGTACGCGTAGTATAGATCTATAAAATGAAGATGCACAAATCTAGACTCTGGTGCATACCTTTACCAACCATTTCCTACCATTGCTCCATTTTATTCTGTAAAAGTGATTTTTCCATCTGATAATTTTGTAGACAAATTTTTAAACAATGTTTGCAAACAAAAAAGCCTGAAGTTTAGCTAATAACACTTCACTTATTCCTAGACAAGAAATCTGATTAAGAATCTGTAAATGTTAGAAAACCTTGCATCCAAAAAGTAAAGATCTCAGACCACAAGAAAAAGTTTCACCTTTTTGTTTAGACGCATCCTAAATAATTTAGATTGGCGTACGCTGTATCTAAATCTATATAATGTAGACTTTTGTCTGCTTTACATACTTTCAATAATTGCTGCGTACAACCACTTAATCCAAGTGTCAAGTTTGCAGATGGGAGTTTTTCGATCGAAAAAAGAAGCCACCCTAACAGGGATATCCCAATGCAACAACATGTTTTAGAAAGAATCCTAGAAATCTACCTATAAATTCCTAAAGGCCAGAGAAAATGCATCCAAAAAAAAAAAAGATTGGCAATTACATGAAAAAGTTCCACTTTCATTGACGACTAAATATTCGAATTAAGATCACTCAGCAGGAAGAACGCCTGATTACAAATTTCGATAATCTGGACTTTTGAGCTCTATAGCATTTTTTTGTATGACCAGTTTGCAAACAGAATGGAATTGAAGAAATATGCCATCTTAACAGGGAAATGTCAAAGCAGCCATTACTGCTTCATTAAGAATGTCTTATTCCGAGGAGAAAAAAATGCACCCAAAATGAAAGATCAGTTATAACATGAAAGAGTGTCATTAACAAGTTAAGAAGTGACATGAATCATTCTGAACAGTGTACGCGTAGTATAGATATATAAAATGAAGATGCACAAATCTAGACTCTGGTGCATACCTTTACCAACCGTTTCCTACCACGCTCCATTTTATTCTGTTAAGGTGATTTTTCTACGTGATAATTTTGCAGACAAATTTCAAACAATGTTTGCAAACAAAAAAGCCTGAAGTTTAGCTAATTACATTTCACTTATTCCTTGACAAGAAATCTGATTAATAATCTCTAAACCCTAGAAAAAATTGCATCCAAAATGTAAAGATCTTGAATCACATGAAAAAGTTACTTTTTTAAGTTCAGACGCAACCTCTAATCCCGCAAAGAAAAAAATTGCACTCAAAACGAAAGACCAGTTATTACATGAAAAAGCTTCATTAACGACTTTCGAAGTGACACGAATGATGTATGCGATGTATAAATCTATAAAATGAAGACACGAGAAATTCAACTCTGTTGCATACCTTTACCAACCGTTTCCTTCCGAAGCTTGTTTTTATTCCGTAAAGGTGATTTTTCCATATGATAATTTTGCAGACAGTTTTCAAAGAATGTTTTCAAAAAGGTTAATTTTCCATGTGATAAACTTGCAGACTGAGTTTTTCGATAAAGAAAAGATGCCACAGTAACAGGGATATCACGCTGCCGCGATATGTTTCAGGAAAAGTCCTAGAAATTTACTTACAAATTCCTAAAGTCCAGAAAAAAAAAAATGCATCGGAAATAAAAGATCAGAGATAACTTGAAAAATATCTGCTTTCATTTTCAGCTGAAGATGCGAATTTAGATCACTGGCCTGGGAGAATGAATGACTACAAATCTCAATAATGTAGATGTTTTTGTTCTGTAGCATTTTTGTGTGACCGGTTTTGCAAACAGTTTGGGATCAAAGAAAAATGCCATTTTAACAGGGATATTCCAATGCCACGACTATTGCTTCATCAAGAATCTCTAATCCCGCGAAGAAAAAAATTGCACTCAAAACGAAAGACCAGTGATTACGCGAAAAAGCTTCATTAACGACTTTAGAAGTGACACGAATGATGTATGCAATGTATAAATCTATAAAATGAAGACACGTGAAATTCAACTCTGTTGCATACCTTTACCAATTGTTTCCTTCCGAAGCTTGTTTTTATTCCGTAAAGGTGATTTTTCCATGTGATAATTTTGCAGACAGTTTTCAAAGAATGTTTTCACAAAGGTTTATTTTCCATGTGATAATTTTGCAGACAGTTTTCAAAGAATGTCTTCAAACAAAAAAGCCTCGACTTTATCTTACAGTTAATTGCAGGCCAATGAAAGGTATGGAACACCCAAAACATCAGAAAGTGTGTTTCGTGAACACAATGGTGAACTAAGACCAGGGATTAGCTCATCGAAGTGCCCACTCCATACTTCTTGGCCAGGCAGTTGCACTGTAAAGTGAATGTTGAATTTGAGAAAAAAAAAAAAATAGCCAAAATCATAGAAATCTTATGAAGAATCTCTAAACCTTAGAAAATCTTGTATCCAAAAAGTAAAGATCTCGGACCACAAGAAAAAGTTTCACCTTTTTGTTTAGACGCAACCTAAATAATTTAGATTGGTGTACGCTGTATCTAAATCTGTATAATGTAGACTTTTGACTGCTTTACATACTTTCAATAATTGCTGCGTACAACCACTTATTCCGTGTGTCAAGTTTGCAGACAGAGTTTTTTGATCGAAAAAAAAAGCCACCCTAACAGGGATATCCCAATTCCACGACATGTTTTAGAAAGAATCCTAGAAATCTACCTATAAATTCCAAAAGGCCAGAAAAAACTGCATCCCCAAAAAAGATTGGCAATTACATGAAAAAGTTCCACTTTCATTTACGACTTAAAATGCGAATTTAGATCACTCAGCAGGAAGAACGCCTGATTACAAATCTCGATAATCTGAACTTTTCAGCTCTACAGCATTTTTTTGTGTGACCAGTTTGCAAACAGAATGGAATTGAAGAAAATGCCATCTTAACAGGGATATGTCATAGCAGCAATTACTGCTTCATTAAGAATGTCTTATTCCGAGGAGAAAAAATGCACCCAAAATGAAAGACCAGTCACAATACGAAAAACTGTCATTAACAGTTAAGAATTGACATGAATTATTCTAAACAGTGTACGCGTAGTATAGATCTATAAAATGAAGATGCACAAATCTAGACTCTGGTGCATACCTTTACCAACCGTTTCCTACCATTGCTCCATTTTATTCTGTAAAAGTGATTTTTCCATGTGATAATTTTGCAGACAAATTTCAAACAATGTTTGCAAACAAAAAAGCCTGAAGTTAAGATAATTACACTTCACTTATTCCTAGACAAGATATCTGATTAAGAATCTCTAAATGTTAGAAAACCTTGCATCCAAAAAGTAAAGATCTCAGACCACAAGAAAAAGTTTAACCTTTTTGTTTAGACGCATCCTAAATAATTTAGCTTGATGTACGCTGTATCTAAATCTATATAATGTAGACTTTTGTCTGTTTTACATACTTTCAATAATTGCTGCGTACAACCACTTAATCTGTGTGTCAAGTTTGCAGATGGGAGTTTTTCGATCGAAAAAAGAAGCCAACCTAACAGGGATATCCCAATGCCACGACATGTTTTAGAAAGAATCCTAGAAATCTACCTGTAAATTCCTAAAGGCCAGAGAAAATGCATCCAAAAAAAAATATTGGCAATTACATGAAAAAGTTCCACTTTCATTGACCACTAAAAATGCGAATTTAGATCACTCAGCAAAAAGAACGCTTGATTACAAATCTCGATAAACTGTACTTTTGAGCTCTTTAGCATTTTTTTGTGTGATCAGTTGGCAACAGAATGGAATTGAAGAAATATGCCATCTTAACAGGGAAATGTCAAAACAGCGATTACTGCTTCATTAAGAATCTCTTATTCCGAGGAGAAAAAAATGCACCCAAAATGAAAGATCATCATATAACACGAAAAAGTGTCATTAACAAGTTAAGAAGTTACATGAATCATTCTGAACAGTGTACGCATTGTATAGATCTATAAAATGAAAATGCATAAATCTAGACTCTGGTGCATACCTTTACCGTTTCCTACCACCGCTCCATTTTATTCCGTAAAGGTGATTTTTCCATGTGATAATTTTGCAGACCAATTTCAAACAATGTTTGCAAACAAAAAAGCCTGAAGTTTAGCTAATTACATTTCACTTATTCCTAGACAAGAAATCTGTTTAAGAATCTCTAAACCCTAGAAAAAATTGCGTCCAAAATGTAAAGATCTTGAATCACATGAAAAAGTTACTTTTTTAAGTTCAGACGCAACCTTAATAATTTAGACTGGTGTATGCTGTATCTAAACCAATATAATGTAGACTTTGGAACCTTTACACACTTTTGACAATTGTTGCATACAACCACTCGTTCCTATTCCCTTAATGCGTTTTCCACCTGCTAAATTTGCAGACTGAGTTTTTCGATAAAGAAAAGATGCCACCGTAACAGGGATATCACGCCACTACGATATGTTTCAGGAAAAGTCCTAGAAATTTACTTCCAAATTCCTAAAGTCCAGAAAAAAAAATGTATCGGAAATAAAAGATCAGCGATAACATGAAAAAGTTATGCTTTCATTTTCAGCTGAAGATGCGAATTTAGATCACTGGCCTGGGAGAATGAATGACTACAAATCTCAATGATGTAGATGTTTTAGTTCTGTAGCATTTTTTGTGTGACCGGTTTTGCAAACAGTTTGGGATCAAAGAAAAATGCCATCTTAACAGGGATATTCCAATGCCACGATTATTGCTTCATCAAGAATCTCTAATCCCGCGAAGAAAAAAATTGCACTCAAAACGAAAGACCAGTGATTACATGAAAAAGCTTCATTAACGACTTTCGAAATGACACGAGTGATGTATGCGATGTATAAATCTATAAAATGAAGACGCGAGAAATTCAACTCTGTTGCATACCTTTACCAATTGTTTCCTTCCGAAGCTTGTTTTTATTCCGTAAAGGTGATTTTTCCATATGATAATTTTGCAGACAGTTTTCAAAGAATGTTTTGAAAAAGGTTAATTTTCCATGTGATAATTTTGCAGACAGTTTTCAAAGAACGTTTTCAAACAAAAAAGCCTCGACTTTATCTTACAGTTAATTGCAAAGGTATGGAACACCCAAAACATCAGAAAGTGTGTTTCGTGAACACAATGGTGAACTAAGACCAGGGATTAGCTCATCGAAGTGACAACTCCATACTTCTTGGCCAGGCAGTTGCACTGTAAAGTGAATATTGAATTTGAGAAAAAAAAAATAGCCAAAATCATAGAAATCTGATTAAGAATCTCTAAACCTTAGAAAACCTTGTATCCAAAAAGTAAAGATCTCGGACCACAAGAAAAAGTTTCACCTTTTTTGTTCAGATGCAACCTAAATAATTTAAATTGGTGTACGCTGTATCTAAATCTGTATAATGTAGACTTTTGACTGCTTTACATACTTTCAATAATTGCTGCGTACAACCACTTATTCCGTGTGTCAAGTTTGCAGATAGAGTTTTTCGATCGAAAAAAGAAGCCAACCTAACAGGGATATCCCAATTCCACGACATGTTTTAGAAAGAGTCCTAGAAATCTACCTATAAATTCCAAAAGGCCAGAAAAAACTGCATCCCAAAAAAAGAGTGGCAATTACATGAAAAAGTTCCACTTTCATTTACGACTTAAAATACGAATTTAGATCACTCAGCAGGAAGAACGCCTGATTACAAATCTCGATAAACTGGACTTTTGAGCTCTACAGCATTTTTTTGTGTGACCAGTTTGCAAACAGAATGGAATTGAAGAAAAATGCCATCTAAACAGGGATATGTCATAGCAGCGATTACTGCTTCATTAAGAATCTCTTATTCCGAGGAGAAAAAAATGCACCCAAAATGAAAGACCAGTCATAAAACGAAGACCTGTCATTAACAGTTAAGAAGTGACATGAATTATTCTAAACAGTGTACGCGTAGTATAGATCTATAAAATGAAGATGCACAAATCTAGACTCTGGTGCATACCTTTACCAACCATTTCCTACCATTGCTCCATTTTATTCTGTAAAAGTGATTTTTCCATCTGATAATTTTGTAGACAAATTTTTAAACAATGTTTGCAAACAAAAAAGCCTGAAGTTTAGCTAATAACACTTCACTTATTCCTAGACAAGAAATCTGATTAAGAATCTGTAAATGTTAGAAAACCTTGCATCCAAAAAGTAAAGATCTCAGACCACAAGAAATTTTCACCTTTTTGTTTAGACGCAACCTAAATGATTTAGATTGGTGTACGCTGTATCTAAATCTATATAATGTAGACTTTTGTCTGCTTTACATACTTTCAATAATTGCTGCGTACAACCACTTAATCCGAGTGTCAAGTTTGCAGATGGGAGTATTTCGATCGAAAAAAGAAGCCACCCTAACAGGGATATCCCAATGCAACGACATGTTTTAGAAAGAATCCTAGAAATCTACCTATAAATTCCTAAAGGCCAGAGAAAATGCATCCAAAAAAAGATCGGCAATTACATGAAAAATTTTCTCTTTAATTTACGACTTAAAATGCCAAGTTAGGTCAGTCAGCAGGAAGAACACTTGATTACAAATCTCGATATTCTGGACTTTTGAGCTCTATAGCATTTTTTCTGCGACCAGTTTGCAAACAGTTCGGGATTGAAGAAAAATGCCATCTAACCAGGGATATGCCAATGCCACGATTATTGCTTCATCAAGAATCTCTAATCCCATGAAGAAAAAATTGCACCCAAAACAAAAGACCAGTGATTACGCGAAAAAGCATCATTAACGACTTTAGAAGTGACACAAATCATTCCGAATGGTGTATGCACTTTATAGATCTATAAAATGTAGACGCTCATAATTAGACTCTGGTGCATACCTTTAGCAACTGTTTCCTACCTCCTACTGTTTTTATACTGTAAATGTGATTTTTCCATGTGATAATTTTGCAGACACTTTTCAAAGAATGTTTTCAAACAAAAAAGCCATGAGTTCATCTGACAGTTTATTGTACAGACAATTGTCGAATACAACCACTTGTTCCTATTGTTTTCCGTGTGCCAAGTTTGCAGACTGAGTTTTTCCATCAAAAAAGGGATATCCGGACACCACGATATGTTTTAGGAAAAATCGTAAAAATCTACTTAAGAATTCCTAAAGGCCAGAAGAAAAAAAAAATGCATAAAAAATAAAAGATTGGCGATGACATGAAAAAGTGCTTCATAGCACTACATAATCCTACATTCCTGAAAATGCATACGAAAGAGCTTTAGAACCTATATCCCTTCCTTTACTGTAGTGCCTTTAATGAGGACAATATCAGTAGCCTCTTCCTTGGTACATACACTGCAAAAGGTTCAAATATAACTACCTTTCAAATGCTATCATTTTTCAAGTGACCAAAGGTTGAATAATGACCAATCCTGACTAACTTGATCTTTGGGCTGCACTACGGGCTAATGCGTGTGCCACATAATCCTACATTAAAGTAGCATAAAATTAATAATGCATGTAAAAAAGCCATCCTAATATTTTTGTACAACCCCCCCAAAATTAGGAATAGGGGTCTTAAATGACTCTAAAAAGTTTGAAGCTGGCAGAAAAACAGCAAAGAGATAATGTTGAAAATAATGTAAAAACCACATACCAATGGCTGCATCTATCGAAGTCTTTCCTGATGGTACCCTGCACATGCTTGCTGTGTCACCCTTTGTAAAAGACAACCATATTTCAGTAAAATTGTCTATGAAGTACACAAATGAGTATTCTGGGAAAAAAGCTAAAGGCTTGGAGTAGTGTGAAAAGGACTGGTAAACAGAACTTTAGTAATGCATAGATAGGTGCACTAGCCATTGGGACATGACCAGATTATTTCTAGCATGCCACTTACTGCAAAAGAAATGACCCAGTGCTTTTGCCTGACCTAAGATGACCTTTTTGTTTATTTTGAACCCTAAGACTCTGTGCTGCATACATGAATATAATTATAATTATACATTTGTTAAAAAAATTGTAAGTTACTGATCATGGATGTTTTGTGGACAGAAATGTTTGCAAGGTCAAGTTGGTTTTTTAGCTCGCCTGAGCACGAAATGCTCATGGTGAGCTTTAAATGTGTGATCACCCGTCGTCCATCGTGTGTCGTCCACAATTTCTTTAACTCATTACCAGACGTCAAAATTTTAGACTTGTCCAAATTGAAAGCATTTGCAGACGACAAAATAAAAGTGACTGAAAATTTGAAATTTGTTTTGTGAATGGTGGAAAACATTGTTGGAAAAGGAGAAAATGCTGATTACAAGCATTTTCTCCTTTTCCCACAATGCTTTCTAAAGGCTTCTTTCTCAGGGGCGTCAAAAGTAGGGATTGTGTGGTAATGGGTTAAACATCTCCTCCTCCTAAACCAATGGGCTAATCTTGATGAAACTTGGCAGGGATGTTCCTTGGGTGAAGCTCTACCAAAGTTGTTCAAGAGATTGAATTCCAGTCATAATTCTGGTTACAATGGCGACCAGAAGGAAAAAATAGCAAAATCTTTGAAAATCTTCTCTGAAACTAGAAGGCGTAGAGCTTTGATATCTGGTATGTAGCATCTCCTAGTAGACCTCTACCAAGATTGTTCATATGATGTCCCTGGGGTCACAAGCTTGCAACTTAGGAACAAAGAAGGAAAACTTTAAAATTCTTCTTCTCTGGAACTTGAAGGTGCAGAGCTTTGATATTTGGTATGTAGCATCTCCTAGTGGACCTCTACCAAGCATGCTCATATGATGTCCCTAGGGTCAAAACTGGTTCCGCCCAGGGGGTCACAAGTTTGAAACATAGAAATAATGAAGGAAACTTTGAAATTCTTCTTCTTTGAAAGTAGAAGATGTAGAACTTTGATATTTGGTAAGTAGGATCTTCAAGTGGACATCTACAATGTTTGTTCATATGATGTCCCTGGGGTCAAAACTTGCCCTGCCCTATAGGTCACAATTTCAAAACATAGGAACAAAGTAGGAAAACTTCAAAAATCTTCTTCTCCGCAACTGGAAGGAGTAGAGCTTTGATATTTGGTATATAGCATTCCACTGGACCTGTACCAAGTTTGTTCATATGATGCCCCTGGGGTCAAAACTGTCTCCGCCCCTGGGGTCACAAGTTTGAACATAGGAACAAAGATGGAAAACTTTAAAATTCTTCTTCTCTGAAACTGAAAGGCTTAGAGCTTTGATATTTTGTATGAAGCATCTCCTAGTAAACCTCTTCCAAGTTTGTTCATATGATGCCCCTGGGGTCCAAACTGTGCCTGCCCCAGGGATGACAAGTTTGAACATGGGGAAAAAAAAAGAAAACTTTAAAATTCTTCTTCTTTTGGAACCAGAAGGTGTTGATCTTTGATATTTAGTATAAAGCATCTCCTAGTGGACCTTTGCCAATTTTATTCATATGATACCTCTAGGGTCATAATTGGCCCAGCCCCAGTGGTCACAAGTTTTAACATGGGAACTAAAAAGGAAAAAATTAAAATTCTTCTTCTCTGAAACTAGGAGATGTAGAGCTTTGATATTTGGTATGTAGCATCTACTAGTGGACCTGTATCAAGTTTGCTCATAAGATGCCCCAGGGGTCAAAACTGGCCCCGCCCAACTGCCGGTGGGATGGGCATATGTTGCGACAATTTGCTACTCTTGTTTTATTATCATTTGGCCTTGAACCTCAATATTTGGTATTTATCTTCATTATAGACCTTTACTGCTTAGTACTTGGGTGAGCAATATAGGACCATCATGGTTCTCTTGTTATAGATATACTTGTGGTAAAATATGTGAACAGGAATTGTTTATTAATTTATCAAATTTGCTAAATCAAAAATTTCCACTTCACAAAAAAACTCCACTGTTAAGGGTATTGTAATACATACCTTTGTTATGGAGAAATTCCACTATTGCCCAGGCTCATCATGGTCTTTTTACCATCCACTTCTTTAATGTTGTCCATTGACACATCTAGAAACAAGTCGAAATTAAAAAAGATAATTACTAGGCATAGTATGCATCCACAGAGAGTACAAGCCTACTTTGCCAACCTACTATGGCTTAATTACAGCATGTGCATTTGAAGATCAGACTAAATTGAAACTGCTGTCTGATCTAGGGAAAATAGGGAAACAGCCTGGAAACTTAGTAACAAACTAAATTGTAACCAGAATGTATAAAGATGGAACTTCAAATTGAGCAATTTCTTGTCAAAAGCCGCTTATAGTCATTCTGACAAGATTCATTCCTATCTTGCCAGTGACATTTATTTTTCATGGTGTTTAAGGAATGCATCTGTTTGAAAAGAATAAGGTGCAAAGTAACAGCAACAGAACTTTCAGCAACTCTATAAAGGGCCTTATTCTGTATTATATGTTATATCTTTTTGTGATGAATGGCTGCGAACAACAAACAAAAAACAAGACGGCCATGATGGCCCTGTATTACTCCGCAGGCTAATTAAACAATCCAAGCCAGATATTAAAATAATTCACCAAAACTAGAAGACATACAATTTTATTGTGTCTTAAATCTTCCAAAAAAGTTATGACCCCAGGGTAAAGCCATTTTTGGCAACAATTTCTTGAATCCTAGAGGATGTCTGGTACCAAATAATACAGGTCAAGTATGTATGGTTACAAACAAGATACTCAAAGTTTCCTAGATGAAAGGCCCTAAAATATGAGATCCCTGAGACAGGGCTAAATTTAGTCACCCTAGGTCTTATGGTTAGTAACAAGGCGGCTTATAAAGTTTTCGTATTAAAGCCTTTGGAAAACTTGTGACTTTTTGGGTGTGACCCAGGGCTTTAATATAGACCTTCTAGATAAAGCTACATGCAAAATTTGGTAGCCCTAGGTCTGATGGCTAGGTTAGAGTACATTTTTAAAGTTTCTCCACATAAGCCCATGTAAAACTCGTGGCTCCCAGGGCAAGACCAAATTTGACCCAAGGGCTTCAATTTGGGCATCCTTGGTAGAGACCAACTAGATAAAACTTCGTGCTAAATATGGTAGCCCTAAGCTTTATGGCTTGATATGAGAAGATTTTTTAAAGTCCTCACTATATAAGCCATTGTAAAACTTTTGACCCCATGACAGGCCCAAATTTGACCCTAGGGCTATAGTTTGGGCATTCTCAGTAGATGTCTTCTTGATAAAGCTAAATGCAAAATTTTGCATCCCTAAGCCCTATGGCTAGGTACAAGAAGAATTTTAAAGTTTTCCCCTAATAAGCCCATATAAAACTTGTATATAATCAAATAAAGAACAAGCTAATTCATTCCCAGACATTTAAAGTCATCAGTTATGGGTTATAAATTCAAGATGTTAATTAAAGCCTGTATCAGTATGACTGTTGGACTATCGACACATCAGAAGTCATATGATGCAAATATTTAGTATAGAGTTGCCTCTTCATAATAAATTTTTTGCAGGTTTTTTTGCAATACTGTACTAGATCTACCTCCCAAAATGACGATTTATCAATTTTTCTATATGTCAAAACACACAAATTATCATGGGGAAAAAAACACAAAAACACATGACAAAACATTGTGTTACAAGACAAGTGTAACGATAAAGAAAACCAGCAACAAGCATTTAATGATTGCCAATATTTATTAAGGAACAAAGACAAAAGAGTACAACAGGAGTTAAGTTTGAATGAAATTTTGTCAATTCTAATCTTAGAGTGTTGAAATAAAGTAAGTCCCTCAACATTAAGAATAATGTTTAGACTACAAAAGAATGAAATTTCTGGTTCCTTACACCTAAATTAACATTAGTTTCAAATTGCAAGTAGAGATATAAGCAATCTGTAACAAAATTAAAATTATTCCAACTTACTGAATGTATATCCCAAGTTAACCCATTACCACACAATCCCTACTTTTGACGTCCCTAAGAAAGAAGCCTTTCGAAAACATTGTGTGAAAAGGAGAAAATGCTGGGAGAGACGACAAAATGCCAGCATTTTCTCCTTTTCCCCACAATGCTTTCTACCCTTCACATAACAAATTTCGAATTTCCAGTCATTTTGTTGTCTGCAAATGCTTTCAATTTGGACCAATCTAAAATTTTGTCGTTTGGTAATGAGTTACATTAAACACTTTTCACTAATTCTGTATCCTTCAAGCCACAAGTTCATCTCCAAAATCCCCAAGTCTAACTCCAAGTCAGATATCACCCAAGTAAGTCACTCCTATTTATACTAACTTGGAAAATGTTAGATTAGTCATTTCTAGAAAGATGACATCATTGATTAGTAAACAGCCCGATTATAATCAAAGCGTTGAAAACGCTGAAGTGGTATTTGTCAAGGAAACCCCATTAAATTAATAGTTTGAAAGTAACAGAGACATATTGTTCAGATATTGGCTTAAAACTCAACCCACTAAGCAAATGAATACCTGTTCGGTTGAAGGGAGAGTATTCATGACAAAGTTTGGTTTATTTTTGTATATGTGGTCTACTTTTGATCATGAGGAAGAAGCAGGAGTAACGCCCCTTGACAATAGGATACATGACGAATAGAGAAAAATCCTGTTGATATATCGAACAAAATTAAGTTTGTTCCTGAAAACTATAATTTTGAAATATCTCTAGCCTTTTACATTCAAATTCCAACATTACAATCACTGGACAATCAAAGCATTATTTCAGTAACAAATGCCGTATGTCCAGTTAGCAAATCCTTTAAATTTGGACAAATTCATAACTGAAAAGAAAATGACATGGCAAGAAATCAATATAAATCAATTCTAACACAATTCAAACATATTTCATGATATTGCCTATGAAAAAGAAAATCACAAACAGACAAAGTATGCATTTTATAAAATCGTACTTAAATAAAGAGTATATAGAGACTAAGAACGGACTTAGCCTCCGAAACCTGTATAAAATTCATAATCCTGACAATTAAATCACCAAAGGGGTAAATTAATATGAAACAAAAGATAAGAAGAGTCAATTTAATGTCACATGTGTGTGCTACTCTGTAAGAAGCAAGTACATTACAGCTGTTCTAAAGGTCACCCACTCCGCAGTGTGGTACCCAGATCAAAGGAACACCGATACCAAGATCAAAGGAACACCGATTTAACTCTTCACCCATTTTTTTTTTTTAGTAAGACTTTATTAGATACATATTTTTTATACTCGAAACGAAGCTTAAAAGAATATATGGAAGGTCCGTAATTTGATCTGAAGCCACGTTTCTTTTATTCGTGATCTATAACATGAAGTTATTCGTCAATAGGTACATGCCTGAAACTGCAACAAGGATGTTTGTTAATAGTGCTTTAAAATCACTAAATGGACTGTCCCTGTTTTTGAAGACACTAAACAGCTAATCAAACTTCTACCGAAGTATTTCGAGAGACCCGTGTAAAAAGGGGGCAGACGTGCTGATTTGCCCCACTGTCTCTTATTTGTCTCTCTTTCTCAACCTTAACACATCCCCCCTCCCACCCACACACACACTTTCAAAAAAAACGAAAACTGAAAGTAATCAATATGTAGTTCATAAACATCTGTGAAAAAAGGAATTTTCAAAGTGTGAGAGAAAATATTTGAGGAAAAAAGGAAGCTTGCAACATGCATTTTCTCCTGTTTCAACAATAGTTTTTTTTTTACTTTTTCAACTTGACAATAACAACCATTTGACACATGTTTATTCAATCGTCTCCATGTGCTAAGTATTCCGACAAACCCAAAGTGTTGTCGTCGGGTGAAAACATTCGCAGTAACTATTTAAAACCCTATGCCACAAAACCCAAGTTTTTTACGACCCTTAGAAATATAGTTTTTTAAAAATGTTGTTGAAAAGGGTTTAAGTTCTAGTAACCAACCTTTTCTCCTTTTTCCTTGCTATCCTTCCCAAAGAAAATTTCATTTTTAAGCCACGTTCAAATTGTTATCTGCAAAAACTTCCAATTTGGGCAAGTCTCAAATTTTTGTTTCCTAAAGAGTTGGTGAAAGATTCAGTGTTATAAAAAATGGGGTGAAGGGGATAACATCAATATACCTGCAGTAGACCTTTCCTAATTTTATGTCTAATTATTCAACCAATTTTTGCGTAATTCTGTAGCGAAGTTTGTAACATACAGGCTCAAAGTCCAGGAATCTGTGGTTTGATTTATTTAAACTATTAATGCGATAATTTTTCCAAAAAACCATTCCAGTATCTGCTAAAAGACAGAGACAATCTACTAACAAAAAACTGGGACATCAAACATTTTGAATTTATAGCAAAAATCTTAACTTTGGAATAACATTTTTAAAAATCTGTATTGTTGCATGTTTGCCATGTTCCTGTTTGAACTACCTTATATGTTGACTATCGTTATAACAAATTTTAATTCAAATTTCAAACCTTCCATTCCCTCTAGAAGAAAAGATGTTAGAGATTCATTTTCAGGAGGCGAATACGTACTATACTTGTTTTCATTGAAAAGTTAGTGAAGGGTTAGCTGGGTGTACGTTTGATCTCGGTATTTCACCTTCAAAATGTATGATCTATATGAAGAGCTGTTGTGTTCTTTTTACGCACTGACTAGATAACACACACATGTCATAATTGAGTGTTTATCCCGTTTAGTCTTATGTTGATCACTTGTAAAGGTTTGGAATTGTTTAAAGCTGTGACGGAGGGTAAGTCTGTTCTAATTACTGGTGCCAAAAGATGCATTTTTCTGCCTTAATTTTTATTTTTCAAATGCATTATGTAACCTGGGTTAACAGGTCCCACTTTAAACGGTATATTTGCACCAATTTCTTTAGGAATGGAGGGGGTATTTGTTTATTCTAAAGGTGGGTATTTAGAATGTTTTCATCTCACCAAATTAAAAAATATATAAACTAGAGCTATCACTCAACGTGATCATACCCCACACCAGCTCCTTGCCACCAAACAGGTCTTTGTCACAGAATACAGAATGGTTGAGTACAAAAAGTAAGAGTTGAACAAGAGCGGCAAATTGTCGCAAGATATGCCTGTCTTACCCAAAGTTGTTAAGCTGGGGCATGCACCGGACAAAATTCAAGTATGAAAAATGACAAAGGGCAACAACTCAAAAATTAAGTGAGCAAGAGTTATGATTCCTGTGCACTGCACTCCCCCTTGATGAGATCTATCCATCTATGAAATTTCATAACCCTAGCTAGTATAGTTTTGGAGATATGCTCCGGACAAATTTCAAGTATGAAAAACAACAAAGGGCAATAACTCAAAAATTAAGGGAGCAGGAGTTATGATTCCTGTGCACTGCACTCCCCCTGGATGAGATCTATTCACCAATGAAATTTCATAACCCTAGCTAGTATGGTTTTGGTGATATTCACCAGACCAAATTCAAGTATTAAAAACGACAAAGGGCAATAACTCAAAAATTAAGTGAGCAAGAGTTATGATTCCTGTGCACTGCACTCCCCCTTGGTGAGATCTATCCACCCATATAATTTCATAACCCTAGCTAGTATAGTTTTGGAGATACCCTCCAGACAAAATTCAAGTATGAACAATGACAAAGGTCAATAACTCAAAAATTAAGCAAGCAAGAGTTATGATTCCTGTGCACTGCACTCCCCCTTGGTGCGATCTATCCACTCATGAAATTTCATAACCCTGGCTATTATAGTTTTGGAGATATGCTTTGGACAAAATTCAAGTATTAAAAAAAAAAAAAAAACAAAGGGCAATAACTCAAAAATTAAGTGAGCAAGAGTTATAATTCTTGTGCACTGCACTCCCCCTCGATGAGATCTATCTACCCATGAAATTTCATAACCCTAGCTAGTATAGTTTTGGAGATATGCTCCAGACAAAATTTAAGTATGGAAAAGAAATTTGTCCAGAATCATCAAAGGGCCATAACTCCATGAAACCTTAATAAACCATAACCAAAATACCACATGCACATTTATGGTTGATACTGAGTCTATTTGTGTAGTTTGAACCAAATCTGTCCAATAGTTGATGAGAAAAAGAGCGGACAAGAAATTTAATGAAAGGGCCATAACTCAGTGAAAAATCAATAAACCATAACCAACATTTCATATGCACATCTCTGCTTGATACCGAGTTTACCTGTGAAGTTTGAATAAAATTTGTCAAGTAGTTTATGAGATATACAGCGGACAAAAAGCTACAGACCGACCGATAGTCGGACAGACCGACCGACAAGCTGACTCCTATATACCCCCCAAACAGAGTTTTGGGGGGTATAATTATATCACTGAAATTCATATGAAAAAATAATACAAATCATCAATAATTAAGATTTATAAAATTACAAAAAAAATTTTTTTTGATGGTATTCCCTTAACTCTTTACCAAACGACAAAATTTTGGAATAGTCCAATTTGAAAGCATTTGCAGATGACAAAATAAATGTGTATCAAAATTTGAAATTTGATTTGGAAAGGGTAGAAAACATTGTGGGAAAGGGAGAAAATGCTGGTTACCAGCATTTTCTCGTTTTCCTACAATGTTTTCAAAAGCTTTCTTTCTCAGGGTCGTTAAAAGTCGGGATTGTGTGGTAAAGAGTTAAAAGATTTTGCGCCAAAAATCAATAAAGCATTGTGGGAAGGTCAAGTGACTGGCACGTGACTCATAACAATTAAATTCCCTATCATTACAAACATGAAATTGTTATTTTCCATAATGTCTTCTTTGGATGCTATGTTTGAAGTTTCTTCTGTGTATTCCTGTAGGTAAATGAGCGAATTGATCATCTAAAAACAGAAAGTGTCTCCCGTTGGTCAACCTGGGCCGTAGTAAATCACTAATTACTCGTGTTGTCGGACAGATTTCGACTACTGGGGTGTTATGAATGAAAATCAAAAGGCTTTGGGAGTATAAACATGATTTTTTTGCACTTTTGAAAAATTTTCGTCCCAAAATCTGAAGGGCTACTTTTAAGTTAAACTTTATCTTAGTTCCTAAATAAATTAAATGCCACTTTTAAAGCCGATAGTAAAGCCTCAAAAGTTATTTCAAAGGAATATCTTGAGGAAAAATATCTCCGTATCAGATAGTGTAGATCTAGGATCAGACTGCACGTTCTTCCTGGTGTGATCTGAATCTATATTGTGTGCAAAAGGTCATTGAGTGGCACTTGGTAGCCGAAGGGTTAATGCAGTCTGCATACAAAAAGCTCTATCAACACGCCCGGCAGGAGACAGCGTTTATAATGATACCACTTTACTCTCTGAAGTCTACCAAAAACTTGATAAAAACTCAAATCTTGTTTGTGTGTGTCTTCGAAAAAGATAATTCATGAAACTAACGGCACGGCCGTTTTAGGTTGTTTATTTATCGCATTTAGGGTGTAATCCATTTAACCCTTTCCCAAACAATCCATGGTTTTTACAGGTCAGGAATAGAAGCCTTTTGAAAACATAGTGGGAAAAGGAGAAAATGCTGGTAACCAACATTTTCTCCTTTTTCCACAATGTTTTCTACCCTATCATATGGAAAAAAAATCTTTTCAGCAACTATTTAATTTTCAACTTCAAAATGCTTTCAATTTGGTCTGGTCCAAAATTCGCCATTTTTTGAAAGGGTTAAAAGATATGACACTTTCACTGTTTGGATATATATACAGGATTGGGAAAAATTGTTTGGTGGAAAGGGAAGTAACTTGTGGTGACGCATCACTTACTGTATTTGGCAAATGGTCTATTACCTCGATCTATAAATATTCATGAGCAATCAAATGGAGTAGCAACAAGCCATGGAACGAATTGGTTTTGGAACGAAAAAGCCCAAGGTCAGTTGGCAAATTCAATCAAAAGTAAGTATTTCTATGATCGATGGCCTTGCCCAATGTATTTTAATATGCCATTTCAAATTACATATTTGAGTGCCACCATAAAAGTCATTTGCCTGAGAAAAAATGTGTTTAACTGGGTTTATTTCCTTCGGCTTTTCACAAAATGGTTGAAATTGAAATTCTACAAAATTTGGGTATGGTGTCTCGGTAAAGACTCGGTATAGACGCTAAACAGTTTGGGTACTCTATGACAAAATGGATACGCTGGCATATGTAGAAATATATATCATATAGAAGATCTGCAAATCAAGATTTAAATTGAAATGTCGTCCTAGAAAATTATGCAAATTATGAAGAAAATGGCAATATTGATGTTTTTAAATTGAACTACTTTATGCCAAGTTTTATACTCTTGCGCTAAAGCCCGGGACCTTTTGGAGGTTGATTAATTTATCAGTGTCATTGATGGCCGACTTTTTTTTAAAAGGGCTGAGTTTTTACACATGAAATTACGTTTTTCAGCCCTTCTGGCTTTTTTTGCGATAAAAGAGCATTATAATAATTGCTTTGTCTGTTTGTATGTGGTTAGGACAGAGAATGTAGTAATGATATTCCAAAGCGTTTGAAGCTTTTTCAAGCTACAAACATGCGGGATATTCCGGCAAAATTTAAGCCGGAACTACTTGAACTCAATCTCTTTCTACTGTTGTGTACCTAAACGCAATGGAGTATTAGATTCATGGTACAAAATAAGATACATTGTTATCAAAATTGAATCTTCAACTCATAGTGGTATTAACTTGGACAAATACCACAAAAATTGCCACATGGAAAAACCAATACATGTTCTTCATAGTTCTAGATTATTCTAAAAACAGGTCACTGAGTACCAGGTGTCACACCACTGGTTTTGGGCCATATTGAAAATAGAGTGAAATTGGCCATCTTTGAAGCTTGACAGATTGCTTAAATCTTTACCACACGACAAAATCTTTACCAGACGGCAAATTAAAGGTAACTGAAAAGTTGAAATTTGCTCTGGGAAGGATAGAAAACACTGTGAGAAAAGGAGAAAATGCTGGTTACTAGCATTTTCTCCTTTTCCTACCTACAGTGTTTTCAAAAGGCTTCTTTCACAAGGGCATAAATAGTAGGGATTGTGTGGTAATGGGTTAATGGCAAAACTTTTGCTTTCCCGTCTCTTGCTATCTAAAGTACGTCCGAAGTCCTTCAAAATATCTTGGCTATGTCCCTGGTCAAATCACATAAATGAATGAACTTTTGTCCTCCAGCACAATTTTATCTAATTACCAATTATGGATAAAACGAACTTGTTTACCGACCCGAAAAACTTGCAATGGTTGCTTCCTTTGTGATTGGTAAATGGCGGATAATTGTCAAAATCACATGTTTGCAGTAATCTGCATCTATTTTTTTTTCCAAAACAAAACACGAGTGTCGAAATTACGATCCCCATGTCGAAATAAAGAGCCATACCCTGGGTTATGTTTATATTGAAAATATCATACAAGAATCACACAGATGACAATTCAAAGCATAAATTGTGTCGGGATATTATCATTTTTTGTCAAGGTTTGTCAAAATTAGGTCATCTACAAACGGTATGTCGTATTACAAAAATTTATGGTTAACCTGTGGAAATAAGGGTACTTTGCTCTATCAAATGCGATTTTTTTTTCTGAAATACCGGACCTTTTAAGCTTTGTGTGGCCTTATCAGATGCTTTTCCAATAAGTTCCTTTCTTGTTATATAAATGAATGCTATCTCTGTATATCGCTAATGGGAAATGGAATAAATTGTTGCCTGATAATTTGCGGAGATCAGCATATTCAAGAGGGGCCAAGTGTGAAAGGGTATTTCTTTGATCTTTGAAAGACAATACAGATATTTTAAATGAATTTAATAAAAATCTTATCATAAATATCTCTTGCAATGCATGAATTATAGACTGGTATACAGAAATTGAAACAGCTTTTTTGAGCAGAGGGTTCATTTTCAGATTCCACCAAATTGAAGAATTTGCAGCCAATTAATTGTAGCCTATGAGAAGGTGTTTGGCCTTTTGAGATCATTCACCGGCTTACAAGCACAGGAATTTGTAGCGGACTCAATACTTGGCTCTCAGTAATGTATGTAATGAGACCATCAAAAATATTTAAATGAACAGGGTTCGACATTAAGGCACGTCCAAACGACATTGTCTAGCAAAAAATTGGTTCGGGCTGGTAGTGACTGCGTCTGGCTAGCCTGAATGGTCTATTGCAAAAATCGAGAGAATAAGTTAAGTATCAGTTTAAATGCTTGGCATAAGTGAAGAAAATTGACCTAAATGTTTTCCTCGAAAAAGATCGCTTACATAATTTGTGAATTTGTCCAACAAGCGACAATTTATTGACAAAGTCTGCAGGAAGCCCATCGCGCATGCACGGTAGTCGGTATTTTTAGTGGAAAAACCAATTCGAGCCGAAAATAGATTTAGTAGACTGGAGTCTACGGGGTATTTTTTCGTCAAGGATATGTCTTAAATTTAACAGATTTTCATAATTTTGTCAGAGTATTTGATTTTAAAGCAAGAATTTCCTATGTCTAGCTCATTTTCTTGGAATATACTGTAGTTTCATTTTGACGACAACCGAAAGTGAGTCACCAGGATTTTTACATAGACAATGGAGCAGACGAGTGTGGAATATGCCAAGCTTGCGTCACTTAAAAATAAAATCTGATCCTGGAGAAGCAGAGTCCTAATACAAAGCTAAAAACAAATGGATAGAAACAAAAATAGATCTAGATAAAAAGTGTTCCAGCCGACGCATGTTGTTGCGTAATTCATGTAGTAGAATTGAAATTCACTTAACAAATTTCGACAAATTTTGGTTACACGCGAGACCTCATGTAAGGAAAAAAAAGTAAAAGAATCCATTATCCGCTCAACTGGTGCAAAATGACAGGTTTTGAAGTAACTAACTACCTTGATATTTGTCAAATAATGTGAAAAAACCTGTCCATAAACTAACACACATGAAAAAATGCTCATTGCAAAAAGCATGGAAACCCATGACACAACACAATGTTCCTTTCTACACTGTCCTATAAGAGTCACTTCAGGCTGTCTATCAGCTTTTTAATGACTTTTAAACAGTAAATTTCCACAGATATCTGAATAGATATACTTTTGTGGTGTAAAACATCATTAAAATGATTACTTTACTTCTAGTTTGGAAACATTGTGGTCATGCCCCCAAATTTATAGCTCATATTTTATCACTATGGTTTTGTCCTTGTAAACTCATTGGAGAGGTCTCCAACAGTGTTGAGTTTAAAAGGCAGACTTCCTCAGAAATTGCTGTCTAAATCCAATCTTTGTAGGGGAATTGTTCCAATACACAGTCTGTTTCGTCATGATATCATAAAGAAATCGAAGTCTAAAAACTGAAATAGGAAATAGACGTGGTTTGTTTCTATATCGCAAATTTCAACAAAATTGTAAGGATTTATTTGCATATTCCCTTTCCAACAATTCTAATTTTGTATTACAATCTTAAATCTAAACAAAAAAAAGAAAAAAGAATTTCGTTAAAAATAGCAACGAACACAGCGGAAAAAATCACATGACCTTAAAACGCCGAAAGAAGGTCATGTGACTTGACTTACATAAATTACAAGGACGGATGATACAGAATCCAGTTTTTGCCATCCACTTTGATGAATGTGTATTTACAACTGAACAGATTTCAACTACCCGTTTATTGTCTTGCTTGTTTCTTTACATGTACCTAGATATATTTAACTTAAAAGCATAAAAAGTATTAGAAAATAATGATGTCGACCTCTCCTGGCTTCTTTTTCAAAGAAGCCACTTGTATTCTGTTATTTTGAGTTTTAAGTTACACTAGAGTATATGTCTGATACTGCTTTCAAAATGGGTAAGGCTTTTTTTTTCCTCTGGCGAAAAAATTGTGATTCAAATAAACAAAAACATTCATTGATCATTACTTAACATGACACTGTCCTTTTTCACAATTGTGGTATATTAACAAGGGAAAAAAAAAAATACATAGAATTAGATCTATTTTATACTTTTATTCTTTTTTCAAAAATGGTCTAGTAGAAATCTAAAGTGGTCTAGTAAAAATTTCAGGTTACTGGTCCACTGGTCTAGTTGAAAAAAATGTTAATGTTGAACCCTGATGAACTGAAGGACTTTCAAATTATACCAGTGATTCAAAGTTGTAGATCTAGATTTATATTGATCATACAAGACTAATTGTGGTTGAAATGCTTAGAAAATTGTGCTAAGACCAAGTAATAGTGACTAGGCTTACTGACTGATCCAGGGTTTTGTCATCGACCAAACTTTTGGCTACTAAAAATTTTGGCTGGCACCAATCTAGCATATACATTAACTTCCAATAATATAATAAATTTATGGTAACACAAATTTGTCAACTAAATGAAAATAAATTAATCAAATGAATTATCGAATACAACCATCGTACGTTCATTATGAATGCTATTTCATGCCCAAATGAATCGTAATTGGTGGTAAAATTGATAGTCTGCATTAACTCTTTACCAAACAACAAAATATTGGACCCTACCAAACTGAATGCATTTCCAGAGAACAGAATATAAAGTGACTCAAAAATTGAAACTTTTTCATGGAAGAGTGGAAAAAATTGAGGAAAGAGGAGAAAATGCTGGTTACCAGTTACCAGCATTTTCTACTTTTCCTACAATGTTTTCAAAAGGCCTGTTCTCAGGGTCATGAAAACAATGGATTGTTTGATAAAGAGTTAAGAGAATGGGTCTTTCAAATAGCAACAGCTATGCAAATGGCACTAACTAAAACCTGGGAGAAAGAATCATACTTACTCTTTGCCGAGAATTTCAGAAAATTGGTCTTGAAATAAGTATTCCCTTTTGGTGTTTTGTATGGCGTCCAAACATGTTAATTAGCTGAAAATGTAAATCAAAGTCAAACTATGTTTTGGCCACAAATTATTTTAGATAAATTTTTATTTTCAACAATATTTTGCAACAAAGTATAAAAAAAACCTACTCAGTTTGTTAAAGACAATTATTGTAAATCAGTCAAACTATGTTTTGGCCTCAAGTTATTTTAGATAAAAAAAAATTCATGGAATGAACTGAATATGCTTTCCTGCATCAAAAATTGTATTCTTATTTGCAAAGAAAGTTAATTTATTGCACTTTCTGTGTTGAAAAGCATTTGTTTAAAATGGTTTATTGTATTCCCATTTCACCCATTTTCATTTCGCCAGAATTTTACCCATTTTGTCCATTCTTTTTTCGCCCTTTCCAACTTCACCCTTTTCCCATTTTGCCAAGTATCTGTCATTTTCCCGTTTTGCCCAAATTCATTTTCGCCCACTTTTCATTTCGCCCAGTAGCCATCTCGCCCAACTTTCCCATTTTGCCTAAAGACCATTTCGTCTTTTCCCACAAGGCCCCTTCCCATTTTGCCCAAACGCCATTTTTCTGATATCTGGGCCCACAACTAGTGAAACGTTCTCGAATAAGTTAATTCCTCAATTTATGGACCTTATTTTGAGGGTTATTATTATAGGCCTATTATAGGGCGTAGGCTACGACACGTAAGGGCAAAAATGGTGATGGGGCGAGCTGATAACTGGGCAAAATGGCATTGGGCGAAGTGTTGAAGGGGCGAAAGGGTGAATTCAAATGCAAAGGGTGAATTGGCAAAAGGGCGAAATGGTAATTGGGCGAAAAGATGATTGGGCGAGGTGGCAATGGGGCAAAATTAAAAAGGGCAAAATGGGTAGGGGACAAGACGGCCATGGGCGAAATGGGAAGAAAAGTTTGGCGAAATGGGAATGGGCGAAATGGAATTGGGCGAACTGGGAAGACACCGGTTAAAACATCCTACTCTGCACATTTAGCTAGCCAAAACGTCCGTGGCCAAAACATCCTGACCAAAACGACCTGGCCAAAATGTCTGTGGCCAAAACGTCTGTCCACCCAAGTCTGTACCAAGTGACATAACGTCGGTGTACTTGCAAAACCTCGTAACTACAGCTTGTTACAAGCTGTAGTTACGGGATTTTGCAAGTACACCGACCATAAATTTGGATTAGACCATACTTCATGCATCTGCACCTTAAAAGAATTAAGATGTTTTAGCTCGAGGATGTGTTTCTGAACATGATGTTAATTAAACAATGCTCATATACTAAATTGTACGATGTGTCCCAAAGCTACCAATGGTTTGTGAATACCCTTAGTAACAATGCTCTATGTTTTGGAAAAAATTGTTTCTTTCTTAGAAAGTGTATGTCAAAGATCAGACTGCATGTTCTTTGCAGTCCAATCCTGATCTACACTGTCCACAAAGGGTCAGCATCAGTCACACTTAGCAACCTAAGGGTTAAAGGTGGCCCTTCAGAATTTGGGACTAAAATTGTACAAAAGTGCAAAACAATCATTATTATACTCCCAAAGCCTTTCAATTTTCATTCATAAAACCCGAGTAGTCGAACACCGTCCGACACCACGAGAAATAAGAGATTTACTACAGCCCAGGTCGACACCGACGGGAGACATGTTCTATTTTTAGATGATCAGTTCGCTCATTTACATACAGGAATAGACAGACGAGGTTTCAATTATAGTGTTCGAAGAAGACATTATGGAAAATAATTATTACATAGTTGTTATGTAATGGAATTTAAGCGTTATGAGTCACGTGCCAGTCACCTGGCATTCCCAAAATACTTTATTGATTTTTGGCGCGAATCTAAAAATACCTTAAGAGGCTACGTAGCCTTTTAAGGGAACACCATCAAATTTTTTTTGTGTGTGTAATTTTATGAATTTTACTTATTGATGATTTGTATTATTTTTTCATATGAATTTCAGTGATATATATATTTTTTTAATTTGGTGAGATGTAAAATTTCTAAATACCCACCTTTAATGAGACTCAAATAATTGCAATTTTGGGGGTTACTATACTTCAGAATGTTTGTGCAGTCTGATCTTGGTCTACATTTTTCGGAAATGTCAACTATTGTCATGAAAGCTGTTTTTTCCATACTTAACTCTTTGCCACACAATCCTGACTTTTTATGACCCTGAGAAAGAAGCCTATAGAAAACATTTTGGATAAAGGAAAAAAATGCTGATAACCAGCATTTTCTCCTTATTCCACAATACATGTATTTTCTACCTTTCAAAGTCAGAAATCATCATATTGACAAGATTGTTAAAATTTGTCGTCTGCAGATACTTTGAATTTGGTCCAGTCTAAAAATTTGTCATTTGGTAAAGAGTTAGGGAGATTTTACCAAATAATTCCAAGACGAAGGAATACGGCTTTTGAAAACATTGTGGGTAAAAGAGAAATGCTAATCTGCAATTACTCCTTTTCCCATAATGTTTTCTAGCCTTTCTATGACAAAGCCTACCATTTCAGCAAGGCCTGCTCAGGCAGCTGATTGTTATTTAACCCTTTCCAAAACAAGCACTGGTTTTTACGTGTCTGCAGTAAAAGTCTTTTGAAAACACTGCGGGAAAAGAAGAAATTGCTCGTAACAAGCAATTTCTCCTTTTCCCACAGTGTTTTCTACCCTGTTTGAGATCTTTCTGGCATTTTCTCCAAATCTAGAATTGTCGTCTGCAAACTCTTTTGGTTTGAAGAGTCCAAAATTTGTCGTTTGGGAAATGGTTAACACATGACCTGGTTGTCACGAGTACAGTACTAGGTTGAGAAAAACTTTCAATACACCAAAATTTCCCATCTCACCTCTGATGTATGTGAGAAAAGTAGTCAGTTACTTGGAATGTGTAAGTCCTGGAGTGAGAAACCAGGGAATATATGCACAGGTGCACTGACCACTAGGATATATAACCATGGCTATTGAAACAGTGTTAAACTCCAATACAATCAATTTTAGCAACACTTAATCCTATATCACACAATGCTGTCTCAAATTTTGTCGTTTAGTAAAGAATTAGTTTATGCCGACTTTTAACGACCCTGGGAAACTGTCCGTTTGTAAACATTGTGGGAAAAGAGAAAATGCTGGTAACCATCATTTTCTCCTTTTCTCACAATGTTTTCTACCATATAAAGGAAAATTTGCACTGTTTTAGGCACATTCAATATCTCGTCTGCAAGTGCTTTCAATTTGGACAAAGCTAAAATTTTGTCATCTGGGAAAGGGTTAATAATTATGTTGTCTGTACATGTTAAAGGTATTTAGACATTTAAAATTTTGTTATTTGGTAAAGAAATAACCTTTTACCAGACAATCCCAAGTTTTTAACTCTTTTCCACATGACAAATTTTGGATTCTTTGCAATTCAAAACATCTGCAGGCCAAAAAATCGTAATTAGTGTAGTAGGGTCACTTTTTAATATGACATGCCTATATGGTCAGTCTGCATTTACCTGTGTTCCACTTGATCGACCATTTCCCTCCAATCAATCACAAATCCTTTCCTTTTTTCCACAATAATTTGTAATCAAGTGATCAACAATGGTTTTCCAAGTAAACAACTTACAGACTGAAGCGGGAATGAAAAATTCAAAAGGTCATGTGATTGATTGGAGGGAAATGGTCGATCAAGTGGAACACAGGTAAATGCAGACTGACCATATCGGCATGTCATATTAAAAAGTGACCCTACTACAATTAGTACAAAATTTAATGAGCCTGAATAAAATTGTGGGAAAAGTAGAAAATGCTGGTTACCAGCATTCTCTCCATTTACCACCATGTTTTCATAAAACATTCACTCTCAATAAAACAAGGGATTTTGTAGTAAAGGGTTTAACAAACTTGAAGGTAGAAGGCTTTTGACAGCATTTTGGAAAAGAAGATTTGGTTGTATTGGGGTTTAAAGTCATTTTAACAGCTAAGATCATATCATAGCATCAGTGACACACATAGCACAACTTTCTGTCCAAAGCCACTGACTACTTTTCTCACATGCTTCAGCAGAGATAAGAGGTGAAAATACGCCGGAAAGAAAGTTTGCCTTAACTGGGTATCAAACTCACAACCACCAGGTCATGAGTCTGACACACTCACCACCGAGGTGTGCGTGGAAAAGAAGAAAATGATGTGTTCAACAGTTTTTTTTCTTTTCTAGCAATCCAGACTTTGAACAACCTTGAAGGACAACCTTTTAACCCTTTACCAGACTTTTAACGACCCTCAGATAAAGAAGCCTTTTGAAAACATAGTGGGAAAAGGAGAAAATGCTGGTATCCAGTATTTTCTCCTTTTCCCATAAGATTTTTTACCTGTTCTATAACAAATCTCAGTTTTTGTTTTGCATTACTTTTGTCGTCTGCAAATGCTTCCAATTTGGACCAGTCTAGGATTTTGTCCAAAAAACAGAATTTTTGCTTGTCCGAATTCAAAACAGTTTAAGTCTTTACTACACAATCCCAACTTTTAACGACCCTAAAGAAGAAGTCTTTGAAAAATACTGTGGGGAAAGGAGAAAATCCTGGTAATTCGCATTTTCTCCTTTTTCCTCAGTGTTTTCTACTCTATTTAAGAGAGAGCTTATCATTTCATTAATGTTTAATTTGTTATCTGCAAATGCTTTCACTTTGGTCGCATCCTAAATTTTGTTGTTCAGGTAAAGCGGTTAACCCATAACCACAAAATCCCTATCGTCGATGACCCCGAGAAGCCTTTAGAAAGCATTGTGGGAAAGGGAGAAATGCTGGTAACCAGCATTTTCTCCTTTTCCCAAAATATTTTCTACCCTTCGCAAAACAAATTTCAAATTGTCAGTCAATTTTATTTCGTCATCTGCAAATGCTTTGGATTTGGACAAACCTAAAATTTTTTCGTTTGGTAATGAGTTAAATGCGACTCAAAAACTGCAAAAGAAACTCGATTCAGGAAGGGTAGAGACTGTGCGGGGAGAAGGAGAAAATATTCATTTTCTTCTTTTCCTGTAATGTTATCAAAAGTTAGCTTTCTAAAGGTCCTTGAAATGTGAAACTAGGTGTTAAAGAATTAAACATTTACCAAAAAATCCCGGAATTCACCGACCCTTGGAGAGTAGCCTGGTTACCAGCATTTTCTCCTTTTCCCACAATGTTTTATGCTCTATCAAGTACAAATTCTTTCATTTTAGACATCTTTAATTTGTCGTCTGCAAATCCTTGCAATTTGAACCAGCCTGAAATTTTGTCGTTTGGTAAAGAGTTGACTCTACTACTCTATCCCGACTTTTAATGACCGTGAGAAAGAAAGATGTTGAAAACATTCTGGGAAAAGAAGAAAATGCTGGTTAGGAGCATTTTTTGCTTTTTGCAGGATGTTTTCTACTTTTCCATAAATAACTTTTAATAATTGAGTCACATTTATTTTGTCATCTGTAAATGTTTTCAATTTGAAGAGGTCTAAAATTTTGTCGTTTATCAAAGAAAGCAGAAATTACCTGTTGAACCATCTTGATCTACAGTACCCTTTTCTTGCACCAGCTGCTCTAAAGTGCATCTAGATTTATCATAAAACAGCTGATCATTTAAAGTATGTACATGTCTGTGTGTATGGATATTGGCCACAAGTGAAATCATATTGCATAACAAGAGGGACTAATCCAGGGCCAAAACCTGAAAAAATTCACACCCAATACTTCTACTGAAAACACTCATAATGTGAGTAACCCTTTCCCCTCAACTAAACAAGTTTAGACTGTAATCAATAGATAAGCTCTTTACCACACAACAAAAATGTACACTTGTTACATTTGCAGGGATTTGCAGACAACAATTTAACTCATCACCAAACTGCAATATTTTAGGCTTGTCCAAATCAAAAGCATTTGCAGACAACAAAATAACAGTGACTGAAAATGTGGAATTTGTTTTGTGAGGGGTAGAAAACATTGTGGAAAAAAGAGAAAATGCTGGTTACAAGCATTTTCTCCTTTTCCCTCGATATTTTCAAAAAGCTGTCTTCAAAGGGGTGCTAAAAGTCGGGATTGTGTGGTGATGGGTTAAAATGTATCTCAAATGATGGAATTTGTAATTGGGGTAGAAAACATTGTGGAAAAAGTAAAAACACTGGTTACCAGCATTTTCTTCTTTTACCACTGTTTTCAAAAGACTTTTTCCTCATTGTTGCTTACATTGTGGGTTGTGTGGTAAAGGGTAAAGATCAAGATCAGATTGCACAGAACATGCAATCTGATCTTGGATCTACTCTGTCTGATCAGGAGATTATTTTTCCCCAAAAGATATCTTTGGAAAAGCATATTTTGGTTTTTACTATCAACTTGAAAGCTTCATGTTTACTATTCACCAGTACGGGGTAAAAAGTCTGGATTGTGAAGTAAAGGGTTAACATTGAGGTGGCTAGAATTGGCTCAGTGACCTTTTGTGGGTAGTGTAGGTCAAGATTAGATGATATACAGTGCAAAAATTTCCTCCTCCCCCACAACAAAATTTTATAGCTTTGAATAAGCAGTACGAGGGGTGATCAGAAAGCACGTGGACCAGTACCGGTATTGGAATATTGTTGTAAAAAGCAACTTGGAGTATTCACTATTTTTGAAAATAACCTCCTCTGAGTTCTACACACTTAGTCATTCTTGATTTCATGAGCGAAGGACGTGCAGGAGTGCGTCACGTGATGTTACCATCAAGGACCCGGTTTTAGCGAGGGTTAGCTACTGTCTGCTCTCGTGGTGCATGCCACATAGAGAATCTTCATAACAGGTACAGTACTAGTCAGAGGACACATGGAGTCGTGACTAAATTATACAGAGCATTGCTAAGTTTTTCCATGTTTAGTTTTTGCAAAGTTTCCAATACAAGTGTGGCTCTGAGAGCTAGGGCGTTATTTTGTTTTAAAGTGACCTCACCCTCCAGGACTTCTGGCAAAGTTTTTTACAGTGTATGTGAAATTCATCTGAATAGTGTGAGCATAAAACTCACTATTGACTAGTGCCATAAGACGCTGTGTATACCACGCAGGCATGTATAACAGGCAGGCCTTTTTCAGCATCAGATCCGTGGAAAAAAGGTTTTTCGGATGTACAACACGCATCAAAAATTGACCAAAATATCGTAAGCTTAGGTTGCTGTCTTGAAAAATTGTAAATGGAGATACTCTATCAAAGGGAAATGACCATTTTTAAGCCATTACTACACAATCCCTACTTTTGAAGCCCCTGAGAAAGAAGCCTTTTGAAAACACTTTGGGAAAAAGGAGAAAATGCCGGTAACCAGCATTTTCTCCTTTTCCCACAGTGTTTTCTACCCTTCTCAGAACAAATTTTAATTTTTCAGTCACCTTTACTGTCGTCTGCAAGCCCTTTAAGGTGTTATTCCTCTCATCGAGTGTAAAGTGCCAGATTTTTAAGTTACTTGCTATTTAAACTAACCAATATCACAGTGTAGGACCGGAACTGTACAGTGCTTGAGATTGTATGTCACTTAGGAGTCTGTACAGTGGAGAAATGTCACTTGGTCGTTGAAAATTGCTATCACACAGTAAGTGAAGCTGGTGATTTTTTATTTATTTCGATAGCTATTATAAAACCTTCATATCCAGTTGTTTGTTTGTTAATCATAGACTATATCAGGTACACTCATGTGCTCTGAAAAGCTTTCCTGGAGATATGGGGATGCGTTGATCATGTAACCATGCTAAAATACAGATGATTTTGCCTCAAAACAACGAGGTATTTTGTTTGATTAATCATCCTTAAAAGCTTTTTTGCTGAACGGAAAATGTACAGACAGTTTCTTTATTCACTTTTGCTTGAAACCATGTAAAGAATTGGTAACAAAATCGACTACAATCCTCCTAATCGTTCGTTTAAAATGGCATGTCAACATAGGGAATTTGTACTGTCACTTGATAAGCTGGTGTACAGTTACTTGAGATCGACAATATTTTATTCTGTACAGTCACTTGAAAAGCATGTCTTTTTATTACGAAGAATGAAAAGGGAAATTCGACAAAAAGTTGTCTATTTGAAGTGATATGGGACTCTGACTTGTTTGACCAACTTTTAAGTAGATTGATTTGACAGATGCTCCCTGAAATGTTGGTTTTACTTGCTATAATACGACACTGAAAATCCCAGTAAGATTACTGCACCAAGGAAACAGGAGCCGTCTTGTACCCTGTTGCATAAAAGCGCACTTTGATATAAATCACAAACTTTTTAAGTTTTGTTTATGCTTGAGAACACCTAATTGATAGATTGTATGGTGTTTAACACCGTTTTCAACATTATTTTAGTTATATCGCAGCGGCCAGTGCAGCTATCCATGCTTTCCTGGAGTCTCATTCGCACAATTTTCTTTCAAAGCCACTGGCTGCTTTCTCATATAATCATCATCGAAACAATGGTCAGCCATGGGAGAAGAATGAATCCCGTCGCAATGACTATCATCAATCCTGGGAAAGAAAATGGCCGAGCCCGGGATCGAGACCACAACTCCCTGTTCTCAAATCCTGTACGCTACCGACTGAGCTACCGCGGCTCGGCGAGAACATCTTTAACGACTATAGAATTTTACTGGTTTAAAGATGGCCCTTCAGATTTTGCCAAGAAAATTTTGCAAAAAATGCGAAAAAAATCATCCTTATACTCCCAAAGCCTTTTAATTGGCGTTCATAAAACTCTAGTAGTCGAACGCACATCCAACAACACGAGAAATTAGAGATTTACTGTGGCCCAGGCTGAGACCAACGAAAGACACGTTCTATTTTTAGATGACCAATTCTCTCATTTACATACAGGAATACACAGACAAAGTTTCAAATATAGCGTCCAAAGAATACATTATGGAAAATAATCATAACATGTTTGTTATGTAATGGAATTTAAGCGTTATTAGTCACGTGCCAGTCACTTGACATTCCCACAATACTTTATTGGTTTTTGGCGCGAAATCTAAAAATACCTTAAGAGGCTACGTAGCCTTTTAGGGAAACATCATCAATTTTTTTTTTGTAATTTTATGAATCTTAATTATTGATGATTTTATCAATTTTTCATATACATTTCAGTGTCATATATAGTTTTTAATTTGGTGAGATGTAAAAATTCTAAATACCCACCTTTAAGTTTTAACTTCAGACAATATTGAACTATCTCGGCAAAGATTTCATAATAAGCACACCCTATTTACTCAGACCATCCAAAACTGTCCAGATAGAATGGATAACACCGTATTTCATATACAGTGCTTGTTTCATAATAAAACTTGAATGATGATGGATACAAGTCCTGTCTTATTCAGCTACACCGTGCCTGTGTCTAAAAGGTTGAGTAGGCTCAATGATGAGGCGCTACGATGTTTTTTTTTTTCATATATGGTCATTTATTTGCACCGTACTGTCTCAAGTCCGTCTAAAGTTTTCTGGTAGCCAAGGTAGAGCTCTATACTGCCTTTCTGTTTCGGCGGTTAAATCAGTATTGCAGCGAAATGCAACTAAATAAAAGTTGGTTGGTTGTATTGGGGGTTTAACGCCACTTCAACAGCTAGGGTCATATCATGGCGGTCGGTGACGCACATGTGTTTCCTGACTTTCTCATAGTAGTACTTATACAACTTTCTTTCCAAAGCCACCGACTACTTTTCTCAAATGCTTCAGCAGAGATTAGAAGTGAAAATACGCCGGAAATAAAGTTCGCCTAACCGGGTATCGAACTCACAACCAGCAAGCCATGAGTTCGACACGCTCACCACTGAGCCACCCGGGTGGGCCTAACTATAAGTAAATAAAATGACCAAAGGTAGATTGTTAAACCTTTCGTTATCTTAAACGCTTGTAAAAGTCGTTTATGACATGTAAATCTGGGGATTTATCGTGCGTTGCGGCCATTTCAAGTGTTTTGGGGAATATAAACGACTGGAGTAACAGATGAAATGCACTGTTTTCTCTTATGTTCAGCATTTAAATTGAAAATATTTGTATTTCAAACGAAGGGTTATTAAATACACAAGCAACATGTATGTTTGAATCCTAATTTTGTGTTCTATTTGTAAAGTTATGAGAGTTCAAACTTGTGCACAAATTCTGTGCCAGAGGCCACCAGGAAAAAAGTAACATCGCCTTTGGGGACAGTTATCTGAACTATGTCAGTCCTTTGGTCTCAAGACCCTAATGGTGTGTAAAAACACCTACAGTACACTCCTCGCGGATTTTGCTATTTTCGCTGTCCGTGATGGATTTAGCACGGACCCAACGCGGCGATTTTACAACACAGGTGAACGCGGACTTACCCGGAGCGCTGTTTAAACGCGGCGATCCCTGGCGGACCGCGGCGGTCTGATTACGCAATTAAAACAACGCGGTGACTCCGCCGTGATCAGACAGGTAAGTTTCTTGTCAGTGTAGCAAATGATTCAAGAATGAATGAAGTTACGCACCATTTTACTCTTTTACAAAGTCATATTACACGTATGTATCTCCACGATAATTTTTTTTATCAGAAAGAAAAAAGATGATAAGCAGTCATCATTGCCAAGCAAATTATTCAACGGGCACTGATTTAATAGGTTATAGAATCGAAACACAAATCTTTAACCACACATCATGAGTTTAAAGTGCCTTGCAGAACAAGGGTTGCAAAAACATTGTAGGAAAAAATGAATAGGCCGGCAACCAGCATTTTCTCTCAAGCAATGTTTATCTACCTTCTCAAATACTCTTCGATAATATATATTACGAGTGATGTTCATGTTTCCTGAACTCTTTACCAAACGACAAAATTTGTCCAAATTTAATAATGCAGGCGAAATTTTTAATCTAAGTCAAAATATAAAATATATTTTTTGTTAGGTGAGACCATTGCGGGAAAAGAAAGAAAATGCTGGTTTTAGGCATAATGACAGCGCCGGACGGTGTAATGCAGAGAAATGACCCCCATTACAAAATGACCTACGGTTATTTCTCAACGTAGAATAATTACCCATGGGTCATTTTTCTACGTCGAAAAATGACCCATGGGTCATTCCTCTACGTCGACAAATGACCCGGGGGTCATTTTGTAATGGGGGTCATTTTTCTGCATTACACCGGCATGTACCGTCAAGGAGAAATAGTTCACGAACGGCTCTTCGGCCTATTAGGTCTTGACTCGTGAGCTTATTTTTTTCTACCAGCGATAACGATCACTAGCAAACAAAATGTTTATTTTTACAAATTGATAAAGTTATCTCCACATGTCTAAAAATTTGTCGCCTTATTCAGATGTAGGATACGGATAGCATAGGTTTCAACCTAAAGGTATGGAAAATATTCTGAGGATGACAATCTGTGTTTTATGTCCGAATGCATGTTGCAGGCAGACCAAATCATGTCAAAATCAGGCAAAAAGTAAACTTAAGACTTGCCAACTTTTAACCTAATTTTTGTATTAATATCCAGCGAGAAACAGTTGGCACAACCAGGGATCTTATATACAAGATCCCTGGCACAACCATGCAATAACAGATTGTCATCTTCATAATTTTCACTCTTTTAAATACATTTTAACACCAGCTTTGTTTACTTCGGCAAACATTATTACCTACAGCAATCGAATGCAGTCAAAACAACTGGTACTCATTTAAAGTGCCAGTAACGATTTTTACAGACATCGTGGATTGAGATCAGACAACGCATCACGTAATGTCTGATCTTTAATAGATCACTTGCCGCATACTAGTGTCAGAGTTATCCAAACAGCCTGATTCTACAATTTATTTATGCAACTCATGCCTACGGTTGATGTCGATTCCATTTGAGCCATGCTCTGTGAAAAATTGGTTTGTTGTGTCTACAAACAGTATCAACTCCGGTAACCCTGCACAGAACGTACAGGCTTACCTGTGTCGAAACATTTTGCTCTTTGGTCAATTTTCAGCATGTCATTCTACCTCATGACTCGGTCGGTTGTTAAATAAAATGGATCAATGATGGCTTGCTAGGTGCGTCACAGATATGCATTAGAACCATTTTTCACAGAGTATGGCTCATTCAGTTTGCACTCAACGAGAAAATAACTCATTGTATGGTTGTTTTCGTAGTTCAGGCGATTACCAGTTCGAAGGTAGACGGCTTCATTATGATGGTTAATAAATGCATAAATTAATTCATAATATCTGGTTATCTAAATAAATTCTGCATGTTATAAGATTCTGCAAGTTATACGGCATATTTGATTTACTCTCTCTCTCCTTTCAAATCACACCAGTATTCATGATAGAACTATTTTAATATGAAAAACTACTTATCATAAAAAAAATCCTGACATGAACTATAATATTTTAGTGTAATGGTAATTTTCTCTTCAGGTGTTACAATTTCTATTGACATATTAATTTCATATATAGGTTTTTTTTTTTCCAAAAATGATGATGAAATAGAAATAATATTGTGTATCTAATTGAATTCACACCTTTTAGTAGACATTTTAACCCATTTCCTTCTTCTTTAATTGCCTGTTAAACATATTTATTTTATATCGATTGAGAAACGAGTTAATCTCTCTCGAATCTGCCTTCTGGGAACTTGAATATAATAAAAAAAAAAAAGTCTAGCATATGCCTTCTTGGAACTGGAATATAATAAAAAAAAAGTCTTTCATAATCTCACAGTTAAGTTCCAAGATATGAACGCATTACGTTTTCTGATCTTGGTCTTCTCTGCAAAAGCAGCTTTATGCTGAAAGGTTTGAGATGCTGAAGAGAACCCCAGTCTCGTTTTCGAAAACTACCAAAGTGCCGAAAGTTAACCCATTACCACACAATCCGTACTTCTGACGCTCCCGAGAAACTTTTTTAAGCTTTTAGAAAACATTGTGAAAAAAGGAGAAAAATGTTTTCTACCCTTCACAAAACAAATTTCAAATTTTCTGCCACGTTTATTTTGTCGATTTCGATTTGGTCAAACCTCAAATTTTGTCATTTGTTAATGAGTTAAATCTGTTGCGGTATGGCAAGATATTCTAGCCGGGATAACCTTAAAGTCCAAAAGATTACACTACGTTCAGCAAAGTTGATGGGATGGGATCCGCCAATATCTAGGCCTAATGGCAGCAAAATGACGAGAGGGAGATGTAACCGTTTTTTCGGTTTAAAAATAACTTTGGTGAAAAAAAATGAGAAAATATTCCGACATTTTAAGCGACATATTTCTAGACATTCGCTGCTATTCGAATATTTTTTAATTTCTTATAGAAAATTAAACAGATCTATAGTTATTTTGACTTACCAAATGAAGTGGTAATCCATCATCAGAATCTAAGTCGTAAATATTTAAGAAGGGTTAGATAAGGTCGTATAAAAAAGTGTCAGTCGGTTTAGTATGACACGTGCATATGGAACTAACAACTGGGACAGTACTTCACACTGCCGGAGTGCTATACCCAACATCAAAGGAATACCGAGTTAACCCTTGCCTCTCCTTTGTGTTAAGTTTGCATATCTTATTTTACCCTTTATCAAAGGACAAAAGTTTAGACTGGTCCAAATTGAATGCACTTGCAGACGGACAAAATAAATGTTACTCAAAATTTGAAATTTGTTTCTAGCAGAGTAGAAAACATTGTGGGAAAATATGAGAAAATTCTGGTTACCAACATTTCCTCCTTAGCCCACAATGTTTTCAAAATGCTTCTACCCCAGCGTCTTAAAAAAAAGGGAATGTTTTTGTAAAGGGTTAAAAGGCAATGAAAAGAGCGGGTTTTTATTTAACCCTTTCCCAAACAAGCCATTGTTTTTACGTGTCTGCAGTACATGTCTTTTTGCAAACAATGTGGGAAAAGGAGAAATTGCTCGTAACGAGCAATTTCTCCTTTTCCCACACTGTTTTCTGCCCGTTCAGATATTTTTTGCCATTGTTATAAAAGTTAAAATTGTCGTCTGCGAACTGTTTCAGTTTGGAAGAGTCTAAAATTTGTCATTTGGGAAAGGGTTAAGAGAACAAGAGGATCATTTCAGTTCAGAATGTGGACTTATTTTTTTTCTGACGATCCAGCCTGCATTTTGAAAAAGCTGAATATATGTACAGTTCTATTCGTTACCCTTTGGTTTCCTTACATCCAGAGACTGAGAAAATGAGGATAAACAGTGTGATAATATACACGTACAGGGTAGCATAATTTTTAAATTGTGTTCAAGTTTTTAATTATCAACAGAATAAAAAAAGAAATGGCTAATAACTGCTATATCTGTTTCGTCTAATGAACAGTAAGAAAGAATGTGTGATAAAAATACACCTGAAGCCTGTTGTACATGAACTTTAAAATAGTGCATTTTTTTTCCTAGTGTACAGTTTCAGACCGTGGGTGTACTTGGGTAAATTTTCGATAATGCTACATTACACGGTTTTGCTCTTTAACCTATTATACGGCATTCACGACAATAATTGCCTTTGCGACTTATAAAAATCAAGTTCAGGCTGCACGAATTGTGCAGTCTGATTTTGGATGTACACTTTGCGCTCTTGTAGGACGAAAACAACATTGAAAAATGCTGGTTCTTGGTGTTTTTTTTTTCAAATTTTAGATTATATAATTGGGTTTTCGGCGCTCTATGTCAAGTTATTAATTGGCATTCCAGTCTGAGTTTTTCCACTTTTAAAGTACACGCTTGTAAGTCACAAACAATCAAGAAGTAGTAACTTTGGTTTTCGGTTTTTGGAATCCAGCATGAAATTGCACTTTTAATCCGAAATTCGAATTTTCATATCGCTAACACTAAATATGGGATAGGCTTACAAATTTGTAACTTAGCGAATAGCTGATTAAAATGCGTTTTGTGGCATCTTAAATTAAGTAATCCCTGTTGGCAAAGCTTATATCCGCATTTAATGGTACGAAAATGTCGCGGTCGTAATGGAAGAATTAGTTTCTAGTTCCCGAAACAGTGGGGAAAATTACAGATATTTAAGAATAAAAATTTACAGTCAGCCAGCCGAATATTCCCCCGCAATCCCTCGCAACGTTACCTCCTGCTGTGAAGTTGCCCGATATTTTCTGAGGCCGCGGTGACACGTCCGCCGCGTTTCCGCGGCCGATACCTGTACAGCAGATTTGCCGCGGACAAATTGGTCCGTCGCGGCTCGCGGACTTGAGCAAAATCCGCGAGGAGTGTACTGTATGACTTACATATTCAGAGCCGGTCTACATTTCAGAGCCCTTCTTTATTTTTATCTTTTTTTTTGCGTTATTTCTGTTCATTTCTTTACCAGCAGTGAATATAACATTTCAAGACATAATTTCATGCTTTTAGGACAGCAAGACTATCTTTTTTTGCCATTTAAATGGCAATAATAGACTGATTATAGGTCCATGAAGTTTAATTTCGGCTATAGTCGACCCACGCCACAAATGATTCAGACAACATCTTACATTTGTTACAGCTTTACACACTGTAGAAAACACGTTAAAAGACCAGATTATTGTATGACATTCTCCTTTTTTAGCTCACCTGACACCTGAGCACAACGTACTCAAGGGGAGCTTTTAGAATCACTTGGTGTACATCGTCCATCGTCAACATTTCTTTAAACATCAACTCCTCCTAAAGTGCTGGGCCAGTTTGTACCAAACTTAGCTGGAATGTTCCTTGGGAGTTCCTCTTTGAAACTGAGCACAGAATTTGATTCCATGCCTCAACATCTCTGGTCACCATGGCAACCAAATGGAATTTTCTAAGAAATTCTTTAAAAAAAATTCTTCTCTGAAACCGCTGGCCAGATTTTAAAATAATTTCACAGAGATGTTCCTTGGGTGACCCTTTTCAAAAATCGTTCGTGAAATTTTGGTCCATCAAGAAACATGGCTCTGGTGAATGGGGGCTTTTAGCACTATACAGAAATGAAGAAATTCTTGAAAATTCTTCTTTCTCTATACCCCTGCCCGGATTTTAAAAGAATTTCACTGAGATGTTCCTTGGATGACCCTTTCCAAACAGTGTTCGTGAAATTTTGATCCGTCAAGAAACATGGCTCTCGTGAATGGGGGCTACTTGCACTTTTATGGAAATAAAGAATTGTTGAAAATTCTTCTTTCTGAAACTGATGGTCAGATTTTGAAATGACTTTTTCAGGTGACCTTTTGAAAATTGCTTAGCAAAATAATAATTTTGGTTCCAATATTTCAATACCTCAGAAAAAAAATAGGCTATGGTCATCTCAAAAATTCAGGTGAGCGATCCAGGGCCACCTTGGCCCTCTTGTTTCAATTTCAAAGACATAAAAAACACATGATTACAAATAATGTCAAGCTCGCCTGTTTTTGTTAACTAACCTGAGCACAACCTGCTCAAGGGGAGCTTTAAGGATCACCCGGTGTCCGTCGTCCGTCAGTGTGTCAGTACGTTGTGCGTCGTCAACAATTCTTTAAACATCAACTCCTCCTAAATCGCTAAGTCGATTTGGACCAAACTTGGCTGGAATGTTCTTTGTTAGGTCCTCTTTAAAAATTAAAAACTCTGGTTGCTATGGCAACCAAATGGAATTTTCTAGGGAATTTTTAAAAACTCTTCTCCTCTGAAACAGCTGGTCAGATTTTGAAATAATTTCACATAGATGTTACTTGGGTGACCCTTTTCAAAAACTGTTCGCGAAATTTTGATCCGTCAAGAAACATGGCTCTGGTGAATGGAGGCTACTTGCACCTATACGGAAATGAAGAAATTCTTAAAAATTCTTCTTCTCTGAACCGCTGCTCAGAATTAAAAATAATTTCACAGAGATGTTCCTTGGATGACCCTTTCCAAAAATTGTTCGCGAAATTTTGATCTGTCAAGAAACATGGCTCTGGTGAATGGGGGCTACTTGCGCTATTGGGAAGTGAAGAAATTCTTAAAAATTCTTATTCTCTGAAACCGCTGGTCAGATTTTGAAATACTTTTCACAGCAATATTCCTTGGATAACCCATTTTAAAAAAATTGTTTGTGAAATTTGAATCCGTCTGGAAACATAGCTCTGGTGAATGGGGGCTTCTTGCACTGTATTGCCATGAAGAAATTCTTTAAAATTCTTCTTCTCTGAAACCACTGGTCATAATTTGAAATAATTTCACAGAGATGTTCATTGGATGACCCTTTTCAAAAACTGTGCGTGAAATTTTGATCCGTAAAATAATGTGACTCTGGTGAATGGGGGCTACTTGCACTAGAGGGAAATGAAGAAATTCTTAAAAACTCTTCTTCTCTGAAACCAATGGTCAGATTTTGAAATTATTTCACAGATATGTTCCTTGGGTGACCCTTTTCAAAAGGTGTTCATGAAAGTTTGATTCATTATTAATCATGGCTCTGGTGAATGGGGGCTACTTGCACTATATGGCCTTGAAGGAATTTTTTAGAATTCTTCTCTGAAACGGTTGATCAGATTCTGAAATAATTTCACAGAAATGTATCTTAGTTGACCCTTTTCTAAAATTGCTGGAAATATTTTGAACCATCAAGAAACATGGCTCTGATGGCTGTGTGCTATTTACACTATAGAGACATGCAGAAATTCTTAAAAATTCTTCTTCTCTGAAATGGTTGTTTAGATTGTGAAGAAATTGGCTATGGTCCTCTCAAAAATTCAGGTGAGTGAACCAGGACCATCTTGGCCCTCTTGTCTCTTTTCTTGGCTCAATGATGATTAAATTTTACTCATTACAGTTGTTTCCTGCCGGTCTAATATACCGTAATTCCCCCAAGTATTCGGACGGAAAAAAACAATTATTTTTTTTGGTTTTCGAAAACTTATTAAATTATTTGTGTGACTGTCCGAAAATTTCGGGAAATCTCTTTCCACCAACAACAACATATCCTTTAATAGGCATCGTATGTACAACATACAGTAAGGCATATATTTCCTGAAAAGAACTGACATGACATTGACCTTTATGGATTAATAAAACTTTATTGTAAAAAGAGTTCACACAGTTACGTATTCGAACGCAAATAGCTACTTCGCTAAACAATCCTAAATCATGGTCGTGATAAGGGTTATTCTTGACCTGACTAAACTTGGTTACGTCACCCATACACGTGCTTGTCTCCATGCCACATGTCTGTGTACAGGTCGTTACAACTAGCCATCCATGCATTAAAAGTGTATCTTTTAGCATTTATAGATAAGATTTACATCTTTAATGCGTCACAGGTATTGGACTAAATATATACAGCCTGTGAAACACAAATTAGCACCTGCATTCAGTCTACCGCGATCAATCAGATACCAAACAAAGGATTTAAGCTTAAAACATAGATCGATTTACTCTTCTCAGGTACTTGCTAATTAAGTCTTTACCACACAATCACGGCTTTAAAGGTGGCCCTTCAGATTTTGGGATGAAAATGCAAAAAAAATCATCCTTATACTCCCATAGCCTTTTAATTTGCATTCATAAAACCCCAGTAGTCGAAAACCATCCGATAACACGAGAAATTTGAGATTTATTACGGTCCAAGTTGACACTAACGGGAGACACGTTCTATTTTTAGATTATCAATTCTCTCATTTAAATACAGGAAAACACGGACAAAGTTTCAAACATCCGTCCGAAGAAGACATTATGGAAAATAATTATTACATGTTTGCTATGTAATGGAATTTCAGCGTTATTAGTCACGTGCCGGTCACTTGACATTCCCACAATGGTTTATTGATTTTTGGCGTGAAATCTAAAACTGGCTTAAGAGGCTACATAGCCTTTTAAGGGAATACCATCAAAAACATTTTTTTTTGTAATTTTATGATTCTTAATTATTGATGATTTGTATTGTTTTTTCATACGAGGGGTGTTCGAAAAGTTTCGGGACGGTTGGCGTCATTCTTTTATTTGTTAAGATTTTTTAATGATTTTTTCGGTAGTAATAGCTACAACCATATTCTATCGGTTTATCGAAACAGATAAGCAAAGATATACGCCACATGTGATGAATGGTCACTATAGCAACGTCAAGTCGACTTGAGCGGGGCACCTTGACGTCATTTCACAAACTAACTTCTTTTTAATGACAAGTATCGATCACAATAGGCACTCCAGTATGTTTTTGAATTGTGTATGACAAAATTATTTGACCGCAGGGTGCCCCGTCTACTACCTGCAATCAAAAGCTACAGTGAATCGCCGACAGTAAAGCTTTCCTGAAACAGTACAGAGAACGTAGTGACAGGTTCTTGATTTTCATTATTAAGCCCGATGTAACTGGGATTGGTTTGTATGATCCAGAGACCAAGCAAGACATTTCTGTGTAAAAAAAAAACCCTAATTCACCGTCGCCTACAAAAGCAATGGTGAAACGTTTAATTTTATTAAAATGAACAGAATTATTCTCTGCCACACAGTACCGATTGGGAAGACAGTCACAACACAGTATTACTTGAACGTACGGTCTTTTGATTTTTTAACTACATTTTACATAAAATGATATTCTTATTTTAATAATGACAGAATTGGTTCATGAAACCACTGATTCATAAACATACTTTCGATCCCACATGTTCACATGTTTTTGGATGCATTCAGGTGCATCGTAATGGGTCGACCAGGGTTGTATCGGACAAACGACCATAAGAACCCGGCAATTCTACTTACATCACAACAATGCCACGACATATACTTCATCAACTACCAAGAAAGTACCTGCTGATTGATAGAGTAACACAATTCAGCACCCAGCATATTCCCCAGACTTGCAACGTGTAAGTTTTGGGTATTCCCTACCATCAGGCGTTACTGACGCAGTCACTCTTTTGATGACGTCGATGACCTTCCCATCATGGTCAGGGAATGTATAAGCAACATTCCATCATCAGACTTCAAAATTTTTTTTCTTTCGTGGGGACATAGGCATAAGAGGTGCACTGAGCATATCGTGGGATAATTTGAATAACCATAACTATTTCAGACGTTTGTGAAGACAAGCTTCTTATTCAGCACATCAGAGTGCCCCGCTCACATCGACTTGACATTGCTATGGTGACAACACATCATGCGTTTAGTGTACTTGCGTTTATTTGTTTCAACCAACCTATAGAATATGGTTGTAGCCATCATTACCGAAAATCTCATTTAAAAATATTAAAATATAAAAGAATAGTGGCACTTGTCCCGAAACTTTTCGAACACCCCTCGTATAAATTTCAATGATATATATTTTTCTTAATTTGGCGTGATGTGAAAATTCTAAATACCAACCTTTAAACGATCCTTGGGTAAAACCTTTTGAAAACATTGTTGGAAAAGGAGAAATGCTGGAATTTATCATTTTCTCCTCTTCCCCCACTGTTTTCTTCGTTATCCAATCAAAAATCATTTTAGCAAAATGTAATTGTCGTCTGCGAATCCTTCGAATTTTATGTAGTCCAAGAACATTTTCGTTTGGTAAAAGTTTACCATATCCCAAACAAGCCTTTGTCGTATGCAAACTCTTTCAGTTTGGAAGAGTCTTTAATTTGTTGTCTGGGAAAGAGTATTGCAGACCTTCGTCGATCTTCTGAACCATTTTAATTTGTTGTTTGGGAAAGAGTGTAGCGGGTCATCGTCAACTTCTAAACCATTTTAATTTGTTGTTTGGGAAAGATTGTAGCGGGTAGTCGTCAACTTTTAAACCATTTTAATTTGTTGTTTGGGAAAGATTGTAGCCGGTCGTCATCAACTTCTAAACCATTTTAATTTGTTGTTTGGGAAAGATTGTAGCAGGTCTTCGTCAACTTTTAAATCATTTTAATTTGTTGTTTGGTAGAGTACTTCGGGTCTTCCTAACCATCATAATTTTTGTCCGAAAATTTAGGGGCAATTATTTTACCAAGTGTCCGAACTTAGGGACAAAAATGGATCCTGCAGGATTCAGTGGTAAAGGAATGTAGAATGTTTTGACCAGAACATTTTGGCCACGGACCTTTTGGCCAGCTAAATGTACAAAGTAGGATGTTTTGGCAAAACTTTTTATCACAGAGAAGTGCAATAAATGTACTATCTATATATCTAAGTATAGATTTTTTATGCAGAAATGCATTTTCAGTTACCGTTAATTTCATGCTATTTTTGTTGAAAAAAGAAAGACTCTTTGCCAAAATATGATATTACTTTGATTTGCAATCTTCTGTAGCAAACTAGTTTATCTCAAAATATTTTGGCAACTAGAAATTTTAAAGGGGCCCAGATACTCATTTTCAGCCGGTTTTAACTCGTTTTGTCTTTATTTTATCAAAATATAATCATTTTTATATCTTCATGCCAAATATTGCGCCTGACGGTTGCAAGGTTGCTTAAATTACGGTCGATAGAAATTGCATTTCGAAGGGTTGCTGCCAGTAATGTAAACAGACTCGTCGTTACTGGGTTTTGAATCGAAGATATTCCGTATATCCATTATACACTCGTGTAGATTCATATCATAAATATGCATACTGTCATGTGACTCTATTTGACCTTCGCCCTGCGTCTAATGAGGTAAACAAAGGAAAATGGAGGAAGTGTGCACGACTTGTCCAAGTCGGAAAGAAAGAGAAGAAAATTGGAACACAGAAGGAAAACTAGCAGAGAGAAAATTGTTATAGACCTGTTCAGCCATCGTTCGCTGGAACGAACTGAAAGCGCTAAAAGGCTTTGAAGGCAATACGGAGGTAGCACAAGTTATCTTCTGGACTTCGCCGAGCGTGAAATAAAGTAGGTCACTTGTTTCTTTACGAAAACAAATTTTTCTCAGCTCGTTTCATTTTAGTAAACCTTTTAGTCCTCCTATATAATTTGTGACTGATCTGTGCTGTAGTGTTTCAACGTGCATCCAGGTAAATACATGAAATATTTTAAATCTACTGTACAGTAACTGTATTATCTATTTTACGAGCTGCTTGTCTGGCAAATGTCCTGTATCTCGTTTGTCTCTCCGTAATTCCCTCGGTCTTTCTGTAACTGTAAATTTTAAAATTGTCCCTGTGTCTCTCTCATGTGTGCTCTATCTCTCGAAGGAGACTGAGTCCGTCAGTTTGAAAAAAAATTGAGGATAGGTGGGATTATAACTGATTAGGAGTTTAGGACCAATGTGGCAGCAATTCAGTCTTGTTATGCCATATTATTTTCCTTATTGATTTATACTGAAGGCATTTGCAGAAAACAAATCAAATAGTTTAACCCATTACCACACAATCCCTCCTTTTGACGCCCCTGAGAAAGAAACCTTAAGAAAATATTGTAGGAAAAGGAGAAAATGCTGGTAACCAGCATTTTCTCCTTTTCCCACAATGTTTTCTACCCTTCACAAAACAAATTTCAAATTTTCAGTCACTTTTTATTTGCCGTCTGCAAATGCTTTCAATTTGGACAAGCCTGAAATATTGTCATTTGGTAATGAGTTAAATGAAATATTTGAAAAAAAAAATGGTTTTAAGGACAGTTTCCTTTCATTTCATACTTTGCATTTAATTTAAAGGCAGATTTATGAATTAATCAGGCAAATACTATGGATATATTTTTTATCTTTTTCTATATCATGTACACATATTCCAGGGCAGAATATGGGAAAAGAACAGACGAACCATCAACATCTGCAACATCTACCTCCACGCCATACAGAAGGATGACAATGTTTACCTCGACATTGAGTGGTATTAGTGAAGGTGAAGCAACCAGCACTGCTACAGAGCAGGAAATGTGAGTCATAAACCATTGTTCAAAGCCTTTTCTACACAATACCAAATTTAACAGCCCTGAGAAAGGAGCTTTTTGAAAACATTAATAGTATAAGAAAAAATCCCTGTCACTATTTTCCATATTCCCATGATGTTAATTACCTTGTAAATGATCACTTTCTCTGAGCCGCATTTAACTCTTTACCATACAACAAAATTTGGATTACTCCAGACTGAAAGTATTTGCAAAGGACAAAATAAATATGAATCAGAAATAGAAATTTGATCTGGAAAGGGTAGAAATCATTATGGGAAAAGGAGAAAATGCTGGTTGCCAGCATTTTCTTCTTTTTCCACAATGTTTTCAAAGGCTTTCTTTCTCAGGGTCGTTAAATAAAAGTCGGGATTTTGTGGAACTGCTGAATTTTTTCCATAAGGGTCACTACTCTGATTTTCAGGTAGCAATGAAAAAAGGGAATGGTGTTTTGATGCCTTGGACAAAAGACATTGTAATCACTTCTGGTTTGTGTGTAAAATGGCAGAGACTGAAAAACAATTTGTGGTAAGTATATTTATGAATAGTCAAAAAAGACTGTTCCCATATGCGTACAGTTAAATAGGAATAAGTTAATTGACTTATGCTGCAGGAATCAAACTTATTTTTATCATGTTAACCCATTACCACACAATCCCTACTTTTGATGCCCCTGAGAAAGAAGCCTTTAGAAAACATTGTGGGTAAAGGAGAAAATGCTGGTAACCAGCATTTTCTCCTTTTCCCTCAATGTTTTCTACCCTTCACAAAACAAATTTCAAATTTTCAGTCACTTTTATTTTGTTGTCTGCAAATGCTTTGAATTTGGACAAGTCTAAAATTTTGTCGTCTGGTAATGAGTTAAATGCTGCAGAGACACATAGACATCTGAGTATGTAAAACTAAATTGAAACATTTGTCTTGATACCTTGGACAAGTTTGAAACTAGGTCATGTTGGGTCAGAAAAGGTCTTTTATATCACCAAAACCTGTTTTTTTTCCGGTATTTGAAAAAGTAAACAACTCTAAGTCAGTGCTTCAATTTTGAGTACTTTCATATTTCTTCAAGTAGAGCCAAATAGACTTTAACTCTTTGCCAAACGACAAAATTTTGTGGGAAAAGGAGAAAATGCTAGTTACCAGCATTTTTCTCCTTTTCTCATAATGTTTTCTGAAGGCTTCTTTCTCAGGGGCGTCAAAAGTAGGGATTGTGTGGTCATGGGTTAAAAGGCTTCTTTCACAGGGCCATTAAAAGTAATGATTGTGTAATAAAGCATAAAAAAAATGAACTACCCATAAAGTTGAATTATTTTCAACTCATTATATTTGCAGGCTATTTGGACAGGAATAACACACCACATAGTCAACGAGCATGAATGGGTTTTAGGCCATGGGGATTACACCAAGAACCACTGTCTTCATGGACCCCTTCAAGATTAGGAGAAAATTGGCTCCATCCAGTAAAAAATGCATCCACCCTAAAAGACCTCGCCAAAATTGTATTTGACAAGAGACTTTTTAATCAGATACACAAGTATCTGCATTTCAGATAAAATACATAAAGACTAAGCTATCAAAATTTGTATTGATTAGTCAGTGTTCCACATCCTCTCTTCATTTTTTTCATTTGCATTTTTTGGCTAGTGCACTAATCAATGCCTTGGGTTTTCCTTTTATAAGTATTTTGTACAACATTCTATAAAAGCCACTGGTTGCTTTCCCTCTCAAACATCTTCAAAGCAATGTTAAGCAGTAGGAGTGGGATGAAATGTATTGCAGTTACCACCATCAGTCCTTTAACCCTTTCCCAAACGACAAATTTTGGACTCTTCCAAACTGAAAGAGTTTGCAGACGACAATTTTAGATTTTGAGAAAATGACAGAAAGTTCTCAAAAAGGGTAGAAAACACTGTGGGAAAAGAAGAAATTGCTCATTATGAGAAATTTCTCCTTTTTCCACAGTGTTTTCAAAAGACTTTTACTGCAGACACGTAAAAACCAGGGCTTGTTTGGGAAAGGGTTAAAAAAAATGCTGTGGTCAGAATGAATGTTGGATTCCCTAGGGAAAGCAGTTTGAGTACATTCCAGAACTTCTAACTCTAGCCTTGAGGTTAAGATTGGAAGACAAGGTTGGAATGAGGAAGGCCAAACAGTTGGAGGAAGGGGATCCAAGGCAGATATCAACCCATTTAGCCCCAGTCTGCCACCAAGCACAAAAGAAATATACACTGAACAGAATTCAATGGTTAAATAATTGTACATATTTCATTGTTATGTATAGTAACCTTTACCACAACCTGAACTGTTTAATAATTGTATAGGGATGTAGGCTTTAACAAACAATGTATGATGTAAAAAGGTCATAGTGTTTTCTAAGATACCATCATACAGGGATATGTTATTTGATGCATGATAATTCATTTACTAAGGACTAGTCATAAATTTTGTTTTCTAGTCAAGGATAAAAGTACACAAAAGTAGAATTTACCCCATAGAAAAAGGTTGTTTACAGGAAAGTGATGGGTCATTGGAAAACAATTTGTGATATGACTCTTTTTTTCTCAAATTTTGGCGAAAAATAATCCAGGCTGTGGTCGATCATGCTGCCTCAGCACTACTGTTGAAACTATGTACAGACATTCGCCCACACATTTGGCGTGTGAACTGGTTTAGTTCCCAGTAAGCAGAGTGGACACAGGTTGTCATAAGTTAGAGAAAAAATGTTTCTCAGGTGTTTAACCATTTACCACACAACTCTGACAGTTAATAACCCTAAACAGAAGCCATATAAAAACACTGAAGGAAAAGTAGGAAATGCTGGTCACCAGCATTTTCTCTTTTTTTCCCACGATGTTTACTACTGAGTACTCTATAAAAGACAAATGTCATCAAAAATAATGAGCCAAATTGAAATTGTCTGCAAATGTTTTCAATTTGGGCAAATATAAATAGTTTTCATGTGGTAAAGGGTTAAATTAAACAGTACAGACTGAGCAGTACCATCAACTAAATTACTCTGCATGAATATGTTAGCAATCCTTTTTACATATATTAGTAATCAGTGTAAATAGTACACTTGTTTCCTTTGTATATATTTGTCTGAAAACTCCTACAACTATTACTCGAACAAACTGACATGAAATATATGACCTCTATTACCATGTATTACATGCTCAAATTATTGTCCAAACATAGCTTTGTGTGGTATCGTCAGCATGTGGAAGTATGTGTATGATTTTTAAGTCTTATTTGGCTAATAGATTTGCCATGTCTATAAAAAATACAAAAATACCTGAAATAAACATGATTTTGATGAATTAAATTGGCAGTACACGGTGGGTTACATAGATCTAAGATGCACTTTCTGTGCAGTATGATCTTAATCCATGTCATTGGCCAAAGCTCTATTTTGATTATGACACTGTAGGGTCAAACCTGACATTAACTGTTAACAGAATTTCCATACCGTGCGATTATACCTGATGATATAAATATTCAGACTTTATTATTCTTTGCATAGAGGTCAATTTCTTGTCAACTTGTTCCAGTAATACATATTTCTGTATCCAACAGTCTCTGTTAACAACTTTGACAGAGATACCTTTAGAGAAAGTTATGTGGGAAAAAAAGGAGATAATTCTGGTTATCAGTATTTTCTTCCTTTTTCACAACAATATTCTACCATTTTCCAGTTTGAGCCACAGGAAAACTGTACTGCAGATATTCTCAATCTGGTTAAGTCTATAACAAGATTCATCTGGAAGGTTTTATGATGAAAAAGGGGTCATAGCCACAGTAATGAACTTGAAATCTTCATTAAATAAACTTTATTCTTTTATTTTCAAGACAATTATTTTTGTAACAACAACACAATTATACATGTATTTATAAGAGGGCCAATGGCCCTGAAGTGCTCACCAAAGTAAAATGTAATGGATTCTGTTAAAATGTGACTTTTAGATTGAACATGGTTTTCACAGATTTTTCAATTAACATACTCTGTAGCTCATTTAAAAACTTCTGAAAAATATCATTAACTCATTACCAATAGCAAACGACAAAATCTTAGATTTGTCCAAATTGAAAGCATTTGCAGATGACAAAATAAAAGTGACTGCAAATTTGAAACCGGTTTTGTGAAGGATAGAAAATATTATGGGAAAAGGAGAAAATGCTGGTTAACAGCATTTTCTCCTTTTCTTACACTGTTTTTTAAAGGCATCTTTCTCATGGGCATCAAAAGGAGGGATTATGTGGTAATGGGCAAAGAACAAAATAATTAGTTCCACAAGTATCTGACTGAATAGGTTGCATATATAGTGGACTCGAGATTTTTCTAATATTTGTTCCAGTAAGGTTCTTTGTGACATCACATAAAACTTGGAAAATCATTTGCTATGGGCTATTTTTCCAAAGCTTTTTCCTATAAGCCCCACTTGCGAATATGATAAAAACTGAAATTTAAGTCTTTACCATACACCAACAGTTTAGACTCACCCAAATTTTAAGCATTTGCAGACAAGAAAATAATTGTCACTGAACATTTGAAACTTATTTGAGGAATTGAAAAATACATTGTGGGAAAAGAGAAAATGCTACTAACCAGCATTTTCTCCTTTTCCACAATATTTCAAAAAGGCTTTTTAGCTCACCTGAGCACAACGTGCTCGGGGGAGCTATTGTGACCGGTCATCGTCCGGCGTCCGTCCGTCCGTCCGTCCATCTGTCCGTCCGTCCGTTAACAATTTCTTTAAAAATCTTCTCCTCCAAAACCAGAAGGCCAATCTTGATAAAACTTGGCAGGAATGTTCCTTGGGTGAAGCTCTACAAAAATTGTTAAAAGAATTTAATTCCAACAAAAACTCTGGTTGCCATGGCAACAAAATGGCTGAAAATGGAAAAAATCTTTAAAAATCTTCTTGTGACAAACCATAAGGCCGGGAGCATTCATATTTTGTATGAAGCATCATTGGGTGACCCTTTACTAAAATTGTTAAAATTATTCCCCTGGGGTCATATTTGGGCTTTGCCCGGGTGCACCTTATTTTACATAGAAACAAAGAAGGAAAGCTTTAAAAAATCTTCCTCTGACAAACCATAATGGCTAGAGCATTCATATTTGGTATGTAGCATTATCTCATGATCCTCTACCAAATTGTTAAAATTATTCCTCTGCTGTCATATTTGGGCTCTGCCCGGGCGCACCCTATTTTAAAATCTTTAAAAATCTTCATGTGACAAAACATAAGGTTGGGAGCATTCATATTTTGTTTGAAACATCATTGGGTGACCCCTTACCAAAATTGTTAAAATCATTCCCATGGGGTCATATTTGGGCTTTGCCCGGGCGCACTCTATTTTACATAGAAATTTAGAAGGGGATCTTTAAAACTTCTTCTGGTGACAAATCATAATGGCTAGAACATTCCTATTTAGTGTGTAGCATTAATTGATGATCTTCTACCAAAATTGTTGAAATTATCCTTCTGCGGTCATATTTGGGCTCTGCCCAGGCGCACCCTATTTTACCATCTTTAAAAATCTTCTTGTGCAAACCATAAGGCGGAGGGTGTTCATATTTTGTTTGAAGCATTATTGGGTGACCCCTTACCAAAATTGTTAAAATTATTCTCCTTGGGTCATATTTGGGCTTTGCCCGGGCACACCCTATTTTACATAGAAACAAAGAAGGAAACCTTTAATAAATCTTTTTCTGACAAACCGTAATGGCTAGAGCATTCATATTTGCTATGTAGCAAAATCTGATAATCTTCTACCAAAATTGCTAGAATTATCCCTCTGCGGTCATATTTGGGCTCTGCCCGGGCGCAGCTTAAAATGCCGCCTTCCAAACAACTCCTCTATCTTCTCTGCTGAAATTAAAGCAGTAGATCTTGCCCTTAATCTAGTTGAAAGTTCTAATTCCAACCGTTTTATTATCTTTTCAGACTCTTTGTCAACATTACAGGCCCTTTCAAATCAACGACTTGAGAATCCTTTAATCTGCAGTTTACTTGAAAGGATCTCACAAATTTCTTCTAAGAATAGACTGGTGCTCTGCTGGCTTCCAAGTCATGTAGGCATCAAAGGCAATGAAAATGCCGATAGGTCTGCCAAATCTGCACTTAACCTTCCCATTTCAGATTTTAAAGTTCCACACACTGATTTTAAATCCTCCGTTTTATCACATATCCAATCTTCTTGGCAATCCCAGTGGGATGCTGATATTTTCAATAAACTGCATTCAGTTAAACCATCCCTTGGTGAATGGTATCCCGTTTACAGATCCGTTCGTCGAGAAGAAGTGATAATTGCACGACTTCGAATTGGCCATTCACGCATCACACATTCCTGGCTCTTGACAAGAGATGATGCCCCTGAATGTATACCATGCAATGCAACCTTTTCTGTAAAACATCTCCTACTAGATTGCATTGACTTTCAGCCAGTTCGTTCAAAATATTTCAATGTCGATAGTTTGAAAAATCTTTTTGATTCTGTCAGCGTTGAATCTATTATCGCTTTCATAAAGGAGATTGGCATTTACAATAAACTGTGATATTTACTCTGGAGTTTCTTACCCATCTTTTTACAACATTCTTTACTTCATTAATATTCAGTTTGCATCTCCTTAATGGGAGGATTGGCTCTCTTGGAGACATCTTATCTCATTGGAGACAGGACCTCTTTAATGGGAGTATCTGATCCCATTGGAGGCTCCAATCTTTATCAGTTTTAACCTCATTTCCAAGGAAAAACAATATTATCAGTCTTACCTTTTAACCTAAAGCTTTGGAGTAGGCAGGGACGCCCAGCCACTCAATATCATATTTTATGCACATTATAAATGACACATATTTTTTTCATTTAAAAACTTTTTTTTATCAAACCAGCATTGAGTTTAAACCTTTTTATCACATTCCTAAATCTTATCATTTAAAACTTTTGAGTATATACGGATTGCCCTGTAACTTGATATCTAAAACTGTTGAGTAGGCAGGGAATGCCCAGCCACTCAATATCATATTTTATGCACATTATAAATGACACATATTTCTTTTTCATTTAAAAAAACTTCTTTTTATCAAACCAGCATTGAGTTTAAACCTTTTTATCCCATTCTTAAATCTTATCATTTAAAACTTTTGAGTATATAGGGATTGCCCTGTAACTCGATAATGCCCTTTATGCATTCTTCTTAATTCAGTTCTTATCATTTAAAACATTTGAGTATATAGGGATTGCCCTGTAACTCAATGATGCCCTTTATGCATTAAATTTTCTTAATTCAATTCTTTTATTGTCATTCAAACTTTATTCAGTTTAAACAACTCCACGTTTATTATCTTTTAACATATTGTAGATATGCGCGCTAAATGACCAAAGTTGTCGATGCGCCATAAAACAACATTCATTCATTCATTTTGCCCGGGCACACCCTATTTTACATAGAAACAAAGAAGGAAATCTTTTAAAAATCTACTTGTGACAAATCATAAAGGCTATAGCATTCATATTTTGCATGTAGCATCATCTAGTGACCCTTTATAAAAATAATTAAAATTATCCCCTTGGGGTCATATTTTGGCTTTGTGCCCTGGCGCACACTATTTCACATGGAATCATAGAAAGAAATTTTTAAAATCAATTCCATCTAAAAAGGAGAAATTGTTTGTAACAAGCAATTTCTCCTTTCTCACAATCTTTTCTACCATATAGATCACTTATTTTTCATTTTAGATACATTTTAAAATGTCGTCTGCAATTTGTTTCAATTTGGAACGATCTAAAATTTTGTCGTCTGGTAATGGCTAAACTACAAGTCAAAAAGGGAACAAGACTCTGTGAAGAGAAAAATTGATGATAAGCAGCAGCTTTTAGCTCCACTGGCCAAAGACAAGGAAGAAAATCTGTAAACATATTTTTGTGACAAACCCCAGGGTATGCCTTATTTGAAAAGAATTAATAGCCTGCCCTTGATAAACCATATAAGTTACAAACATACTCAGGTGAGCGATATAGGACCATCATGGTCCTCTTGTTTCACAGACTGATGAAAATCAGGGATGGTATGGTAAAGGCTTAATTTACAGTACAGAAGTAAGTTATACCCATATTCCATATAAATTTTGATCGTATATATATAGCATTTTTTGTTTGTTTGTTAGGGATGCATTTTCATGAAAAACAATTAAGTGTGTGGTTAGCAGAAGCAGACTTATTGAATTGTACGAACAACAATATACATGCAAATAAGTGCCTCTAGGCATCACTGTACAGGAACATTCCACCCTATCCTTGCTTGTGTTGCAGGATGATTCTGATGTGAGGTGGAATAGAAAGATAAACTTTTCAAAGCATATCACTTTGACAAAAGTCTGCCTTTCAATTTTACACCAACTCATTTGTCTCAATATTTTAAGTTGCCTTGGGGCTCACTTCTGCATGCTGCTGGTTATAATTCTATCAAAGCCCGTCAATTTACTATACATATTGTGCACAAATAAAAGAAACATTTTCACGTAGTCCCTTACATGTATATGGCATTTTTATGGCACTAACATATGGAGGGGAATATCCGCCAAAATTCTATTTGTCTACATGACATTCTTATTTGTGCAAATTACATGCTGATTTCTTTTCTTTCTTACATCTTACTTGTATATTACATCTCATGCGTCATTATTGCTAGTTCATGATTTTGATGCTAATTCTATTTGTCTTCTTTGAGTGTGTATTCCATAAAGTTGTTATTTAGTAATGCGTACTTCTATTCATTTTATCCTTCTTGACAATATGAATTTCATTCATCTTACTTCCTTATTCCGAAAATTCTTTTTGTTTCCTATGTGTGTTTTGCTTATCATTAGAATGCTGCATTCTACTTGTTTGTGCATATTCTGGCGAAAACTAGGCGGTTTTGTGATAATATTGAGGTGAAACTATGTTACGTAGTTGAAATAAGACGAACGAAGTAGTCACTATCAAGAATAGCATTTACATGCATACGGCAAGTCATATTATGATACCAGAGGGCGCTTTTATAATAATAGTTTCTCCCTTTGAGTATGTCATTCTCACGATATGTGTAATTCTCACGATATAATTTTATAGCATATTTTACGAAAGCGCGCGGGATCATTATGCGGGAATTGATGCAATACCGGTCAGTAACCACCGATGTGTTTCCTGACGGTTTCACATCAGTACTGACACAAATTTCTGTCCAAAGCCACTGACTACTTTTCTCAAATGCATCGGAAGTAATACGCGAAAAATCGCTGGAAATAATGTTCTCCGCAATCGGTTATCAGACCCGCAACCTCCAAGTCATGAGTCTGATACGCTAACCACTGAGCTACCCGGCCTGGCACAGTGCCGCGATACAACTGAAATAATGTTAAAAAGGGTGTTAAACCCTAAGACATATTGGGAAACTCGGGATTCTGTAGCAAAGCGTCTGTTTCTTTCATGTTTTAAAAGTTTCAAAGACTGAGATAATCTAAGTTCAGTAATGAGCGCCGTGATCGTGTAGTAGTAAGTACTTCGCGTTATGGCCGCGACATCTCGCGTTCAAATCCTGGTCACGGCAAATCCGAGTTTGTCGCTGTCTCGGCACAGATGAACAATTTTTTGCAGCCCTTTTAACTCATTACCAAACGACAAAATTTTAAGTTTGTCCAAATCGAAAGCATTTGCAGACGTCAAAATAAAAGTGACTGAAAAGTTGAACTTTGTTTTGTCAAGGGTAGAAAACATTGTGGGAAAAGAAGAAAATGCTGGTTACCAGCATTTTCTCCTTTTCCCACAATGATTTCTAAAGGCTTCCTTCTCAGCGGCATCAAAAGTAGGGGTTGTGTGGTACTGGGTTAGGGTGTTTTACCCCACTTTCAGTACGATTTCAATACTATGACAGCATCGGCTGATTTTGTTGACGATTTTTATTGGTTTTCTCACAAAAGCAATTTCCTCTCTTTCCTCGTTAATGTGCAACAACACACAAATTTAAGCGTTCATGACCCTGAAAAAGAGGGATTTTGAAAACAATGAACAATGTCAGGCAGTACAAGCAGTTTTATTCATTGGCATAAAAAAGGCATTGGGGGAAAAATCTCAATGACAAAAACCTCACTTTGAATTTAAAATTCCACTCATGTGAGCATAACTATTAACATCAAATGAATCACAATCTGAAAAAAAAAAACATACTTCATGTACAAAAAGTTGGGGATAAAGAGTTAGTAAGTTGCTGGTGAAATCTGTGAAAATTGTTGTACATGTCTGTTCATTGCTAAATACATGTATATCTTTGACTTCTGAACGGAAATATTCAAATTGGAATTCAGGTAACATTTCCTGAATTCCTAAATTAAGTATTCAACCATACTTAATTACCAAATTAAGAAGCATCTTGTTGCTGCTAAAATACATCACAGTCTAAATTCCATATTGCCTATCGACCAATCAATCATCTTATTACGGACAACTTTGTTACCCGGTGTACATAACTTACTTCTACATTTGGTTCAAAATCTGTAACCTTTTACCACACAATACCGACTTTTGACAACCATGAGAAAGAAAACTTTTGAAAACATTGTGGGAAAAGTTAAAAATGCTGGTCACAAGCATTTTTCTCCTTTTCCTGCAATGTTTTCTACCCTTCACAAAACGAATTTCAAATTTGCAGTCACTTTTATTTTGTCTTCTGCAAATCCTCAATTCGGAAAAAACCTAAAATTTTGTTGTTTGGTTATGAGTTAAGTCGACCACCTAACCAAAGTTGCATGGAAGTTCTATTATTTTCAGTTTGAAAAGGGCATCTCTGCATTGCAGCACAAAATCTGTCTTAATGGTCTTGTATCATTAACAGATGTACTTCATAGTCTGTTTGCAAAATTTCCTGGTCCTCCAATCAGTAAAATAGATAGTAGAATGTTGTATTCACACAATTCCATAGTTCTCTCCATAGTCGCTCAAAACTATAAAGAAAAATAAAACACTGTTTTCACATCAAGATCCTTATATAAATGACTTGTTATTTAACATAAGATGTGGTAACCCAACAGGTTATCATTATTTATCCAAAGTTTCTCAGTTTCATTTTTGCTGAACTCTTTACCAAGCAAACAAAATTTTGGACTGGTCCAAATTGAAAGCAGTTGCAGATGACAAATTCAATTACACAAGTTAGGATGTTTTCTTTGAAAGTTTAGAAACCATGGTGGGAAAAGGAGAAAATGCTTGTTACCACAATCTTTTTCTACCGTTCCCAAATCAGATTACAATATTTGAGTCACATCTATTCTGTCATCTGCAAATGCTTTCCATTTGGACTAGTCCAAAACTTTGTTGTTTGGTAAAGAGTTAACCCATTACCAAACAACAATATTTTAGACTGGTCCAAATTGAAAGCATTTGCAGACGACAAAATAAAAGTGACTGAAAATGTGAAATTTGTTTTGTGAAGGGTAGAAAACATTGTGGGAAAAGGAGAAAATGCTGGTTACCAGCATTTTCTTCTTTTCCCACCATGTTTTCTAAAGGCTTCTTTCTCAGGGGCGTCAAAAGTAGGGATTGTGTGGTAATGGGTTAAGGCATTGCCCATTTTGCAGTTTATGGTACAGCATTCCGGGTCAAATTTCTGTGACCCCTGTACATATTTGATAAAACTTCAAACTATTCTTATAGTCTAACCAATTTCAGTTATAATTACCCTTGATACAATATTCATTCCATTAAGCCCTTTTTGTATTTGTAATTTTGGTTTATATTTTGCATGGAAGTCTCTCTGGATTGGATGAAGACAGACAGATTTTGTATATATTATATTCACATTGGGGAATGCAAGACAGCTAAATCCCTAATACATGTAGCTCACTTTGTACTTCCTGCTGAGATGATTAATAAGAGCACCACTTGTGGGTGCCAACACTGGGCTGTAGTTACTTGACTTTCAGTAAATATTTGAACCTGTAGGGGTCTAATTTTGTCAAAAATATTTTGAATTGTCTACTTTAATGGCATATGTTCTCCTTTTGATAGTTATCACTTATGCCCAGTTTCAAGTAAATACCTTCAATACTCACAGAGATACTACATAATGTAACAAGAGGGCCATTGGCCCTGGAACGCTCACCTTAAGAGTCATTCTCAATTGTGTAAATTTGAACAAAAATAGAGAAACCTGGGGTGGGGGTGGGGTGGGGAATAGGTCGGCGCGGGGGGCGGGGGGTGGGTGGGTATGGCCTGGACCGATTTAGATCGAAAAATTTCCGGAGCCCTGCCTTAGACTATAGCTTATGAGTGAAATTCAATTCCTTGAACAACTTTGGTAAAGTTTCACCAAAGGAATATCCCTGCCAAGAGTCATCAAGATTGGCCAAGTGGCTTAGGAGATGATGTTGAAAGAAATTGTTGGCGGACGATGGATGCTGGACTATGGACGACAGACGCCAGACATAGGGCAATCACAATAGCTCACTTTTAGCACTTTGTGCTAAGGTGAGCTAACAAATATCAAAGCTATATGCCTTCCTGTTTCAAAGAAGAATTTTAAATTTTCCTTTTTATACTAAAGTTAATGTTTGTAAACACTAGCTATTAAATAACATGCAATTATAAACAAATACACACCTTTGACTGTGTACACCGAGTCCTGCAATAAATAGTTTGTTTTGGAATCCCCTCATTCTAAGCATATATTCTGCCACATGGACATTTTCACCACCTTATCAGATCAAACTCTGTGTTTCAAACCGTCGGTCTGTGCAGCCTCCAGGAAAGCATTTATCGGTAGGACATTTACTGTTGTTCACTTTTAAAAAGACTGGCATTCTTTGGAATCCACTTATTCCTCCATGAATAAGTTACCATCCACCATCTGAAATCAAAATACATCTGATTCTACTTTATGAAAAAAAAAATGTTTAACCCTTTACCCCATAAGGCATTTCTATGATATCTCTAATTGACTCTAAATAACAGCAAGGATGAAGCCATTTCTTATCTGTATATGACACCTTTTGATAGTGTAGGAAACATAGTGGCAAAAGGTGAAATTGCTCATTACGAGCAATTTCACCTTTAGCCACAATGTTTTCCCAAGGCTTCTACAAGCAATGCGTAGAAATGAGTATCTATGAAGTAAAGTGTTAAGTGAAAGCAGAAAACAATTTTATGTGTGTTGACAAGTACATACCTCTATGAACTCTTAATTTCATGTGTAAATTTTTAACTTTTCCAGGACATTTAAAGCTTCTTTGATTTCCCATTTACAAATCTTTTAAGCTGCATGTGTTGAATTTTATTTATATTACTCCACTGACTTGAAGTCAAGGCAGGAATAGTTCAAACTGCTGAAATGTATGAGCAATCTTGTCTGATACTGTTTTGAAATGCCTTCTTTACTATGTGCTGGGGTATGTGGTATTATGGAACTAAACAAAAAACTCACATGCACATCATAGACATTCTCAACTCTGCAGAATTAAGGATTTAATTAAAAATTAAAAATAAATTGAGCAAATCCCTATGGTATATTGACACAGAGAGGGGTTAGATGTATAAGCACTTCAAACCTGCGTTGCTGTGGAGCTATCTTTACAATGATGTGCTATAAATATAATGTATTTTTCTCTGTGATAGTTATGCAATGTACATTGAGTTTGTACCTGGATGGATGACCAGGCCAATGAATGGATGTTACAATGTAACACTAAAGAGATTGCCAGAAAGTGCTAGGTAGTATTATCTCTGTTTAGCTCTTCTCATTACAAGGTGCCCAAGGGGAGCCTGTGTCTGTTGCCGATTGGTCATTAATTACTAAAGAATGGTTAGAAACATCTCCCTAACTCCAAGGCCAATTATATAATCAACCAGTATTTGCAGAAATGTAACTCTGGAGGTCTTCTTCAAAGCATAGTTCACAGAATTGAATTCCTTTAAAAACTCTAAATTTCAAAGAAGTTCTCTTTCCCTAAATGTTTTCTACCCTGCTGGAAAGTGGAAACAAATTTCAATTTTTGATTTACCTTTATTTTTTCATCTGCTTTGAATTTGGACTGGTCAAAAAATTTGTTGTTTGGTAAAGGGTTAACCAACTATATTGACCCCTAACAAGCTATGACTTTTTAGACTGGACGAGTTCGATGGTTGTGAACCTCTTTTTCACACAACATGACTCCAAGCTTCATCTATCTTTATCAGAGGCTTTGATCCATTTTCTACAATACTTCTAAATCTAATTCCACTCTTTACCACACAATCCTGACTTTTAACGACCTTGAGAAAGATGCCCTTTGAAAACATTGTGGGAAAAGGAGAAAGTGCTGGTAACCAGCATTTTCTCCTTTTCCTACAATTTTTTCAACCCTTCCAAAAACAAATTTAAGTTTTTCAGTCATGTTTGATATATCCTCTACAAGTGCTTTCAATTTGGACAAGCCTAAAATATTGTCGTTTGGAAATCAGTTGCATGTAAATTAATGTCAAGAGAAGAGATATTAAAGAACAGATAATGATTTATAATAATGTTACTTGTCAGGTTTACCTATAAATTCTGATTTCCATCAATATGCCAAAATGCCTGAGGGCCTCTCATGCTATATGTCCTGCGCTGTACACAGGCAGTCAAGAACAGTCCTCTAGAAAGCACTCTTTCTGGGTCTGCATTTCTGACAGCAATTCTTATTCTGCATTCCTTCAGACAGCGCTCTTCGGCGATCATCATACTGGAAACTGTTAGGTAGCTAATATTGGGATACTCTTGCACTATACTTTTAACCCTTTCATCAAGAGTTCACTGTCCAAAATTTCACTCCGTGTTTCAAATGTTAAAATTGTGATCAGCGAGGTTGTCTCTCAATAGTCCGGTAATCCAGTGATTCGTGTACGTTTACAAATTAGCTGAGACGGGAGTGAGACACTTAGACCCCTGACTATTTAGACCCCTTAAAATATTGATTTTTGGGTGACAACTAGACCCCTTTGAGGCATTTTGACCCCTTAACACTGGAGACACTTAGACCCCTATTTTCATTTTTGGGACATAGATCGTTTTTGGTCTTTTTTTAATCATTGTTGTTTAATTTACCTCTATTTAAAAAAAATTAGAATTTGTTTTTCAATTCACATCTTTATGAAAATTAGGTGTATTTTTTTTTATAAATAGTTCTTGCAGTAACCTGGCTTTTTTTTATTGTTTGTTTACCTGTATTTTCCAATTCACACCTTTATGAAATATTGTTGGATTTTTTTATTGTTGTTTAATTTACCTGTATTTTCCCATTCACACCTTTATGAAAAAGATCATAGAAATAACAAATTGGGAAAGTTAGACAGCACTGTGGGAAGAGGAGAAGATCCTGCTTACCAGCATTTTCTCCTATACTAACTATGATTTAACCCATTACCACACAATCCCTACTTTTGACGACCCCGTGAAAGAAGCCTTTACAAAACATTGTGGGAAAAGGAGAAAATGCTGGTAACCAGCATTTTCTCCTTTTCCCACAATGTTTTCTACCCTTCACAAAATTTCAACTTACAAATCTAAAATTTGAAAGCTGTTGTAAAATATAAAAATCTTTTCTTTTTTTTTCATGACTGAGAAGTTCTCCTTGTACCCTTTAACCACATAATCCTGACTCCAAAAGATCCTGAGGGTGAGGGCTTTTAAAAACATGAGAAAAGGAGAAAATGCTTGCAGCCAGCATTGTCTCCTTTTCCCACAATGTTTTCAACCCTTTTAGAGGCATATTGTATCATTTTAACCACATTTAACTTATTGTCTGCAAATGCTTTCAATGTGGACGATTCCATAATTTTATTATTTTTATTTTGATTTGATTAATTAATGACGACTGAAGGATTGAAAAGAGATATAGGTAGAAAGAAAGAAGGGTGGATAGATAAATACTAAGAGCATTTATAAATTCAAATGATGAAAAAAGGGATATCCCTTTGTATTAATTTATTGTCCTTATCTTATCTATCCCCAGTCAAAAGTGTTAATTGGATCATGAAACATCCTTTCAGAGATCCCTTAACTCTTTCTGCCTCAACCTTTATTATTATTACTATTATGGCTTATTAGCTCTATAGTAAGCGACAAAATTTTAGACTCAGTGGTCCAAATATATTGAAAGCATTATATTTTGCAGAGGTCAAAATAAAAGTGACTAAAATTCAAAGTTTATATGGAAGAGGATGGAAAACAGTTGGAAAAGGAGACAATGCTGGTTACCAGCATTTTCTTCTTTTCCCACAATGTTTTCAAAAGGCTTCTTTCTCAGGGTCGTCAAAAGTCGGCACTGTGTGGTAAAGGGTTCATAAAAATTCATAAAGGTAATTAATCTATGTACTAAAGTCATACATTGACTTTAACTAACCAGCCAAAAGTTTGATACCCATATTCTACTAAAAATACCAAACATTATGTGGAGTTTTGAAAAACAAAAGCATTTAGCATACCAAGGAAAAGAACTAAAAATAGAGGTGCCTATTTAAATTTTCCGTTGACTGTTAGTTCATTTCTGTATCAATATTATTTTTTGTTTCAAGACAAGATTTACAAGTAATACAATCCATAAACATAGTCAATTAATATGTGAATTTTCTTTTTGAAAATAGGGGTCTAAGTGTCTCACTAAAATAGGGGTCTATGTGTCTCAGGGGTCTAATTGTCACCCAAATTTTAAGGGGTCTAAATGGTCAGGGGTCTAAGTGTCTGACATCCGCTGAGACAACTGCACTAGCATTTGTGTAATGATTGATGTTAATTTATTCGAAATATTTAAAACCCTGCCATTCTCTAAGCACTCTGCTATTTGAAGCAATTTCCGAGGGTCCAAGTTTTCATTTTATAAATAAGTGTCTTTGGTTACATCAAATGAAAGATTTACCTAGACACCGGCTACCTCAAAATTGAAGAGTAGATGCTCGGGGATCCATAATTTTTTAACTTGATTATAGATAGAATTGTAAAGAGGACACGGTTATCTCCCCTGCCTAAGAATAGCATTTTGTCCGCTATCCGCCAAAATTATTATTGGTCTAAAGGACAGTTAATTTCTCACAAACATGCACTAAGCACTTGGAAGAATATCAAATTCGATAACGGAGTAGGAAATAACAAGGAAGAGTCAACAATTCATAATAAACACAAACACAATTTAGCCAGTATCAAGTTGCAATAATCATGCAGGCAATAGGAAGATAGAAACATGAAATTGTCACAAAACAGTATGCAGTAGCAATAATGAAATATTAAATACAATATTCATACAAGATGTAAGAAAGAAACAAATGAACTTGTAATAATAACAAATAAGAATGTCATGTAGACAAATAGAATTTTGGCGGATATTCCCCTCCATACTAACACAGTCCAATATTTGATTGGCTGGTATTGATCTGCATAGTCTCAGAAAACATAATTGTAGTTCAGCATTTCTTAAGATACAAAATGAATTTTAAAAAAGGGCAGCCACTGAAGACCAAAGTAAAAATTATTGCATAAATGGATTTCTCATATCAAATACTTCCTTTTATCTGTACCTTTTAACCCTTTACCCAACAATCCCTGGTTTTTACAACCCCAAGATACATGTAGAAACCTTTTGAAAACATTGCCGGAAAAGAAGAAAAAGCTGATAACCACCATTTTCTCTTTCTTCTGTAATGTTTACTACCCTGCTGGCAACAAATTCAATTATTGGGTTACGCTTATCTGGCATCTGCAAGTGCTTTCACATTGGACCAGTCTAAAATTTTGTTGTTTGGTCAAGAGTTAACTCATATGATTGTTTTATTTCACAATTACAGACAGAAATTGAAAAAGGAAATCACATGATCATTATACGTTTTGTTTTGTTGAACCTGCTTGACTTGCATGAAATTTATGTACATATAAAAATTTCTTAAATGTCAGTATTTTCTCATTTTTTTTGACAGCATTTCAATTAGTATTTTTCCTTAGAGTATGAAAGGCTTACTTGTAGACGCTTAACTCTTTACCAAACGACAAAATGTTGGACTAGTCCAAACTGAAAGCATTTGCAAACGACAAAATAAATGTGAATAAAAAACTGATTTCTGATTTTGGAAGGGTAGAAAACATTGTGGGAAAATGAAAAAATGCTGGTTACCAGCATTTTCTCCTTTTCCCACAATGTTTACAAAGGCTTCTTTCTTTCAAAAGTCGGAATTGTGTGGTAATGGGTTAAACCCTTGCAGGTATGAACCCAATATATTGTCCGTAGGGATTGGGAAACTTGTCCCTTATCTGCCACACACAACATGATGGAATCAGGACTTGATTTCCAGCTCCAAGACGCCCATGCACCCAAAGAATGGACTGGGTATATGCATGAAATCAGTTGGCTTTGTTTAAGTCATCTCCATCCTCCCCCCGGTCCTCGTCTAGGAAAACCAGAATGTCTCGCCTTAAAAGCCTGCCCATGGCCAGAACTCCCTCGTCTAATATAAGTGTTTCGAATCGCTGGAAAAAGAAAAATGCATAAACATCAACCATGCTCTGGCAAAATGTGGCTAAATGCACCTCTCTGATGCATTGTACCAAGCAAGTAACCACTTAATATGAGACCCATAAAATTGACTTGGCCTTACAAGTAACCAACTAATTTGTTTACATGGTCCTTTCATATGCATAAATTGACAGATGGTATAAAACTTCTATGTCAAAAAGTTACCTTGTAATTCTGACTAGTTTGGCGTACTTTCTCATTTGCTTTGACAGAAAAGTTGTACACAGCATTATTTCTTTGCAACAATGGAAAATATTTTATGATGAAAATGAATAATAATTATAGGAGATAGGGTTAGGAAACAAGTCACCAACATTTAAACTTTTTCCAATTGTTTTCAAAAAGCTTTTTCTTCTTCACAGTTACTAAAACACAGGATTATATAGTAAGAGGGCCAATGGGTTTTGAAGCTAGACATGGAAACAAAGTTGAACCATATCCTCTTCTTATAAACATGTGACTTGTAGCCTCAACACATTGTTTAACCCTTTCCCAAATAATCCCTGGGTTTCACATCCCTGAAAAAGCGGCCTTTTGAAGAAAAAACAAAATGGGTAAAGAAGAAAATGCAGGTAACTAGAATTTTCTCCTTTTCCCACAATGTTTTCTTGCCTCCTAAAACAATTATCAGTTTTTGAGTCACATTAGTCGTCTGAAAATCCTTCCCATTTGGACAAGTGTAAAATTATGCAGTTTGGTAAAGACTTTAAATGATGGGTCATCTCCGGTTCACATTAATTGTCTAAATAATAGTAAATATTGAAAGCAGCTCAGAACAAATGTCCCATTGTTGACAAGTTTGGCTTAGTGATACTTCAGCATCGGTAACGGGTTAAGTCCCAAATAACCCTGTTCTATTCGACATATGACTGACGTGTCATGCAACGGATTTTTCAATCAACGTTTTCAGTCTGGTTAGCCTACAGAAATATAGTTCAAAGTACATTACAATGTAGGCCTCAAATGTAAAATTAATAATCCAAACAGTCAAAGTAGGTCACGGTCACAAGAACTCGCTCGACATTCATGATTTTGCAAATATGTATCAACTTTTCAGTTGAACAGTTTAAAAATCAGTAGAAACTTATTCGAAGACGTGTATCTTACATAAAAATTTACCATAATCGCGAAAAAACAGAAAAATGACAAAGCTACATGTATGTACTTACCGAAGATAAAGACGCCATTTTCTCTGTTGATTTTCATCAGGAGGTAGGGGCGTATGCAAATTACACCGTATCCGACTCTACGCGGAAACCATCAACGATTTTCCGTGACGCATCGCTATTGTTTACAGCTGCTATCGTCAGCCAGTTTTCTATCGATCAATTCTCGGTTTCTAATATGATTCTCCGTGTTTCTTTTTTTCAATTACCTAACATATGTCAGTAATTTATCCATGTATACGCAAAGGACCGATTTATTTACCATTTTTGATTAAATGAAATTTTAACAGCATTTTTGCTTAGCGGCTGTAGCCATGCATCTTTAAGTAATTGTTAAATCATTATTAATTAATAGGGATGATAATTAGCAATTAAAGCAATCATCAAATAAAGTTTTGTCCTTAATTGAGTATAAACCATATTTAATAGGACAAAAATTCACAAAATCAACATTTGGCCAAAACGTCCTACTTTGTATATTTAGCTGGTCAAAACGTCCATTGCTAAAACGTCCTGGCCAAAACGTCCCATGATCAAAACATCTGTCCACCATGGTAAAGTGTAGGACTTGTTACCTGGAGGCTCTGGGTACAAGTCTCAGGATTGATGATATTCACTGTGATAGGATTCATAACTGTCACTGCTGACCATTGGCACTTAAATGGTTATGTGATAAAGCAGCCAGTGGCTTTGGGAAAAAAGCACCCTGGGAAAGCATTAATAGGTACACAGTAACACTGGCAGCTATGGTATAAGTCAAATAATGTTGAAAATGGCGTTAAACAGCATACAATTAATCAACAATCATCAATTCTAGATCCACATTGAATGATTTCACAAATTCAGAATTTGTAAAGAACTTACAATATATTCTACAAGTGTTCTATTTCAAAGCGATTATCAGACCAGATCTACGGAGGGGATAATGTCGGCATGGTTACCATTCATAGGGACTATTGTCTGCTACTGATTAAGGGGGTTTTGACTACCTTACCTCTTTTGGGAGTAGGGGATAATGACGGGAGGGGCTTTTGACCGTTTACCAAATTCATTCGATCTATGTCCTTAGCAGAATGCTGGCAAATTTTACAGCAGACTTTTTAGATTATGGAGAGCTCATATTGATAGAGTTTGCACGAGACCCTGTTTGTAGATAAAGTAGGGAAATGTAACCGACCGTTATTTTTCTCAAATAAAATTGATTTCATGCATTGAAATGTTGAAAAATAATCTACAATCTGCTATGGCAAGCAATGTCAAAAGCTCTTGTAGTTTAAATGGAAAAACGCCTCTGAAAAAACATGTACTCTGGAGGAGTTCTGAGTTCGATTCTCAGCAGGAGCAGAAATTTGCTGTGCCAAAGTATATATTTACAGAGTAATTAAACAAGGCCTCATTAATAAAGGAACACTTCTGACATAGATTAACCCTTAGGCTGGTGAGAATAACTTGCTGACCTTTTGCAGACAGAGTAGATCAAGATCAGACTGCACAGAACATGCAGCCTGATCTTTGTTCTACTTTGACTGATAAGGAGATGTCTTACAAATTATTATCCACAAATATGGTCGACCTCAATATGTTTTTGACTTTTTACCAGACGATCCCAACTTTTACTGACCCCTGAGTAAGAAGCCTTTTGAAAACATTGTAAGAAAAGGAGAAAATGCAGGTAACCAGCATTTTCTCTTTTTCATTCAATGTTTTCTACCCTTCCCTAAACAATTTTTAATATTTCAGCCACATTTATTTTGTCTGCAAATACTTTCAGTAAATAGTCTTAATCGACTGATAGAGATAATTGTCGTGGTAAAAATGAATGTTTTTGCATGTTTATAATCAAAGAGAAGCAAAGCTATTGTTTGCAAACAAAAATTTGTCTGCTTTTAGCGAATTTACTATAACAAAACTGCTTGCTGTGATCGTTTGACTAGGAGCAAATAAATCATGTGTAACAATGCATGCACACTCACTTTTAGGTTTGCATGGCTGATGGACGGGACGAACAACGGAGATATGATATTTAGCTCTGATTTTAAACAATTCATGTAAATTATGTATGATTTCTTGATTGAAATTTCGTTAGAACTAAAAATTGATCAGTTTAAAATTCTATAGATACTTCAACAAAGTTTTATTTGCCATTATATCTATGCTGACGAGATAAAGAAACGCCTCATTGTAGTTGATTGATAAATATTTTGTTAACTGTAATGAAGAATTAGAAAAGAAGAATTTCATTTGAAGCATTGATCATTTATGACTACTTAATTTGCTTGTGATTGCTTTGTAAGGCCAGACTATGCTTCAAAACATTGATTACAATTTACTGGTTCGAGAAATTTAATTGAAAAAATTAACAACGCGTGTGGCCACCTCCTCTTTCAACCACAGCAGCCAGGCGTCGCCTCATAGACCCACATCAGTTGCGTAGCAGGTACCGTGGTACCTTGGCCCACTCATCATGAAGCGCTGCTATTAATTCTCAGACGTTGGCAGGCTGCGGATGACGTCTACGTAACCGACGTGTTAGTTAATTCCAGCATGTTCAATGGGATTACAGTCCGGTGAACACGCCGGCCAAGGCAGGACGTCAATGTTGTTGGTCTGTAAAAAGTCACTAGTAACGCGAGCAACGTGGGGCCGAGTATTGTCGTGCTGGAAAACCAGGCCTTGACGTTGGCGGAACATAGGGACTACAAGTGGGCGCAAAATGTGATCGATATAACGCCTGGCAGTGACATTACCTTGGCACACGACAAGTTCGGACTTAAACCTGTAGTTTATGGCTGCCCATACCATAACACCGCCTCCACTGTAACGATTGTGCTGCACAACACAATTCCTTGCGTTACGTTCATTACGTCGTCTATACACACGTGTGCGTCCGTCAAGGTTCCACAAGTTGAAAGGCGACTCATCGCTAAATACTACGGTCTGCCAACGCTGATCAAGGTGGTTACGTGCCCAATTAGCTTGCAGTTGACGATGGCGATGTGAAAGAACTACGCCATGGTACGGCCTACGGCACAAAATTCCTCGCTCTCTCAGCCTATTTCGGACTGTAAATCGACAAATAGGCCGACCTGTATTGCCTACCACTAAACGGGATGTGGATTCCGCTTTCAAAAATCTGTCACAGAGGTGACGTTGTCGGAAGTAATTATCCTGACATGCTGTAGTGATATGAGGTCTACCGGAAAGTTGCCTATCGGCAAACGTTCCGGTGACTCTAACACGCCTGATAAGTTGAGTTACGGTCAAACGTGAGACGTGAAAACGTCTAGATACCTGCTCTTCTGTTTGACCGTACTCCAACATGGCCTATGCCCGTGCTCTTTCTTCAGGAATTAGCCTTGGCATTAGCAAGAATTGAATATTTGTTAAAAACTTAGTGAAAATATGCTTGTGTATCGACTGACACATGTAACAAAGTGAAATTCACCTGACTATACCATGTAGTCACGTGCAGGCTTTCCAAGCAAATCATGACCATGCAGCCAAGTTTCAAAATGTGCTAAAAAACCTTGCGCGATAAAATCATGTTTGAATTTATTGGTCACAGTACATGTACGTTTCGGACATTTCAACTTCATTTTAAACTTTGGAACAAAGTTAACGCCAAATTTCGTTGAGGCGTTTCTTTATCTCGTCAGCATATGAACATTGTTTACACAGACCGGTCTCGTTGTCGTTCAAGAAACAATCGTCCACAACTTCTGCTGTCCACTCTCAAAATAAACAAGGACATTTTAACCCTTTCCCAAACAACAAATTTTTTACTCTTCCAAACTGAAAGAGTTTGCAGAAAACAATTTTAAATTTAATGAAAATGGTAGAAAGTTCTGCTAAAGGGTAGCGAACATTGTGGGAAAAGGAGAAATTGCTCGCTACGAGCAATTTCTCCTTTTCCCACTGTGTTTTCAAAAGACTTGTACTGCAGACATGTAAAAACCAGAGCTTTGTTTGAAAAGGGTAAAGCACTTGATTTTTTAACATTTTTAACTTTACATTATATCAAGTATATTCAACTGTTCAGATAGCTAGCAAGAATTTGACCATAATTTAAGCCATTTCAATAACCCATAAGGTGAATTCTGCACCTTGTTACCGCCCTACGTATGTCGATGAATTTCTGAATTGTTTGAAACATAATTATCTTTGAAACTTGTTAAGAAATGTAGATCATGTGGTTTATCAACAGAAATTTACTTGATATTTGATTTATGCAAGATTGCATTGGAAAAGCTTGCAAGATTTCTCTCCATTTTCAATGAACATGCAGAATTCATTAGTTACAAATTGCCCTGATCAAGTAAGAACCTGTGACATGAATTTATACTATCAGGATCTGTGTTCTACTCAGTAAACTAGTTATCCACTTACTTAATATCTTAGACTTTAAGCCTCAGGGACTTGCAATTGTTATCAAGGTGTAAAAGTCCTTCTAATAGAGATGTACAAGCCGACACCGAATAAGGAATATGAGCACGGAGTGCGGAATATAAGAGCGGGGATCATCTCAAAAGCTAGGAGATTATCGATAAATGTAATCAGGTAATTACTCTATCCACGGCTACCGTTCTTCTGTCATACCTGTATGGTTTTTACTTGCCCAGGGTTTCAGTCCGATCATTTTTCCAATCTTTACATTTGGACGTAAATTTGTCAAAAAATGACACTGTATTTCTGACAGAGTAAAGTCCAAATATAAAAGAGAAAACAAAAATGATCGGGCTGGAACACAGGCTAGGTTTTTTTACAATTAAATCTTTACTAAATTGCCATTTTTTTTTTTACCAGACCAAATAAAAGCAATTGCAGACGGCTAATTAAATGTAGCATAAGTGGTGGTTTCTGTCTTTGATTAGGTACATGTAGAAAACATTGTGGGAAAAGGTGAAAATGTTTGTCACTAGCATTTAATCCTTTTCCAGCAATGTTTTCAAAAGCCATTCATGATCTATGCCTTCGAGCATCCGAGGGATAAGTATCGACAATAGGTATTATCCTTTTGGGCTGCATAGTGCAGTGTTTCACCCAGGATGCGCCCTTGCGGGATTCCCGCAAATAAATAACGATGGCACGCCAGATCTGGCGCTAAAAAATCATATTAGGCCCCCAAAAATCGATTTACCTGTACACGACCGCGCCAAGGTGCGAAAGTGTATGGGACGAAACTGCAATGCGTACGAAAATTAATGGAACGAAATCGTGACTAGCTTAGTGTTTTTAACCATGCAGTACCACATAAACTATCGAATGCATAAAACCAGTCATATTTTTTTTTGTACTGGTTCCTCGCCTTTTACAGCAATCATTTGTAAATTGAGAAAAAGCTACAAAGAGCGGGTAATCTGTTTATAGTAACATTTACATGACGAACTACGAAACAACCGGCGGAAAAATGAAAAGAAGAACTAACCGACTTTTTCACAGGCCCAAAATGAAAGTGAAGAGGTACAGCCATCAAATTCTGGAAAAATAGAAAAAGTAATAGGATCACAAACTTCAGGTGACCGAAAGCCTGATTAACCTGAAAGGTCCCAACTACACAAAAACCCCAATGATTTTAAGTTGTTTGACTTCGGCAAAGCTCAACAGAAAGAGACAAACTTAAAAGGAAAGAGGATCTTTAATTCCTAAGGTATTTTAAAAAGAATGTTATATGTATTCAGTCTAATATTGAAAGAATACACTCCCCCCCCACCACTCCCCCATGCTCAAGACGATTGGCCCCTGCTTAGGATTTCGGGGGGCCAACTGGCCCCCTTTTTATCATAGCTGGCTGAAACACTGATAGCGTAAACCTTAGATGAAACTTGAAGCCCTAGTTGGTTTTCTGAATGCTAAAATGGCATTAAAACCATTGGCACGTATCTCACTGCTCAGGCGTCAACACGACTCATGTAATGGGTAAATAAGATTTTATATTGTTAAATTTCGCATAAATTGAAAAAGAATAGATTAGCAGACTTTCGTTAATTTCCCTCTGGCTTTTGATTTACTTCTTGGTATTAATATTGGTATAAATAAAGAGTGATTTACAGTTGCTTCAAAATGTGGCCATGTTCATGCGGCGCCTCCTTGGCACATTTGTGTCAAGAGTATGCAAGATCCTGCATATGAAACCAAATATCATTTAGGGATGTTCTGGCAAAAGGGGCCTAGTGCATCTGTGAAAAGTATCAGGCTGACCTTGGCAGAAAATTTTGGCTATTGATCAGTTTTGTATGTCAAAGGACCAAACAAATCATTATTAAGTAGGTTGTTAAAAAAGGTAGATATCTTGCTGGTTTCCAGCATTTTCTCCTTTCCCACATTGTTTTCACAAGGCTTCTTTCTCATGGTTGTTAGAGTCAGCATTGGATGGTAAACAGTTAAAAGTAGTTATAAATGCTGATTATGTTATACATTTACTTGTACCTATAACTATATGATGATTTATTTGGTACCATGGATAGCGGTAATGCATTTACCCTCCTTCCTCTTTTTCCAGAGCATTGCTGAAGTGTATGCGTTACCATGTGCAGCTAATCCATACTCAAAAGCTCTTTCTGACACCATGGCAGCCTGCACTGGTAGCTCAGTGTGTATCCATGACCTGATAATTGCAGGTTCCATACTTAGGTGAAACAAACGTTTCTCCGGCCTTTTTCACTGCTTTGGTGAATGTCAGAAAAGTAGTCAGTTATATGCAAAGAAAGTTGTGTCAGTGCTGGTTTGAGAAAGCCAGGAAAACATGAGTACTTTTAATTTGTTTCCTTGGAACATATGAAAGGGATTTACTCGCATAAATTTGCGAAAAACAAAAAGTCAAACCAAACGATTTTATGTGGGCTGGCCAACCTCTGTAAATTTTTTTAAAAAATTAGTTATTTTACCGTGTTTACTTTACAGTCATTCAACAAATATTTATTTTGTTCGCAAATTAAAGGTGGCCCTTCAGATTTTGGGACGAAAATTTTACAAAAGAGCAAAAAAATCATCCTTATACTCCCAAAGCCTTTTAATTTTCATTCATAAAACCCCAGTAGTCGAAAACCGTCCAACAACACGAGATATTATAGATTTACTACGGCCCAGGTTGACACCAACGGGAGACACATTCTATTTTTAGATGATCATTTCGCTCATTTACTTGCAGGAATACACAGAGGAAGCTCCAAACATAGCGTCCGAAGAAGACATTATGGAAAATAATCATTACATGTTTGTTATGGTAGGGAATTTAAGCGTTACGAGTCACGTGCCAGTCACTTGACATTACCATAATGCTTTATTGATTTTTGGCACGAAATCTAAATATAGCTTAAGAGGCTCCGTAGCCTTTTAAGGGAATACCATCAAAAAATTTTTTTTTTTGTAATTTTATGAATCTTAATTATTGATGACTTGTATTATTTTTTCGTATGAATTTCAGTGATATATATATTTTTTAACTTAGTGAGATGTAAAAATTCTAAATACCCACCTTTAATATAGATTTCAGATTTTATATTTATGTCAAAAGAATATATATAACAAACCCATGGTAAAGTGAATACCGATTTTTATGCACTGGTTTGGGGCCCAAAAATCATGAATTTAAATCATGAAGTAGCAAGATACTCTGAGAAACTTTAATCAAAGTAGCCTGTACAATTGACATGAAAAAAAAAAAGCAAATGAAAACACAGTATCATTTAAAACCTTACCACACCACAAAATTTTGGACTGGTCCAAATCGAAAGCACTTGAAGAAAGCAAATTAAGTGTTGCTAAATTTAAGTTTCCTGTCTTTGAGTGGAAAGAATATTATTTGGAAGGGATAAAAAGCTCCTTTCTCCCTTCCCTCCAATTTGTCAATGTATAGGCCTATACAATGGTCCACTATTGCAGAAAGGAGAGAATTGAAGAAAAATTGGCATGAAATACATTCTGCTGTTAGGGCGATAGATGGAACAAGCCATGAAATTTACCAACCAGTTAAAAACCAAGATCAGTTTTATTCTGGCCATAGAAATTATCACTGCCTTCATACTCAAGTTATCGTTGAGAATGAAGGTATGATTAGATATACCAAGCCTGGTTTTCTTGGCCATCAGAATAATGCACAAACTTAAAGAATTATGCATCGATAGGCATGCAAGATCTACCTTTTCCTGTCGATTGTGTTTTCTTTGCGGGCCAAATTTACCCAAATGGACACCCAATTATAATGCCGTATAGCACATCTCCACAGAATACAGGGTCAAGAAAGGGTAATGTGTAAAAGGTACAACAGATACTACAGGAGGTACAGAGTGTCTGTTGAACATGCAATTGCTCAGGTAAAGGGGTACAAAAGCTTGAGTTCAGTTTGGCATAAACCCCCAACAGTTTCTCCGTGTGACCGTAAGGGTATGCTCTGCTTTGGTATGCCTAAAAAGATTAAGCCTTTAGCAGACAACAAAATTTCAGCTGTGTTCAAATTGAAAGCACTTGCAGACGACAATTTCATTGTGGCTCAAATGATACAATTTTTATTTTGTAGGGTAGAAAACATTGTGGAAAATGGAGAAATGCTGGTTTCCAGCATTTTCTCCTTTCCCACATTGTTTTCACAAGGCTTCTTTCTCATGGTTGTTAGAGTCAGCATTGGGTGGTAAACAGTTAAAAGTAGTTAGAAATGCTGATTATGTTATACATTTACTTGTACAACACAATCCCAAGTTTTAACTACCTTTAGAACTTAACTTTTTACAAATATTGAAGGAATGGGAAAACACGCTGGTAAGCAGCATTTTCTCCTTTTCCAACAATGTTTTCTACCCTATCAAAGATGTACACTGTTATTTTTGAGCCATGTATAATTTTCTGTCTGCGAATGGCTTCTTTCAGTATAATATATTAGCATTTAATGTAATTTAGACAGCTTGGGTCATATAACGGTGGCCAGTGCATCTGTGCATGCGTTTCTTTGATTTCTCACACCAGTGACCAGTACTGAAACAACTTTCTTTCCAAACCAGGCATCAGAGGTCAGAGGCAATAAATCACATAAAAGAAAGTTTGCTGAACAGGGTATTTTTGCCACACAATGAACACTCAATGACTCTCGGGTAGAGGCCTTCTGAAAACATTGTTAGAAAAGGAGAAAATCTGGTTACCAGCATTTCCTCCTTTTCAACAATTTTTACTATTCTTGCAGAAACAAATTGAACTATCTGAATGTCCAATTTGTTATCTGCAAATGCTTTGAATTTAGACTGGTCTAAAACTTCCTTGTGTAGTAATGAGTTAACCCTGTAACAGACAATAAGATTTTAGCTCTGTCCAAATTGAAAGCATTTGCAGACCACAATTTCAGTGCGGCTCAGATGGTGCAATTGTTTATTGATTAGGTAGAAAACATTATGGGAAAAGGAGAAAATGCTGGTTACCAGCATTTTCTCCTTTTACCACAATGTTTTCAAAAGGCTTCTGTTCCAGGGGCGTCAAAAGTAGGGATTGAGTGGTAAAGTACTGTGAGTATGTTCATGAATTGATTCGTTCCCTATCAGACCTTAAACTAAATCTGCTGAAACAAATTAAAAATTGGTAGATCTACTTATTTGTAAATCAAATAGTCTAACATGGTGAAAAACATTGTGGAAAAATGTGAACTTGCTTATTACAGGCAATTTTCCCACTTCTCACAAAGTTTTCTTTGGACTTCTTCAGCAGGCTAGGAAAAATGTTCGATTTAAAATAGATTTGTAAAAGTGCAGATTAAGTATTAGTTGTTGTTTCTACTTCAGTTGTTTCTGTTCATGATTTTGGACATTCCAACAAGTTTCCTTTAACCCATTACCACACAATCCCTACTTTTGACGCCCTTGAAAAAGAAGCCTTTTGAAAACACTGTGGGAAAAGGAGAAAATGCTGGTAACCAGTACTTTCTTCCTTTGTTAACTTATACAGCAGGATAAGGGTTACCCAAGACACTTTCATATACCTCAAACTTTAACCCTTACAGAGGCTTTTACAAATATAGTTTCCTTAGTAGACTTTGTAGATCAAGATCAGACAGCACAAAATACACAACCCGATCTCTGATCTGTACACTGTCTGCTCTCCTGAATTGTTTTAGACAGATGGCAGCCATTGAATTGTATTTTGTGGGGTCATGAAAGCATCTGATAGGATTTATTAAGTGCACTAAGGGTTATCCCTGTAAGACAGGACAATACTTAAGACTTATCCAAATGGAATACTTGGACTTGTCTCACGCCGACTCGTCCAGATGGAATACTTGGACTTGTCTCACGCCGACTCGTCCAGATGGAATACTTAGACTTGTTTTACTTTGACTCGTCCAAATGGAATACTTAGAATTGTCTAGCGTAGACTCTTGCAGATGGAATACTTAGAATTGTCTCACGTCGACTTGTCAGATGGAATACTTAGACTTGTCTTACTTAAGACTCGTCCAAGTGGAATACTTAGAGTTGTCTCGGGTCGACTCGTTCAAAACGAATACTTAGACTTGTCTCGTGTAGACTCGCCCAAATGGAATACTTAGAATTGTCTCGCGTAGACTCGTCCAAATGGAATACTTAGAATTGTCTCGCGTAGACTCGCCCAAATGGAATACTAAGAATTGTCTCGCGTAGACTAGTCCATATGGAATACTTCGACATATCCAAATGGAATACTTGGACATGTCTTACGCAGACTCATCCAAATGGAATACTTAGACTTGCTTTACTTAGACTAGTCCAAATTTAATACTTAGACTTGTAAAAATTGAATACATGTATAGACTTCTACAAATTTAATACATGTACTTAGATTTGTCCAAATTCAAAGCATTTCCAGACGACAATTGGGATGTTGTTCAAATGATGCAATTTTTTTCCAATTGGGTAGAAAAACATTATAGGATAAGGAAAATTTTCTACTTTTCCCACAATATTTTCAAAATGCTTCTTGCTCAGAGTCGTTAAAAGTCAGCTTTTGCCTTAACTCCTTACCAAACGACAAATATTAGATTTTTCCAAATTGAAAGCATTTAGCAGACAATACAATGAACATGACTCAAATCAAAGCGCTGAAGGCACTGTTGTGGCGGTTGTCCGGTTGATCTTGAGTTTTTGGTCAGACAGACAAGCTGACTCCTTTTATACCGCCCAATCACAATGTGGGGGATATAAGTTTTGAGCTTCAACAGTTAGGAAGGTATGGCCTGGACTGGACAAAAATTCCATCTGAATATCTGAATTTGAATATCAACAAAGGGCAATAACACAAAAAACATGAATGGCAGTTTTGATTCTTATGCACTGCACTTTTCCATAATGTGTTCTGTCAGTGTATGAAGTTTCAAGTTGATAGCTTTTATAGTTTGAAAGCCTGGGTGAAAAATTTGAGGTGGAACGATAGACAGACTGATGGACAAGGTGACCCCAGCATTACCCCCTAAAACTTTGCTCACTGTGGGTATTACAAAACAGGTAAAACAGTTTTGCTTATCACATGGTATTTACTTAAATGTAAACTATACAGTAACAGACGTCAGAAATATTACCCTCATGACTATAATTTTTTTCAAGTTCAACTTCACCGAGCACAAAACTTCAAATAATAATAAAAACAAGAGGGCCAAGATGGCCCTGGATGGCTCACCTGAATTTTTGAGATGACCTTAGCCTTTTTTGAGGTATTGAAACATTGGAACCAAATTTATAATTTTGCTAAGCAATTTTCAAAAGGTCACCTGTAAAATTCATTTCGAAATCTGACTATCAGTTTCAAAAAGAAGAATTTTTAAGAATTCTTCATTTCTGTATAAGAGCAAGTATCCTCCATCCACGAGAGCCATGTTTCTTGATGGATCAAAATTTACAAACAAGTTTTGAAAAGGGTCACCCAAGGAACATTTCAGAAAATTTCTTTTAAAATCTGACCAGGGGTTTCAGAGAAAGAGAATTTTCAAGAATTTCATCATGTCCATATAGTGCAAGTAGCTCCCATTCACAAGTGCAAGGATCACCCAAGGAACATCTGTCAAATTATTTTAAAATCTGACTTTGGGTTTCAGAGAAAAAGAATTTTCAAGAATTTCTTCATTTCCATATAGTGCAAGTAGTCCCCATTCACCAGAGCCATGTTTCTTGATGGATCAAAATTTTGTGAACAGATTTTGGAAGGCAAGATTTTCATTCTCGCCTTCATATGTCAACGCTCGGCAGCTTGCTGAAAATGCCTCTGAACAGCATTATCAAAACGCCTTTCAAATAGTTCGATACTTCTCAAGTACATTAGAACAAAATAGTGTCGACACCATTGTAAATTTAATCAGAACAGCTAGAAGAAACTTCAAGTTTCTTGAAGAAATGAAATTGAATTCGTAAAAAGCATCGTTTTTGACAAATGCAAAATACTTTCGATCAGTTCATTGATATCATCACGTTGCTACAGCAACAAATAAACCATAGCTATTAAAAGCCAATCGAAAGCTACTAAAATAACATAATTCGGACCTACTTCCACTTCACAACGCATAAACAACTAACCAGTGGGATCGTACATGTAAATTTACTATCCCAGAACTAACCAATCGGATAGCTTCTTTGAATGACATACCGCTGATAGACCCCTTTCCTCTGTTGGCAACCTTATTCTGTCTTTGTGAGAAGTAAAATTTCAATGAAATAAATTCCTTTGAATCATCAAGTGCTTAACCCCTTACTCCACAGATACTCATTTCTACGCATTGCTTGTAAGAGCCTTTGGAAAACATTGTGGCAAAAGGTGAAATTGCTCGTGACGAGCAATTTCACCTTTTGCCACAATGTTTTCTACACTATCAAAAGGTGTCATGTTCACATAAGAAACAGCTTCATCCTTGCTGTTATTTCGGGTCAATTAGAGATATCATAGAAATGCCTTATGGGGTAAAGGGTTAACCCATTACCACTCAATCCCTACTTTTGACGCCCCTGAGAAAGAAGCCTTTTGAAAACACTGTGGGAAAAGGAGAAAATGCTGGTAACCAGCATTTTCTCCTTTTCCCACAGTGTTTTGTACCCTTTCCAGAACAAGTTTCTATTTTTCAGTCACCTTTATTTTGTCGTCTGCAAATGCTTTCAATTTGGACCAGTCCAAAACTGTCTCGTGTGGTAAAGAGTTAAACTAAATTTTTTCTTTCAAAGAAATATTTTTCTTTTATCAAAGTTGTGCTTGACTTTATGATTAATGACTAGGTTATTGTTACGCATCGGCGTGGACGAGTTTTGATTCTGGAGACCCGTGAAAAGAAAAAGGTAAATCAGTTTAAATCACAATAGATGTGTCATTTCGAAGTACTTCTGGTCAGTATGATGTACCGACGTATAGCCTGGGTACCAGGCTGATCACTTCTTTCCTTATATACGAGTATGATCGGATTTTACTACGTCAAAAATGACAATAACGTGATTTGTAAACGTTTTAACCCATTACCACACAATCCCTACTCTTGACGCCCTTGAGAGTGAAGCCTTTAGAAAACATTGTGGGAAAAGGAGAAAATGCTGGTAACCAGCATTTTCTCCTTTTTCCACAATGTTTTCAACACTTTCCAAGTCAAATTTCGATTTTTCCGTCACTTTCATTTTGTCGTCTGCAAAGGCTTTCAATTTGGACCAGTGTACAAATTTGTCGTTTGGTAATGAGTTAACATGCAAAGAATTTTAACCTTTTCTTTTGGTCGTCACGTTGCTTAACGTTCAGCAATTATTCATAAATATTTAACCCTTTACCTTGAAACGACTCTGAAAATCAAGCTTTTAAAAACATTGAGAGGAGAGGGGAAATTACAGTCGGAAATCGGATTTTTTTTTCATTTTGCCACAATGTTTCTACCCTACCAAGAACAAATTTTGTCGCTAATTTGGACCACCCTGAATTTGTCATCTGTATGAATCAGTGATTTCAATTTCAACTTATTCTGAAATTTCTTTGTCAGGTAAAGAATGAACGCTTATTGCAATGATTTGTTATCATAATCACTTACCTCCGTCATTATTAGAAATGAAATCTTTACCTTATATATTCCCATTATGATTAGTTTTCTTAAAATAATTTCCTTCAACTATACACTTTTTTTCCAAAACTGAATAACACAATGATAAAATTAACTTAACAGGGAGAATCCCACTGTCCTAGAGTGCATCGGACATGTTCATGATTTTCTAAGAACACGGACCAAGGGCCTGTATCTGTGTATATTTTTGTCGAACAAAGGAATAGGGTGTATCTCAATATTGACAAGTTGGCAATCATTTTGCTTTCATGTTTGCCGACAAGCTGGACGTAAATTCCGGATACGCGGGATTAATGAAAAACAAGCGTTAATGTCAATGAACTCTTAAATCGTTTATTAAGCCTGTCTCTTTTGAAGACTAGGCAGACGATTCTATCGTCTGCACAGAATATGCAATCTTATGTCGGATTAGCTGTATTGCAATAACCCGACCAAAACAGCCCAGGGTGAGGTTGCAATAATTAAACATTTTTCCACAAGACGTAAAATGCCATTTTCATCAATCCAGCACGCTAGTATAAGGGTTAACAGAGTCATAGATTACAAGAATCGTATAAACGAAGAACACCTTCTAACGTTCCTTATAGGACCTAAGAAGTCAACTGTCAAATGATGTTGGTTGGTTATACATGGATCCGTGGCGATAAGATAAACCGACTACCTTAGTTACTGTTGCCAAGGTCTCACAAACAAACGTAGTCAATACATATACAGTATAGCAGATAGGCTACTTAAATCGTGCTGTCATGACTGTTTCTCTCAATAAAATTCTTGAAAAAGTACTTTAATCATATATTTCTATTGATGATAAATTCTCAGTAAGCAATTTAAAGATGCTTAACTAATTTACATACGGAGACGTATTAAAAGGGCGAATTGTGGGGGCGACGTACAACGTAACAGATTTACATGTTTAAACAAAAATTCAAACATATAAAAAACATCAACAAATCTCCGTTTTGCCACAGAATAATTTAGAATTAACGATACTTATTGATTTCGATGGGCTAGTAAAGTTGATTAGAGCGGTAATTTGCTTTGCAATCAAACACACTTCCTATCAAATTAACAGTTTACTAACAAACCCTTTGTGCTAATGTGCAGATGTGCTAATCCATTTAAACTCGTCACCAAATGACAAAATTTTTAGAGCAATCCAAACTCAAATATTTGCAGACAACAAAATAAATGATTGAAAAATTGAAATTTATTTTTGAAAGAGCGCAAAGCACAGTGAAAAAAGGATAAAATTAATGTTACAAGCATTTTCTCCTTTTTCGGCAATGCTTTCTGCGGGTCGTGAGGAAGAACTGCACGTCAAAGTGCTTATTGTAATCAGCAGGTTCTTTAAATACAAGACTAATCATTATGTAATTTGCAATCTGATCTATATCTACACATCAGAGATCGTATATACGACCCCAGTACGCATTCAGTATGTTCTTGACTTCATGCACCATGGGTTAAGATTCAATGTCAAATTGAAACATTGGTGACAAGTTACGCGGCCACTTTTTGGATGTATATAGGTTATTCAACAAAGTTAATATTCAAGTAAAAGTATTTCTTTTTATTAATTCTTTATATAGGTCTATTTTTACCTTTGTTTTTCAGTTTTCTCGTTCAGAGAGGAAAAATTATAGAATACTTTGAATTAATCCATTATCCAGCGCTGATCAGCTGTTTGCATAAGTTCAAATTTTCAGTAATTATCACAATTTAAATTTGTCTATAACCTCTGCGTGATCTCATGTCATCGGTACACGTTCGCAAAGCACATTTTTTAAGCTTTTTTTAAAATTCAAACGTTAAAAACACAACATAAATAAAGATAATTCCTTTCTTCCAACGTTAATAGTTGAGCCAAAATAGCAGAAACCAAGGTAGGACATCGGGTAGAATAAATGCGATGTCCTGATTGGTCAAATATCGATTTCCACGGATCCATATATTCTTGATAGGATGGTAAACATTGCGCAAAACGGAGAAAATGTTCGTTGCCAGTATTTTCTCATGTTCCTGCATGCTTTCAAAATACCCTTCCCTTTCTAAAAAGCCCCATTCTTTAAGGTCATTAAAACCCAGCACATGTATTGTAATCTAAATGTTAAATCTCCGTTTTGAACATTGAAAGTCGTTTGTTTTGAAAGTCTTTTTCAGTCTTGATAAAGTATATTTCAAATAAAATGGTAAACAAATTTTTAAAAAAAGCCTTTTAACTGAACGACACTGAAATCTTGACAACCTCAAGGGAAAAAAAGTTTCAAAATACTTATGGAAAAGGAAAAAACGCTAGTCACCAATATTTTCTCTTTTTACCACTATGTTTTGTACTTTTTCCCAGCCAAACGGCACATTTTCAGCTGCTCTTAACTTATTATCTGCTTTAAATGCTTTAAAGGTGGCCCTTCAGAATTTGGGACGAAAATTGTACAAAAGTGCAAACAAATCATCCTTACACTCCCAAAGCCTTTTAATTTTCATTCATAAAACGCCAATAGTCGAACACCGTCCAACAACACGAGAAACTAGAGATTTACTACAGCCCAGGTCGACACGGACGGGAGACACATTCTATTTTTAGATGATCAATTCACTCATCTACATACATGAATACACAGATTAAGTTCCAAACATAGGGTCCGAAGAAGACATTATGGAAAATATTTATTACATGTTTGTCATGTAATGGAATTTCAGCGTTACGAGTCACATGCCAGTCACTTGGCATTCCCAAAATGCTTTATTGATTTTTGGTGCGAAATCTAAAAATAGCTTAAGAGGCTACGTAGCCTTTTAAGGGAATACCATCAAAAAAAATTTTTTTTGTAATTTTATGAATCTTAATTATTGATGATTTGTATTATTTTTTCATATGAATTTCGGTGATATATATATATATATATTTTTTTGATTTGGTGAGATGTAAAAATTCTAAATACCCACCTTTAATGTAGATGGTCCTAATTTTTTGTTATTTTCTGAAGGGTTTTGTAAAGGGTTACTTAGATGGAAAACATTGTAGGAAAGTCAAACAAAAGGTTGATTATCATTATTTTCTACTTTTCCTACAATGCTTTGAAAAGCCTCTTCTTCAACATTGTTGAAAGTCAGTATTGTGATCTAAAAGGCTGAATCTCAGTTTCTATACTCCAAAATGTACCTTTCTAAAAACTCTTTGCTCTCTCAATAAAATTATCCATGGAATAAAATGGTTAAGACTTTCAAGAAATTAATCATCACATTACAGAGTTACAGTTTTAGACCTATCACAATTGATTGCATTTTCAAGCAGAAACTATTCTTTAATCCTTTACCATACCCCATCAAGTACAGTTTTAACAACCCTGAGAAAGAGGCCATTTAAAAACTTAATTTTGAAAAGAAGAAACTTTCTTGACTCTTTACATGAAGAAAAAAATTCAGACTTTCCAAAATTGAATGCATTTTCAGGTAGCAAGTTTTTGATCTGGCACATTGATGGAAACTATGAAATAGGATGGAGGACATTTTAGGAAAAGGAAAAAATGTCAATTAGCACCGTATTCTCCTTTTCAGACCAAAAGTTCTCAAGTCTTCTTCCTAGAACTTTTAAATTCATTATTTGGGTAATAGAGGGTTAGATCTAAGTTTCTATACAACGTAAAAACATATCGCAGGCTTAAATGACTTTTTCACATTTTTGTCATGTAAATGCATTAATACATCATCCCTAAAAATATTTTCCAATAAATCCTAATATTGACAGAGAAAATCTAAAAAGTCAAAAGGTTGTATCTCAGATTCACAAAATTTCTTAACGCAAAACGGTTGTAACTCAGTTACAACCTGAGTTACAACCGTTTTGCCTGGAGGACATTTGAAATCAATATGCAGATTTTGATGAGTTACTTCCACATAATGATGTCACAGATGATATCAAATCAATATCATGACATAGTATTGCTGAAGCATCTTTATTGATGATTTCTGAGGTGTATGAAAGCTGAAAGGAGAAACTTAACCCATTAGCACATGACAATATTTTAGACTGGTCCAAATTGAAAGCATTTGCAGATGACAAAATAAAAGTGACTGAAAATTTGAAATTTGTTTTTTGAAGGGTAGAAAACATTGTGGGAAAAGGAGAAAATGCTGGTTATCAGCGTTTTCTCCTTTTCCCACCATGTTTTCTAAATGCTTCTTTCTCAGGGGCGTCAAAAGTAGGGATTGTGTGGTAATGTGTTAAAGAGTCAGGTCGACTTTGAATTTATGATCAGATCTTTATTCATTTTCTCTTGAGTAATTTTTTCCAATAAAATAGGTAATAAAAAGAACACGAAACTTGCTTAATCCTTGAAGTGCCATGCACAGCCTTAAGGCCTTTTCTACCAGTTAGATCAAGATCAGAGTGCACAAATCATGCACTCTGATCTACGATAAACAGTGTTTATTGTTAAGGCATTCACAAAAAATGTCTGAAAGTACAGGTATGACATTCTGTGTGTATTTGTCATGTATTTCATCAATTTTCTGGTGAAAGACCATTAGTTCAGCAAATTTGAGTAATATGCTACAGACCGGTTATCTTCATATTGTCAACTTAGACAACAGTAAAAAAATATTAAATGTGGAGACCATTTATCAGGAAAACAGTCTTTTTAAGCAGCCTAAACATAAATTCTTTAAGATAAACATAATTTTAGGTTGTCTTTTAACTCTTTACTACACAATCCCGAGTTTTTACAACCATTAGGGAGATGGCCCTACAAGCATTTTCTCCTTGCTGCGCAATGTTTTCTAGCCTCCATAAGGCAAATTTTAGTTTTTGAGCCATGTTTTATAAAATCATGTTATCTGAAAAATGCTTTTAGTTGAGACCTGTCCAAAATTTTGCTCTTTTGTAAAGAGTTGAAGGATTAGAAAAATACTTTGGGAAGGGTAATTTCTGTTTTTCAGCAATATTACCTTCACCAACAATACTTTCTAAAGCCTTCTGCCCCTGGGATGGCATTTCACCTGAAAATAGTTGCAGGTATGGAGACACTTTTTTAAAAAGACTTCAGCATATCTTCTATTTGTCAGTAACATTAAATGTGATTTATGCTGCAAAAATGGAAAGTGATTAGCTGATAAAAAACAGGAATTTTCACAGCACCTAAGAAATAAGAATTTTTCAAGGGTTTATGAACAAAAGGATACGTCCTCGTCAAATCTAATACTACTGAATCTACATGTCTTAACTCAGTTGTACCAATTTTATTGTAACTATAAAGGAAATAGTAAATTAAATATGGTAACACTACAACCGTTTTGCGTTAAACCCGCGATATACGGGTAACAGCAAATTAAAACTCTTTGCCATCACATGAAACTTTTCCTTCAAATGAAATGGAAAGGAGTTTCAGAAAAGTCCATTCGTTTTAATTTTTTTCAACATATTTTCACAAGCCCTCTTCAAGTTTTTTAAACTCAGGATGGTAAACTGGTCTTCATTGCACAGGAACATTGCCAACTCTATAGACTTTGCTGTATCAGGAGAGGCGATTAAAGTACAGGAAAATGTATTTCAATATGTTATGCCTATATTCTAAACTCGTCTTCCAACAGTACTTTCAGTACTTTGATTGAAAAGGGTCACCCAAGGAACAATTCTGTGAAATTATTTCAAAATCTGACCAGTTGTTTCAGAGAAGAATTTTTAAGAATTCCTTCATTTCTGTATAGTGCAAGTAGCCCCCATTCACCAGAGCCACATTTTTTGACGGATTAAAATTTCACAAACAATTTTTAATAAGGGTCACCCAAGGAACATATCTGTGAAATTATTTCAAAATCCTTCCAGAGGTTTCAGAGAAGATTTTTAAAGACTTTGCTAAAAAATTCCATTTTTTGCCATGGCAACCAGAGTTTTTGATGGAATCAAATTCTGTGAACAAGTTCTAAAGAGGACTTCCCAAGGAACATTCCAGCCAAGTTTGGTCTAAATTGGCCCAGGGCTTTAGAGAAGTTGATGTTTAACCCTTTACCAAACAAGCCCTGGTTTTTACGTGTCTGCAGTAAAAGTCTTTTGAAAACACTGTGGGTAAAGGAGAAATTGCTTGTAACGAGCAATTTCTCCATTTCCAAAAGTGTTTTCTACCCTTTTTGAGAACTTTCTGCCCTTTTCTCAAAATCTAAAATTGTTGTCTGCAAAGTCTTTCAGTTTGGAAGAGTCCAAAATTTTTTGGGAAAGGGTTAAAGAATTGTTCACAACGCACGACGAATACCAGGTGATCCTAAAAGCTCCCCTTGAGCATTTTGTGATCAGGTGAGCTAAAAACTTTGTGGGAAAAGGAATAATTGAATAATTTGAGCCACATAGAAAGGAATAATTGAATAATTTGAGCCACATAGAAATTGACATCTACAAATGCTTTCAATTTAGACAAGGCTTAAATTTTGTTTTTTTGGTAAAGAATAAGATCTATAATTAATTTTATCTTTTATTCTTATTCTACTCTGAAATAACTGGAATCTTTTCCAACTCTTACTTCCACCAGGATTTGAACCTGGATCTTTCACTGCTTGAGTGAATATGTTTACAACTTACATCATGGAAGTTTTAAGTTGTACTTGGAAAACCGCCATTTTTTACTGAAATTTTCTTCTGTTTTTATAAGGGCCTGAATAGGGAACTTTTGTTAGAATTTCTTAGGCAATTAATGTGCAAATACATTAATTTTGTTTTTTACCTCTTATATTGACAAGTTAAACTAGAGGCGCTTGAGCGCCTGTATCGCTCCACAGGCCTGATTTTTCTGTACCGGTGAAGAGAAGTTTTTTTTACAATTACCATTCATTCCTGCATTTTAGGTCACTAAAGAAAAAAAGCTATGAAAATCATTGTGAGAAAAGAAGAAAATAAAAGTTACCTGCATTTTCTTAGTTTGACACAATAATTTCTACCCTTTTTGATACAAGTTTTACTAATTTGAAGATTTATTATGTTGTCTGCAACATCTTTCAATTATGGCCAGTTAAAAAAATTTTGTCTTCTAGTTTAGTTAACCCATTACCAAATCATAACATTCTATGGTTGTCCAAATGGAAAGCATTTGTAGATGAAAAAATAAAAGTGATTGAAAATTTGAAAGTTGTTTTGTGAAGGGTAGATAACATTGTGGGAAAAGGTTACCAGCATTTTCTCTTTTCCCCACAATGTTTTCTAAACTCTTCTTTGTCAGTGATCAGTTTGATTGGAGAACAAAATGCCTTATCACAACAGTAAAGCCCTGTCCCTCTTTCTACCAGGTCACCAGTAGGTCAACAAACCTTTACCAGAACTTATCAAAGAGCAGAGTTTCCCTTCCTTTATATGAAAAGGATTATAGATTATGTAAAGCAACCATCTTTAACTCTTTACCAAACGACAAAACTTGGGATGTGACCAAACTGAGAGCATTTGCAAACAACAAATTAAACATTCATGAAATGATGATTTCTCTCTTTCATAGAGTAGAAAACACTGAGGTAAAAGGAGAAAATGCTGATTACCAGCATTTTCTCCTTTTCCAAGAGTGTTTTCCAAAGACTTCTTCTTTAGGGTCCTTAAAAGTCAGGATTGTATGGTAAAGATTTACCACCATTGGAACTAACCTTCAATACAACAATGAAATCAAAACAAGTAGTTTGAGAGAAGAAATTTTTCAAAGATTTTACTTTATACCATAAAAGGAAAATGAGTCTCCCATAAAAGCCATGTTTTTTGATGGATCTTTTTTTTTTTTTTTAAGGAATTCTGTAGACCCATATCTAAGGAACATTCCTGCAAAAAAATAATGCTATCCAATTAGCGGTTTGAGAGGAGAAGATTTTTAAAGGTTTTTTACTTTGGTTGCAATGGCAACCAGAATTATTCATGGAACACATTTATTTGAAGGAATTTGAAAGAGGACCAACTAAGGAACATTCCTGTGAAATTTGGTAAAAATCCAGTCAATAGTTTCTGAGGAGATGTTTTTTAAAGAAAAAGTTTACGGACGCACGCACGGACGAACGGACGGACACACGGACGGACGGACGCCGGACAACGATCGATCACAATAGCTCACCCTGAGCAGTATGTGCTCAGGTGAGCTAAAAAGTATAAAATTTGTAGATCTAGTTCAGGAAAGGGTTAACACTATCCCAACGGAAGATTGCGCAGTAATTAAATCATTGCTCCGCTTGAAAATACCAATAAGGTTCACGAATTTGCGAGAAAAAGGCATACGTGACTTGTCTTAAATATTTGGCGAGTTGTCTTGGAGCGAGATTTTCCTGGGACGGTGCGAGATGTCTTTGGGGCGAGTTGTCTGTCATTGGAGTGGAAGACAGCAAATAAGCAATGATAAATGGCAAAAACCGTGATTCTGTTGATAGATCTAATACAGGATTATAATATCGAAATATTACAGAGTTCAATAGACTTACCTAATTATTATTATGCCCCCCGAGCCGATACAGCTTCCCCCTAGTAGCCCAGCTAGCTTTCCCGCTTTATAAAATATTGTCCTTTTTTGATTGGTTTTTCAAATGTGCAAGATATGAAATGTGAAAGGTCAGAATGAAATTGATCAAAGAACTGGTAGTCCTACAACCTTGAACATGGATTGTTTTACTCAAACAAATTGACCTGAAAATGACCTTTATGCAAAGAAAAATTTTAGATCGAATATTTTCATCATCTGGTGTAATAACGGTACAGAAATTATGTTTACGATAAGGCAGTGGCTAGAGGTACGTAACCGTACCTCTAGCCTATAGACCTCTAGCCTATATTAAAGAAATGGCTAAAGGTACGTAAAGGTTCTGGCGAATAAGACAAAAAACTTTCTTAAGAATGGTTGGTGAATACGGGCCCTGTACTAGCGCTGATTTTAAATTTTTTACCGTCACACACAATCCCACTTTTTAAAGACGCTGAGAAAGACAGCTTTAAGAAAAAACATTGTGGGAAAAGAAGAAAAAAAATGTAACCAGCATTTTCTCCTTTTCTCACAATGTTTTCTACCTTTCCCAAACCAAATTTCGATTTTTAAGTCATTTATTTTTGTCGCCTGCAAATGTTTTCATTTCGGTCAGCCCAAGAATTCGTCGTTTGCTAAAGATTTAAAGAGAGGACCGATGTTCAAACCCACTTTACCCACAAAATGGAGGTGGTGGGACAACAGTCAATGCCTATATGCAGAACATGCAGAACCTCAAAATACTTTCTTATGCATCCAAGTTCCGTTATCTGATGAGCGTTTAATTTCGCCGAGTTTTGACGACCCTGAGAAAGAAGCCTCTTGAAAACATTGTGGGAAAAGGAGAAAATGCTGGTAACCAGCATTTTCTCCTTTTCCCACAATGTTTTCTTTCTTTCCAAACCAAATTTAAAATGTTTCAGTCACGTTTATTTCGTCTTCTGCAAATGCTTTCAATTTGTCCAGTCCTGAAATACGTCGTTTAGTAAAGAGAAGACAGATATTTGAAACCCAGTTTACCCACCATTGAAAATGTAGGTGGGGCAACAGTCAACGTCCATAAGCAAAACTTGCAGAACCTCAAAATACTGTCTTATGCATCTAAGTTCCATTCTCTGATGAATGCTTAACTTCCCCCAATTTTGGCGACACTGAGAAAGAAGCCATTTAAGAGCATTGTGGGTAACCAGCATTTTATCCTTTTACCATAATGTTTTCCTACCTTTCCCAAACTAAATTTCATTTTTTCAGTCATTTATTTTTGTCGTCTGCAAATGGTTTCATTTTGGTCCAGTCTAGAAATACGTCGTTTGGTATTTAGAGTCCAGAAATACATCGTTTGGTGAGAAGAGAAGACCGATGTTCAAAGCCAGTTTACCTATCTTTGAAAATGGAGGTGGGGAAGCAACAGTGGACGCTTATAAGTAGAATTTGCAGAACATGAAAATACTTTCTTATGCATCTTAATTCCATGTTCCCTGATGTGTGTTTGCTTAACTTCTCCAAATTTTGACGACCCTGAGAAAGAAGCCATTTGAAAACATTGTGGAAAGAGGGAGAAAACGCTGTTAACCGGCATTTTCTCCTTTTCCCACAAGTTTTTCTACCTTTCTCAAACCAAATTTCAATTTTTCAGACATATTTATTTTATCGTCTGCAAATACTTTCCATTTGAACAAGTCTAACATTTTGTCGTTTGGTATAGAGTTATTGTTTCAAAACCAAGTGCGGCGATATTGAAAAATTCGGACATGCCTTTAAAGGTGGCCCTTCAGATTTTGGGACGAAAATGCAAAAAAGTCATCATCATACTCCCATAGCCTTTTGCTATCATAAAAACCCAGCAGTCGAAAACCATCTGATAACACGAGAAATTTGAGATTTATTACGAACCAGGCTGACACCAACGGGAGACACGTTCTATTTTTAGATTATCAAACCTCTCATTTAAATACAGGAAAACACAGACAAAATTTCAAACATCCGTCTCAAGAAGACATTATGACAAAATAATTATTACATGTTTGTCATGTAATGGAATTTAAGCCTTATTAGTCACATGCCAGTCATCTGACATTCCCACAATGCTTTATTGATTTTTGGCGCGAAATCTTAAAATAGCCTAAGAGGCTACGTAGCCTTTTAAGGGAATACCATCAAAAAAAATTTTTTTTTGTAATTTTATTATTCTTAATTATTGATGATTTGTATTGTTTTTTCATATAAATTTCAATGGTTTATATATTTTTTTTAATATAGTGTGATGTGAAAATTCTATATACCCACCTTTAATGTATGCATAGACGTACGGACAGATGAACTACCCTGATTACAGTTTAGATCCGAAAACTAGTCATGGATTAAGGATTTTGCTGGACCTTGCAAAAATAGCCAAAACTACGTGCTCGCCGGCCTTATTCAGCACCTGTACAAGTTGCGGCATGCATCGACAGTACTGCAGCAGATGGTAAATTTCAGACGACCTTGATAAGCTCCGGACGACCCTGGATAAAAAAAATCTCAACCTTCACAACATCCACGTAAAACATGGAAAATCGAAACAAATTACGTGTAGATCTGCACCTAATGATCAGCTCTTTCGCAAGTCCTAGATATTTTAGACGAGTCCAAACTATATGCATTTGCAGGCGACAAATTAAATGTTCAAATGATGTGAATTGCCTTTGAAATGGCCAAAAAGAATGCGAGAATAAGAGAAAATACGGGTTTCCAGCATTTTCTCCTTTTTCTACATTAAAACAAAAACCCCTGAAGAGTCGTTAGAAATCGGCGTTGCAGGGTTCTTTCCCAGGCCAATAAATGGTAGACTCGTCCAAAATTGAAGCGCGTGTATTTGCAAATTGAACTCTTTACCAAACAACAAAATTTAAGACTGGTCAAAATTGAAAGCAGTAGCAGACGACAATTTAAAGGTGGCCCTTCAGATTTTGGGACGAAAATTTTACAAAAAAGCAAAAAAATCATCCTTATACTCCCATAGCCTTTTAATTTGCCTTCATAAAAGCCCAGTAGTCGAAAACAATCCGATAACACGAGAAATTAGAGATTTATTACGGACCAGTATGACACCAACAGGAGACACGTTCTATTTTTAGATGATCAATTCTCACTTTTAAATACAGGAAAACACAAAGTTTCTACCATCCGTCAGAAGATGACATTATGAAAAACAATTATTACGTGTTTGTTATGTAATGGAATTTAAGCGTTATCAGTCACCTGCCAATCATTTGACATTCCCACAATACCATATTAATTTTTGGCGCGAAATCTAAAAATAGCTGAGGAGGCTACATAGCCTTTTAAGGGAATACCATAAAAAAAAAAATACTTTTTTTTGTAATTTTATGATTCTTACTTATTGATGATTTGTATTGTTTTTTCATATAAATTTCAATGATATATATATTTTTCAATTTGGTGTGATGTGAAGATTCTAAATACCCACCTTTAAATGTCTGAAAACTTGGAATTTTGTTTGGGAAGGGAGAAAACATTGTGGGAAAAGGAGAAAATGCTGGTTACCAGCATTTTCTTCTTTTCCCACAATGTTTTCACAAGGCCTCTTTCTCAGGGTTGTTAAAAGTCGGGATTGTCTGGTTAAATTGCCGCTTTTAATGATTTTTGTTCGAAAGTGTAGAAAAAGTGTAGAAAACATTGTAGAAGACGGAGAAAAATGATGATTTTTTTTCCTGTTTTTCCCACAATGTTTCCACAGGTCGTCGAATCCAGAAAGTCCGGATCGGGTGATAAGGGTTAACTATTTAGGCCTACTAGACCAAGAAATTGTAGATTTATCCAGACTAATGTCTGCATTTGTAGACAATTAATATTCTTTGTCAGTCTGATGATGAATATTTTTGTTCGAAACAGAAAGAAGCACTGTGGGAAAAGAAGAAAATGGGACCATCCGCATTTTCTTCTTTTCCCACAATGTTTACAGAAGCTGTCTCCCTCATGTGTCGTAAGATATCAGAATTTTGTAGTAAAGGGTTAAATATAATCTTTTAAAAATGTGTGGCAAAAGCCGAGAGCGCTCATTGAAATGTATAGTTTTGTCGCACTATTTTTAACGCAGTGGACCCGTAATGAAAAACAGCTATTTCCACTATAATATTACCCTAGAAAATTTGCTAGGATTAAAAATAAGCATAATTGTGCTACTTTCACCGAGCCACATTTTCCTTTTTGTCCTTCCTATAGAATTATCCTTTATAAATCTAAAACTACTATACTTTCATTACAAATGGATATGATAATTACCTCCCTTTTCTGGAAATAACAAAATTATTAACAAATAATTTCAAGACAGACATCAAAGGAATTTCTTTTCGGTCAAAAATGTGCAATAGTATCATATCGGTACAAAATCTGTCTTTATCAACTGTCCAGAAATTTTATGCCATGCTGCACTATGCTTATTACGGGTCCACTACCTTAACCCATTACCAAACGACAATATTTTAGACTGGTCCAAATCTAAGGTATTTGCAGACGACAAAATAAAAGTGACTGAAAAATTGAAATTTGTTTTGAGAATGGTAGAAAACATGGTGGGAAAAGGAGAAAATGCTGGTTACCAGCATTTTCTCCTTTTCCCACAATGTTTTCAAAAGGCTGCTTTCTGTTCTCCATCTCTATATCCGTCTCCGTTCATAAATGCTTACTAGGCATAGCTGTGACGTGGATCTAATAATCCATCGCGTGAAGGTACACAGCGGTAGAACGAGTAGTTCCGGCTTAAATTTTGCCGGAATATCCCGTATGTTTGTAGCTTGAAACCGATTCAAACGCTTTGGAATTTTAGTTAAACTCACACGAGAACGACTTGTCCAAATCAAAAGGATTCGCAGACAACAATTTAATTCAGGTTAAAATTACAGAATTTGTATGATAGGCTAGAAAACATAGTGAGAAAACGAGACAATGCCGTTTCTTGTATTTTCTCTTTTTTCCACAATGTTTTCAAACAGACTTTTTCATCGGTTTGCTAAATGTGAAAACTCGAAATTGTCTGCTAAAGAGTTAATTGATTAGTCTTCAAAAATAGTAAAAATCCGAAATGTAGCAAGTGTCATTTTCTAAGCTTTTTAAGTTTTTGGATTTCAAACTCATTATAGATCTACATGTATGCTTTTAATTAAATGTGTTCGTACTGATGACTAGAATCTATATGGGCAGAAAAAGGACATGTAGATCTAGTATACATAATTATATAAAGTCATTGCCAACAAGTTTTCTAATTCTATACAAACCATACCGTGGGTCGACTCTTAACGATCCCGAAAAAGAAGGTTTTTAAAAACAGTGTGGGAAAAGAATAAAATGCTGGTAACCAGCATTTTTTTTCTTTTCCCGCAATGTTTTCTACCTTTTGAAAGACAAATTAAAAAAAAAAAATTGAATAACATTTCAAATGACATTTGCAAATTTATGCTTTCGATGTCGACATGTCTTAAATTTTCTCGTTTTGAAGAGAATTAACTCGTTACCTGATGCAGGCCCGTAGGAACGGGGGGGGGGGGGGGGGGGGTAAGCCCCCCCCCCCCCCCGAATGATTTTGACAATTATGGTAATTCAAATTACCCTTTGTCGCGGATAGTTTCAATCGACGCAAAATTTTCCATAAAATACGAGTTAGCATCCCCCCCATATTGAATTGCTTCCTACGTCCCTGTGATGGTCATATTTTATATTTATCTATACTGAAAGCATTTGCAGATGACAAATTATGATAGATGTATATCAAATGACAGGATTGTACGTCTTTGAAGTGTAGTAAACGTTATGGAAAAGGAGAAACTGTTGGTTACCAGCACTGTCTTCTTTTCCCGCAATGATTTTGCGATTTTCACGCTTCTTCCTCTTGGTTATCAGAACTAAAAAACTCAGACTTGTTTGGTAAAGAGTTATATTGGGACATATTAATACGACATGAAAACATTACAAAATATTAATAATGGCAAGCCTGATACAAATTTAAAATGTCGAAAAATTAAAGGTGTAAAAATTGATTCAAATTTGAATCAGAAAGACTAGAAAACACTGTTGCCTATGTGCCTAATCGGCATTATGGTTATCTATGTACCTAATCTCTTTAAAATAATTTCTGTTTTGTATGTACCTAAACTCTTTAGAGTCTTCTTCACAAACTAAAGAGTTAAGGTACATACAAAACAGAAATGAAGACTCTAAAGAGTTAAGGTACAAACAAAACAGCTGTGAGGACTCTAAAGAGTTAAGGTACATACAAAACAGAAATGAAGACTCTAAAGAGTTAAGGTACATACACAGCAGATATGACGATCCTAAAGAGTTAAGGTACATACAAAACAGAAATGAAGACTCTAAAGAATTAAGGTACAAACACAACAGCTGTGAGGACTTTAAAGAGTTAAGGTACAATCAAAACAGAAATGAAGACTCTAAAGAGTTAAGGTACATACACAACAGCTGTGAGGACTCTAAAGAGTTAAGGTACATACAAAACAGAAATGAAGACTCTAAAGAGTTAAGGTACGTACGCAACGGATATGACGATCCTAAAGAGTAAAGGTACATAAAGAACAGGAAAGAAGATATGACGATAAGCGGATATGACGATCCTAAAGAGTAAAGGTACATACAGAACAGAAATGAAGACTCTAAAGAGTAAAGGTACATACGCAGCGGATATGACGATCCTAAAGAGTAAAGGTACATACAGAACAGGAAAGAAGACTCTAAAGAGTAAAGGTACATGTATACGCAACGGATATGACGATCCTAAAGAGTAAAGGTACATACAGAACAGAAAAGAAGACTCTAAAGAGTTAAGGTACATACGCAACGGATATGACGATCCTAAAGAGTAAAGGTACATACAGAACAGAAAAGAAGACTCTAAAGAGTAAAGGTTCATACACAGCAGATATGACGATCCTAAAGAGTAAAGGTACATACAGAACAGAACAGAAACGTTGGAGTAGACTACATCATCACTACGTTCTCTGTCCTAACCACATACAAACAGACAAAGCAATCTTTATATGCTCTTTTATCGCAAAAAACGCCAGACGGGCTGAAAAACGTAATTTCAAGTGTATTAACAGTCCTTTTCAGAAGAAGACGCCTGTCAATGAAATTGATAAATTAATCTACTTCCGAAAGGTCCCGGGCCTTAGCGCAATATGATATTAAAGTTGGCATAAAGTAGTTCAATTTTAATAACTTGAATATTGGCATTTTCTTCTTAATTTGCAGATATCTAGGACGATATTTTAATTTTAATTTTGATCTGCAGATCTTCTATATGATACATATTTCTACATATGCCAGCGTTTCCATTTTGTCACACCGTACCCTCGCTCTTTAGAGTCTATACCGAGTCGGTATACAGTCATTTCGTACCATAACCATTTCGTACCATATATCATATTACCATTTCGTACCAAAGAATTACCATTTCGTACCATGCATTGACCATTTCGTACCATAATATTACAATTTCGTACCATAACTTACGAATTCGTACCAAGTTGATAGTTTATTTACCTAACGATTATTAAAATGTATTCTTCGATGAATTTTTAAAAAAATGTTGCCTTTATAACTGCCAAAAGTTTTATAGTTGAAATTTGTTGCATACTTGTAAACTAAATATTTGCTAATCAATTAAAGGAAGCAATCGATGTTTGACACAGTTGATAGATAATTACATTGTTTGGTTAATGTTTGTTACAAGATTGGTAATTACAATTTGAAAATAATTTGTTTGGTGTTTGCCTTCAATTATATTTGTTACAAAATTTAAATAGAAATGTCGAATGCAAAAAACATCATCATTGCATTTATCATCCATACATTCATCCATAATGTTTCGTTTATATCTTATAATTTTATCATATATTTCGAGGATTAATAATCAAATAAACTTTTTTTACATCTAAATTCGACTATTATTTTCTATATTCAAATAGATTTTCTCGGTGAAATCATGATAAAAAAATGACCACACATATGGTACGAAATGGTAATATCATGGTACGAAATGACCAATCCTATGGTACGAAATGGTAATTTCATGGTACGAAATGACCAATCCTATGGTACGAAATGACTGGTACGAAATGGTTATGGTACGAAATGTCCATAATTCACCGAGTCTATATCAAAACAGCGTACCCTCACTCTATAGAATATTAGTTCAACCTAGCTGTGACTGCGAGCTGGCAGCGCTCATTCCAATCGTCTTCATTTTTTAAACTGCCTACATGCCTGTTATCCAAAATTTTGGACAAAGGTACTTTGCCATTTTTTAATACAAATTTTCAGAAACATTTTGTTCAACTTATTTTTTCATAATAATGCTTATATCAGTCTACATGATTTAAAACTAGTTTGGCGGCAAGTGAACTTCGGCAATCAATAGATTACGGGACGATGTTGAAACTGAGATTTTCTCGGCTAATGAATAATCTTCTTCGCTGACATAGAAATATATACATTTTTTGATTGCCAAAAGCACATTTTCTTCGATTTTGAAGCCGATACAAATTCTAGACTGGTCCAAATTGAAAGCATTTGCAGATGACAAATGTGACTGAAGAGTACCTTCAGTCTGAAGGTGTCTGCTCCGATGCTATTTTTGTGACTGGTCTTCGCTAACACCTTCAGTCCAGCCATTCATTCAAGGCTTCTGGAAAATATACGATTTTACCCGCATCTTTTCGAACGGCTCTATGCGACAGAATTTCAAATGACAACTACTAAAATGGGAATGGATTGTTAGATAAATGATTAATCTTTACAAAAAAACTGATGTTAGTTAATATCCAACTCTTACCTTTGTGCAAATCTGTACTTTTCAACGTAAATAATCGTTGACCTACTTCACCAGAAATCAAAACATGGTTATCTTTTCAATGCGCATGTCTCGGCAGAAATCGCAGTATCTCTGACACGCTACAGGATGGTTTAGTTGCGAATTTTGCTGTAAATAAACGCACCTTGATCGAACTTGGCTGTATAGGGTTAGGGAACCAGACTGTACAAATTTCGAATTCCGTTGAGTGCGCATGCCTGACTAACGGAAGTCGCCGTGTTAGTTGTTTACAAATTATGCTGGATTTATTTACGTTGGGAAAAAGGTAAATTCCCATTGATTTAATTAGTATTTTGCAGCATATTTTGTGTGCTCTTAAAGATTAATCATTTATCTAACGATCCATACCCATTTTATTAGCTGTCATTGGAATTTTTGTCGAATTGAGACGTTCGAAAAGATGCGGGTAAAATAATGTTTTTTCCATACGGGTTCAATGAATGGCTGGACTGAAGGTGTTAGCGAAGACCAGTCACAAAAATAGCATCGGAGCAGACACCTTCAGACTGAAGGTAACTGAAGAGTTGAAATTTGCTTTTTTATGAAGGGAAGAAAACTTTGTGGGAAAAGGAGAAAATGCTGGTTACCAGCATTTTCTCCTTTTCCTACAATGTTTTCAAAAGGCGTCTTTCTAAAGGTCGTTAAAAATCGGGATTTTGTGGTAAAGTGTTAACAAGGTTTTCAACAGTAAGTTATATTGCGGTATGTAGTGCACCTATACATGCTTTCCTGGACTTTCATTTACCATTACTCTGTACAGTATTCTTTCCAAGCCAAGGGCTGCTTTCCCAAATAACCATCATGGAAACGATGATGAGCAGCGGCAGAGGAATGAATCCTGTCAAAGACTATCTTCAAGACTATATGTCCTGTACTGAACTTCAGTTTTTATTAAAAATCCTGATTTTACCAAGGCTGTAGCGGGACTTGGAAAACAAAAACGCTTTTCTGAGTAGATCTAAATGCGGCTTTAATCATCTTTAATATTTCATTATAATACTAAACACCAACATACCGATGTCGGCTGCATCGGTGATTCTCAACTATAAGCTTACTTTCCCTCAAGCCAGCTCCACTTGTACTGAATTTGAAAAAGAAAAACAAACAATTTAATGTCATTTTGGCGTCGCATGTATTTTGCTATGGCGTGACATGTAACGCTAAAATGTACTAAGAGCTTGAGCGCTCTTACAAAGGCATTTCCGAAATCATCTGTTGCTGTTTGGGCTAGACTGTTTTTTAGTGAACTGTGTTTTGGCTACATGTCTTGTAAGAAATTGCGATGCATAAAGAATTGCATTAAACAGTGACAATTTAAACAACTGTGAAAGCTTTTAGAAAACTTTGTGGTAACTTTTGGAAAACATTGCGAGAAAAGGAGAAAATGCTGGAAACCAGCATTTTCTCCTTTTCTCACAATGTTTTCTACCCTATCAAAGTGCATAGGTTGAGCCACTATGAAATTATTATTGGCATTATTTAACCCTTTACCAAACAATCCCTGGTTTTTACGGCCCTGAGATATAAGCCTTTTGAAAAAATTGTGGGAAAAGGAAAAAAGGCTGATAACCAGCATTTTCTCCTTTTATCCACAATGTTTTTCTTCCATGCTGGAAACAAATTTCAGTTTTTGAGTTAGCTTTACTTTGTCATCTGCAAGTGCTTTCAATCTGGGCCAGTCTGAAATTTTGTCGTTTGGTAAGGGGTTAATTCTTTCAATTTGGATAGATTTGTAGTGGATAGAGGTCAGTTTACTGGGGGCTCGCCCGGAAGTTCCCAGAGATTGCCGAGTTCCCTGCGATGTCGGGAGTGGAACTGAAGTCTCTTCCGGTAAGCCAGGCATGGAGGATAGGCACCTATCGCAGAGAATGGCCTTTGTATCCTTTACATTGAGACCACTGGACTAAATATAGGTAAGTGATTGAATTGTGTAATGTCTTTGAAATAAACACGTTACTTTCGATCTAAAATTTTGCAATGATTATGTGGTAAAAGGTTCAAGCCCTGGATAAGCCCGATTTCAGTGGACATGCACAATTAATTGCAAATACTCGGGAAAGCAAACACTGTAGACAAAAGATCAGAATTCACGTTTTGTGCAGTCTTATTTTTATTTACACTGTTTGCTAATGCAGCTAATTTCTTCAGTTAACCCTTTACAAAACATCGGAATTTTAGACTGGTCCAAATTGAAAGCACCTGCAGACTACAAAAAACACATAACTCAAAAATTTCAATTTGTTTCCAGCAGGGTAGAAAACATTATTGGAAAAGGAGAAAATGCTGGTTACCAGCATTTGCTCCTTTTCCCACAATGTTTTCAAAAGGCTTCTATCTTGGGGGCGTAAAAACCAGGGATTGTTTGGGAAAGGGTTAACCCATTATCACACAATCCCGACTTTTAATGACCCTGAGAAAGAAGCCTTTTGAAAACATTGTGGGAAAAGGAGAAAATGCTGTTAACCAGCATTTTCTCCTTTTCCCACAATGTTTTCTTCCCTTCTCAAAACAAATTTTAAATTTCCAGTCACTTTTATTTTGTTGTTTGCAAATGTTTTGAATTTGGACCAGTCTAAAATTTTGTCGTTTGGTAAAGAGTTAAACATTGAATTTTCATGCTGGACTCTAAACCAAATGACAAAATTTTAGACTTGTCCAGATTGAAAGCATTTGCTGATGGCAAAATAAGTGCAACTCAAAGATTTAACCTTGACTTTAGAACAGTAGAAAACATTTTCTTGCAGTTTTCAAAAGACATATTCCTCAGGGTCGTTAAAAGTCTGGACTGTGTGGTAAAGAGTTGAAGAGAAGTTTTTTTAAGCCTCGGTGCTCAGTCAACTTGATGAACATTTCGGTCTAAAATAAGACCAATGTAATTGCAATTCTGTGTTTACTGTCTTGTATCTTTGTAGAAAGTTACTGTAAACCAAAGATCAGACTTCACATTACGTCCAGTCTGACCTTGATTTACACTGCACATGCAACCACGATGGTCAAAGGGACTGTACAGGTTAATTCTCTCGCTAAAATGATTTTTTTTAACCCTGAAATGCTGAATCAATGGACATTTTCAGTGTAGAATAAGAATGAATGAATTGATGGTGTCTTATCATTTAACCCTTTACCACACAATACCTACTTTTGAAGATCCTGAGAAAGAAACCCTGAGAAAACATTGTGGGAAAAGGAGAAAATGCTAGCAACCAGCATTTTCTCCTTTTCCAACAATATTTTCTACCCTACTCAAAAACAAACTTTAATTTTTGAGTCATGTTTTATCAGTCTGCAAACGCTTTCAATTTGGACAAGACTAAAATTTTGTTGTTTGGTAAAGAGTTAATTGCAGTTTTATGGTTAATTTTGGTCTATAAACGCCCCGCAAGGAAGACGGTAGATTAGAGCTCGGAGTTAATTTTTTGTGCAGTCTGATCTTGATCAACATGGGCTATGAATGCTTTTATAGATATGAAATTGGCTTAAAGTTAAGTTTCTTGCTAAAAGTATTTTTTTTTTAAATTTTACAGTGCTGAATCAACCCAAATTGACATTTTTCTTCTGGAACAAGATCCAGGTAATTGCAATTTTGTTTTTACTTTCCATCTTTAATGTCTCGGCAAAGCAGACCATGTACATTAAAGATCAGACAGCACATTCTTGTGATAGCTGATCTGAATCTTTATTAGCTGAAATGGAAGTATACATTTCAAAAGCCTTTTGGATTGAATTGTCTTCTAAAGTATTTTCAAGCCTTAACTCTTTACAACACAATCTCAACTTTTAACGACATTGAGACAGAAGCCTGTAGAAAATGGTGGGAAAAGGAGGAAATGCTGGAGTGCTGGTTACCAGCATTTTCTCCTTTTCCCACAATTATTTTCCACCCTACAACTCGGACATCAATATATTAACAAGATCTACTTTGTTGTCTGGAAATGCTTTGAAATTGTTGTTTGATAAAGCGTTCACCCTATACAAAAGAACTAAATTTTAGCTTTGTCCAAATTAAAAACGTGTGCAGGTGACAATGTCAGTGTGCCTCAAATCTTGCATTTTTACTTAGATAAGGTAGAAAGCATAGTGGGAAAACGAGAAAACATTTTCTCCTTGGCCCACAATGTTTTCGATCCACACAATCCCTACTTTTTGATGCCCCTGAGAAAGAAGCCTTTAGAAAACATTGTGGAAAAAGGAGAAAATGCTGGTAACCAGCATTTCCTCTTTCTCCCACAATGTTTTCTACCCTTCACAAAATAAATTTCAAATTTTCAGTCACTTTGTATTTGTCGTCTGCAAATGCTTTTGATTTGGACAAGCCTGAAATATTGTCGTTTGGTAATGAGTTAAAAGTCTGCATTGTGTGGTAAAGTGTTAGAGTGTTGAGTCAACCCAATGGACATTTCAGTCTGGAATAAAAGCAATATGATTGCAATTTTGTGGCTACTTTTTGTCTATAAACACTTGGAAAAGCTGACAGTATAGATCTGAGCTCAGACTGGATTTATTATGCTCCCCGAAGGGCGAGCATATAGTCGCCGCTTCGTCTGTCCGTCCGTCCATCTGTCCGTCCGTCCGTCCGTCCGAAGCCATTTCTCCACAACCCTTGGACCAAATTGGATGAAACTTCATATATGAACTCCTTAGGGTAATGCGCCGATATATTTTCCCGGGTTTTCAATTTGACCCCGTGTCATGGAAAAAAGGGGCTTAATGCAAAATTGCAATTTTTACCAATATCTCATTCAGTTTTTGTCAGAATATCATGAAACTTCATGGTTATATTGTTTATGGAAAGTTTTAGCATGTGCCTTTGCTATTTTTAATCTGGGCATTTTTTAAGTTGACGTTCTGTCATGGAAGAAGGGGGCTTCTTGCAAAATTCCAATTTTTATTAATATTTCATTCAGTTTTGGTCAAAATTTCATTAAACTTCATGGTTATATTGTTTTTTCAAAGTTTCACCATGTGCTCTTGTTTCTTTATCTATGTGTTTTTCAATTTGACCCTCTGTCATGGAAAAAGGGGGTTTCTTGTAAAATGAAAAAGGGGCCCTAATGCAAAATTGCAATTTTTACTAATACTTGTTCAGTTTTTTGTTTACAAGTTTCAACATGTGCCCTTTGTTTTTGCAATCTATGAATTATTAATGCGCAAATACGTCTTTCCTGGTTTCTCAAATTAAGGCTGCGTCACGGAAAAAGGGGACTTCATGGAAAATATTGTTTTTCACTAGGTTCTCCTTTATCAGTGCTCAAAACTTTGTGAAATTTCAAATCTGAACTTGTTGGAACGTTGCCCAGGTACCTCTCTTCCTTTTTCTCAATTTCAGGCTGCGTCTCGGAAAAAGGGGACTGGGGGGCTTCATGTAAAAAATTGTTTTACATAATATTTAACACATGACTGCTCTAAATTTTATGAAATTTCGAATTTTGAATTATTATTAAAAACTGTCACAAACCAAACACCCATTGTATTTATTGCAATGATCCAATATTGTCTTATATTGTCCGGACCCCCGGTCCCCCCCTCTGGATCCGCCCATGGAGGGTGTGACATTGGTGGTTCCTAAACTGGAGGTAAAACAACCCTTGTTGATGATTTGCAGCAAAAAAGTCTGCTTTATTCAGGTATCTATGTAAAAATACAGCTTTAAGTCATTAAATAATTGAAAAGCCTGAAGTGACTGTGATCGGACAATGTCAAGTAGTCATTTTGTTTCCATGTTTTTTGCATCGATCACTTTTTCATGACTGTTAATTTCTGGATAGGTATTTCTGCATGATTTGACATAAATTTGTCAGTATTGATTACAAGTTACTTCAAGATATGTCATTTTATGCAAGATAGGTGGATAATGTTCCCTCATCCAAGCTTTAGTGCAGGATGAGGGTCATTATTGGAGTGAAGCCGGAGGCTGAGCATGTATACACTAGCATGTCGTTCTGGACGATCGCGCTCTTTAAAAACCGTGATTTATACTACACCTGAGAGAGACCGGAAGTCCATAACACCATGAGGCTCATAATTTAAAGCTTTTGTTGCAGAAACCACTCGCAATGGGTGGGAAGATTATGTAAAGAACATATATAATTATTAAGTACATGTACATCAAATCACCCCATGAAGCACTGAATCACTCCAAACAACGAAACCAAGGGGGGATGTATACATGCTCAGCCTCCGGCTTCACTCCAATAATGACCCTCATCCTGCACTAAAGCTTGGATGAGGGAACATTATTTTCGTAAAGCCTTTGGCCTCACATGTATACACTAGCATCTTTAAAGTATGGCAACAAAAGGAAGAACAATATATGCAAGAACGCAAAACAGCACTTCGTAACTAAGAAAACATTGACTTCACGAAATTAGTCTGTTCACTACTAACAACATCTCTGTAATAGAAATTATAGAAGTTTTTATCTGACAACCAGTCTCCAGTTTGAAGGATACTTTTAAGAGTACATCCTGAAGAAAAAGCTGCAGAGGCAGCTGCACCTCTAAAGGAATGAGCTTTGAAAACACTAGTATCAATTCCTGCTGCCTGCAGGACTAGCTTTAACCATCTAGCAATAGTACTAGTTGTAACTTTATCAAAAGTAACATAAGAGACAAAAAGTTTATTACTTTTCCTTATGGATCTTGTTTTCTCAATATAAAACAAAACCGTATGCATAGCACAAAGCCTTTCATCTTGGAAATGTTTTATTTTGAAAACAGAGCTATTCTTTTTGCAGGAAGTAGTTTTCAATAAGACTGGCAAAAGAAAAAACAGTTGGTTTTTCTCTTTTTTCATCATATCCTAGTCTAAAGACACTAATGTCTGTGCTCTAGGAGCAGTAGAAAGAGCAACAAGTGCAACAGTCTTAAAAGTTAACAATTTCAAACACAAACTATTTAACGGATACAAAGTCTTCAAGTATTTCAAAACGGTAGAAATATCCCACGTAAAACCATACCTTGGCCTTGGTAATAATGAATTAAAGACACCTTTCATATAGCGAGAAATAACACTTGTATCACGATGACACCAAGAATTACCAAAAAAGGGAAGTGTCTGCAACAACATGGATTTATTGGTATTAAGCACTGAGTGAGATTTCCCATCTTGGAATAAACTATGCATGTAAGCTATTACCTTTTCTTGAGTGGAATAAAAGGGACTACAATTTTGTTTAACACACCAAAGGTACCACTGTTTCCATGCAGCATTGTACTGTTTTCTTGTTCCTTCACGCCAAGACTTGATGATGAGTTCTGTAGCTTCAGATGGAATTGGTGAATTCTTGAAGGACTCCCTGATACACAGACAGCGATCAAACGCAGGGACTTGCATAGAGGATGATGTTGATAGTTGTGGGCAAGGCTCAACAAATCTCGGTGTCTTGGCAATCTAACAGGAAAAGAGACAATATTAGATAGTACCAAAGGAAACCAGAGTTGTGATTTCCACAAGGGAAAAATCAGTAGAGCAATATCAACCTTATCTGATAGTATTTTATCCATAACTTTCCCTACCAACTGGAAAGGTGGGAAAATGTAAGGCTTAAACAAAGACCAAGATAATGAAAATGCATCACATTGCCAAGCACCTGGTTCAGGAAACCAAGTCACAAACTTGTCAATCTGTTTATTAAGCCTTGATGCAAAGAGATGAACTTCAGGAGAAAAGAAATGGACACACAGTCTACGAAAAATGTCTTTTTTCAACATCCACTCTGTTGAATTAAAAAAATTTCTAGAATAGAAATCTGCTGTGCAGTTTTCAGAACCAGCAATATGAGTGGCAGAAATTAAAATATCCATTTCTACTGAAGCCATGCCACCCATGTCATTTATGTAAGAAACAGCCATGGTGTTATCAGACTGGAAGGAAATGTGAGTACCTTTCACATTGTGGGAAACACTGATCAGAGTATAAAAAATAGCTAATAACTCTAAATAGTTAATAGAATGGGCAGACTCTGAGGGTGTCCATCTACCATTCCCACAAAGATTCATGGAAACAACATGATAACCAAAGCCTTCCAATGAAGCATCTGTTCTGCAAACAATATCGATTGGCTTTGGTCTAATAGCTTTCCCATTCTTTTGTTCAAAATTGTTAATCCACCATTCAATTTCATTCCTACATGAGTTATTCAAAGAAACATAACTATCAAAATCTGAATTTGATGAATTCAAACATGTAACTTTGTTTCTTTCCATATTTCTGTAATGCAATGGAGCTTCAAAAATGGCATAAAAGGCATTAATAATTAGACCAATAAAAGATGCAAGATCTCTAACACGGACTGTTTGTGCATGAAGAAGCCAATCTGCTTTTGACATGATTTTCTGAATCTTTTCATCAGTGAGAAAAACTTTAAAGGAAATAGAATCCAATATAAAACCAAAGAAAACTATTCTTTGAGAGGGAATGAGTACAGATTTTTTCTCATTAATACAGAAGCCCAAAGATTTCAGGGTATCACATAGAATTTGAGTATTTTGGGAACATACAGTAAATGATTGTTCCATGTTAAGGGAATCATCTATGTAGTATGCACATCGCAATCCAATATGTCTAAACCAGGCATAAATTGGTTTAAGTATTTTAGTAAACACCCTTGGTGCAGAACTGAGACCAAAAGGTAAACAGACATAATGATACAAAATATCATTCCAAAGAAATTTGAGATATTTTCTACTGTCTTCTGCAATAGGTATTGAGAAGTAAGCATCCTGTAAATCTACTGATGTAAAGAAATCTCCCTTTTGTACCAATTGTTAGACAATTCTGAAATGTTCTTGTTTGAAGTGTTCATAATGAACAAATTTGTTCAAGTGTTTTAAATTGATTATTGGTCTGAACTTACCATTTGGTTTGGGGACAACAAATATGTTGGTAATATATTGACCACATTCCCATGAGGATTCAACAATTGCCCCTTTACGTACTAACTCAGCAATTTCTGTGTCAACTATTTTTCTTTCTTCCTCTTGAAATTGAATTTCCTTGGGAAATTGACTTTGAAAAGGAATAGAATCAAACTCTATGTGATAACCTTGTACAGTTTCTAAAACCCAGGGATCTACTGAAAAGGTTTTCCACAAGTGAATAAAGTTTTTTAAGTTACCAGAGGTACTTACACTTAAAAGCTCTCGTTTGGGGGAGCTGAAGTGCTTGTTGCAGTAGCTGTTCGGGACTTTCCCCCTCTATTATTGTAGTTGGTATAACTGCCTCTTTGTGATTGGCTTGAATTGTATGATTGACCCCTTCCATAAGGCTGATATCTGTAACGGCCTCGACCACGCCAGTTACCACCTCGACCTCTAGGTCTTTGCTCATAGTTGAACTTGTCTTTAGCTAGAGAAATACCAGTTTCACAGTTTTTAATCTCTTTCAAGACATCATCTCCAAACAAAGATGTAGTTATGGGGACATTAATGTTACACAAGTTAGAGTACTTTTTCTTAAGATTCGGTCGAATCAAGTACCCTCTCCGAAGGGAAAGGTTAAACTGAATCTGCCCCCATCAATGTTAAGACATCAGACAACATTTGTTTAGCCTCGGTATTACCAACAATGTAAGGCTTCAGAATCTCTGCCAATTTAATCACTGGGACCATGCCAGTAGCAACTAAATTTTGAATATCAACAAAGGCTCGATCATGGGATCTAGCTCTTTTGTCAAGAACTTTCCAAACTTCATTATTGACTAAAGGTGGAGTCAACTTGTCACAATTTTCAGGTACTTTGTATTTTGACATTAAAGTTTCTGAATCACACTGCGAAGTACAAGCAGTATTGATCAAAGAAGCCAAAGACTGAGCAATGGGCTTATCTTTCTCAATGGACTTAAGTTTTGGCAGGCCCCATTCATCTTCTGTATCGGTATCGTTATTGCTTCCAAACAATGCTTCAACAAGAGATAGCTTATTTGGGGCAGGGGAATCATCATAAGCCTTATTAGCAAGAGACGCAGTATTCTCCTCATCTGAGAGCAATATGTCTTCAGAGTTAACTTCCACATGTAAGTTAGGAGCTTTTGTAATATCAAAACGTCCATGGGTCTCAACCAGACCTAATTTTTGTCTCAAATTGAAAATGTCATGCTCTGACAAATTCTCTAAATCAACCAAACTCTTCTTGTGTTTGGATACCTTCTTTTTCTTACTACTTTTTTCTTTAGAAGGCAAAACCTTCTTTTTTGTTTTCGGATTAACTTCCGAAGTTTTCGACCCCGAAGCTTGGGCCAAAGCTTGAGTTTCAACGACTTCTTCTGCTCCAACAAAAGGAGCATTAACTATGTTAGTCTCCCGTATATCACTTGAGTCAAAACCCGAGAAGTCAGACTGTTCATTAACAGAAACTTCGAGTACATCATCCTCGAAACTGCTCATAACTCCTCAATGTTTCTAGTAGGCACGAAAACTAATGTTGAACCAGGACTACGTTCTTGGTAAAGCCTCGAAATATAAATGAATGTTATCGTAAAAATACGATAATACAAAAGACAAACCAGGACTGCGTCCGTGGTGCAAAATTTTAATAAATAAACTAGGACTTCGTCCTTAGTTCTTACCGATGTTCTCACGGCGAACGCCAGAACAACAATGAGCCTCATGGTGTTATGGACTTCCGGTCTCTCTCAGGTGTAGTATAAATCACGGTTTTTAAAGAGCGCGATCGTCCAGAACGACATGCTAGTGTATACATGTGAGGCCAAAGGCTTTACGAAAATAATGGTCTTTTTTGTCCATGTATTCCCTTACGCGAGGTCTTGTATGCAACTGATATTTGTTACGTGAATTTCATTGCTGTAACATGATTTACGCAATAATTTGTGCGAGTATAAACACTGGTATAGTGGCATTAATCTGCAATGTGATACGTAAAAACTATCATAATAGTTTTCATGTGTCTTATGGCAGATTACAGCCACTATACTATAGTTATGTAAAACTTACAGAAGTTTTGTTGCTAACTACCTCAGTGAAACAGAGCCTTGGTGCACATCTGCATGCCCATGACACGGTTGGTATGATGCGCAGCTGTTTTTGCAAGCCTACTATTTTGTGTCCAAAAATATCTGAATACATTTGGATCACCACTGGAAAAAATTTTTTTTTTCACTTTAGCACCAATTACAAGATCATGAATGAGAGTGTTGCACATGTGAATATTTTTGCCTTTTTTTGATGGTACGGCTTCAGTGCCAATTGGCTGTGGTTCAGCCATTTACTCCCTCTACCTGAAACTGTCTCGAACCAAAACACTGAGATTTAGCAATCATTTGATGTGTAAAATTGGAGGAACTGGATCAACTTAAGTTTTAGAAGAAAACTGATTGTAACAAGCCTGAGACATTGGAAGCATCGAAACATAAATTTTTATATAAAAGTATGGTGAGAAGAAATGACAAACAAGACTGCATCTTTTTAACAAGGCGTTGTGGAATGCAATTTAAAACTTATTTTGTTATGGACAATTAGTCCACACTAGTGGAAAAGTGGACAATTTTAATTAACTTGTCCAAAAGGAAATTTCTAAGCTTTCCAAACCCCTGCTGAGAGTTACAGTACACTCCTCGCAGTTTTTGCTCAAGTTCGCGAGCCGCGACGGACCAATTTGACCGCGGCAGGTATTGGCCGCGGAAACGCGGCAGACGTGTCACCGCGGCCTCAGAAAATACCAGGCAACTTCACAGCAGGAGGTAAATGCGGTGGATCGCGGCAACTTTGCGAGGGATCGCGGGGGAATATTCACCTGGCTGACTGTAAATTTTTATTCTTAAATATCTGTAATTTTCCCCACTGTTTCGGGAACCAGAAACTATTTCTTCCATTACGACCGCCACATTTTCGTACCATTAAATGCGGATATAAACTTTGCTAACAGGGATTACTTAATTTAAGATGCCACAAAACACATTTTAATCAGCTATTCGCTAAGTTAAAAATTTGTAGGCCTATTTCATATTTAGTTTTAGCAATATGAAAATTCGAATTTCGGATTAAAAGTGCAATTTCATGCTGGATTCCAAAAACCGAAAACCAAAGTTACTACTTCTTGATTGTTTGTGACTTACAAGCGTGTACTTTAAAAGTGGAAAAACTCCGACTGGAATGCCAATTAATAACTTAACCCATAGAGCGCCGAAAACCCATAACATAATCTAAAATTTGAAAAAAAAACCCACCAAGAACCAGCATTTTTCAGACGACAAAATAAAAGTGGCAGAAAATTTGAAATTTGTTTTGTGAAGGGTAGAAAACATTGTGGGAAAAGGAGGCAATACTGGTTAACAGCATTTTCTCCTTTTCCCACAATGTTTTCTAAAAGCTTCTTTCTCAGGAGCGTCAGAAGTAGGGATTGTGTGGCAATGGGTTAACTTTCGTACTTTGGTAGTTTTCGAAAACGAGACTGGGGTTCTCTTCAGCATCTCAAACCTTTCAGCATAAAGCTGCTTTTGCAGAGAAGATCAAGATCAGAAAACGTCTTACATTCATATCTTGGAACTTAACTGTCTGAGATTATGAAAGACTTTTTTATTATATTCCAGTTCCCAGAAGGCATATGAAAGACTTTTTTTTTCATTATATTCAAGTTCCCAGAAGGCAGATTCGAGAGAGATTAACTCGTTTCTCAATCGATATAAAATAAATATTTTTAACAGGCAATTAAAGAAGAAGGAAATGGGTTAAAATATCTACTAAAAGGAGTGAATTGGAAAAAAAACCTATATATGAAATTAATATGTCAATAGAAATTGTAACAACTAAAGAGAAAATTACCATTACACTAAAATATTATATATGTAGTTCATGTCAGGATTTTTTTATGATACCATTCACGTTATAAGTAGCTTTTCATATTAAAATAGTTCTATCATGAATACTGGTTTGATTTGAAAGGAGAGAGAGAGAGAGAGAAAATCAAATATGCCGTATAACTTGCAGAATCTTATAACATGCAGAATTTATTTAGATAACCAGATATTATAAATTAATTTATGCATTTATTATCCCCCGCCATAGGCGGAGGGATATAGTTTTAGCGTTGTCCGTCCGTCCGTCCTTCCGTCCGTCCGTCCGTCCATCCGTGTGTCCGTCCAGGCAAATATCTCCAATACCAGTGGACGGAATTTCGTGAAACTTCATATACATATACAATGACCCAATCTCCCGAGACACTTTTTTTGTTTTTTTGATTCGATGCAAAATGGCCGACTGAGAGCGATTTTAAGTTTCACTTAAGTTACACTTAAGTACACTTTTGATGTTTGGAGTCTTCTCTTCAAAACTCGATTTCTCCACAACCCCTGGACCAAATTGGATAAAACTTCATATATGAACTCCTTGGGGTAAGGCGCCGACGTATCTTTCCCGGATTTTCAATTTGACCCCGTGTCATGGAAAAAAGGGGCTTAATGCAAAATTGCAATTTTTACCAATATCTCATTCAGTTTTTGTCAGAATATCATGAAACTTCATGGTTATATTGTTTATGGAAAGTTTTAGCATGTGCCCTTGCTATTTTTAATCTGGGCGTTTTTTAAGTTGACGTTCTGTCATGGAAAAAGGGGGTTTCTTGCAAAATTCCAATTTTTACTGATATTTCATTCAGTTTTGGTCAAAATTTCATTAAACTTCATGGTTATATTGTTTTTTCAAAGTTTCACCATGTGCTCTTGTTTCTTTATCTATGTGTTTTTCAATTTGACCCTCTGTCATGGAAAAAGGGGGTTTCTTGTATAATGACAAGGAAAACGGGGCCCAAATGCAAAATTGCAATTTTTACCTATATCTTGTTCAGTTTTTGTCAAAATTTCATGAAATTTCATGGTTCCATCTTTTTCTACAAGTTTCAACATGTGCCCTTGGTTTTTTTCAATCTATTAATTATTAATGCGCAAATATGTCTTTCCTGCTTTCTCAAATTGAGGCTGCATTACGGAAAAAGGCGACTTCATGGAAAAAATTGTTTTTCACTAATATCTCCTTTATCGGTGCTCAAAACTTTGTTAAATTTCAAATCTGAACTTGTTGGAACGTTGCCCAGGTACCTTTCTTCCTGTTTCTCAATTTCAGGCTGCGTCTCGGGAAAAGGGGGCTTCATGTAAAAAATTGTTTTATGTAATATTTACTACATGACTGCTCAAAATTTTATCAAATTTCGAATTTTGAATTATTATTTAAAAATACCACAAATCACACACCCGTTGTTTTTATTTCAATGATCCAGTATTGTCTTATGGGAAAAGGGGGCTTAAAGGGGGCTTATTGTCTTCTACAAGTTTGTGTTGGCTATCTCTAAGATAGTAATTGCCTTTTCACTTCAAATTTTGGGGGGCATGAATAGGTTCTTTTAGGATAAACGAAGTGAATTTTTGTCAATTTCATATATTTTATGACAAGCACTCGTTCGGGGAGCATAACCCATCTCTGACGGCTCTTGTTTTATCTAATAAAATCCTGTGCTATGGAACAAGGCAGCTTAATGTATAATTTCTTCATGTACCAATAACAAAAAGGCCACATGTACATGCAAAACAGAATACCTCCTATACGTTTGTATCAAAAAAGGTCTTTTTCGGCGGGGGATATCATTTCAACGAAATTGCTTGTTAACCATCATAATGAAGCCGTCTACCTTCGAACTGGTAATTGGCTGACCTACGAAAACAACCATACAATGAGTTATTTTCTCGTTGAGTGCAAACTGAATGAGTCATACTCTGTGAAAAATGGTTCTAATGCATATCCGTGACGCACCAAGCAAGCCATCACAAAACATTGATCCATTTTATTAGCTCACCTGAGCACGAAGTGCTCAGAGTGAGCTATTGTGATCACTCACCGTCCGTCGTCTGTCCGTCGTCCGTCTGTCGTCCGTCCGTCGTCCGTTCACATTTTCTTGTTTACACTCTAGCATCTACAAATTGGTCAAAGTGTCATGTTACTTGGTCAAAGTGTGTATGACTACAAGATCTCGGATGAGTTCGATTATGGGTCAAATCGGACCTGAACATCTGGAGTTATTTGCCCTTGAATTAAGAAAATTGCTATTTTTCACTTTGTTTACACTCTAGCATCTACAAATATCAACCAATTAGCACCAAACTTTGTCAAAATATATATGACCATTAGATCTCGGATGAGTTTGATTATGGGTCTAATCGGACCAGAGTGACCGGTGTTATTTGCCCTTGAATTAAGAAAATTGCTATATTTGACTTTGTTTTCACTCTAGCATCTACAATTTTTAATCAATCGACACCAAACTTGGAAAAAGTGTGTATGACCATAAGATCTCGGATGAGTTTGATTATGGGTCAAATTGGACCAGGGCATCTGGAGTAATTTGCCCTTGAATTAAGAAAATTGCTATATTTCACTTTGTTTACACTCTAGCATCTACAAATATCAACCAATTAGCACCAAACTTTGTCAAAATATATATGTCCATAAGATCTCGAATGACTTCAATTATGGGTCTCATCAGACCAGAGTGACCGGAGTTATTTGCCCTTGAATTAAGAAAATTGCTATATTTGACTTTGTTTTCACTTTAGCATCTACAATTTTTAACGAATCGACACCAAACTTGGACAAAGTGTGTATGACCTTAAGATCTCGGACGAGTTTGATTATGAGTCAAATCGGACCTGAACATTTGGAGTTATTTGCCCTTGAATCAAGAAAATAGCTATATTTCACTTTGTTTAAACTAGCATCTACAAATATCAACCAATTAGCACCAAACTTTGTCAAAATATATATGACCATAAGATCTCGGATGAGTTTGATGATGGGTCTCATCAGACCAGAACGACCAGAGTTATTTGCCCTTGAATTAAGAAAATTGCTATGTTTGACTTTGTTTTCACTTTAGCATCTACAATTTTTAACCAATCAACACCAAACTTGGACAAAGTGTGTATGACCATAAGATCTCGAATGAGTTTGATTATGAGTCAAATCGGACCAGAACATCTGGAGTTATTCGCCCTTGAATTTAGAAAATTGCTTTATTTGACTTTGATTACACTCTAGCATCTACAAATATCAACCAATTAGCACCAAACTTTGTCAAAATATATATGATTGTAAGATCTCGGATGAGTTTGATGATGGGTCTCATCGGACGAGAACAACTGGAGTTATTTGCCCTTGAATTTGAAAAATCGCTATATTTGGCTTTGTTTTCACTTTAGCATCTACAATTATTAATCAGTCAACACCAGACTTGGACAAAATATACATGACCATAAGATCTCGGATGAGTTTGATTATTGGTGTATTCAGACCAGAACAACTGGAGTTATTTGCCCTTGAATTAAACAAATTGCTGTATTTCACTTTGTTTACACTCTAGCATCTACAAATATCAACCAATTAGTTCCAAACTTGGTCACAACATAATTATATGACTCTAAGATCTCAGATGAGTCCGATTATGGGTGACCAGAACAACGTGAGTTATTTGCCCTTGAATTAGAAAGTTTTTTTTTTAGAATAGTTCTTAGGCTGGAGTATAACTTTGTCATTTCCAGTCCAATTTACTTGAAACTTGGCATTTGTGTTTATTGCAATAAAACAAAGTGCAGTGTGAAAGAGCCATAACTCTACTTCATACTGTCTATAAATTAATTCCCTTTGATTGAAATTTTTACAGCATCTTCTACTTGTCTGGAATATAACTTTGTCATCTACAGCCTGAACATCGTCAAATTTGATATGCATGATTGTTGAAAAATTATGGAGTGCACTGCACAAGAACCATAATTTCCTAGCACAAATTTTGAGTTATTCCCCCTTCATTTTTATAGCATTTGTTGCTTTGTCAGGAGCAAAACTTTGTCATCTTAAGGAGGAATGACTTGATATTTGGTATGCTTATTTGTTGCAATATTGGGAAGTGCATTGCCTAAGAATTGTAACTGTACCTTGTGCTGTCTTTAAGTTATTTCCCTTTGAATGTCATTTTTACAGCATTTAGTGCCTGCCCTGAATATAACTGTTATCTTAAATCAGAACGACTTCAAACTTGGTATTCATTTTTTTGCAATATTACAGAATACAGTGCACAAGAACAATAACTCTATGTAGCAGGAATTTTGAGTAATTCCAATTTGATCTTCATTTTTACAGTATTTCTTGCTTCTATGGAATGGAACTTCAAAGTCTCAAGTTAGATTGCAACAATTTGCTGCTCCTGTTTCATTATCATTTGGCCTTGAACCTTGTTATTTGGTTTATATCTTTAGTTTAGACCTGTGCTGCTTGGTACTCAGGTGAGCGATATAGGACCATCATGGTCCTCTTGTTTAACAACTGACCGAGTCGTGAGGTAGAATGACATGCTGAAAATTGACCAAAGAGCAAAATGTTTCGACACAGGTAAGCCTGTACGTTCTGTGCAGGGTTACCGGAGTTTTTTCACAGAGCATGGCTCAAATGAAATCGACATCAACCGTAGGCAAAAATTGCATAAATAAATTGTAGAATCAGGCTGTTTGGATAACTCTGACACTAGTATGCAGACAGTGATCTATTAAAGATCAGACATTGCGTGATGCGTTGTCTGATCTCAATCCATGATGTCTGTAAAAATCGTAACAGGCACTTTAAATGAGTACCAGTTGTTTTGACTGCATTCGAGTGCTGTAGGTAATAATGTTTGCCGAAGTAAACAAAGCTGGTGTTAAAATGCATTTAAAAGAGTGAAAATTATGAAGATGACAATCTGTTATTGCATGGTTGTGCCAGGGATCTTGTATATAAGATCCCTGGTTGTGCCAACTGTTTGTCGCTGGATATTAATACAAAAATTAGGTTAAAAGTTGGCAAGTCTTAAGTTTACTTTTTGCATGATTTTGACATGATTTGGTCTGCCTGCAACTTGCATTCGGACATAATGCACAGATTGTCATCCTCAGAATATTTTCCATACCTTTAGGTTGAAGCCTATGCTATTCGTATCCTACATCTGAATAAGGCGACAAATTTTTAGACTTGTTCAATTTGTATGCATTTGCAGACGAGAAATTTAGTGTGTATCATAATTATGATTATGTTTCTCTTTAAAAAGTAGACTATATCGTGGAACAATGGTGGTATATTGCTTTACAGAATTTTCTCCTTTCCCAACATTGTTTTCAAAACCTTTTTACCTGGGCTCCCTAGATTGCTGATACAGGCTTTACCCTAGTTTATCCTAAAATAATACAAAAAATAACTCCACCATACAAAATAACAAAGAATTTAAAGCTTTTAATCTTGGCTCGGCTAGAAAAGCTCACAGTGCATATAGTTGTAAGAGATAGTGCAGCACGATCTTCATCTACATCGTCTGTAAACGATACTGAAAGGAATTTAAGCTGCAATCGGTGCGTTAAGCGTTTACCGAATAATACTATTCGGCTTTTGAAAACATTGAGGAAAAAGGAGTATGCAGGTGACTAGCAATTTATCTTTTTACTCTGATATTCTAAGACATGGTTCTAACTCAAAACAATAGTGAAAAGTTCATAATTGTCGTCTTCTACACATACGTTTCAGCTCCATTTATTTATTGCTGTATGGACTAAGGGTTAAAGCTTATATTACACCCTGACAACCAAATTTGGCAATAAAAACCCGCGGGGGGTTGTCCGTTTATTGTTAGGCCCAAGTTTCAAGAGCCTCGAGAAACCATAGTGGGAGAAGAAAATGTGCTGATATCAGCAGCTGCTTCTCTTCCGACAACGTCTTCACCCAAAAGACAAGTTTCGTTGTTTGAATTACATTTGGTAATATGCAAATGTTACAGAATTGGATATGGGTAAAATCTGGAGGTCTGGTAAAGAGTTAACACGTGTCATTTGTGTATGAAATCCTAACCCTTTATTTTTTAGAACATGACGGAATGTTGTCTCGTAGGAAAAAATAAGATAATAGGTCGTAATCATAAATATACCAGTCTTCAAGAACGAAAACAATTATCATATACTCTTCATTTTATCACATTTACATGGAGACAAGCACAACCACTTACATTGCACAGATATTATTTTTCCCAACTGGTTAACCTATTACAACACAAGACCCAGTCTGAACGGTCCCAAGACAATAAGCTAAGCGGGTAAAGGAAAAATGTTAACAACATTTTCCCACAAAGTATCCCAACCTTTTTAAGACAACTTCTCTCATTTCAGCAAAAATACTTTTAATATGGATGAGTTTAATATTTTGTCGTCTGTTGAATAGATAAAGGTCGAGTTTACCTATCTTCCAACTTTAGAACAAGATCAGCCAAATATGGGGATTGATAATCTTTATTTTGCAAAATGCACGCATCTTTTGTTAATTAAACCCTTGTATCCCTTAACACTTTTGAAAGTTTAACCCTTTGCCAAACAATCGCTGTTTTTTACGGCCCTGAGAGAGAAACCTTTTGAAAACATTATGAGAAAAGAAGAAAATGCTTATAGCCAACTTTCACGGACATGCCTTATCAGCAGTCTTGCATTTCAATAAATCGATGAAAATAATCGATATCATACGTAAAGGTCCGGTAGTTTCCGGAGTTTGGCGAACTTACATCGTGTATACAAGTAATCGATATTCAATAGCCTGCAGCGATAAAAGATAAGAGAAACGTAACATTACGTAACAGTAGCCAGCTTCAAATTCACAATCCTTGCTTAGACGGTATATCTGTCCTGGCATTTTTTTTTTTTCTGATTTTAACCTAAACCCTTTGTCTGGTACAGCCAGTGTGGCTCTTGAATATCAGTATCAGACTGCACATAATGCGCACCCTCATTGGACTCGACAGCATATTGGAATTTCACCTCCAGATAAAGCGAGATTTTTCTTGAAAAAAGAACGTTGAAATTGTTATATTTTAGCTTTATTTGACGGTTTGTAATTCATTTATCCTCGGATTAAGGGTTAAGTTTTGATTCTCTGAGACATAAACTGATCGGTCCTAAAACTGCTCTCGACAAATGCACTTTTTGTAGTCTGATCCTGAAATCTAATCCGCCCAAATGCACTTTTGGTCTTTCTTTCTCAGGGTCGGATTGGTAATGTAACTGGCACATAAAGCAAATTTCCTCATCAAAAAACCGATTGATGACTTTTGGACACCACACAGTTAAAGACATTTGCAGACAACAAATTAAATGCAACTCAAATGATACGGTTTGTCTTTGTAAAGGTAGTCTGATCCTGAAATCTAATCCGTCCAAATGTACTTTTGCTGACATTTTAGATTTATAACAGGCAACACAAAACAAGCTGTCTGATCTTGGACCTGATTGATTCTATATGTCGAACATTATTTTGGCTGAGAAAAAAAAAATCTTTGATAATTATGACAAAATCAACATGTTGAATTCAGCAGAAAATTCGGCGTTTTGAGAGTTCCAGTTTAACACTTCAGCAAATACCCTCCCGAGTCTAACGGACCTAAGAGGAAAGGCTTTTGTAAACTTTGCTGGAAAGGAAAAAAATTCTCTCCTGTTCCTAGAATGTTTTCTAATGTAGAGTAGATGTACATGGTTTTATGCACACGAAAAGTTACAGATTCGACATATAAGAAAGCATTCATTCAAAGTTGGTTTTCATCAAACAAATAAAAGAAAATGGTTCGTTCCGAACACTCCATGTATACTGTAGGGCACCGATATGTATTTTGGCTTAATGAGCAATGTTGCATTTGCTTACAGTGTCTACTACTGTCAATAGTTGAATGTTTCCATTTTTAGCGAGTCTAAAGGCTGTTTAAGTATAAGTTTTTCGGAAGAACTTAGGTCTATCTATGCACTAAACTATATCTTTCTACATAAAAGTAGGTCCAAGCTATTATCACACAAGTTTAAAAACGCTGCCAATGCATTGTATATACTTAAGATTGCTTTTATTGCATCCGAAATGAGAAAAAAATGTGCTCGATACGCAACTGAAAGTTATAAAAAAAAGTTCCTGTTGAAAGTATCATAGCAGATCAGTTCTTGTGAACTGATCCGATGCGACACTCTAGCGCCGCTGACAGGCATGATAAAGATAAAAAGGTATTTCTTTCTCGAAAAAAGTTATGTATGATGCAGGCAGTGTCATTTCAACTATTAAGGCCTAAAAAAAAAAGAGTTTGTTTCGGGTAACCCGACCCTACCTAGAGATTTTGCCCCGACCCTAATTTTTTTTTCTTCCGATAAGAAAAAATCGGCCTTTTATCTTACTGTGTCACAGAACACATCTGTCATGTACTACTACATACATACAGTGTTAAAATTCATTATTGAAGATGGGAAAATGCTTTAATTAATTATTAAAGATGAGAAGATAGTTTGAAGTCCCTCAGATCGGACGATGCCACGCTGATCTTTGTAGTGTCATGGGTTTTCGCGTTTTTTCGGCGATCTATTTTTTCATGACAATTAAGTTTTTTAGAAGTATTACTACATGATTTGACATCAGTTTGTCATTTTGAATTGCAGGTAACTTGAAAATATGTCACTTTACACTAGATAAGAGGATTAACACCGTTATTACCCTGTCATAAATCACTCTCCAGCTTCATGATCATGCGCGTGTCGTTCCCATTTTATACTGATGTGTTTACGTGTTTAGCCCATATTTCTGCTGGATGCACGAAAGCTATGAAGCTCTAGACCATAAATTCCTGTGTCAGATACTTTGCAGCGTCAAAGACATGTCATTTCAATTTTCCAGCGCCAAAACCCGCACAATTGTCAACTTCGAAAGACCGTTGCCGATCTGCGATTACCGATTTGTAAAGAACAAAGACAATTTAAACTGAGCCATCTTTCGCTAGCAAATACTCAAATTGCAGCCAGAATTCGTCCGCTAAACCAAACGACCTTGTTAATGCTTTATCTTATTTTACAATCCTAGTGACAAAAATGTTACAGGCGG